>OZ010666.1:8722717-10211663 GCA_963932185.1 Troglohyphantes excavatus | reverse complement strand
GAAGAATTTTACGTAAATCGTTATTTTAGCAAATTATACAGACAGAAGAAAGGATTGGTCGCCAACGTAAACCTCGTTAAAATATATTTTTGTCCTTAGTTATTTGTCTCTTTCTTAGTATTTGTTTCTTAGTTATATGTCAGATTAAAAGCAAGGTTTTTGGGGATGTAGGTAAATTTGGCAAAAGTAAATTTGGCGACGGTAAATTTGGCGGAATCTTTCGAGGGGTCGTCCATATATTGCATACACATATAAGGTGTAGAAAATTTCTGTTCTGCGTGGTTTTAGGTGCTTTTAGCAAAATAACAAAACTAAACTCGCTAATGAACACAATTAATTTTTTTAAATAGATGTATAGTTTTTACGAATACGAACACAAATTATTTCACGTTTACACGAACACGAACGCAAATTAATTCATAATTACACGAATACGAATTTCACTGCACCAGAAATAAGAAGACTAATAATAAACTAATAAAAAAACTAATAATAAAACTAATAATACAATAGCTGTTTTCATGTTAAAGTCCTGCAGGGTCAAAAAGTCAGTGTCGATAAACATAATAGGGCTTGTGTAAAAACGAATTATGCCCAAGGTCAGACGCGGTCGGTTTGGTTTGGTTTTGTTAATTAACGTCGCACTAGAGCTGCACAGTGGGCTATTGGCGACGGTTTGGGGTCTATTTCAAAGGAAAGACCCGAGAACACACATTCATACATGCACCTCGTTATTTTAGAACCATGGTCAGGTGACGAGGAAACACCTGAACTGTCACCCAACGCCTTCAATAGACGTCGGGACTTTGTACCCCGATTAGATTTATCGTGCACCAGTCCCGTATACACGCCGTTAACTTTTGCGGATGTTCTGGACGACTTTTCTAGTATTTTGTAGCGAAGCTAGCAACCCTTCGATCACAAGATCACTACTTTTTACTTTTCTTTGTCAAGTCCATCGCCTGGCATCGAACCACGAACCTTCGTATTCCCAGCTGACGCCTTTAACCGCTCGGCCCCGGAAGCCTAGGACGCGGTCGGATCCACTGTTTGCATTTATTTGAAGTATAATCATTGTAGAATAGTAGATTGATGTCAATTTTTTGAACATTTTTAAATACGGCCAAAAATAAAATTTAAACTGAATCTAGTCATTACCGCACATTTCTACCCCACTTTCCCCTTTATTTGTTGATTTGAACATGGTGTGGATGGTCGAAACAGAAAATTGAAACTATTAAAATAGCAGCTGGAACAGTAATGTTTTCTTTCGATTTTTTTTTTTAAATATATAATAATCAATGAGTTGATTAATGGTAATAGCCTCTCCTATGAACTTCATACCTATCTCGTAGTTCATTTATTGTTATTTTTTCGGCAATAATTTTTTTTTTCTGATTCTTGTAGATTACACATTGAAAAATAAATTATAACATGTTTTGGAAGCCAAATTCTAAACATAAAAATTTAAGCCATGCCGGGTTTTTTACATTAGTCGTCCCACTGTGCGACATAATCGACTTCAAATGGATATTTAAAAAAAGCTTCAGTTAAAAATTAACTGAAATGTTAAAATTTCTGTTTCAAAGTGAAAACCTTAATATTAAATCGCATCTCTACTTAATTTTTTTTTATTTTTATATACATATAAAAGCAAATTCTTTCAGGAAAATTTGCGGCTTCAACTGGCCGAAATCAATGACATTTTCGCCAAATCAAAAAAATATATTTTAAAAATAATGATAATTTTATAAATCACACTTAATTCCCGAAAGAGATGAAGCAAGACCGTTTTTTAACTGACTTAAAGTGCGCCAATCAATAGTCAAAACGCGCCAAATGAGATCGGTTATCAATTCGACTGTTATGTATATTTTTAATGTATATTCACACAAGATTTCTGTTCAAATTAAGATATTTGGAAAAAAAAATTCTTGCTGGATAGGGGATGTCTCCCTTGGGCATTTTCCTTTTTTAAAAAAATTCAGTTATCCGGCATTTATCTGGAATTTTCAATTAACTGGACCGTTTAAAAAATATTGTTTGATTTTCAAACCCGCACTTTTTGCCCCCGCAGTTTTTTCGGAAGTTGCCCCAGCATTTTTTTTCGGAAGTTGCTTCCTCACTTTTTTAATATAGCACTTTTTAAAAATAAAATTTAAGTCCATTGTTTTACTGCATTGCTAAAACCAGGAAAAATGTCATACCCCAACTCCCCCTCCCACCCACTACTACAGACGATAAACGCAACTGAACAAGTTATTGTGTCCATCGGCCATCGCAAATACTTAAACAAGGCTGGCCGTCATTTGAAGTGTCAGGTCTCTTTAGCTAGTGTTTAAATAGCTACTGAAAGGAAAACTACGATATTGTTAATCGCCTATTGGGAAAATGTTTTGTTACATATACATATATTTATTAATTTTTCAGCTATCCAATTTACAATATTGAAGTAAATGAACAGTTCAATTGTTCTCTCTCTAGATTAATATACATTTGCTTTTGTTATAAATTTTTTGTAATATATTTCTATTATCAGAAATGGAACGGGGGCCTGATATCCCAGTGGATAAAGGCGTCAGCTGGGAATCGCAGGGTTCCCGGTTCGATCCTGTGATTAAGAAAAGTAAAAAAAATAGTGATTTTGTGATCGGAGGGTTTGCACCTTCGATACAAAAAACTAGGAATATCGTCCAGAACATCCACAAAAATTATCGGCGTGTATACGGGATTGGTGCACGATAAATCTGATCGTGATCCAAAGTCCCGTCGTCTATTGAAGGCGTTGGGTACCAGCTCAAGTGTTTCCTCGTCATCTTACCATGGTTAAAAAATACGAGGCATCGTTCCCGGGTCTTTCCTTCGAGATAGGCCCGAACCGTCCCCAATAGCCCACTGTGCAGCTCTAGTGGGACGTTAATTAACAAACCCAAACCGGAAATGGAACATAATTATTATTTTTCTTAAAAAACGTTTCAAGGTCGCCCGAGTCCTTTTTTTGTTTCTTTCAACTCTCCCCGCCCATTTAATCTTACCCCCCTCACTTTTAGCACCCAATCGCCGCCACTACCTGCTGCCCACCCTTCAGCCATTTGGTTCTAGACCCAGATGTCGGATCCCCTTGTACGGATTCCCCCCCATGGGCACGGCTAGTCCCTAATGGCGCCAGCATTTTGAGAGCCGTGGGATTAATTAGAGTAAACTAAAACCTCATTTCCTTTGGTTATTAGAATAAGCATGAATGAGGTGCATCAATTGTTTGTTAATTTCGAATTCATTACCATCAATTAGGAATTTAAACATATTAGTTCTCAATTTATATAAAATAATATTTTTTTACATTTTCTTTTCCAGTTAATGGTTATGGCTTGACAAAAACATTTTTCTCACACTCTCAATTTTAAAAAAAATAAGATAGTTACAAAAACGATTGAAATAGTTCTAGTAGTTTACTCTTTTTCTAAGCTAAAAGCCTAGAATCTAAAATGAAACATCTTTAAAATCACATACGTGGGGTATCAGGATAGAAATACTATGCTACGCTTGTGTAGGAGATACATTCCGCCTCTATAACTCCGTGAAAAATACCACGGTTGATATAAATTCGGTCTTGTTCGATGAGAAATTATGCCGATGTTTGTAAAATTTTAAAATAAAACAAGTACGCGTGTCGAGGGAATCCGCGGCATCAGATGCAACAATTTCCTTTTAATCAGTCTTTTATCGAGGTTTACGTTGGCGACCAATCCTTACTTCTGTATGTGTATAATTTACTAAAATGACGTTTCACGTAAAATTCGTCTGTCCGTGATCCGACACTGTTACACCCAATTTTTCTATTATTACTTTGATGAAAGATATGAAAATAGTGATTTAATTTGCTATTAAAACACATCTTATAACAAAAGAATTATAACCATGTGCTCGAGTAAATAATTTCTGACCGATATTACCACGAACAAAATAGCCGAAATACACACACACACCATTCCCACCGCTTTTCTTCCTTCTTGACACGCTATTCTTACCCCCCCCCCCCCCCCCCCTCATTTCACGTACGATCAATATACATACACAATCCACTAAAAGAAACATAAAACCACGCAGAACAGAAAATTTCTACCTTATATGTGTGTATGCAATATATGGACGACCCCTCGAAAGATTCCGCCAAATTTACCGTTGCCAAATTTACCTTTGCCAAATTTACCGGCTCCCGGTTTTTGGGTCTGATGGATTTATATTGTTAAGATCATTTCCTTAACAAAAATATAGTAATTTAAGCACAATTCAACTTGAGTAATGGAATAAATACTTTTTAATATTAATATTGTTTACTAATTGCAATCATTATATTAAAAAACAACGCAAATCGAGTTTAAACAGCTTACTATGTAAAAAACGTTGAAGATAAAATAACAAATAAAGGGGAAAGTGGGGTCTAAATGTTCGGTAATGAATGTATACAGTTTAAATTTTATTTTTGGCCGTATCTAAAAATTTACAAATTTGTCCAAATAATGGACATCATTCCATTATTCTAAAATGATTATACTTCAAATAAATGCAAACAGTGGATCCGACCACGTCCGACCTTGGGCACAATTCGTGTTTACCCAAGCCCTATTATGTTTATCGACAATGACTTTTTGACCCTGCAGGACTTTAACTTGAAAACAGCTATTGCATTATTAGTTTATTATTAGTTTATTTATTAGTTTATTATTAGTTTAGTTATTTCTGGTGCAGTGAAATTCGTATTCGTGTAATTGTGAATTAATTTGTGTTCGTATTCGTGCAAACGTGAATTAATTTTTGTTCGTATTCGTGCAAACTATTTTAAACATCTATTAAAAAATTTAATTGTTTTCATTTGCGAGTTTAGTTTTGTTATTTATTGTTTTAAATTCGTTCATACTTTCATTATTCTAATTTACTTTTTCTACTTTTACTTTATTTGTTAATTTTAAATTTTCTTAAATTGCGTTACCTACTTAAAAATGAACAATTTTACGACAAATGAGAATCTTTTCAGTCTGTTGGAAATCCCTTCATCCTTGGACAATGCGGAACTGCTTCTTGATACAATTCCAGAACATGTTACTCGTGAACATTCAAGAACATGTTATTAAAGGAAAAACTGAGACTGTTTTGCCTTCACGTGAAAAAAAAATGAGTCTAAGCTTCTTGATAAAATTGGAATAGAAAATTTTAGGGAGATTAATTAATAAAGTGATAGTGAAATGCTTTGACTTCGACACTAAACTGATTGACTGCGGAACTAAACATTGTGTTAAAGATTTTATTTTATTTTATTTTCCGCTTGAAAATTTCTATATTTTTTTTATATTATTCGTTAAATATTACTTTAATGTAAATAATTATTTAAATGTTATTAAAACGATAATAGTATGTCGGATTATTTTTCTGTTTAATTAAAAGGAAAACACAGGTATTTTTATAACTACAGCATCGAGACATTGTAAATGAGGTACATAGAGTGTACCAAAATTCATTAAAATTTTACCACAGTTACTCTAAAATGTCATGATTATGCGTGCAAAGTTGCAAGCATGTAACTTTATTCTCTTAGAAATAAGAGTCATGTCCATAAAAAAATCAGTTTCGTCCCATTGTGCGACGTAACCGACTTCAAATGGATATTTAAAAAAAGCTTCAGTTAAAATTAAGTGAAATGTTAAAATTTCTGTTTCGAAGTGAAAAACCTTAATATTAAATCGTATCTCTACTTAAAATTTTTGACTTTAATATACATATAAAAGCAAATTCTTTCAGGACAATTTGAAGACTTCGACTAACCGAATTTAGTGACATTTTCGCCAAATTAAAAAAAATATTGTCTGATTTTCGATTTTTTTTTGTAGGATAAAAAAAAATCCACTTTTGCAAAAATTACAAAAGAAAGACGGTTATCTGGCGCTGTTATATCTATCTGGGAATAACGATTAACCAGACTTTTTTTATTAACACAGTTTTTTCGATTTCAAAATATTTTCATTGTTGAATAAAGATTGTACAAAGATCGTTCACTCGGCATTGGCATGGATTTACAATATACGTTTGTTGGAACAATATGTTTTGTTTACCCGACGACATTTATTAAACCGGATCCGGGACGTGGGAAAATGTGAGCAACAACTTAAATTGTTTGACAAAATAACAGGGCGGAAGATTCCTGCTAAATTAAAAACTAAAAAGGGAAAAATGAAATAACCTTTTTTGAAAAAGAAAAACCGACTTTAAAAAAAAAATTAGCTAAAAAGTATAAAATATTTTTTTAATTTTACGTACAATTTGAAAAAAAATTGAATGATTTAATATTAATTTTATACTTACTACAACTTTTTGAAGTTGTTGCTAATTTGCAAAAACCATACCTTAATTTTAACGCAGATTTCATAACGTTGAAATAAGTATAAAACTAATGTTAAATAATTCTATTTGTACGTAAAATTTTGAAAAAAAATTATACTTTTTATCGATTTTTTTTTAAAGTCGGTTTTCCTTTTTTAAAAAAGATTATTTTTCTCCAGACTACTTATAATGAAGCTCTTTCCATCCGATGAGCCATCTCCTTAACGATGTTGTCTAATCATTAGCGGCCTTTTTTGAAGTACTATACAAAATTATCTTGAGGGGCGAAACCTGTTGACCATCAGCCATCTGGGTCTGATTCCCCCCCGTGGACATGACTGGACTAATGGCGCCAGCAACGACATTTTAGAGAGCCGTCGGATAAGTTTGTGTAAACTAAAACCTCATTTCCTTTGGTTATTAGAATAAGCATGAATGGTGCATCAATTTTTGTTAATTTCGAATTAATTACCATCAATTAGGGATATAAACATATCAGTTCTCCATTTATATAAAAAATTATATTTTGTTAAATTTTCTTTTTAAGTTAATGGTTATGGCTTGACCAAAACCGTATTTTTTTCACACTCATAATTTAAGAAAAGAATAAGATAGTTACAAAAACGATTGAAATGTTTCTATTAGTTCACTCTTTTGCTAAGCTGAAAGTCTAGAATCTGAAATGAATCATCTTTAAAATCAGATATGTGGGGTATCAGGATAGAAATACTATGCTACGCTTGTATAGAAGATACATTCCGACTCTATAACTCCGTGAAAAAAACAACGATTGATAAAAATTCGGTACTGTTCGATGCGAAATTATTTAAAAATAAAACAAGTACTCGTGTCGAGTGAATCCGTGGCATCAAACGCAACAATTTACTTTTAATCAGTCTTTTGACGAGGTTTACGTTGGCGAACAATCTTCACTTCTGTCTGTGTATAATTTGCTAAAATGACGTTTCACGTAAAATTATTCTGTAAGTGATCCGACATTGCTACACCCAATTTTTTATTATTTTGATGAAAGATGTAAATAGCGATTTAATTTGCCATTAAAACACATCTTATAACAAAATAAGAATTATAACCATGGGCTCGAATAAATAATTTTTAACCAATATTACCACGAACAAAATAGCAGAAATACAAAATACATCCTCCATTCCCGCCCCCCCCCCCCCCCCTTTCGTTTTTGACAAGCTAACCCCTGCCCCCCCCCCCCTCATGTCTCGTACCATCGACATACATCTACAATCCACTAAAAGCTACATAAAACCACGCAGAACAGAACATTTCTTTCCTATATGTGTGTGTGCAATATATGGACGACCCCTCGTAAGATTCCGCCAAATTTACCGTCGCCAAATTTACCTTTGCCAAATTTACCTACATCCGCTACATACTACACTAAACAATATTTTTATATTTCTCTTTGTATTTGCGTATATTTAAAGTATTGCGATTCGATTAATTGCCGCTTATGAGTAAATAAATAGAAATAAGTTATTTTCAATAGCTGATTAAGTTTGTCTTATGAAGTTTTATACAAATATTTTAAACAATTGTAAATAAATTTATAATAATATAAATACATGCAGAAATTAACAATATTTTAATTACAATTAATACATACAAATACAACCTAATTGATTAGTGAGGGGGGGAAGGGCGCCAAATTAAATTTTGCGTAGGTAAAAAATTTAGCTCGAGCCGCCCCTGGATATTGGGAAAGTTTAAAGAGCGTTAAGCAATGCATATATATCACGATTCGCAAAAAAATTCTTAGTTTGAAATTTTTCACTGCATAAAGAGACTTTTTAAAAAATAATCTTAGATGTTAGGGGGTAATTCTCCCTTTACCCCCCCCCCCCTTCTTTTCCCCTTGCCCTACCTGGAGTAGTGTCTGCCCCCCCCCCTGAATATATTGTGCCCTATACAGGCCTGCCTACTGCATCTGGTAACTTTTCATCTAAGAGGACATTAGCAATTTCATTTTTTTTTTTTATGTTTTCATATAAAATGCTTTCAAATTTAGATATACAGCAGGCACGTAGGTAAGGGGGTGGTTCAGGGGGTTCAAACCCCTCCCATTGAAAGTCAAGAATACAATAATTAAAAATCGAATTACTGTACAGGGGTCCTGCCCCGGAAAATAGTTTTCAAAAAAATGTTTCGAGACAATTTTAATCGCAAACTAAGCTTAACATGACATCATCGGGTTCATTATCTGGCATTCGGATTTCGGCGAAAAAGGGAAAAGATCTTAAAACGGGGCCGTATACACAAGATACTCCAAAACCATATATTATTCTAAACAATGATTCTCAAAACTTAAATTTATTCACTAAATTTATTTCATAATTATGGAGTGGTATTTACTAATTTTAAAAATAGGTAATGACCGATATTGGTAACGATCTCATGGAAAATAAACGATAAATGTTGCTGTTACGATATTTATCTGTCAACTTATTCCTGTTTACTTACAAAAGTTTAATAAGTTCTTTTAAAAAATAACTAGCGAGAGGATTCTCCACAACTCTGATTGAGGAGGAAATTAAGTTACCTAAATAAATCCTTTGCTCAGTCACTGAACCCCTCCCATGAAAAATTTATACCTAGTCCCTGATATATTGTAAATTATTTTTATGTGAGTAGGCGAAGAGTGTGTTTCCAGGAAATTTCAATAAACTAAACTTTCCTATAGTTTTTTCAATTTCACAAGTTTTTAGGACAAGTCAGTGTTTTTGAATTAAATTAAATTTACAGATATTTAATACATCAGAAAATTTGAATTTTTCACTGCCAATACATCTCCAAGTGAAAATGGTAATAATGACCTAAGCATATAAGCAAACCAGTTACTTCAACAATTTTACGATGAAATTTGGCTCTAAAATCTTTATTACTGCTCTTTGAATTATTAACACAAAAACAATAAACGTATTAAACTGTATGCACAAAGTATAAGATACATGAGGATTCTAAACAATTGAAATTTGCAGTAAAAATAAATGAGAAAATGTGATAAAAGACGCAAAATCATGCTTATGCTATATGCAACTGAACTAAAAAAAACACTGTACAAGTATTGTATTAGTACTAAATGGAATGGAAATTACTCTTGGTGAGTGTTTTGTACACTTTTGGCATAGTGCCCAGGACCATCATACTTGTTTAACAGAATTTGTTAGTGTTAAACAAAGAGTAGGCTCCTTAGTAACCATAAAAAAAACACTTAAATTATGCAATGGCTAGCGAGACTTAGGAAGTGCTTCTTAAGAGATGCTTTTCGAACAAATTTTTTGTTACACACTTCATGCATGAGGTTCTTTGCATGTGTGAATAAGTAGGTGGTTCTTCAAAGTGCTTTTCCTAACAAATTGTTTGTTGCAAACTTCACACACATGAGGTTTTTCGCCTGTGTGAATAAGTAAGTGACCCTTCAGATGCGCCTTTTGAGAAAATGGTTTGTTGCACACTTCACATGCATGAGGTTTTTCACCTGTGTGAATAAGTAGGTGGTCCTTCAAAATTCTTTTTTGAGAAAATTGTTTATTACAAACTTCACACACATGAGGTTTTTCGCCTGTGTGAGTACGTAGGTGATCCTTCAGATGTGTCTTTTGAGAAAACTGTTTGTTGCAAACTTCACACGCATGAGGTTTTTCACCTGTGTGAGTAAGTAAGTGATCCTTCAGATGTGTCTTTTGAGAAAAAATTTTGTTGCACAGTTCACATGCATGAGGTTTCTTGCCTGTGTGAAAAAGTAGGTGTTGCTTCAAAGTTTGTTTAAGAGTAAATTGTTTGTTGCAAATTTCACACACGTGAGGTTTTTCCCCTGTGTGAATAAGTAAATGTGTCTTCAGATGCTTCTTTTGAGAAAATTGTTTATTACAAACTTCACACATATGAGGTTTTTTGCCAGTGTGTATAAGTAAGTGTGTCTTCAGATTTCCCTTTTGAGAAAATTGTTTGTTACACAGTTTACACGTATGAGGTTTTTCTCCTGTGTGAATACGAAGGTGAGTTTTCAGGGCATTCTTAAGAGCAAATTGTTTGTTGCATATTTTACACACATGAGACTTTTTGCCTGTGTGTATAAGTATATGGTCCTTCAAAGTTTTTTTGTTAACAAATCGTTTGTTGCAAACTTCACAGACATGGGGTTTTTCGCCTGTGTGAAGAAATAGGTGGTACTTCAAATTTTTTTTTTCAGCAAATTGCTTATTGCAAATTTCACACACGTGAGGTTTTTCGCCTGTGTGTATAAGCAGATGATTTTTAAGAGTGTGTTTTAGAGCAAATTGTTTGTTGCAAACTTCACACACATGAGGTTTTTCGCCTGTGTGTATAAACAGATGATTATTTAGAGTGGTTTTTTGAGCAAATTGTTTATTGCAAACTTCACACACATGAGGTTTTTCGCCTGTGTGTATAAGCAGATGATTTTTTAGAGTGTGTTTTAGAGCAAATTGTTTGTTGCAAACTTCACACACATGAGGTTTTTCCCTTGTGTGATTAAGTAGGCGGTCCTTCAGATTCCCCTTTTGAGCAAATTGTTTGTTGAACATTTCACAAGCAACATGCTACTTTTGTATGAATGAAAATGTGCTTTTTATCAATTAAATTAATCATTTAATACATACTACTCATATATGGCCTTAAACTGATTTAATCGTTAACGGATTTTAATAAAAGCTTGTATGCGTTTTGGAGAATGAGTTTTGGTTTGATTAATTGACGTCGCACTAGAGCTACACAGTGGGCTTTTGGCGACGGTTCGGGGTCTATCTGAATTTGGAGAATGAAGTTGGTAGATTTCCACTGATACAATTTCAGGTTGGGTCCGTGAATTTCTTACCAATTGCCTGATATATTTTAGGTCACGTGCAGTACTGATAATTGAGGAGCATTCTATTAAAATTTTTATAAACAAAATAAGTTTGTAAATCGTTTGATTCAAACGAAAGGAACAATATTGTTTTTTAAAGATACGAAATACTTTACTTCAATTGTGAAAAGGGCCTCCAAGCTCTTAAATCAAAATATTTATGGTTTAAGTGTTGCCAATATTTTTAATATTTTTTTCCCTTTTAGGTTGGTTGGTTAAAAGACGTCGCACTAGAGCTGCACAGTGGGCTATTGGCGACGGTTCGGGGCCTATTTCAAAAGAAAGACCCGGGAACGATACCTCGTATTTGTGAACCATGGTCAGATGACGATTTATTTTTTAGGATTACTGTTATAGATTATACTTCGAACATAAATAGATTGTAGAAGAGAGAGAGAGTAGGATATCCCAATGGTGAAGCTTACATATCAGAGCGAATAGCTCCAGACACGTGACTTCCTTTCAAAATGATAGCGTTTCACGTGACGTTTTAACATGGTAACTTACTTGTAGTTTCGTTTTCTTCTCTAAAGCAGACAACTTTGCTTTTGTTTATTTAGTCGCTACGCTTGCAATGATGGGAAAGTTTATTTATAATATTTGTTTTTTCCAAATAAATAATATTTTATTCCATATATGAATAAATTTAAGTACAGAAATTCACATATTATATTTGTATATAATTAGAATTACAGCAAAATACGGAAAAGTAATTTTATTTCAACACAAAAATACTTGATAAACGATGACTACAATCTATCTCAGTGTATGTAGTAAATATTTCTATGTTGAGGTATTATTTAAAGACTAAAAGTTAAAATTATAGTACAGGAGCTAAAGCTTCATGCTAATCCTACGGAACATCTTCGGCGTCGCGAAACTTTCTCAATGTTTCGTTGGAGCAGCGGTCTCCTTCTTCTCGGCGTGAAACTCCCCCATTAAGAATGAAAAAACAATCGAGAAGGGAATGACGGAGTTTCACGCCAAGAAGAAGAAGACCGCTGTTCCAACCAAACATGGAGACAAATCCGCGATGCCGAAGAAGTTCCGTAGGATTAGCATGGAACTTCAGTTCCTGAGCTATAATTTTAAGTTTTTGTCATTAAATAATATCTCAATATAAAAATATATACTTCATGTACTAAAATAGATTATGCTCATCGTTCATGAATCACTTTGTGTGTTGAAATAAAAGTATTTTTCCGTATTTCGTTGTAATTCTAATTATATACATATATAATATAAGTATTTCTGCATTTAAATTTATTCGCATATAGACTAAACATATTACTTATTTGGAAAAAAAAATATTATTAACAAACTGTTCCATAATTGCAAGCGTAACGACTAAACAAAAAAAGCAAAGTTGTCTGCTGTAGGGAAGAAATCGAAACTACTAATAAGTTACCATGTTGAGACGTCACGTGAAACTCTCCCATTGTGATTTGGAAATATCGTAAATGTGTAAACGTAGTACGCTCAGTCAACACCACCTAGACTGACCCATGTTAAGTAGCTGTGTAATTCTAAAGTGGAACATTGACCTTATATATCCCTTACCTTATATATCCTATACCTTATATCCTATACCTTATATAACCCAGTGGCAGCCCTGCTATTAAAAGTTAGGCAATTTTTTTTATCACTGTCAATTAGTTTTAATACCTATTGTCAAAAAAAATTAATTTAAGCATTGTAAGTATTTATCCAAATATTCGCAAAAATGAAAACTTGATTTATATGTTTTTTAGTTAACAAATTGAGGTGAGATATTGGATATTTGAAGTAAATATAATTTGAGATGATGCAGTGAAAGTGAAACTTCCGCATTTAGTTAAAATTTCACTAGACATGGGAAAGTGTAATTTTCTTTATTTCCAACATTTGCAAAGTTTATTTTATTTACCAAAAGAAACTTTTTTTTGGGTAAGAGTTGAAATTCGAAAATTGATTTCTTCGGACAACAACATTAGCATAATGAATGTAAATGTAAAAAAAATATTCTGAAATTAAAATATATATATAATTTTAAACATATTTTATTATTGAAATAGTGGCTTATTATTTAAATTTGGATTCTAATTGAAAAAAATATTATCTAGATCAAACTCTATTCAAAAATATTGATGTATTCGAATTGAAGAACCAAATAAAATTAATGTTGTTAAGGGAAAAAATTAAAAAAAAAATTAGTCAAATCTGAACAAAAAAAATTTCAATTCTATGAAATTGCAAATAAACTCATTAAACCATTAATATTACATTTGACGATGATTATATTTTTAATTAAATTCAAATAAATTATCTTCTTTAGTATTTACATTAACATAATTATTTATATTTGTATAATATTTTACAAAATATTGCTTGAATTTTATTATTACTCTTCACTATAAGAGACCAATGATTTCTCACAACTTTACACTTTGTATTCTAATAAAGAAAAAAAATACGATCCACGTTATCAAACAGCGTGTAAAAATATTGAATTTGAGAACCACATAAAATTATGTTCGCTTCATTAAACCGTTCTTAACCGTGACCTCCGATAAGAGTTCTCGGAGGTCAAAGTCAAACCCAGACTCGGAGCTCAGGCTTCGATTTGCCGCCTTTTTCCTTCTGACAAAGTGACAAGAAGCCCCCTCCATTCGGATGGTTTTACCACTGCCTTCTATACTAGTTGCCTGCCAGGTCGGGGGTCGGAGCTTTGATCTCCGGTTTCGCAAGAAGTTCCCTCCGTTCCCGCTAGAGGCGCTCGCTACTAACACATTTTTAGCATTGGTCTGGTAATGAAATTTGTGGTTTTTTGATTCAGGGAATTACAATTTTCAACTTAAAATTTTTTTTTCGGTGTAGAAATGTTAGAATTTTAAAGTAGTTTTAGTGTGAATATTATTTTTATTTAGAATTTAAATAAAACAACTGCATTTTTTAAATATTTTTGGAAGTTTTATGATACTTATGGTACATTAAAAATATTAAAATATGCATGCAAAACTAAAGTTTACCCTTAACATAATAAATACCACAGCTGAAGCTGCTTTTTAAGTCGCAAAATTGATTTTTAAAAAATCGGTGTCTAATTGCAGTTTTTTTTTAATTGCCATTATTTTATGGTCTATTAAGAGCTATAATAATTTTTTTATAAATAACTGCAGAACCGAAATAAAGCCGAAGAAAAAACTTTAGTATAATACAATATTAGCATAATACAATTCGCGAATAATTTAAATCAGCCATCCCATCTGTCCAATTTTTAATTAGCGCTGATCCCATTCTCAAAGAAAGAAATACAAAAAATTTATACTGAAGTGAAAAGGATGAGAACGAATATATTCGTAACATGATCCGGTGGATAGTGGGATTTCGGAAAGAGTGATTCGAGCATAAAAGGGCAGGAGGGCGCAATTTTCAAGAAAAAAGAGCGGACAAGGCGTACATCCCCTTAAAAAAACGCACAGCGTGAACACTGAAATTTGAAAACATTTAAAAGTTTCCAAGTAGCAGATGTGTGAAATCTTTGTCTCTTTGCTACTATATATGGAATATTAGTTGTGTATTGTGTGGCTCGCATTGATGGAACCGATGAAGCATATAAATCGCTATCTCCATTTAAAAAATTGAGTTATAGTACACTTGACCTCCATAGAAATTCCCAACTTGGCATTAAAAGGTCTGAAATTTTGTACTTATTAATTCATTTATATACTTTGCTTAGTCCTCAGCAAAGAGAAACACATATTAGATCTCTGCAATCACTGTATTCTCAAACTAAGTCTATCGGCAAAGTTTAGGTATTTTCCTTCAAAACTGCAGATTTCACTAGATGCCATGCCTACATGCATTTCTTTTTTAGTTTTTTATATAAGTCGAAATTTCAAAAATGAATATATTCTTTGATGGAATTTTTATATATATAAAATCATTTTCTTAAAAACAATACAAAATAGTATATGTATTTCCCGCATTTTTAGACCATTAACTGCATTACTTTTTAAAATTTCAAACAACTTGCAAAAAAGTTTATACCAAAATATATAAATCAATATAAAAATAATTTACTTACTTTTTATTGTAGAAATTTATTATTCAGATAGGAACAATAAAAGTGTGTTTCTTAATAAAACGCTACATACGTTACACCATTATCTTATTATCTTTAATTTTTAAAAAAAATTGCGAGTTATCAGATTTTAGCATAACAACCCTCTAACAATTTAAGTCGGCCACCTTTGAAGGGAAGATCGTTTATAAACCATGTGGACTTGATGTATTCTGACCATGGTCAACCTTCCTGTAAAATGCAAGTTTAGACTCTTTGTTCAATCACCGTTTTTAAGTGGTTCCAAACCCATCCAATTACAGTAAAATACATCCATTCTGAAAATCTACTCTCATTGTAGAAGCAAGCACCAGAAGTTTTAACGATGGGAAATTTACTTTTCAACAGGGAATTGAATGGGTATTTTAGCTTTTAGTGTCTTTTCCATTCAAAGTGTTCAAACATCAGATAAGATTCAAGAATGAGAATACGTTTGTCCTTTGACAATCAACAGATGGGTGTGTAGGGAGGGAGGGGGGCATGCAGTTAATTCATCAAAAACTTCCCTCTCTTTGACAATTTTACGACTTGTATTCACTGCCCGAAGGGGAAAAGACCCTCCCCTCTATTCTCCATAAATTCCTAAGGTAAATGCCCACTGTAGAATTGATTTATACGTTACTTCACAGCGACCAAAACACACTGACTTACATGAAATTTTGAGACGGGAGTTGGAGTTGACCAGCGCCTCTTGCGGACGAAACTGTCCCTACACCAAACTACCCTCCGAGCCCATCTGACAGGCAGCTAATATTCATGGGTTGATGTTTGGAAACAAACACACCTCGCCTGTGATTGGTCAAAAATTTCGCTTCTTCAAACACTTCCGGTTTAGCGTTTCCGATGATTATTTACGTTGTTGTTTTCACTTGCAGAATAAGATGACTAGTTTATATTTAAAAAAACTATAGCTTTTGGCTCAAATGCGATATGAGGAAAAACTTCGAGTATGCGGGGAAATTGAAATTCCAGATCCTCTGGACATGGATTTGCGAGAAAGTGTGTTTGCGGATGACACAAGCAAATGGCCGGATCTCAATTTCGGCGACATTTATATGTACCTCGTTGAGAGGGTTTGCTGGTATACCAAGGAACAATTCAAAAGTTATAAGATGCTAGATGTAATAGTTTGCCTGAATGTGGTTAATTTGTGATGAGTAGCTGGTTTTAAAAGACAACCAGATAGACATTGGGAAATTTTCAGGATACGACAGTCTGTAGTTCATCGGCAGTATTTGTACACGTTCGCATACAAATCATCTTGATATTTTTTAAAGTAATTCGAACCATAATTAAACCAACATCCAGGATCATTAAAAACTTGTGAAGAGCTCAATTTTTTTTAAGGTGTTCTGTAATTCAAGTATATGCAAGATATTCAGAGATTAAAAATGATATAATATTCAAATATGATTAAAAACTTTTTGGTATTTTCATTTTCAACACCTAGTATGTTTTAAAAGGTGAAACTAGCCGATTGATTGAAGTAAATGAGAAAATTCATTTTCTGAAAATTGCGTCAAAGCAATAATGTGTTTTTTTAAAAATAAACTATTTAAATCAATATTCAGATTCTTATTAAAAATTGATTCATTTTTGTATTGAATAATGAATATTTCATTAATTTATTGGTTAAACAAAAAGTCAATTTAATTGAAAATAAAGCAGACATATCTGCTTTCAGCTTTGCTATCTAACATTAGACTAAAATGTGAAAAGAATTTAAATTTACATGTATATTAAAATTTCAAACACCAAATCTATAAAAAAAAAGTATTGACAAATTTACATACATTTTCTGTAATATTGCATAAATTGATATGTAAAACTTTCAGAAATAGGATTGGATAGTAATCGGGCGAAAGTTATTAAAATACGTTATTAAGTAGGATTGCTTTATAAAAGCAATATGAGGAAAGTGCCTATATAAAAAGATTTTTTTTCAGTAAATTGTTTGTTGCGCACCAGTGTGAGTTTCGAATTCAAATACTAATAAAAGAAGATATTTCCGAAATGTAGGGGGATTTTTTAGAAGCAATGTGGATTTCCGAAATTTATCCGGATTGCTTTTTAAAATAATGGAAATTAAGAAGTACGCAAAAATTTTCTTTTCCGGAAATTGTTTGTTGCACACTTTGTATGCATGTTTTTCTCCAGTGTGAAATTTCGAATTTAAATACTAAAATAAGATATTTCCGAAATTTAGTAGGATTGCTTTTTTAAAACAATGGGGATAAAAGGAAGTGCTTAAAAAAAGGTTCTTTTTCTTAAATTGTTTGTTGCGCACTTTTTGCATGTATGAGGTTTTTTTCCAGTGTGAGTTTCGAATTCAAACACTAATAAAACAAGATATTTCCGAAACGTAGGGGGATTTTCTTAAAAGAAATGTGGATTAGCGAAATTTAGCAGGATTGCTTTTTAAAAACAATGGAAATAAGATAAGTGCGTAAAAAGTTTCTTTTCCGTAAATTGTTTGTTGCACACTTTGTATGTATGATGTTTTTCTCCAGTGTGAAATTTCAAATTCAAATACTAAAACAAGTTATTTCCAAAATTTAGTGGGATTGCTTTTTAAAAACAATGGGGGTAAAATGAAGTGCTTAACCCTCTAGTGCATGATTTTTTCTTTTTTAATGACATAAAATTTTTCGGTTTACTTTTTGCCTCTGGACCACTGGAAAAATATACAAAAAAATCCTAAGTGCTTATTTAATTAAATAATCAATTAAAACCGTTGTGTAGCATATATGCAACATCATGCGCTAACAAAGCTTTTTTTGTTCTAAGGCTTCTCCCTGATAATTTTAACTTTTTACAAGAAAAATACGTTTGGAACATGCAGGAAAACATGCAAACTTAAACAAAATCTATAATAAAAGAATATCTAAGGTAGATACAAATAATTATTAGTAATTTAAGAAAATAATTTTTAAAAAAAAGTTTATTTGTGATAAGATTTGAAACAATTTTTGTGTTTTTTGAGGCAAAGTTTCAATTATTTTACATTTTGAATATTTTATGAAGGTAAAACCATTGCAGCCTGTGTTTTTACACCGGTTTCTCTTGTCTTCCCATTCGGGCCAGTGGTCAAACGCATCTCTTCTGACGTCAGGCAGAGGCCTAAAAACAGCAGACGTTTATGGCTATTTTTTGTCTTGTTGGCCAGAGTGTGTTGGACGTCTCCTTTTCGGTGTTTCCTCTTTACAAATTTGACACAGGGTGGTTGCGATTTCTTTTCTGAATTTTTTTTGACTCATTCCCTTTTGTTTTTTGTTCTGGGCGTCTCTGTTGTATATAATCCAACTATTTATTACTGCGAGATACACCAAATAAGAGAACAACCTTAGATACCAATGTCTCCTTACATTCATAGTGTTCCAAATCTTCCAATGTGACTATCTAGTAAATCTAACTCACCCATGTGTTTGTTATAGGCTCTAATTATTTTAGGGCATTCAACTTCGTCACGTTTTTTAGTTTTCTGGTTGTATCGCTTTATTGTGGTAGTTGTCTCAACTCCATATAATGTAGAGATCAAATGAACCAGCTTGTTGTCTTTCCACATATTATGGAGGAGGATATTGGTCAGTTATTAGTCAGTACAGCCAGTTACGAGCAGCACATCTGCTCATCAACACTTAGAAATTCCTCCATTGAGATAGTCAGAAATATTTTGTTCATGTACTTTGTAATAGGTCTAAGTTTGAAAAGGTGATTGTAATCAGTATGATCATGAGAAAACTTATTTACGTTATTGTTGAAATGCAAAAGGCCACGGATTTTCTCAAAGGTGTTTACCACCATTGTACTTTTTACAAGTTCATTTCCCAGCACTGGTACCATAAATTCCTTAGCAGGCCGTTCATAAGTGAAGAAAAATACAAATTTCAAAATATTTTTGCAGCATACTACTTGAAAATTTAAACACCGTGTTAGGATCTTTTTTGGTGCTGTAAATGACAGTCTGTTGCACCACAGTCATAAAACCTATCATCTAAAAAGTAAAAGAACTGAAATGGAGTCTCCAAACTAAGTACTTCATTAGGAAGGTCAAAATGTCCTAAGAATTTTGTTTCATTGTCCTCTAGGTGCAATTTGTTTGTTTATTCCACAAATAATGATGTTGTTATTTCTTCCTACCTTTTATTTTTTCTCCCCTCTTACCATAGAAGAACCCCCAGTACTTGGAGATTGGGATGTAGAGGGCTGCTCGTCAAACCCATCTACTTCTGCTTGTACATACTCTTCCACAATCTCTTCTTTCGAGAGCAATAGCTGGTCATCATTTAGAACAGTTTCTAATCGCTACAGGAGAACATCGTCCGGCAAAGGAAACGAACTTTTAAACTCATCATCGGTAGAGGAACAGTCTTCTTCACTTCAAAGGGACATACAAAGAAGTTCTGAGATTTCTTATGACATTTTTATGCTCCTTTTTCCCATCTTTATCTACAAATGTAAATGTTTTGGACATCTAAAACCAAAAAGATATCCCCAAAAATAAATAAATAACGAAAAAATCGCTAAAAACTCACATAACTAAAAAATAACACTCCTGAAAATGTTCGGCTAAAAAGTTCATTTAGCCCATGATGTAGCAGATATGCAACACATGTAAATGTTGACGTAATTACTAAAATAATTTTCAAAAAGTATGAAAATGTAGTTAAATACAATCTACATACCTCTCGTATTAGCTAGGATTTTTTGTAAAACCAGATTATACTTATAAGTAATAAAACTATCTTTGAAAAGTTAACCTTCATGAGCCAGTTTTAGAACTACAGACTTCGAAGTAATTGATTGCATTTATCACAATAATTTTATAAAGATAAGGACCCATCGGTGGTTATATGAACTATGTACATGGTTCCCTACGTCACAATACTACAATAGTTAACATAAAACTCAATAGATGCAACTAGTGGTCATTTTAAAGTTATGTAGCATATATGCTACACTATGCACTATAGGGTTAAAAAAGGTTATTTTTCTGAAATTGTTTGTTGCGCACTTTTTTGCGTGTACAACCGATATGGCATTCGGTCCAGCACGTAAAGAACATTGTGGAACGGAACAACAACTTCGCCTCTCTTTCTTGCTGAGTACAATTTATGCATTATGCTATAAATTCTTATAAAAGAAAATGATTATGCGAGATCGTTTAGCGTTGGGTAATGATAACAAACACTCTAACCGGAAGTATTCGAAGAAGCGTCACCGAACTTCCGATTAGCAGCGCCATCTATTCAACACTTCTCAGTTCAACCCATGAATAGAAGGCAGTGGTTTTACCCGATGACAGGAAACATAAATTGTCTAACTCCCTACGCCCACACATTCCAATGGTATCTTTTCGTAGTTTCTTTTTCGTTGAGACCAGGGCCATAATAGCAGCTGCGGTCTTCCGAACCCCCTTCCCCCCCTCCTTCTTTGGGGGAGGCCGAACCCCCTTCTCCTTTAATTCCTTCCCCGTTCTTTCACTGCGAGCATTCAGAACCTTTGCAGTGCAAAAACAAATTTAGTTTAAATTATAAAGTTTATTTCAGAAAAAATTAAGGTAAATGCTTATTTTTATGAACTGTAAAGTTGAACCAAAAATTTAAAATGAAATAAACTTTACTTGAGAAAAATATTCTATGATTTTTCCGAAAGAGGGTTTGACCAGCTCTAAGTTATGACATTGCATTAAGTTATGATTGGCTTTTCAAACTTAAAATAAACATTGCCACTCACAATTATTAGTATTTAATTTTATAAATTTAAAGTTTAAAAAAAATCAATAGAAAAAAAATTTCATTTCAAAGTTTTATAAAATCATTAAAAATAATAAACTATCTACAATCGAATTTTCAAAAGTACTCATCAGATATTTATTGGCGTAGTTATGTATGTGTTTGTATTATAAACAGTTGTAGAAAGCGATTACCTCCACATAAAATTAAAAGCAAGTAAAAGACATTTTCCTTCTCTTTAATCTTAAACTAAATAATATAATAACTTTAAAAATAGTTAATACATTAAATTTCAATAAATTTTATTATTTGTATGAAACCGTTATAATGAATAAACTCTCTTTCTTTTACTAAAAAAAATTAACTTACTTGGGCTAGATAACTTAAGATTAAAGATCTGTACTAAATCAATTAAATACAATTAAAAATACTTTTTTTCTTACAAAAAATAATTTATTTCTAAATATCTTATGTTTGCCTTTATTTCTTACCCCTTTGCGTTTTCATGTACGCCGTTGCACTTCCCTAGGTGCGTCACTGATCGAGACTAAATAAAGATTCTTAATTAAAAAACATATATTTGTGTTTTCTTTTTAAACTTTTCAGATATTTCGTGAGAGGGGAAAATATAACCTTGGGGTTTAGAGAGAGGTTCAGACCTTTAAAATCCTGTACTGGCTACAACCCCAAAGTAGAGTCAAAGTTTGTTTAACAGAATAAATGAATAATTTTTTAAGAGAGATAGAAAATTATATTTGTGGTATGTTAGATATATATTTTATAATATATATTCTGTGATGGTCAAGGTAAAAAATAAGAATAACAATTTTTCCACAGTCTTATTAATACATGGCGCAGGGGCGGTACAAGAAACTTTTTAGTCACAAGCAAGCTCAATTTTGACGCCTCCTCCCCCCAAATTTGTCGCGAATTATATTACAGATAAAATGCAGAAAAGGATATACTTGACTATATTTGTATTTAAAATATTTATAAGTTATATGAAAAATTATATATTAGCTTTATATTTAGCAATTATTAAAATTTTGCTAAATTATAAAGCAATCAAGAATATTATTCAAAAGAGCTTGAATGACAAAGACAACTGATTCATATTTAAATATGCTTATTAATTTTGTACCCTTAACCTAAAATGCTATTTTTCCCGTAAACCTTTCTACTTAAAGTTTAAAAGTGATTTTATCAGACGTTTGACAATCTTAAATTTTGGAATAATTATAAATTTGACACACTGAAAGGATCCAATACCAGCATATATTGCATTTGACACATAGTAGTACATGAATCTTTTACAAGTTTGTTAACATTTTCACTTCTTTTGTTTGTTAATATTCGATTATTTTTTTTTGCCTGTCTCCAAAATGTGACTCTTTTTTAGTCCGACACCCCAAGCGACCGCGCTCGTTTCGCTTGGGCCCTAAACCACCGCTTATGTGGAATGAAATTTGAAAGTTATAGTTGAAACGTTCTAGTCACCATAGTGAACAAATCATATAACGAACATGAGAACGAGCCACTGGAAGTAAATGAACACCTCATATATAGTGATTATAATCTGCAAATGCAAGTTTTTTTCAATCTTTCAGTATAAAATATTATATTGCAACAAAGTATTATTAAGACATCACAGGGAAAAGGTAATTTTATCTGCATTAAATCAGCCGCATTTAATAATTATTTTCTAATTCTGCTCTATGGTAACAGTTGTTATAATTTTCATAATATGATTTCACTAATATGATTTTACATTAAAATTGATATGAAGAATTTATATTAAACCTAAATATAAATTGCTTATATGAATTGCTAATTTTGAATATCAAGTTGCTCATATTCTTATGTTGATTTGTTAAATTTTAAGCGTTTCGCAACCATTATTCCCCAAACTACTAAGGTAGATTACATTAATCAACATTACTTATTAAAAAATATAATTAAAAAAAAGTTGGTTAAGTTTTAAGATATTAATATTTAAGTATAATTAAAAAGTTAGAAAAAAATCTATAAGAATTTTAAAAAGTAACTCATATACCCACAGAAGAAAAAATATGTAAAATGTTCATAATAACCAAAGCAGAAAAATATTATGTGTAATCGAGTAAAAATATTCATATATTGGAAACTGATCGATAGATTTTGTTAAAAATTATTAGATGGATTTTTGTTGTTGAGATTACAATTAGTGAAATCTGGCAAAAATTGTAGGAGAAAAGTATCTTTCAAAAAGGGAATGTTTTCAACTTTTAATTTTTCTCTGAAGAAGAAACACGCACATTGATTTTACTAAATTAATTTATTTTGTAATTTACAATTTAATGTTACGTATTTGCAATTTTGGTCATTAAAGCAGGATTCGAAATTAGGAGATAAATGTTAGGCGTGTGTCATTGGCACCTAGCACTTTTTTTTTATAGTTGCCAAAACGTACTGCTTAGGCGTAATTTAAAAATAATTAAAATCGCTTAAGCAGAGCTTCCAAATGTTATCATATTTTTGTATTCGTTAAACCTTCTTTTACATAAAATTAGAAACATGTTTCCATTTGTACTCTACAAATGTAACTGTCTTAATGAGAAAATTACTGGAAAGTATGAAAGCAATTATTGAAAATACACGATAGACGTAAGAAACGAAGGCTGGGTGTTAAAATCCAAACTGAAATTTGTATAAAAAGTTAGGCGTTAAAACGAGTGGGTGTAAAATTATGGTCTCTAAACTGAAAATTTTATGTGCAAAATACTACTAAAGACCTCTAATTTCGAACCATGGATGAAAGTATAGTTTTCGGGTCAAAAATTCAATACCTAGTTTTTAATGTTCTTTACCATTTTAAGATATTCAGAGTCCAAATATTTTTTAATAAGAGTTGGTGTATGTCCTTTAACATTGTTCAAGAAAGTTACGATATAGGGTCACATTTAGAATTTGGCGCAAGTCTGTTAAGTTGACATTTTTTAAAATCTTACTCTTTTTGCAACTCTTTAAAATCTTATCATATTTTTTTTAAACTCAAAGTGAAAAAGGGTTCTAAAAAATGTCAGAGATCCTCGTACTTGACCTTGAAATCTCGTCCCTATTCAACACCCCTCTCTGTCTTTGAGCACGTTGACTCCATAAATCGTCTCCCTTTCTTCCTTTGCACCCCTTTGCAGCTGGTAACGTCTCGTGTTACCAAACCGCCAATTACTGACTGACCACTGCCACTGTGTATCATCCGTACATTTTCTATAAACGATGGTGTTTTTCAATGCTGTGTGGTAGTTTACTTATATATTGACAGAAAGATGAACTCCAGTAGCGGATCTAAGATATATGTAAAAAGGACATTGTTCAAAGAAACTGCATTTTTTCCCCTCTTTACTAGCGATTCTGTAGTAATATGTTTTCACTGTTCGTAATTAATGAGCTAGGAGTAATTAATTATTTTTATTTTAGCAATAGTAATTATTTTTTTTTTATTATTTTATTTAATATTAATTAATTTAATTTTTAATTAGTTTTATTTTTAATTAAAATAGTTTATTTTCAATCAAAAATAGTTTTTAATAATAATGTCCATAACTTGAATAACTAATCTTCTTTAGTGCATTATTTAAAAAAAATTTACCAGGCACCTGAAAGTCGATGTCATTTTTACATACGATTCTTTCATACGATTTCTACACAAAAACCTACTTCATGAAATAACTTTTCTATTCACTAGATGCTTAACTTTTCAATAACGTTACATAAATAATAAATTTTTCCATTAGCTATTGCATGAAATACATACATATTTAATTTATCATTCATTCTTGATTATTGTTCGCTTAAACCTTTTTTATTTATTAAGTAGCCAAAATACATAAGATGGTATAAAATTTACACCAAATTGCAACTTTCTTGCTTAAAAATTCAATAAAGTCTAATGAAAATGGTACATTACAAAAGCAAAGTTAAAGGCCGAATTAAAACTAATTTCTCATTTATTTGCAATTTGTTTTAGTTACAATGTTAGATTGATACGAATTTAAGATTCGGGTGCTGTTTTAATTAAAACGTACGTTTAAGGTTAATATGACTTTTACCACTTGGCGATAAAAATGGTATCACTGGGCGATAAGGAGGAACATAAGAACTATACAATTAAAGTGACGCCCAGTTCATATGTTAAAATATGCTCTAACCCAGTAACGGATAATGTAATAGAAGAAATTGCTACCTAAAAGAATTTTTAACTCAAGCTGCGTAAAATGGCATTTTTTCCGTTTCCGAAAGGATCTAAAATTTTTTTGATAATTTAACATATTATAATGAACTCGCATTAAACAGCTGGAACATGCAAATCCTTATAATATAGAGCCAGGGCGAGCTTAGCGTGATAAGAAATTAACTAAATCTATCAACCCGTTCTACACACTTCCACGCCATAAGTAACGTGAGGACAAATAATGTATTAAAAAATGAACCAAATCATTGTACTCAATAATGCCATAAATATCCCCTTTACAGTAATAATCAGTAAAAAAATATCTTTATTCCCCCTTTGTTTTGTTCTTATCGATAGATCGCTTCTGTGTAAATATTTTCCAAAAAAACAGAAAAATGACTGACCTAGAGTCATAAAAAAAATCATTAATTTTGTACTATTTGCACAGTAATTATATGAATGATTTAACAGGTTTGCCTTCAATTACAAAATCTAAATATTTGTTTCATTAATAAAATAGACACATTGGAGAGAAACTCTAACCTCCGAATATTAGCAATATATATATACTACTGAGATTAATTTAATCCTGGATCCACCACCTGCTCTGACCTGCTTAGTAATTCCATTGCATAATATAAATTTAACTTGATTTACTTAAGTTTTGAATAGATAAAAATCTATTAATTTCTTATATAAGCTAGAAATATAGTAATAATCTACATAGACAAAAAGTTTAAGCTAGGCTATATACACATAAGTTAAAAAGTCCTTTTACACAAAAAGTTTAAGTTTAAAAAAAGAATATCAAAGTACCGCATTTATAAATAAAATCGATATATTAGTTTCAGACGAATCAATTTAAATGCTTTCTGGAACGTGAGTTTTGGCGGTAATTAGTTAGAATTCTCATGTATTTTTATTTAGGTTACAGAAAAGGTTTAATGATTTTTTTTTTTTTTTTTTTTTTTTTTTTTTGCAATTGGTGTTTAGTTTAAAAGGTGATAGGGATCAATATACGAATTGCAAATGATAAATTTGATTTTAAAATAATTTTGTAAAATCAAATATAGTTTTAGCATTTTTATTTAAATTGGTTCACCATCAATTGCGTATTTTCGGTCATCCATAATCACTCAGTCCCAAAAGTATTAAAATAAATGAAACTATACGATTTAATTTATAACAATTTAAAAAAATCTACAGTTTATTAAAAATATTAATCTTTAAAAAATAACGTTATACCGTGTCTTTAAGAACATAATACACAAAAGTTCGATGAAATTTTTCAATATTGCTGCGCTACATTATTTTTTTACTATACTTTTCATCACATTTATGGAACACAAACTAGTTTGTTTTGGGGCGAAGGGAAAGGTTATGGATCTCTGAGGAGATCGGCATCCTCGCGTGAAGACCATTTCCTGATAACTGCTTTGTTTTGGAGGGGACATTTTTTATAATTTTTTATTTCTTACTTCAAAACTTTGTTGGATATTCTATATTTAAATTTCTTATAATAGAATAAACTAATAAAAAAATCAGTTTGATGATGGACAAGGTTTGTTATTGTAAATTTATTTTTAAATTGGTTGGAATGCCTATCACTCCAATAAGTGGCATATGAGACAACTCTATAACATATATGCAGCAAATAATCATTTTTTTGTAATAAAATATGCAGTAAAATTAGATAAATACCTGTACAGAACACTAATGGATATTCATAATATCATTTTGCGACTCCCTAATTATTAACGTTTTGTAAATATTTTATTCATCTTTAAAAATTAAAAACATTATTAAAAATTGTTGTGGATGGGACTGGATAATTTTTGTATACATTTATTTATATATTTTATTGAGTGTAAAAGAAATTTGATAATTGTAATATATTCAGTCTAATATATTAAAATTTATATTTCTTCAATACTTTAAATCCTAAACTTAAATATTCTTAAAAATGGAAAATACATTGATCGCAATGTCCCCTCCGCAACAATATATATATTACATTTGAAGTAAAAAAAAAATGTAAAGAAGTTTTATTTGCGGGAAAAAAAACGTTAGAACATAAAAATATAAATTATAATGAATCAGATGACAAATAATACTTATTTTGTTCCACAATTCATTTTTAAGACAGTCAGAACTTTAAAAAAAAATAATATATTTTGTTAATTAGCATTAATAAATTTTGTTCCTTTTATTTTCTTTCAGTGAGGATCTAAGCTAAATAACATTTGTGGTATTCCACCACCTACACTAAGAATTTTTGACACATAACTATTCACAATATAAATATTATTTTTTTATAAGTATTTGAGAAAGGTTCTTGAAACTCAGAGACGTATATAATGAACTTTCTTTTGACTTGTGGAAATGTTAAGACCAAAAAACGTTACTCGTCCCCACCACCCCCTCTTTCAACCCCCAATCCTTTCAATAAAGAGTTTGAAGGGGTGGCTTGAATATACGCACCGCATCGGAAAGGGGAGAGAGGACGTTTAAAATTTATGTTTCCTGTCCTCTCGGCATAGGCGTAGGAAGTAGGGGGGCTGGGGGTGCTCGAGCCCCCCCAGGAATTATTTTGAAGGGGCTCAGCCCCCCCTAATATTATACTATTAAAAAAATACTTAAAAAAAACAAATTGTAGAAATAGAGAATTCCTACAAAGAGGCATTCGAAAGGAAGCATCCCTTATTTATTCTAAACGTGTTTTAAAGTGGGGGGGGGATTTGCTTTGAAAGCTACAACGCTAAAGCTTTAAAGAGTAATTTTAAGAACAATGTAAAAAATACGCTTTTAAATAAAAAAAATATTATTTGTGGACATTTCATAAATTATAATCGTATTTCCCACAATTTATTCCATTTGAAATAATAAACCATCAGATTCATGCACTATTTTCTAAACAGCTTATATAGTTGAAATGTCTTCTTTTAGAAAATTACATTCTGTTGAAGAAAGTTAAATCGAGACAAATTCCTCAAATCTGAAAAAATTCATATTTTAGCGTACAATACGGACATTTTATTATTATTTCTGGTTACTTTATGTTCTAAAGCTGTCCAAACAAAACGGATACAAGTTAAACACGTTTGTAAAAATGTAAAGCATTTGTGATGAATGCACTTACAAACCTACCAGGTTCGAGGCATTTCTTTAGTTCGGCGACTCAAGGAGAAGGGACATCTTATTAAAAACTTAACTTGTTTTTATTTTCTTCCCAAACAATGCTTATGTGGAGGAGCTGTCTTTTTTCCGACCATTCTCAATGGCGGCCTAGTGCTCTCTGTTCGAATTCCGAACCGAAACTTCTCAAGTGGAAGATGCCACATTCCAAACCCAAATGGGGCCTCTCAGCACAGTGAATCATGCTCCAAGTGGGCCGGTCTGCAACATTCTCCCACCTTTGAGTTTAAACTTATAAACTCAAATTTTTACTTACTTCAGCTCTCCCCACAAAAGCAAAGTCGAATATACAAAAAGGATACAAAAATATATACAAATATACACATATAGTTCATTGAAAACAAAACAATGAATTATTTACTAACTAAAAGAATGCTTACTAACTAATGCCAAAATATATATACATATAAATTTAAATGCAAGAAAAGTATAAATTGAAAAAAATATTCTAAATATTAAATTCTCTTAAGTTTCATTCTTAATAGCTCAAACGATCTGGTGCATTAACAGTTCGACCACTTTTAGTACGTACACCATTACCAACGTTAGAGTTTTCTACAAGAACTATAGAGTCTTGAATTTCTAAATAATAGAGTTTCTTAATGGGTCTTAAGAACTCCCCTGATTCCGTTTTTACTTGTGCGACCCTTGGCAGGCCATCTTTGCCTGGCATAAGTTTAGTCACTCGACCCAATGACCAAAACGCACGCTTTTTAGTGTCATCTTCAATGAGAACAATGTCTCCTAGTGTCAGTGGCCTAACTTTCTTGCGGTGAATTGTTTGTTGTCGCAACTGACCTAGGTATTCGATTCGAAATCGTTGTCTAAGGTGATTCCTCAATTTTTGTTTGTATTGGGACCTCTTGTTTAGACCGGTGTGATCTAAAGTGTCAATGTCAGTCACATTTGAAGACCTTACCTCTTGAAGGAACATTGATGGTGTTAAGGGTGAAAGATCATTCACATCTTCTGACACATATGTCAGAGGTCGGGAATTTATGATTTGTTCACAATCACACAGTATAGTAAACAATTCCTCATACGACAATGAGGCTTTTCCCAAAATCTTTCTTAAGATGCGTTTTATCATTTGAATAATACGTTCCCAAAATCTCCCAAACCAAGATGCTGTAGGAGGGTTGAATTTCCAGTGGATGTGCTGTGCAGAAACAGTTGTTGAAATCTGTCCCCAATCAACATTGGACAGGGATCTGTTGGCTCCAACAAAGTTGGTACCATTGTCTGAATATATCGTTGAAGGACGTCCCCTTCTAGCGATGAAGCGGCGAAGTGTCTGAAGGAAGGCTTCAGTCGACAACGATGTGGTCAGTTCCAAATGTATGGCACGATAGACTGCGCAAGTGTATAGCACAATCCAAGCTTTCTGTCCGTCTTTGAGGTAGAGAGGACCAGCTAAATCCACACCCACTACTTGAAACACAGATGAATCTTGTACTCTATCTTGAGGCAAAGACACAGGTTCGGTTTCACAATTTTTAGCACTGAATCGTTTACAACGTACACACTTCTGTATCACAGAACGAATTGTTTTTCTGGCTTTCACGATCCACAAGGTTTCTCTTAAATGTGTCATCAGCAGGGACACACCAGAGTGTAAAAGTTCTTTGTGTTTATGATCTATCAGCAAATGTACCACAGGATGATCTGAGGGCAAGATTATAGGATACCTGAAATCGATTGTATCCGTTCTGTAAATGACTTTTGTCTTTACCCTTAAAACGCCATTATCATCACAAAAGGGTCTCAGATTATGAATCTTTTCATCATTTACACCTGTAAATGACTCATTTTGAATTAGTTTGAAAAGCGCTTTTTCAGCACTTTCAATTTCTAAGCAAGAAAGATCAGGTGATCGAACCACTTCCACTTTCTTCGAATTGCTACAAAAACGAAGAATCCAAGCCAACATGCGAACAATTTTTAAATATGAAGAGAAATATTCGTAATACCAATTATTTGGTTTCACGACCTTATTATGTGCAGTTAACACACTCTTTCGTTTCTCAGAACTAATTATTTCTTCATTTGGCATTTCTTCACTAGAAGGCCACTCGGATTCTGACTTTAAGAGCCAAGATGGACCCTCCCACCATTTTAATTGTATCAACTTTTCAGCTGAACAACCGCGAGACGGAAGGTCGGCTGCATTAAATACACCTGGAATATGATGCCAGAACTGAGGATCCGTCACAGAACGAATTTCGGTTACACGATTGGACACAAAAGTACCCCACTGAGTCGTTCTTCGAATCCAGCTCAAAGCTGTGGAAGAGTCCGTCCAATAGAAAGGACGAATTCCTGGGATCTCTTTCAAGTCACTTAAAACGGTGCTTGCCAGTCTTGAACCAATCAAACAGGCCAGGAGCTCCAAGCGGGGAATTGAAATAGGATTTAATGGTGCAACTCTTGAACGCGCACTAACGAATTGAACCACAACTTCAATTTGAGTTTCAATTCTAATGAATATGCATGTTGCATACGAATCTTTGCGCGCATCACAAAATGTATGAAGGCTTATATCAATAATACCATTAACATTTAAATTAAACCATCTAGGGATTTTAATATCTTTGAGCAAATGTACCTGTTGCATCCATTTTTCTCAGCACAGTGAATCATGCTCCAAGTGGGCCGGTCTGCAACAGCATTGATTGTTTTTTAATTGTTTAATAGCTATATATATATATTGAAAAAAAAATTCAGCCCCCCCTGAAAAAAAGAAGTTCCTACGCCACTGCCTCTCGGAGCAATTATTTTTATGCATGCGGACCGAACTACTTGGAATTCTATCCAGAACTTGAGGGGGCAATGGGGGTGTAAAAAGGGGAGGTTTGTTTGTATGACACCGAAGGCAGCAGTTCCTCTCACTTTCAGTTAAGGCCAAGTTAGCGTTAGAGTTAAGTTAGCGTTTTTGGATTCTTGTTGTTTTGAGCATCATAGTTTGTGCTAATTATATAGGTTTTGTTGAGTGTTTAACTAAAAACTATTTGCTGTAAGAATTCTTCAATTGAACAAGTGACTGTAAGTAACTGCCCATAATTTTTTTAATAACATTTAAATTTATCTCTATTTTTTTATTATTTTTTATTTGTGCAAAAAGTGTGCAATGCCTTTCTTTTATATACTTTTAAGAATAGTTTTTAAGTTAAAAAAATAATTATTTTTATATCTGTATACGATAATAAAATTTTCTACAAATTTTCTATATTTATGTCAACACTATTTTTTAATATTAATAAAATTTAATGCATTCTCACGAATTAAAAACACTCCCTTTTAGAATAAACTATTTCTGGTGAAAATGAAAGGAAAGAAGTGAGGACTTTCATGTAAATAAATAGAGAGCTCTAAAAAAATATAGCTTGTATACTTATGAAGTTATAGATGAATAGTTTCAAATAACTTTTTCACTGATTTTTTTTACTCTGATCGAATCATATTCTGGCTTTATTTGTATGTACCGGAATTTTTCATCTTGCGGATCAATGAATTCAATTAATAACGCAAACATACTAAAAAATTTTTACCTTTTGTCCTTTAACTATTACACGTTTAAAGGATTTTTTGAAAATAATATATTTTAAAACTATAATATTAAAAAAATATATAATTTTTAATACAAAATTTGCATTAAAATAATATTTCGAGTTTTAAAAATTTATTATGAAAATTCACTATATCTATTGAACTATTCATATTTGTGCCCATGAAATAGAACTCGTTTCATTTTCTACCTTTATTATTTCTGAAAGGAATATAAATATTGTTTATTTGATTGTAGTTTTAAGCGTCTAATAAAAAAATGATTGATTTCAAAGTAAATCTAAGAAAAACTCATTGAAATATAAAATAAATTTTAAAATTACTAATAACGCACGTAAATAACATCCTTAAAATGACATAACAATATATAAATTTATTTTTGCATGTTTCTTTCATCTTTAAAACATTATATAGATTTTTTTTTTTTACATGTTTACAATAGTACCATTGAGTTTCACAAAATACAATGTATAATATATTGAATATATTGTATTTATTCCATTGATATTTTCAGGTGGATAGATTTCAAATTAAGAAAATATTAGTTTGCATAACAATAATTTAAATTTTACCTTAATAAAAATATTTAAGCTAATTATGGTTGACGTTCAATTTAAAAATTTAGTACATTATTTCATACCGTATTTATATGTTATTTCTATATTGTATACCAAAATTATGCTTAGTGATATCTAGTGATTATGTTTAGTGACATAATCAATGTGAAAATCATTTGAAAATTTTAAAGAAAAACTGGCATAATTTAAAGTTTAGAAGAAAGGTTGTTACTTTGATCAAAATGTGAAATAAAAAAGCTTCCCATTTCAACAAAACACCATGTACTTCTTATGTAGCTGTTCCTTTTGATAGATATGTCAATATTCAGTGGCTGGGGGCAAAAAACTTTTAGCCATAAGCAAACTCACTTTTGGCGACCCCTCTCCAGAAATTTTCGCGAACTACATTATAGATGAAATGTAGGGAAGAGCTTTTATCTTTACATTTTGAAATATTCATAATTTACTTGAAAAATTATATATAGCGTTATATATTTAACAATAATTACAATTTGATGAACCTTGCTAAATTATAAAGCAATCAAAAATGTTATTCAAAAGAGTTCGAATGACAATGGCTACTGCTCTATAACTAGATATACTTATTAATTTGGAAACCTAACATGAAATGTGATTTTTCCCATTAATTTATGACTTTTTATCCATGCGGAATTTGTCTTGTATTAACAATATATATATATATATATATATATATATATATATATACATAATTTAATATATATGTATATATTATGTATAAATTTCACCTAATTAATGTACAACCTTCATTTCAAAATCGGTTTTATTTTCTTGTAGGTTCAAATGTCTTCTCATAAAAAGTCATTACAAGTCATTAAATCAAAACTGTTAAAAAGAAAAATTCAGCATGAGTTACATGAACTTGATCGAGATCAAAAAATCAAACGTATTATTCAAGGACCTACTCATTTCGCAAATAATATATCTCCCTCGTCTGTTTTAACATTGCCAGTATGTCAAACACTTGAGGACTTTACAGAAGATTCAGATTCTTCTCTGGAATCCTATTTAAATACTATTCCTAACACTCCAAATTTAGTACATGATTCTATTAAGGTATCTGACATTTCTACAGAAATTGAATTAGCTAAGAATGATTCCAATAGTTATTGTGATGATAGTGATGCCAGCACAATTGACCAATATTTCTTCAGCTCTGATTCTGAACTTTCTTGCGTTGAAAATATTATTTTAACAAACAGAGAAAACACGATATGCAACGAAGATTTAGATTCGACTCTAAAGACAAAATTAACTGACTGGGCTTTGCGGTTCAATATAAAGCATAATGCATTAACTCATTTGTTAAAAATACTAAAAGATGAGAAGCATCCTAATTTACCATCAGATAGTAGGACATTATTGAAAACTTCAAGAAAGTCAAAATTAATTTCCAATAGTGATGGTTCAGAAATGTGTTACTTTGGTTTAGTGAAAGGTTTACTTCAACACGATCTCAACAAACTATGCATAAATTCTAACGTGGCTTTAAAAGTAAATATTGATGGATTACCCATTTGTAAAAGTACTGGAGGACAATTTTGGCCTATTTTATGTCAAATTGTGTCAAAACATGCAGTGCCTCCTTTTTTAGTAGCATGCTATCACGGCAACAGTAAGCCAAAATCTGTGCAAGATTTTTTAGAACCCTTCATTCAAGAAGTGCATACTCTTCAAGAACAAGGACTTCAGCATCAAGGAACTTGTTATAGTATTTCTATTGAGAACATAATTTGTGATGCACCAGCAAGAGCATTTATTTAATGTATTAAGGGCCACAGTGGCTACTACGGCTGTGAGAAATGCACCCAAAAAGGTGTTTCAGTTAATCGGAGGGTTGTTTTTTTAGAAAGTGAAGCTGAAATGCGTACGGATGAAAGTTTTAAATTACGCATTCATGAGAATCATCATATTGGAACAAGCCCTCTTCTTAAATTGGACATAGGTTTAGTTTCTCAGGTGCCTCTTGACTATATGCATCTTGTTCTGTTAGGAGGTATGAGAAAATTACTGCTTTACTGGATCCGAAAAGGTGACAGGAATGTTAGGCTGGGTATAAATCATCAAGTTGCCCATATATCAAAAAAACTTCTTTCCTTAGTTAAAGATACGCTGAGTGAATTCAGTAGAAAACCAAGATCCTTAAAAGATATAGATAGGTATAAGGCTACGGAGTTCCGCCAAATTCTTTTGTACACAGGGCCTATTGTTTTTCGTGGCATACTTTCTAATGAAGTGTACAATCACTTTTTACTTTTTCACGTATCTATTTCAACACTAGCTAATGAAGTGAAGTGCCGCATTGAAGAAAACATTTCTTATGCTGAAAATTTGTTAAAATTATTTGTTCAAGAAATGGCTGAAATTTATAAAGAAGAGTCGATTGTATACAATATTCACAATTTATTGCATTTAGCAAACGATGTGCGACGCTTTGGTTGCTTAGATAAATTCAGTAGTTTTCCTTTTGAAAATTATTTATTTCAATTAAAAAATATTTTAAGAACACCGAACAAACCATTATCTCAATTGTGTAGAAGACAATCCGAGAAGAAGGTTGAAGAAGATTTTTCTGTAAAAATAAAACCAGTTGTTCAGCTGAGTAGGCCACACAACCGTGTTTATCACTAAGTGGTAGACACTTTCAAGAACTTATTTATAATGGATATAAAATCAGCACATTAAAAGACAACGACAGTTGCGTGCAGCTCCACGACAAGAAAATAGTTAAAGTTTTAAATATAATTAGCACAAATCTTATAACAGAGGATGAAAATTCAGTTTTTATTATATGCAAGCCCTACCATAATTATGGAGATTTTTATTCGTATCCTTGTAGCTCACAAAAACAATCAATTTATCGAATCGGCAACCTAATTAATAAATTGTTGTGCTATAAATTAATATTTGTAAAAAATAAATGTCTAATTTCTGAAGAGTTGAAAGTTGCTGTTGCTCTAATCCACAGTATTTTCTAAGTTAAAGTAAGTTAAATGTTTGAGATATTTGAAATATTTCTTAAACCTTTAGTATTTTCTCTAAGACAAGTTTTTCTGTAGAAATAAAACCATTATAGCTAATTCACTTTTATTATGTTTAGGTCCACCATGGTGAAAAAATATGCAGTTGTTGGTTTCACCAATGAAAAAGAGGAAACCGTGGAAATCATCCCAACCAACTGGCTCATTGGAAGTGAGTCCTGCTTATGGCCAACTGCAAAGGATACCAACAAAACAAAAATAAAATGGATGATTAAAGAATGTGTGGCACCGAGTTCATCGTGGCTAACTTTTGCTGTCAGAGTATTTGGCTATTCAAGTAAGCTTTTCTTAATATGTTTTTTACACATTAAATGACCACATTTTAAATAATACTTGATTTCTCAAATTTTTTTGCTAATATTAATTGCCATGGTAATTGTTAATAGTGCAATTAACTTGAACTGTTTTATAAAAATATCCGTCACTTAATTTAGTCCACCTAGGGTCAATTGTGGGAATCTAACTGCGAGGCCCTGTATACAGGAATGTTGAAGTAAATCCAATTTCTTAAGTTCTATCACCCTCCTCCTTTAATATGAAAACTTGTCCTAGTTAACCTCAATTTTAACTTGAAATGAACGTAGAATCGTTTTTGAAAAGCTCCACATCTAATTAAAAAAATGTTTTTGACTTGTGTTTGCGTAATAAAAAATAAAACTTTTATGTTTTCTTAAAATCATTGTAAAGAATAAGTATGCTCAAACTTAATTTGAAAATTTAATTGGTTAATTTTTTTTTTTAACTGAGCACGTGGCCCATCGCCCTGTGCGACGGATACCCTTAAGACTGTCTTGTTTCTGATAAATCAATTTAAGACAAACATCACTTGTCCAAGTCTATCCAGATGAAACCTAACTTTAATAGAATATCCATATTATTCATTTAATCGTAAAATAATTTATCTTTTTTAAAGAAGTTATCAAATATTCCAATACTATATAACACGCATTATACTATACACACGTATTTTAACTTTTTTTTAAATGTCACTTTAAAAATTAAATGTATGCATGTCTTTTTGATGATTTTTAAAAGAATTATTCAAGTTAATAAAAACTGGGATAAAATATCCAATTTCATCTTAAGTAAGCAGTAGTATATATATTAGTAATTTTTTCCTTGCATAGATTCCTTTATCCGAGCCTCAGAGAAGACGGAGCTAGCGAGATCGTTCTCCAGCGTCGGAAGCGATTCTTCGGATGATGAATTCCTCAAAGAGCGCGTGATCGTCAACAAAAGGGCATCTAATGTTCCGACTCGCTTTCGCGACTCTACTGACGAGGAAACTTATTTGCCACCCGTCAAAAAAAGATGTAGAATGACCTTGAAAGAATTGAAAACCGTTAAAGCCAAATATACGCTTCCTGAATCCCCGAAAGGTAAAAATTTGATAAAGATCTTTAAATGAAAAAATAACGATCCCAGTTTTGTTTGCTGTTTTAATAATTTGATACGTATATAAAGATTTAATTAGATTCTAGTATTCTCCAATACTAAATTAATACATTAATTTAAAATAGGTTTTTAAAGGGGTTTGTTATTTTAGTAAAGTGATTCTTCATACATACGTTTTCATATATTCAATGCGTTTAAATCTCATAAATTCTTATATTTTTTGCAGAAGATGTTGTAAATGAGGTGCCGACAACAGAAGATCAGCTCAATATGAGTTCTAATGGTAAGACAAACTAAAACAAAGAATCTGGAAATTAAATTAAATGTTCAGATAAATTTAAATATTGATGCTAATTAGATAACTCTAAAATTAAATGTATGCTTTAAAACATAGTTTGATCTTGCAGTTAAAATCACTAACATTATTATAGCTGATACATTTTTATGTAGTAGCTAGTGCAGCAGTAATGAAAATTGATTGTTATGAAATGTAATTAACTTTTGATAATACACTGTAAGAAAACGAGGTACTTAAAAATGTGTACATGAACCTACTCGTTTTTCTTTGAATACACTTGCAGCGTAAATGAGGAATGCCGTACTCAAATTTAAGTAACCGTACTTTCTCAAAAATGAACAGTATGATTGCTAATTTCAACTTCTGTTAAAACCATCTTAACAAAGCAACCTGACAAACTTAAAATAGGTTTTCAGAAGATGGTTTTCCACATGATTTGATGTCGATTGCTTAAATGGAAACCACCTTTTTAACATTTCTTCTGCTTATAACTTCTTCATGTCGCCCTGGTAGTTTAATGGATAAGACTCTGGGCTGCGGTGCCTGAGGATCAGGGTTCGATTCCCGGTAAGTCTTAGTTGTAGTTGTCGATATTTATTAATTAAATATTAAATATAGAATTTTTATTTGGTTTTGGTGAGACTATTTCAAGTATCTCTTTTTTTTTTTTCATTCATTTTATACATTGGGAATATTTCCCAGATTGGGAACAAAAAGCACTTAGAAAAGTTAGTATTTACAACTATGTACACAGCATGAGATGACAGTTAAACAATGTTAAGGAACAAAATTGGAATTATACAATATGGTACACTGAGGAAATTTGGACAAGTGACGAGTATTTACAACTTGGGCAAGAGCTGGGGCTCAGCACATTAGTGACAGAGCTAAGGGGGAAAGAGCAGCAGTGAGGCTCGTGGTCGGTGGCGATTTTGAGGAAGAGTGTAATCGTAGGGGTCGAGCATTTTAATTTCATCGTTTTCAATGAGATCAAGCGACCCATAGAAATTATTGGCCAACTTGCCCATGAACTGAGTGAGTGAGGGGATCGAGAGGGAACTCCTTATGTCCTCATCTCGTACGAACCATCTTGCTCTGACAACTTGGATCCTGAGCAAAGTGTTTTGGCGCGTATCAAACTGACCCATCCTTGTCTTACAAGCGCTAGCCCAGACTGGGGAGGCATAGGTAAGGATAGGTCGGAGTACCGTTTTATAGAGAAGAAGTTTCATTTGATGACTAAGTGGGGATTTTTTCCCCATGATGGATCTCAGACGGAGAGAGCCTCTTCTGAACTTCTTTTTGATATACTCGTAGTGGGGTTCCCAGGTTAGTCGTGAGTCAAGGACTACCCCAAGGTACTTAGTGGATTTCTCCCATTCAAGCTCAGATCCATACATGGTTAGATTCTGAGGTCGCTTTATCTTCCTAGTAAACATGAGGGCGACAGTTTTGGAAACGTTGATTGCAATTTTCCATTTGTTAAGCCAATCCTCAATCAAATGAATATGACTTTGCAAGCTGAGCCTTAAGTAATTAGTGTTTTTCCCCGTGGCAAGGATAGCCGTGTCGTATATATATATATATATATATATATATATATATATATATATATATATATATATATATATATATATATATATATATATAGTGTGTGTTTGTTTATACAAAAAAAATTATATAGTTTATCTAGATTTTTGCTTAGACTAATTGTTTTATTATTTTTATAGCTTCTGTAAAAATAAAGTTTGAGGATGCTGCAACAGCCGTATTAAGTAATCGGATCGGAAAAGCTCTGGCAGGATCATTTGACTGGGACGGAAAGAGAACAGAAAGGCAGAAAAAAGAAGCCAGTGAAAGCCACATTTTGTTTAGTGAACAGTAAATGTAATAATCATACTAGTAGTATGGTTCATTCATCAAGATATCTGGTCTATATTTCCATGAAGCAATTATATAAAATGCATTAAATGTTAATATGCTATTTATTTTAAATTGCTTTAAAAAATCATTTTAAATTTGCAGCTTTTAAAGCAGAGATCAAATGTCATAAGCAGCCGCTTGAATGAAATGAGACGTAAAATTTTTTCAAATGAAAAAAAAGATAAATTCTTGAAAACTAACAAATGTTTACATATTCATTAAATTAAGGATTGCCAGACATCTGGGCTGATCAGTAAAGTTCTATATTCAGGATGAGGAATGTCTTTCCTGTTAATTGAAATGTTCATGCAGAACTTTTTGTCAATAAAAGTTATGGTGTGAATTTTCAAAAGTTACAGAAGAGGAATTAAATAACATCTGTCATTGAAATTCATTTTATTTAAGCAGAGTTTTCTTTTCTATAAATTACAACGGCATATTTTCAATGAATAGTGACTTTTTAAATAACAATACTATTTTTTTTTCAATTTTTCTTGTTCACAGCTGGAACTGTTTAATATTTTGAACACTTAAAAAATAACAGCGTAAATCATAAGAAATTTTAATTGGTATTTGCATTTTCAATCTTTTCTGGTTATCGCGTAATGTAACAAAACGATATACTATTTATATTGAATGTATGTGAAACATAGAAGGTTTGTGAGAAACGTATGTTTAATAAGTAATGAAAAATATATATTTGTCATTTTATTATCTGTTTTTCTTTTATATTTTGTCATGGCTTTTCACTTTTAAAGATAAAAATCATATATAATCTATTTTAAATTATATAATTTTATCCTTATGTGGATTTTGTTTAAAATTGTCATCAATATATTTTTGGTATTTTTGAATGATATTTATTTTACATTAAATAGAATGGTTTATAAGAAAAATGATATTTTGATTAGAAAAACAAAATTTATAAGCGCGTTGATCAATGATCCATATTCTTCAAACACTTGGAAATAACTTATTCTTAATTGCACGATTTCTCACATTTTACTAGTTGTCAAAATGTATAATATTAAATATAATTTTGAAAGTAAATTAATAATAAAAATATTTAATAAGAAACAAATAAAAGAAATAAGGGATAAATAAAAAATCATTTTTAGAACAAGACCGGAAAGTAAATTACATGTTAATTTTCTGCTTTTGATATACTTCACTTCGTTTAATTTATTTCGAAAGTACTTCAGCCAGTTACAACTTTTATTTATTTACACACATAAAAATGTGTATTTGAACTACCTACTGAACTCCTACATTAATTATGGTTAACACGAAAATTTTCATCAACCCTTGATTTTATGTTAAAACAAGGTTCAACTATATTCAAAAACAGATGGCCATTCTCATTCATTATATTAATATACAAATGCATTATCTGATTTCCAAAAACTAATGAAGTTTGATATTGTGAATTCTGAAGAAAATTAAAATCTTCTAAGATACCAGAAATTCCATTTTTATAATTACATATGTTTAAAATTATAACGAGTTGTATAGTATAAATTTTGACTTATAAATGATATGTGCATATTGAAATATATATTATTAAAAATAAATCTTATTACTACATGTACATCAATTAAAATTGTGAATTTTAGTTTATATACCCTCCCATAAAATTATGCCTATACCACTGTAATACCACATCCTAACATTAAACATATTTAACATTATAGCCACATTCTAACATTAAATAACAAGTACGTTAATGCTATAATTTTATTTTTGAAATTAAAATAAATTACTGACAATAAATAACAGAGTACATTTATTGTATATTATGATTTGATTTCATTAAAAATATTGTTACTATATATTTTTCTTATGTTGTGGATATTTCGAAAGTCCTATATAATATTTGTGTTTGTATATAAAGTTTTTTTTATTTTTATTTATTCAATAAAGAGTTTGAATAATTTATTATGTTTTACAAGTTATTTCTTTTATAGAAAATTTTAAATAAAAAAAATCAATGCACATTTTTTTATTTTGAATATTGGACAATACAAATTTCAATATCTGCCAATATTGATAAAAGGTTAACCGTACAAAATTGGCCAGCCCGTCTTCATCCAATATTGGCCAAAACTGCCCTACAATATTGGCTGACTCGACATTAGCCGATATTGGCCAAAACCACTTATCAATATTGGGCAATATCGGTCCAGCAATATCTGCCAATATTGATAAAAGGTTGCTCATATAATATTGGCCAACCCGACATTTGCCGATATTGGCCAATATTGGTTCGGCAATATTGCCCAATATTGATAAAAGGTTAGCCATTTGACGTTGGCCGAACCGACACTTGCCGATATTGGCCAATATTAGTTTACAATATTGGCCGACTCGACACTTGCCGATATTGGCCAATATTAGTTTACAATATTGGCCAATATTGGTTCGGCAATATTGCCCAATATTGATAAAAGGTTAGCCATTTGACGTTGGCCGATCCGACATTTGCCAATATTGGCCAATGCTGGCAAAACTCTCTTTACCAATATTGGCCAGTATTGATGTGCTACCTGGGGAAATATACTATTCTATTTTCTGGGTTCATTCAATCCAATTTGTTGGAATCCTTCGATTAAATCAATTTGTTTGATTTATTAAATTTCTTTAGTTCATTAGATTAGATTGATTGAATGATCGATTTGTTCGATATTATCAATTCGTTCGATTTCATCGATTTGATTGATTTTATCGATTTGATTGATTTTATCGATTTGATTGATTTTATCGATTTGATTGATTTTATCGATTTGATTGATTTTATCGATTTGATTGATTTTATCGATTTGAATGATTTTATCGATTTCATTAATTTTATCGATGCAATCGATTTGTTCGATTTCATCGATTCGTTCGATTTCATCGGTACAATCAACTTCATCGATACAATCGAAAAACGATTAAATCAAACAAAAAGATGAAATCCAACGAATCGATGAAATCGAAAGAAATCGTTGAAATCGAAAAAATCGATTAATTCGATTAAATCGAATAATTCGATTATTAAATAAATCGAGGAAATCGAACGAATCGATGAAATCGTACGAATTCATCACATAGAATAAATTGTTCAAATCGAACGAATCCATCACATAGAATAAATTGTTCAAATCGAAGGAATCGATCAAATGGAATAATCGTGTACTTCTAACCAACTGTATATACCCACCTGTTACATTTATTCAATATATATATATATACTCTATCACTAATTCTCTCTCTCCCCGTCCATAGTAGATTTTTTAACACCCCTCCATACAGCCCCACCCTTTCCACAATTATTTTACCATATCGAAAATCCACTTCCACCTAAACAATACAACTTTTATACCAAAAATATCATTTCGAAAATTGCTGCAAAAAACAGTTGCATCATATAATATTCATTCATTAAGTACAGGATATTTTCACTTTGATGTTAGCGAGAGTAATTTCATTGATATCTCTACTACAAAGGATTCATGCTCAAAGAGACTCTATACATAATACGACATTTTGAACCATGATGAAGGAACCGTTTGATGACGAGACAACACCTGAGTTACCAAATTGTGTTAATTAAACCACTGAGTGTCATAACCAATGGAATGATTACTAAAGTGTGGCGACCACTTTACACCTTTTTCGAGCAGAAGTAGAAAATATTGTCCTTGCATACATATATACATGCATATCCTAGTTTTAAAACCACATTTCTGGCTTTCAAAAATACATGAAATGTTAGACATTTAATTTCTTCCATAATTACTTTTTTATACTTGCAAGAGGGCTCCCAGTTGTCCATTGGATAAAGGCGTTCGGTTATTAATCAGAGGATTGCGAGTTTGAGCCTGACTGTGGACTTGACAAAGAAAAGTAAAAATGTATATAGTGATCTTACCAATGTGTATAGTATGCCAAATGTATATAATATTTTTTTTCACATATTTACAGACACATAAAATCAAGTAGGCTTGCCTAAGCAAGGCCCTTGTCGGACAATAAACATTATGTACAAGTTAGACGGATTATGCCAACATAAGTGAGGCTCTTGGTCAATGAATATGTCTGACATCTGTGTGATCATAGATTTTGAGTTTGTTGAGTTCGGTCATTGTCAATTAGTGGGATTCCACTGTAAAAGTTTATAGATAATTTTCCAATGAACTTCGTGAGAGGAGGAAAATTTTAACGAGTTTGCAATGTCAGCATCACGGATATACCATTTAGATCTGGCGATGTATGCTCGCAGGAATTGACTTTGGATTTTTTCAAATTCAACCATTCGTGATCTGCAGGCAAAGGCCCAAATTGGGGTGGCATAGGTTATGATAGGCCTTCAGGGGTGCCCACAGGGGGGGGGGGGGGGTCATGGCGCAAGGTGCGCCATCAAAATTTTTGGGGGGGATTTTTTTACATAGATTTTTTATTATTATTTTGTTTTAGGGGGGAAATGTTTTGGGAAAAAATTATTTAATAAGTATAATATATTATATAATGTGCCTTCAATCACTGGAATTTCCAGCGAATTCGAGAAACGCCTCTTCGGCACATAAGCTAGATGACATTGTAAAAAAAAATTACGTACACGTTTACTCATCTTTGTCCGGTTCAAACATTCAGAATACACTTCAGTGCTGAGGTTGAAATTAAAAAACGCTGTGAGGCAATAAATTTTCCATTAGCAGGAATGTATAAATAATAATAAATATGAAGAGTGCTACAAACTCAGAACCTGGAATCTCATTTAATATCCTTATATCATAAATTACGATTACATTACAAAACATCTAAGCAATTGCTGCAACAAATTTAACTTTTCCGCTTGTGATGTGATGAGACATATGTTTAAACGAAAAACTGCAATGAAGCAGACTGTCTCCTCATCTCAATAACACGTATAACATAAATTACGATTTTTATATACAACTCCACTAGAAACTAATTACTTCTATTCCATACGTTTGTTTACTAGTAAGTGTAGACGATTTTACTATATTTGGGTATTGTCTTGGCCGGTCGAATCAGTTTTAATAACTTCAATGGTGTTACAGCAAAAGAACAGATAATATATTTCAGTCAACAAGAATGCTTAGTTTTTCTGCACTTACTGTTGAAATGTGGAGCAAAGTTATAATTATTTAAATTGTAAAAAAGAAAAAACCTTAATGAAAAGTATTTTCTGAGTTTGAGAAACTGTAGTGGTAAGTGGATAAATATGTTACGGCATTTTTAAATTAAAGTTTAATTTTATAAGGTGTCTTAAAATTCGATAAAATGAAGTTTTTGCATTTAATAGTCGCATATTTAAAATATCCAAATATAAGAATGGGGGAGCTAAATTTAAATTGTTTTCCAATGTTCAAAAAGGGACACAACTCGTTCAACCTCAAGACAGGTTTGTAGTTAAACAATATTTCCGGGAAGAGCAAACATATTTTCAGGGATGGGAAAAGAAAGAAAATAGTTTTGTTATTTATTTTCGTAGCCCCTTATAAAACTGTTTATAAAATTATGTGCAGTTAATCAGCTCAAAAACTTCCTTTTTAGTCATTATAACTTTCCGCTTTTTGACATTGAAAGTTTTACAAAATAGTAAAGGTTTTGTAAATTACTTTTTAACGTGTAATAATGCTTGGACATTGAATAATAAGCTTTAAAATAAAAACTAATATTAGGAAGCACCCCAAAATTACCTCATATGGTTGATAAACTTTATATATGATTTACAACTTTATGAAATAAATTTTTTAAATGCCTTTAATTTAAACATATACATTATTCATTGTGTAATTTAATTTTGTTTTTAACAAAATAAAATTTAAAAATAAATTTTAATTTATTCTAATTATATTTAGAAATGGTAATTTTAAAACCATTCAAAATAGTAAGTGCGAAGCAAAACTGAAAAAAAGTGCGTATTATTGGTTAAATGTAAACATTACAGTAAAAATATCTATATACTTTAAGAATTGAATTCTCATAAGACATTTCAAATCGTTAAAATTTCAAAAATAATTTCCTCAGAATTAAATTATGTATATTTAATGTTTAACTTAAAATTAGCAGTGGCGATTGGGTTGCACAATACTATGCAATTTCGAGTGTTTTAACTCCCACTATACTTTAGATAATGTAGCCTTTATAATTTATATTACTCTTTACCAGTTTTTGTCAACTAAAACGTTTATTAGATCTTTAAACTATCATAACTATAAATTATCTAATTAATCATCACCACACATATATTATAAGGATTATCAAACTTTAAATTTGTTCTCTAAATTTATTTCATAATTAGGGAGTGATATACTAATTTTAAAAGTACATAGCTATATTGACAACTGTTAAAAGTAGTTAATGACAGTGATAACTGTTGCTGCCTCTCGATATTCGAATGCCAACGTATTCCTTTTTACTAATAAATATTAATAAACTTTTTGAGCCAAAAATTTTTTAAGGGGGAGCAGTTTGTTTATTTTTTGGTGGCGTGGGGGGGGGGGAGGTTAAGGATTCCCCCTCGAACTCCCAAAAAAGAAACGGATTTCTTTAGGTACCTAATCCCTCCCCTCGGGGGGGGGGGGAGCTGATTGTATTGATTGGTCGCCAACAGACGGAAGATAAACAAGCTGTTTCGTCTGACGCCGCCCGCCCCTCCCCCCACGTCTCATATGTTTTGTTTATATCATGATTTTATACGCATGAGCTCTTATTTCTTATTAAACGAAGCTAAATCTATGTGCTATTCGTCACGTGTCGAAATGGACACCTTATCATGATATTTCTATCCCGATTTCCCATGCAAATGATTTAAAGACGTTTCACGTTAAAAACCGATTTTCTATTTTTTTTAAAGAAATTGTTTCTTTGTCAACGCGGGACCCCACATAAATCAGCGGCACCTGTGGCACACCCTTAATGATGACCCTGTTTATATAAATGCGTTTGTTGAAAACGGACATGCAATCAGGGGATTATTGTAGTTTCTAAAAGTTGCTGGTCTGGTACATGTTGAATAATAATAAAAGAAAAATTAGAGATTGAAATGGAGAGTGAATTTACATAATGTAAATAAGATGTGGGGGGGACACAATACAAGTTTACGCGGAGAGGGGGGGGGGGGTCCGCACCTCCTCCCCCCCCCCCCTTTGGCTACCTCCTTGGGGAGGGAAGGGTAGAGAAAATTTTTGGGGGGGGATTTGCGCCATTGAGTTTGGGGGGGATGGGCACCCCTGTAGGCCTTAATATGACCCTATATATCAGCAACTTGTTCTCCATTGAAAGTGCTGATCTCCTGTTGAGAAGAGGCATGAGCGCAAATTTTGCCATCTAAATTTGTGGATTGTAAAAATGAAGAACTGAAAACATTTTGCTGCATTTTAAATTAGTTTTTTTTATTTAAAAAATTATACAATTTTATAAACTGTTCAATTTTATCTTTAAAAGACCAAAGTATATTTAAAAAATAAGTTCTTTTTATAAGTGTTGTAGCATATAATTTATTTATTTTGTTTTTAATTTACTGCATGTGACAACTCTGTATCTAATAAGACAAACCTCCAACCTATGTTCCCACAGGGTTTTGCACAAATAAAGTACTTATTCGGAATGCATATAGGATGGCGTTCAAGATACTATAGCATGGAAAGCCTTTTTTTATTCTCAACCCTTTCTTTTTCTTTTTAATTTATATAATACGAACTACGTTAATTAAAAAATTCTTACCATCCCATGAAGTTCGCGAACGAAGTTTGACTGCAGTACAATTTGTACAGTTTTTGTAACTTATCTGTGCTTAAAGTTTATGCAGTAAGTAGTTGGGATTAGGGATGAGCTTAGTAGTTATTTTTAAATAACGACAGTTATTACGATATTATAATGAAATAACTAGTATATTTAACTGTTACTTGATATCTTGAGCGATATTAAATGACGCAACCTCAGAATTAGGCGGTGCAAAATATCAAATGCTAAATTTTCATGAAAATTTTTGTGGTAAATCTTTTCATTAAAATAATTTTAATGATCCAACACTTAATAATATTTCAATAAATTATTTCTATTATATAAACATATTAACTTTTCCCAGCCATTTTTACATCACTGAATGCCCATTTTTTATTAATATTTCAAAGATAATAAAAAAAATAGATTTTTTGATATTATATGCAAAAAATATTAAAACAAATATTGTAAAACTTATAGATTTTATTTAGAAACAAAAATTCTAGTTTTCTTTTTGCAAAATGTTAATACTGATTTTATAGCAATATATCATCATGTAATAAAATAAATGTCTTATTATTAAATATGATTTAAAAAAATACTTTACAGGTAATAAAATGGCGCATTCAAATTGGCGATCTCTATAAACACATAAAAAAATTCAGTACTATTCAATTTTTGTTAACATACACTTTAAATTTCCATCCAAATGTTGTTTTTAGTTAATATTGCGCAATATACCAGACCGTAATAAATAAGAAAATTAATATTATTTCAAATTTATGCTATTTACCTTTTACAATGCGACGAGGCGTACCAAAGAATCACTTCTAATTAAAAATCTTTCACCTAAAAATTCGAAACGCAAAGTATCTATCTCCAAACAGAACCGCACCTAACCAAATAATTTCTATAATGTAAAGCGGATTCACACATTCATTCATCCCAAACATAAAAAAAAACATCTTCTTCCCCCCCACACACACACACATTAAATGAATTGAAGACCCTTCCCACAAAACAATAAACTTTCGCCGACTAGAACGGACAAAAAAATATAAAAAGTATCCCGATTCAATAATCGTATGATAAACACAATATCGAAAACTTCCAAGGTATATTTTGAACCAACGAGTTCTGATATAATATATATATTTTTTTAATCGTAATCGAAATATCAACAGTATTTCTGAAATTATTTTGATCGTATTTTGGACACGTGCCAATAACGAAGTAAGTATTCTAATAATAAAATATATTTTATTATTAAAATATAAAAATACCAACATTATCCTGAAATATTTTGGATCTCATTTTGGAAATGTTCCAATAACTAAGTGACGTAAACATCTCAATTCAGCAATTTGCGATCATTCTGCGATCAATTATATCATGATATTGTATCATAGAGTAAGTTTCGTTTCGACTTTCGACCAAGGCCCTTGCATGGACTTTTTTTTTCTCAAGGCCGTCTGTTTTGTTTTTGTTCTTATTTGGCGGTGTAGGTGTTTCTGGTTAAAATTAAACAGCGCATTTATTAATTGTTTGAAGTACGTATTTTTTTTTTTTTTTTAATTTTGATTTCGAAATGCTGTTTTTTTTTGAGCAAGTAAATAACTGTTATTTCTCATAAATAATATTTTTAATTATCAGAAATTGAAATAATGATATTTTATACCTGTTATTAAAATATCTCTCATCCCTAGTTGGGATAGTACTAAAACATCAAAATATATAAATATCATATACTTATTGATTTTGAACCAGAATAATTTTTCAAAATTCAACCTGAAATACAAGTTATGTGTATAATTCCTATACAAAATACTATTATTCATCACGCAATACATATAAATAACATAAAATACTATAGCCATTTATTCTCAAACTTTTATCACTCAACAATTTGGGTGAATACTTCATTTTTGACGTGAAACACCTTTAAAATCATCTAGTACTTGGAACGATCACCATATATTACGCTTTTAGGATTATTTATTCCAACACTTTCATTCCATTACTAGCCCCCCCCCCCCCCCCATCCCCATCGGGGAAAGTGGATGGATGGATCCCAAGGACGCAGGTGGGGTGAAGAGATTTGTCTATACCACTGTCTTTCCAACCCTGTTGCCACTCGTTGAAAGGCTGTGAAGATTGGCCTGCTAGCATATTTTTCTTTAAATGGAGGGACTTCATGTATTCATCTGTATGGATTGGGCCTGGCCACCTGATGTTAGAATTCCCAGAGTAATCTCCGCTGCAAGATGAAGTCCTCCCTCCGTCGGTTTTAAGTGAGTGGGGTGCCAACTGCTGATATACGTCATAAAAACTTCTAGGATACCAGCTTGAAAAAACGTTATCGCTCGTCAGCGGAGAGATCTCATCCGTTCATTGGGTTGCACCGCATTCTACGCTGCAGTGCAAAGGAAACTACTATAGTTACTAGTAGATATATGTATGAATTTTACGATCACAAAGTCACTAGGCAGTAAAGCCTACACATTAATTTAAAATCGTAAGGCGAGCGAAAGCGAATGTCTTACAAACTTTCAATATAAAAAAAACACTGCGCATTTTAATTGAAATAATTTTAATGGTTTGCATTGTAAATTGATTTTTGAGCTCATGAATTTCTAAATAAAAATTGTCAAATTTTCTGGATTGTGTTTAGATCCTATAGAAAAGAGTATTCATGTATTTGTGTTTAATGAAGACTAATTTTTTGTTTATATTAATTTTAAAAACATTTTAACATGTAAATTTTTTTTATATCATATACTTTAAAATGTACTTATTGTTAATGCTCCTAAAGGGAAGCAAATTAGATTGGCCGTGTCTATCGAAAGGGCCGCAATGTTTAAGGCGGATAAATTAAAATTGAAGTGAGTGGCACGTTTTGGAATTTCGGAAAAACCGCTCTGCATGCTTTTTGTTCTCGTTTCTAGAGCAACTTTTGCGAACGTCAGACGAACGTGAAATAGACCAATAGACGCAACCTCATTAAACTCTGTTACTGTTATAAACACTACTGTTATTTACTGTCTACTTCTAAATACATGCATCTAAATACTATTTTTAAATAAAATCGTTACAAGTTAAATATATGTAAATGTCATATATGTAATGTTATGTATGTAACTTGGGGAATTTTGTACTGTTTTTTAGGCTGAAATTATTGCAATTTTGGTCTGCACTCAACAGTTAATCAATAGGGGCGTAAGTAATAATCGTATTACAATATGCTCTGACACTGACAGTCAGTGTTGGATATCAATGCCCATTTTCCCATCACCCCTGCTTATTTGTAATAGAACAACCCATGCATATAACTTGTAACTTAGTGGTGGCAACACCCTAATCATTCATGTTTACAATCTTCATGTGATCGGTCCTGTATTCGTCTCAGTGGGTCAATATCGTAGGCATCCACTTAAATGTTCCGTTTTAAATATTATCTTAGCTTGAACCTAAAGTTTAAATATATTTCAATAATGTCCTGTCTACCCTCGTGTGTTTATTTCTTTGCTAAAACACCTACAGTCAGGCTGCACTGAAAGCTCTTGATGAAGGAGTTGTTAATTCTAAACTTGTTTTTGAATGAAAGCATATGATCTGAATAAACTAATTTTGAAATGCAGCATGATGGGAGCCGGGTCATCGGGACGTGGAAGGCAATGAGATGGCTGATGGGCTCTCAAGGCTTGGTTCCCCAAACATCAGTGGTTTATTCCCATTTCATGCTCTGAGATTAGGTACTCACTCTGGACGAGCCTACAGGTATGTAAGAAGATAGATAGAGAGTGGTCTTGCTCTGTAGGTATGAAGCAAACCAAACACTTCGTTAAAGGGTCCTCTAGCAGATTAGAGTTTACACTTGAGATGGATAGGAAATCCTGTGGGATTATGATTGGGCTACTTACGGGCCACAATCTTAACAAACACCTTAAAACCATGGGAGTTGTTGACGATGATATATACCAGGGGCTGTAAGAGCTCACTTGAAAGAGTTGAGCATGTCTTCTGCAAGTGCGACACTTACATGAGCTTAAGATTCAAATTCTGCGGGGCCATAAGCTTTGAGTCTGGGGACTTTTGTAACGTTCAACTATCTGACTGTTCAGCTCTTTGCAAAGCCACTGGTCTGTTTGAGATGCCCTGTGGTTTGTTTTTTATGGAGAGACACAATGCGACGCTTTGGCCTAAGGGCATCACACTCTCTCTTACTAGTAATTAAATTTATGTAAATGTCAAAAATATGTAAGTGCCAAAATCAATTTCACCCATACAAATCCCGTTTGTTCTACGAATTCATCACTCTTATTATATATAAGAAATTTATAAGCAACCAAAATAAACCTTTTAACACTCAGAAATGAGCTTATGGGGTCACTAATGGCAACCTTAACGTTCAGAAATTCCAATCAATGTAATGGGTTACTTTTTTAAGAGAGAGCGCCAATCATAATTAAAGCGAAAGGTGTTTTTAACAAAATCAAGTAAATTGTTTCCCGACGCGTGGAATCTGATATTAAAAAAATAATAAAATGGCTTATATGATGTTACATATATTTTTTAAAAACTTATTTAATTGAATAATATGCACGTGTAAGCAACTGAATACAGATCTAATAGTAATACCAAATTGGCAACGTTTAAATCCAAATTTTAGACTTCTTATCAGAATAAAGATTTCCTTTTAAATTACAATAATTTATTTAAATTTGTTTAAAATTAAATTTGCCATAATATATAATGGACAAAATTACAGATGAAGATTTAAGAAACAAATTGGTCATGCTTGGAGAAGATGTAGGACCGATAAATTGCTTCACCAGAAAGTACTGGGAGATCTATTTGGAAAAGCTTATGACTCAACGCACAGGTGAGATTTTACTTTGAATTCCAATATTTTAATAGTGAAGATCATGCCAACCAGTGCCGTCACTGTCGGGGGGGTCTAAACAAGAAATTTCTCAACTTAACGATTTGAAATTCCCAACTTAACAGTACTGAATATCCCTAGTTCCAACTTATCTGTATTTTTAAAATCTTTTTTTCATTAATAATAAATAATATTAATAAATATATAATAATATTAAACAGTTCTCTTACAAGCATTGATTTGTTGCACGCATGTTCCAATGCAGTGTTCGTTCTGAGGTTTAATTTAAATGTAATCTTACAAGTTGGGCAATTCCTAATCTTCCTTAGCTTTCATTTGCTAATAATATTAATTTTCTCGAAGCATAAATTTTACCAATTCGGGGATTTTTAAAACTTGCAATTCCCAACTTTTATGGTTTCCAGAATATTGGAGGGGGAAGGTGGGCACCGACGGGCCTGGCACCAACCAAAACTTTAAAATAAATCCTCTAGAAACTTTAAATTAAAACCGCCAACTCGTGCGCCAAGGAGAAAGGTTACAAGTTCGACTTTTATGTTTTCTTTATATTCGCGCAAGAATTTCGGTTCTAATTCAGATATTTAGAGAATTTTTCTTTTTGTTGGGTAGGGATTCACGTAGTTTCGGCTGCGCTAAAATTTTTAACCGCGGGCCACCACTGAAGGCGAACGAAAGCGAATGTCTTACAAAGCTTTTAATATATCTTTCGGGTCAGATTTAATGTACGGTCACCCTTGGCGCGATTTTTTCCACATTTGGCGATAATTTTTTTTAAATGGCAACCCTTCTCCGACACGACAAGGAATTGCAGCAACCCTATTGGACAACAGTCGCCAAAATGGCGACTTTTGGCGAGATTTTGAAAAAGTCGCTGAGGGTGACCGTACAGTGAATTTTTACCTATCTTTCAATATAAAAAAACACTGCTTATTTGAATTGAAATAATTTCCATGGCATGCGTTGTCGTAAATTGATTTGTAAGCTCATGAATTTCTAAATAAACTGTCAAATTTCCTGGATTGTGCTTAGATCCTATTGAAAAGTGTATTTATGTATTGTATTTAATGAAAACTAATTTCTTGCTTATATTAAATTTTAATATATTTAAACGTGGAATTTTTTTTTTAATATTATATATTTTTAAATTTACTTATCGTTAATGCTCCTAAAGGGAAACAAATTAGATTGGTCATGTCTATCGAAACGGCTGCAATGTTTAAGGAGTGTAAATTAAAATTGAAGTGAGTACGAGGTGTGGCTAGAAAAAAACCGAACTGATGCTATAAAAATTTTTTATTTTCCATTATTTACAATTTGATGTTATCTCCTTCAATGTACTCTCCTCCTCGGTCTACACACCGCTCCATACGAATTTTCCACTGTTCATAGCAATGCTGCAGATCATTTTCGGTAAGTCCATACATTACTTCCGTCGCTTTTTCTTTTACTGCTTCAACACTCTCAAATCTAGTTCCTTTCAAAGCTGACTTGACTTTAGGGAAAAGAAAAAAATCACAGGGGGCCAAATCAGGTGAGTAGGGTGGATGGTCTAAGATGGGAATGTTGTGATTGGCTAAAAACGTCTTCACTAACAACGCATTGTGAGCTGGGGCATTGTCTTGGTGCAGGATCCATGTCTTTTTTTTCCACAAATCGTTCCGTTTTCTCCGTACTCGCTCACGTAGGGTAGTCAGGACGCTAATGTAGTAATGCTGATTCACTGTTTGTCCCTCTGGTACCCAATCAATGTGTACAATCCCTTTGACATCAAAAAAAACAATCATCATTGCCTTGAATTTCGATTTTGACATTCGTGCTTTTTTTTGTCGTGGAGAATCAGGAGATTTCCAATGCATCGATTGGCGTTTGGTTTCGGGATCGTAAGTAAAAAACCACGATTCATCACAAGTAATAACATTTTGTAAAAAGGTGGGATCACGTTCAATGTTTCCTAGGATGTCAGAACAAATCATTCTTCGGCGTTCCTTCTGTTCAATTGTGAGACACTTTGGAACCATTTTTGCACACACTTTGTGCATGTTGAAACTTTCATGAAGAATCTGCCTAACACTTTCCTTGTCAATTCCTGTCAACTCAGACATTGCTCTGATTGATAAACGGCGATCTTCTCGAACAAGTTTACCGATTTTTTCAATGTTTGCATCAGTTTTTGCTGACAATGGTCTGCCAGTGCGAGCGTCATCACTTGTGTCTTCGCGGCCATCTTTAAATCGTTTAAACCACTCAAACACTTGTGTTCGCGATAAACAATCATCGCCGTACACTTGTTGCAACATTACAAACGTTTCACTTGCAGATTTTCCAAGTTTGAAAAGAAATTTGATGTTAACACGCTGTTCTTTCTGTACACTCAACATTTTTCCGACGCACAGACAAAACGTCAACTACTTAGAACAGACGCCACGGGCAGACTGAGTGCAGGAGGCAGATAAAACTCGAGCAGTAGGCGGAGCAAGAGTCACGTGACAGGCCAGGTGACTTTCAGCCTTATTGCATTCGTTTTATTGTTTCACCTGTGCTAGTTCGGTTTTTTCTGCACGCTTTCTGTGTTCTTCATCGTTTCTAGAACGACTTTTGCGAACATCAGACGAGCGTGAAATAGACCAATAGACGCCCCAAACGCTGCTACTGTTATAAACACTGTTTCTAAACACTTTACACGTTAAATATATGTAAATGTCAAAAATATGTAAGTGCCAAAATCAATTTCACCCATACAAATCCCATTTGTTCTACAAATTCATCACTCTTATTATGTATAAGTTTATTTTATAAGCAACCAAAATAAACCTTTTAACGCTCAGAAATGAGCTTATGGGGTCACTATAATAGCAACCTTAACGTTCAGTAAATCCAATCGATGTGCCGCGGCAGGGTAAATTTGTTTGTATGTCCATGGTGTTGTTCTCCAATACAAATCAGAAGATTGGAATGTTTAAGTTGATGAATAAGCTGATGAATACCATAGTATTTAGAAAAGAAATGAACTTTATTGATGATTATATAATGGTTAAGGATTTATATTGAAAGGTTAAATTTAAGGCATTACAATTAAGATGAGCAGCACGCGGAAAGCGCGTGTATAAGTTACATTGGATGAAAGGTCTGGGAATGTCTCCATTGAGTCAGTGTTATTCACATGATTCGGCCGCCCCTTGCTTGGACCTGATATGTTGGAGCTATGCAATTGGCTCTGGATGTAAACACTGAAGTGGAAATTCTTTCTGGGAAATGCTTGATAAAAAAAGAAAGGTGAACTGCATTTCGCCATTTCGCTGCATAACTTGAAACTGCATCACGAACTGCAATTCGCTGAAGATGTAATGGGTTTCTTTTTTAACAAAATCAAGTAAATTGTTTCCCGGCGCGTGGAATTTGATTAGAAAAATAATAAAATATATATGATGTTACATATATATCTTTTGAAAACTTATTTAATTAAACCATATGCACGTGTATGCAAATGAATAAAGATCTAATAATCCAAATTGACTAACGTTTAAATTCAAATTACCAGATTTCTTATCAGCATATAAATTTTATTTTAAATCACAAAAAATTAATTTAAACTTGTTTAAAGTAAAATTTGACATAATTAACAATGGATAAAATTACAGATGAAGATTTGAGAAACAAATTGGCCATGCTTGGAGCAGACGTAGGGCCGATAAATTGCTTTACCAGAAGATACTGGGAGACACATTTGGAAAAGCTTCTGAATCAAAGAACAGGTGAGATTTTACTTTGAATTCCAATATTTTCATAGTGAAGGTCATGCCATGTGAAATTTACATGTAGATCTTCCTTTCATAACATTATTGTTAAAAATCACCTTGGCGACCAAAAATATTTTTCGACAATACTCGACTGTCTTCTATTATTGCGATTTTTCATTGAGAAGCACATTTATTAGGCAGCAGATTATTGGAATCGGTCGTTAACTAAAAACCTCGCCAACCGAAGGAGGAATATATAAACCAGCAGTTTCGTCTGACGCCACGGGTATCCATGCATGCCCCGAACATTGATTTGTTTCAATATCTTAAAAGCGTCGGTGCCTAATTTTCTATCCAACGCTATTATATTTATGCCAACAGTGCTATTTGTTACGAAGTGGAACAGTGCTATAGTGTCGTAATGGGTCCTCCTAAAAGTAAACTTAGGGTTCCTATATTTATACCTCCATGTAGCTAATTTGAAATGTTTCACTTCAGAATAATTTTATTGAATTTCAGAAATGATTATTTGAAATGATTTTGATTCATAGAAAAGTATTGCCTGTAAATATTGATGCTGGCATAAATTAAAATTATTCTATGTAACAATTCTCTGAAATTTCAGCATAAACAGTTACAAGGTAAAATAATTATTTATTTATTTTTCTTAGATATAGTTATTAAAGACGGACACCAAATCTCGGGTCGCCAATTGGCACCCAAAAAACTTAGCCAAATACAATAAATTATTTCCAATTGGATGAATAGAATATTTTTCAGCTTTGATATGTTACTGTATTATCAGTACTAAAAATATCGAATGTGAAGTTTAAAAATTGCTTTTTTTTTATTTCTGGGGTTAATTTCTATAAAAAACATATACAACTTTTTTAATAATATAAACTTTCAACACCATGTGGCATTCACACAACATCGCCAAGTGTTTTGTTTTCATTAATTGCAAAATGCGTTATTTTTAACATCATATTACAGGCTAATAATAGGAAAGATGTTTTTAATTATTAATTTTGAGAGATTTTTATATTACAAAATATATATATTTTACAAAAACTTCAGTTTAAATTCATGAATATAAAAAATAAAATAATAATAGGTTAAGATATATCCATAACTACTCCAGGTAATTGAATAAATTTAGACATGTTATAGAGAGCAATATTCGACTGGCTACGCTAACTAATAAAGTCGCACAGCTTTTACTTCACAAATTGACCACGAGCAACGCCGGGCCATATTACTAGTCAATACTTACATATAAGAATGGAGTGTCTGTCTGTGGAATTGAACAAAACCCCTCATTTTGAGTTTTCTTCCGAATTAGGATACACTGATTCATAAAATCCCATAATTTTTTTTTGTCTGTCTGTCTGTTTGTCCGGATTTAACTCAAAAACGACTGAACAGATTTTTATGAAAATTGCACCATTTAAACAATATTTTCTTAACTTAAAATCTGCACTTTGTTTCATGTGGTTATCTGCTATCTTTCAAAAGTTAGAGAATTTTTCCATATTCTCATACGTTATTCCTATTGGAAATGTACATGTAGATCTTCCCTTCATATCATTATTGTACCTTGGCGACCAAAAATATTTTTCGACAATAATGGCTGCCTTCTTTTATTGTGATTTTTCTTTTTAAAAAATACATTTATTAGGCAGCTAATTATAGGAATCGGTCGTTAACAAAACCTCGCCAACCGGAGGAGGAAGATAAACCAACTGTTTCCTCAGACCCCATGGGCATCCATCCATTCATGCCCCGAAGATTGCTTTGTTTCGAGATCTTAAACGCGTCGGTGCCTAATTTCCTATCCAACTTTATTACATTTATGTCAATAGTGCTATTTGTTACGGAGAGGAACAGTGTTATATTATCGGAATTGGCCACCATAAAAGTTTAACTTTGGATTTCTACATTTATACCTCCACATAGATTATTTCAAAGGTTACACTTAAAAAACATTTTACTGAAATACAAAAGTTAATATTTGAAAATTAATTTTTTAAAAGAAATATTGTCAGTAAATATTGACGCAGGTATATTTGAAATTATATTATACAGCTACCTGAAATAGCAGAATGAAATGTTATAAAAATGAATTCCTAATTTATTTCTCCTCAGAAATTATGTATGTACATAGACTCCGGTCGCCAATTGGCAAAAAAAAAAAAAAAAAAAAAAATCACTAAAAACGATAAATTATTATTTCCTTTTGGAAAAATGCAATATTTTTTTCTTTGGTATATTATTGCATCGCCAGTGTTAAAACTCATAAATGTGAAGTTTACTGCATGCGTTTATTGTCACTGAAAGGTTAAATTGTATACAAAAAAATATGCAACTTTTAAAATAATATAAGCTTTCAACACCAATTGGCATTGATACAACATCGCCAATGCAGAATATATTATTTTTATTGACAAGACTAATATTAGCAAAAGCTTTTTTTATCATCGATTTTTAGGAACTTTTATATGACAAAAAAAAAAACCATTTTACAAAAACATCAGTTTAATTTGTAGTAGGAATAGCGTGTAAAGTCGTGAACATAAAAATTAAAAAGTACTAGGAATAAGTATCCCGAAAACTACTCTACGTAATTGAATAAATCTAGATTTTGTTTATTTTTCACAATGCACAGAGAGTGAGTGATATGCGACTGGCTACGCTTACAAATTAAAAAAATCACTTCACAAATTGACCACGAGCAACGCCGAGCCATATTGCTAGTTTATAATAATATTAAACAGTTCTCTACAAGCATTGATTTGTTGCACGCTTGTACCAATACAGTGTTCGTTCTGAAGTTTAATTTAAATGTAATCTTACAAGTTGGGCAATTCCTAATCTACCCTAGCTTTCATTTGCTAATAATATTAATTTTCTCGAAGCATAAATTTTAACAATTCGGGGATTTTTAAAACTTGCATTCTCAACTTTTATGGTTTCCAGAATATTGGAAGGGGTGGGGGGTCGGGCACCGACGGTCCTGGCACCAACCAAAACTTTAAAATAAATCGTCTAGAAACTTTAAATTAAAACCGCCAATCGTGCGCCAAGGAGAGAGGTTATAAGTTTGACTTTTATGTTTTCTTTATGCATATTCGGGGAATAATTTCGGTTCTAATTCAGATATTTGGACAATCTTTCTCTTTGTTGGGTAGGGATTCACGTAATTTCGGCTGCACTGACATTTTTAACCGCGGGCCACCACTGAAGGCGAGCGAAATCGAATGTCTTACAAAGCTTTTAATATATCTTTCGGGTCAGATTTACTGTACGGTCACCCTTGGCGCGATTTTTTCCACATATGGCGATAATTTTTTTTTAAATGGCAACCCTCCCTCTGACCCGACAAGGAATGGCAGCAACCCTATTGGATAACAGTCGCCAAAATGGCGACTTTTGGCGTTATTTTGAAAAAGTTGCCAAGGGTGACCGTACAGTGAATTTTTACCTATCTCTCAATATAAAAAAACCGCTGCGTATTTGAATTGAAATAATTTCCATGGCTTGCGTTGTTGTAAATTGATTTTTGAGCTCATGAATTTCTAAATAATTTGTCAAATTTCATGGATTGTGCTTAGATCTTATAGAAAAGATTATTTATGTATTTATGGGAACAGATGTAGTATAGGACATTTGGCGCGTTTTATTTTTGGCAACGAAAAATTGCCGTTAAACATAGCATAGGGTTGCCAGATTGAAAGTCACCAAAAGAATCGGAAAATACCAACAATGTCAGGTGAGGTTGCCATACTATAAATGTATCGCCCCTATAAAACACGCCAAGTTTATAAGCAACCAAAACAAACCTTTTAACGCTCAGAAATGAGCTTATGGGGTCACTATAATAGCAACCTTAACGTTCAGTAAATCCAATCGATGTGCCGCGGCAAAGTAAATTTGTTTGTATGTCCACGGTGTTGTTCTCCATTAAAAATCAGAAGATTGGAATGTTTAAGGTAATGGATAAGTTGATGAATACCATAGTATTTAGAAAAGAAATGAACTTTAATGATGATTATATAATGGTTAAGGATTTACATTGAAAGGTTAAATTTAAGGTATTACAATTAGCATGAGCAGCACGCGGAAAGCGCGTGTATAGTTTACATTGGATGAAAGGTCTGGGAATGTCTCTATTGAGTTAGTGTTATTCACATGATTCGGCCGCCCCTTGCTTGGACCTGATATGTTGGAGCTATGCGATTGGCTCTGGGTGTAAACACTGAAGTGGAAATTCTTTCTGGGAATTGCTTGATAGAAAAAGAAAGGTGAACGAACTGCATGTCGTTGAAGATGTAATGGGTTTCTTTTTTTAACAAAATCAAGTAAATTGTTTCCCGACGCATGGAATTTGATTAGAAAAATAATAAAATAGCTTATATGATATTACATATATATCTTTTTAAAACTGATTTAATTGAATCATATGCGCGTGTATGCAAATGAATACAGAACTAATAATACCAAATTGGAAACTTTTAAATCCAAATTACCAGACTTCTTATCAGAATATAGATTTCATTTTAAATTACAATAATTTAATTAAACTTGTTTAAAATAAAATTTTCCATAATATGTAATGGATAAAATTACAGATCAAGATTTGAGAAACAAATTGGCCATGCTTGGAATTGACGTAGGGCCGATAAATTGCTTCAACAGAAGAAACTGGGAGATATACTTGGAAAAGGTTCTAATTCAACGAACAGGTGAAATTTTACTTTGAATTCCAATATTTTTATAGTGAAGATCATGGCATTATTTTTTACCGACTGTACAGCGCGCCATTCAGTGCTGTCACACAATTTTGACATTTCGTTTACTCAGCATTTATGTTATCCTCTGTACTCGAGTGTCGCACTTAAGTCACAAAAATAACAACGCGTTATTTCTTCCCTGTTATTCGAAATGAAAGATAACAACACATTCTAGAGTTTAAATGGTTATTCTCTTACAAACTTTAACAGAATTATTTTTGTCATCTCGAATCACTAAGTATGTTGGTGAGCTAAATTTTTCTTAAGATTGAATTTTTTCACAACCACCGGTTAGTTTTTTTTTAATGTTTAATAATTATCATAAATCACTAAATATATTCTTGGTATGCTGAGATTTATATTTAGTTTCACGTATAACTTTTAATTTTTATAACTGTCCACACTAAGCGTAAAAAAGAACAAGTTATATTATATCTCTTTAACAAGAATAGGAACGAGGGATTTAATCCAAAAAGAACGTAAATATAAAAAACGTTCCTAGACCAGAAAGGGTTAATATACTAACTGTACGCAGGGCCCGATTAAGACATTAAAATAAGGGAAGCCCGCCTTTAAATCGGGACCTCATTGCTCCGAAACAGACCTTGGAACATCAAATTAAACTTTTACATGCATTAAAATTCTTTCTCCTGAATGACATTAAAATGAAACTCATTTTCTTGAGTTTCTTGCATTAAAATGAAAATCATTTTCTTGAGTTTCTTACATTAAAATGAAACTCATTTTAAATAATATAACAAAATATATTAATAAATAATGAGTGCTCTACATATTCTGAACGTTTTGATTTCTCCCTCCAATATTCGAACACATTTAACATAAGTAGCAGGTTTTTTTTACTAATGCTTGTAATAGACTCTTTTTAATGTAAATTTAGTAGCAGACTATTTTAGAAGTGTTATATATTTATATAAATTGTGTGATTTGGAGGCCCTTCAAAAATGTGAAGTGGAAGCCTGGGCTTCACGGGCCTATTCGGTAATCAGGCCCTGACTGTATGTTCCACAAAAAGAACATAACTATCAAAAACGTTCCTCGACCAGAAAGGGTTAATATACTAACTGTACGCTCCACAAAAAGAACGTAAATATCAAAAACGTTCCTAGGCTTTAAAACTTACTTTAATTTAACTACTAAACTAATTTAACTACTACTGCTAAATTAACTTTTTTTAATTTAGAAATTTATATATTAATAATAAAATTAATTCGCATATAATCTGAAAATATATAACTAATTATTTAATATAACGTTTTCATTTTGAAAATTAGGAAACGTATATTGGAAGTAATATGTTTAAATAGGGAACATATCGCAAATTTAGAATACGTATTGGAAAAATGGGGTTTCCAGATAATTATTTTTTTTCATTCACACACATTCATACATGCACCTCGTTATTTTAGAACCATGGTCAGATGACGAGGAAACACCTGAACTGGCACCCAACGCCTTCAATAGACGTCGGGACTTTGGACCCCGATCAGATTTATCATGCACCAGTCCCGTATACACGCCAGTATAATTTGTTGGATATTCTGGACGACTTTCTAGCATTTTTGTAGCGAAGCTAGCAACCCTCCGATCGCAAGATCACTACTTTTTTACTTTTCTATATCAAGTCCATTGCACGGATTCGAACCACCAATCCTCTGATTAGTAGTTGAACGCCTTACCAACTGAGCAACTGGGGCTCCTTGTTTCCTTCGGAGTAGATCTCGAACCGTCGCCAATAATTGTTTAGCTCTGGTGCAACGTTTATTCAACGAACTGACATGGGTTGAAATTACTAAACAGTGTCCCCGAGATTTTCTTTTTGGATAGTTTTTTTGGTTTTTGTTAATTAACGTCGCACTAGAGCTGCACAGTGAGCTATTGGCGACGGTTCGTTTTTGGGATAGATCTTGAACCCTCGCTAATTACCTATTGCATAATTATAGTACAGCATCAATTTTTAACTAATTTAAAAACCATTCGATTAATAAACTTTCACGATATTTTGCAATTCATAGTGAAAGGTCGTTTAGCTTGGCGCATAATCGCTCGTTTGGCATTTTCTTATGATTTACTGAAAAGTACCTTTGATTTCGGCCGGAACGGTAATGAAAGGGATAAATGTGATAGTTTCTGTGCACCTCACTCAAAAAAAAACATGTTAACTTTACTTTATGAGCATGAAAATGTTTTATTAATACCATTTTGTTTTAGAACAAAAAGATTCTGCTGGAAGGACGAGGAAATTGCAGACTATGAAAAGCGCGCCGGACGTCGGACCTGCAACAAAAGCCAAAAGATTCACCAAAAGCCAAAAGATTCGCCAAAAGCCAAAAGATTCGACAAAAGCCAAAAGCCAAAAGATTCAGCAAAAGCCAGAAGCCTCATGCGATTGTATTCAGCTATTTTTGCAATGGGTATTGCTTATGGTTTTAATTTTTTTGGGGGTGACTTGCACTCCAAGTATCTTCGAATTAAACTCATAGTTACAATGTGTTATTTTCAAACTTTTTCTTCAAAGCATTCGTTACATTTTCGCAGAAGTTATATGCACAATAAAATAACCTTTTTTTTTTTAAAAAAAGAAAACCGACATTAATAGAATGCGTTAAAAAGTAATAAATAATTTTTAAGTTTACGAACAAGTTGAAAAAATTGAATTATATAATGTCAATATTATAGTTATTAAAACTTTTTGAAATGGGCGCCAAAATTTATGAAATTTTTTTGTAAATTGGCATTAACTTCAAAAAGTTGTAATAAGTATAAAATTGACATTAAATAATTCAATTTTTTTAACTTGTTCGTTAAAATAAAAAAAATTACTTTTTATCGCAATTTCTTCAAGTCGGCTTTCGTTTTTTTTTTTTTTAAAAGATTATTTTATTTTTCCCTTTTTAGTTTTTAATTTAGCAGGGAGCTTTATCCCCTATTATTTTTCACTAAAATTCAAGTTGTTGTTCACATTGTTCCACGTCACGGATCTGGTTTAGTAAATGTCGGGTAAACAAAACTATATTGTCTCAACAATGTATATTGTAAAGCAATCCCTATGCATACAGCTCACTTCCAAAAGTTAAGCGGTAAAATGCCGAAAAATCGGCGAGTATTGCTTTGATTGACACGTAATACGGCAAGAAAGTAGCAAATATGTTTAAGCATGAAACAAAAAAAAAGAATTACATACAAAGATTAAAACCAGAGTGTTGTTATATTAAATAGAAAGCGCCTTCAATGCCAGACTCTCGTAAGGCCGCGGTGTCAACATTGAAAAAAAAAACATCACGTGGTTTTAGCGCTGCGACATTTGGCGTACAGACATCTGCAGGAGTTCCAAATTTGGTGATTTTTCTTCTTTTTGGTGATAAGGAGTTCTGTCCATATTCAACTTCTTAACATATATGTACGTATTTACTTATTTTCAAACAATATGTGCTAAATATTTCCGCTTCATTAACGAAACGAAAATATTTTATTTGTGTTCAACACCCGAAAAAACGAAACTCTTTATATTTCTCCGGTTTTATTGTTCATATTTTCTTATTGAAATATACAAAATAACAATGGAAAGAAGTTCGCTTATGGTAAATTTTTTACATGAAAACGTAACGCAATTATTTCAAAAGTACAAAGTAAGAAAAATATCTTTAATATATCTGTTAAACTCCCTTAAATTGTGCCACTCGTTCAAAAAACGATATTTAAATACAAAATTAAACACAAAACCATATTACAATGCTTCGATCTCGCTTAGTTCTGAAAGTCGCCAAGGCCTGCCAAGTAATATTGGCGCATGAATGAATTAGCATTTCCACAAATCACGTGATTTCAATGATGCACACACGGTAATCAGCATTTTTATTCCTCTATTTGTATCATTACTCTATGATTAAAACAATATTGAATTTTCATAAGTTAAGATTACGCCATATCGGATAACAAAATGAAAATTTAAAGCCAAAATAAACAAACAAAACCGACATTAATTGGGTATGTGAGCACCCCTCATCTGAATACAAAGTTTACAGCATGTGACCATGGTTTCCATGAAGTGACCAACCACTGTAGAGTCAAGTAATCGCCATTCCTTCTATAGAGCAGTTTGTACACACAGCACGGCCGAGGGCACATCCCAAATATTCTCAATGGGATTAAAGTCCATTAAAACGAAAATAGGACCAACCAGGGCCCGAATTGAAACAAGGGAAGCCCGCCTTTAAATGGGGGCCCCATTGCTCTCAAATAGACTCTAGAACGTGAGATTGAACAGTTATATGCACTAGAATTCTTGCCCCTGAATTACATTAAATCGAAACATTATAATATAACAAAATATATAAATGAGTATTCTGTATGTTTTTTTCTTCCAATATTCGAACAAATTTAACACAAGTAACAATTTTTTTTTACTAAAGATTGTAATGTAATTTTTTAAGGTCAATTTAGTAGCAAACTATGTTAAGGGTATTCAACATTAATATATGTGATTTGGGGGCCCCTCAAAAATGTAACGTGTAAGCCTGGGCTTCACGGGCATATTCGGTAATCAGGTACTGGGACCAACTGCTGCAGCGTGCAATCCCAAAGTGGATTTTAGGAATTTCGTCCCGATACCGGACAGCCGTTACAAAACTCAGTCTGAAAATGTGCGAGGCCTCCATGGCCGAGTGGATTAGGCGTCAGCTGGGGATCCAAGGGTCCCCGGTTCAAAACCTTGCGATGGACTAGAATAAAGAATAGTAAAAAGTAGTGATATTGCGATCGGAGGGTTGCCAACTTCGCTACCAAAATACTAGAATGTCGTCCAGAACACCCACAAAAAAAATAACGGCGTGTATACGGGACTGGTGTACGATAAATCTGATCGGAGTCCAAAGTCCTGACGTCTATTGAAGGCGTTGGGTGCCAGCTCAGGTGTTGTCCTCGTCATCTGACCATGGTTCAAAAATACGAGGCATCGTTCCCGGGTCTTTCCTTTGAGATAGGCCCCGAACCGTCGACAAAAGTTGCCAGAAGCAGCAAAGGACAGAGATTATATCAAAGCATTTTTCAGAAATGATAACAAGTTTTAGAAAGTATTATGTCTAACTTTAGCTAACGTATATTACAATACACTCATATGATAACGTTTTTTAAAAACTTAACACTACTTATTTTTCTACATTTTTGTGCTATAAAACAAAATATTTTCCGAATACAAATAAATAAAATATTATTGTTCATCTTATAAAGTAAATGCTACTTATTAATGTAATGTTTTTAATGTACATTTTGTTTGTTATATGTTCGGGTACTTGTCTAAAATTTATCTAAGTATACATATTTAGATGTAAATATGTACTTGAGATTTCAAACTTTACATTTGTGTGAAGTAAAATTGCAGAAATATATATATAAAAGCGAAAGCCACTGACTGATCACGAGATCTCCAGATCCAAAAGACATAGAGTGCTGAAATTTAGAACACAGATTCATCTTGAGCCATAGGGGTGCACTAAGAAAGAATTTTTAAAAATTCGAACTCGAACTGCCAAAAGTAAAATCCTTGACACTTATCCACTGACTCATCACTAATTCTCTAATTTTCTGTATATCCAGGAAGATGAAATTTGACAGAGTCTACTTATATCTTACATAGAAAAAGTAAGCTATCGGGTACAAGCCACACTGTACCGTAGTAATTGGTTCATGAACACTTTGAACCCCACGTGGTAGGAAGGTCAGACGAAGAGTGTGTAAATGGTCAATCTGGTTGACGCGGCCTACCTTTCTCTACTCAACGTTATGTCATTTATCCACGAAGGCTGATTTCCCGTAGATTCTTGTGGTGAAAGCGTATACTGCCTGTCACTAAGGGTGACATTTCCCTTAATGCGGTATAAAGATCAGAGGGAAAATGGGTCAACTAACGACCTGATCGACGCTACTGACTTTCCTATACGACGGTAGGTCATTTAGCACGATTCTCCGGGGTGTAATGAGAACAAAATCGTCTGCAGTTAAGGGCGACATTCCCTTCACGTGGTACAAAGATCAGCGGGCGGAATGGGTTAATAATTGGCTTGGTCGATGCGGCCTACCTTTCTTTATATGATAGTATGCCTAAACGAAGAGTTATGTGGGCGGAAACGAAAATTGTTGTTGTGGACTCCTCCCACATGTGGTACAAGTGTCAGAGGGGGAATGCGTCCATCGTCTGCAGGGGATAAGGTTTCGATTTTTTTTTTAAAAATTCAGGAGCTAATTATCAGTAAAAAATTTTACTCTTATTATTTTTTATTTTAAAAAGTTCAATATTAAAAAAGTGCGTGGGCAAAATACGAAAAAAGTGCTGGGGAACCATTCCCCCTTGGATATTGATAGGGTTTACCGTACAAAAGAAGGTATTTGGCAAGTTACTTTTTAAAATAGTTTTCTTTTTATATTCTCGCCAATTTGTGAAACTTAACGACAAATGTTGACATAAGTGTATAACAAAAGTTTTTCGGAGCTAATTATTATGAACAATTTTAAGAGTTGTTCCTCTTTAAATCTTTGGGATGTTACTAAAGGTTAAAATATGGATGTTAATCAACGGGAGTAACGTATGTATATCCACGTTATTGTATAGCCGACTTCTCCATATTATCAATCTTTCCAGTTCTTGCAGGTCCTTTCTAATAAAATTTCGTTACAAATTGGAACTTTTAACACTGTGGTTCCCGCTGATGGGTGTCAAATTAAGAATATTATTTATTTCGCTATAAATGTTGTATTTGTATCGATTTTGTAACTTATTTCCTTCCCGTGCGTAGAACGGGTATTTCAGCTAGTGTAGGAAATATATATTTTAAAATAAAAAACAATATATATATTTTTTAAATATTAAAATAACATTTTGCATTATGACAACAAATAAAACATACTTTTATGAATCGTTAGAAAATGTCATTAATCAGCTAAAAAAATTAATAGACTTTTTACAGAACATATAATTTTAAACTAAGTTTATTAAATTTGCTATTTAAAGTACCAAGTTTTCTTTAACTTCTGGTTTCTGCAAAATTTACTTTGCCCCACCAGTTGAAATTCCTTAAAATATGCTCTGTTAAAAACAAATGGTGACGAATTCCCAGCTTTGGTGGCCTTTTAAAGGTGTCTTGATACGCTTGGTCGACTAACACCTGGCGTAGGCATTTTCAAACGAAGTATGGCTGTCAGAACAGGGTCATTTGACTAATGTACAAGTCGTCTTCGATTGGAAGCAGTTGAGAAAGAGATACAACTCAGACTTTCAACACCTTAAGGAAATCACACAGTATGACCACGAGGTAAACCAGAAACATAAAAGACCGAGAACCACGACCCCATTGGTAGGTCAAATTTCCAAGACCGAAACTTACACCACGACCCCACTTTGGTAGGTCAATTTTCAGACAGCTGCTCCTTAGCAAGTAGCCAGGATTTGTAAATGTCCAATTTGTTTGTACATCACATAATAATAAAATTTGTAACAAAATTGTTGTCTCCGATTATTTCTAACACACACCTAATTCTGTAATTATTTTTCAGGTCAATATTATAACGAATTCGCACTTAGCCTTAGGGCCCCCGTCATTTAATTTAGTAACTTAAAAGTTATTACCTAAACTCACTAAAGTTATCCTATTAATTAGACTTAATTCGATGAAGGTGTAAGGACCTCAGCAAGGGCGGATCCAGAGATTATTGTTAGGGATGGGGTGGGGGGTAATACAGTATATTGTTATCATGAACACCAAATTTGACCCTCTTAGTTTGAAATTTTTCATTGCCTAAGGTGACTTTTGAAAATATAATCTTAGAGGTTAGGGGGGTAATTTCCCCTTTACCTCACACCTGGATCCGCGCTTGGACCTCAGGTTGACACACCGTAAGTTAATATCTGACAGTTGAGAAAGGAACTCATTGTCCTCCTGTATCTTTCAAAGCAGAATCTCTCGCCCCCCCCCCCCCCCCACTTTAAAACATGTTTAGAATAAATAAGGGGCGCTTCCTTTGGAGGGCTTCTTTGTAGGAATTCTCTATTTCTTACTAGATTTTAAGATTATACATCTAAATAAAATTGAAACAATAACAAATTATATTAGAATTAAAAAAAGTTTTTGCTTGTCGGTGTGGGCCCCCACCCCTAAGGGTGGTTGGTATTTTAAATAAGTTTGTTTTCTTTAAAAGAAAAGGCTAACAGTATAATATTAGGGGGCTGAGGACCTTCCAAATATTTCCTGAGGGGGCTCAAGGACCCCCCCCCCCCCCACTAAAAATATTACAAATCTATATAATCGTTCATGGTGCCCCGCTGCTACATTTGCACAGGGTCCTGTGTTTGCTTTTAGAGGTTTGGTTAATTTAACGTCGCACTGTGGACTATTGGCGACGGTTCGGGGCCTATCTCAAAGGAATGACCCGGGAACGATGCTTCTATGATGACGATTTCTTGTAGAGGATTCGAGAGCTTCTCTGAAATGTGAAGCAGTCTCCACAGAACTTTCTGGTAATCGGGCCCTGTAAAGAGTAGTGGGTCCCGGCCAGTTGAAGAAGGGCCCCTATATGCTCGTACGAGAAAGGTTAAGGGAAGCCATACAGAAAAATAGTGATATGTTTAATAAAACATGCAAAAAAAAATTGAAGAATTATTACTTTTCCTGCCCTTTTTACATTTCTGGAGTCAAGGAGCCCCAATTGAACTCAAGGAAAGGCACCACTGCCTTTCACAGACATTAAAAAATTCGCCAAAAATACTTTTAATTCCTTGTTTCAAGAATTTTGGGATTTGCAAACTGCTAATAAGTTGCATTCCGTATAGCACTTAACTAGAGAATGGCCCATTGCTCCAGTCCGAGGAACCGACGCCACGTTGATCAGCCTTCGAATTGGCAAAGCTAAACTAGATCTCCCCTTGTTCAGCCTTGGTATTGGGCACACTAGCTTTACTCATTGCCATTTATTCCTTAAAGAAATTCCCCCTTTATGTCAATCATGCTCATTTGTTTTCACTGTTCATCATATTTCAATAGTTTGTCCTCTTTTTAACAAACAATGCTTGAACTATTTTAAAAGCACCATCTTAAACTTGAAAGATTTAATTGGAGAAGTTCCCCATTTAAATTTGTTCGTCTCCCTAAATGAGATTTATTTTTTAAATCTCAGTCAAATTGTTTTTCTTTTAAACTTATATTTGTATTAGTCCCAGTCTTTTTAAAAAAAAACTTTTTACCAAAATTGTCAACTTTTACAGTTGTACTAAATTTATAGTTTTATCCTTTAAAAAGTATTTTTAGTAATTGCCACTTCAGAAACCTCTCAATAAAGAACTCACGATCCGGAAAAAAAATTGGCAATGTCTAAAGGTGTAGCATTAATTTTGCGTCCTGTTTTTTGTTAGCTGGATTATTTTCCCAACGTTCACATCCCAAAATATTTCAAGCAAACAAAATGACCCAAAAGAACTTTTTTTTATTCATAAATTAAAGCTAGAGGTCCTTTAAGGTAAATTCTAGTATACATATTTCAAATGACAGAACTATTATACATATAACGGTCTAAAATAAGCACAACAATTTCAATTTATAAAATGAAAAAAGTTCAATTTTGACGGTGCGTGTGAATTCCTTAATGCATTAAATAAGTTATTTCTGTTGTGCTTCCAGTTTCTTTTTAAGGCTCTCTGGCATCTCTGGGGGAGGTGGACGGGGAAGTCGCAGCCAAACTTTGACAGCGTCATAGATGAACCACTGCAGGGCAGTAAGAGTACCAATCATCACAATCCTGGGCATCAGGCCCTTCCATAATCCTATAAGTAAATAACATTAAGGTTAATAAGGGCAACAAATCACGCAAAAAGAGAGCAATTTTCAATGTTCGTTTTCTTTTTGCCCCTGGACCGCTGAAAAAATACACAGAACAAAATCCTAAGCGCCTATTTAATTAAAACCGTTGTGCAGTATATATGCAACATCATGTGTAATTACTAAAATTTATTCAAAAAATATGAAAACGTAGTTAAATACAATCTACACACCTCTGGTATTGGTTTGGTTTTGTTAATTAACGTCGCACTAGAGCTGCACAGTGGGCTATTGGCGACAGTTTGGGGGTCAATCTCGAAGGAAAGACCCGGGAACACATACACATTCACACACACCTCGATATTTTAGAACCATGGTCAGATGACGAGGAAACACCTGAACTGGCACCCAACGCCTTCAATAGACATCGGGATTTTGGACCCCGATCAGATTTATCAAGCACCAGTCTCGTATACACGCCAGTATAATTTGTTGGATATTCTGGACGACTTTCTAGTATTTTTGTAGCGAAGCTGGCAACCCTCCGATCGCAAGATCACTACTTTTTTACTTTTCTATGTCAAGTCCATTCGAACCACCAATCCTCTGATTAGTAGCTGAACGCCTTATCAACTGAGCAACTGGGGCTCCACCTCTGGTATTAGCTAGGATTTTTTGTAGAGCCATATTATACTTATAAGTAGTATAAAACAATTTTCAAAACCTTCACCTTCACGGGCCAGTTTTAGAACAACAGACCTCGAAGTAACTGAATGCCTTTATCATAATCATTTTATAAATATAAGGGACCTAGCGGCGGTTATAAGAACTAGGCACATGGTTGCTACGTGAAAATACTATAATAGCTAACATAAAACTCAATAGATGCAACTAGTGGTCATTTTCAAGTTGTATAACATATATGCTACATAAGTATGGTAAGACTTTTGACGATTTTTGAAAAAGGAATGGCGCGGATGGAACAGCAATCAGATTAAGACCAAACTGAATTGTTGCTTTTAAAAAGACTTCCGGATACAACAGCTAAATAACGATTATCAAACAATTCTAACGTCTTAAAAGTCCTGAATTTAATTATAACATTGATTATTAGTATACTAGTTATACTATTCATTGACAATTCTATGTTGCCCGAAAATTTCAATTATCCGACCTACCTCCTGTCCAAATTGGGTAGCATAATCGAGGTTCTATTGCAAACGATAATTTATATTTAAAATATAGACACCGATTGCATTATTCAAAGGTACAGACAACAACCTTTTGTTATAAATGACTACTTTTTATTGGTCCTATGAATAGTCATTATATACAGCATAAATAATAATAAAAATATTGCAACGAAAGTTCATTCCTAATTCAGGGTGGCTTTTAAATCCTGGAAAAAAAGTTCCCTGATTTCCATGATGGCGTCACAAAAATTTCCCTGATTTGACAATTAAATTAAGATACATTGCTATACATGCTTTGTATACAAACAAAGTATCCACGCTGCAATAATACAATATAGTATTGCATTATAAATGCAAAATTATAATACTTATAGTCAGTTAAAATATTTTTTTGGGGGGATACAACACAAAATTATTCAAATACAACAGGTATAATAGTAATTAAACATGTTCTCTGGAAGCAGATAATGTGAAAAAAGCTAATTTTTTCAAATGATTTCTTTTGTAGATATTTTTAAATGTATATCTTCATATTTTTTTTCCAATTTTCAATAAATCCCATATTCATTAGCCCTGCATAGTGCACATGTTGTTTACAATTCAAAGTCCAACATGCTTTGCTTTACCTTCTCCCTCCATCAGTGGTGCACACTTCTACAAAAATAAAACTGAAAATGTGCACAGCCATGCTTTTGTTGTAATTCTTTTTGAGAACTAAAAAGAAATATTGACAACTGAACAACCAAGAATAGAGAGCATAATAGGCGATAATTGCCGTTTTAAAGAACCAAATTTGAAAATTTTCCCGATTTTTTTTTTGTGAAATTTTTAAAAGTTCCCTGACATTTCCAGAATTAAAAAATTTCATGATAATTCCCTGATTTTCTGGTTTTCCAGGTTATGTTTCCACCCTGTAATTAGAAAGTTAAAAACTGTTTGCAGACGCAACATGTTTTTTAAAAGATATTTACATGTTAAATTACAACAGATGTTAGAATAACGGGCAACATTGACAACTTCTATCCCTTTGGAAATTGCATAAGGGGACGCTATTTCAGAATGCTGAACCTACAAGTTACAATGTAATAAAACCAAGATTCGAGGTTTATTTCTTACCCTTCATTCCTAGTTTCTTTGCAGCCTCAATAGCTGTGCTGCCCTTGTCTTGATTGAGTTTAGACACAACAGTATCAGCAGGATGAGAAACAATAGCACAGAAGACACCAGCTGGAAACATCAACTTTAAGTTAGATACAAAATTACTGCAGTAACAAAACAAACCCTCATACATTTAAACAGGAAAGTTAATCCTTTGAATAGGTTTGGTGTGGCATTTGTACAAATATGAACATGTTTAGAGATTACAAGTGACTAAAACTGGTTTAAAGATAAATGCTTATATCCCAATTTCATTAATGCAAAACAAAAGGTATTCCCCTGTCAGTTAAGGTCAAAACATGTTAAATTATTCATTATACAAAATTATATTACACCATATTCTACTTAATAATCAATAGATTTTTTAAAGACTAAGTATAATGTATTTATATAATAGGTGAAATTATAATAGACTGCCACTTTAATTTACGAATTAAATATAACTTTTTGTATATATATATTTTAAGAATTGTAAAAAGGACCGAAAGTAAAAAAAATTATTTTGCATCTACCACAATTTGTGACTTGACCTACATTCATAAATGCACATATTTAAAACCTTTACATGTGCTATAATATATACTAACTTTCATTCTTGACTTTTTCATAAAAAGTGTTACTTTAACTCTACTATTTAACATGCACAGCAAATACTCTTCATTTTTAAATCAAACCAAGCTTCCACTTTTATAAACAATCAATAAATCTAAGCATTATCAAATCTAAGCATATTTACAAAGTTAAATAAAAAGATATTCTATTTTGCTAAAAACATTTATTATATCATGAGAAAATCGAATTTACAAAATCTAGAAAACTTCCCAACTATAAAAAAAACTTGTTTAAATAATACAACTTAATTCTTCTTAATCCCTATTGCCAATAAAACATAACAAAAAATGGAGACATACGCATTGTAACAATATGTATAAAAAATTAATGTTTATGACATCAGTATTTTGGTTCAATTTCTACGACCTTGAAAGAGAAAAAATCCATATTTACACACTTTTAAAGTCCCATACGCAATTTCCTTCTTTTTGATTGCATTTAGAAAGCATTGGAATATTTGCAACAAAATAAACATTATTTCATAACCAGAAAACCACTTAAAAATATTTTTTTTGTCAAAATCTGATATTTTTTTTTTAAAAAAAATCATAAAATCCCTGTTGGTGGACACCCTGATTAATAATCAAGAACATGTAATTCTCGTTCAATTAGCAGAACAATGAACAAAAGAACAGTCAGTTACTTTTGTGAAGACAGATTGCAAAGATATATCTTTCAGATTTTGCTAACAAAGCAATCCCAGTCGAATCACTGCAAAGAAGAAATGTCTCAGTTCAGAGAACTCACCGATGTATCCGGCAGCGAAGGTGACCACCAGCTGCTCGGCCTTGGTGCACTCACTCCTGGGCTTTGGTACGATGTGCTTGTAGATGGCCTCTACCGTCCTCTCAAAGCACGCAAACTTCATCATGGTGTAGGGGATCTGTCGCATCCACAAAGGGGCAAGGCCCTTGTAGAATCTGCAACGAAGGAAAATGTAACACTCCATTTTGTGGGATGATGTCCTTGTTCTCTGTTCCCAGAAGCAAAAACATAATTTTAATTTTCTGTCATCAGTTTTGAGCAAGTAGGAAATTTAACAGGGTGTCCATAGGGAAAGCATTTAGAATTTTCCTGATAATTCCCTGCAAGCCGTACCTTTTTTTACGGCAATATTTAAAAAATGTATTATTATTCCTTATTACTATGCAAGATGTGCTTTGACATTATCTTATTATTTCCCAAAAATATATTTATTTGTAATATATAAGTTTACTAACTATTTCGCTTGATTTTCTAACTCCCAAAAAAAGTGCACTCAAAGTTTAACATCCAAAAATCAATAATCAACGCATAAAAATTTAATGTACCCCAAATTCAAAATTCCATAGCATTTATCAACTATCAATAATTCAAAATGCTACTTAAAAATCATAAAAGTCCAAGTAAGTGCAATATATCTCTTAGATTATTAGTGACTGTACTTTAAAATCAAAGACTAAAGTTACTCAATATTAAAAAAGAAATCCAATATACACAAAAAGTAGAAACCAAATGCATCCCTAACCCTAATAATAAAACTAATTTATTAAATCTAATCCAGTATCTTAAAATATACAGCTTAGTACACAAAATATATTTCCTAATATCTAAAATGTACCCAAAAAATAAGAGGCAACAACAGTTTCGTCAAGTTAAAAAAATCATTTTATGGATGTTCAAAAGAAATTTGAATTTCACTAGGAACTTAACTTAGCAAGTTTTAAACATTTAAAGATTGTCAAATTTTAGAAACATCAGCATTTTGGTGCGGTTTCTACGACCTTGAAAGAGAAATTTTTCACTTTTACACACTTTTAAAAATCTCATACGCAATTTCCCTCTTTTTGATTACATTTAAAAAGTATTTGAATATTTGCAACCAATCAACGATGTTTCACAGCCAGAAATCAATTTTTATAAAAATATGACCAATTCCCTGATTTTTTCAAAAAAATCCAAAATTCCCCGACATTTCCAGAATGGTCAAATTCACTGATATTTCCCTGTTTAATAATTTCTCTGATTTTTTTTTTAAAAAAAATCTCAAAATCCCCGATATCCCCTGGAAGAATATTATTTTTTCCATTTTAATTATTTTTTTAAAGCAGTGCAACCATAGAACATCTACCTCTACAAAAATATGTCCGCAGCACTTTGCCTAAAATCTGCGTTGTGTGACACACTTCGCTGATTTTCTTCTACTGGGTTAAGCCGAAAATGTTAAACTGACGTAAATGTAAGTACAAAGGGATAGAAATGTATACAGCCAACAAAGACTAGGCATTACAAAGAGCTTTTCAATAAGAGAATACTTTGATAACATAGCTTAATAAACACCTCATTGTTCCTTACCCTCCAATTCCTTCCTCTTTAAGAATTTGGGGGAAAACCTTTCTTAATTGTGGCGGGCATCCAGCCTGGGTTTGAATTCGGACTTTGCAAGCCTCCATTGGACACAGTGCAATGTCGGCAAAGAATTCTGCCGACGCACTGGCGGCCAAGTATAGAGAAGTTCTCCATGTGTATGAAAGCTCCTAAAAATAACAAATTGGGTTCGATACCAAAGCACATTAAAGAAGGCAGTTTAACATTTTAGATGTGCTTAACAAACAAAAGGCACATCACAATTTACACACAATGTGGTAATGTTTTATTTAATAATCTGATTCTGTAAAAAGCTTTTAAAAAATGCAAAACATTTAAGTTAGGTAAATTAACAACAAAGTAAGTTAAATAAAAATTTCAACCCCATATTAATACCAAAAATATTTTCTAGCCAAAATAAAAAGGAGACAAGCTTCTTCATCGCATTAACACAAAAAGACAAGTCTCAAACATCAACTTCGTAAACTAAATTTTATTTTCAAAAAATTTAAAGAAATTTTGTTAATTAGTGCAATGTAAATTATGATAAACTAGGAAGTAGTGAAAAATAAGCATTTATAAGATGGAGAAAGATAGAAAGCATTTCAATGGATATCGCAGCAAATCGAATATAGTTAATTTCTATAAATTGATGTTCCGTTGCTTAAATATAAAGAAAATAAAAAAAGATCACGAAATTCGGCAATAAGAGAATAAACCCTTGTTGAAAAAATAAATCTTGCAACATGGTGTTTTAAACCTGAAAGTACTATTAAAAAAACAAAGATCTTCAAAAGTCTGCTTTAAAACAATGCATCATTAAATTTGGCAATAAAGAGATGATCCTTAGCATAAATGACTTCAGAACATTACGTTCAGTATCTATAAACGAATATCTACAATAAGATTGCCCCTAGGTAAATGCATCGCAAAATTGGCAAACGATCCCTTGCAGAAGCATTAAAGTGCAGGAGGAATTTTACTGCAGAAAAATATTAAGGAAACAGAAATCTGCAAAAGATCACCTCGAAAAGAATGCATAGTACAATTCAGTGACAACTAACAATTCCCCTCAAGAATTAAAGATCAGCAAGCGTCTTGGAAACAAAAAATTCTGAAAAAAAGGTTATTCAAAAGGACTGCATCTCGGAATAGTAGCAGTAGCATGTGGAAGTTAAGCTTTAACTTTCAACATAATTCATGCTAAATAAGATGTTAAAATTTTCACATTTATTAAGAAATTAAGCACTTTTACAAACTCTTGAAGAAAAAATAATCGCCTTTAAAAACGAAAAATAAGCACTTTCTAATGACGCTGCGCTACATACGTAAACTAGTAACTGTAAAACAAAATTAAAACTAAAGAAAAGAGTTTCAAAACGAGAAATTGTGTTATAAATATGTAGCAAATCTTGCATTTTCTATAAATTTCCAAAACCTGTTTTAATTAATCCTACAGATTTCACTCCCAAATGAAGGAAGAACTGTTTTTGCTGAGGAAGGGAAAAGTATAAGAATGGGCATTTTCATAAAATAGTCAGAAGAACTGGAATTTTGAGAAAGAGCAAGTAGGATGCTAATTTATACATAAATGGGCATCATTTTAAAGGCAAAAGATTAGGCAGTGCTCTTAAAAAAAGGCATATTGAGTGCTGCCTTTGAAACGCCAAAGAAGAATTATAAAGAAATACAAATGACATTTTAACAAGTAACAAAACCTTCATGATACAAGATATTTGTTTTTATTAGTCTTGTTTAGTGGTTAAAATAGCAAATTATAACAAAAAAAGCACCTCAAAGCCCATACAATTTGGAAGTATAGAATAAACAAAACATTTATGCCTCAAAAATACTAACCTATTATTTTTTCAATTATACTTTTTGTCCCTAGTTTTATATAAATAAGTTATTCAGGGTGGCAACAAAATTCTGGGAAAAAAAAAGTTCCCTGACTTTCATGATGGTGTCACAAAATTTCCCCGACTTTAAAATTACATTAAGAAACGTTGAAATATATGCTTTGTATAAAAACAAAGTATCCACGCTACAATACACTAAATTTACTGCATTATAAATAAAAAATTATAAGCAATACTTATTGTCAGTTAAAATAATAATTTATGGATACACAAATTATACAATTGTGGCAGCCATAATAGTAATTAATCATGTTCTCTGTAAGCAGAGAATGCAAATTTTTCCAACTATTTCTTTTGGAGATAATTTTAAATGTTTTATATGCTTAATATTTCCTATTCCAATCTTCAATAAATCACATTCATTAGCCCTTCACGTGTTGTTCACAATTTCAAGGTCCAATTCACTTTGCTTTTGCTGCTCCCTCAGCAGTGGTTCACATTTTTACAAAAATAAAACTGAAAATATAAAAATGTGCATAACCAAACTTTAATTTTTTTTTTTCAGAACTAAAAGGAAATATTGACAACTAAATTACCCAGAATAGAGTGCATAATGGAGGATAATTGCCGTTTTAATGATCCAAATTTGAAAATGTTCCTGATTTTTTTGTGAAATTTCAAAAATTTCCAGAATAAAAAATTTCTATGACAATTCCCTGATTTTCCAGGTTATGTTACCACCCTGTTATTGTTAATTTATTTTTACAAAGAAAATGATAATATTTCTCAAAATACCATCCACTGTAAAAAAAAAAAGCGACAGCAGCTTAAATGAATCAAACAGGAAATTACACTTACTTCACCTAGGATACCACTGTATACGTGTTTGAATACTTCATAAAATCCAAACTTTCCTAACCCTTGAAGCGAGTATCCAATGGCAGTAGGGGCCCAGCCCTTACCCAATCCTCGCATGCCATCTTCTTTGACTGTGACGGAGAAGCCATTGAAGACGCCTTTATATTTAGCAGGGTTTGTCTGGAAAAGTTTACAGTATGAAAACAATAGAAAGTACAACCTCCAAGGTTGAGAAAATTTATAAATTTCGAGGAAACAACTTTTAAATCTTAATCTACTTACCAATCAAATTGTAAAAACATTGAATTAATAATAAGCAATATTGTATAGACTATGACTGCAAGTTCATATGAAGGGTGGCTGTATCAAAGGTGTTTTATCAAATTTTGGGTTTAAGTAGCCGTTTCATCAGTTCTGTATAGACTACGACTGCAAGTTCATATAAAGGGTAGCTGTATCAAGGGTGTTTATTATCAAATTTTGGGTTTAAGTAGCCGTTTCATCAGTTCTGTAAGTGGTCTGATTAGGACTAATTACCGATTTGGTTATGTGAAAAAATATATTTTAATATTGTTTTGCACTAATTTAAAAGTACGAGACATCAATTTTGTAAGCTCTTTCCTTCGAGATAAGCCGCGAACCATTACCAATATCCAGCTTTAGTGCAATGTCAACCAACAATTGGAACTTTTTTGTTTGGTCAAGGGTTTATTTTTGTTTGGCCACACCCATCCCAAAGTGCCTTTTTAAAAATAAGAAGTGCCTTTTTGATAATGGGGTGCCCTTTTATTGCCAACAGCGCGCCTTTTTATTTCTAGAGTGCACACTGCAATATCTTTGTCCTAAGTATGGTTGGGCTCTCCCTAAATGAGTCTGTGACATCACATTGCTTACATAACTTTAGATAATTAGACCAACTCGTCCAAACTCAAAATGTTGATTGGTAAAAACAAGTTTTGAGAGGAATTACCTAATCACCAATTAATCAGAGCCCGATTACAATTGGTTGGTTTAAATTTGATTGTGTTCAATTGCTGTTTTGTCATTATTCTACTATTCCATTATTCTACTAAAATTTTAGTTTGAGTTATAATCTCTGCGAAATATCTTATTACATCATCCTTAGTTTAGGATGTTTATCACAATTTAACATGAAGCAAATAAAGATGCTGGCCATCCTGGTGTCTTAACATGGCAGGAATATTTACTTATAGGAAAAACCAATATTTTGCTAGTAATTACCTGGATACGACATTTTACTAAATCTAGAGGTACAACAGCAGTGTGAGTGATTCCGCAACTGAGAACTCCTCCGAAGCCACATAGACCATAGTATTTCAAAGTACCAAATTCACAACTGTTGCCCTCTGAAATAAACAATGAAACATTGATTACACAAGTCTTAGAAAGAAACATTAGCATCTCTAACGTGACACTGAGTAAAATGTTACACACAAAACATACACTATCCTAATAAACACAAAAGTATTTATACTGAAAAGTTGATAAAAATAAATCTGAAAATTAAAATATGTACAATAGCTATGCATTTATTTATTCTTGAGTAGTCTTTTTCAGAATTCCATCTCTTAAAACATATTTTTAGACACACTGCCAAAGATAACCAGAATAGACCGCTTTTCCAAAAATGTTGCAGAGTCAATGTTTATGGCAACTTTGCATTCAAGAATAGATAGTTCCTATACACTAGGACACTGTTTTGAAAACCAGATTTGGAAAATTTCACCATATGAAATACACCAAAGAACCAAAATTTGAGGAAAGAATGGGTAGGTTTCCCAACACAGGAAGTAGACTAATATGGCAAAACACGGGCAGATAATCCGATAATTTGAATTAATCTGACGTTGTATTGCTCAAAATGCTTCATAAACATTTGGGTTAGGAGTTTACAGTGCCTCCGATATTTGGAAACAATTGGTAAGCAATAAAGTTTATATTTTGGCAACCATAATAATGATGCACAGTGCACTGGAATAATTTACGGTAACTTTAATACATAAGCACTGCTTAATGGTTTGCCTGTATGCACCATCACCAACTGACCGCAAAAGAGATACCAGCTGCTATCATTAGTAGTTGAAGCAGTGTTCACTCTAGAAATAAAAAGAGGCAGGGCGGTGTTGGTAGTAAAAGGGCACTTTCAAAAAAAAAGTTTGGTGTTGGCGTGGTCACCATTGACACATCGGACCCCAAATTAAAAAAGTTCCGATTTGTTGCTTGACATTGCGCTAGAGCTGCATATTAGGCTAGTGTTGACAGTTCGAGGCCTATCTCGAATTTTACAATTAAAAATTAATGTTTTCCCTAAGAACCAAATCTGTAAATAGCCCTAATCAGACTCCTTACAAAAGTGATGAAAAGGCTACGTAAATCCAAAATTTGGTAAAAAAAATGCATAATCTTGCAAATACGGCCCAAACCATTTTCTCTTTAAAAAAACACAGAAAAAAAAACTTAGCATTTCATATGTGGGCACATGCAACCAATAAGATTCGTAGAATGCCCCGTGCTCGAAATATCGGAATTGCACAACACGCGTAGTTAAAAAGGAGTTTGTTTTTCTACTGTCATAATTCACGTAATCCCAATTCATACAAAAAAAATTTAATCGTTGTCTTTTTTAAAGACAGTTAGGGAAGCAAGGATGCCTGTGCTTGACTGAAAAGGGCAAGAGGGGCGGAATTTTTTCAAAAAGGGCATGAGAGCGCTATCAAAATGAAAAAAGGACGGGCAGGGCGGACCGCCCTTCAAAAAACGCCTAGAGTTAAACACTGGTTGAAGGCCATAAATCGACTAAGAGTCTGACATTAGACTGACATTGACTATATTTCAATTTTCAGAACCCTGCCAAAAGGTACTGTAAACTATGAATTTACGAACATTTGAAATGCTTGAATTAGTAAAATAATAAATACAATTACATAGCAATCTTCAAAATTATTCTCTTGTCACTAAGACGTTTGCAGATCCTAATTTTAAGTATGCTTCGCAAACCTATGTTAAGGAGATCTAGTAAAAAGGAAGCAGAATCCTCAGGGTTTTCATGGATATCAAGGTCTACTATCTTGAGTCGTATATTATAACGTAACAAACAATAGACCCCACTTCCTGCTGCTAGTGAAATTGTGTCAGATTTTCATGTGTTAAGCTAAATTTAAAATGGATTATCTTAATTGAAACAAAGAACTTACACGTTAATTACAATTCAAATGAAATCTAGATATGTACTAGTTTAAAATACTAGGAAAGGCGATAAGAGATAAAAGTATTAATCTCTAACGATACAGGACACGGTCACAAGACAATATTTGTCAACATAATGCTTCATATAGTTTTTTTGCACTTATATATTAATTTTTAAGAAAGTAAAATTCTTACCGACAGCTGATGCGGCAGAAATTGTCCTACCGGGTACAATATTATCAACTGACCGAATTTCACCTTGACTAGCCTCACAGCGGGCATAGATGGGTGAACAGAGCATACTGCTTTTAGCGCTTTCCAGAAGAGACGAAAACATCGTGAAATATTCCTAGTCTGTAAAAAGAGCAAGCAGATATTAAATAGCGAATTTAATGAATAAATAACATTACAAAAATTTCCAAATTTAATTATACCTCACACTCTGCTGCAGAGCCGCCAGGTGGTCACGATCGGGGAGTTAAAAGGATATTACGCGGTCAAAGTTATGATAAAGTGTCGATTACTTTGTTGTTACACATTAATTTTAGAAAATCTCATAACTAAGTATATTTCAAAATTTTGATACATAAAATATGACAAAATATTGTAATCTCACATATTCATAAAATTGTTGGTAGATTAAGTATGTATAAAAATTTTGAATTTTTGAAAACTAAATAATTTGTTTGACATTTCTTTTTGGCAACAATTCGGACAGTTTACGGCGTTTCGAAAGAATAGAATTCTGTGAATCCGTCAACTTTTTAAAGCAAATAATAATTTTTACATTCGAAAGTTTGTTGTAATTTATAATTCCGAAAGTTTTTATAGCATGACAATGACGGACACTGATGATGTTGGGTAATTATTTCATTTTTATTCAATTTAGCTAGATTAAAAAATATGTCGTTGATGTTCAGTATTGCTCGTTCGATGACTCCATTTATTTTTGGAGCTACATTATGTTTGCATCTAATTTAAATGCGCAACATTTGAAAATTAGCTCTTTTAAATATTCATTATTTAAAGGTCCATAACTGTTAAATATTCTATATGTATCAATATTTAAAACGATTGTGTTTTCGCAATTTGTTTGAAGTTATGGCTTTAAACGTTAAATTCGTATTGAGAAATTTATATGAAACTATTCTATAACGTGCCATGTCAAATAGTTTAAGACATATTTTGCTTTGTTTCTCAATATTTATAATGTTTAAATATTATGGTTTTAGTGTTTATTTTATATCAGAAACTAATTTATTCTCATTATGATCGTAGAATTTTTAATTATGTTTGTAAAGTATGATATTGTATCCTGTTACAATAGCAAGTCTTTACCATTCTTTGATCACCAACCATTGCTGAAAAAATAAATCTGATTACTATTTCTACATTCATAGCATGCACTAATATACCTGTGATAAAACCTACCTGTATGAGGACACTGTGTTAAAACAATTTTTGATCACTTTGACTTCGTGACCAAATGCTCTGCATTGCAATTTCTAAATTGTGTTGTGAAAAGCGTAATTGAATAATTTTCTAGTACAAATTAAACAGAGGTTATTATTAAGAAACATCTTATCGAACACTATTTTGGAAATATCAATATTTTTCTGGCAAATTTTAACATTTGTTGATGGTACCCAATGTTCACTCTAGACTATTTTTAGAAAAAATGACACTTTAAACCAGTGTGCTGGTTTAAGAAAAATCTTGGTAAAGACTTGAAATGGTCGCCAAACGACCCGATGCGTTGCGCACAGTGGTTGCGCACGTGTATTTTTTTCTGAACTTTATGGTTGCTTCCGGTGGTAAACACAGAATTACAGTTAACAAAATGGCGACGGTTTAAAATTGATTTCGAAGCTTTATTTTCGGATGATTGATTGATCGGATAACTTCTGCGTAATGGGCTATCGGTAACGGTTCAAAACTCATTTCAAAGGATTTCTATTGCGTCTGCACGATTGAATGAAATAACGTCGCACTTGAGCTCCGTAATGGGCTAATGGCGACGGTTTAAAATTGATTTCGACACTTTGCTTTGGTTAATTAACCCCTCCGGGTTGTCGATCATGGTGCTTACAGGCAATCCTCCGGGCCGTCATTTGGGGCATTTCGAAGACTCTTAAGCGCACACGCGTTCCGCGCGCTTAAAGTCACAGGCTCCTGCCGTCGATTTTGTGGTCTCCGGCCTTCGGCCTCCGACTACTCAGGATCACATCCATGACCCCCTCCGGGCAGTTGATCATGGTGCTTACAGGCAATCCTCTGGGCCGTCGTTTGGGGCCACTCATCGTTTTGAGGACCGGGCAATGACGAAATTTTATCAAAAAACACTTGAACCAAAATATATTTAGAAAAAACTTCAACAGGGGTATAAAATTTAGAAGAAAAAGCACTTACCAGACAATGATCAATCGTATGTTTGGGAACCACGTACCCTTCCTAATAATTCTACACACACAATGCGCATTTTCACCTTCCTTTCGACACGTCCACTGCCCACACTGAAACCGAAATTCAGTTTAAAAATCCCAATATTTAAGCCGAAGAAGTCACGTGACCTTCCGAACCAATCCCACAAATTCTTATACTTTCGAATAGAATAATTCTTAATCCCGCACAAAAACCACGTCACTCTTTAAACCAATCACGGAAATTCCTATGCCGGGAAGTCACGTGATTCTGCGAACGAATCCCCCAAATTCTTATCCTTTCATTTTGTAAACAATTATCCCATTCCCAGATTGAGAAGTGAATCGCCCGAAAAAGTCGCCAAAAGCTACCCGCTTATGATTGGAAATCCCAACCAAAATCTTTTTTCTGAAACCAGTAATCTTTTTATTTATTATTATTCTATATATTTAATAGCCAAGACGGTATTTTGTGATAGTCAGTCCTCCTCAACTACTTTAAAAAAAACTATCAAATATTAAACAATTAGTTCATTAGGTTTAAAATATATATATATATATTATTGTTGTGCCATCTACATATCAAAATTTGAACTACAGTAAAATGACTGTCAAATGGGCTAAAATATAAGAAAGGCAGGGAATTAATGTGAGCTAAGCATGAGGATTGTGTAGCAATCTTCCTTATTCCCCCTAGTAATACCTAATTAAATACCACAAACCCATTCGCAACCGAAAAATCTATAAATCGAATGGATCTATGAAAACAAAGTTACATTATCACAGACTAAAAAATCGGTGATACCGAATGCCGTTTTTTTTTTAATTGCCGCCATACTTTACATAACTGTTTGACTCTTATATAATCAATAAACTATAGGACCAAATTAAAGGAAATACTTTCAAAACGAGAAAAATTGTTTTAAATATGCAGAGAATCTTAAATTTTCCATCTTTTAAATTGGAAAAATCATGCTAAAATTTAAATAGTATGACATAGTTTCTGTACATAGTTTTTTTTTATTTTTAATGAAGTTTAAGGCTAAATGTTTCCTGCTTTTGATAGAATTTTAGTTTTTGTTTGCCCTTTCTTTACAATTGTTTTTCTTTTCTAGAAAATTATTTGTTGGTGGTTTGAGCTGGGAAACTACTAAAGGTAAGAATTTTACAAAATAAATAAAGAATAAGAATGTTAAGTATGATGCAACGGATATAAATTTGGATTATATCCTGTTATTTCTCAGTATATATAATTTCAAGCTGGATGTACTGTAATATCCGACTACTGCCAATTATCTGGCCAGTTATGCCATATGTTAGACGGACCTGTTGCTTCCCTAATGTTAAATACTTAAAATTGGTTACAATCTATAGAATGGTAACCCCTTTTGTGACTTTTCTGAAAAGCATTATTTGTATGTTACACTAACTCGTTCTTGGCAAAATATACTAGGTTTGTTGTCAATTGATTCATTGTTGTCGAGTTCTTGTTTGCTCTAGCAAACCAGCAACTCAAGATGATTTTCTGCATATTTTACGAATTTTGTGAGTGGTACCTGATAGGTAACTTTTCACCATACCACAAAGGGTTAAAGTATATAATTACCAAAAAGTTTTACCAAGTTTGATTAAATAATCAATCACAATCTTTATCTCCAACTTTGTCAAAAGTCTAAATTTATTGCTTTAAAAAAGTCTTACTTTTTGTGTACTGTGTATTAATAAATTAATTTAAAATGGTTATTATTAAAAAAATATATAATAATTCTACCTGTTGCTTTTTAGGAAATGTTAAGAGACTATTAGAATATTGTTCATCTTTTATTTCAGAAACGTTGCAGTCGTATTTTAGTCGATTTGGTGAAGTTGTTGATAGTGTTGTTATGAAGAACAACGAAACTGGACGATCTCGAGGTTTCGGGTTTGTTACTTTTAAGGATCCACAATGCGTAAGCAATGTCTTACAAACAAAACCTCATGAATTAAATGGGAGAACAGTAAGTGTTGATTTTCATATTAGACTAGTTGGAATAAATATAGAGTTAAAACTTTTCACAGTTCTATTTTTCAGTTACAAATAAATGTTCATACCAAGCTAAAATTCATATTATTTCGACTCTAATATCTTGAAACAAAATTTTTACACGATAGGCATCAAAGTGAAAACTTTTCAATATAAGTCATATACGAAATACATGGATATTTCCTTTTTGTGCTTGTATTAAAAGCTTTCTAAAAAACTTACATTTTTCCCTCATCATCAAAATTGTGAGGACATCTGCACCAACATGTGAAATTTTAATAAACATGGCTATTATTATTGACTGATGTTAATCAAAAATGTAACAAACTGAAAAAAAGCCAATTAAAATAAGAGAAATCACAATGAATTCGCAATTAAACTAAATTATTTTGCCATAAATTCGTCAGTGGTGTAATGTTTCTAGCTCCCTGTCCTCCTTGTAAAAATCTTTGAGAACCCCATCCCACACATTTGTGTGACACCATTTTAACTTTTAAGCTAGTAGAACAATAATGTTAGTTGTAAGTTTATGTTAAAGGCCAGTAGGCAATTAAAATGCAGTGTTCACTCTAGGCGTTTTTTGAAGGGCGGTCCGCCCTGCCCGCCCTTTTTTCATCTCGATAGCGCCCTCATGGCCCTTTTTCCAAAAATGCCGCCCTCTTTCGAAAAAAATTCCGCCCCTATTGTCCTTTTCAGTCAAGCACAAGCAATTTTGCTTTCCTAGCTGTCTTTAGAAAAGGCATCGATTAAATTTTTTTTATGTGTGTGAATTGGAATTGAATTATGACAGTAGAAAACAAACTTCTTTTTAACTAAGCGCGTTGTGAAATCGCGATGATTCCGCTGTAATTTCGAGCACGGGGCATTGCTCGAATCCTATTGGTTGCCTGCAGGATGGTTTGGGGCGAGATTACAAGATTAGACACTTTATTACCAAATTTTGAATTTTAGTAGCCTTTTCATCAGTTTTGTAAGAGGCCTAATTCGGGCTACTTACCGATTTGGTTTTTAGCGAAAACATTAATTTTAAAATGTCAAATTTTGGATTTCAAGTAGTATTTCTACAAAGTGACATCAATTTTGTACTGTTCTTTCCTTCGAGATAAGCACCGAGCCGTCACCAATAGCCCAATATGCAATAAATCGGAATTTTGTTTTGTTTGGTCACGGATCCGATGTTTCAACGGGCGGCCACGCTCAACCCAATGTTTTTTTAAAGTGCCTTTCCAAAACCGGGGTGCCCTTTTTCTGCTAACAGCGCCCAGCCCCTTTTTATTTCTAGAATGAACACTGTAAAATGTATGTGTTTTTACAATCTGGGTTGAATGGGATCTTTAGAACTAAGTGGCACCTATTCAAAATTACAAAAGCTCAGAAAGCCTTTTATTTTAAATGAATTTTCGAGCCGGAGTTGGAAATTGAATTTAAGCTTTTTTAAAATATAAGTACAATGTGTGTGTACCAACAGCTACATAAAGTGCATTTCTAGTTTACTAAAAATACCGTTTTTATTGTTGGTTATTCATTAAAACTTGTTAAATATATAAAAACTAAACTATTCCATCTGGCATTGTCTGTGATAGCAAAGGGGAGAAGGGTGGGTAAGCGGAACGTAGTGAGCTTGAGGAAGCATTTTGCGGGTGCCCTATCAATGGTTTCTATACATACTTGAGTAACTTTTGGTATTGTTTGTTGATAAACTCTTCTTCTAGTGTTCACTCTAGAAATAAAAAGGGGCAGGGCACTAATGGCAGTAAAAGGGACCCAGTTTTGGCGATTTTAATCGATGCCTTTTTTAAAGACAGTAAGGGAAGCAAGGACGCTTGTGTTTAACTGAAAGGGGCAAGAGGGACGAAATGTTTTCAAAAGAGGGCAGCACTTTTGAAAAAAGGACATAAGGGCACTATAGAGATGAAGAAAGGGGAAGCTGCCTTTCGAAAAACGCCTATAGTGAACCCTGCGTCCTCTATTATAAGCAAAGTAGTTGTGCAAATATGTTTTATTATTCCAAAATAGCTACTTGTGATGCAGCCCGACAATTCATAACCACCTTGTATTTATTTCATGTTCACTGTTTATATCTGTATTACTTATGTACTGTAGTGTTTTTAAAAATATCCTTTCTTTGTTGTAGATTGATGCTAAAGAATGCACACCAAGAAGTATGCAGAAAGTAAGTGTTGGTTTGTTGTTTTCTTTAGGCAATAGTATTTAAGAACATGCGTTGTTCTTCTAAAAACACAATTTAACAAGCAAGCTTTGCACATTAAATGGCAGTTGTTAATGGATGATTTTAGAATTGTTGTTGATTTACATATGGTTACTTTTTTTTTTACAGAATAAGAGGGCAGTGGTTCAGGGTAAGGTGTTTTTGGGTGGTCTTCCTCCTGATATCACAGAAACTGATATCAGAAGCGCTATGTCACGTTTTGGAAAGGTAAGTTTATTCTGTTCTATTATTACTTGTGTACTGGTTTTTACTCGGATCTAACTTTTAATGATCTTTAATGCGTTATTGACAAGGCCCCAAGAAATATCACAGCGTGTACTCAAGATTTTCCAAAGCCTATCATTAATGTGTTGTTAGTCTTGTTAAGTGTGCTTATTTTTATAAATAATCTTTTTTTCTTCTTCTCATGTAGGTAAATCAAGTGACCATTATGTGTGATCAGGAAACAAAGAAGTGCAGAGGTAATCTTATGTTTTTTAATTTTCGTTTCTCTCTTAAAAAGGGTTGGAGTGCATTATTAAATATCAGGCTAGATATTACTAAAATATACATTAAATTTTAATCTTAATTTCTAATTAGTTATTAATTAATCAAAAATCTAATTAGATTTGCTTTTCAAAGTCTATTTTCTAATGAATTTTTACTCTATAACAAGGCGTAGCACAAAGTACGTTGAGCTCATCAAGAATTATTATTGAATGGATTTTTATTAACGAAGATTTTAATAATTATAAAAGGGCTTCTTAAATTGTCAAACTTCAGAAACAATTTTAATTCCTATTAGTTGTTTTTGATAAAATTGTGCTTTTTCGTACATCAAATACCCATTTGCTCACATTTAAGAAAATTTGTGTTATTTCTGTAGTTAAAATTCACTATTTAGACTGATAAAATTTTTACTATGAAGCAAATATTAAATATATATTTTGCCTGTAATAGCATTTTATTGTGTATGAAACATGTCATTAAACTGTATTATGTACTAAAGATATTCATTTGAAGAGCGTAGTGCCAGAACTGTACAATTCAATTTTTAGAGTTTTTAGGTAAACTGCATATTATATTAAAATGCGACCTTTCTCTAATCCTTTAAAATATTTTGCACAAATGCATTTAATCTGTAGATTATACAGAGATGAAATTTTTCCAAAATATTCTGTTATTACAACAACAAAAATTCTTGAGTTAGATTTTTTTTTTTAATGAATAAAATGAAGAAATCTAATATATTTTTATTTAAAGAGGTAATTGTCTTTACTTGGGTTTTCACAGGCAACTACTGTTATATCTTTTCAACTATAGGAGACTGTCGACTATTTTTAACGAAAAGCACATTTTATGAAGATTTCATGAGCTCCCGCATGTAATTTGTATGCTAAATGGATAGGTTAAACAATTTACATTCCCACATAAGTAATATAATATTGAAACGTGACAATTTCCAAGTTTGTTTTATACTAAATATATGAATTAAATCATTATTTCTCTAATGTAATATTTTTGTTAGGTATGTAAAACTCTTAAATATTTTATTACCTGAAATATATTTCGCAAAGAATTTACTTGGGTTTTTCTTTTTCGGGCAATCTCATTTCTGATTAAGAATTTTTAATAAATAATTTGGTCAACGCAATTCTGGCACAAAACTATTCAATTGTATGATATTATTCGTTAATACTATTTTCATATTTAATTTCTCTTGCTTAGTTAATTATGTTTTGCTAAATTTGATCAGTAATTTGAGTTTATAATATATCTTTATACATAATATTTTTAAATAAAAATGAATTTATTTAGAAAAGTGATATAACTTTTTAAATTTCTTAAATGTGCATACATTTGCATTGTGTGTAATTTTTTTTCTTCATGTATGAATGTTCACACCTCATAATCCTACATTTTTTAAAACTATTTTACAATTCTAAAATAATATACATTTTTTAAAAATTATATTTTTTTGTGGTGCAACTATTTTCAAATTTACAGAATATAGAAATTGTTTTCAGGAATGTTTCAAATTGGTTTACTTTAAGTATTGTTTATGGCAGTTTCCATACATGTGCTATAATGGTCTGTACGGTCAATTTTTATTCGTTGTTCAATTTACAATATTTTCCTTTTCACTACTTCACTACCATTTTAAAAAAAAAAAAAATCTTGAAGTGTTTAGTTAAGTTTGGAATTGTTTAGTTAACTCTTGATGTTTAATTTTCATGTGTTGTGACTTAAATAAGACTTAGATCTTTTAGCAATTTATTTTGCTGTTTTAAGTTTGCTTGATTAGTTAAGTTTATGTGTTTGCTAATAGAGTTTAGTTTGAATATCTCATTGATTTTCTTTTTTAAGAGACTGTAAGGAATTCTAATGTTAGTTGGATTTGATATTGATGTGATAGATTAAGTATCATATTTAAGAATTTTTTGTGTTTGGTCTTAAGTTAAGCTTGAATTTGACATTGTCTTGTTACTCCTAAGTTTGAAAATAAGAATTGTATGAATTTAGTACTTAATTTGACATTGATTTGTTATAATAAGTATCTATTTAAGTTATATTTTTTTTAAAAAACTATTGTTTAGTCATGATTTAGTATGAATTTAACATGAATTTGTTATACTAAGTGTCTATTTAAGAAATCTAAAAACATTTCTGTTGTCTTTTCATGGTTTAGTTTGAATTTAACATTGATTTGTTATACTAACTCTAGCTAAGAATGCACTATTTGTGTATGCTTTTATTATCAGTGTTTTACAAGTATGTTAGTTAAGGAAGTATTGTTAGCTCTTGAATAAAAAAATATATATTTCAAATTGTATTCCCATTGTAGATTTAAAGATGCTTTATACCTTTTAACTTATTCGTAAATGTTAATGTTTGCTACAGATTTATTTACAAAGTGGTTGTTTAGAGATTAATGTGGGGTTTGTACTTATTTAAGTGACGAAGTATATATAATTTACTATAGATCTTACAGTATCTTTAATTTCAATTATCTATCTTCTAGTTTCCAATATTTTTGACATATTTCCTTCTTTTTGCTTTTCTTTTATCTTACGTAACTTAAAAAGTTTCTTAATAAGTTAATAGTTAAATTAACTTGTGTAACTTATTTATTTATGTATCAACTTTTAATCACTTTTATTCGTTTGTATAGAAAAAGATTACATGCTTATTGATAAGGAAATATTTTAGCATTGATAAAATCACTTTCTTCCAAGTAGAATTCCTGAAAGCAATCTTTCTTTCTGCAAAGAAAAAGAGTAGTTATATACAACACTTTACAAGTCTGCTGTATATTTGCATTTTTAGTTAAATGATAAAAACATAATTATTTTTCGTTAATACAACATAAAACAGTTAAATACAACATAGTTTTAAAAAATATTTCTTTTAGTATTATGTGGTTATTTGTCACACACATATTTTTTTGTAGAGCACACTTTTTATTTTAAAAACATATTAGCGGTTATTTTTTTTTCTTAAAGTCATAAGTAAAATCAGAACATAAATGCTCAAATAAATTGAAACTAAAAGTGCATTTTCAAATTTCATTCTCGTGTATTAGTCCTAACCATTACTTGCAAACCATCCATTGTAGAATAACTAGTTTTCTTAGAAATTCATTTAAAAAACCTGTATATTAATACCTCATTCAGAGTATATAGAAGTTTGTTGACCTCCTTTTACCTTTGCTTCAAAACCTGTTTTTCTCTTCGGGGAAAACAGGTTTCTCTCGTGACAAGGAATAGTTTTTGCCACTTTTGATTTAAAATTAAATTTTTATTTTCAATTCTAAATTGCATTGCCTATTTTGGTGCTGCTTATATATTTGCATATTCTAAGTTACTATATATTTTTTGTTAGATGTATAAATTAAATTTGATTTATTTTTAAACAAGTTGAGGTGTAAGAATAGTTTTGTTTAGCAATCTATTAGTGGAAATAATTTTGAGCATACAGATTTTTATTAAAAACACTTAACAATATCATGAAATGACAATTTTAATGATGCTGTTCATTTCTGACAGCACACTTCTACAAATTTTAAGTTTTAAATATCACTTTAATCATAGTTTTTCACTTGTATGATGGAGGTACACTTATTAAATGTATGTTCTCATCTTTCAAGCAGAGTGTGCGAAAGGTAGTTCTCTTTGGTATCCATGTATTCGTGTAGTGTAGAGATGTAAGATTATGCTTCATTTAAAATTAGGCTTTGGATTTTTATCTTTTGAATCAGAAGACAGCATTGAACAAGCTTGTAGCCAGCGTTTTGTCAACCTCAACGGCAAGCAGGTGCAGTGCTCCTTTAATATATACTTATTTATTTTGTTTACATGACTCTTGCTTCGCAGGTCCCATGTATTTATGTAATGTGACTGATGTGAAGTGTAAATTTATTTTGTAGGTGGAGACATACGACATTCTGGTCAACAACATTCGCTTAAAATTTTAGTTAGATTCACATCACTATTTTCTAAACATAAGTTCATTAGTTTTTTTAGTAATGTTTTTTTTTTTTTTTGTGGTTTAAAATCTTAGAAATTTGAGAGTCCTAAAATAGTATCCGTAATTCATGAAATCTTTCCTCATACATTGTTTTTTGTGATTAAGTTATTACAGTGTGTGGTAATATATGTATCTTAGAGAAATAACCCCTATGCTTTAGTGCACAGATGAGCTAAGTGCATTTTTTTATGAATTAAAGTTTAATTTCTTTGAAATCTTGAAATGGCTGTCCTGGAAAATTAGTGAATTGTAACTTACCACATCTGAGCACTAAGGGAGTATGGCAATATAACCATATTTTTTTATTTTCAAAAAGTATCATTGGAATTTTTATCCTTGACTAGTTTTTTTACATTCTTTTTATTGGTGAAAAGGTATTGTTTCATTTTTTCATTAGTGATCAAAATGGTCACCAAAAAAGTGTTTTTATTATGAAGGTATTGTCTCATTTTTTTTCCTTCATATGTTTAGTATAATAAGATATACTTAAATGTGAAATATCGGTCTAGTGTTTTTTTACATGTTTTTTATAATCATGTAGCTTGTTTTTATAACATTTAGAACTTTTTTTTCAAGTGAACAATAATTTATTTTTTGCTATATCCTCTTATTATAGCTTCTATTTTAAGTTTAAAGTATAAGATTTGGTTAATTTAATACATATTATTCTGGAAATTATTTAATTATTAAACAAGACGAGTAGTGAAACGAAGACTATTATCCATAAAATGAAGAGAAAGAAAACATGACATTTCAGATAAAATGATAACATAAAAAGATATTTCCAGGTAAATTAACAATAACCCAGTTTTCTGAGAACATATGAATGTTTCATAAACATTTTTAGTCCAATGCACTACAATTTTCTCTTGTCTGTCACCTTAAGTAAATCTCCACCAAAGAAAATAAGATTTTCAATTGTTTACTATGTTGATATTTAAATCCACTTCATTGTTACAGGTTTAAATATTTATTTACGTGAAAGCATTAGTTTATTTTTACATACAGTTCTTGGTTTTGGAAGTTTTTTTTAATAAAAAAAATCTGAAACCTGGAATTTCTAATTTAAAAAAAGTTATTTTTTTTAAAATCTGTAAATATTATTTTTTTATTTCTAACAAAAAAAAACTTTTGCTTATGACCATTTAAATAATGTGAGTTTCTTTATTTGCATGATTAATATAATGTTTTGCACAGAGTATGAAATTATTCTGATACCAAATAGGAAACATCATTTTAAAAACTTTGTTGCTTTGCCTGTCATAATGACTTTAAATCTGGACCTAAGTAACAGAATTTAAATGCAATGATTGCAAATAAATGTCTTAGAACATTTTAGTATTTAGTGTAATAGATTGTATTGATATAAATGGATAGGGGTTTCAAGTATTTTTCAAAGAAACACTTTCAAAACTGAGTCCCAATGTGGAAATTTGCTTATAAGATAATGTTTATTAAGAGTTACTATAAATTATTTTTTAACTAAGTCTGTTTTTGTAGGTTTCATTCATAATCTTTTTTTTATACAATTTGTTTAGTTAAAATTTTATATATCCAAGTGCAGTTGGCAACCTAAAATTATTATAATTTTGACAGACTATCATTGTAGATTCTAGAAAGATCAAATTCTGATGCTTCTTGAAGCGTAACGTCCGAGCCTAAATGTCCAAACCAGAAGGGTTTTCATTTGTTAATCTTTTTAATTTTGTTTTGAAGATCGAATGCAAGCGGGCTGAACCGAGGGACAATAACCAGAGACGCAACTCTGGTCAGCAGTATGGACAAGGCAACCAAAATGGTGGGGGGAGACAAGGGGGCAACGGCTATGGAAACGGAGGGGGCGGATACCAAGCTGGCTGGAACCAGCAAGCACCTCAGCAGTATGGAATGCAACAAGGTAAAGCCATTTTGATATTGTTGAAGACAATGAACTGTTTTAAATAATAAATGTTAATAATGATGTACATTTTTTGAGATTACCATAATAAAGACTTCTTCACATTTTTAATGTGTATGAGGTCTGTTCATAAAATTAGTGAACTTTTTCAATATTTTTAAATTGTATGTTATATTTACAAACTAGTGTTGCCTATCATATTATATATATATATTAATCGTATTGAGCTTTAGAGACATTCTGTTCCTAACAAACAGATCATAAAGAGTATACTTCACAATGTAATATCAATTGAATGTAAAAAAAATAATTATAAACTCTTAAAAAGCATAGGTGTAATTGCATAAGTAATTTTAAAATTGAAGTATATGATTATTTTTAAAAACACAACTTTTGAATTTACTATCTGCTTAATGCATGCATATGTATACTATCAATTTCATTACAATTTTTTTAATTTGTTACAATTTTAAAATGTTATATGACACAATTTAAGATTCCTTTCAAGCAAGCTATTGAAGATCTCGTCACTTTTAAGTTTGTTGCATTGTTTTTGTCTGATCTTTTAGTTGGCAATGCTGTAAAACAGCAGTTCCCAATCAACATTAAGCCACAGGCCCTTAGATAAAACTAACATCGGAAATGAGACCCTTTTTTGTTTAAAAAAAAGGTCTCCTGTCCGATGAAATTAATTTTATAATTTTACATTGATTTTACTTATAATATGGACAAAAATGTACACAAAAATACATAGAAAAGACAACACCATCAGCAACTTAATTAGTTTTGTTTCTTACTTACACATTTAAACTCGAGAAAGCTTTGTAATTGTAATGTAATTCTATTGTTTAGTCACTTGTTTTTTATGTAACAGTAGGTAGAGAAGGCTCATTCCCATCTATAAGATGTACAAAAAGGGATCAAATTTGTTAAAATCTTTCTCTGACAGTTGTTTTGGTTCACCAAAATTCAATTAAAGTTTCCCTTTTTAAAAAAAAGGGGGGGGGGGAATATATTTAAGATATTTTTCAATGTATTTTAACTTTTTTTTTTCATCGCACGACCCTCTAACTTTTATTAATAACATTTTGGTGTCAATGGTATGCTGTTTCTCAGAACATTGCTGTTTAACTGATTATTTGAAAAGAAATGATTAAACTGTTAAAACTCGATTAATTGGGTTCAATTAGAGTTTTCTATGTATGTAAAGTTATTTTTTCGCAAGTTTTTGATAGAACATTCTTAAATTTAAGGGTTCAGCATGGGGAGTATATAAATTAGTTATGTAAACATCAACGTTATATATATATATATATATGAAATATTAAGATTAATTTCATAATAAGAGGGCCAAAGGTTGTATTTATATTCTTTATTAGTGATCACACCAGGAGCCCGTGAAGCACACGTCCTTACAGTTTGAGAGTCGAAGTCAGAAGAGAGCGAGATTTCCCCAAATAGGGAGAACCTCAACTAACATAGGGAAAAGTATAATGTGTAGGGATTTGTCAAGGCGGAGCATACACATGAAGTTTTTGGAGGGGTGCCAAAAGGGAATTCAAAGCGCGGGTGATAGGGAACTTTGGTCGTGGAAACTGTTGAGAAAAGCACATAGAGAATGCAGATTGTTAGCAAGAATTAAATGAGATAGTTTACAAAGGAATGGAAATGAAGGAAGTCAAAAGGGGTGGTTTTGTAAAAGGAGGTGGTAAGTTAAAGGGGGTTGAAATTATCTTTCATCTCCCTCCCGCAAAATCATACACATCGGCCAGCGATGATCAGAAATGCGAGAAAAAGACAAAAGTAGAAGAAGGTAATGTCAGCCAAATGGTTGATCAGACCATCTGAGCAACATGAAGAGCTTGTAAGTGATTGGAGAAAAGAAATATTATTGACAGAGGTACAATTAAAATTTTGAAATACTGCTGTATGTGCTCGCCTTAACACATGCTCTACAAATAGTTATGAAACTAATTAAATTACAATACCAAAATAAGTATACCAATATAAAAATCAATATTGTACATAGTGAAAATTAAACACAAACATATGTTGTAAACAATGAAATATAAAACTGTTCTGTTCATATAAAGACATATGACGGTCAGAAAATATATGTAACTACTACAACTCTTTAGTGCAACGCTAAACAATTTTGTAAATGGGAGTCTAAAGAGACTCGAGTGACGCAAGTCACTGGTGAAAAAAAATGACTGGTTACAGCCTGACTAAGGTTGGATGGCAGGTATTGACAAAAATAATCCTTGAAATGTAATTCAGCTATACCTCATGAACCTACGGTTAGTATTTCTGAAAACAAAATCTACTAATTTTAATACATTTGATATCAAAATAGCATTTTCTTAGAAGACGAAGTCAAACCTCCATGTGATTGAACCAAAAATGGTTGGAGCATGCTCGAGTGATTTGTTGACATGGGAGGATCCTCGATTTGATTGATGTAAAAATGGTCGACCATGGTGGAATGTTGCACAAAGAAAATAGTCACAAATACTAAAATTGAATTGGTGGTAGTTAAATTTTGATCAAGCTGGTTTGTTCTTTGAAAATATACAATTATACTCTTTCAACAAACAAGTAATCATGGTCAGGTTGGACAATCTGCAGATTACGATTTCTCAGAGGTCGATGGCACATGAACTCATTCATCTCAATTATACAATGTAATATCCTCTTAGTTTGATTATATTACTATGTTGACATAATTTGATTGGGTTTTAGAAAAACAAAATATTTTAATAAGGAACAGTGATGAACCAGTAAGGTTGTTTGACAAACAATATGAAATAATTAATATAAGTAATTAAATTATGAAGTATTCAAAATGCACTTTTTGATTATAAACAAGAAACAATACAATTATCAAAGTATAAAATGAAAATGTACAATTGACATATAGGTATACTGGGGTGAATAAAAGAACAAAGTGAAGCTGTTGAAATTGAAGGAAAATATGTGATTGATTGAAATAAATTTCCTTTGATTAAAGAAAAAGGTAAGCACATGGTTAAACATGTGTGGTGTCGAATTCACCTGCAACTTGTCCAGAACTAAGTGTGTGTCCAAATAAATTTGTGGGAAACTTATTAGAGTTTACATGTTGAATGTTGAAATGGGTAAGCCATATAATAATAAATTGGAAAAAGTTATTAACAGACTCAGAGAGGGTTAAATGTGTTCCAAGAAATCAGTGAAAAACCTTTCGTTAAAATTTCGGCTACAACAATGTAAAATAAAAACCTTAATGTAATATCAATATCACCATTTAGACAATTTACTCAAATTTCGTCCTTCAAAAGCAAATACACCCATATTTTCCAAAACAAACAGGGTACGCAATTCAAATGAAGATCTACAGGGTTTCACGTAATAGAGCCAATGAAGGGTTCAGAGCACTCTATCCATTCTGGTCGTATAACATGACATTTTTCAAAAAGGACGAATTTCAGTATATTATATTCTAAGTACCATTAATTTAGAAAAACTTTTCTCGAACATGAATTATAAAAATTGTACATCCTAGTTCACAAAATATCAATTTTAAGTTAACACAATTATTTGCAAAGATTCCTAAAATTTAAAATAGATAAATTATTATGCCAAATCAAACTATTCCATTAAAATTTAAAACAATTATCTTCTCCAAAAGATATTACTACTGATTATATTTGACAATATTAAATTTAATGACATCTCCAAACTTTATCAAAATCTGTAATAAAATTAATACTAAAATCAAAATTTATTATGCACTAAACAATAATTAATTTAATAATTATTATAATTGAAAAGTTAATCTCATTTCACTATTAATTGTGATGAAAAGCACTCTAATAGAAAACCAAACTATCTCAATAGAAAACCAAACTATCTCATAAAAAATGTAAACAAAACTAAATTTCAGAATTTTAAAATTAAAATATTATAACACTTTTCATTTATGAAAATAAAAATAATTAAATCATATTGACAATTAACAACTTTTCAAAGTAGAACTTTCTTTTTCAAAGTAGAAATATTGAGACTGGCGAATGTTTTGATTCGAATCGAAGCGGCACACAAATCGTAGAAATGAACACAAAAGGAGAACCGAAACTAGTTTTCGTGGTGCCCATTCATTAATTCTTCGTGTTTCACTGATCACTAGGTAACTTGTAGAACTTTGATTTCGCGATGGAGTACTCACTAGTTTCAAGGCACTTTAATTTTGAACGGAACTTTAATTTCTCAGCAAGTCGGGAGAACACAACACACAAGGAGAGTCGGCGGTGAGTGGGTGAGGGTAGGCCGGGAGTCTGGCTTCGTACGTCATGGCGCCGTGTTCCGTCAGTTTTCGTTTCTGAAGGAGACGTGGTTGACGAGAGTCGCTGCCGTTGCACGTTCGGTCGTCGCATCTTCTAAAAGGTAGACGGGCTTCTGTTCTGTCGGAGCTTGAACGTATACTAGTGTTTGCGGACATCAACTTTCGGTTCGGCTGGTGGATAATTGGCTGGCTGGGCGGATGGTTCGCTGGTTGGGCTCCCGGTGATCTCAATTAAATTTTTTAACTTTAATTAATTGTTAGGGGAATTCCGACATAGGCATATCGCTGTCGACTTTTGAAATATTAAGATTAATTTCATAATAAGAGGGCCAAAGGTTGTATTTATATTCTTTATTAGTGATCACACCAGGAGCCCGTGAAGCACACGTCCTTACAGTTTGAGAGTCGAAGTCAGAAGAGAGCGAGATTTCCCCAAATAGGGAGAACCTCAACTAACATAGGGAAAAGTATAATGTGTAGGGATTTGTCAAGGCGGAGCATACACATGAAGTTTTTGGAGGGGTGCCAAAAGGGAATTCAAAGCGCGGGTGATAGGGAACTTTGGTCGTGGAAACTGTTGAGAAAAGCACATAGAGAATGCAGATTGTTAGCAAGAATTAAATGAGATAGTTTACAAAGGAATGGAAATGAAGGAAGTCAAAAGGGGTGGTTTTGTAAAAGGAGGTGGTAAGTTAAAGGGGGTTGAAATTATCTTTCATATATATACACCATATATATGAAACCCAATGAAAGCACATTATTTCTGCAAGGGTATCTTATTTCGATTTTCCAATGTTTTTAAATTTTGTGTTCTCATATCTTTAACTCTTTTCGTAGCTCTGTGATTTTGGTTCACTTACATTTTCAAACTTGATCAAAACAAAATTAAACAATAAAGTAAATGAGTCAGTTTTATAATTTATATATGTAAACTAAGTGACAGTTTTTATATAAGAATTTTTTTAGTTTTGAATATTTTACTGTAATTTTTAAAAAATATTATATGTGAATATAGGGGATAAAGTTAAAACTCAAGTTGTATAATATCTATTTTGTAGGCGGCCAAGGTTATGGTCCAGGATACCAGAACTACAATGCTATGGGAGCAAATCAATATGGAGCTGGTGCTGTGCCCTATAATTCCATGCAACCTGCTGCCCAATATGCGCAACCTGCTTATCCTAACTATGGTAAGTGGTTTTGTATCAGAATAAATCAGGGTGGCAATATAACCTAAAACACCGGGAAATCAGGAAATTATCATGAAATTTTTTAATTCTGGAAAAATCAGGGAGTTTTTCGAATTTGAATAATTAAAACAGCAATTATCCTCTTATGCTCTTTATTCTGAATAGTTTAGTTGTCAATATTTTCTTTTAGTTCTGAAAAAGAATTTAAAAAAAAGCATGTTATGTGCATTTTCATATTTTCAGTTTTATTTTTGTAAAAATGTGAGCCACTGCTGGAGGAAGAAGCAAAAGCAAAGTGTGTTTAGATTGTAAGCAACATGTAAGGGGCTAACGAATGTGATTTATTGAAGATTGGAATAGGAAATATGAAACGTATAAAGCATAAAAATTTTTCTTAAAAAAAGAAATAATTCAAACAACTTGCTTTTTTTTTGTATTATCTGCTTTTAGAGAACTTGTTTAATTACTATTATGCCTGTCGCAATTGTATAATTTGTGTTGTATCCATAAATTATTATTTTAACTGACAATAAGTATTGCTCATAATTTTTCATTTATAATGCAATATATTGTATTATTGTAGTGTAGATACTTTGTTTCTATACAAAGCATTTATTGCGACATTTCTTAATGTAATTGTAAAATCAGGGAAATAAATATCAAGGAACTTTTTTTCCAGGATATTGTTGTCACCCTGTAAATGTTCTTTATTTGTACTTTCTACTTAATAAAAGAATGACATATAAAAAATCAATGTAACTAATGTGCTAATTTTGATTTGTTGAAATTAAGTTTGTAATTACGAAATGCATGTGCTATTCTTATCCTGTAGGATTTTTAGCAGTGTACGTATAGTTTTAGGAAATAGTTACACAGATTTCAGACGTTTTTTTTTAGCTTGATTTGGATTTTTTTAATTGCTTTTCAAATTGTCATGACTTTGTAGACTTAATCCTATGTAAAAATAACTAGACAAAATATTATGTTGGATATAATTTAATGCCTTGAAAGGTTTAATAGAGTTGCAGATATGGTGTTCATAAATTTACCTATGCCAATTTTAAAAAAAATGATAAATCTGTTAAGACAGTAAATGCCATCTAAATTATTAAATTTAAATAGCTTTATTAATATTGATTAGAGTGGATTAAGAAAATTTTCCAGTTGAAACTTGTAGTGCACTGTGTGCTCACATGTCCTGAGTATTTTCACAAGTTATTTCTTACCAATCCCTTTTATTTCAGGCTATGGTTATGCCCAGCCATCACCAGCCGGTTACACCCAGCCAGCCCAGGCTGCTTATTCTCAATCCCCACCCGCCGGATACGCTGCACCAGCTGCATCCGTTCCCGATCCAAAGTCTCCATCAGCAGGATCATATGGCAAGTTTATTTCATTTGTTCCCCTTGTTGCAAAACGGTTCACATTGTCGGAGAACATCGAAAATACAGTAGAACTGGTTATCTTGAAAACCTCTTAAAAGATCTAATTTATTTTATAAAAGTTATTATTTTTTGGTCTAGATACTATTTGAGATGAAAATGTAATACTGTATTTTGAGTATTGTTATAGGAAATTCAAATTTAAAGAGAGAGAAAACCTGTGTAGAATTAAGCAAGATATTTTTATTTTTGAAAATTAATGTTACCAATGAAATCAAATGTCAAGATGTTGTATTTACTTATTCTCTTACATCTAATCCAATATGCATAAAATTGTTTTAGACTTTTAGTTTGCCTTCGGGGTATTACAATTAAAGCTAGATGCCGTAAGTCACCTTATAGATTGTGATGTAGCCCCAACATAGGGGGAACCATCTGAATAGGAAGGCCTTAAAATTCTTCGAGATTTATAAAAATTGAACAGAGGAGCAGAGTGGCCTTTTTGTCCTTTTTTTAATATGCATGTCCGAGTCTCCTACAAAGTGGTTGCGTTAATATGTAAATACCCAAATAAATATGATAACTGGACATACTTGAACGTTACATTTGTTGCAAAAATAAATCTTAACAGTGTGAAATAATTGTAAATAAAAAAAAATTACGATTGTTTCAGTTCTGAAACATTGAAAAACATCAATAGCAACTTAAGTAGTTAATTCTGCCTTTTCCGATTATGAAAAATTGAGGTTTTGCAACTATAACTGAAATATTGTGTTTCGATCCTGAAATGTTTACCAACTTTCACTCATGCAGAAATAGCATTTTAATTAATTTAATGTGAATGGGAACTTTCTTATAGGAGGAGGCTACACTGCCCAAGCAGCTGGTGGTGCGGGAAGAGGCCAAGGATATCATCCATACAGACGCTAACATTTTCACTGTCTGATTATTGTTGTATTTTCATATTATTTCATTAAAACTTTTTCCTTTTAAAAGTGCTTTTTCTTCAACTGGTTCAGCATTTTTTTTTTTTTCAAGTTTTCTTTTAAAAAGGAAATACCATTACAGGTTTACCACTCATTTGGAAAATCAGATAAATGGATACCTCCCCCCCCTCCAAAGTCTGATATTAGAGATTTTTCTCAAAAAGTCTGGGAAATTGAATTATTTCTAGCAAAAACCTAAAAATAAGGTTTATAGCATTAAATATTTTTATAAAAGGACTAGCTGCAATTTTCGTGCTTTGAAATGATAAGAATAAATTTTAGTCTTTATTAAAATGAGCAAATATATTGTGTACTAGGTATGAAATGGATATCCGGTATCCGGCTGATTTTTAACTATCTGGTAATTATCCGGAAGCAAAGTGCCAGATATCTTAATGAATAAAACGCTGCAAAAAAATTTTGTGGTGTTTGGTAATCTTTTGTTCTTGCTGTAAGAATTTTTCTAAAGATATTACTAATGTATTCTGCAGCAAACAGCAAATTCTTCCTTGAATTTTTCTCCGGCTATTTAGGTGGGTAAGGAGTGAAGTAATAACTTTCTCGTTAAAACTTGACAGGGTGCATTTTAGACACGGTGGGTCAAAGATAATAGTTAGTAAGGAAGACGGTGCTGCAGACATTCGGAACCAGCCACGAGCTATCTTGTAGTACCTTCGAGTTTTAAACAATCCACATGAGTAGTGCTGTGTAGGGTGCATAGCTACATCTCTGTTTGTTATATATTAGAAATTGTTTTATTCTCCTGGCTAATAAGCTAGTTGAAGCATTTAGATATAGTGCAATTTAGATCAGCAATTTGGAAATATTTCAAAATTACATTTTCAACCGCACCTTACAGTACAGCTCCGGCCGTTTCAAAATCAATATGAATAGCTTATTAAAGAACAGTTGAGATATTTTCACTAAAAAATAACTTTTTCGGATATCCGGCTTGTAATGTGCGCCGGGTATCCGACAAAACTACTCTCCATAACCGGGAAATCAGGGAATTATCATGGAAATTTTTAATTCTGGAAATATTAAAAATTTTACGAAAAATCAAGGAATTTTTCAAATTTGGATCATTAAAATGTCATTTGTTATGCCCTCCATTCTCTGTAATTTAGTTGTCAATATTCTGAAAACAAATTTTAAAAAAAAAAAGCATTGTTATGCGCATTTTCATATATTCAGTTTTATTTTTGTAAAAACGTGTACGACTGCTGGAGGGAGAAGCAAAAGTAAAGTACGTTGGAGCTTAAATTGTAAGCAACGTGTTAGGGGCTAATGAATATGTGATTTATTGAAGATTGGAATAGGAAATATGAAGCATGTAAAACATTTAAAAATTTCTACAAAAGAAATAATTTGAAAAAACTTGCTTTTGTTGCGTTATCTGCTTCCAGAGGACATATTTAATTACTATTTTACATGTCGCAATTGCATAATTTGTGTTGTATCCATAAATTATTATTTTAACTATCTATATGTATTGCTCATATTTTTCATTTCTAATGCAATATATTTATAGTATTATGGTAGCGTGGATACTTTGTTTCTATACAAAACATGTATTGCAACATTTCTAATTTTTGTAAAATCAGGAAACTTTTTTTCCAGAATGTTGTTGCCACCCTGTCGAGTCTAAAATTGCATCAATATTCAAATTTTATATCCAGTTGTTCAGTTAGGGAAATTTCTGTATTTGTTACCTGGACAGTCGGGAGAATTCGATTGAGTGAAAATCCTGATTGTTCTAATAAAAATTTAAATAATCTATAACGTCAAGGAAAATAAATTATATTTCAAGTGTTTTTTAGAAAAGTACAGTCATGGTAATTTTCTGCAAATCTTCAGAAATCCGTTAATTTCATTTTATTAAATGTCATTTTGGCTAATTTTTTTTGTTTGACCAATCACGCGTCTAAAGAAAAATTTTGTTTCTAAAAAATTTATGGATTGTATCTTCTGTCCAAATCTTAATGATTTGAAGATAATTGCGACTATGTCAATTAGCAAAAAGGGAAAAGTAATCTTTGGTTTCACATTACTGCAGTCACTTTTAAAATTTCTAGGGCTGTTGTAATTTGAGTTGTTTACCAAACATCCTACGTGTAAAGGGGGCTTCTGCATGGTAAATTTATTGTAATAACATATTCGCTTATTTGTGGTGTGGAAGCAGGGCCCGATTAAGACATTGCAGCAAGAGAAGCCCGACTTTAATTGGGGGCCCCATTGCTACCCTGGAACATTGAACCCAACTTTTGCATGCCGTAATATATTTACACCTTATTGACATTAAAATGAAACACTAAAATAATATTTTAAAGAGTAATGTTTATTCCTATTGTTCATGTATGTTTTGATTTTTTCTCCAATATTTGAACAAATTTAACAATACAAGTGACCAATTTTGTTTACTGAAATTTGTAACGCATTTTTAAAACGTAAATTTAGTAACAAACAACCCTCAAAAATGTAAAGTGAAGCCTGGGCTTCACGGGCCTATTCGGTAATCGGGCCCTGTGTGGAAGTAGGGTTCCAACTCGAGTGTTGGCCTCATAATCTGATCATGGTTAAAAGTTATTATGGTCTTTCCATTAGGGACCGTCACCAATAGCCCACTGTGCAAGGGAAGTCTCGTACCGAAAAGAAAGCCCCTGGTTAATGAAAACAGCACAGTGAACAAGTATATGTTGGAGAAAAGTTGTCTGTTATACCAAATATAATGCACACTGCATCAACAATTCTAAGTGAATCTGACCACGAAAAGAACCTCAACGCTACCACAAAACTTTTTCTACCGGCGTCCTACATTTCGTAGTCCGCCTACTATTGTTCAATATGGAGGTCCCCTCAAATGCGAGCGATACATATTGTTTAAGATCTCTGCTTATAACTGTAGGAAATTAACAAAAATTTAGTTTTGAGAGTGGAGAATTCAAAGTTTGTGCATATTTTAATATGAAGACTGCCACATATGCAAATGTTTTGCATATCATTGGGTAGCAGACTTTATTCCTTTTCAAAATAGTATATTAAGTTTAGAGGAAAATAGGATGCCAATGAAGGAAAGTGGTTCGTTTATCGTACAGACATGTATTGTTTTTGTAATCTTGCATAAATAACTTCATTGGAAATTTTACTTGAATGTTTTTTTAGGTACAGCAAATTAAAAAACCTAATTTTATGTGAAAGTGCTAGTGTTAAAGTATTGCACTTTTTTGTTATTTCGTAGCTCAGAGGTTCTCAACCTGTGGTACTCGTATCCCTGTGGGGTACGCGACGATCTGATTAGGGGTGCGCGAATATAATATTTATAATGGAGGAAAACACCTACAATGAAATGTAACAAGTAAAATAAAAATTTAAAGCCTACAAGTGTCACCAATTTAAGTCGTTTGATAAATTTTCCAGCTTATCCTAAAAACATTACTGCTTTACAAAAACAAACTTTTGTTTGCATAGAGGGATGGATTATAAAGGTTATGAGAGAAGGGGGTACACTCATAACTGAAAAGTTTTATCAATGGGTACGTGTGAGAAAAGAAGGTTGAGAACCATTCTGTCATAGCTGAAAAGAAATAATTCACCAACAGCAATTTGAGTTGGCGGTTAACGTCAAGAAATGGACCCTAGTATTCAAAAACATTTCAATCAAATAAATTATTTTTATTTCTTCAGTCAATGCAAAAAAGAATCGTCTTTACAACGGTAAAATAAATAACTTGTACTTTAATCGGAAACAAAAATCACTCCTTAAATGAAACTATATTCCAGATATACATTCACAAACGTACTAAAAAAGTTAAGGCAAAACATCTGGCCGAATCCACATTGAAGTCCCGCTTGTCTGTGGCATAGATGCGTTTGTGTCTTTCGATCTCGAGTCTCTTTATATACATAAAAGAAAAGGCGTTTCTCTCGTTCCCTTTCTCTTTTGAAAGACATTCCAGTATCCTTCGTAACTGTAACCATCGACGTCTCACTCAATTTGGCTAAAAATAGTAATTTCTGTATCGTAGAAAAACCCGCGTTCACGTTATGTGTTGAGAAAGAGCTGTCCTAGGCACTTGCTGAGCACTGTTTGCCATCACAATGAGTTTCTCCAAGGTTGATCGGACCTGTAAAAGATGTTAAGACTTGAGCAATGCGATTATATAGAACAGTTGTAATTATTTGTTTTCAAATACCATATATAAATATTATTTCTATAGTAAAGATCCCTTTTACGACTAAAATACGCAACGGATGAGGTTTAAGCGTGTTTTTTTTAAAAACAAATCGTTAATAATGCTACCATCTATGAATGAGCAGAAGCGTTAAACTTTCATGGAAAGGAAATAGTTTGGTGTAGGAGGGGATTTTCATGCGGTAATTATCCCACGGGCATGCTAGTCTAGTTATTGCTTTCTATTTCCTAATGTGTTGAAGTGAGTCGGAAATTTTTACGTGCCCCAGGTTTTGGTGTTTCTGCACGTTTTGTGATTCCCCGAGTCCCCAAACTAGTATTTAATAATTGAATGAGCGAGATTAAAAAGGAAAAGATTGGAATTTTCCCCTTATTAATGTCACCCATTCAATTGATCTGAATGTGCAATTGAACAAGATATCTTATGATTGCTATGACATATTGGCATTGCAAGTTATTCTCTTCGATGGATCGTGATAGCAAGGTTATAAAATTCGAACGTTCTAAAAGAGGCGTGACATTAGGAATTGCTCAAAAAATGGTTTCTCAAATGCTCATAAGAATTTCATAGAGGGTACAATAGATAGAAAAAAATCCAATGTAATCAGCCTTGCCACTATTAAAACATTAAAAAAACGTATAAAAACCATGATCTCTGTAAAATGTATGCAATAGTTTAGAAACAACAGCACACAGTTGAAGTGAAATGTTGTTACTCTTGTATCAAAATTGAGTAAAGGATTTCCTGAGAATGACCAAACGTTAGATTTATTAAAGATATTTTCAGAAAAATCGTGAAACTTATAGTTAACGTACCTTCTATGTCATTCAATCTTATTTTGACTCGAACTTTACATTTAAATATCTCTATAGTAAACTTGGATAACATCAAATATGACTGTAGCAACATTTATATGCTCTTACCCTATCTTGTACACATACCCAACAACACCCATCTTTTTTAAAACCACTAATTTGGGTTCAAATGTGTAGAAAAAATGAAAACTCAGAATAAAAAGTAAAAACTACAAAAAACAAACAAAACATGCTTGCTAAGTATACAAAAATAGTTATACCTCAGCTAAACTCTCTATTCGTTCTTCTAAGTTTCTAACAACGCTAGTAAAGTCGGATGGAAGAAGATCCGGAATTCTTTCAAAGCTTAAAAGGGGGAAGAGAAAAAAAAGTTTTACTATTTATTTAGGGGTTGCAATTTAAATTATTTTTTTTATTTTAATATTAGTTTGTTTTTCCATGCAAGATACATTAGTTTTAACCCTTTGGCACTCTGGTGTCCTCTTACAAAGAACATCGTAAATCCAACGAACTAGTTGGATGTTCCTTTCAGAAGACACGATCACAGCCCAATCTTTTATTACATGCTATTTAAAATTAACGGGAACAGAGTGTTCTTAATTTTAAAAAACTGTTCTTTTGTTAACCTGTTCTTCTTAATTTGTTTTCTCGATGACATAAATAAGTTAGTATATTTTCCATTCAGGAACAGTTACCGGGATGAACATTTAACTAATCGCTATAACCCTTTGCGATCGAGATGAGATTTAGTCACTCAAATAACGATCTGTTCTTTTGTTACCTGTTCTTCAAATTGAACGAGGTTTGGTTTGGTTAAGTAACGTCGCACTAGAGCATGCATAGTGCGCTATTGGCGACGGTTCGGGGCCTATCTCGAAGGAAAGACCCGAGAATGATGCCTCGTATTTTTGAAGCATGGTCAGATGACGAGAACAACATCTGATCTGGCAACTAACGCAACCTCAATAGGCGTGAGGACATTGGATCCTGATCAGGTTTATCGTGCACCAATCCTGTATACACGCTAGTATAATTTGTTGGATGTTCTGGACGACTTTCTAGTATTTTTGTAACGAAGCTAGCAACCTTACAATTGCAAGATCACTCCTTTTTTTTACTTTTCTTTGGCAAGTCCGTTGCACGGACTCGAACTAGCAATCCTCTGATTATCAGCTGAACGCCTTTATCTACTGGGCAATTGGAGGCCCTCAAATTGAACGAGAATTGCACGTTTTCAACAAACGCTCTTCTTTCGTTAGCGAGTTCGTTATCTAACTCCATCACATCACTTGGGTATGATTTGAACATTGATTGGAGAAAAATAACACGAACGGAATTAACTGTTTCATAAAAAGAACGCAAATACCAAACCTGTTCCTCGACCGCACAGGGTTAACTTAAGCTAGTTATAATATTTAGTTTGGACATTTATTTTAGATTAATGAGATTTATTTGGAAGTATCTTCGAGTGTAAAGGGTTAAAAACCAGACAGAATATAACTTAATTACCTTGGAATGCTTAGCAATAAATCGTCTTTGTCTAAAAGCTTTTGGTGGAGGAGGTGTATTCGATACAGAAGAACAGTAGTTGAAATGAAAAGGACGATAAGCCTGAAAAATTGAAAGAAGAGAGATTAGATTGATTGACAAGGTTAGGTTAAAATAAAATATGCGTCAAAATTTAAAAATTATACTTACAGAAGTGTAGACACCACAAAAAGAAGAGATGTCCGTGATAATCTGTAAAAAGATAATACAATTAAGTTTCCTGCGAAACAACAGAATCTTATAATAAAATTAATTTATATATATATATTTCAATATACACATACGTATAGATTTTGTTTAATATATACGTTTAATAATTGTATTATAAGACAGTATTTAATTGCTTACAAAATTAAAATAATATTTTAGGAGTTCTTATATTTTTCTAGAATTTTTAGTTCCCAGTTGATATTATTCTATAAGTTCAATTATATAAGTTTTATTCACCTTGTTTAATATGAAACTTATTAGCAAAACAGTTAATGTCATAATTAACGAACCTTAATGTCAAAATCTACAGAAAACTATGCCAGATACGAGACAAAAACTGATTGTTCTTCAATAGATCAATGAGAATCAATACTTTTAATCGAAAAAAATTATATGGAAAATGTTAATTATAATAACAGAACATAAAACCTGTGAATTTGTATACTTACTGTGATAAATCTTTTACAAGCTCTTCTAATTTGATCAAGTAACCTAAAATAAAATATTTCAATACATTACTATGGGCGTATACATATATATTTATGTATGCATAATATAATTGAAGCAATGAGAGAGAAAGATCTAGTACCATGTTAACCCTTTCGAAGTGAGTGGCGACTCTCAGTCACCAAAATAACGACCTGTTATTTTTTTTACTCTGTTTTTTTTAAAGGAAAGAGAACAACTTCTGTTTAAGAAGTCCTCTGATAAGTAAAAAAGCAAGTATGGCGAAACATGGAATGCGTAACATTCTTTTCGAAAGCCATAAATGGGATTTTTCAACAAGGACAACACGCACTTCATCCTATACCAAAGGCCTCCGTGGCCGAGCGGTTAAAGGCGTCAGCTGGGAATACGAAGGTTCCCGGTTCGATGCCAGGCGATGGACTTGACAAAGAAAACTAAAAAGTAGTGATCTTGTGATCGGAGGGTTGCCAGCTTCGCTACAAAATACTAAAAAAGTCGTCCAGAACATCCGCAAAAAATAACGGCGTGTATACGGGACTGGTGCACGATACATCTGATCGGGATCCAAAGTCCCGACGTCTATTGAAGGCGTTGAGTGCCAGTTCAGGTGCTTCCTTGTCATCTGACCATGGTTAAAAAATACCGAGGCATCGTTCCCGGGTCTTTACTTCGAGATAGGCCTCGAACCGTCGCCAATAGCCCACTGTGCAGCTCTAGTGCGACGTTAATTAATAAAACCCAAACCATCCTATACCAAACACCGGCTGAAAGGACTATAGTTTTCTACCTCGACTCAAAAGGGTGGAAAGCGGTCGCACACGCTTAGTCTATTCTCCAGTTCTTATTTTAGCTCAATGGTCAGCATTGAGAAATGCCGCTTGTCCTCACCTTTAGCAAAGTTGAGACTGCACCTGGAGGCGGGCGGCCTCTGCTTCTGCTGCCTGGGTGCATTTCTGCTGGGTGCGGGTGAGGTCGTCTCCGGATAGCGCGACTTCTTCAGGACTGGGTCCACCACTTCCGGCGTGGTGGCCATGTCAGAACTGGTCACAGGCACTTCATCGGACACCAGATTTCCCGATATGCCACTGCTCACAGAAGAATCTTCGTCTGCTAGCTGCAAAGGGGAAGCATGGGAAAATTAGGAACAATTAAAAAACCGAAACACGATATTAAAAACCTTTTTCTGAGTGCTCACTATAATTTTAGCGAGTTACATCAAAATCATATTAATAGTTTCAGAGATATGATATAACAAAGCCAGACCCACTGTAATTTAATAAAAATACAAATATTAACGATCAACTACAGGCTCTAAGTCAAACAAGGTTGGTCCTGTTTAACTTTCCCAAATAGAACCATTTCCCATTTCCCAAATAGAATCTATCAGTGATTTTTTTTTTATTTTAACTACATTTTAGTTGCTTAGGCTTTCTAAATAAGACATAACAACAATTTGCCATTTTTTGTACATATTTACAACTTTTGTAATTTTATTAAAAAAAATTGCTATTTTTGTGTAAAAATGTTTTTAAGAAAACTACTAGATGGCATTAGAGCTGTTAGTTTTATTTTAAATATTAAGAGTCCAAAAATGACCTACACACTGGAGTGTATATTGGGTGCTGGAGGGTTAACGCATCCTACCAATCCCCCAATGCCTATAAGTCTATTTATAAGTCTATTTAACTCCTAACGAATTAATCCCCCTCTTCAGAAAAACTATTCCAATCATCTGTTACGGTATTTCAAAAATAATGCTTACTACTTTCCCGATTGAAATTCGTATAACTTGTACCACTGGTTCCATTGATTGCATTACATTTTATGCCTTCAACATCATCCTGATTTGATACATTTAAATAGGGTAAATAGTTACCGACCATATGGAAAATATATTTAAAAATAAGTGCATAACATTATGTTTTTAAAAGTCCCTTCAAACAATGTTACTCAAATGCCTTTAAAATTTAGGTAAATTTCATTTTAAAGTCCAATGGGAGTTCAGTAGCCACAGGGATTTTTATGTTTGGCACTGATCGGACATCGGACTTAACTGATCGCAAATTGATACATTCAGTTTAATTGAATAGAACCCCCCTCCTAGACATGTTTAAAGTTCTAAGTCTGTCTCTATAGTTCATCCCCGAAGTACCCGTAACCAGTGACAAATAGTGTAAAAACTCACCAGCATGATAGCAGGAGATACCTCACTATCACTGTCATCAGGCAATCCCAATCCCTGAGAAGAAAAAAGAAACCAGCAATTAGAAACAAATCCCATACAAACTTTGCAAAGAACTTGCACATTACAATAATGAAATGGCCCATTGGGCATAAGTGTAATAGTAATCGAACGGCGAATCGACTGCAATGGAAGTCAAAGGGTCACTTACTGGATCTGTCGAGTGGATCCAGGTCTGTTGTATGACACGGAAGGCGGTATCTCTGGACAACATGGATCCGAAGACATACTGGAATTGAAACGAAAAAGGGAACGGTTAATTATGAATACGCATTTTAAAAACAGTTAAAACACAGATGAACAATTGAATGGTTAAGATTGTTTGTGTCATTCATAGAACTTAAGGCCCATTAGCATTACCACCACTGAACTCTTAACTGTACCTTCTGGAAGGCTCAAAACTTGTTTCCTCTATGGGCGCGTGTGTGTGTGCCAATGTGGGCAGCCATACTGTTCCTCCAATTTTTTTTAAGTGATTTAGTGGCGTTTTTTAATATCATAGCATTGTAGAAATATTAAATGTTTATAAATATAATATTTTTTTCTCATAGAATTAATATTTATACATATTGCTACACAAATAGTTTTTGCTCTTGCTTTATTCACCACTTCAACTTTGACATGCAAATGCCTTTCTGTTTTAATAGCAGATGCATTAAAAATGGATTTCAAACGAAAATAAAAAAAAACTCAGCCAAAATCAATACATTCGTTTTTTTTAACATGAATAATATACGAAATATTGCGGCAGCGATGAAAGTGGAGTATAGTTGTTACCCCTTCAATTGGCTTCAAATCAACAAAATGTCTTGCCCAATCCAGAAGTTACAGTTATAGATCAGTGATTACTACTAAACGGCTCTTTCTCAGTTTAGAACGTCTATGACTATTTTGCGAGAATCTAATATGTATGCTTTTTCTACTCTGGATCCGCATCTGTATGCTAATACTTATTTTAGTATTAATTAGCATACAGCCCCATCGTCGTATATAGGCGCTGTACAAGACCTACTGTCCATAAGTTGTGACGATCGGGCTTCTTCGCCTGCGACAGGATGCGTTCCTGAAGGAAGTGCCTTGTCGCTCTATTGGCCGCACGTCTTTCAAGCAGCCAGTCTATAACACTAAAGTGGTGCAACGGCGCGTGTAATGAATACTTTCGTCTTCGCAAACACAAAATTTTGTTTTTAATCATTTTTTTAGATGATTTCCGCATATTCCTTCCTTTTGAAAGAAACTAAAATATCAGTAGGATAAATTTTTTAATAATATTCAAAAGGATTTTTTTTAAAAATATTGTTCATAGAGATATACGGAAAGGAATCAAGCCAGATTTTCGAAAATAAATGTCACGCGATGACCTGCTTCTTATAATGTATTTCAGCATTGTGGAAGAACAAATTTTCATAGTGGAAGATTTAAATTTTACGTAGACCTTTCAACTTATAAATAAAGGTGGGTTTTAAATATTCTTATACTTATCGGCCACATGCAAGGTCGTCTTTAGCAGACACGCGGCCCTGTGAAAAACTAGCCGCGTGGCTCAGTTAATTAGATGTAAAGTTTTTTTTCTTTAAGTTAGATTATTTCGCATGTGTTTTTTTGCACTATTTTTTGTACAATAACTAAAAACAGCGCGCTTTATAAATAATATGTATAGCAATTGCAAAATTTTTCTTTTGCTTTTTAATTCCTTTTTCTTATTATAATTTAAAATCATTTTTAAAATTAAAACCGTAGAAAACAGTCTGATTTAAATACAATTAAATTTTACATAAAAAAAATCGAAGTGTTTGTGAGGTGGTGAAAGGTGTCGAAGCACGGCCAAAAGGATTTCATGAGAAACTTTCTTTCAGTAGATTGTAGAAGAAGGGAATGGTCGCCAACAGAAACAAAATAAACTAGTTTGTCTATTGCCGCAGGCCTCTATCCACGCATTGGCGGATAATTTCTAATCAAGTTAGGTAGTTAGGTCAAGGCTAAATTTATGTCAATCGTGCTATTTGCAGCGGAGTTGTAGTGTCGGAATGGATCACCCTAAAACGCAATAAGGTGTTTCTCTCCTTATACCCCATGTAGCTGATTTTAAAGGCGTTTCACGTCAATTTTTTTTTAATTAAGTGTTTCCCTGTCAGCGCGGGGCCCCGTGCGAAAGCACCTGTCACACACTCCTAAGGGCGGCCTTTCCCATATAGATAGAGTAAGTACCTATATATACGCGCCATATATAAATAAATTATTGGAATACAATTTTATAAAATATATAAAACAATATACAATCGAAATACATAATTGTAACTGAATACTCATTCAGATAAAATTTTAATATTGTTCAAAAATCTACAAATTCCCACTAACTTTTAGTATCATTTACTCACTGCTGTGAAATTATTATAAGAAGTAATTTCTTTTAAAATTACAAACTAAACTACATACACAAACTAAAATCTCCTATTTCATAAATCGTATCTCAAAATAGAATCATAATTGATTGAATCATCGATTATCTCTTTTTATTAAGCAATCGCTTTTTTCCACACACACAGTCGCCTTTTCTCTTTTCGGAATAGTTTGTATTGAAGATGGTCTCTACCAAGCATCATTATTTACCTAGCAACATCATTTAGCCAGGACATCAAACAAAGCAACAGAGCATGAAAGTTAAAAGACCGATGCCTCTCTCTAACTTTTTTCTGTAATTCTTTCATTTCAAATTTTTTCTGACACTTTTCCTTAATAAAATTATAGGTATTGCCCGTCTCCGAATAGTTGGCAGATGGGTAACGCCCCTTTAAGCCGATTCCAACGAATCAACAACCGAGTTTGAGGGAATTGACCAATCAAGCAAACACAGCGTTCATTCAGCCGGAATGTGACGTGCATGGTACAAATAAAAATATACTTTAGAGTAATATTTTCCGATATCGCTTTATCTAAGCTAATATTGGGAAGCTATGTTAATATGCGGTATTTAAAAAAAAAAAATGTATAGTACGAGTGGGAAAAAAACTCGCACCTTGTTTTTTATACCCGTTTTGCAGAGACTTCGATCAACAAAATTAGATAGCAATAGCTTTTAGTAAAAAAGTCTATTAATTCGATCAATAACAGTCGATCGATATTATCGATTTAACCCTTTGCACTCTGATGTCGCCTCTCAGGCGCCAACATAACGACCCGTTCTTTTGTTTCCCTGTTCTTTAAAATAAACAAGAACAGCATGATCTTGTCTTTAGAACATCAATCTTTTTTTCAACTTGTTCTCTTGCAAATGCAAAACAGATCAGGATTTTTTTCCCCTTTATGAGTATAAAAAAAATATGTGGAAAAGAACGTAAAGAGGAATAACAGTTCCATAGAAAGACCACAAATCGCAAAGTGCTCTTGGAGTGCAAAGGGTTAAATCTGTAATGTAGATTGTATTCATTTTGTGTGGTTTGGGCGACGCATTTTTATATAGAGATAGTAAGATTTTTTTTTAATTGAACCTCTTTGACAATGCCTATTTGAATTTCTCTTAAGTTAAGTGCGATAGAACTAAAAAATTACTTCTTCAGTTTCGAAGAAAATCGTAGTCGAGTTTTTTTCCGTGCAAATCCTAAACATTTGAATCAAACAACTACGGTTTCGTTTGTGGAAAGTTTGATTTTGTGATGCCAACTTTGCTATCATCACATCCCATGTATACATAGTTGCATATCAAATCACACACATCTACCAATTTATAAAAAAAACACAGTTTTGCGCTCAGTATCTTTAAATATGTAGAAATATCTGAAACTCAACGTGTAATTTTTTAATTAAAGAGTTAACATATTTTTTTTAGAATGGAGAAACATCGTATAATAGTAGTACCCTCTATGCTTTTTTGCAACAAGTATCTTACATTCTACCTGAGTGTTTCCCAACCCGTGGTCAGGGGACCACTGGTGGTCCGTGAAAAGGTTCAAGGTGGTCCGGTAAGGTTTTTGTAAAGAAAAATTCAATGCAATTCTTCCACTTGCAAATTTGAAAGAAAGGATGCGTATATTTCATTTCTACTATTGTACTTTTACTTTTAGTAAAAGAAAGGTACTATCGAAGTTGGTGAAACAGATATAAGCATACACTCAAATATCCTTTTATTATTTGAAAAAAAGACTCCTATATAGTTAATCTAAAATGTTACCCTAAATAATAATTATATTTTAAGTTAAATGCAAGATAATTTCTGTGTTATATGAAGCGTTCAGAGCTAAAGGGGATCTAGTTCAAAAGTATAAAAAAATTGTTTGTTGCGCATTAATACTTGTTAATGGTATATATTTTCAGAGCCATAGTAAACCAAGTTTCTGACATTAATATTTCTAACAGATGGCATTATTATCCTCTAAATCGCTTTAGGATTCAACTAGTTTTAATAACGTTTACCTTGATTATCTCAAAACTTATAGACTTAATCCACTTTAGCTCTAAACGCCTCATATATAAATTTATTTGCAAAAAATATAAGATTTTAAAGACTTGAATTATACTTTGCATCAAAATATTTGTCACCGGAATTTTATTAGTGTTATTAATCTGTAAGTTTGGTTTCATTTGCAGAAGAGTTCAGTTGTTTATATTTCCAACACATTCCTTTTTTTTAAAAAATATTCGTTAAATTATTTTGTATAAATAATTTAAAATATCATCCAAATGCTTTGCATTTGATCCACGCTTTATTTCTCTTTTAACTCAGGTCCATGGACATAAAAGGTTAGGAACACTGCAATCTAGCTAGCAAATATGTTGGATATCAGCCACAAGATCTATATTTAAAACAACGCATTTCCATAAACTCTTTCAGTAAAGCCACAAATAGAAAAATTTATCTGCGTTCCATGCGATGGCGACATTCTGCGGCGCCAAAACATTTCGTCTCAAAATCAATTGCCATTGTATATTTATTCCCCCAAACGCTATCTATTTAGAATAGATGATAGTAAAAGCAAGCGCTATCTTATCGAGTCAAAACACCCCAATAAAAAAAAGTCAAATGAATAAAGGAAGCCTTCTTTACCTTATCAGATTCTGTGTACACTCCAACAGCATTTGGAATGAATTTGGCGATCTTCTCTTTGGTTACTTTCACCACGTCTGTCACTGGTATCAGGATCTGGAAGTTCAAATGAAATTGATTTAAAACTGTTATTTAATTCAAATATTAATTAAAAATGAATTATTCACAAAATTCCAAAAATATTTGAAAAATCCTATTATATTTTAATACATGTCTTAGTCAGGATCCAGACTTTTTTAAAAAAAAATCAAACACTCTTTATGAAATAAAAGTCACGTACTTGTTTTTTATGTCCGAAGATATTAGAGTAGAATGCGAAGTAGTTTTTAGTGATGAAAAGGTGACCTTGAAGTAAAATGTCGGAGACGAGAGCACATGAGAAATCTGAAACAAAACAATCAATGTCAGTTAAAAATAAACTATAATACTGGCAATTCTTTATTTAAAAAAAATATTCGTTCATTCGTCTAACAAAAAAAAACCCAAAAATATTTACCAATAACATAAATAAACATATTTCACATTAAATATTCGAGTGCTCAATCCCCTATTTGAGAAAATTCAAGCTCCCCTTTAAGGTTGTAGTTATCTCATTCGTTGCTCGATAGGTGGCAGCACCACTACTGTGAAGATGATCCAGATTATTTGCTGAGGCCTTGATGGATAATGTTTCTGTCCATAGCGATCAGTAATGTGTTATGACTGAACGATCCTGTTTATGTGTTTGACAGTGGAATTGGTTATTTTTCTGAACCTAAATCATGTTTTTGAATTTTATGAACGAAAGTAAACAATGCTATAATATTTGTTCATATTATTGAACCAGGGGTCGTTACTGCCGAGTCAAATCGAATCAAAACACGACAAAATGAGGCATTTTGAAATATTTACAATTTAATTATACCTTAACTTTAGGGACGGTTCAAGGAATTTTTTTAACACAAGCAAGCATAATTAATTTTTGCGCCCCACTTCTCTTTGCACAAATGTTGTAATAGAAAAATGTATATGTTTCAATTTTGTTTAAAAGAAAAATATATAAAATTAATTTGATAATTTCTTTTACTTTAACAGCTTTTATTAAGAATATGAACACACATTTACCAGAAAATACATAGAAAAGATAACACCACAATCCGAAGTTCAATTACTTTTAATCTCTTACTTGTACATTTAACACTCATTTAAACTCATGAAAATATTATCATTTCGACCATAAACAGGCATTGTAACACATTTTCTTTTTAACCCTCGGATTCCCTAACATCGACTCGCGAACCACAAGGGGGCCGCGGACCATCTTCTGGGAACCACTGTACTAGACAATTGACTACTTTAACTAGAGTGAAATGTCAAATGTTCCAAATTACAATTACAAACGTGGCCTGATTGCAGTTCAGAAAACGAACAACTTCAACGTGAACATGTGCAGCTCTAGTGCGACGTTAATTAACAAAACAAAACATCAATGTGAACATTAAGGTTTGTCGCGTATACTCTAACTAACAGCTTTTCGCCGTGAACAAGAGAGAGGTGCACTCACAGTTGAGCAGCTTCTCCTCTTCCGGCAGCTGCGAGAACCGGTGCCGGAATCGCCTGTCCTGCAGACGAAGCAGCCTCGACCTGTGCCTCGGGGTGCTGCTGCTGCCGTTGGACGAGGAGAGGGAGACACTGGGCATGCTCATACATCGCTTCTCCTGGAGACACCTGTGGAACGGCAAAGGGGAAAACACCATGAATAAATGAATGTGGTGCACACATAACAGTTGTTTGTCACACATTACGAAAAAATACCTTTAATCTTATCACACATGGCCTTATAGATGTCGATAGTACTATGAAATAATTTGAATAAATTGGGTCGTATTAAAACGTCAAATGTGGAAAAATTTCGGCCAGTCTTGTCTGTTTTGGTAAGGTTCAAAATATCCCCCATTGACTTTTAAATAAAAATATCTTAGAAATTTTAGCATGTACTCTATGCCCTATATGAATACAAACATGTATCTATGTATTACAGTGACGTATGCAGAAAATGTTACGCCCCCCCCCCCCCCCCCAAAAAAAAAACAGATAAAATTTAGCGAATATATGTGCTAATAACTTTTTTCCGACATACCATTGGTAGAAGTTTGACTGACCTCCGCCCCTTGCGTACGCCCTTGTATAAAGAATCCAGGGCGTAAAACCACCTTACAACACAAAATTACATGTTTACAAAAACGGAAAAAGAATGCGTGGAGTAAGGTGGTTTTTCCCTAGCATATGGAAACTTTATTGCATTTTTAATGGTTTTAAAATGGTTCTACCCCAAAAATGAATACACGTGGTGATAGAATTCCTAAAAAGCTACAAGATGAGATCGCCATCTCACTTTCGAAAAAAATACTGTACCGTGGTTCAAAACCCTTCATATGTAAATATACATATATAAAACACATGTATTTGTGCATATATGCATATTTACATAATATATCTGTGTGTATCTAACTGTATGCATATAATACACACAAATATATTGTGTAAACAAATGCATGCACACATAGATACATGCGTGTATATGCATCACAATATTGTTCGTGCGTCTGTTGGCTTATTTATTTATGCGCTAAGATGTTAAAAAGATATCTACCCCATTATAATAATCTTTTCTGTTCACGCTACTGGAATTAAATCGGCCCTAAACGAACTACATCTACATGCACCCTTTCAACCCTCCACTATTTCCCCCTTTCTCTCCAACTAAAGAAACCTGGGCATGGGATCTTGTCCGGCAGCTTCCGACCGAGATTGATCCGAAGGCAGCCCCGGAGCAGCATTCATCGTGGCGACGGGGTCAACGCACTTGGCGTCGTCTCTCGGACCTCGTGCCAGCCAACAGGTGACAGGAAGGGTTCAACTCTCGCTCCCTTATCCAATGGCATCTTCTGTTGTGGGAGTCAACGGTTGTTGCGTAAGCGACGTTTGTTTCGGAATATTGTTGTGGGGGGGGGGGGGGGGCGTAAACAGAGGGGGATGGGTTTTCACGAGCTTATTGGCGTTGCGTATTGATTTTTTGGCGTGCGTTTTGGCTGTGTTGTTTGCATGTGACGGATAAGGTTTCGAGTCGGAAATGGAATTCAGAGTTGTTAGGAAGTCGTATTCTTATACTAGTTGTTTGGCCCCACGTTGCTAGGGAACCCGTATGACATATAATTTTTTTTAAAATAAGAAATGAGTGGACCACGTCGGGACTCAAAATCTCAATTTATTGTTTTGAAGTCCTGCGAGCTACCGACTAAGCTACAAAGGCACGTTCTAGATCATGGAAATATTTTTTAAAAATGTTTCTTTGTTAAAATCATTAAAAAAAAAGTACTAAATGAAATTTTACAAGTCCGTTTCTCAGGTGCCCATCTTAAGGATGAATAGTACTTATATATAATTTTTCAGCCTTATTATACGCAGAAGAAGTAGGTATGTGTTCTGCGATCAACTTTTATTATAGAAGATCTGTAATTCTGTTTTTAATGTATAACTTCTACTCGAAATTGCGAAGCATTCCAGATGGTTTCCGAAATTGAAACAATTTTAAATGGTTGAAATGTGTTTCCAATGTGTAAATTTAAATAAATATTCAATAGATAAATCCGTTGCAGAGATAAAATTGTGTTTTTAAGACTGGAATTTCAAAACAACAAAAACGTTAAATTTAAAACCTTTAAACCAATGCATTAAATGAAAAAAATAAAAATAAAACACAACATGTTCACAAATTGTTGGGCTATAGTCATTGTTTGGCTATTTAACTACACATAATAAACCATTCTTTTTACTATACTTTAACCACTTTGTTGCTACTAAAACTAAGCGACTTGTTTAAAATATAAGCGAAATAGTTGGGCAAAAATAATATTTTATTTGCCAATACAGTTAAATGTGATAAATCCAAACTTTAACCCGCCTCCCAACAATTTGTGATCATCCCGAATATTTCAAAAGTTAAAAAGTTGTGTTTTACAAGTAGTTTCTGATGATAAAAAGATAATTTTAAAAATTCGAATGCGCAAACATCCCACAAACTTTCCGAAAAAAGACTTTCACTTCCATTGCGAGTGGCTATCTCTTAAACTACTGAGTTTAGCTCTCAGAATAATATTTTTTTTCTACTGTTATCAGCGAAAATCAACATTATGTAAATACAATATTACGAAATGTTTTAATTAAATGCATTCAAAATGCAATGTCGTCATTGATTGAACAATCGAACACCCATTTCATACAAGACGAAATACGGAAACGAATACTTCCTCTACCTGTCGCTCATTCACTTCCTCTAGAATCCAAACCCATCAGTCGATCAGTCTGGATTGATGAGGACAGCCCGTTTATCGCAGCTCCCCAAGAAGGTCACTTTGGGAATAAACGACAGCCCTCGTCTTGGTGAGGAATTGATATAGAGAGGTAGAGAGGCACAACAGGATCGCGTGTTACGGGACATGAAGTCGGGTGTTTTATTTTCCGTACTTGAAGAATCATTGATCTGATTGAGGAGAACACTGTTTAGGGGTTCGTGCCAAGGTCAGATCAACGGGGGAAGGGAACGAGTATGGTACCTCGTTGATGGTCTTTTTTGAGGATATATAACGGAAATTAGAAAAAGAAAGGAGTAGGAAAAGAATCGTTTTTTTTTATAAGATTGTTTGGGAAATATCCGTTTACAGTAGTTGGGACAATTTAACCTTTTAAATATTAATATATGAAGGATTCGGGGAATAATGACGCAATGTCAAGATTTTGTCAAATATCAGATTCTTATACCATCTAGTAGCAAATGAAGGATTAAAATGTAGTTTTATATTAAGACAAGTGGGAAAGGATTTTTTTTATATATTAAAGAAGAAGGCGCGTTGATACAGTAAAAACTTTGTTTTCTGAAAGAATCATTTTAGAAAATTTTAGGGGTGTTCCACTAGTTCCTTTCTCAAAATATTTACCAATGTTAAAATATAATCAACAACTAGCAATCATGCTAATGAGTAATTAACCATTAATACGCAAATAGTTGTTAATTAGTAATTGTTATTTATATAGTTTGTTAATTACCTAGGTTTTGTTGCATACATTTATTAATTAATTAGCAAATGTGTTAATAATTAGAATTAACATAATTTTCATAATATGAATGAACATTTATTTTTGTGTCTAAAAGATCTTATTTGGGATATTTGCAAGAACATTTTGACTTCAGCCCCCTGAGCAGCTCCCTTTCCTACGCCTATGCTCCTGTTCCATTCATATTATAGTAGTTGTTTGGCCTAGCGTTACTGGGGAACCTGTACAGGCATATAAAAAAATTGAGGGCCCGAACCAGCGACGTATTGCTTGCTCCGAAGTTACTTGCAATACCGACCAAACTACAAAGGTACGTTCTAGCTAGATTTTGATCTTTTTTAAAGAAAAAGATGCTTTATGCAATAGTATGTATACATATTTTTTAAACAAACCATTGATATTTGTGAGATGAAAATACGATTTGTCACTGCGCCGAGAATTTTTTTTTATTTTGATACATCACTTGTAAAGATTCGTCGTGTGTATGATCTATACGCAATAGAAATAACAAACCTAGGTGGCGCTTTTTTATATGAATTACAGATGAATTGACGTATGGGAACGATATCACATGAACGAAGTATCGCCCTATAATGTGTATACATAATAATACTTGTTAAGTCAATAATGAAATATCATTCAAATATTTTTCAGGCTCACTTTTTTTTATTAGCACACCCATTTTTATTGTGTTTTGCTCTAAAAAAATATCATTCAAAGATTTTTTGTTTAAACAAACACTTCCATTTAATTGTGCCCAAGTAAAAGAAAGAAAACAATTAACAGATGATATCAATAAAGGCCAAACGAAACAAAGAATTTTCCGGAAAGCTGAATTGGCCGGTTTTTCCCATTCACATCTTTATATTTATTGTCATCAAAACAAGACTAAACCTTCCCATTTACTCAATAAAGGGATACTTTCAATTGCAATCACCGCCAAACCTTGTTAGTCATCGGGCCCGCCTACTAGATCGCCCCGAAAAGAGGGCAAACCGTTTTGGCTAATCTAATACCACAAATTGCTTTTATCTTCGACTCAATTTCTTTCGGACACAAAAATGAGTCCTTGACCACACAAAGGTCGTTATGAATTAATGGCAAACCAGAAATGAATGGCTGTTGGACACCAGCAGAAGCTGCCGATTTCGACCCGATATAGCAATCGCACCGCTAGCACATAAATTCTCTCTCCTTGCTTGTGTATTTTTAACATGCAGGTTAAAACTTGCACATAAAATCACCAACTGCAAAGCGACGCAGAAGTAGGTTGGAAGTATTTTATGACTTCCTGTTTCATTCTACGTCACGCGATTGTGTTATGTTGTTTTTTTTAAAAAGGTAAGCAAGGAGAAAGTGTAGGATTCCAAATGCTCGATTCGAGTAAACTTCCTGAAAGTTATTAAAAATGGTTTTAAATATCTGCTATTCAACACGACACGTTTTTTTTTTTGTCATATATCATATTATCTGTGCCAGGAAGAAGATTTAATTCGTTTTTATTTCAGAGCATTTTCACATTTAAAATATGTGGGAATTTTATTTACAACGGATATAAATTTAATTCAAACTATTGTTTTAGATATTTTTTTTTCCGCATGGCCTGTTTTAAAAATTAATGCAGGTTTTTATTTTAAGAATGTCGAAAATTTTGAAGTTGTATAATGTAGTTCAGAATTTCTAAAATAATAAATTAACATAATCGCATGTGCTTTGTATGCTTTCAAAGATAAGTTTAGAATAATTAAAAACCCTTGAATGTGGGTTTGAAATAACTAATAAATATCCACAAAGATGGCTTTTTTTAAATAGTTTCTGAATGTCTCAAAATATTAAAAGTAATAAATTCGAAATAATGTTTCACGAATAAGCATTTACATAGCAATATAAAGTGTAAAATAATATAAATTTAATTTTTTACCAAAACGTCAAAGTGTTCGGTTACATTCAAAATGTTTGGAATTTTATGATTAAAATTCTAAAATTTCACGAGTTTCCAAAATATTCTATTTGAATGAAAGTGCAGAACCATGAAAATATTTACACGCTGAAAATACGAAACATATTTAAAACACAAACAGAAATATACCTTTTTGCTTTTATTTTAAAATTTAATAACAATTACAAATAAAATGTCGCTTTTCCGATTAAATTTTCTATAATATTTAAATTTATATATTTACTCACTGAAACAACACACTTCCTTCATTGTTTAATGTTTCATCAATCGCATTAAACACTGCGCACCAAAATCCATTATTTTTAATTAATGTAGCATAATTAATAATTTCGAACATCAAACAAAAAGCAACCAGTAACACGCTATTGGTCTATAGTACGAGACCACCATTTTAATTCTAAATGAAACAAAACCAACAATGAAACTTCGGAATATTGAAAAAAAGATTATTGCTATAATGTCCGTTGCCATGGTGACGTTCCCGACCCATTGAATTTGTTTGTTTGAATGTGGAAATCTCGTCAAGTGTGAAGTGTCAAATGAAGGTTACAATCTTGCTGCGAGGTGGAAGTCATGCAAGCGAAGAAACAGGTGAAACAGCGCCGATTAAGTAAGATTGATTAAGGGTATTGAAATCAGAGTATCGAAAGTGGAATTTGAAAAATGGACGGAATTTAGTATTATTTAATGTCTCTTAACATACTAGGGCTTGGGGACGTGGTATCACGTATTGTAATTTCCAGGTTTCCACTCAAACTGTCTGAAATACTTTTTAGTAATATTTTACGGTACTATTTTTGACTACGATACATTACAATATTTTTTATTTTATATTTCACGATTTATATTTTAAACGATTCATTTTTCTTCATTTTTACAATATCACTTAAATGATATTTTATAATATTTCTTCATTCATGTCTTGCAAATATTTCTTTAATTTATATTTTATAGTATTTTTTTTAGTTTAATTTTCCAATAACAATAGCTTTTGTTGTTTTAATTTCTATTCTAGAATAATAATATTGCTTTAAGTTATATTTTCAAACATTTAACAAACATTGAAGTATTAAAAAAGTGAATCCTGAAGAAGTGGAAGACAATGTGTTGAAAAAAAGGGAAAAAATATTGAAAAAGTGAAAAAAATATTGAAAGCGTGAAATATAAAAAAAAGCACAAAATATTTTTCTAAATTTATATTTTACAAAAAAATTTAATTTATGTTCTATACTACTTCTTAATTTCTATTTATACAATATTTTTCCATTTATATTTAATAATACATTTTAATTTCTATTTTTACAATATTTCTTAATATGTTACAATATTTTGTATTCATATTTTCAAATATTTTTTATTTATATTTTTCAATATTTTTTCTAATAAAATCTTGTAAAATGTGGGTGTTTTTCATATAAAATGTTTCTTAAATAATTAATGTTTTTAAGAATTTTTTGGAGAAAACGCATATTTTGGGGAAAATTTTGATTTTTTTTTGCAGTGAAAACAATTTAACAATTTCAAAATATCAGAATAAACGCAGGAGAATTGCTATCTCGCATAGAGGGTGTGTCACGGCCCACGAGTTTAGAATCTTGAAGCGACCTACTTTTACCTTATAAAAAGGCGTTTTACAAAAAGCAGCGCATGCAAAATTCAAAACAAAAAATTTATTTATGAATAAAAACTTAACATTTATGAATGCATGTAACTTGTGTTGTAAGCAATGAAAAACTACATACAAAACTAAGACCACAACATATAGTCGGTTGCGTAGTCCAACTACAAACTTATACGTAATACTTTAAACTTAATTAGTTGTTACACTGCCAAAACGATGTCGAATTCACATCTTTCAATACACATTAGGCATGGTCACATGTGTACGCATAAATATAAAAACAAATAGCTTCTTAATTTTGGATCCCGTTTTACAAAAAATCAAGTTAATACAGGTTGTATTGTACCGCAAGGTTTGGTTCGTGAATATTTGTGTGCTCCACGTGGTGCAAAGATAAGAAGTCAGACTGGGTTAATAATTAATCATCTGGTCGACGCGGCCCCTCTTCCTCTACAAGATGGTAATGTTATTTATCCTTATAAGATGATTCCACGTAGAGTTATACGGCGGAATCGTATACTGCAGTTTGTCGAAATTTCCTTCCCACGTGATACAAAGGTCAGAGAGCGGAATGGGTTAATAATTGCGCGTATTGAAACGTCTCACTTTCTTCTACACGATGGTATGCCATTTATCCTCATAGCCTGTTTCCATGTGTAGTTATGCGGATTTTACAAATGTCGTTTTTCACTATGCTACTCAATTCAACGATGTGCACATAGCGAAAAGAAAGGCCTATTCAACTCGAAATAATAAATACAATTATCATTGTTTTTAAGGCTGCGTTTAAAATCAGTACCTCCATTTTACGTTAGCTTAAAAAAGTCATTGAGGCATTCCCAAGAAGTTTATTTTACCTGTAATTGCTATTGCATGTAAATTTCTGAGATATAATAATCTGTACTTCTGTGTATTCTAATAACTTCCTTTTCGAATAAGAATCCGACAACAATACATCGTGTATCAGGTAAATGTGAAAAGCGAGACCTTCGCGCCCTAACTTCCTTTTGCATACCTTTCAAAGGCAGCCAGCTGAACATCCGTAATAAAAATCTTTTGGAGAAACTTCGCAGAAAAGAACTTTCCAACATGCCATCTGGGCTTTCGCAATCCCTTCTGTAGCAGGCAATACCAAATAAATATATTGAACAGAACATTCTAAATCCGCAAAACCTTATTTTTCAGAATTGGGGATTTTATTTCTTTATGTATTATCAATCAATATCAGATTTAAAATGGCTTTTTTTTTTAATTCTTTAAAATTTATTATTTTACCATCCTTTAATTAAAAAAAAAATTATCATTTAATTTCGTAAACTTTTACCAAAATGAAAATGTTCTGCTTCATATCAAAATAACATAAAAAAAATATTTAATCGTGCATTCTCAGAAATAAATTTTTTTAATCATTTAATAATCATTTTTTTAGCATTCTGCGATAGTAAAGGCTGCTTTTGTCCATTTTGGCAAACGTTGCGTCATTGAATCACTTGACTTTTGACAAAACAAGAATCTTCACATTTTTAACAAAAGTAATTTGCTCCGAGTCCTTTTTGATAGTTTTGGTTTTCATATTTACATTTCCATAACTCAAACGAGCTTTCCTGGCATGGTCGATAGGGCGTGTGACTCCGACACAAAATATATCTGGTTCGAATATAGCCATCGATATTTATTTAAAATTCCCCTCATTTTTGACGAAATAAACTTCTTGAAAAAAAAAACGAATTTCTTCAATTCGCCAAATATCTAATCGTAGCATTTAACAGGTGGCGAAAGTTTCTTCAAAAACGAGCATACATATTCAACAGCGTAGAATTTCAGATAAAAACCAAACAAAAACTAGTTCCATTTCTCACGAAGAAGACTACAAAATTCTCTTATAAACAGTTCTTGACCTTACCGACTTTAGATTCCGGCCTCACACGAAGATTCAAGAAAGAAGAACATTTTATAAATAGACACTTCTACTTCTACTTCTACTTTCGGGATCGAGTTCATGCAACGATTCTTTTTTGCACTCGATTCATTTTAATAAATCAGTCAGTGTTACCCGTAATAAATTGATGTTTAAGCTCTGATCAAGAACTGAATCAGGACAGGTAGAGAAACCGAACAATGTACGTTTCCACCCAGAGTTCTACATGAAGAAAGAAATGCTCATTGTCAATTGTTGCTTGCTTCTTTTTTTCTTTACCGTTCTACCGTTTCCATTGTTCCATAATCACAATAACTTAAGGGCGGGGAAATTTGTTCGAGATGAACTGAATTCATTCCAGTTAGAACTTTCGCCATGTTGTACAGTAGCAAGCATGTTCGAGCTTTTGTTCCTGGATTGGAGCCATTAGTAAATGAGAATGCGTTATCGGAGGTTATTGAATACTTGAACATTTTCAGAAAGGCTTGCTATTCTATTATGTTACATGTATTTAGATCTGCCAGGAAGTGTTACTTTTCTGTACTTTTAAAAGCCGTTAACAGCTTGTGTTGTTGATATAATAATTCAAAATAATTACTAATAAAATGAAAGTACTTCACTGCAATTTTCAATAATTAAGTTGATATTAGTAAAGTATTGGTGAAATTATGTTTTAAATGCATTTCCGAACTCCAAGGTCCCCAGTATATTCTATCCAGTTCTTATTTAGCTCAGTAATTTATAATGCAGTGTAAAACTTTAGAAATTTATGATCATACGTGTTTTATACTAAAAAAGCGAGAAGTACAAGAAAAATTTCAAGTAACCTTCAATATCATAACGATGATGATAATACAAGTAATTTTTAAAAAAATGGATGCTAGTAATATAAATATAGTGTTATGATGATAGTGATAATAATATTTTAAATAGCTCTTTACTTTCTAGGTAAAGCAAACCATCAATACAATAGGAATTAAAAAAGTTGACTTTAAGGAAATTCCCTGAAAATAAGCAAAAGTTTAAAAAGCATAATTTTTGTAAATTAATTTTAATTCATACAATTTTAGTTTTTTTTTATCCTCTTTACATAATAAAGCTTCGTTTAAAATTACAAACTAAAAAAAAAAAACACGGTGCAAAGGTGAGAGGATGAATGGATTAATTGTCAACCTGGTCGACGCAGTTAACTTTCCCCTGCACGATGATAAGTCAGTCATCCTATGGGCTAATTCCTCCTGAAGTTATAAGGATTGGATTAATCTGACTTTTTAGGTTACGGCTCTGTACGGACACGTACCCTTACCGATTTTAAATACGTATTCATGTCAAAATGTTTTATGAAAATGTCAGCAAAATGTTTTATGATAATGTCAGCAAAATGTTTTATATTAATGTCAGCATGTCAATTCATTTATTTTCTACCGCGTCGTCCTTGCGTCATATTCCTCAGCATTTTGGACGTTTAACCATGACTTGCGATTCTATTTATCGCAAGTCAATTTAATATACTTAAATTTCAATTTTTTGTCATGCGTCTTTATGAAGATAGATAGATTTGGATTCTTTTAAACTTCCAATGCTTATTAATCAAAATTGAACTATGACAATACTGAATTATGACGATTACTTTTGCTCAGGATTTTTTTTATATATAACGTTAAAGACTCCACACTTTTTCATTTAACTGGTAATAACAGATCATTTGAGAGAAGTTGACGAATTGGTTGAATTTCATATAAAATCCAATTTATTTCCCATTAAAATAAATACTAGCTGTTTGGCCTCACGTTGCTGGAGAACCCGTTAAGGTATATACATTAAAAACTGAGTGCCTCTCGACGGGACTCGAACCCGCGACCTATTGTTCCGTTTTAGCGGGATATCGACTTCTATAAAAAGCCCATTATAGCTTGATCTTGAAAATATTTTGTTAAATATGTTCTTTTATACAATAACTCTTTTAAACGCATTTTTTAAACAAGACATTTATGAGAAGAGCATACGATTTGTCAGTGCACCGGGAAATTCTCTTTCTTTTGATACCTCACTTGTTAAGATTAGTCGCGTGTCAGAGGCGTTAAAAGGGATCTATACCTTGGAAATAACATCAACCTCCGAGCATATTTTCAAGAAATACAAAAACGCATTGCGTAAATTTAATACATTTTAAACTTAGCGTATTTTTAATAGTAGATCTCTCTCTTAAATAATTAAGATTTCAAATTATGAATTGAAATTTCATTGGTAGTTCTAGTAAAGTTAAAATACAATCAACTGTTAAAAAACAGTTGAAGTCAAATCTGAAGGATCACTTTCCACACTTTGATTAACGTCACAGACCATATACATGAATCCCAAAAAGATATACAAGGTAGTCAGTCACAAATTGTTTTGCGATGTTCATTGTTTGGCCGTACTTTGTTTAGTGAAACAGCCAAACAATGACCATATCCCAAATAATTGTGACCACCCTGTATATCACATCGGATTGATTTGCTGATACTATTTTAGCCTTCAACAAATTGGAGAATCACGGATAATTTAGAGTCAAGAAACTGCTACGATAATTTCTGTGGATTGGAGCAAGAAGAGGACCAATGTCAGTTTTATCAATTATTATTTTTTTAAAACTATTTTGAGTATGTTAATTTTAAACATTTAATTTTAAATAGAAGCCGATGTGCTTGGCTAAGTTTTAAAATCAAACGATTCCGTGGTTTCCGTAACTTTGCAACAAGCCTGAGCTTCTCACTTTGAAGCCATTTTATCAAAACTGTCAATTAAGACATCGGTCCTTGGTGGCATTTTATCCTATTGTAAAGTTGTGAACTGACGTAGGCCGGCCTATCTACCCCAAACCTTGATGTTCATCACAACCGTGTAGGAAAAGGGGAGGGAGAATCGCTGCATGAAAGAGATTGATGTCCGCCAAAAATTGTTAATTTTTACTCCCTGTTTTATAAAAAAGGACAAAAACTGTGCTATTTTTTTCCTACATAAGTTCACAAGCCTTCCACGATTACATAGGGAAAAAAATTGACCGGTCGTGGTAATGGGGTGCTCCATCCCTGGATCTGCCAATGCCTGGGACATCAATTGCTTTTTAACTATTTACCATGTAAATATTATTTGTTAAGGAAGAGTCCTTTTCAAATCATTTGTCATTAATACAAGTGCGAAATCTCATTTCAATCTCCTCTTTACAATCCAAGATACACTTACTGTTACGAGACCGTTATGTTGCAAAAACAGGCCATTGCCAATCTCCAAAACATGTTTTACTGATTAATGCTAAATCACACTAACATGTCAAGCTAATTCTGTGGATCTACAATCACATCAATCGATTTCCGGTCCGTTTACAGAGTGGTTTTACCATTTACACAATGTGACATTTTGAAAGCACAATCTGCGGTAACAACATTAAAAAGCTGTTTCATCCGACATTTTTACAGAAAGTATGATTTCCGAAAACTTTATTACGTTACCTCATTAACACGGCACTGTAGTATGACGTGCAGTTTTGAATAGAAACGTGATAAATTGTTATTTAAAATCGATCTTTTTATTATGCAAAAAAAATATAAAGTTTTTATATTTTATTTATTTGGGAGATTTTTTAGTCAAGAGTTTTTTAAATTACGTTTTTATATTTAGCACTTGATGTGTGATAGCTATCCTTATTCTTTGATACAGAGAAATTTAAAAAATGTTTCGTGTATTAAGAAATCAATAATCTTTTTCAAAAATTAACTCACGTTTAATTTCAATTACCAATTTTCACAGACGTTCCATCTCCTCAATTTTAGATTGCGTTCTGAATCAATAATATAAAAACTATTTTTTTTATTCGGCTATTATTAAATTTCCTCTTGCCATTTCATGTGGGAATTAACCTGAATAACAGAAAGTAAAATCCCAAAATATTGAGGAAGAGCAGAAAGTTAAATCTCAAGGAAGGGGAATCTGGGGAAGAGCAGAAAGTCAAATCTCAAAAGATGGGAAAGAGTAAAAAGTAAAATCCCAAAATATTGAGGAAGAGCAGAAAGTCAAATACCACAGATTTAGGAAGAGCAGAAAGTTAAATTCCAAAATATGGGGAAGAGCAGAAAGTCAAATCTCAAAAGATGAATAAAAAGTCAAATCCCAAAAGTTGGGAGAGAGCAGAAAGTCAAATCCCAAAGAATGAGGTTGCTAAAAGTGTTGGGGGAGGCATATTTCTTGCAAACTATGGTTATTTACTAATTTTATTATAATTAGGAGAAAATATAAATATTTGTTCATTCATTTTTTGTTTGCCATAAGGGTGCTTTATGACTGAAAACACGGGTAAACAGAGCTTGATAACGACTGACTTAGTTAAACGGAATATGTATAACAATATAAAGTGCGTGTCATTATTTTAAACAACTCGGCTGTCAGGTGTCGCGTTTACAAACAATACAACGAAATATAAAATACATGTCAACTTTGCTTAATGGGTTGCTGTACAAAAGCTTGAAAAAAAAATTCAAGCGAAATGTTTAACAGCCATCAGGGACTTAGTTATAAAACAAATAAAACTGCCTGTTTTAATCTGTCAAAAATAAGGCTTTTTGTTCCATTGATACGAATCATTAGGCTTACAAACGATAAGGTGTCAATAGTAAACAACTTTCCCTGCTGTCGAGCAGAAAAAAAAAAAAATGAAGCACATTTTCAAGGACATCAAATCCAATCAAGCGGACATTTCAATGACTACAAACAAAAACAAAGGCACTCCACGAAACGTTTTTTTGAGACGAACAATTGAATTCAATTACTTTTTTTTGAAAAAAAATCTGTAAACAAATCTGAACAGAAAAACAAAATATCACATGTTTCTCAGTCTTTTAACACAAGGTACTTTTTAAGTTAGAGATTCCAAATATACGTTCAAAATACACCTAGAGTCTTGGGCCATTCTACACGGACGCGATGTATATCTCACACGGACTGCTGTACATGGTAAAACAAATTCAGAGATAGATAGTACCAGAGACTCAGGCTATTCTATCCATGAGATTCATGTCTATGTCTAACCTTGAGCATATGTAATAACATCATTCACAGACTCCAATATATGTACACTGCATTATATTAATGTAATAAAATATTCGGTAAATCACAAGAATCAAGTAAAAATATCGGGTTTTGAGAAGGAAAGTCAGTCAAGGATTTTACGTGAAACAGAGGGATTGGTCGCTAACAAGAACTTCCCCAACAGAAGGAAGAAGTTACATATAACGCCGCCTGTAATCTTCCACGCGCCAAACTTGATTGAACGGGACCCCATTTATTTCAATCCTGCTATTTGTCACAGACTTATAACTGTCGGAATGGACACCATAAAACCGTAATATGGTATTTTCTATCCTTGATACCCCATGTGCTTATCTGATTTAAGCAACGTTTCACATTAAAAAAAAATCCCCATTTATATAATTTCAGTTTTTAAAAAGCTTTTTTAAGCTAGTTCAAATCGAAGAATATCTACTAAGATCCGAAGTGTCCGGTAGTTGAGTTTTGTAATGCTAGTTTATATCGATTGACATTGAAATCGTTATAATCGGTATCCTTTTAAATATTCCGTCGGGGTTCGACCTTGGCGTACACGAGATTAACATCGATCGCCGAGAAGGTCATCCATCGAGACCTGTGGATCCAGATGAATGACAAATTTGATAAGTTTATGAGAGAGAAAGAGAGAGCGCAGAAAATGTTCCAGAACCTGTCTGAAATTCTAGAATGCCCAGAGACATCACGTACATGAGGATTTGCTGGTCTTAGTCGCTAAAGTCGATATGTCTGAGGCATTTTAGTCACTTATCTTCTTAATATTGTCCCTTTGGTATAGTTCTTTAACACTGCAGAGCTCGCGCTGTGCCCAAGAGGGACAATCCAAGGCGAATCGAATTGGAGGTGGGACGAAATCGGAAAAATAAGGATTGGGATAGAGTATACATGTTAGGGGCCGTCATTTATTACGCGATTTGATAAGCTTTTTTTATTTCATTAAACCCTACCAAAGACCAGCACACATTCAGCAAGAGCAGAATAAGAAACGATCATCTTATTTACATATTGCAGAACAGAAAGTTATTGTCTAATTTTTTTAGATCTTTTCACTCGAGGTAAAAAAAAATATTCTTACTTTCCCGGGCGGTACAATAACGTTAAAGAAAATAAACCAGTAACCACTCGAACCGGTCACCCTTTTCTCCACTATGAACGAAATCATCAGGTCGAATAGATCATTTGTTAGTTCTTGCGAGCCCCTGAGGCGTAATAAGTGACGGTCCCTAATAGTAAGTGATGATGTCATTCCAGTAAAAATCTTGCATCGTCTTAAATTATTTTCACCTTGCATTGAGGAGCGGTGGCTCTGCAGGGTTAAATGGAGTTTGGTTTTTACGAAAGATACACATTAAATTTAAAGACAGCAATCATCTCAGTTAAATACATTGAATGTTATAGACGATTGGGTCTATGAATTGTCGTGAGAGTAGCGACTTTTGGCAAAGTAATACCGTTAAAATTCAATGGGTGAGGATTGAGCAATTTTATTAAGTACATAGGTAAGACATCACTACACGATAGAGTGGAGTATCACTTTCATTTTTGACAATTTAGCTCTGAATAAACCGCTTGACCAGAGGGTGAGTAGTTCTATCAATGCCCCAAAGAAACTTCCTAGGGTGGGAGCTGGGACTGTCAATCGCACCAGCAAGAAATATGGATATTTTTACAACGGCAATGTGGATTTTCAGTATCCATTTTAGTTACATTATTGCAGAATAGTAAACACTTTACAAAAAAAGCCCAATTGAAATAAAACTTTTCAAAACATCTTAGATAAATGGAAATATTTAATAAATTTTACAAATCCTGTGATAAAATAATAATATCTTATATAACTGTGCGAAATCAAGGTGTGTATTTGATAAGGTTGTTCACACACGCATTTTAACCAAGTTTAAATCATGCAAACCACAATATGGAACAAACAAGTCTCGCTGCGAAAAATTCTTACCCTGCGCTACTTCACGATTTAAACAGGTATGGCACCTGTTCCAGTAGTATGCACGGCACGCGATATTTCAAAATCTACATAATAAAAATGCGCGCGATACCTTTATCCCCCTTTATGCACCACAAAACAATAAACATTTGAAGTTGCTGTTCGAATAAGTTCTCGGGACGTTTTTGTGGCATTCCAGTGCGTTCATTCGTTAAAAATACACTCCCATTTTGCATTTGTAATATTTTAAGTTGTCTTCTGAGGTGATGGATGATGTTTGATCTGGGCAGGACAAAAGCTCAAGTCGACAATTTTACGCACGCATGTTTTGACTAACCTCTTTTTAAAAGATTCTTTTACATTTAGAATGTTATTTTTAGTGGTGGGTACTAAGTAAAATAGGATCGAAGACCCTTTTTCTTCATATATGCTCACTTTTACGTCTTCGCAAATGGAATTTTTTTTTTTATGAGAATTTTTTTTTGTAAGAAAGTTGAACTATCTATGCTTAATTATTTTTTTAATCGCATTTCAACAACTTTAAGTAAGGAAAATATGAATAGACTATTTGTATTTATTTTCTACCCAATTAATGAATAAGAAATAACTCATGTTACTCTTCTAAGTAAATTAACAAAATATATTGAATATATAATTATAAATTTTACAATATTTCAAATTCATATAATATTACACATTAGGATACAAAACGATTTTTTATACAAATCGATAAGGTAAAATGCAATTTTTATAAAAAATTCATTACATAAAATGCGATTTTTATAAAAATTGATAAGATAAAATGCGTTTTTTACAAAAAATCAATAAGATTAAATGCTTTAACTTACACAGAAAATCATAATAATAATTTAAATAACTTAAAAACATTTTACATATTATACACAACCGGTTCATTAGTCTGTTAAAAAAAAAAATCCTACCTGACATGATTCAATACAAATCGCATTATGTCTTTTGTCTTTTTTTCGACAACCATCTTTCCGGCTCGAACAAAAATCCAAACTTTCGAATGAATGAAATTCGAATATACTCCAACTTATAAGACCATACATTTTCGCTTTGGCAATTTAGCCTACGTAATATTTATTGTTGAAACATGACTTCCTGTCTTATAGACGTGCAGAATGACTTTCACATTGTATCGATATCGATCTGTTAGACTATATTGGGTGGGAAATGTCATATCCCGGGATTTTTTTTAGAATAGCAAGTCTAAATTTATTGTGGGATGATCTACATGTCTATTGGACCTCGTTATCGGGGATGACATTGCTAACCAGGTGATTAAAGTGAATTTGTTTAAATTGTCTGTAGACATCATGTAATTATATTTAAGTGATTGTTTTTAAAGGAATACTTGTTGTAATAGGGGGTTTCCCATTAGGGGGATTTATATGGAACAACTCGTTATAGAGACAAGCATATAAACGTCAAAAGATATACAGGGTGGTTACACATTGTTGGGCGATGGTCATTGTTTGGCTTTTTAACTCTACAAGAAACCATTATTTTTTCTATACTTTAACCACTTAGTTGCTATTAAAATTAAGCGACTTGTTTATTAATTTGTATTGTAATAAATACTAGAATGTGTACTATTATAAATACTAGATGGTAATAAATGATTATTCTTGTGTTTTTGGTTTGGTAAGGATAATATACAGATAAACATATACACGTCGAAAGATATACAGGATAGTTGCACATTGTTGGGCGATGGTCATTGTTTGGCCTTTTAACTCTACAAGAAACCATTATTTTTTCTATACTTTAACCACTTTGTTGCTATTAAAACTAAGCGACTTGTTTATTAAATTTGTATTGTAATAAATACTAGAATGTAATAAGTGTTCATTCTTGTGTTAAATGTTCGTTCTATACTCGGAGAAAACCTAAGTTGAGCCTAAAGTAATTGAATATTTATACATATCATAGCTTCCGCTTCAGGTTAAACTTAGGTTGTCCCCGAGTATAGTGTTTTTGGTTTGGTAAAGCTAATATACAGATAAACATATACACGTCGAAAGATATACAGGATAGTTGCACATTGTTGGGCGATGGTCATTGTTTGGCTTTTTAACTCTACGGGAAACCATTATTTTTTCTATACTTGAACCACTTTTTTGCTATTAAAACTAAGCGACTTGTTTATTAATTTGTATTGTAATAAGTATTAGGAATATGTACTAATATAAGTACTAGACTATAGTAAATGTTCATTCTTGTGCTAAATGTTCGTTCTAGTGTTTTTGTTTTGGTAAGGATAATTAATATACAGATAAATATATACACGTCGAAAGATATACAGGGTGGTTACACTTTGTTGGGCGATGGTCATTGTTTGGCGCTTTTTAACTCTACAAGAAACCATTATTTTTTTTTTATACTTTAACCACTTTGTTGCTATTAAAATTAAGCGACTTGTTTATTAAATTTATATTGTAATAAATACTAGAATATGTACTATTATAAATACTAGATGGTAATAAATGATTATTCTTGTGTTTTTGGTTTGGTAAGGATAATATACAGATAAACATATACACGTCGAAAGATATACAGGGTGGTTACACATTGTTGGACGATGGTCTGTTTGGCTTTTTAACTCTACAAGAAACCATTATTTTTTCTATACTTTTAACCACTTTGTTGCTATTAAAACTAAGCGACTTGTTTATTAATTTGTATTGTAATATGTACTAATATGAGTACTAGACTATAGTAAATGTTCATTCTTGTGCTAAATGTTCGTCCTAGTGTTTTTGTTTTGGTAAGGATAATTAATATACAGATAAACATACACACGCCGAAAGATGTACAGTGTGGTTACGGATATACATTGTTAGGCGACGGTCATTGTTTGGCTTTTAAACTCTACAAGAAACCATTATTTTTTCTATACTTTAACTACTTAGTTGCTATTAAAATTAAGAGACTTGTTTATTAATTTGTATTGTAATAAATACTAGACTATGTACTAATGTAAGTACTAGATGGTAATAAATGCTCATTCTAGTGTTTTTGGTTTGGTAAGGATAATATACAAATAAACATAAACACGTCGAAAGATATACAGGGTGGTTACACGTTGTTGGGCGATGGTCATTGTTTGGCTTTTTAATTATACAAGAAACCATTATTTTTGCTATACTTTAGTTGTTTAAAACTAAGATACTTGTTTACAAAATGAATGAAGTAGGGAAAAATATACAGTTTTATTATACCAATACAGCTAAATGTGATACAGCCAAACAATGACCATCACCTAAGCAATCTGTGACTACCCTGTATATTCTTTTAAATGCGAGAGGTAACGAAATGACCTATCTGGGAATTATATGAAATACTAATACTGAAGACCAAGTACAGGCTTTAGGCCCAACAAGGTTGGTCCAGTCTTATTCCTTATCCAATGCCGAACCGATTGTTTTTTTAAAGCAACCCACTCCTGAGGAATTAACAACATAATCATGCAAAATATTATGAATACAATCGTTTCTACACTCATAAATAAGTTATAAATTGAATAACTTGGAATCCGTAAAGCGAAGGAAAGTTGGTATTTTCTGTCACGTCCCATTCTATTGTTAGACATTTTAGATTACGCGCATACACGGTTTCATATGATGCACAGACTGTTTCATACAACAAATAGACATTTTTATAAAAATGCATAGACAGTTTCGTTTCAAGCATATGCTGCTTTACATGAAGCTAACAGGTTAACATAGGCTGTTTATTATAATGCATTAGGAGATTTCATATAATTCACAGTGCATGAATTATCGAAATACGGCATACATTTTTCGATAAATATATTTTGTTTTGGGTAGTAATTCGTAATATATTGAGAGTGGTAGGAGGTAGGAAAGACAATTTGTCATTTATCCTTTACTGTAATATCCTGTTGGAAGAGGTCCTGGCTCATCGGTTCATAAATAGGCATAATGTCCTCGTACATTAAATATACATTAAAATAATCAAAATATTGGTGGGAAAGGATCTGAGGTATGACGCATTCGGAAGTTGAAGCTAATGAGGTATAAATAGAAAATAGAATTAACTAAGGAAGGGACATAGGAATATAATCAAAGAAATGGTATCGCATTTGAAAATAATTCTTCATAAATTCGAGTATATGTAATAATAAAAGAAAGGGTATGTCTGTGGACCGCAAAACACACACTTCCTTAGCGCATAAAAGTCGAAAATGTACATATATTCATCCTCAAGATATGCATCTGAGGCTCGGACATGTCAAATTCCATTTAATTATTTAGGTTTTTTTTAATGTCACAGTTTTAGAAATACTGCATAAAGAAACATGTTAAAAGATATTTCCAATATCTATAGAGAACGTGCTTTTGTAGCCTAGTCCGTAGCGCGCGGGACTTCGGAAGAAAAGGTCGCGAGTTCGAATTCCAACGGTTATTACTCAATTTTTTTGTATGCTGTAACTGGTTACCCAGTTATGCGGATCCAAATGGCTAATATTTCATATGTTATTGTAGATTTTAAATACTAATTCAGTTATTTTTGTATGTATATCGTTAATTCTTCAGGCGTTGATGATGGTCATCGTAATGGGACATCTTAAATTAATATATTGTGAGCGTTTATTTAAATCAGTGTGTGGACCACTGGTGGGTCAAAGTGGTCTTTAGATAAATTTTCCAATCTTTGAATTTTATTTTTCTTCCTACGTAATGTTCTGTGCGAGAATATCAAAGTTGTTGATATTTGAGCTTATGTGTTACGTTCCAACTTTATTATTTAATATCAACTTTATTATTTGAAACAATACAGATGCATTTGTTTTTCATTTGTTTGAAGTGTTATCTGATCTAATTAAAACAAATGTAAGTTAAATACAATACCAGTGTTCACTCTAGGCGTTTTTTGAAGGGCGGTCCGCCCTGCCCGCCCTTTTCCATCACGTTAGCGCCCTCATGCCCCTTTTTCAAAAATGCTGCCCTCTTTAAAAAAAATTCCGCCCCTCTTGCCCTGTTCACTCAAGCACAAGCGTCCTTGCTTCACTAGCTGTTTTTTAAAAAGCATCGATTTAAAAAAAAAATTGCGTGTAAATTGGAATTAAGTGAGTTATGACAGTAAAAAAACAAACAAGTTTTTAACTATGTGTGTTGTATAATCGCGATGATTCCGCAGTAATTTCGATTATATTGGTTGCCTGTACCCATATACGAAATGATGTTGTTTTTTTTTTAAAGGGAAGATTGTTTGGAGCGAGGTTACAATATTAGGGCTCATATTAACAAATTTTAGATTTAAGTAGTCTTTGTATCAGTTTTGTAAATGATCTAAATAGGGATACTTACAGATTTGTTTTTTAGCGAAGACATTAATTTTTAAATGTCAAATTTTTGATTTTAAGTAGTATCTTCATAAAGAGACATCAATTTTGTACAGGTATTTCTTTCAAAGTAAGTCCCGAACCATCACCAATAGCCCAATATGCAGTTCTAGCGCAATATCAATCAACAAATCAAAACTTTGTTTGGCCAATGGAGTGATGTATCAACGGGTGCCCACGCCCACCCCAATTATATTTTTAAAAATGTGCTCTTTTAAAAACAAGGAGTGCCTTTTCAAAAACGGGGTGTCCTTTTACTGCCAACAGCGCCCTGCCCCTTTTTATTTCTAGAGTGAACACTGCAATACTATGTGTTAATAAATTTATATACTAACGAAAGATATGAATTTCATTTGGTGCATCAATTTTAGTGTAATTAAAAGGTGGTGGTCCGCGCTTGGTCTAATTTCTGATTTGGTGGTCCGCGGCTAAGATAATTCTGTTGGGGTATTTGAATGTAAGTCATTGTGGTGATCAAAATAAAAATCTTGAAGTACATTTGAAGTCGTGGGTGTAAGAACCAGACAGCTCCGATTTTCGAAATTGTTCAGAAAGGACCAAAACCACTGTACGTTTGTTGTACCGTATTTATACAAAAGTACAAAGCCATTGCTTAGAGCTGTCTGGTTCTTGCTACAGTCGATAGAGGATATGTTTCTTTATAGGAGAATAAGTGGAAAAAGTGTGAATCGGAAAAAAGTGGAGCTGTCTGATTCTTGCACCCACGTCTCTTCACGTTTGTCTCATGTCACAATGACACATATCACAATGAACACACACATAATGTCCTCGTACATATTTAATGTACGAGGACAATATGCCTATTTATGAACCGATGAGCCACGACCTCTTCAACAGGATATTACAGTAAAGGACAAATTACAAATTGTCTATCCTACCCTCTCAATATATTACGAATTACTACCCAAAACAAAATATATTTATCGAAAATGTATGCCGTATTTCGATAATTCATGTACTGTCTATTCATAATGTGGAGTTAGAGATGGGTGATGGTGAACGAAATAAGGGGCAGTACAATATTATTACGCCACAACGCTTTTATTCCATGCTCCCGTGGACAGAAATCCACCTTCCTTCATCAACACTTCTCTAGCTCTCTCTTACAACTGATCAGTGTTGCCAGCGACACCCAGGTGGCGCTGGAACACATTACAAAGTAACTCCCTCTAGTGGTGTGTATCCGCACTAGGGCATTCCGACACTCGGGCAATCCTGACATATTACGCCCTCGTAATTACAATGATACTAAAACACAATACATTATATTACAATACATGACATTACACATACATTTGTCATCCCATATTTCACACCTTAATCATCATCCTATTATAACTTTAAATTATTTTTCATAACATCCAAAAATCAATTATTATCTTACTTCAAATTTAAAATCTCGTAAGCATTATCAAATTTATTATTGTAAAAATTTAAATACCTAAATCACTTTTTATCATTAGAGTTCTATATGTCCTAAAAATAAATGTTCCAAAAGTTTCGAAGTTAAAAATGTTCCAAAGTCTTTCAATACTCAAGAAATTCAAATGTTCAAACCTAAAAAATAATTAACACTAAAAAGTTCTTCACTTTTCACCAATAGATTCTTTTCAAATCCTTTCAAAAATGTAAACATCAAAATTAAATTTTAAAAAATAAACATCAATAGTAAAATTAAATCACAAAAATTTTCAATGATACACCACTTTCATTCTTTACTGGTATTATGCAACACTCAACAACATCATGACACTTTATGCACAGCTGTTGTCAACAAATAAAACTTCTTTCAGAAAAAAAAAATTCTTTTCACTGATAAAAATATATCAAAACGGCTATTCGATTTACCAAATAAAAAAATAAAAAAAAACTTTCACTACCTCAAATAAAAAAATAACAAATCACAAATCTTCCACATTTCGCAATTCTGCATACAACTTTTTCGTAGCACAAAAAAATAATAAAAGATTCACTTTTTGAGGGTTCACTTTCAAGGGTTGCTTCACAGAAAAAAAAAAAGATAGTTAACGCCAAGGTCGCTTACTCCTTGTTTAACGCATTGGTATTCTCCAGTTGGCTTCTGTATTTGGGCCATATCGTCGCCAAGGTGGTTGTGTTCGTTGATCCTGATCTGTGATTGGACCGCAGCTCTCAACCATGGATCGGTGATCGCCAAAACGTGACTTCTGTCGCCAACTCCACTCGCTTCCAAATTGTTGGATGGTAGGTTTGCTTCTCTTAAAGCCGTTCCTATGATTTGGGCTTGCTCGCCAATTGCAGACTTGGCATGTTGTATTCCGTCGCCAACCTCGTTCGTTTGCATCAGTTGCTTTGTATTTAGTTGGAAATTGATGATCAACTTGCGAGCTAATTCGCCAATTGTGGTTGTAGCTTTTGTTCCTATGGATTCTGTATTTTGATTGACTCTTCCGATTCCGTTTTGTTTTTCGGAAATGTTCAAATTGGTTTTGAGAGAACATCTTTGAGTTTTCTTTTTTCGAAGCGATTCTCAAACCTACTTCGCTTATTTTCTTTGGTGCACAGTCTTTTTCAGGCTGACGCGCCGTCTGTGTTTGCAAGTTTTGCGATGATATCACACGTATCAATCCACATCTCAGTGCGTTCGTACTATTGACTTTATTTTCACTGTCGTCTTTATTTTCCCTGCACTCGAACGATTTATGCCCGATATTTCCGCAAGCAAAGCATATTATTCCTAATTTTCTATTCACCTGTCGATTTTGCTGGGTAGGCTCCCTCTCCTTCGCGTAAGCTCCTCCCGTCTGCGCGCTGGCGCCGTCTCGGTTTCGAAGACCTGTCTCCTCGTATGCTTTGTTTTCGTACGGCTTTGTGCTTCTTCTGAAGTTTCGTGCAGCTTGAAAATCATCCAGTTTGTCCGTTAGAGTTGCTACGTCCTTGATTTTTTGTAGTTCATCTATGAAATGCTCCTGCATCTCCCTCGGTAATTTTCTTTTGATTTGGTCGACTAACATGAGTTCTTTGAGCGCTTCGAATGTGTTTATTTCCATTCCGTTTAGCCACTCGGTTAGGTAGTTCTTTAAAACGTACGAAAAATCTCTCCATGTTTGACTTGGTTCTTTTCTGGCAAAACTAAAATTTAGTCGAAACTGTTCCGCTGTCAGACGAAACTGCCTAAGTAAGATGGTCTTGATCTGTTCGTAGTCGCTCGTCACATTTTCCGGTTCTCTCGTAATGACATTTGCGACCTCTAGTGGTAGTAGACCAATCAGGTGATTTACCCATGTATTTTTGTCCACTCCCAGTCGAATTATCTGTCTCTCGAATAAAGCCAGGTACATGCTAATGTCGCCTCCTTCAAAGGGCTTTATCACGTTACGACTGGAGACACTTGTTTGTTCTGTTGTCGACGAGTCTGTTCGACGGTTTTCTGCATCTATTCTTAATTTCGCTATTTCGAACTTGTATTTTTTTCTTTTCTAGAGCTTCTCTCTCTTTTTCTAGAGCTTCTCTCTCTTTTTCCAGGGCTTCTCTTTCATGAGTTTCTCTTTCTTCTCTTTCCGCTACAATGGCATATAACAGGTTTTTGGTAATTTCTTCATCATACCCTGTGTGTCCAGTTATGATTTTGCACATTTGTATAACCTTTGGGTTTTCCGGTGGAGTCAGATCCAGTTCGTCTAAAAGCACCATCAAATCTACCTTACGCGTCTTTGCCAGGTACGACATCTTGAGGGCAAAAGTTAGTCACTTTTGTACACTCCACTATTGCTTTCGCACGTCCTAATCCGCTCTTCACTGACGACTATGTTTTCGGATTCTGCTGTGTTGCGAATCGGATTTCGCTTCCTTATTCGACGACGACCGCAGTTGTCTCGTGGTGCGTTAGGCTTAGCCTCCGGTTCCTTTCGTATTCCGATTCTGCCGCAACACTAATCCTCTGTTGCTCAGTGATTCACACACGGCCTCGAGCCCCCATGTGGAGTTAGAGATGGGTGATGGTGAACGAAATAAGGGGCAGTACAATATTATTACGCCACAACGCTTTTATTCCATGCTCCCGTGGACAGAAATCCACCTTCCTTCATCAACACTTCTCTAGCTCTCTCTTACAACTGATCAGTGTTGCCAGCGACACCCAGGTGGCGCTGGAACACATTACAAAGTAACTCCCTCTAGTGGTGTGTATCCGCACTAGGGCATTCCGACAATAATATGAAATCTTCTAATGCATTATAATAAACAGCCTATGTGTTATATGAAGCCTATAAGCTCGATATTAATAAGTTTTTGAAAATTCGTCGAGTGTTGAAATAATGTTACTTTTCCACCTCCCTGAACGCAAGATATTTCACGAAATCCCTCATTAAGCAAAATAAGACATTTATTTGCACAACTTCAAATAATCATCTACATCACATTCAGTATATCTTGTGTCGCTATAAAAAGCAATTAGCACCGTAAAACCCACGAATTATGTCGAGGATTTTCAATTAAGGAACGATGCCATAATAAACTGCTTACATAGACATGTGAATGACTTGAAGAAAACGAGTTGTTTCAACCCGTTCAGTACTTAAGGGTAAAAAGCCGGATTTCCCAAGATTAAAATGTTTTAAACTGTGGGTTGACTTCCGTTAAACTTGAAACATGCCGCGTAATGTCATTTGACGTAAGAATTCTTGAGACACGCGGGTATAAAAACGTCACTGCTTTTATAAAATCAGACCTAATTCTCTTACGGTGTTGAATAGATCTTATCCTTAAAATTATGAGTTTGGCGTATATCACAGTATTACGTGCATTATCGCAAATGTTTGTTTAGAAAAACCTGTCGACAAAAAGTGCTGAATAATTGTCTAAAGTTTTTAAAAAGTGTGATTTATAATAATTAGGTTAGAGTTCATTAGGTACTTATTATTAGTAGTGAAAAAACTTTTAATTTTGCCTGGAAATTCCACTATTTAAATACCAGTAGAAAAACCCGTTCTCCGCACGGGGTTATGTAAAATGATATACTATACGAATTAATAAATAATTATTCTCTAAACCAATGTCTAGAAATGCATATATTAATTTAGATTTACAACTCCGCAGTATTTTAATATTAAAAAGTAACCATTCTTTTTATAATATTTAACTTAAATGCAGTATAACTTAAAAATAATTATAAATATGTTGTATTTTAATTTATTTCTTTGCTAAAACACTTATTATTATATTAAAGATTTATTTTGTGAATTATTGAAAGCAGTAAATATATATTATAAATTTAGTTCAAAGTATTTTATTGCTGGCAACAGATTACAATTGTATAACAATGTCGATGCTATTTCTTCTTTAAATGGATATTTAAAAAAATGGCTTCTAGAACCTTTACAAATTCATTTAAAAAAAAAAACTTAAACAGAATTTTAAAATTCCCTTACTGTCTATATAGCTTTTTAGATAGCCTAAATAGTATCTTTTTCAGCCTTCAGAGGAAGTATGAGTTTTGCGTACCACGCACACTTTGTTTTATTATTATACATAAACTCATGGTCTATATATTTTTTTAATAGTTAATTTTTATTTTTATTCATTTTTATGCAACTATTTTGTCCTATCATCAAATTTGCAATTCAATTTTAAATCTCTTCTAAATGTTATATGGACTTGAAACTTGGCATACTGCTTTAAACGTGATAACAATGCGATATTATATTATTTATATTATGCGATATGATATTATATTATGCGATATAATATATATTTGTCATGAGTAATTGGTAATTGATATAAAGTAATAGGTACTTTAATTTTATTTTAAACAATTGATAAACCAACGGCAAGTTTCGAATTCTGGTTAACAGCATAATATGCAGACGGATGCGTAACGTAAATGCGTCTTTTGTGAAGACGGCTTTACAGCGAGCCTTGCGAATTAATACTGATTAAACAACTGTTGTGTATAACTAATCTAATAAATATTTTCTTATAGAGTTTATTTAACTTCTTTAGTATTATTTTTTGGTATTATTTTAATAAAACTACTTTCACTGTTATTAACTAGAGCTAACTAACATTTTTATGACGATTAATCATCATTAATTTTTAGTTATTTTTCGTTTTTATTTAGTTATATTACATTGATAATTTAACTATTTATCATACATATAATCAACTGTTTATTATACCTTAATTATTTATTATTTAATGAATTAAAAACAATTAACGTATTTATCATACATTAATTATTATTATTTTTATTAATTACATTATTCTTTAGATCAACTTGAAAATGTTCATGGAAAAATATTTTGAATTAGCAATTTAACAAATCGCTAATTGAAGAAAAATATTTTAACCAGAAAATAAAATGTGGGTGAAAGCAAATGGTCTAAATACAATATAATTAATTACATTATTCTTGGTAGTTATGGCAACAAAAATGCTATGTTTAATCGTTACGAAAAATATTGCTTTTATTGTTAAGTAACAACAGTTTATCACATTATAATAAAAGTATAATTAGTTTATTTTAAATTTCTGATTGTTTATAAATTAACAAATTAACTTTCAGACATTAAAAAAAGAATGCAATTGACAGTGATACTGTTGTATAGAAACATTGATTACTCGATATTCATAATTATTTACAAAGCATGTTTTTATAAGCTATAATGTTACATACAAAACCTCTATGGTAACTTAAGAAAAAAACCTCTACGATCGGATTTAAATGCCAATATTTAAATAAAATTTATTTTAATAAAAGTTTAAAGAAATATTTATTCGCATACATTTTTTAAAACGCTCTGTTCCGCACACATGTGATTGATTGTTTTCAAAAAGTTAACGTTTCAGTTAACGTAGAATTAGTTCAAATAAGCAAGCGCATTACAGAGCAGAATTCAAGCATTCAGTAATACGAAATTCGCGAATTTCCATTATTTTGCATAAAAATTCCACGCATGGTACATATGAATTAAAGAACTTGTTAAGCAACGCTTTTGGAAAAATTGAGATTTCCTGGTGCAAAAAAACAATATTATGGGTCTGCTGTAAGTATAGAAGGTTAATTTATTCTGCGAAGTGTTCCAGTAAGGCGGTTATCAGTGGAAAAAGATGTTATTAACACGTTGTCGTAGTGTTAACTTTAAATCTGTTTTTCATTTCACTAAATTGTCACTTAAAATGTTCATTCAGCTCTTTAATTGAAATCGAAATTTCAATGGAAATAACCATTAAAAAAGTAAATACTTTTATTTCAATTCAGAAAATATGACATTTTGATCGGGGATAATCTAAAATTTTACTTTTTTTTATACATAACAGTTGAAAATTTTTAAGAGAAAAGAAAACGAAATATAAAATTAGTATATAATGCCAGTGTCTAACGAATATCAGTGCATAAAGATTTTTATAAATACAGTTCCATATGATATATAATGTCAATAGTGTCGTCAAGTTCGATAACATGTAAAAGACAGTGCTAAAAATAGTTGTTACAAATGTCATAGTTTATGATGACTAATTTTATATTAATAAATAGACTAAATTATATAAAATTTTAAAAAGAGAACCTGAAAGTGTAGAATTGCTTTTTCGAAGAGAATAGATTTTAATTTAAAACAAGTAAAAAATACGTTCGATTATTGAGGGGAAAATATTATAATAAATAAACAACACTAAATTGAATCGTAAAATATCATTTTAAAATAACTAACTGAAAAAGTATAATAATTCAATCATCATTCAGAGACTCATTTTTATCCTTATAAACCTGTCTCTTTAAATATTTTTTTTTTCAATATTACAAAGAAAAAAGTAATTTTGTATACTGGTGTAATGTAACTCAGAGAGAATTTTATGCATTGAAAATGTAATAATTCGCCTACCAGATGCAAAAAAAATTAATACAATATATTTCACAGCGGATCTCTATTTGGAAATTTTCCTTTAATTTTAAACTGAATTTGAGTCAAATCGACGCATTAGTTCTAAAGAAAACCACGTACAGTTGAAAACGAAAGTTGATATTTTGATATCTTTCAATTTAATTTTAAAAAATATGATTAAATTTATTAAATAGGAGTTCATTTTCCCAAATAATTATTAGAATATTATTACACTTTATGGTACACTACTTTTAAAGTAAGAATTAGAACATTCCCAAATAATTTTCGAACATTATTATGCCGCATATTACTCGTTGCAATAAGCTTTAATTGATATGATGTTCTTTAAAGATTTGATTGCCAAAAGGACAATACTGAACATTTCAGGAAAATAGGCGCATTTTCAAACGTATAAAACGTTCTTACCCGTATTAATTTTCATTGTGGAATAACGATGTAAACAAAGTCCGGGAATCCAAATTCGAAACAAACGACAATTCCATATGACCGTTCCACTGGCGAACGAAAGCATCGTCTGCTACTTTTCTCTGTCCGCCGACACGGTTGCCGTGAAAGTGAACTGTAGAAGAAAAGGCGGTCGCCCATTGGTCGATTCTCGGGAGAAGGGGGAGGGGGGGTGGAAGGTTTATTAAAAAAAAAGAAAAAAGACAAACGATGTTCGTGAAGATCAGAGCCACCGAATCTCCATTTTTCTTTCTCTTGTTTAATCATCTGGAGCTTTTTGCTACCGAGAAAATTATTGCCGCACTTTTGAAAAGTGAAAAATGGCATCTGGCAGAGTTAATTATCTTTTGGCCGTTGTTTGTTTTGGTTCTTTTGATGCGTTCGTACGAAGAAGGCTTACGGATTTTCTGTTTATGTAAATAGAAGATGATTGGGTTTTATATTTAGAGAAAGCTTTGTAGTGGTTTAAATGTTTTAATACATTGCACAAACCAAAGTTTTCCCCTTGAACAATGTTAAATCTCAAAAGAAAAGGAATTAGTTACGGGAAAATAATTTTGTATTTTAATATATGCCACGGTTTGGTACTAAAAGTTATTGTACATATGAAAAAAGAAAATTATGCATCAGGCTTATGACGGCCTGTCTGTTGTTCTTTTATGTTTGTTACAAAATAAAAAAAATAAAAAAAATTAATAAAAAAAAAGATAAAATCCTCTTTTTTTTTTCGCTTTCATACAGCAATGGGAAGATAAAATAGTTTTAACTTATTTGTGTATTTGGGCGGTGAAGAAAATATCGAAATTATAAAATTGTTTTGAATTCAATATATTTTATATTATTTCCCTGAAAAAATGTTTTGTTTAAAATTTAATTATTTTAATAGAGATGTCTAAGAAATTTAAAGCTAAAAAACTATGAATACTACAGAATTAATTCGCTAGTAAAACTTTAGTAAACATATTTCCCTACTAAAATCGAGCAAAAAGTTATCTATCAAAATTCCTTAAAAAAAATTATTACCTAGAATTTATTTTATAATTCATAAACATTCTGTAATAAAAGACATCTGCTTTCTCAAAACTTCATATCCAAAATGCAATAAAAGGGGCAATAACTTACATTTAATTTTAAAATAATTTGAATTCATATAAAAGAGAAGAATTTGAAGAAAATAATTAATCATCAATCAAAATTCGACACTAAGAACTTGTCAGTCAGAAAACAATTCAACTCTGTGTCAGAATCAGTAACTAAGAATAATATTAATCCTTCTATTAGTAGAAGGATTTCATCTGTGAGAATATTTCATGGTGACTGGTGAGGAGGACATACTGGCCGAGGTACTCGCACTTTCTTAAGCCTACAGTTAAGATACCAACTTTGCATATGCACAAAAGCAAAGAACTGGAAAGTTCTTCTGTTGTAAGATTTTTTTTTTCAAAATGTGCCCATTTAAGTATCTTGAACAGCCAAAAATAAAGAGTATCTATGTTCTTAATACTTGGGACCTTTCAATAAAAATGAGTAGTTCTAAAAACCTTCAAGGGAATTACGGTTCGAATCTTGTTTCGCCCCCCCCCCCCCCTACTTTTTTTAGTCACCAGGAGGAGTTTGAGGAATTTGTAGTACAAGCAAAAATTATAGCGAAATTTTTACAAATTATATTTTTTGCTATGCGACTCAGTGCAACTATGAACCCTACCAAAAAGAATGACGTATTCACTTAAAAAGTAAATGGAATTTCAAAAAATAAATTATTTTCGCACTAAAATGCTTTTTTCCTTTTGTTTTGGGCCCTTTTATGCAGTGGCACACGTCGCACACCCCTAAGAACTTCCGTAAAAGTACCACACAAAGAAACAACAGTAAACGAGAGAAAACTAGCTACGGCTCCATTGATGCTTGATCAACAAAGCATTTTAAGTCCAATGCCTGGAATGCACAATCGATGATAAGATTAGAGTAGTTAAGAATAGTTCAAGACGTTGTTTCCATAACCATATCCCCAATCCCATGCTAATTTCTCACAGGAATCTTACATCTTTTGTAAAATACGAGTGAAATCTTCCGATGCACGCCATTGTGGACATTGGTTGTGAATTCCTGCGCTTCAGGGCATAATAACCTCAGATGCCGGGAAATTCAAGGAAGTTGCGATTTCCCTCTATTGATCCAAGTTTTCAATATCATTGGACTGTGGAACTGAATTAGAGAGTATTTATATTGACTGAAAATGTTTGTGTTATCGATACGTTTGATAAAACAATATATCGATATACTGTATTTTCTTAACTGTTTGCAAACAGATCGGTTAAGGGAAAGTTGCTTTTAGTAAACAAATAAAATCGAAAATGTTTTTTTATAAATCTATTTCTCTATGCGTAAATTTGTTTTGTATTTTGTATATTTTTTACCTTTGTTTATTCATCAAACTAGTAGTATAGTGTGACTGCGATTAATTGGTACTTAGGTAACGCTCATGAAAACTGGTTAGGCAAATCAATAAATGGGTTTGGAGGAGTTGACCAATCGCTTTATCTAAACCCTGTAAACATTGTGACGTCATAGCGGCCATTAAGCCAGAGCCACAATGTTTTTGTCGATAACAATTCAAGAAAAAATTTGGTCTGTTATGCCCGAAGCGCAAAATTAGATGGCCACATTCGTTCTTAACAGCGATATAAACAAATCTTCATCCTTACCTGGGATTTGAACCCAGTTCCATAGAGCTACGTACTTTATGTATAATATAATGCGGACCACATTTGTATATTTAGGTTGTATTTTCGTATTTATATATAAGTGCGTATTTTCATAAATCAGTGTATAATCAGTGAACAATAGTGTGTATTTACATATATATCAGTGTGCGTTTTCATAGTTACATATGTGTATTTTCATACTTATATATGAATTAACATATTTATGTGGACAATTGATTTAGTTTATTAGTTTACATATTTATGGCTAACGTTTGAATTCATTTATTTAACCTGTAACACCGAATTATTTTTAAAATACAATATTGATAAATTTCTCTTTAAAAAATATCTTTTGAGAAATGAGCCAAACTCCGTTTTCCTATTTTTTCGAATTTTTATTCCAATTATAGGATTTTTAAAAATGAAAAAGCGTGTTAAAAAAACGAAAACAACATTAAATATGTTTTTACTATTTACACGAATAACTTAAAGCGATGACATTCTACCAACTCCATACCTTTCTTGGTGAAACGTCTTCCATAAAGCTCAGACAAGAAATTCAACCTTATCAGTTATCAACAGTCCCATACTACATTTCCAACCTTATCAACAGACAGGAAGATATTTTCCAGCTGTCATATGCCTAAGTAATAGTAAACGACTCGACCTTTTTAGCCGAGATCTGCCGACTCGGAGTCAGATGAATGCACTTTTAATTTGATAAAGGGACTGCCGAGCCTAAATGATCCACTCCTGGGTCAATTGCCCCAGCTTGCTACTTTTGCTTCCTTATTAGGGGCTCTAATGACGCCTGACAGAACTCTTCGCTTCTGCCATAGTTACAATATGGCAGTGTAAGCAGTGGCGGATGTAGGTAGGTAGCTATAGGGCACTTACGGCCAGTGGCGGCGAATGGGTCCTAAACGTGCGGAAGAAAGATCCAGAGGAAACAAGAAGTACGTGGAAGGGGGGACGCGGCTCACCTTCCACTACATGATGGTATGCTATTTATCCCCATAAAATGGTTCCGTAGTGATTTATTGAGGCGAAATTGTATACTGCAGTTGGGGACGACTCCTATTGCCCCCACGTGGTACAAAAATGTCATAAGGGTTGAATGGGTTTGCGTCTATTGTCTGTAGAAATGGAGGAGGGAGGGGGTATTGTTTTATTTTTTAAAAAGTGCAATATTAAAAGTGAGGGGAACATTCGAAAAAAGTGCGGGGGCAGCCCTTGTCCCCCCCCCCCCCCGAATCGTCGCCACTGTTTAGGGCAAATGTCACCCCCTTAAAACCTTTAAAAAAATCTGAATTGAAGAATTTTTACAGTTTTTATGAGGGATATTGAAACAAACACCTTTAATTTCATAGGCCTTCAGAAAAAAAAATCCCGCATAAAACCTTCCATTTAAAAAAAAAATAATAATACAGTTTTCCCGCATAGAAACCTTCAATTGAACAAAAATTAAAAATACAGTTTTCCCGCATAAAAACCTTCAATTTAAAAATATTTATGAAGATTTTACGCAGGCCTTTTTGCTGGGTCATTTTCAATTTAAGTCTGTCCAATTAAGCCACAACTACCTGACAGAATAGGCCAAGTCATAGGTATGATGAATATTTGGAAGAAGTCATAATAATGACCTTCAATCACTTCGAAACCACAACATAAATTGCTGCTAACAAAGGAGACAAGAATGTGTTACACATACAAAGCATTAAAGCCATTTCAGATTCACATTAGTCAAAAGAGGGAACCAATCACGTAGTCTACCATTGTTTAACTGACCAATAAACAGAGGCCGTATACGAAGGTGACTTTCATATACGCACTGAAATGAAAGTGGAATGCTGATTTCTTATATTTACTTCTGTATGCTTCGTAAACTTAATTCCGAGCTTCGGGTGTGAAATGCAACAATGCAATGTTTTGTGACAGAAAAGCGGGGAATGAGCCAAGTGGCGTAAATCCCAAATTTCCGAGGAGTCCCAGTTGCCCAGTGGATAAAGGTTTGGTCTGATTTGATTAATCAACGCCGCACTGGAGCTGCACAGTGGGCTATTGGTTCGAGGCCTATTTACGGTTCGATGCCTATCTCGAAGGAAATACCCACGAACGATGACTCGTATTTTCGAACCTTGTTCAGATGACGAGGACAACACCTAAGCTGACCCCCGACGCAATCTCAATAGGCGTCAGGACATTGGACCCAGATCAGATTTATCGTGCACCAGTCCCGTATACACGCCAGTATAATTTGTTGGGTGTTCTGGGCGACTTTCTAGTATTTTTGTAGCGAAACTGGCAACCCTCTGATCACAAGAGCACTTCTTTTTTCCTTTATTTGTCAAGTCCAACGCACGGGCTCGAACTTACAATCCTCAGATTACCAGCTGAGCGCCTTTATTCACTGGGCTGCCGGGGCCCCCAGATATATCTCGGATAATTTTAACTGTCTTAACTTGAGCTTTACTTGGTAATTTTAAAGAAATGCACGAGTTATTAGCTTCTCGGGAAATTATCAAACGAAAACTCAAATGTTTGTAAACAATAAAAAGGTAATGTAGCAAAACGCCAAGAGTTTATGGAAAAAAATAATCATTTAAGGTTCAAGGCATAATGGTAAAAACTCTACCCCTTCATTAAGAACCTGTTTTTAAAACGAGCTTTCTAATTTGACGGCTCGTTTGATGACGTCAAATGTCACCGTCACGTGAAAGACAGACGAAGAAAGGAAGAAATACAAATGTCAAAATAAACAATTTCCTTAATTTCATGTTACTCCCCTCCCTCCTATAGAAATATGCAATTTCTTGCAATTTTCCTTCTAGACAAAGAGTACATGTGTCACTATCGGCGAAAAAAATCACATGTCACTGACTCACCACACTTCCACGTCAATACCAACTTGAGAAAGTATGGACCACGGCCGAGTTAGCGTGCCCCAATCCCTCTATCGGCACTCTATCGATCAGGTCATTGCGGACCAAGTTTAATACGATACTCGCGCATCATCATATATATTATTTTTTATAGTATAGATCCCCTTTACGCCTTTTACACGCGACGAGGGTTCTCAAACCCGGTAAGGTAGCAAAAGAAAGAGAATTTCCCACAGCTAGTTTCTTTAAATTACGAAGAAAAAAATGTGACGGCATAGCACGTCGAAAAACGATTTTGAATTTTTTTGTAAAAACGAAATTAAGTATCTTCTTGTTTGCGCTGAGCCCTGTGCGAAAGTACCTTTCGCACACCCCTAAGAATTGACCCCCTCCACCCAACATCGGCGTGGTTTAACGGTTTGGTTAATTAACGTCGCACTAGAGCTGCACAGTGGACTATTGGCGACGGTTCGGCGCCTATCTCGAAGGAAAGACCCGGGAACGATGCCTCGTATTTTTTAACCATGGTCAGATGATGAGGACAACACCTGAGCTGGCACCCAACGCCTTCAATAGACGTCGGGACTTTGGACCCCGATCAGATTTATCGTGCACCAGTCCCGTATACACTCCGTTAATTCTTTTGTGAATGTTCTGGACGACTTTCTAGTATTTTGGTAGCGAAGTTGGCAACCCTCCGATCGCAATATCACTACTTTTTACTATTCTTTAGTCTAGTCCGCGCAAAGGTTCGAACCTTCGAGCATGGATCATTCATAATAGAGAAAACATAATGTTATAATCTCGCTAACATCAAAGTGAGGCCAACTTGTATGGCCTCAGACACGTGATAAATTACGTCATTCCATTCATAAATTTTCACTGTTACACATTTCCAATTTATCAGCCAATAGCGAATATTTTTTAATTCATAATTTTGAACAGAAGTCACGTGTATGAGGCCATTCGGTCTGATATGTTGGTTTCACGATTATGACGTGATATTCGCTCTACTACAGTTCATTCATACTCGAAGGTTCGAACCGGGGACCCTTTGGATTCCCAGCTGATGCCTTAATCCACTCGGCCACGGAGGCCTCCGTGGTTTAACGTCATTATGAATAATGAATATCAACCACCCAAGAGCTCAAAAAACGACGAGAAGAGAACAAATCGAAGGTGAAGGTTAAACCAAAAAGAATTATTTATCCCAACTTGCTCTGCGTGATAGCGCAAAGGACCTTGAGATGCTACTGTATATCACCCACCGCAAAACACCGTAATATTTTTTGTGTTGATTATTATTCAGCAGTGGAAAACAGCGTTTCGCGTACTCCGTCGGGCATGGTGTTTGCATTGTTCCTTTGGGATATTTAGAAAAACGAAGGTATGTCGGCAATTGCGTTGTCGACATTTCATCTCGCAGATAAAAAAAAAAAGGAAGTCGCAGATGCTCAGGTTCGTTTACTGTGCCTTTTTTTTCTTCCTGAATTTCACGTTAAAGTAGCAACGTGGAAGACGAGCGACAACACTTTGCCGATGAAAATTCGGATAAAGGTATAAAAGTTCGATGATTTTTCATATCAGACAATCAACGTATTATTTCAAGTTAAATTTAATTGGGACCTACAAAATCGGCCACAACCTGGTTTCGGGTATCGTTCGCTATTCTGCAGAGCACGTATATTTTTCTCATCAATGTCTACTGAATTATTTATCGTCAACATGAGGTCGTGCATAGTGTTAATTTTTTTGTAAAATACACCCACATTATCAATGTATGAGTTGCATTTTAAGATGTTTTTATAAGTAGTCGTATGCAAATTTTAGAAACCGAGATAAAAAAAAAATTAATGTTAATGATGTAACTACATGTAAGCATTTTTGACTAAACAATAATACTGAAAAAATCGAATGTTATGGTCCGGCCATTTTATTACGATATTTGTACATATTATTCGAGATAAAAAAGAAAACTATAAATTTATTCGAAAAATGGAAATTCTAGTTTTCAGACAAAAGATGCTTAAGTAAAATGCTTTTCAGCTTTTATTGCACTACAAATAATTTTTCTAAACATTTGATAAATTTCGAGTACAAATTTTGCTCTAAGAATTCTACATTTCATTATTTAAAAACGAGACAAAAATCGTTTGCTATAAACGTAAATGCTGATTTTATTTTTAACGTTCTCAGTGGTTAAATAGACACGACCTGGTATCGAGATTAAACGTGGAATAATAAACTATCAATTTTGCGTTGATTAAAAAAAACGCGTGCTTCACGATAATCAAACGATATTTTTTTGATTGGCGAAACGATGCGCAATTCGAAAAAAGTGCTTTTGTCTATTCGTCTTATACATAGAATCTATTATACAGTTAAATTACACTTGTATTTAATTTTTGATTTAAAATGAATTTTCAAATCAAATTATATTTAAGCTATCGATCGCTTGCAATTCGGGAACAAATGAATCATTCCCTATAAAAATTAATACAGTTTTATTAATTTGACAAGCGAAAAGCCTCGATTGGAACAATTTTCGGCACGTGGCCTAAAAAATAAAAGTCCATTGCCATCATAGCCACCCCCCCGGACTAACCATACCATATGAACGGGTCAGAAAGAACGGTTTTACCCGGCAATGCGTAACCAGTCCATGTATATTTTACTCATCAAATGCCGCAAATTCGCTGGGTCCGGTCACTGCAACTTATTATTTATTCTCTTTTCAGACTCAAGAGACACGAGGTCTAGAATGACGGCATGGTCGTCATGGAAACCAACAGTAGCGTCCGAGCGGCTCTGTGTCGGTGGTTTCCCCCAGCACTTGAAACACGGCCAAATCATCCTTCTGCCTTGTAATCTGCTAGACATCGATTGTGCTGTTTTTTTGGTTGTTGTTTCTGGGCTCTAGTATTCAACCGAGACTGCAGATAGTTTATTCTGAATCAGTATGGTTTTCACGCAGGCGACTCACAATTTATCAGGATTAATTTCGATCGTAGCATAACCCATGCAGAGGTCGCTTATAACCTGTCCATTAAAGAGAATATGGAGTGTAGGTCCGTATTATTAATTTTCATTCCAAAAATCGTTGTATCCATTACTTATACAAATACAATAATGATACATTTACTTCAATATTTCCCAACATGTAGACAGTGTGGGGATCCTCTATTGACATGCCTAACAATAGATGGAAAAATAGTTTATATTCAAAACAAAATAATTTCTTTGTTATAGATCGAGTTTTTGTCTTTTTTTAAAGATATTTTTTGTTGATCTGCAAGAAATCTGTTTGGAAAGGTTGTGGGAAGGGGGAAGGGTTCAGCGATCAATTTAAGACTAAGCGCGCACTAGCAGCAATTGGACTGCAACTTTTCAATCAACTGAGCAATTAAAAAAATCACACACCAACTGATTCTGATTATTAAATTGCATCCAACTCAGGGCTGTCAGTTCTCAGATATCGCAATCGTCAAAGTGAAGGTGAAAATCGCCAAACTCGTATTACCACAGTCCATACAAAATCGCAAAGTATCGGTTATTGGCCAAAGCTGCTGGCGCGGAAGCGATACAAAGGATATTTTGTTAAATTAACAGTTGCTCAGTGAACAGATATGATTTGTGTTTCCAGTTGCATGCAACTACATAGTTTCGTTGCATTTCCGATAGTCTCCAATGCGCGGCTAGCTTAGTGACACCTGAGCTGGCACCCCATGCGATAATTGTCTCACGAGCATGCTAGTAGACTCACAAATATCAAAGGCCAGTGGATGGTCATAGTATATTCGAATCACAATCGGCGGAGTGTGGGCTCGAATATCGATTTTTAGTTAGCAGCGAGCTTGTGACTGGACGATTAGGAGTTTCGTTCCTCGTCGTCCACGATAACCATCCGCCGTACATAGTGGATTGGTGCACGTTAAAACTGTCATGGGTCAAACGTCATCACGCTTATATCAAGTGCGTGGTATTCCAGCACAGGTGTTGTCCTCCCAATAATAAACATCAAGGACTATGATTCAAAATTACGAGGCAACGCCATTCCGGATCCTTACCTAACGCATGAGCAGTTCTCCCTCACTACTGCCCTACGATTTCTATTGGATGGAAACTTTAAAATTAAATAAAAAATAACTAACTAAAGTTTTTAAATTCCAGCTCTCAGATGCACAATTAGAGGTTAAATTGTACTTATGTTTAAAATTTTAGAAATTTCCGTGAAGAAGAAGCAGGTGTTATCCGTCCTACAGACATACCCAGCAAAAAAAGTCAGCATAAAACCTTCATTAAAAACCTGCATAAAACCTTCATAAAACCCTCATAAAAACTGCAGTTATTTGTTTCAATGTCCTTCAAAAAACCTTCATAAAAACTGCAGTTTTTTCGCAGGTTTTATAAAGGTTTAATGCAGGTTTCCTGGTAAAGAAAATTAAAGGGAAATTGAAGGTTTTTGTCTGCATAAAAACTGCAGTTTTCATGCAGGTTTTTTGAAGGACATTGAAACAAAAAACTGCAGTTTTTATGAAGGTTTTATAAAGGCTTTATGCAGGTTTCGTGGTAAAGAAAATTAAAGGGAAATTAAAGGTTTTTGTCTGCATAAAAACTGCAGTTTTCATGCAGGTTTTTTGAAGGACATTGAAACAAAAAACTGCAGTTTTTATGAAGGTTTTATAAAGGTTTTATGCAGGTTTTCCGTGAACGAAAATTAAAGGTTTTTGTCTGCATAAAAACTGCAGTTTTCATGCAGTTTTTTTGAAAAAAACTATTTTTCTATTTTAAACAAATCAAAATTTAGTCTATTTAACATTTTATGTTGTATTTCAATATTTTTGCACTAAAGAATTTTAAACAAAAGGAATAATTTTTTTCTCTAATCTAATATTCAAAAAGCTGTAGAAAATATTTCTGCTCTATACATATAAATGACAAAAAATAATCATTAGCTTAAAAACTTTATTAAAACTTTTTTTTAAATATCTTCATAATTTCATAAGGTGTATTTTATTGCTAACGAGTTATTACCAAAATTGTAATTAACTTTAAAATTATATCTAAGAATTGAAACTACATTACTTAGAAAACAGGTTTTTAATATTTAAAAATCTGAATTATGAAATAATTTCTAATGATTTTTTTATAAATTACTGAAATTGTTCAATCTAGCCACAATATAGGTGAATTTGTAAGCATTCGTAACGCACATGTGAGCAAAGTACAATATGGAAATATTAAATAAAAATAATGTTTAATTTTTTAACATGTATTGTTCAATTTATATTTATTGCTATTGAGATCATCATGATGATTGCTTGAAGCATCTGAAACTTGGCCAAACTAATGTTCAAGCATGGTGAAGTTTTATAACAACTAATTGTTCAAATTGACTGATAATTTAAATTGAATTCGGAGCACTTCTGAATTGTTTTCATCTAGCCATATATTTTGTTAATAAGTGCTCCAACAATTTACTTAAGCCAAACTTGCAAAAGAAAGACCGATACAAGAAAAAAATAATAACTTGTCATACACTTGCAGTATTAATAGTACTATACTTTTCAATAATAACATTTAATTTCAAAACCTATTTAGAACAGTTTTATTTTAAAATCAATTTATCAATGGTCAATTTATCAATTATTTTGATGTTATCTATCAATTTTTATGATATCATTTACTAAAAACGCACGTTTTAGGATAAAAAAAGTAATAATGTCCTATTGCTTTACAGGTTTGATCAAGATATTGAATACCATTTACTTTTTGTATTCCTGGTTAATAAAGTGAAATATATTCCGTTAACATATATCTACACAAAAATATAAGTATTTAGAAAAACCTTGCAATAAATTTTTTCTACTAACATACGCATAACTCTTTTACATTTCGAAAAAATGTGTAAAGTTCGTTTAAACCCTGAAACATGAAAATTTTAAAAATTGTTTTGTATACAGTTTTTCATTTGCAAATACTAAATTACAACTTAAAACAATTACATAATTTTATAACATATTTATAAAAAATAAAAGAATACATAAGTTTAGAATTCAACTTTTATTGTATAAAAATCCATTTACAATCTAAAGATAAGCACACAGTTATTAAAATAAATAATAAAAACTACCAAATGTCCAAAGAATTAAGAAACTTTGCTACAAAAGATAACAACATTTTACATGAAAATCCAACTTTGGAAACCGCACCTTTTTAAACCGTCGAGATCCAACTTTTTTTGTTCTATTCCAATGAAAAATGAGTAAGAAATGAATGACCGCGTTTATTCTAAATTTCACCATTTAACAAAACAGCAGTGAACACTTGCATCTAATTATACCATGGCATCTATCTGGTTTCATAAATGTGTTTGCAATATTGTTCGAAATCAAATAGAAAACATTTTCCGTTCCATTCCATCTGTCAAGCTTGCTAATCATTTGATAAACATTTCGGGTGTTGCCACTCAATCATAACAAAATTATATTGGAACTTCAAAACAGTGTTGAGAGCAAACGATTTCGGACAACCTACATTTTAATTCTTATTATTCTAAACACTCGCTTGTTCTTGTTGTTTTGCTATTAACCATCTGCCATTTACTTGTAATTTGTATAATTAAATTAAAATTTCTTTGCAACCAGACCGACCTACCAGTTGAGAATTAAAATGTTTCAGTGTTATAAAAAAATAACTTTGCTTTCAACGAGCAAAATAAATATAGACGTGTTCGCGAAAAGGTCAAAATTTTTAAACGTGTGTCGTCTGCAAATATTAAAAGGAATGTGTTGAGTGTGGGTTGCATTATATATCAATAGAAATAAGTTGATTGTTTGATATATATATATATATATATATATATATATATATATATTTATTTTTGTATTTATATTATTATTTTTATATCACGGATTTTTATTCGGAAAAAAAAATTAAGTAACGAATAGAATAAAAGTTTTCAAATGCAAAAAGTAAAGCTTGTCAATGCTACAGATTTATACAACGCGCTTATTTTGTTGACTAAAACAAAGAATAGTGAAGAATTTTATTCATTAGTTTCAAATGAAATAATTTTTAAACGGGTTTGTTCTACATAAATTATACAAGAGAAATTATGTACTTATTAACAAAAACTTTTTAAATACTTATTAGGTATTATTTATGAGGTATTTTTATAAAATGTAAAAAAAGTTAATTTAGTACCGTATTTCAAGAATAAAAAAAAGGTTTAACTGCTCTAGCTCAAGCTTTTTCCAGCCACATGTGCATAGCAACGATTACTCCAATACCAAAAAGCATAAGAATGTCATTATTCGATTTTTAAATATATTTCAAATGACCCCACAAAGCTAGTTTTGCAATAGCCCTTCATTTAAAAAGACGGCTCTGTTTGGACCACGGCATATTTAATGTGCAACAGTCCCTTAAACACAGCGGTTACTTTTTGCGGACGACACACACAGACCTTCGATTTCGCGGGGCGCATTCTATCCAAATGCCACCCACTCTGGCCCGTAACTATTTTTAAGAAAAAGATAATTCATATGATTATCTAAAAAACAAAAAAAGTAATTGAAATTTCCGTATAGTTAAATACCGATAAACTTAGTTTCATTGTAAAAGTTTTTGGAAGAAAAATCCTATCTATCAATAAAAAAATCGGTTAAAAAATATAATATTTTGTACAAGAATATAGCCAAATCCTAATTTCAAAAAATTTCATTTCAAATTTTTTTTTAAAAACCATTACTACTCCTACAAAATTTTTATTAGAATATTACTACAGTTTTTGTAAAGTTATTTTATTTGTTTTCATAAAACCTTTAAAAAAAACTGCATTTCGCCTTCAACAATTTCAATGCCGAATTTTTCAGTATCAAGTTTTAAAACAACAGCATTTTTTAACGTTTGTAATTTACAGGCATAAAATTTAAAATTTCACAATTTTATTTAAGGTTTTATTCTGACTTTTTTTCTGCTGGGACACACTAATTATTTAACTATTTTATCTACCAATGCAATGTCGGATTTTAATGTGAATGTCGGGATAAATTAAAGGTTAGTAATATTTAAAACAAACGATTAATTTTCATTATATTTTTGTATTTTAAGAAACATAATTATCCTTTTATAGAATAGAAGGAATTGATGGTTAAACTTTTCAATTAAATTCATACTTTTCTTTCATAACGAGCACATAGTCTCTAAAAGGACCTACTTCCGCATAAATTTAGAAAACAAATAAAATATTGTTGCCAAAATTATTAATTTTAAATTAGGAAAATCTTATTAAGAAATAAACCAACTTTTGTTAAAGTGAGAAAAAAAATCGGATAAAAGGAATCCTCAAATGGGAGCTTTAGAAACCTCCCCTTCCCTTCATTATTGAAACAAGATTTCGCTTTTATGAAACAAACAGGTAAAATAAAGCTTTCAAAAAAAGTTCAAATATCAATTTTCCTAAAATTTACTTTTAAGAAAACCTTTACAAAATTTACACATTACCTGCCAATAATTTCCATGCTAAATTTTTCAACATTAAAAAATAAAAAAAAATTGCAGGTTTTTTGAAGTTTTTAATTTGTCTACATAAAATTTATAAAATAAAACTTAATTTCCCTTCAAGAATTTAGATGCTCAATTTTTCATCATTAGAAATTCTAATAAACAACATTTAAAAAAAAAGTTTTTAACTTTTGTTCAAGCTTTATAAAAGTATGCATAAAACCTTCAATAAAGCTTCACTTTTCCTGTAAGAATATCATTACTAAATTTTTCTACATTAAACCTTCAAAAAAACTGCAGTTTTATTGAAGGTTTAATGTAGAAAAATTTAGTAATGATATTCTTACAGGAAAATTGAAGTTTTATTGAAGGTTTTATGAAGGTTTTTTGATGGTTTTATTTACCTTCATAAAACCTTTAAAAAAACTGCATTTTACCTTCAACAATTTCGATGCTGAATTTTTCAGCATTAAACCTTAAAAAAAACTGCAGTTTTTTTGAAGTTTTTATTTTACCTGCATAAAACCTTCAATTTAACAATTTTAATGAAGGTTTTATGCTGACTTTTTTTGCTGGGTACTCTTTTATTAAAGATTTTTATCTTAGGTGTTTTAACCATTACTAATATTATTTTCGCGTACCCTCAACCAAACATCACATTCCCCCGGGGACACGTGTATCACAGATTAAGAATCGCTGCACTAGAGCTACACAATGGTCTATTGACGACGGTTTGGTATCTATCCTGTGAATAACAAGGAATTAATCATAATTTCTAGGAAAAACCTTTTTCTATAAGCTCCCGTCTTTCAGTTTAAAGCCCAAAATTGCATCGACCTTACAACATTCAATTTCCCTAACACAATGCCTTATACATATAATCGAAACAATCTATGAATAAAGATAATCAGTACACGTCTAACCATTAAAAAAGCCTTTAATTTTTCAGACACAACATATGTTCCGGTCTGCATTGTGATTGGATGACTTTGATGGACCACTGCGCATTCAAACTCTTAATTTCCCATTGGTCCATCGGGTAATTATACCCCATACAATAATGGCGTCCAGCCAGAAAAGCCATTATTAACTATCTTTTGCTCATAACACAAAGCCGAAAGAAAGCTTAAGCGCGGTAGAACCGGTAGCACATTAAAAGGTTCCATCTTATAATAGCCAAGGGACTGTACGAAGGGCAATGCATGTGTACAGGAAGGAGTTTGCCAATAGCATTAATGCTGTTGGCTATTGTTCTAAAACAAGAAAAATAGATAAAACGCGGGTATTTGATATTGATTTGGGGTATTGACAACCTAACGGAGCTTCTTGATAAATAATGCTATTGTGTATGTGACTTGTTGTTTTTGATCGTGACTATATAAGTTTATTTGTATGCGCTATAAAATCTATGTTAGGTAATAAAAAGGATGAAATCTGTTTACGTTATTTTCCAATTCACTTGCTTAATTTTTTACGAATGCTTGTAAAAATATTTCATTTTATTGCGCAAATTTAGTGTATTTTCATATTATCAGTTAACAGGTATATTTTAATATACAAAATAACTTTATATCTTATATATTAAACCCCAAATATAAGAGAATAAGAAACACAAGTTGCTTTTTTTAATGTATTGTAATATACAATATTATACGTAATTGATAAATTTAGAAGTAGGGCAATTGAGATTTTTGATAATAATGCTGGTTTCGTTAATTAACGTCGCACTGGAGCTGCACAGAGGGCTGTTGGCAACGGTTCGCAGCCTATCTCAAATGAAAGACCCGGGAACGATGCCTCGAATTTTTGAACCATGGTCAGATGACGAGGACAACACCTGAGGTAGCACACGACGCAACCTCAACAGACGTCAAGGCATTGGACCCCGATAAGATTTAAAATGCAGCAGTCCCGTTGGTATAATTTGTTGCCAGTATAATTTGTTGGATGTTCTGGACGACTTTCTAGTATTCTTGTAGTGAAGCTGGTAATCAGAGGAATGCTAGTTCGAACCCGTGCGATGGACTTAACAAAGAAAAGTAAAAAAGTAGTGATCTTGCGATCGGAGGGTTGCTATCTTCGCTACAAAAATATTAGAAAGTCGTCCAGAACATCTAACAAATTATACTTTCATGTATACAGGACTGGTGCACGATTAATCTGATCAGAATCCAGTGTCCTGACGTCTATTGAGGTTGCGTCGGATGCCAGCTCAGGTGTTGTCCTCGTCACCTGACCATGGGTCAAAAATACGAGGCATCATTCCTGGGTCTTTCCTTCGAGATAGGCCCCGAATCGTCGCCAATAGCTCACTGTGTAGCTCTAGTGCGACGTTATTTAATCAAACCAAGTATAGCAAAAGAAATTGTTTATTATGTACAGTTAAACAGCCAAACAGTGACTAATTCCCAACAATTTCTGTTTCCGAGCAGTTTGCAATTTTGTGAAAATTTTCACCACCCTTGCGGATAAATTTAGCAGCCAATGTCCAATAACCTAACACGCGAGAACCGACAAAACTGCAAAATCCACATTTCTTTACTTATCGATACACGTTCTTGAAGACCCCAGATAATATTACTTGAACCTCGTCTTGCATAACCCGCATACAATGGATCTAAAATAGCCGATTAATATTTGATACAGCTCACGTTTAGTATCCTCAACAAGCTGAATCTTCAAATTTCCAAAGATAACGCAAAGGAATCTGTAAGACTGTGCAGACTCTCTGATGGGTGTGTGACGAGTGACACCGCACAGAAGCCCCGCACACAGTTAAAATCTTCAAGCATGGATCCTTCATAGTAGAGAAAACATAATGTTATAATCACGCTAACATCAAAGTGAGGCCAACATGTATGGCCTCAGACGCGTGTTAATTTTCGTCATTCCATTCATAAATGTTCAGTGTTACACATTTCCCAATTCATCAGCCAATCGCGAGTATTTTTTAATTCATAATTTTGAAAAAAAGTCACGTGTCTGAGGCCATTCGGTCTGAGATGTTGGTTTCACGATTATGACGTCATATTCGCTCTACTACAGTCCATTCATGCTCGAAGGTTAAAATGGAAAAACGTAAAATGATTTATAAAAAATTAATTTTACACAGATATTTAATGTTTTTTTTTTTTTTAACTGTGTAGATTATTTTTAATTTTCGGTTACTCGGTATGTCTAGGGTATTTTTGCTGTTCACCAATCATAAATTATCTGGTTTTTAATGAATTTTTTTAGAATATAAAAAGAAAAAAATCTACATTAAACGTTAAATTCAACTACAGATAAAAGGTTGGCGTTAACTAGATTTTTTTGTTTAGGAGTCTGTGTTGGTGGGGGGAGGGGGGGGAGGGATTTACAAATTGGATTTGTGCAAATTGAACTTTTCAATATCCTGACTAAAGATGTGGAACATGTCCTTGCGTTTTTGATGTCCAAGACACTGGACTGGTTGGTTTCCCTGCAAGACACTAAATCCGCCAATCCAGTGCAGTACTGTTACACAAAAAGTATATTTTTGGGGGCCGGGGGTGAAATTTCTGGTTGAAACCAGAAATTTCCCAACTTAACGATTCGAAATTCTCAACTCAACAGTGCTGAAAATTCCCAGTTCCAACTTATAGACATTTTTAATTTTATATATATTTTGGGTAATATTAAACAGTTTTCTTCACAAGCATTGATTTGTTGCACGCATATTCCAATGCAATGTCAGTTCGGAGGTCTAATTTAAATGTAATCATACAAATTGGGCAATTTCTAATTTTCTCGCTAGCTTTCATTTGCTAAAAATATTCATTTTCTTCATGCATAACTTTTCCCAACTCGAGGATTTTTAGAAGTTGAAATTCCCAACTTTCAGGGTTTGCAAATTATTGGGGGGGGGGGGGGGTCCGACGGGCCTGTTCCAATGTCTCAAACGTCAAGCATAGCGTTTACTGATGAAAAACGCAAGACATGTGCCAGCACTAAAAAGGGCCCCGCGATTCGATTCGCACTTGGCCCAGCGACTGCTGAGGACGGATCCGAGACTGTGCTCACTGACGGCTTTGTATTCTGTACGGGGGAAAAGAGCTTTTTAAAAATGGGTTATGCCGTGACATAATTTTAGCTCTTTTCCAGCGAATTTTTGTGGGTTGACTGCGACCCAGATTGTTACTGCGGCGTGTTTGTGCCAGGACTATTTCCGGCTCAACTGTGGTGGGTGGAATTGGTTGTTATTATTACTTTTTTTTTTAATTCTGGGTATAAACAATGGGTATGGCACGCACTTGTTTATTGGAAGATGACTCTGTTTGAAAATTCTGGAAAATTTCCCGACTTAAACCTCCAAACGTTTTTGCGACACAACTTCAAAATTGGAAGAGCGAGCGTTCAAAACGTGTTTCGTCACATCGGCGCTGTTAAAAATGACATGCTCACTTTTAAAGAAACTTTGGTAATTTTGACAAAACAGACGCCTGCTAAATGCTCCGATTGAATAATTCGACAAAAATTAGGTATGTTCATAAAAAAAATGTCGTTTGAGTGAAAAACTAACAAAATAATTTGTCATATTTGGCAAAAAATTTAATCGGAGTATATATAACATATAAACCATATTTAACGGTGAGGCAATTATAGAAAAACGCAAACAACTTTTACTAAATGCATAGACCAATAGTCCCCAAAAGGTGGTCCGTCGACCCCCGGGGGTCCGCAAGTAGATGTTAGAGAGTCCGCAGATTCACAAAGGGGAAAAAATGGTTAAAATGTACTGATTTAAGAGTGACAATATCAAACTTGCAACCAAACTAGGACGGTATTATGAATAAAAAAGAATTTCATCCCATCAGTTCGAAAATCAATGCAGTAAGTAACTTAAATTACTATTACGATGTTTGCATGAGTTTAAATGAGTGTTAAATGTACAAGTAGGAGATTAAAAGTAATTAAACTTCCGATTGTGATGTTATCTTTTCTACGCATTTGTCGGGAAAATATGTGTGTGTAATATGTGTATGCAATATGTAATAATATTATTATATTATGTAGTAAAAGTTGTTTGCGTTTTTCTATAATTACCTCACCGTTAAATATGGTTTATATGTTATATATACTCCGATTAAATTTTTTGCCAAATATGACAAATTATTATATGTATGTAATAAATATATGTAAATATGTGTAAAATTAAAATGTAAATGAAATTAAATAATGTAATAAATATAATATGTAAATATGTGTAAAATTAAAAGAACTTATAAAATTTCAAAATTGTTTCTTCTCTTCATTTCCATGTTGAAACAAAATTGAAACGTACATATGCCCAAAGCGCGAGGGGACGTTTATGTTCATATATGATTTGTCAAATCCATCAGTCAGGCTCGAACTCGCAATCCTATGATTACTAACCGAAAGCCTTTATTCACTGGACAACTGGGGGCATTCGTTAACGATTTAAAATAATTCTCAAGCTAAAAAATAACTGTTCACATTAAACTTGTGAAATTGACAATATAAGCAAATATTGGTACGCAAGTATTATATTCGGATAACAATTGTTTTACGAATTGTGCATTTTTAATTCTTGGTAACAAACTAAACTTATATGTTGGTCGGATTTTTTTTTTTTTTCGAATTTCCTGAAAATGCATTTGTGTTTTTATTCGTTGCATGTTCTATCCAGAATTCTAATTATCTGGCCTGTAAGTCTATTTATTCTATACTGCTAATCCAACGTCTGTTCTATCCTGTCCATTTTCTGGACCGTAAGGTTTCCTGTCGACAATAAGGACATTCGATGCAGACCATGAAGAGATAAACACACCATACATAGAAATCTAAATTAAAAAGTTATGTCTGTAAGATGCGATATTAATCGAATATAAAACAGACCACTTAATCGCTTTCAGGTAAGCCCACTGATCTCTAACTGTAGCTTCTGGATTGAGAAAGGCAGTTTGTCGACTTGAAGTCAATTGAAGGTTAAAAAACTTTACCCTACTTCCATTTCTACCACTATATTTAGTATGTTCATGCTAAAATATGCCGAATTTTAGTATCCATTTTAACCAATAAAAAGTGGATAATACAAAAAAACTAAATTTTAGAAGATATACAAATTAATTCTATAAGTATAAAATACAATATCTAGTCCCATTTAACATTTCTATAACAACACAAATTCACTATTAAAATTAGTTGGAGTACAGTATGGCTTCAACCGCGCTCACAGAGGGAACTGGTTATGAGCGTTCCAGAACTTACAATTACAGTTCAGTGGGTAAGCCTTGCGAAAGTACACAAAATCCCGTGAAACACTGATTTACGTCGCTTAAGACGCGATGTTACGCCGCCAAGAAAATCTATCGCAATCGCGTAATTAATGACTTATTAAAGATCCTTGACTTGTTTCTCGTGTGTTCCTGAATCGGAAGATTCTATGGTACTGGAGGAGATGGAGGAAGGCTCTTAATTGCGTAAAAAGTAGAAATTCTCTATCGCGAAATTGATTGGCTGCTTTCTCTGTGGTAATTCTCGTGATTCGGGTTTAATTGAAGAGATGTGGTTAGAGGGGAGGGAATGGTTTGTGTACCCAAGAGGACTGCTAATGAGATGAGTGAAATACTTTGAAATACCTTATATTACACTAGGCTGAGTTTCTAATGTAATACTTCACAGGAAAATTTGTGAAACATTCAAGTATGCAACATAACATTTTCTTTTATCCTGTATTGAAAATTCACTTATCGGAAAACATTACAAGAAAAATAATTTTAACCAAAATGTTGCTAACCACAAAAAAAATAATGTGGTAACAATTATTTTTTATTTTGGAATTTACAATTTTCTAGATACCGAGGACAAGTTAAGTTGGTCGCTGGTCAAGAGATTAATTTTCTAACAGGTCTGTAAAATCCCTAAAATTAGATATGCATTAAAAAAAAGTTAATTAAGTTAAATGTATTGTATTCTCGTTAAAAATAAGTTTCACAGCCAATACCTTAAATGGAAAGTGTTAAAATTGGATAGTGAAAATTTACTGCAAGGCCTGATTCACCATATTTTATTTATTTGCAGTTAAAATTGTGTAAAAGTATCAATCAAAATTTCATTATTGTTATTGAGGGTTTTCATAACTTTTTCATAATTTGTTTCCGAAAATTTCCATAATTTTTTTCCGATTCGTTTCTTGTTTTGAGATGTACAGCGAACTTAATATGCATTGGTTTTCATTCTTCAATACTATTTTACTCGAGAGGCGCTTCAATCAATGCTATTTTGCCTATAATAGCATTAGATACCGATATTTTACTTTTTAAATATAAGTTACTTTACAATAAATATTAGAATACACAACATTTAATGGGAGCAGAAAATTCAAAACAAAAGGAGTTACATTTTGCCGCTATTCGCATAGCATTACTATTTTTTAACCCTTTGAGCGGACAATGAATATTGGAGCTACAAAGTTGTTTTTGCTGTAAATAGTACTTGATAAATTTTAGATACATAATTAGTACATATACTGTCTAATATAGAACCAAATTTAAGTTTCCTTAGTATGAAAGTGTTGGATTGTAGTCTTATGGAAAATAGGAGTTGGCTTTCCAATTACTTATGTTGTGAGAGATCGTGCCAAGGGTTTTCATACTAAGGAAACTGAAATTTGGTTCTATATTAGACAATGTATGTACTAATTACGTTATTCCCTTTCTGTATTTATTAATAAGAGCTCTTATCTCAACCCCCCTCACCTGACCTTTGTTATTTAATTCTCATATTTCCTATCGTTAATTAGATGGAGATGCAAGGACCATAGTTGCATAATAGCCCACACTAACCTTTTTTGAGCCTTGAATGTGTTGTTGGACGTCAAAACTTGTACTCCAATCACACAAAAAAACGTTTGGAGTTGTGAAAATAAGTATATTAGAATGTATGTGAATTCCAGTACAAATTTAAATTTCTAAATGGAAAATAAAATAATAAAATAAGAAGGCATAAAAGACTACAGAAGGATCACAAAATTGTTTGACGATAGTCATTGTTTGACTGTGTCACATTTAGCTGTATTGGCTAAATAATTTTTTTTTGTCCATAAATACTTCGCTTATATTTTCAACAAGTCACTTAGCTTTAGTAGCAACAAACAAAGTAGTTAAAGGATAACAAAAATAAGGGTTTATTATGTGTAATTAAATAGCCAAAAACAATGACCCTCATTCACCCTAAATTTGACTAAATGGAGAACCTATTTATTAATATAGTATTTTTATGAACGTATCAATTTCCATTTCGGATTATGTTACTATACTCGGGGACAACCTAAGTTGAGCCTAAATCAATTGAATATTTATACATAAAATAGCTTCCTCTTCAAGTCCAACTTAGGTTGTCCCCGAGTATATCATCAATAGTAAAACTATTTTCTAAGTTTAACCATTTTTTATCTGCAATTAATGAAGAAGGCTTTTGCCATCGATGCCCGCTTTGAATTGAAAAATTACGAACAGGACTTACTCTCTCTCTTTCAGCGAATTATCCGTCCTATCCCTGAACGTATGTCGCCTCTTCTCGTCGTCGCGATGCGTCGTTGACCAATGGAATTTGGTCTTCACCAGCTGAAGCATCGCGTTTCTTAACGCACAAGACACTTATCGTCAAAGGAAGAAGATTTCGAAGATGTGTCAGATCTCAAGAGATCTGATCGGAGATCTGTCACGTGACGATCTTAAGAAGAGTTAGCGGGTCTTTCTTCCGAAGTACCTGGAGAGGGAAGTTTTTTTCCTCCAATATCCGTGTAGATGATAATGGCAAGAAGCCTTTTCTGCCAGCGTCTTATCATCACTGATTCGCGAACGTTGAATGGGGAAAACGCTGAGTTGATAAAAAGATAAGTGGATATGGGGAGGAGTGTGTTTGTCTAACGGATTTGACAATTTTTATGAATTTTTTGTTGAGGTGTGCGTCACGTACGGTAGCGGGCATCGCAACCTATGACAGCTAACTTATGACAGTTAATGTTGCTCATGAAAGTTGAACCATTCCCAGCAAAAAAAAAGTCAGCTTAAGACCTTCATGAAAAGTGTGAAATTGAAGTTTTTTAAATTTTTTAAAAGGATATTGAAACAAAAGCTGCAGTTTTAAGATTTAAATCCTTAAATCCTTTTTAATTTTTGCATTTTCTCTTCAATAGCTTCAATGCTTCGAATGCTTCAATACTTCTTGTGAAGATTTTTACAAGTTTTATGAAGGAATTTGGACGAAAACCCCTTAACTTAATTAATATTAAAAAAAACTATTTTCTGCCATAAAACCTTTAATTTCACAATTTTTATGAAGACTTTATGTTGACTAATTTTTGCTGGTACCTATGAGAGTTATTGTTGCTCATGAAAGTTGAGCCATTGATGGTAAATTTGTAAAATAAACAATATGCACAGAATAATCTAAAAAAAAACTGACTCTTAAATAAAATTTAAGAAGCAAAAGAGACAAGAACCTGGTTTTAAATATTCTATAGTAGTGTTTCAGTAAAAAATAAAAAAAAACATTTATAATAACATCTTATGAATAACACTTCATATGGCTAGAATGTTTCAAAGATCATAAACAAAGGGTCATTGGAAAAAACGAGAGTTCACGTTTTATTGAAATTGATATCTCCACGTACTTTAAGTATGAGTTTTCATAGTACCAAGTTGCGAAACATAAAATGATACTAGTACGTCAAAAACAAAACATTAAAAGATAAGAATACACATATGCAATTCCAGGGGGTTACTAAGTCCAGAACTCGCAACACTTTTTACATATGTCCCTAGAGGAAAAGAGACCAAACATCTTTAAAAAAGGGACAAAAAAGGACCTCAAAATATAAATTCTCAATAAATTTTAAGTCATCAATATGAGTGTGACAAAATTATAAGGAAAATGCAATGGAGCAAAAAGAAAGGTAAATAAAAAGTTATATTTTCTATGTAACAATACAGGCTATAGCCGCGCCCTGGCAACTATCGGGCATCCAACTGAACTATTTAGTTGCATGCAACGGAAAAACTCAAACTGTATCTGCTCATTCAACAATTATCGGACATGCAACTATTGGAAAAAATATCCTTACGCTCGACACCGCGTTAACAACTTTGTCAAATAATTGACAATTTTGCGATTTTGATTGGATTGCAAAAATAAGAGTTAGGGCTATTTTTCATCTTTACCTTATTGGTTTCGAAATCTGAAACAGAAAATATTGATGCAATAAAACGGGGATGTATAAAAACTTTTTAGAATGCAATCAATTAATTATACTAAAATTTCAACTAATTTATTATTGATTTTGAATTTTTGATATTTGATTTCTATATTACCCTGAATTGTAGTTTCACGCCTTAGTGAACGTAATTCCTACATTTTAAGTAAGATTATTAAAATTTAACTTTATTAAAATTAATTAAATTAAGAAATTAAAAATTAATAAAATTAATTATTTAAAAATTAATAAAATTAATTATTTAAAAATTAATAAAATTAATTAATTAAAAATTAATAAATTAAAAATTAATAAATTAAAAATTAATAAAATTAATTATTTAAAAATTAATAAAATTAATTATTTAAAAATTAATAAAATTAATTAATTAAAAATTAATAAATTAAAAATTAATAAATTAAAAATTAATAAATTAAAAATTAATAAATTAAAAATTAATAAATTAAAAATTAATAAATTAATAAATTAAAAATTAATAAATTAAAAATTAATAAATTAATAAATTAAAAATTAATAAATTAAAAATTAATAAATTAAAAATTAATAAATTAAAAATTAATAAATTAAAAATTAATAAATTAAAAATTAATAAATTAAAAATTAATAAATTAAAAATTAATAAAATTAATTAATTAAAAAATTAATAAAATTAATTAATTAAAAATTAATAAAATTAATTAATTAAAAATTAATAAATTAAAAATTAATAAATTAAAAATTAATAAATTAAAAATTAATAAATTAAAAATTAATAAATTAAAAATTAATAAATTAAAAAATTAATAAATTAAAAATTAATAAATTAAAAATTAATAAAATTAATTAATTAAAAAATTAATAAATTAAAAATTAATAAATTAAAAATTAATAAATTAAAAATTAATAAATTAAAAATTAATAAATTAAAAATTAATAAATTAAAAATTAATAAATTAAAAATTAATAAATTAAAAATTAATAAATTAAAAATTAATAAATTAAAAATTAATAAATTAAAAATTAATAAATTAAAAATTAATAAATTAAAAATTAATAAATTAAAAATTAATAAATTAAAAATTAATAAATTAAAAATTAATAAATTAAAAATTAATAAATTAAAAATTAATAAATTAAAAATTAATAAATTAAAAATTAATAAATTAAAAATTAATAAATTAAAAATTAATAAATTAAAAATTAATAAATTAAAAATTAATAAATTAATAAATTAAAAAAAAAAAAATTAAAAATTAATAAATTAATAATTAATAAATTAATAATTAATTAATTAGAGTGGACAGAGGGACAAGTTTTCTGCTTTTTTAAAAATAAAAATAAAAAGTCATTTCGAACGTTTTGGCGAAATTTTTATTTTACAAAAAAAGAATTGATCTTTATTCTGTTTTCTAAAACAAACATTATATGACGTCATGGTCACTTCCAAAGATATTTTCTTACAAATCAACAACAACAAAATGTAAACCTCCATGACCCGGCATCAAATATTTAGGCTGATGCGATGTCAACCTCGATCTGTAAACCAAATCGCATTTCTGGCGGTAAACATTTACAACACGCAAGTGTCTGTAAAACCACCTGTGTACAAAAAGATCGGAATGAAAGCCACTTCACCTTCTGCCAATCGCGTTTCCCAACAGTTAACGGGAAACAATAACAATTACAGAAATCTGATTGTTTATTAGGAATCGTAATCTTTCTGCCTCTAAATACAGGCATAAAAAATTGGGAATAAAAAGGTCACCCCGGTTTTGTGATAACAGGAAGAGCCGTAAGACAGCCTTATTTCTATGGAAAGATAACGTATAGTGATAATTTTTAGAAAGGAAACTCGTGATAAGTTGGAGCGTATCTGGTTTTTAAGGTAATAAGTTAAAAATATAGTTTCACAAATAAGGAACTTGTTGAATGGCTTCGCGATGTTATCAAATTTGTTAAAGTATATGCATTTATAAAGAAGTTGTCCCCATCGGAACTCGAACCCGCAGTCTATTATTCGGAAGTTCCGAGCGCTACCGACTAAACTACGAAGGCACGTCATATCTCGATCTTGTCTCTATACGCGATATTTCTAAAGTTGTTAAAATCGTTTACAACACCAAATGGTGTTTTAAAAATCCGAGTCTTATACTATTAAACATAGGTACTCAAAAATAAGTAAAATATAATAATTTTTGATTACATTCGATGCTTATTATAGCTCCGAATAACATAAGTGTCATTTTTGAAAAATACATGCACTCAAAAAGAGTACAATGAATAAAAAGAACAGTTGCTTGCCTTCACAAAAATACTTTCAATAAATATCAACAATTACAACCAACTTACTTACCGGGCTTACCAACCGACTTACCGGGAATCGAACCCATTTCCTCAGAAACCTCTGTCCAGTGCCTTATCCGTTGTACTACCAGGGCAACGTGTAGAAGTTATAAACAAAATAAATGTTAAAAAGAATGCACCATAAGAATGGTAAGTAAGATAATTGAATTGTAATAACCCAGTTTCTATTTAAGCAATCGGCATCAAATAATGTGGAAAACCATCTCCTGAACAACTATTTTAAGATTGTCAGGTCGCTTTGTTAGGATGGCTTGAACAGAAGCTGATATTAGCAATATAAAATCACACTGCTCATTTTTGCGGAAGTACGGTTATCTTAAATTTGAGTACGTCGTCGCTCATTTACGATACAAATATACTTAAAGAAAAACGAGTATGTTAAGGTACTCACTTTTAAGCATATTTTTTCACACTGTAGGTGCTCATCTTGTGGATGATTAGTACTTAAATATAAGTTTTCAGCCTTTTATACAGAGAGAAAGTAGGTGTTTTGTGATCCACAGACAGACTGTTTTATTATGGAGTGTTAGCATAAAATTATAAGTAAAATTACACATAAATACCCGTTCTTCGCACAGGGTAAATTAAAAGGGGCTAATTCTATCAGTCAAGAACCGTATGTTCTAATTAAATAATAAAAATAATAATTCTGGATTTTGAGGTGAAACAACCATCGGATCCCCATATATATTTTTTAAAAATATTGAAATAGCTGTATACAGCAGTAAAAAAAACCGGACAAATAAAAAGGTGTGCTAAAGAATGGAAATTAAGAGAAGTAAAGTATAATAACTCAGTTCCTCTTTAACATATCGACACAAAATAAAGTACAAAAACCTTAATATAAACTATTTTTTTGTTATTAAGATCAGTTTGTATTTTGTTACTTTTCGTGCAGTGATATTTTGTTATGTGTCGGTACACATTTGTTATTTTTGGCGTTAAATAACAGAGCTTGTTCAGCTCTGGTTCAATGGCCTGTATGACGTCATTTTTATTTACATGGTTTGGGTAAGCTAATTGGTCAACTCGCTGAAACTCGTTTGTTGATTCGCTAGAACAAGTACTGATGGACGTTGCCAAACCTATCTTAACCGGATCCAGTCTATGGTCATTAAAGCATTAAATAACACTTCATTTCGACGATTCCTTTTCGAAGTGTATATATGCAGTTTTAGATACTTTTTCAGAAAAGCGAAAGTGCAACGGAAATGACGGTGAATCAGATAATTTTAGCGATTCCATCATCATCTCCATCTTTGCTTATCGAAGTGAATCAGGGGAAAAGGAAATTGCACGCTTTGCTTTTTCCTTAATAACCAACGGGCGTAAACTTTGCTATTGAGTTGTCTTTTATGATGGCACAAAAGAGGATACACAAAGGGGGGAAATAACACTTTCAAATTGGTAATTAATTGCGTCGTAAAAACTATTTAGTACTGGTCAGGAGCGCAGGGATAAGTAGGGTATCAAATTTGAGTGTAAAACAGTTTAATTTCTATATAAAGGGTGTCTTAAAATTAACACAAGATTTGAATTTGTCACCATTCGTGCAATAAAGTGTTGGAAACCCTATTAAAAAAACCATTTGACAGTTGATAGTTTAGGGTTAGTAAAAATGGTTTCAACAAGACGGTGCCACTTGCCATACAGCCCCGTGAAACAATTCAATTACTTCATGAGACATTTCCTGGCCGTGTACTCTCTCGTTTAGGTGATAAGAATTGGCCCCCTAGATCGTGTGATTTAACATCATTGGATTTCTTTTTATGGGGTTATTTGAAGTCAAGGGTCTGTGCCAACAAGCCCACAAGCACGCGTGTATTGAAGGAGGAAATTCAACTCTGCATCAGCGAAATTCAGTCACATTTATGCAAAATGGTCATGGAAAATTTCGACGAAAGAGTGCGTAGCAAAGCCGTGGAGGCCATTTGCCCGATGTGTTATTCCATACATAACCCTATCCTGTGTACTTTACGATTCAATAAAAAAAATAAAAATTTAAAGAAAAAAATATTTTGTTTTTTATTTAATTCAAATCTTCCGTTAATTTTGGGACACCCTTTATAAATACGAAAGCCCTCGCCACTCACTTATCACTAATTCTCAAACTATTCGCATACCCAGGAAGATGAAATTTGGCTAAGTTGTTCATTATACCTGTAATAAGAAAAGTAAGCTATTTTTTTCAAATCGAACGTTTTTATGGGGTGAGTGGGGGAAATCCCTTATTCGAAGTTAGTCGCGACGTCATTTTCGGATACCTCCGATTATCGCTTGCGTTTTTGTCAAAATTTCAAAAATTTCATTTTTTTTTTAAAACTGCTTTTAAAACGTTTAAGGCTTTTTTAAATATTAATATGTTTTCACTACCATTTTTTTTCTCAAGTCCTTTGAACTATACTATAATACATAAGAATTGACTTTAAAATGTTGTATAGAACATGTATTTGTTTTTAATATAAATAGTTATTCACAATAACACAAACATTTTATTTAAAAATTTTAACTTTTTTTACTTTAGAACTTAAAAATACCTACTACTTATAGAGCTAATTCGCATGCCAATTTATAATATATACATATTTTACAATATGCTTTAAAAAATTATACATTTCTTCAATAATAATAAAAAAAAGCCTTAGCATTTCGAAAAAGTTAATATCAAGGAAAAACAAATACTGAGAAAAAACGATTTAAATTTATATTATTAGTACAATCATTTAAATTTATAGTACAAGCATATTTAGAAGATTCCAAATTATAATTTTAATAAATAAACAAAATCGTGAATTTTACATTTTAAAATTTTTTGGGCACTGTGGCCCCTTAACCTGTGTTACAATGAAAACAAACTTACAGGTTCGTTATTTTGCTCATCTCTCAGAAGGGTTTTAAATAGAACGCGCTGTCTGAAATGTAATCTTTTTTTATGTACACAGGAAATGGAAGAAACACAATTTCATGCATTATTTAGGAAGTGCGTGTTTACACTTTGGTGAGTGATTAACCGGAAATGAACCATTCAACAAAGTAATTTTTTCCCCTTTCTAATGGGGATGCTGTGGACATAGGGATAACTTTTATCCCTTTTTTCACCATATACCAACCATTCCAAGCAGTGGCGGATCTATGCGTTACCCTACTGCCAATTAGCAGGAGCCAGACAATAAAACATATTTAGGTCTAGCTGAAGTAACCCACGTTGCCCGGGTTTTACGGATAGTATTGGGCGATTTCTTCACTGTGGCGCCATCTGGTGGTTTTAGTAAGAAGTCATATATACTTTAAGGGGTGGGAAGAGGGATAGGGTAAGGGAGGTTGTGGGAGTGGCCTATCCCGTCGGAGGGGTCTGTCATTTTTTTTACGGGAGAGGGGGGACAAAGTTTGATAGGCCCTATGCTGTAAAACATAAATAAATAAAACAATAAGTCGGTATATTCGACATTTTACTCATTCATTTTAGGAAAAATTCAAAATTTTAAGATAATTTGACTTTTTTTTTTATCATTTATCAATTACAGTTATTTTCAGATAAATTTCGATATTCAAAAGAAATTTAAATGGAAGGTGGAAGGTCGTGTCTCGCGAACCGACGACGCGTTTCTTTAAGGGGTGGGGAGAGGGATTATTACGGAAAGTTCCAATTGCGGCCCATGACAACCTTTTGTCTGGGCGATAAACAATTGTTTTCTTCTTTGAGAATATGGTAAACCCGCACCGGAAAGTTCCAATTGCGGCCCATGGCAACCTTTTGTCTGGACGATAAACAATTGTTTTCTTCTTTGAAAATATGGTAAACCCACACCACTTCGGCTGCAATTGGGCTATTGCTGTTTATTATTAGTAAATGAACTTCGACATGTGCAATAATACATTGAAAGCCTGATTAGGAAAATGACTATAATTTCCACCATGTGAATTTTGAATCGGAAAATTGTTGTCATCCCCCCCAATCGTATTCCTCTAGCTACGGCCCTGAATGTTATTTTAAAATGTATTTTCACGATTCCTAGAATCTAGAAATGCATCAAACTGACCTAGCAATTCTTCTGTGGATTGTTTGATCATAAGTTACGTAACTGCAAGGTCTTTGAATAATCTCCTTTTTTATGTATATAAAAAAACTACCACGTGAGCGTCTCGTTTTGAAGAAAATCCCATTGTGAAAGTCACTCAACAGATGATGAACGCACACAAATATAGGATTTAGTCTTCGACATTATTTTTAGAGAACAGTTTCTGTCTGCGTTTGTTCTTTCTTACGAACTGTTTGTTTAACTTACTCTTTTTTGCATACTGTTCCTTTTGAGTAATGGTGTTTCTACTTCACACAAAAAATACTGGAAACTACTACTTGGTTAATTATCGAGCTGCAACAGTTTAGAGGTAGTTGAGCAGGCAACAGGTTTAAAAAATTAACAGTTATGAAAAAACAAATAACTCTTAACGGCTTACGGTGAATGAACAGAGAGCAGTTACAAAAAACAGGTCTAAATTTTAAAATTCCAAAGAGAAGAAATGGGATTTCAGACAACAGACAAAGTTTTACAAGAATAAAAAAAAAAGAAACTTGATATCTTCGCATTGTAGGACTAGTTTCAAAGCCAGATAAATCCAAATTTTTTTCGCAAAAATCGTTTTGAATATTTTTTTTTCACTAGTTCTCAAAGCACTACATCACATTGCAAAGTGGTATCGACCAAAAGTGTCCGAGTCCAGTCTAAAATGCATTCAAAGTCATGGATTTAGATCCAAAAGTACGTGGCTGTCAACCGTTTACAGGGTCTCTGGTAAAATTTATGAAAATGGATATATCTGGTTTTGAAACTAGACGACTCAATTATGATAGCATTGCAGTAAGACAAGTGAAATAACAAGACCCATTACAGCTAATAATTTAAATGTAAGTTTGATAAACTAGAAATAGCTTAAGATAATAAAATATATAGAACAGTTTCAAAAACAATAGTTATAGTAACAATAAATATTAAAATTTGCTTTACCATTAACCAGTGACAATCACTGAGCTAAAATAAACACTGGTGTGATGACTCTCATTGGAAATAAATGACGCGTGGATGAAAATTGCTCGGAAAGCCCCCCCCCCCTCCCCCCCCCCCTCCCCCCCCCCCCCAACTGCCCTGGTTGATAAAACATTCTATCTAACCTACATCCTACCTACCTAACATTGCACTGTTAGTTGTGTTGCGTCGGTCTTGAGTATTTGATTAATTCATTGATATATATTTGTCTAAATAAGAGAAGCAAGTATGGCAAAACATTAAATGTGTAACATTTAATGTATTTTTGAAAGACAAAACTGATGTCTTAAAACTAGGATAATCTGCACTTCATCATGTGAAAGAACTATATATGTATACCTTGGAACAAAAGGGTGTAAAGCGGTCGCGCACACGCTGTGTCTTCATTCCAGTGCTTATTTTAACTCAGTTGTGCCAACAGGCCACTAGTTTAAGGCTCAGAATCTACCCACACCTTTTCGTAATATCAAGAGGAGAAAAAAAATCCGAATACTGTAATCAAATTTGAATGAAGTCAAGTTATCCCATCTATAGCAGCGTTTCCCTTCATTTGAAAGAACAGGTGAAAAATAACCAATTAATTTTTTTCAATTCCCACACAAAAGGAATGCTTCAGCTGTCTCGGAAGATTACGAGCCACCCTCTCTCTATCCACAGAGGTCACCTTCGGTTCCCGTCACACGTTTAATAACGTAAATAATAAGCACCAAAGGGCACAAAAACAGCTTTCTCATCGACATCGGATCACGTGCGGGCCGTGCTTTCACTCCCAAGGAAAATGTATCTTGTTTTCTGGTTGCACGTGCCGATGATAGAGTAGTGGGGCAAAGTCTCATCAGTAGACTTATCAGTGAGGTGAAGTCTGAATTGCATTGTGGGAAGAGTGACAAAAGAGGAAAGGTGAAGGGTGTTGCGATGGCCGACCTCCAGGAAAATAAACATCGGGGAATCGTATGATTTTACGATATGATTCGCCGATTTGGAATGATTAATCAGAGGTTTCGTAAAAATGTTTTGTGAGTTCGTGGGTTTGGTGTCCATTTGAGTTGATTGAAATAACGTCGCATTAGAGCTACACAGTGAGCTATTGGGTCTATAGTTCGGGATCTATACCAAAGGAAAGATCAGGGAACACTGCCTCGTTAATTTTGAACCATTGTTCATAGGTGTGGGGACGTTTTGACAACGACAGATTTAACGTGCACCAGTCCCTATACACGGTGAATATTTTATGATACGCGTACAGAACGAATCTGATAACCCTCCGATGACCAGATTGCTACACTCGCTGGAGATCGAACATACGCCCATTGGATGATGAGTACAATGCCCTTACCATTTGGCTCACAGGCCCCAGCGAAATGTAGTTATATTACCACTACACAATATGGAAGGCATTTGTAAGATATACGACAGATACTGGTAATAACAAACAATAATACAACGGTATGAAAATTTCCATGAAACCTCAACCCTCGGACCTAGCACCACACTTAACATGGACTACGACTGCTACGACACGATAGTTTCATGCATGGCCCTCTGTCCGTGACTATACGACAAGGAATCTGCAAGATTATAAAAACATGAGATGACATAAACGTCAAACTGTCAGGAAAAGTAACTGGACCTTTTGTCTGGAAAGTAACTGGATTTCCTGTGGACGTTTGCCAGGAGCCGCCGAGAACAGGCTCTCTTCCAAATGTTAATCAACATAAACCCATTTTGAAAAAGACAATAGAAGGATTTGTAATTATTTATCTTTTTTTTTTTTTTTAAACATAGTAGAAATAGTGACGTAGGGTGCGTAGGTAATTTTGCCAGCGTTTTTCCGGCAGTGTTTTGGCAAACATAGATGGCTGTAAGTTGGCATATAGGGTGGTCACAAATAATTGGGCGATGGTCATTGATTGGCTGTAAGTTGGCATATAGGGTGGTCACAAATAATTGGGCGATGGTCATTGATTGGCTGTAAGTTGGCATATAGGGTGGTCATAAATAATTGGACGATGGTCATTGTTTGGCTGTAAGTTGGCATATAGGGTGGTCACAAATAATTGGACAATGGTCATTGTTTGGCTGTAACATATTTAGCTGTAGGGTGTCAAATCTACACAAGAAAATAATTTTTTTTCCTCAACATCTCAGATTTTTATGAAAATTTGTGAACTTATTATATCTACTAAGAATGTCAATCACGCAAATGTTTGACCTCCTTGGCCAATTTATTTTTTAGTTATTTGTACTTAAAAATGGCAGGAAACCTAAAATCTGCCCTTGATGGCTGCATTTAAATTACCGTAACTCCCGTTATAATTAACACATAAAAACAATTTTTGTATCTATTTAAAGCTCTTTAAATGACTTTTAAAATGACATGAAACACTTGAAGGGGGGGGTGAAACATTTCAAGGTCATGGTTTTTGACCTTTAATCTTGAATTCCTAATAAACGAATTTCTCAATAATGCATAAAACCATAGCAAAAAGAATGGTTTATAACATGCCAAACAATGACCACAGCCCAACAATTTGTGACCACCCTGTAACTCTTTCGTAATTTTTTTTTCTAGCTAACTTTTTATCGCAGTTTTCTTAAAGTCGGTTTTCCTTTTTTACTGGATCAAACTGAAAGAGTTTAGCCGATTTGGGCTTCCATATTGCCAATTATTTTATGAACGAAAATTAAAATCGACGTATTATTGAGCTATTTTGTAAAGTTTTTTCCCCGGATAAATCAGAAAAACATTATTTATACCAAATTTAAAATGCCATGAGTTATGTGAGTCGATATTTTAAAATGCTGCTTAAATGCTATGTGTTTTAAAATTATTTAGCTTAAGTCTCATTTAAAAAAAAATTAATATTTAAATTGAAACATATCCAACTAATAGTTTTCTCTTTAAATAATGCCACAAAAAAAATATAACAACGGTTCAGATTTTCCGCATTGAAAATATAAAAAAAAAGTGACATTTTGATAAAAATTTACATACAAAACTCTCTTTCAAAAAATAACAAAGAGCAAATTTTATAAGAAAGCTAAACATTAGAAAAATTACACGTTTTGGAACAGTTGGCGCGTTTTTGTTTTTGGCGACGAAAAACTGCCGTTAACAGCGCTATGACGTCATAGGGTTACTAGATTGAAAGTCACCACAAGAATCGGAACATACCAACAATGTCCGGTGGGGTTGCCATACTATAAATTTATCGCCCCTATAAAACACGCCAAAAAAAAAACTCGCGCGCCAAATGTCCTATACTACATCTGTACCCACGTTTTTTCTTAAAACCATTTTAAACACCATATTACAAGACGGCAAAATTTAAATTGAAAAGGTGTTTTTCTCATTCTTGTATGATAACACATTATACATGAAAATACGCCCACACTTGTATCAGATAGTTTCGATCCATTACTTCGAAAGTACATCATTCTTTTTATCTATTTTTTTTTATCTCGCAAAGCCATACTTAGAAGAATAAGTCGTCTTAAGTCCGTCAACTTTACTATTGCCGACAGTGCAACAAATTTACTTGTGGGGCTTCCATTATCAACGGAACGTTTGTCCATACGAACAAAAACAAGGTGCTTTTTTACTTCATTGCCTACAAGAGACCCGTGTATTTTGGTTATATTATACGTAGTCTTCGAGCATGGATCCTTTGTAGTAGAGGAGTAATGACGTCACTCTCGCTAACATCAAAGTGAAACAAGCATGTATGACTCAAGACACGTGGTTAACAACGTCATTCCATTAATAAATTTTCACAGTTACACATTTCCCAATTTTATAGCCAATCGCGAGTATCTTTTCATTCACAATTTTGAAGAGATAGCACGTGATATGGGCCTTTCGCTCTGAGATGCGGGCTTTACGATTATGACGTCATATTCTCTCTACTACAGTCCATTCATGCTCGAAGTACGTAGCTCACAGAAATATGAGGTAATGTGTGTGACAGTGTGGGGAAAATGATCTGTTTTCAATGGAACTCAAAGCAATATTGTACGTGCCAGTATTCGTTAAAAACCAAAGAGAAGTAAACAATAAATGTGAGGTAAACCAGTTAAGGTATATACAAATTGATCTTACACCTGGCAAAATATTTCAGAATAGATTAAGTAACCGGCGATGTGCGGGCTTTACGTAAAATATTGGCCAATTTGTTGATTTTTAAAAAGTCGATTCTGTGAGTCTTTCTTGTGGGGATGGGTCTAAACAAGAAATTTCCCAACTTAACGATTCGAAATTCCCAACTCAACAGTGCTGAAAATTTCCAGTTCCAACTTATCGGCATTTTTCATCTTTCTTAATATATATCTTAAACAGTTCTCTCACAAGCATTTATTTGTTGCGCACATATACCAATGCAGTGTCCGTTCTGAGGTCTAATTTAAATGTAATCTTACATAAGTTGGGCAACTTCTAATCTTCCCTAACTTTCATTAGTTAATAATATTAACTTTCTTCAGGCATCAATTTTCCCAACTCAGGGTTTTTAGAAGTTGAAATTCCCAACTATCATAGTATCCAGATTATTGGGGGGGGGGGGGGGGGGGGGCCCTCCCAAAAACCCGCCCGGTGCGACGGGCCTGACGGTGATTATTCGGATGGATGCCTGTGATCGAATTTAAAACCCTTCTAATTCGGTACCGTCTCTACCAGGCTATCACAATCTATTGTTTACGTTTTGTTTATTATACAAATTATAACGTTCATATACCAAAAGCTTATTTTCAAAAGGGAACATTTTCCATCCTGACATTAATCAGTCGTAGTGAACACTGCTTTTCGAAGAAATTCAAGTCATTCACTGCTATATGTGGAATCGGGCAATAGAAGTGAATCGCTTGAATTTCGTCGCAAAGCAGATTTCGCTCTCGTGACCTTCGGTTCACTACTGTTGCTTAAAACCAGTCAGGTCAATGTTCCCTTTTGAAAATAAGCTCCCCTTATATTGCGTGTCGATAAAAGTTAAAAGTGCTTAATTATTGTTAAAAAAAAAGGGGGGAATCTTACCTTTTCAAAAGTTTTGCAACCGTTTGCACTTTTTCTTCTACTTCTATATTATCCTGCGTTTCTTCTTCCAATTTAAACATTGGCCATATTAAACTTCTACTTCTTGGTGCGGGTGCTGTTTTGATCGTATACATGACCAAATTCTTCAGGTAAACACCAGAATTTAGTTAACTGTTTACGATTTTTTAACCAGTTTACCAACAATGAATAACCGACATGGCAATGTCTGCTCTAGACGCATGTGCTGTTTGATCTCAAGCATGCTTCCATTTAATTACTTTTATGATGCTCAGAAACTGCGCAATCGGTTGATGCACAAATTAGAAAGATTGAAGGTTATCCTCTAACGATCTCGTGGAGATGCTGCGTTGAAATCTAAATTATCTTTTGTCTAAACAATAAATCGTCCTCCAGTTCATTTTCTCGACGGTTTGTAAGAACGAGAGCAGAACGGTGAAAGTATCCGTGATCTTCCAACTGGACATCAACCACAATTCACTAGAAGAAAGTTCGAATCGTATGCACACGCAAGTAAACGTTCTAAACTCTGTTCGATGTTCCCCGGATAGAATATTCACAACGAAACATTAAAAATAAAAAAAAGGTCCACATTCAACTCTCCAATCACAGAATACCTCTGCTTCTCTGTCGCAAATCGAAGCGTGTGTGTCATTTGTCATCTTCGAAAGCGGCCATTTCGGAAGGAATTATTCGATTTCGTGATCGAACAATGTCCGATTTTTTTTTCTGAACCGGTACGGTTGTGATCCACTTTTAACAAATTCGCAGTTTCCGCGCTCTTGGTTTAGGTGAGGGAGAACTGTGGTCAAGGTTAAAAGATTTAGTTAAAAAGGTAGAGAAGTCGTATTCTGAATATTAAGTAAGTGGGATCACGTGGTCTTGTAACACATGACGCGGACAGTGTTCTTCGGTATCGGAAATCGAATTCTTTTGGTTCAGAAAGAAAAAACTTACGAGGTTTTTTGTTTTTGTTTCAATGTTACTTTATTTGTATCCAGTTCGCAGTTTGTGAAGCGTAGAATTAGTGGAAAAAAGAAGAGACAAGGTCGTTTTTTTTTTCTTCTCACGATGGAAGGTGGTTGGGTTTTTCTCTTTTTTTTTCTTTTCTTGGGAACAGGTAGTGCTTGTTACGCAATTCACACCTATAAATCTTCAAGAAGTCAAGTTCGAAAGATAAGAAAAAGAGGCAGAGATATTTGTTTGTGGAACCTCAAAGAAACGACGTTGCTTAAATTCCATTTCATTGTTAAAATGACTTTTTTATTTTTTTATTTCAAGCATTGATTTCGGTTTGGTTAAATAACGTCGCACTAGAGCTGCACATTGAGATATTGGTGACGCTTCGGGGCGTATTTCGAGGGGAAAAAACCGGGTGCATGGCCTTGTATTTTTGAACCATGGTCAGATGACGAGCACAACACCTGAGCAACCCCAATAGGCGTCAGGACATTGGACCCCGATCAGATTTATCGTGCACCAGTCCCGTGTACACGCCAATATAATTTATTGGATGTTCCAGACGACTTTCTAGTATTTTTGTAGCGCAGCTGGCAACCCTCGGATCAGAAAATCACTACTTTTTTTACTTTTCTTTGTCAAGTCCACCGCACGGACTCGAACTAGCAATCCTCTGATTACCAGCTGAACGCCTTTATCAACTGGACAACTGGAGGCCCTTCAAGCATTAAGTTATATTTTTTTTTATAAAAGATGCGTTGAAAATATAAAATTAGGAAATTTTCAAAAAGGAACGTTTTCCTGACTGGGATACAGCAGCCGGTAGCGAGCCGAAGGTCATGAGCGAATTTCATTGGCGACGAAATTCAAGCGATTCATTTCATTGTCTCAATTCTACATTTAGAAGTGAATCGCTTGAATTTCTGCTCTAATAAGAGCTCGCTACGGCATCTGAATATCACGTAGGAAAATGTTCTTATTTGAGAATAAACTCCTCAATTAAACTCTACTGCCGTGGTCGTAATTAATCGTGTTAGGTTAACAAAATTGGCACGTTTTCACATATTTGGCATTTAGGTTCACTTAATGAATTCGAACCATTCTAAGTGAATCATATACTTTTTATTGAACTGTGTCTATATAAATGAATCAAGTAGAGTCATACAATTTTGAGGGAAGACGCATATGTTCTTAAAGATTACATCTACATCAAAATAAGATTTGTTTTAAAAAAGTGTTAATTAAACCCTTCTAACTTATAGCATACGAACTACAGGTACTCCAAGTTTCCTTTTAAATGAAACTCACCATTCTTTGTTTACGATAAGTAGAAACGTGAAGGATTTTTTTTTCTTTTTTATAATGATCGTAAAACTTCTGCGAGAAAGAATTTGTATTCTGATATAATACCCATTAGGAAAGCGAACACTGAACAATTTAAAAGATAAAAGACGAACCGTATCTCTTATCAAAACAGAGGAATAAAATTGAGATTTATTTCGTCCTCTCCGCATTAAAATAAATTTATCGGTTTCCCACTACGTTGGAAAGGAGCCAACAGGTGAAATCTTCCATCAAGCGAAAAGACATGTCCTCGGAACTAAAATACAGTTTGATTGAATGCAACCGATAATACTGTTTTATCGATGTCGTCTGACAGATTAGTCGCCATTAATACAATCGTTGTTTGTTGCCATTCGCAAAGAATAAAACTATCTGGAGCATAATTTATTCAAAAACCAATTAATTTAATTAAAAAGTAAACGTTCAAGGTTTGTCGTGTTTTATTTAAGAACGGATAATTTATCTGTTTAATGGAAATAAAAAAAATATTTTTTCAGTTCCATTCAATGCGAAACGACGTTCGAAAAACTATATATTTTTTTAGAACGCAATTTTGTAATTGTTTTCTATTATTAGCAAACTATATTTTTGTTAAATGACACATTTTATTTAAAAATATCAGCTCAAAAATAAATTATTCTAAAACACTCAGTAGTTTTTTTTTTTTTTTTTGTAATGACTAATAATTATTTTCAAGGATTTTAATACGGTTGAGTGGTAGCAATAAAATATAAAATACCGGTTCGATTTTTTTCCCCCGAATTAAGTTCGATTCAAAAGTTATTTCATTAGTTAAGCTACAGGAAAAAATGAAATCGCAAAAACTTCTTTGTGTTTTCTCCCCAGTTCCAATTATTTGCTTAAAGATAATAATCGTAAAGTAATTTTGATTCGCATTACATTCAGAGTCTCAATGTTCTCAACATTACTTTTACCTTTACACCGAATCACACAAATATTAAATGTTTACGTCATTAATACTGGTTTTCCCTTATATCGAGGAAACAGTTAAGAAAACCAACATTATACCTGTACCCTGTACAGTCATCACTAAATAGAAGGACGTTCTAGATTTTTTAAAAAAAGATTTTCCTCTATTTGGACGGGCTGCGACCTGATAATAGGAGGGTTGTCAGATTCGTTCCTGTCGCCCACCAAACATAATAATCTAAAATTGCGGATACTTTAAGCATTTCGTTAGGTTTTTTATAATTTATAAGTGAAAAACTAAATAGAATTTTCAAAAACGCTCTGGTTTGTTTATAGATAATAATTTAAACTATAGCCTGTATAAAATGTAGAGTTATTACGATAAAAATTGAAGAATTTTATTAAAAAAAGAATTAAAAAAAGAAATATACGGAAATGGGTCAATTGTTTTTCAAAATTTTACGAAATTATGATTTTAACATTAAATAACGTCTTAAATATTAATCGTATTAAAACAAAAAACCTTGTTCCTCACACATTTCTTAACACTTAATTTCATATTTTTAGTTTACTTTTTGAGATGCGAGCGGAATAATTAGCAAAAAAGAATCAAATTAAAATTTGTACCAAAAAAACTTTAAAAAAAAACGTCTTTCTTCGCTGTTTTTAATACTTAGTTTATGTATATGTAACGATTTGAATTGAAGTTTTAACTAACCTAACTTTTTATGAAGTTTTAATTAATATATTTTTTTGAATAAGAAAATATGTATTTTTAAATTACTTATAGCAGTTTAGAAATAACGTCGCTAAAATGAGTGTGAAAAAATTTCAAATGAGTTTCAATGTGTGGAAATTTGAACAAAAATTTATAAATTCAAAACTAATTCAAATTTAAATAAATGCTAACTTAGTTTTCTATAGTTCATACCTACTCCCACAATCTGTAAAAAATTGCAGTTCTCCTCTAAAAATTGTAGGAGATACCCTTCAGACAAAATAAAGTGAAATTTTATGCAACAATGACTTTACTATTAAATAACTTCTAAACTAATAATTGTATTGAAACAAAAATATATTAGATTCATTTTTCCCGTACATTTCTTAACAAACTCACACAATTTCGTAATTTTGGGATTTTTACTTTTTAAAGTACGGTTTAAATAAGATAGATATAATTGAAAATTCCCAGTAGGGTTTACTTTTTTTTTAATACAGTGATTGCATTTAATTACCCTATTTTAAATGAACTTTTAAAGAGATTCAATTTAGTGCAGAATTCTTGAAGGATTTGATACAGTGGCAACTTTCCAGGTTACTTCTGTTAATGAGGACACAGAGGAGAGAATAAAAATAACATTTGGACAAAGGTTCGTCACCTCAATTCCTAATAGAATTAAGGTTTGTGAACTTTCGCAAAGCTGTAGCTTAATTAAACGTTTTCACAGTTAAAAATTATATACTTTAAATTACGGTTTTAAGCGAAAAAAGGGATTGGGGTTAATTGGGGTTTAGGGTTCAACTTTTAAAAATTAATTTGACTGTTTTTAATTTTAAAATTAATTTGAATATTTTTAATTTTATAATTAAATTGATTATTTTTAATTTTAAAATTAATTTGACAATTTTTAATTTTAAAATTAATTTGACTACATTTAATTTTAAAATTAATTTGACAATTTTTAATTTTAAAATTAATTTGACAATTTTTAATTTTAAAATTAATTTGACTATTTTTAATTTAAAAATTAATTTGACTATTTTTAATTTTAAAATTAATTTGACTATTTTTAATTTTAAAATTAATTTGACTATTTTTAATTTTAAAATTAATTTGACCATTTTAAATTTTAAAATTAATTTGACTATTTTTAATTTTAAAATTAATTGGACTATATTTATTTTAAAACTAATTTGACTATTTATAATTTTAAAACCAATATGACTATTTTTATATGCTTTTTTAATATTAAAATTAATTTGATTATTTTTAATTTAAAAATTAATTTGACTATTTTTAATTTTTAAATTAAATTGACTATTTTTAATTTTAAAACTAATATGACTATTTTTAATTTTAAAATTAATTTTATTATTTTTAATTTTAAAATTAATTTTATTATTTTTAATTTTAAAATTATTTAAACTATTTTTAATTAGATATGTATTGAATTTCTTCATTTTTTTTATATATATATTTCACAAAATCGACATCAACTAGTGTGGAAATACATCTTCTAAACAACTATTTTAAGTTTGTCAGGTCGCCTTTGTTAAGATGGCTTGAACAGAAGCCGATATTAACAATATTAAATCACACTGTTCATTTTTGCGAAAGTACGGTTGCTAAAATTTAAGTTCGTCATCGCTCATTTACGATGCAATTGTACTCAAAGAAAAACGAGTACGTTCATGTACTCATTTTCAAGCACCATTTTTTACAGTGTAAAATGTACTGTGCAGTACACTGTGCATACTGTATGTACTGTTTAGAACTGGTTAAAGTTAATCGATTAATATTTCGATCTAAATTTGACTGATTCTAACCGTGGAAGGAAAATAATTATTTTTTAATTACGTGATGAAAAATAATTCTTTTTTCAAACATTTTGCTAATCTGCTTTTTAAAAAAAACCTTTATTTTCTATTATTAACTTGTGGCGCAAGTTATCTTACGAACGCGCTTATTAGTTCCTTGTTTACACATTTTCCTGAATTACTCATTAAACCAGCTTGTTTTGTTGAAACTTCACATTGACTTAAAATTTATTTTGCCGCATTACAAAACTTTGCGGAAACTTGCTTTTTTTTATCTTCATTCAAGAAAAATTCTGTATTCTTGAATGTTTACAGCATGTTGAAGAATTGCAGTTGTAAATGTAATTGGAATTTTTAAGGTTTCGTTCGATTATTGACTTTTCCGGAAAACACTATCAAACTATTTTTGTTATTTTTAAATCGATTTCATAATAGCACAGAAAGGCTGTGTTTTGAAGCAGAAAGAATATACAACAATTTTCATACCGCAGCCATCTCACCTTTTAAAAAAATCCAAAATTAAAACCATTAATGATTTTTTTTGTGCGGAAATTGTTTTTATAAATATTTCGTGAAATAGCAAACAAATTTGACTAAATTAAAAACCATAAAAAATTTCATACATTTTCCTCAAAATTCTTATCCTGTTACCTTAAACTTGAGAAATTTTCAGTTCATATTTTATGAGTAGCCCAGATGCAAAATAGATTATATCCAAAAAATATATTTCAGTACAAATAAGTACTTTATAATTTTAGCTTCAATTTAAAAATATAATGCAGGAGAAAAAAATTATTTACTAATAAATATTCAAAAAGAATTCATGCAAAATCAAAATTAGCTATATCAACGCTGGATTCAGATGCAAAAACAGTTATATCCGACGAACGTGAATGTTAACGTCAGTAAAGGTGGTTTCTGATTGGTTGGAATCTGGATATAACGGATTTAGCTTCTTGAATAAAATCAAGATGGCGGCGAATGCATTTGTAAAAGTAGTTACATCTTTCATCCAGTTGCAAAACAAGTTATGTTAACATTAAAATTTAAATTATGGCTCATTCAGCAATCTGAGAATTTTACTGCAGTAAAAAATTGTTTTATTTTATTTTCTAAAAAAAAAAAAATTATATTTTATTAACAAGTTTTAAATGTCATTCACGATTTAATCAAAAAAAAAGTCAAAGTGTACATAGCTACTGTTGCATCTGGGCTATTCATATGTGCTTTTGTGTTTGTGAAAATTGTTTTCTCGAAAATTTCTTGAATATTAATTCTGAACCAATGGGTAAAGGGACAAGATCAAGGTCACGAAGAAAAGCCTAACAACACATATACAACAACACATACACAAATACTAACAACACATATAAACATAACAACACATGAAAAAACCACACGGTCCATTTTAGGCCCATTTTACACAGACGATAAAAACGCGAGCGAGCTTTTGCAAACGGCACTGTGACTGGAGCATACAAACCACGTGGTTTGTATCCACCAATCGCAGAGCCACCTTCAACAGCTCGCGCGCGTTTATCCTGCCCAGCCTTACACGACTTCCACCTATACATTAAAAACAGATCACTCAAATCTTAACTTTATCGACGTAGACCAAAAACTCGAATTACAAATTTCGTTTAAAAAATAAACTCTTATCTCTGCCTTTTGAAAGGGGCGGGGGTCAGACGTCTGACGTCATTCAAAACAGGCACATACTTTTCAGGATCCTGACCTGCGATCACAAGGCCAGGGCCCTTTTCTAGCGACAGACTTGGTTATTCCTTGCGACCTGCCTTTTTTGCCCTCTTGTTTTTGCTATCGGAATATTCGATTATTATTCCTAAAGGCGTGTTTGTTTTTTCTTCAGGTATGTCGCTCGAACCAGACGTGACAGGTAAATAAGAAAAAAATCTGTAAGTTCATTGGGGTGGTTGGCTGAATTGATATCGCGCTAGAGATGCGCAGTTGGATGTTGGAGACGGCGCGAATACTGTTATGTCAGTGGCAGCTCGCCCACTACAGCAAGTACAGCCGGGCTGCACCTAATTTTCTTATATTTTAAAACTAAAATTATATATTTTACTAATTTTCTTAAATGAAGATTAGAATTGGAAATGGAGATTAAATTTCAACTCTAAGTAAAAAAAATCTCCGATAAATAGCAAGCGTGTTTCCGTAATGCACAAATTCAGGAGAAGAAAAAACAAAAACTCCATTCAATCAAAATTGCAGCTAAAAAGAGCGAAGTTCGAAATCGGCTGCATCGTTGCCATGGCAACCTTACGTAGTATGACTTCCCCAGCACGCTAAAATGGAGGATGTGACGACACAAACGTAGCGCAAAAGGATTTTTTCAAATTAGCTGTACTAGGGATTTCGAATAAATGATTGGGTCATTGCTGAATCGGCGAGGCGGGGTGGAGGAAAACGATAATTTCGAAGAATCTCTCCGAACGGAAATAGTTTTCGATAAGTTTGCACGTGTGTTGTTGTTTCTTTACTTAAATTAATATTAAAATTGACCGATTCGCAAGTTTGATAGGAGGATTGATTTTATTTTCAAAAAATAAGTAAGTGTTTTCTATTATTTTTACATGTTATCTTTCATAAAAGTTGAAAGGAAACTTTGGTTTGAGTAATAAATTTAATTTTAAAGAATGTCCGTTCGTGTATGGTTGTGAAAAAGGCGAGGGGGGGAGGGGGGGGGGGGGGAGTTACATGTTTTAGGCTGCACTAACATTTTTGACCACGGGCCGCCACTGTGTTATGTGCTAATTTCGTAATTTTGAACCATGACCAGGGCAACATCTGAAGAAAAACTGCACGTTTACGTACAGGATGATCACAAATTGTTGGACGGTGGATCATTGTCCAGGAGTATCACATTGTATTGGCATAATAAAACATTTTTTCCCCCAACTACTTCGCTTATATTTTAAACTAATCACTTAGCTTTAACAACATCAAACAAGGAGTTAAGGGAGACCCGAACCCCAAATCCGGAAAAAATTGCTATTTATAAAAAAAGTTTTTTTTTTTTTTTTAAACTTATTTTTTTTTTTAATTTTATAATTTAAAAGTAATATATATTTTTTTTTAATAAAAAAAATTGTATAAAACTATGCTATACAAGTTTAAGAAGATGTATACATAATTTCAAAGCAGTAGAAGAAAGTGAACATACTGTTTTTTTACATATTTGTATATCATTTGTCATCTGCCTACCTACTTTTTTTCTATAAAGTTCATCATTTATTCAAAGTAAAATTTTGTAATTTTTGTTACGTTTAAAATGCTAAGGCTTTGTGAAAAATGTACGTAAAACTAAAATGTTAATAGTTTTTGAAACTTTAGTATTTGTTTTATAAACGATGGAAGAGCTTTTTTTAAATTAAGTTATAAATAATTTTTTTACGATTTGAGGAGCATAAAAATGTGAATATTTTTTAGTGAATATGTTTTTTAGTGAAAATAGTTTAAATGAACATAAACTATTTTTGAAAGCAACTAAAACACAAATAAAAAAAAAAAAATTTTAAAAAAAAAATATGTCAGTAGTATATACTTTGATATTATTTAATACAATTAAAAAAAAATTTAAATAATAAAAATTAAAGAAGTAGTGGTTTTTAAAACACATTTTGACTTAAAAAAGCAAAAAGAAAAAATAATCATAATATTTTTTCCTTTGGTTATTTATTGTTCAAACAGAGATTTTCTAATAGTGAAAAAAAATGGTATTTCTGAATTCATTAATAAAAATATTTAAATTTGGGGCTTGGCTCTTCCTTAAAACAAATAAAAAAGTTTTTTTTTGTTTGTTTTTTTGTATATATAGTTAAACAGATTAACAAGTTATTGTGCAATAACTTGTGATCACACTATATATGTGGGTTATGGGTACTGAGAAAACATATGGCAATACCTTAGTTAGGGATAAAACTACACCGACAGTTTAAAGAAAACATCGCACCGTTGAAGAAGTTGGTTGTGGCTCAAAATTGACCGAATCAATAACAACCAGCGGATTATGATGATAAGTATAAATAGTTTTTATATTGTTCCCCAACTTATTTCTCCTTTGTAAGGTTTATTAAACAGCACAAAACACACTTATTATTCAATCAACGTCTAGAAATGTATGCTTAGTCGTAAAAGTCGCGTTCCTCGTAAATATCATAGGTTAGAAGAGAAAAACATGTTACTTCGATTTCGATCTGTTTTCCGTATTCCACAAGACAGGCCGAAAATAGAAATATTTTATGGTGTTTTTGTTAAAAAAATAATAAAGATAAAAAAAAACTGTGGTTATATCATATAGAATTTGACAAAATCTCCTAACACCATTTAGAATTTAAAATAAAATCGAGAATTTGGCGAACGAGAATGGGGTTTGGCGACTAAAATGCTTCTTGCAATGAAAAGAATTGTTGAAGCAAATAAAGAAAATGGTTCAAACTTCGCCAATAGATGGCGGTACTTGTTCCTACGTTTAGCGTAGACATGCATTTTTCCTCCGTCGTTTTTTGTGATTTACTGAGTAGATTTGATGTGAAGTCACGCAGAAATGGCATAAAATCGTGTAAAAACAATAAAAAATTTACTTTTTTTTTTTAAATAAGCGATATTTCATAAGTCTATACCAGTGTTCACTCTAGAAATAAAAAAGGGCAGGGCGTTGTTGATTGTAAAAGGGCATCCCGTTTTTGAAAAGGCACTTCTTGTTTTTAAAAGGGCACTTTTATAAAAAAAAATTGAGATGGGCGTGGCCACCCGTTGATATATTGGACCCGTGACCAAAGTTCCTATTTGTTGATTGATATTGCGCAAGAGCTGCATCCCGGAAGCAGAAACGCTGCGACGTGCGTCGTACGACGCAGATTTTTTCAAGGGTCTGCAGACAATTTTTTTTTTATGTCTGCACTACTTTAGAATATTTTCTGCAGATTCTTTTTAGGTTAGACAGTTACTTTCCTCTCATTTAAGAAAGTCAGGTGATGGGGGACAAGTCCGGATAATAGAAAGTCGCAATCGCGATAATTGCGCGTGTTTGAACAAATCTCCGCAGACGTTGCTTTGTGGTCGATTCTCTTTTGTCAACTCTATGGTACATTTCAGTACCTGTATTTTGAAAAGATACATTACTAGAAAATAATTAGCAGCACTATCTTTGAGAAAGGAATTTGCGCTAAACGAAAACGGTATTTTATACAGCTTCCACGGCAGCTTTCAGACTTTGGCGATCATTTTTTTTCTCTTTTGGATTTAGAGCTCATTTTTTTACTTAAATAATTTTTTTCTTTTTACTCATTCTTATCTCATCTATTTGATAGTCAATAGGTAATCAATGATGCAAGTTTTTCAAAAATCCGCAATTTGACGCCGCAATTACTACAATTTTGGTGACTAAAATTGCATTTCTTTTGCATATTTATTAATTTTTGTCTAGCTTTAACATGGTTTTCTTAATTTTTTATTGAGTTTGCTAGGAATTTGATTATTATCAGCTAACCACAGTTGCCGATTTTATCCGAAATTGGCATTTTAGCCAGGTGGCTTTTCCGATTTTCAAGACAGAAAACTTGTCTATCTATATGTTTAAAACCAATTTTCTCGTTTTGAAAGGCATTTCTTTAGTTTTAGTTTATTTTTATTTTATACTTTTGCGAACCAATTAGTTCTACCAACTTTGTCAAAAATCGGACTTTGCTAATTTCTCCATCTTTATAAATTGGAATATTTGAACATTCTTGAGAATATTGTGTGAATTCTAAAATTTTAAAATAAACTTATACTGCAAAATATTAGATTTTTTTTATGTCATGATTTCTTTTACATGTAAATTGACAGTTTGAACGTTAGTTTACATTTAGTGAGTTTGACAGTTTGCATTAAATTTTATTCACTATGCCTATTTCTCAATGAAAGGGGAAAGCATGAATTATCAGATTTGCATGTTATGAAATGTCTAAAACCATAATAAATAATAATTTAAATTGCTTTAGAAGTTCATTTTTGCAATTTTGATATTTGCATATTAAAGTACTAGCAGATAAAAAAGAAATGCTTTCTTTTTGCACCCTTCCCTTTTTTATTTCCCGTATGAACTCTGAAATTTAATGAAGTTACCATACTTTAAAATTATAATTCCAATTTTAATTTTTCAAGGAAATAATCTTTTTTTAGTTTCATTTATTAAATTTTAACAATGCAATAAAATTTTAATTTGTATTGTCCTTTCCATAGAAAATATTGTTAATATAAGGAGTTTTTGTTTTAAATGCTGAAACTATTTAATAAATGGGCATGTGTTTGTTGATAAAGATGTTTAATATTTAAATAATTGGTACTTTATTATTTAAGTGATGAATACATATAATATAACAATGATTAAACAGCGCATGTAAAAAAAACCGCGAATAACAAAGTAATACTATTGTTGAGATTCTCTCTTTAATCGAATTCTTGCTCATGAAAGGTATACTATTGCTGATAAAACCAATAGTTATATAATAAAATAAGTTGCAGACAAATCTTATTCACTAAAAATCTTGTCGCAGACTGTTAAGAATTTTTCTGCTACTGGGAGCTGCATATTGGTGACGATTCGGAGCTTATTTTGAAGGAAACACCCGTGCAAAATTGACGTCTCTTTATGAAGATACTACTTAAAATACAAAATTTGACACTTAAAAATTAATGTTTTCGCTAAAAAAAAAAATCTGTAAGCAGCCCTAATCAGACCCCTTACAAAACTGATGAAAAGGCTACTTAAATCTAAAATTTGGTAATAAAAGGCCTAATATTGTAACCAAACCATCTTCACGTTAAAAAAAACATAGTATTTCATATGAGGAGGGTACAGGCAACCAATAGGATTCGTGGAATGCCCCGTGCTCAAATAACCGCGGAATCATCGCGATTATGCAACACTCGTAGTTAAAAGGAGTTTGTGTTTTTATTGTCATAATTCACTTAATTCCAATTTACACACACATTTTTTTAATCGATGCCTTTGTTAAAGACAGCTAGGGAAGCAAGGACGCTTGACTGAAGGGCAAGAGGGGCGGAATTTTTTCAAAAGAGGGCGGCATTTTTGAAAAAAGGGGCATGAGGGCGCTATAGATATAAAAAAAGGGCGGGCAGGGCGGACCGCCCTTCAAAAAACGCCTAGAGTGAACACTGCTATACTAATGATATAAAATAGTTTCTGGGAAATTTGGGGAAATTTGTTAGTTGATTGGGAAAACCCAATCCTTACCTTAATTATCATTTTACCTATTATTCATTACCTTTAAAAAAAATTAACTTTTTTATTAGCATACAATAAAATTCACAACATTATTATTTTAGTTGTGAACGAAAAATGCTAATTGACGTGGTGAATATATTTTAAGAGGAAAAAACTCGTCTGCCAAATCCACATACGTAATTTAACAACTAAATTGGGAAATTTAAAATAAGGTAATTATATCGCATGATATCGAATTTATTCTAAAAAATATTCCATTAACTTTCTTTCAAAAGTTTTCCTTATAAATTAAAAAAATTCAATTGTTTGCTGTTTATATGCTGGATTATAGCTACATTACACGCAGTTAAAAAAAAAATATCAACTAATGAAGTCAATTAGAATTTTTTTTCTTTTTGTTCCACTACTGAGAGTCCTGTATTTGATTAACAATTTAAATGTGAATTTTCATTGTAGTCTGTATATTCGCGTACTGAGGTCATTTGATTCCCAAAACTTCTGTATTGAATATGTTTTGTGTATCTGTGTTAAAAACACAAAAGGAAAGTGCTTCAATAAACACTATTGTAACCCAATTACACCAAAACACAATTGTAACCTAATATATTCAGCAGATGCGGTGACAAATTTAACCCAAACATCGGACAATGGAACTTGGAAAATAAAAGATTTGTTTGGAAGAAAGTGCAGTTAGTCAAAAAATAAATTTTTCTATTAGTTCTGAAAAAAATTCCAATTAACAATGGAAACAGTTTTTTAATAAGCAGTGAAAGAAAGTAAATATAGAAAAACAAATTTCAAATAATTCACTAAAAAATCAAATTTTCAATAATCAGTGAAACAATTTAATTTTCAATTAGCAGTGGAAAAAATTAATTTCCAATTAACAGCGAAAAATAAATGATTAAATGACTAGAGAAAATCATTTTCTAATAACCAGTAATTAAAATGAAATTTTCAAATAACAGTAAAATTTTCAATTAACAGTGGAAAAATAAATTTGTCAATTTTCTAACTAGTTATGGTAAATAAATTTTTGAACTAGCGGTGAATTTTTTTTTTTTCATTTACAATTGAACAAAAATTATTTTCCAAGAACCAATAATTAAAATCGAATTTAAAATTACCAGATATAAAAATAAAAACTTTACAAAAATTTTGGCCTCCAATTGATACGAGAAAGAAAGTGAAATTCAAATTACTTTAGTACTTTACTTTAGTATAAGTTAGGGTTACCAAGGACTGTTGAAATCAGGACTGTTCGGGCTTTCGCCCGAACAGTCCTGATTTCATGTCATGTCAGTGCTAGTGTCCGAAACTTCAAAATGTCCGGATTTATGCCAGCGATTGCGAAGACAGAGAAGTTTGATTGTAAAATAGGGAAAAATCTGACATATTCGAAAAAGCTGACATCATTCCATCAATGAAAGAAACTCCATTGTTTACACACTTGGTCCTACCTCTCTTCTAACAAACAACGTTGGGCACCCAGTTGCTGCTGAACGTCAATGCAAATTGCCTTTCATTCTATCCAGAATTCTACGAAAATGTAAAGAAACGATACGATTTTCCTGAATAAAATTATCTCTTCCGAAAAATATTTACTGAATATGGAGGTGGAAAAATTTATGAACCTCCTTATCCAGGGCCTAGCTGCAGGGCCTGATTAACATACAGATCCGTGAAGACCAGGCTTACACTTTATATTTTTGAGGGGCCCGTAAATCACACATTTTATATAAATATTTAGCATCTCTAACAAAGTTTGCTACTAAATTTACCTTTAAAAAATTACATTACAAACTTTAATAATAATAAAAAACTTTCCACTTGTGTTAAATTTGTTCGAATATTGAATTAAAAAAAATCAAAACATATAGGCTATTAGGAATACTCGTTACTTATTTATTTATTTTGTTATATTACTTAATGTATGTTTCATTTTAATGCCATTCAGGGGCCAGGATTTGAGTGCTTGTAAAAGTTCGACTTGATGTTCCAGGGTCCATTTCAGAGCAATGGGGCCCCCATTTAAAGGCGGGCGACCCTTGCTTCAATGTCTTAATCGGGCCCTGCCTAGCTGAAACAGAAAACTAAAATGTTTTTGCACTCTTGTTTTATTTCAGTTTTCATTAATGTAATTTTGATTTACCAAATATCAATAATGGTATCTTTATATTCTGACATCATAATCTTTTTTCACTTCCTTAAACTCTGTTATGAAAGAGGTTGGTAGGCAGCTAGTAGAATTTTATACACATACAAATATTGACGACCAACAACAGGCTCAAGGCCCAACAAGGTTGGTCCATCTACTACCTCTTAACTATCCCCTAATGCATATCTAACTTCTTAAAATCCGTTACTCCTTTACAATTAACAATATTCACTGGCAAGTTGTTCCATTTGTCTATTACCCTATTATAGAAATAGTGTTTTCTCCCTTCCCGATTAAAATGGGATTTGTTTAACTTAAACCCATGACCTCTCGTTCTATCACTCACATTAAAATCTAAACCCTCCACATCTCCTCGTTTGTTAAATTTGAATAGTTGAATCAAATCTCCCCTAACCCTTCTCTCTTCCAGAATATACATATTCAAATTTCTTAATCTATCTTCATAATTCATGCCTGAAAACCTTTGAACCATTTTAGTAGCCCTGTGCTGAATTTTTTCTAACAATTCAATATCTTTTTTAAGATATGGTGACCAGACTATACTATACTTAGAACTCTCTCCCCACATCCTACACCCCTTTAGTGTCTGGATTTCACTAAAATAAATGGTAACCCTAACTATAGTCCATCCTTATCGACTCAAAGGATAAATCTATGTCAAAATTTGAATTCATATCCTCTATGATATTTCTTTTAAAAAATTCCTGGCTTCTGCCCAACGATTAACACAAAGAATTGGGTTAAAATAGATACTTCTTAATAATAAATTCAGATGTAATCCATTAGGTGTTCACAGCAGGCTGATTTCTGAACTTCTGTAGTCTTCCATCTGAATCCAGCTCAGCATTTTTGTTGAGAAATAAAAGCCCTGTTTCTCTTTCAGGGGAATTTTCATAGTGTGTCATGGACCTTTTCTTTGGTATCTGTCCAAAAAGATCGCAAAGACAACATCTGCTCGCCACATGAGAGTGTGAGGAAGAAAACAAATAGAGATAAAAAACAATTTTTTTTCTTCTTCTTTTCGTTGCTTGTGTCGTCCTTTGCAAACATTGGACTCGATTCAAGGGGATTTAGGAGAACTCTCCCGGTCTCGTGAACGGCGAAAACGTCAACTTCCTCATTCGCTGAATGTTCCTGAGGACGTTAAAATATCACCATTCCATACGAGACAAGAAACTTCTCAGGAAACTAACCAGAGCGCGATTACAGAATGGCCTGTAACACTGTACCATACCAAGAACTCACTTTCTTACCATCATCAAGACTATCTCTATCTAGTGACACTGGGTGAAGCCACCAGCTTGATGCTTCATGCTTTAAGCACTTAGCGTTTTCCTACCTCTGAGAAAACCGACAGAGACCCGTAGAACACTTAGATGGAATGACATGATTGTCGTTTAGAAGGACCAGTCTCCAGGAGTCCTTTCTGTTTTTCTTTTGTATTATTTGTAAATAACATGTAACTTAAATGTAAAATTACTTAATCTTTATAAATTTAACTTTAATTAAATATTTTGAAATTTAAATTTTGAGTCTCTCATTTCTGGGACAGAAGTATTGGTATGGTATGCGTATAGCGTGAATTGCAGTCAACACAGGAACTCCAGTCTTTATCGACAGGTGTATGAAGGCGACGTTACAACACCTGGGGTTAAACTTTGCTTTTATGAAGGTCACTTGCAGGGCCGTCTTTAGCAGACACGGGGCCCGGTGTGAACCTACACTGTAAGGGGCTGCCCGCAAACGGTGTCCCATCTTTTCTCATATATTTGACCCTCTCCCTCCCCTATGTCACCAAATGTCACACTTCACCATACCCTCTCCTCCCTCTGTCACATGTCACATTCTCCTACCAAGGTTCTCTATGTAAGACGGAAACAAAGTTTGAAAAAGCCTATCATTATACATCGCGAAATCACGTGTTTTTCCAACTGTAACTATATCTCGGAACATTTGTTAACAATGTTAATAATCGACACATGCAGAATAAAAAGAATTGAAAGAATAAAAATGTAAAAAAAAATGAACAAATAAAAATAATAATCAAAGTAAGCTATTACTTAAAGAGACTTAAAAAGAAAAATTCACCTCATGACAAACATTCTCATTTTATGTATTTTTCACTAATAATTGCCCCCCCGCCCCCCACCCTTAAATCGCGGGCCCTGTGCGGTGACACGTGTTGCACATCTCTTTAGGCGGCCCTGGTCCTTCAATCACTATCGAACAACATATTTAGCAACTGTAGCATAGAATGTTATAAGATTTTCTTGTAAAAAAATTGCATTAGCTAACTTTTGTAAAAATAAAAATCGGGTGAATATTAATCAAATTTGGTAATAGTTTTGTTTAAAATACAGATTATTTTTAAAGTATATATTTTCTTTTTCCTTGATACATCTTGATTTTAGCTCGCTTTACATTGTCAACATTCCAATCATATTTAACTGGGTACTAAAAACCGCAAAAGAACTACTGTTTGAACTGCTCTCTAAATAAATAATCGTGTTTTCTCTCAAAATGGCAAATTTTCTATTTTATGTTCCGGAAGAACAAACACATTGGTCAAACAGAACACAGTCTCGAAAGAGAAGCAAACAAACAGCTCCATTCCTCGTCAAGGGTTTCAATGCTGCCAAGTGGGCGAAAAATCTGCCAATTTGGCAATTTATAAAACTTTCTGTTCTAAAACTAATTTCATTTAAAGTAGTATTTAATCCTTTTTTTTTTGTCAATTCTTCTGTTTAATTTCAGTATTTTTGTTTTGTGAAGATATAAATAAATTTAGAGTTACATTCAGCATTTTCTTAGGGGAATATTAATACTTTGAGAGGTTTTTTTTTGTATTGGAAATTTAAAAATTTAAAAACTGGTAGCCTCGGAAAGTCGAGTAACTTGATGTTCAAGATACAGTTTCCAGGTCTTGTTAAACTTGATCTAGAAAAAGTTTACGACATCCTATTGTTCAAAAAGTTTGCGACATTTCTAATATTCAAAAATTTTACGACTCTCCAATTGTTCATAAAATTTACAACTGCCAAATTGTTCGAAAAAGTTTTCACTGTCCAATTGTCTAGAGAATTTACTACTTTCCGAGAAAATTTACAAATGCCCAATTGTTTAAAAAAATTTACAAATGCTCAATTATTCAAAAAAATGTGCGACTGCCCAATAGTTAAAAAAATTTGCTACTACCCATTTGTTCAAAAAAATTACTATTCTGGGAATGGAGCTAGTTGAGCCCCCCACCCCTCAACAACTTTTGACTTTTCATTTTAAAGACCATTTTGTCTTGGTCCCGTGAGGAATCGTCGCATCGAAGGTCTACCGTGCAAGTTATTCATTAATTAATCAAGGAAAAGCGAATTTAATTTTTATATGTATCTATTAGTATATGTGAATCAGTGATGTATCCAGAAAATCTTGCAACAGGCCAAAAATCTTGGAAACTAAAAATAGATTCACTATATAAGAGTAGCTTACAATCTTGGACCAATACCTGTAAACCTTCGATATAGGTCGGGGGCCCAGGACTACAGTCATAAGTCGTAAGATTGCCGATTAAAATTTATTACTGCCAATTTTTAACATACGACTGCCCAAATACGCCTTTTAATAATTAAATTAAATTAGAACAGATCTCCGCCCAGTGCCGTCACACAACATTTCTGTTGGGGGTGGGGGTGAAACATGAAATTTACCAACTTAACGATTCGAAATTCCCAATTTGAAAGATTCGAAATTCCCAACTTACCGATTCGAATTTCCCAATTTGAACGATTCGAAATTCCCAACTTAACGATTCGAAATTCCCAACTTGAACGATTCGAAATTCCCAACTTGAACGATTCGAAATTCCCAACTTGAACAATTCGAAATTCCCAACTTAAACGATTCGAAATTCCCAACTTGAACGGTTCGAAATTCCCAAATTAATTGCGTCGGGTGCTAGTTCAGATGTTTGTCCTCGTACCATAGTTCAAAAATACGGGGGATTGTTCCGGGATCTTTTCTTCGAGCTAGGTCCCGAACCGTCGCCAATGTGTATATCTAGTGCGACGTTAATTTACCAAACCAAACTTAACAATTAAAAATTCCCAACTCAACAGTACTAAAAATTCCCAGTTCCAACTTATCGACATTTTTTATTGATTTGATAATATTAAACTGATGTCTCAAAAGTATTGATTTGTTGCACGCATGTTCCAATGCAGTGTCCGTTCTGAGGTCCGATTTCGTTAAAGTATGTGCATTTCTAATCTTCTCTTGCATTCATTTACTAATAATAATAATTTTCTTCAGGCATAAATTTTCCCAACTCTAGGGAATTTAAAAACTCGAAATTCCCTGTCGGGCCTGTCTCCGCCATGTTCCAAAAGAAGAATATGGAAGGGCGCTTGTTTCCCGCCACGGAAAACAACAACATCGCACGTGTGGCACGCTTTGCATAAATAACGTCAGAGATGGATGATGGATGCATGGGGTTTCGACGTTAAAAGAGTGCGAAAATAACCCGAAGTAGGTTAGTGTATCCCCGAAAACAAGGTATTCGTGTCATGGGGTATTTACAAGGGAGCGTTGAGTGGACTCCCGCGAGGATATTTATGTGGATACATGCTAGTGTTTTGCTGCAGGAAAATTGCTCTGTTTGGCAGTGGCGTAGACAATAGAGGGAGCAGTGGCGTAACGATTCTAGTCAGGATCCTCTCTCAAAACATATTTTTGGACCCATCATAGAACACTGATACAATTATATATTGATATATGAAGCGCTCAGAGCTAAAATGGACCAAGTCCAAAAGTACAAAAAATTTGTTTATTGCGGATTAATACCTGTTAATGTTGTATATTTTCAGAGCCATAGTGAACCAAGTCTCTGCTATTGTTATTTTCTTGCAGATGGCATTATTATCCTCTAAATTACTTTAGGATTCAACTAGTGTGAATAAACTTTTACCTTGATTATCTTAAAACTATAACTTATTGACTTGATGCACTTTAGATCTGAACGCTTCGTATAGAACCTATAGATTATTCAGCAGAAAACTTAGTACCTCAATGGTGAATTGGTGCGTAAATGGTTTTGGAATAAGGCATTGAATGGTTCGTTAATGCGTTTGGAAAAAAAACTGTATATAAATAAAACTTCAAGTGTTGCTGTTACATATACAAGCAACATAACTTAGAATTCTTATATTGTTTAGGTTTTATTAAGTGTCAATGTTGTAAAGATAATTTTCATATACCCATCCTCAGGAGAAAGATCAGTGCGTTGATGGCTTATTAGTGCGTTAATGGTTTCGGAAGTAGTGTATTGAGTGATCCGTTAATGTCAAAGTTGTAAAGATCATTCTTAAACTATAATAAATACTCTATAAAAGGAATATAGTATCAAACATGTGTAACTACATTTCTAGTGGATACATTTCTAGTGGATAACTACATTTCTAGGTCCAAATCTGACAAACTTATTAAAAAGTTCCACAATTCGTAAGTTTTATATTAATCCTCCGTGGCTGAGTAGATCGGGGTGTCAGCTGGGAATCCAAGGGTCCCCGGTTCGAGCCTTTGGGCGGACTAGACTAAAGAACAGTAAAAAGTAGTGATATTGCGATCGGAAGGTTGCCAACTTCGCTACCAAAAATACTAGAATGTCGACCAGAACATCCATAAAAATTAACGGCGTGTATACGGGACCGGTGCACGATAAATCTGATCGGGATCTAAAGTCCCGACGTCTATTGAAGGCGTTGGGTGCCAGCTCAGATGTTGTCCTCGTCATCTGACCATGGTTCAAAAATACGAGGCATCGTTCCCGGGTCTTTCCTTCGAGATAGGCCCCGAACCGTCGCCAATAGCCCACTGTGCAGCTCTAGTGCGACGTTAATTAACCAAACCAAACCAAACCTTCGAGATAGGCCCCGAACCGTCGCCAATAGCCCACTGTGCAGCTCTAGTGCGACGTTAATTAACCAAACCATAAGTTTTATTCAAACTTATTCATAAGTTTGACTAAAAGGGACCCGGTATTAGGTTTGCACCGGGCTCAGCTGCTGCTAAGGACAACCTTCTATGCCGTTTGTGCCAAACTTCCTTTTAATCGTATATATTTGGTTGAGATCCTATATTTTTAGTATCTTCTTTAGGTTTATCGGTTCCTTTGTATGAATAACATACAATTGTGAAAAGGAATATCTTAATAGTAACTTTTATCGGAAACCTGTTCTGTAAGTAGAAATCTATTAAGGGATCGGTACTCCTTCTTCGAAAGGGCAAGACACGCTTTGCAAATAAATTGAAACATCCAGAAGTCGATCACGCACCTTCTGTTGTCATAGAAACACCACCGAGGAAGACACGAGGGCGAGAAATTAAGTTTTTGGAAAGGAGATGGTGTATTTGGAGAAGTGGGAATCGAGATCTTGCATTGGTGGGAAGGAAGGGTGTATTTTTAGGGACGTCTGTCGGGGTTTTGCAAGAGAGTCTGTGTGGTTGCGATTGTCTTTGGCGCGAAAAAATGTACGACGCTGGAAAGAAGTCTCGAGGCAAATAAATGGAAATGAGTTTGAAAAAAATATATCATATTTTTGTCATGGTTGAACTATTAACCCTTTGCACTCCGATGTCGCCGCTCAGGCGACGACGTAACGACTCGTTCTTTTGGTTCCCTGTTCTTTAAAATAAACGAGAACGGCGTGATCTTGTGTTTAAAACACATCGATATTTTTTTCAACTCGTTCTTTTGCAGATCCAAAACAGATTATGTTTCTTTTTTCTATAAGCATAATAAATTCTAGGGTAAAGAACATAAGGATGAATAACTGTTCCGTAGAAAGAACGGAAAACGCAAAGAGTTCTTGGAGTGCAAAGGGTTAAAGTAAATGAAATCGGCATGATCTTGCGTTTACAGAACATCGATCTGTTTTGTTCAACTTGCTCTTGCAGTTCCCAAACAGATTATGTTTTTTTCCCCTTTATTAGTATTAGTATAAAAAATTCTGGGGAAAAAAACGGAAAAAGGACTAACTGTTCCGTAGAAAGAACACAAAAGTCAAATACGTTCTTGGATTGCAAGCACTGAACTCTAACTGTAACTGCTGGAAGGCTCAAACTTTGTTTCCTCTACGGGCGCGTTGAAACCAATTGAAAGCTGCCATACTGTGCCCCTACATTTTTTTAAAAATGATTTAGTGGTATTTTTTATTACCAAAGCATTGTAGAAGTATTAAATATATATATAAATATTATATTTTCTTCTTATAGAATTAATTTTTATATTGCCAAACAGATAGTTTTTGCTCTTGCTTTTTAACTACTTCTACTCTGACTTGCAAATGACTTCCTATTTTAATAGCAGATTACATTTAAAATGGGTTTAAAAAGAAAATAAAAAAAACTTACCCAAAAATAATATATGTCGGCGTATTTTAACATGAAAAATATACGAAATATTGCGGTATCAAGAAAAGTGTGCCCCATCATGGCGGCCTCCATATCGGCTTGAAGTCAACAAAATGTCTTGCCCTATCCAGAAGTTACAGTTAGAGATCAGTGATTGCAAGAAGTTGACTATTTCGTATATTTGTGTTGAATTTTTAAAACAATGTCATATGAAGCAATTAAAACAACTCTGCCGATTTCCGCTTCGGACAATACGTCTCCAATAGCCCGTTCTGGAGGTTTAGTGCGACGTTTATTCAACTGACTAACCTTCTGACAACAAGCCTCAATCTTCCATTCCGTTTTATTTGTCTCAGTTTTCTCTTATTTTGTAGATTATAACTATAGGGTAAGGTGGAGGGAAAATAGATCTTAAAATTCGATTTTTGACATTCAAAGTCCAATTTCTCATTGGAAAAAAAATTGGAAAATTACAATAGTTTTATAAAACCGTTCACTTATTTATTGGGAACATAATCGCATATTTTTATTTAATTCTGAGGTTTATAAATATTTTAAATAATTATTTTAATTAATTTATTACGATTCATAGATGGGTTAAAATGGGTACCGTGTGGGAATTATGGAATATTTAGTATTTATTAAAACAATATTTTAAGTCAAATTTGTAACTTGAATAAAATAGAATAAATATCAACCTTAAAACCTTAACACATTTGATTATTAATGGACTGTTTTTCTTGCTAAAAGCAAGCCATTCACCAGTCTGAAAAATCAACTATATTGTATTATTTATTTCCTTCAAAATATATAACACCTGCTAATATTATTCTTGGTTTCTTTTGATTCAGGAACTGAATCAAAAGAATTTGCTACGATGTATTTATTTCATGTTTAATTTGTTCAGCAGACGATTTTTTTATTTTATTTTAAACGTTATATTTAACTTCAAATAAAACAAGCAAATTGTGACCAGTTTTGTATCTAAATATGTTCTTTTATTAACAGTTTATTTGAAAAAAAAACAAGGTATTTTACTTCATTATATTAACATATTAACAGTGTTAAATATATTGTAATTAGTTTTTGTCATTTATAAGATTCGAAATTCAAATTTTTGTAGAATAATTGCACTGTTGTCCGAGAGTGTTAAATTGTTACGAATTTCCTATTCTTTAACATTACTAACTCGAAAACCCATTATTCCCACTTTGCAAAACATTAGAAATAAAACTAAATAATTTTATTAAAAAATCTAATTTTTTCATTGAAATGTATTAAAAATATTCATTTCTATACCAATCCCAGGAATATTCGTAAATAATTCGACTTTCTAGTTTAGATACAGAAGTTTTTTATGTATCAAACAATCACAAATATTTTTGTACACTCATACAAATCGACATTCGGACTTGAATTAAAATACCCAGAAATGTATTTTTTCTTAAAATGTACTTAATTAACTAGGTATCATAATAATATCGTATTATTAACGTATAATATCGTATTAATTATCGTATAATATCGTATTAATTATCGTATAATATCGTATTAATTATCGTATAATATTGTATTAATTATCGTATAATATCGTATTAATTACCGTTTTAATATCGTGTACATAATAAATAAAATATGTATCTTATATATACTTATATACGTACTCCTATATATACGAACTTTATTAACTAGGTATGATAATAATATCGTATTAATTATCGAATAATATCGTATTAATTATCGAATAATATCGTATTAATTACCGTATTAATATCGTGTACATAGTAAATAAAAAATGTATCTTATATATACTTATATACGTACTCCTGTATATACGTACTTTATTAACTAGGTATCGTATTAATATCGTATTAATTATCGTATAATATCGTATTAATTATCGTATAATATTGTATTAATTATCGTATAATATCGTATTAATTACCGTATTAATATCGTGTACATAATAAATAAAATATGTATCTTATATATACTTATATACGTACTCCTATATATACGAACTTTATTAACTAGGTATGATAATAATATCGTATTAATTATCGAATAATATCGTATTAATTATCGAATAATATCGTATTAATTACCGTATTAATATCGTGTACATAGTAAATAAAAAATGTATCTTATATATATTTATATACGTACTCCTGTATATACGTACTTTATTAACTAGGTATCGTATTAATATCGTATTAATTATCGTATAATATCGTATTAATTATTGTATTAATATCGTGTACATAATAAATAAAAAATATATCATATATATACAACTTATATACGTACTCCTATATATACGAACTTTATTAACTAGGTATAATAATAATATCGTATTAATATCGTATTAATTATCGTATAATATCGTATTAATTATCGTATAATATCGTATTAAATATCGTATAATATCGTATTAATATCGTGTACATAATAAATAATAAAATGTATCGTATATATAATAATAAAATATATATTTTATATATAATAAATAAAAAAAAGATCAAAACGTAAGTTTAAGCATTGTGAAATTCAATATTTAATTAAAAAAAACTATTTTACTCCAGAATCTATTTTCCCCTTACCTTGATCATTGAAAATATTTTTTTTAAATAAATTTTAAATTAAAATGCTTACTTACAACTCAAAATTAACGTTTTTTCATTTATACCTTTGCTTTTAAATATCATTTGGCTTGTCATAACAAAATGTTTTCTACGTTTGAGGCTCAACTATGTTGAAATATAATGAAAATCTCGGAATTGTATGATATGAAGGATACGAGAAGCTTGCCGACATTGATTTCTATTTCATTTAGAAGTTTAAAATTGATATATTCCAAGTAGTTAAAAACAAAAATGCATAAAATTGACTGTGTTCTTTCTTTTTCTACGTTACATATATACTGATGAATCCATCCATACCGTAGTTGATTCTTTATTGATTATTTAAACATTTTATTTTAATTCATTAAGACGGCATTTCAATTTAAAATCTCAGTTGGTAAAATACTATACCTTTTTTTCAATTAAATTTATTTGCGAAATTACTATGCCATGAAATAAATTTAATACTTGAATTTAATTAATGTTATTTGAAGACATCGATCTGCTCTTTTTCCAAATATAGACTTGCTGATTTGCAGCCATAAAATTTTGGGAATTACACAGATTTGTATACTTTCACATATAAGCTAACAAAATTGTATAAGCATACACACAATCTTTTAAGTCACTGCGTTTTAATTTCTTTTTTAAATTATAAAAGACTCTATCTGAAAGCAACAAAAGCACTGCAACCTTGACTGTCTCTGCCAAGACGGAGATTAATGAATGAAATGAAAATTCGAACCAGGAGATTAATGTGGTTTAGGAATGCGAATGAGGCGGGGGGTACGAAAAATGTTGATGGGCTATTCTGAGGCACTCGCGTTAGTTTCATTGTAACATGCGTCTCAGTCTGTAACATTAAAAATTGCTGGAATTTTAGGCAGCGTTCATTTATTACGTCACGCTATTTTTCATCTTTTAGTACCCCTCCAGGGCCCCCTTAGCAGTCGCTGGACTATTTTCAAATCTTATAATCCTCCAAACAAACGTTATCTCGCTTTTATGAATACATTTAAATGAAACTTATAATTTATTAAATATAAATTATGAATAAGTTTGTACAGATTTCTGAAAAAGCAGCCGGGCTTTTTTTTTTTGTCAACTACTGTTGTAGTTGGCAGATTCTCTTACAAATTTGTCATGCGGCTACATTTAATTTGAGTAGAATATTTATTGGAAATCTTTTTAAAAGAGTATGCCTTATTGAGTTTTTTTTAATTAAAAATGCGTATTATTTCCTTTTGAATGAAACAAAATGTGTATCAACCATTTGTCACGGAGTAATAGCGTCGGAATGGGTCACTCTAAAAGAGTTACATAAAGTTTCTATCCTGCTACCTTAATAGCCCACTGTGCAGCTCTAGTGCGACGTTAATTAACCAAACCAAACTATCCTGATACCCCCCCCCCCCCCTAGGTAATTTTAAAGTCGTTTCATTTAAAAAGAGAATACAAAATAATGTTATCTTTGTAACATTTTCTTTTTGAGCATTTTCTTTTGTAAGCGTGGCTCCCTAGAAAAGCGGGACCTTATGTGGTGGCATGCGTTGCACAACCCTAAAAACGGCCACGATTCCCCCCCCCCCCCCCCCCCTCATATCACTAACTGTCATGCTTGACCAGTTATAATATGAATATATTGTTAGATATGTTGATTGGGAATGCTTGAAAGTTTAATTAAAAACAGTGTGCTGCTAAGATTTTCACTTAGAAAAATTGAAAATCTGTAAAAGGACATTATAGTAATTTTAAAAAAAAATTACTGTATTATCAGAAACCTCTGCAGCATTTATGCTTTTGATTGTTTATGTTCTATAAACAGAACAATTTAAGAATTTTTTTTAGTTATTGATAAGTGTTCAAACAATCGCGAGTTTGTAAACTTAAAAAAAATATTTTCTTACTCGAATTTACTTGCACATTTATCTTAAATTGATATTAAAGAAACATTTATTCGTTAATATTTTAAAAATAATTAAAAAAAATAAAAAATAGAAAAAAATATATATACAACAGTTTTATATAAACACACATTAAAATGATAATTCTATTACACTTATATTACGATGAAGAGATGAACGCCAATAATATTAATACACTTATAAAACAATAAAAATATACAAGATATCTGTCACTGCACAAAAAGAATAATGATCGCTCATAAGTTTCGATGCGTATTTAAGTAATAATTCTTAAAGTCGAATAGAGTTAAAAGCTCGTTCAAAGAGAAATTTCGAGAAAAGAAAGTCAGTTTCAAAGCCTTTGTGAAATACAAATAATAGGTAGTTCTTTGTAATGCACCTCAATCCGTAGAAGAACTAACTTTTCAAAAGATTGATTTGTTCGAGCCTCATCTGATATTTCTTCATATTTCGTCATTTTGCTAACAACCGTGAAAATATTGCTTCACATGTTTGTTGAATTGATCGATCTTATGTGGAAAAAGAAGAAATGTTGTATTGGTTTAAGGGGACACGATACGGTATCGTGTCCCCTTAAACCAATACAACATTACAATTGTAACATTATCGATAATTTTTATTTGCTAAAATTATAATTTGTATTTTTCAAAATATGCTTACAAAATTCCAGAACTGTATCTATGTTTTTTAATGAGTTATTTGAGATTATATTCTGGATGAAGTATCATGTTTTTCAAGGAATGAAAACTTTTTTCTTTGAAAGTCGTTTTTTCTGTGTTTGGTTTGAATTGGTGTTAAGTTTTAAGAAACACTAAGGTTTATATTATTATTATTATTAATGTATAATTTTTAGGTATATTGTAAAATATGTGTATATTATAAGTTGGCATGCGAATTGGCTCTATGAGTAGTAGGTTTTTTTTTAATTACTAAAGTAAAACATTTTGAGTTTTTAAAGATTTTTTTTGTGTTATTAGGAATAACTATTTATACAAAAATCAAATATATTCAGTATACAAAGCTTTAATACAAATTCTTATGTATTATAGTTCAAAGGGTCTGAGAATTTTTTTTAGTAAATGTTGGTGTTGGTGTCTTTTATTATATAAAAGTAGCTGTTCGTATTTAATTTTTTATACTCTGATAATAGACATCTTTTCTTTTATCATGATTTTTATGGACAACTCGTCATCATAGATCCAGATTATTGATGGGTTTAGGGAAAAAACCGCCCCCCCCCCAAAAAAAAAAAAAAAAAAAAAAATCTGGAAACCTTAAAAGTTGAGAATTTCAAGTTTTAAAAATCACCGAGTTGGGGAAATTTATGCCTGAAGAAAATTAATATTATTTGCAAATGAAAGCTAGGAAAGATTAGAAATTGCTCAACTTGTAAGACTACATTTAAATTAGACCTCAGAATGAACACTGCATTGGAACATGCGTGCAACAAATCAATGCTTGTAAGAGAACTGTTTAATTTTACTTAATAAAAAGAGATGAAAACATGCCGATAAGTTGAACGGGGAATATTCAGTACTGTTGAATTGGGAATTGCGAATCGGTTAAGTTGGGAATTTCAAATCGTTAAGTTGGGAAATGTCTTGTTTCAACCGCCAAAAATAATTTTTAAATTATACCTCTGAACGGACACTACATTGGAACATGCGTACAATAAATCAATGTTTGTAAGAGAACTGTTTAATATTACTTAATAAAAAGAGATGAAAAAAATGCCGATAAAAGTTGAACGGGGAATATTCAGTACTGTTGAGTTGGGAATTTCGAATCGTTAAGTTGGGAATTTCAAATCGTTAAGTTGAGAAATTTCTTGTTTCAACCGCCAAAAATAATTTTTAAATTATACCTCTAAAAGAACACTACATTGGAACATGCGGCATGCAACAAATCAATGCTTGTAAGAGGAACTGTTTAATATTACTTAATAAAAAGAGATGAAAAAATGCCGATAAAAGTTGAACGGGGAATATTCAGTACTGTTGAGTTGGGAATTTCAAATCGTTAAGTTGGGAATTTCAAATCGTTAAGTTGGGAATTTCAAATCGTTAAGTTGGGAATTTCAAATCGTTAAGTTGGGAAATTTCTTGTTTCAACCCCCAAAAATAATTTTGTGTGACGGCTATGCCCCTAAGTATAATATCGGACTTACTTGTTCACTTTCCTGTCGTTATCCTTAGACTTGCCACGTTGGGGCGGGTGTTGATTATCCATGTGTGTGTGTTGCGGCACTTGCACTAAACCTCGTTACAATCTCCCTGTCGGGTGAATGCTCACTCCCATTGAAGAAAAGGGGGGCTCTTTCGTCTGTTTGTATAAATAGAAGGAGTTGGTCTCGAGCCCAGAATCCTACCTCATGCACAGTGGCATGCGACATGAGGAATCTCCACAAGAAAGAAAAAAAGGTTCCTCGAAATGTCTTTTGTGATTCGGAGGGTGGGTGTGTTTCTTTCGGTGGTGGGGTGACTCCGACGACAGGAAGTATCGTCGGCGCTGTTGTCGAAAAACATCCAATTGCGTGTGGTTTCTGCAACGGGATTGGTATTTTTTGTGTGTCGGCTTGCTCATCTGAGGATTTGCGAGAACTATCTAAGCAATGGTGGGATTGTAACGGAATTCAACTAAAAAAAATAGGTAAGGTATATCGAGGGAGCAGCCGCAGTGGGGTACGTGGAAAGTCTTGTCAGTGCCGTTACACATAAAATATTTTGGGGGGTTGAAACAAGAAATTTCCCAACTTAACGATTCGAAATTCTCAACTCAACTATTCGAAATTCCCAACTCAACAGTGCTGAAAATTCCCACTTCCAACTTATTGAAATTTTTCATCTTTTTTTATATGTATATTAGGTAATGTTAAACAGTTGTCTCACAAGCATTGATTTGTTGCATCCATATTCCGATGCAGTGTCCATTCTGAGGTCTAATTTAAGCCCAGGTAGCACGACCATATGGGCCCACTTGGGTTGGTAATGGGATATCCATATGGGCCCTGCTGGGCAGCCCATGTGGATCCAGAAAGAAACGACCCCTTTTGTTCTATACTGGCCCAGTTGGGGTTTTCCCACTTGGGCCCATGTGGGATTACTCAACTGGGCCGAGATGGGATTTCCCATCTGGGCCCGCGTGGGAAAACCCAACTGGGCCAGTATGGAACAAAAGGGGCCGTTTCTTTCTGGATCCACGTGGGCTGCCCATCAGGGCCCATATGGATAAACTATATTGCCCAGTATGGGGAATTCCATCTGGGCCCGCGTGGGAAAACCCAACTGGGCCAGTATGGAACAAAAGGGGCCGTTTCTTTCTGGATCCGTATGGGCTGTCCATCCGGGCCCATATGGATAAACTATATTGCCCAGTATGGGGAATTCCATATGGGTTCATGTGGGACAACCCAACTGGGCCAGTATAGAACAAAAGGGGCCATTTCTTTCTGGATCCGTATGGGCTGTCCATCCGGGCCCACATGGATAATTTATATGGACCTGTGAGGGTTTACTACATGGATTCAAATGGGTTTTTCCACACTGGCCCTTCTAGATTAGGACACAATACAAGGCCAATGAGTTAGTCAACTTAGAACACTATTTAAATGGCTATAATTTCTTGAAATGGTGAATCTAAAGGAACTTCGTGTATTCTAATATTTTACCAATTTTTTTATTGTCATAATATATATAAGAATTCCATCAATATTTTAACACTTTGTTTAGTGACAATTTTAAGAAAAAAAAAGTTAATTTGATAATGTAGTATTAACATATGTATTCAAATTAACCTGTCTTTCGATTTAAATTGGCGATTTAAAGTGTTAAATGTCTATAAAATTCTTATTTATATGACAATTGAAAAATTGGTAATATTGAAATACACCAAATAGATTTTTTAGTTACACAATTTAAAGAAATTATAGGAGATTAGAATAGTGATCCACGTTGGCTAAATCATTAGCCCTTATGTAAAGTGTAAACTAATAAAAAGGCCAGAGTAAAGAAACCCATTTGAATCCATGTAGTGAAACCTCACAGATAAGTTATCCATGTGACCCCAGATGGGCAACCCATATGGATCTGGAAAGAAATCTGCTTTTTATCTTTACTGGTATAGTTTGCTTGTATGGATATGTACTTTTAACTTGCTGTAAATCAAAATACTGACTTAAAATACATAAATTCTTTAAATTCAGCAGTTTGATTTACAGTAAGCATTTTAACAACAATTATACAAAGTGGAACTAAATTGTAATCAGGATTGCCACTTAATATTAAGATCAAAATTCCCCCACTTTTCCTAGAAGGTTATTGAAAAATTCTAGATTGAGAAATATATAAGATCTAACAGAGTTTTCAAATAATAATATTAAAGATGGTAAAAGTAAAGTTTCAGCAACAACAAAAAATTAAGTACAAAGTAATGAGAATAGTATTTTTACAAATTTATAATTTCAATAAAAATTGTTCAGTTTCCCTGACCTTTTAGGTACAGAAAAGAACATCGTCTTTACTTAAGATGAAGGGGCAAAATATCTGCTTATACCCAATCCAAAATTTAGATAGTTATATTCTTACTTTTTGCGAGACGAGTATGACAACAATATATCTTTCAGTTGTATTTAATAATTTTTCTATATTGAATTATTATTTTGAAATCAGGAAAATTTTATTCTGGTAAGCTTATGTGATTTATAAGCTTCTCTTATTGTATTGGTTTCAAATACATAATAACATAGTAAATTGCATGTAATAATCTACATTACTGAGACTATTTTACAATCAGTCTCAGTAATGTAGATAATTAAAATGTAATATGATTAATATTTTCTACACAAAAACTGAAATAAAATACAAGTAAAGATCTAATGCTACAAATGGGCCTGCTGTCTGCCAAGAGGTTATGTCACAAAACCTGAAAATGAACTAAAAAAATTTCCACTACTAGGTAAGCTAAACTATCATTTAGAAAAATTGTAGTAGGTTCTACTTCAATAGGCTGATCAATAACGAGTTAAATATCATTCCACTTAACATTATATCCATAGCGAGGGGCGAACTTTAAACATTCTTATCTCATAACTCTATTTTGTGACTTACTCCACTTGGCAGTCAACCAAATTAAAAATGACAAATACATTTATTAAACTCAGTTTATTTTAAAACAATACAATTATGACTTTTACAAAAAATCATGTTACTTTGCCAGTTCCTTCTGATATCGAACTTGACATCTACCAAAACAAATATTGTTGTTTTACTTCAAATTTCACAACTACTTGTACACCAGCTTAAATGAACCTAATCAAACACAAAATGTTAGAACAGATTGATGAGATTTTTTAATATACTAAAATAAATATACTCTAACTTATTCATATAGACATGCTACAGCTCTTCCAACTAAAAAGGCTTAATTTAATGTATGTGATGATATTCAACCAGATTTTTGTCAAACAAAGCGTGATTTTAAAAATTAATTACAAGATTTGACACACAAATATAACATGCTATAGTAAAATAATAGAAACTTGATTCGACTTTTATGTATTTTGTAAAAGATAAGTAAAGGAGATGGAAACGACATGTTTTTTGACAAAGGCTTAATGAATGGTCGTTCCGAGAAGCAATGTGTAATCGAATGTGCTCCAGTGGTGTTGGAACCACATTACTTTAGTACTTTAATAGAATTAACTAAGGATTTCTTTCCAATTAAAGTTGAAGGTAATTACTGACAATTGATTATTCTTAAAACGAGATTACTAAAAGCATCGCGTTTAGCCACCAAGTCACTGGATTTAGGTGTATCCTTAGCCACATTACAGACCTTTATACGAGGCAAATATCCCTATCGAATACAATAAAGTATTCCTTCTACCATGGCATGCATGGCAGAGATATTTGTGGAACTATGCCATATGCGCTCTAGGTACTGTGTATGTCAAGATAACCATTTCTAAACAGCGAGACACAGTATGAAAACATATCATGTACTTACCCCAAGTATCTCATTTAAAAAGAATAATGCAAATAGTTCTCTGATAAATGCTTAACGCTAAGCCTAATATAGCTATAGCATTCAATCATCACTGTGTTCACTTTTGTCGACCACCAAAAAAAAGATTGCCTAATGGGGTCTTATAAACAATCTGTTCCAAATTTGGCATGCAGTGCAGATTTATTCTATGTAGGATTTAAAAAAATTATAATTTGACATGCCAATGATTTGTAAAAGTTTTTATCGGCCATGCAGTTTTTCTTCTTGCATACATGATTGGGCTTGTAAAATAAAGTTCATAACCTTTTCATTGAAGAAATATTTACAAAATTTAGTATTGCAAACAGGAAAAACCTTTTTAGTATATATTTGGGGCAATCTAATTATTGAAACAAACTGGAATTATGCCCCCTACCAGCTAACACTTAACTATGAAACACTTTAGACATCTGGATCTGAATGTTTCATATTTTCCAAAAATGCAATGAGGCCTCCTGAACATTTAAACTAGGGAAGCTCTGATATTCAGTGTACCACCTATTTAACAGTCAAACAGATATTCGGTTAGGTTCTGAATAATTTGGCATTTTAATTATTTTTGTATAAATTTGTAATGTAAACATTTTTATATAATAATTTAAAGTAAAAATTATCACAATAAAAAAAATATATTTTGAATAACATTAAAAAGGAGATTATCAAAACACATTGCATTCTTGCTTGAAAAGTGACATAATCAAAAAATAATGTTTGAGTTATTTCAACTTTGAAAATGGGACTGTAGTTGTGTCGCTTTAATTGCCGTCAAGCAATTGTTTTTAAAAAAGTTTTTTCCATTTCTGGAAACACAATGATTTTGAGCTTTCAGGTTTGAAGCAAGAGTGTGACAAGATTATTAAAAATTACTTAAATCTGATCTAACACCAAATCGTCACTTAAGCCGTGTCACCATGTAAGTCTAATCTTACTGCGATAGGACTTGCGTAGTACAATGGCTTAAGGGAAGAAATATAGTTTTAATGTAGATACTGGAGATAATACAATTAGTAATTGAAACCAAAATATAATAACTATGGGGCAGAATATATAGAACACATGCATTTTTAAGTTGCACCTAATTACGATTTCTCTCATAAGTATTTCCTCCTTCTGGGAATAAGTATAGTCATAGATACTGCAAACAGAAAGAGAAGTATTTCTTTTCAAATTCGCTATTATTTCGCTAAGTTGATTATGAAACTATAAGGATGGATTAAAAATTTATTGTGTGGGATGGAAATACATTATCAGTAAAAAAAAATCGCAAGTTTTAACATTTAATAGAAAGTTTAGTTTTATAACTAACATTTTACAAATTCCTTTTTCAAAATACTGAAGAAATTAAGTCTATAGTTGAAATACATTCAAAAGATTTGAATTTTAAATTAAGCATTCTTTCTTTTTTTTAAATCGTAACTTAAATGAAAATTTTTGTAATTCTTACTTTCAATTAACGACTTTTGGCCTTCGCAGCTTTTCTAAAAATCCTATATTCGCAAGACTAAAACGTTGCTTATCGACAAAAACTGGTTCGGTTGCCAAAGAACTCCATTTCCGTTTGGAGGTGGGTTGCCAGATTTGGCAAAAAATTAAGGCAACCATAAAAGACAGATTAACCATGGAATGTTGTATGTTCAAGGCAAGTTTTTATTTTTGGATATATTTCACATTTCGGTATACTGTAAATATTTTTTATTTGTGATTTTCACATCAGCACCGATGTTTTAAAAAGTTATTTACTTCAAATGTGATAATCGAAAAATATGCAAGGTGCTTAAATTACAATTAACGATAAAATTATCCAGCCAATGTGAAACTAATAGCTGTTAAACTTCATTTTGATTTTAGTTATCACTGTGTTTTGTACAATTATAATCAGGTGTTTTAATCAACTGCTCCAGGGTTTGCATGCAAGTACCATAGTCGACTGCTATAAGGGGTACCAGCCAGAATGCTAAGTAATCGGAGGCCAGAGAACACAATTGCCAGTTATGGCTAAGCTGCGCCAAACCATAGTTTAGTTATGAAACCATACGGATTAAAATATGGTTTATTAAACTGACATCTCGGAGAAATAAAAACAAATTCGGGTGAGGAACATCACTCATCGTCTGTCAATAAAGGATTATTAGTACCAAAATGGCCTAGTCTTTTGTTGTTAAAATTAGGGCATATATTACCTTACATGTGTGGGAGCCATGACGGAGAGAAACTTGGCCAAGTAGAGTGGAAAAAGGGGTGTATTCAGCTGCATTCAAGGTCATGTCTACACTGGGAGGTCCCCCTCCTTGGAACCAAGACTAACCTGAAATGTAAAGGAAAAAATTATAAACAGGAACTTCTGGTAATATATTTTATTCAGTTAAATTACGGTGAACAGCAATCCAAGGCCACTTTTCTAAAATTTATTCTACGCTAACCATACTTGACAACAAATATTGGTTTTGCTGATCAAAGAATTGCTTCCTGCAGGTCTACCAAAAAGAACCACAGAATTGGCGGGAAAACAGGGTTACCATTCAAGTGTATTTTTAATCATTCCCATGCAATATTCTTTCCAAGTTAATAGAAATAGGGTCGAAATAGCATAGTTAGTTGTATTAATTAACACTACTGTTACACAACTGTAGATGATTTAATGTTATTCTGAAATAGTACAGGAATTCGAATAACATAATTTTATTGGTTTCAATGCAAGAGATTAAGAGAAAATGTTCCTGAAATAATCTTGTTTGATAACAATGTAAAAAAATAGCAAATTCATAACTTAGATTAAATTTGTGTGGGGTAAAGGTTTACTGTACGGTCACCCTTGGCGACTTTTTCAAAATATCGCCAAAAGTTGCCATTTTGGCGACTGTTTTCCAATAGGGTTGCTGCAATTCCTTGTCGTTGTCGGGATAAATTGCCATTAAAAAAAAATTATCGCCAAATGTGTAAAAATCGCGCCAAGGGTGACCGTACAGTAAACCTGACCCTTGTGTGGTTACAACAACATTAATCCACAATAGACTCTTGTACCATGTACGCATTGGCACCGAAACGAGTCTGGCGGTCGCCATACATATTTTCATCCAAATAATGATTGTTTTCATAAAAAGATTCTAGAAAAAAATTATCAAATGTTAAATGCTATATTTTATCCTCGAAACCGCTTTGAGCCACCTGTATCGTAACCCTACATTTCAACTAGCATTGCATTTGCATTGCGGGTATTTGAATATAATCTCAAAATAGTACCAACAAAGAAAAAACGGGGCATCTATCTGAAATAAGTTGTATAAAATGTATACACATAATTTAAATGAAGTAGTACGTACCTATTTCGTTCATAATATATTTTGCTGTTTAAAAAATCCACGGAAAAACGTGTTGTTGTTTTGATGATACTCTGGAACCAGCACAGGAATTATAGTCTCTTTGACGTAGTACGCATGCGCGTTGAAAGTGAAATCTTCTTCGAGGATATCTAATGGGAAGACCATGAATTTCCATAAGGGGGGGACCATATAGAACCATGTCAATCTATGTGAATTTCCTTTTCACTTTGAAATAACCAATAAATAAGAAATCATAATATTAAACTGTTTTATCTTGAGTGAAAACTTATTAAAATAGTATTGTAACACTAAAATCACTTCCATTAAGTAACTCTGAGCGTTATATTCAACGAAATTGATCATCTGGGTTCAACATGGGTTGATGGTGGGCAGATGGGCCCACACGAGCCCAGCTATCCCATGTGGGTCCCACGTCGGCCCATGCGAATCCCATGTACGTGTGCTACCTGGGAGTGTAATCTTACAAGTTGGACGATTTCTAATCTCCCCTCGCTATCATTTGTTAATAATATTAATTTTCTGCAGGCATAAATTTTCCCAACTCGGGATTTTTAGAAGTTGAAATTCCCAACTTTAAGGGTTTCCAGATTATTGGGGGGTTCGGACTCCCCCTCCCCCGGTGCGACGTGCCTGAGTCTTGTGCGTGCTGCAGAAGGTGTATGGGCACTGGGATACAGAAATGATGTAACCCACACTGTTAAAAATAGGTGCTCAAAAATAAGTAATAAGTACTCATTTTTGATTACAATCGATGCTTATCATAGCTCCGAACACATACGTTTTATTTTTGAAAAAGACATGTACTCAAAAATTAGTACAAATGAATAAAAGGAGCAGTTGCTTGTGTACGTAGGCTGCCTTCATAAGTCACTTTCAATAAATATCAACAATTACAACCAAGACTTACTGGGAATCGAACCCATATCCTAAGGCACAGCAGTCCAGTGCCTTATCCATTGTACTACCAGGGCGACGTGAAGAAGTTATAAACAGAAGAAATGTTAAAAAGGTGTGCCAAAAGAATGGGAAGTAAGATTATTGAGAATGATGTGGAAAACCATCTTCTGAACAATTATTTTAAGTTTTTCAGGTCGCTTTGCTAAGATGGCTTGAACTGAAGCTGAGATTAGCAATATTAAACCATTCTACACATTTTTGAGAACGTACGATTACTTACATTTGAGTACGTCATCGCGCATTTATGATGCAATTGTACTCAAACAAAAACGAGTATGTTCAGGTACTAATTTTTAAGTACCTTTTTTTATTTTACAGTGCAGTGGTTCCCAAAGTGTAAATCTAAAACTAAAAATAATCCAAAATCTAAAAATAACAGAACTACCATAAGATGCGTAACTGCGTAGTTAGAAACTACAAAATGCGCCAAAGAGAAACGAAAATGCTTCAATACTCGCCAAAGGGAAGCTGTCTAAAACTACGCGGTAAACCGTCGACATTGCAAAAGATTTTGAATCAGTAATAACACATCTATATACCAAGACAGATGGTTCGTTGAACTTCTTGGGACGTCAATAACTGTAAGAGCGATGATAGACGGTGAGTTGGATCGAAACGTCTAATCCTAAGAGAGCTCCTCCTTTTAGTTCCGTTTCCTCAAAAGTGAGATGCGTAGTAGACCCTTCCGATTATTATGGAAGATCTTGCGGACGGAATAATAAGCAAGCGTTGCCGGATCGAATCAGTTAGTCAGTTGAAAGTCGAAATCTAGTGAAAATAAACTCCGCGCGTGATATTGTTATTTATTTTTATCTCTTACTTATGATTAGTAATACTTTTACTTAGGGTAGATAGCCGTGGGCAAATCTTAATTCAAAAAAGAAGCCGCGATTCGGAAAAGTTTGGGAACCACTGATGTAACCAATGCACAATTTACATTTATTCACACATTTCAAAGATTATAACGCTTAAGGGGGAGGGGAAATGGGACATTTTAGATCCCTGGTTCGAGCCCTGTCGTCGATATTTATTTGAAATTGAAATTATCCTAAGTTTTGACGAAATAAATTTGTTGGGAAAAAAACGACAAAATGATTTTTTTTCAGTTTGATGAAATATTCCATCGGAGCATATAGCAGACGTCTGTTTCGTCAAAAAATGGCGAAAGTTTCTTAAAAAAAGATAAGGCATCTTTTAACAGCAAAAATTAAGAAAAACTTTTTATCTGGAATGAGCCAAAAATGAATTAGTCCTTTCCAGCAATTGCAAAAGGAAGAAATTCAAGTAGAACTGTTAAAATGAAACAGGCCCTTGTGCCATGAAACCTCATACAACCAACCAACTAAAATTAAACAGAAAATGGAGACACATTAGCAGAATCTTGTCTTTTGAAATTCCGCTTTAATGTATAAGATGGAGATTAATGACATCTCTAACAAGAAGTGAAGAAATGAGAATCGTCGGAAAACAGAGATACGAACGTCGTAAAAGAAGTATTAACTTAGATATCTTGGAACTACACGAAATTCTTAGAATTTCATTTTGCAGCTCAAAATGTGAGTTGGTTGTTGATTGGTTGATTGAAATGAACGTCGACACAGTATAAGAACCTTTCCCTGTAGGAAACAACGTATTTGCATGCAGAAAAGAAAAAGTAGTGGAAAAGGGGAGTAGAGTTCAGTGGCGAAGGGTCCAGTCTTCGGTAGATTCGCCGATGACCACGGAAATTTTTTTAAAAAAATCAATTCAATTTAAAAAAATCTTCAATATTTTTTTTTATATATTATTAATTAAGAAAAGTGTTTAAATACATTTGTTTAATTTATTTAAATTTTATTTTCGTGAGACTTTTAAAACATCCAAAAAAATGAACCCATTCAATCAATTCAAACCGAAAACATTCAGAAACAAAACCTGCACTTTCTAATTCTGCCAAGAGTCAAGAATTTAGCTATTTAAGTTTCCGCAGGTCATCGGGACATAAAACTGGAACCCGCTTATGAGTATCAACCAATCATATTAACCCTCAAAAAATCTCCGTCAGCCAGGTCAGCTTAAAGACAATAGTCTCTAAATTCATCTGTCTGGCTGGTCATCTGTAGATTTTACGGATTCCTCAAGCAACCTTAGACCTTCGTTCGTACACAGTATGATTGCCAGATTGGCTCTTTAAGGCTCGATTTGGCAATAGAGATTTTTTTTGTCTAATTATTTTCGACATATTTAATCTGTATTTTTTTATTAAATAACACCAGTAGCGTACACTGGAAATGTGTTTGGAAAGGGTTATGGGGAGGGGTTGGGGGGAGGGGTACATTACTCCCCGTCCACTTTTTTAGTATAAATTGATAAAAAAGTTATCAAATATATGTAATATTCCCACTGTTCTTATTTCCTGAACCATTCCTAAATAGCTTTTCTTTTCCAATAACGATCTTATAAATTAGTATTCGGTTTTCAACTGCGTGTCATTCTCACGCATTTGTATATTCCATTATTCTCAGTTATGTCTTCGAAATCCTTGTTTCCCATCCATATATGGTTACTAGAATCGATGAGAACCGAAACTTTCTCTCACGATGGCAACCTCTCTTAGGCAGTTCTGCAAATTCATAGCATTCCTAACTTAACAAGCATTTATGGAAGACGTGTCTCTGCGTTCACGGCTTTTTAGCCGCTATCCTCAACATTAGCCAAATAAACTATCTTGAAAACTAATACAATCATTGGCAAAAGTACCCAATCAACAAAAAGTCGAAAAAAAAAATATCCGATCAACAGTATTGATATTTGGTGGCAACCCCTTTGGTATTTATGCGTATATTGCCTCATTTTTGACGAAATAAATTTCCTTAAGAAAACGACAAAATTAATTTCCTCAGTTTGACGAGATATTTTAACGGAGCATATAACAGGCGTCTATTTCTTCAAATATGAGAGTGCATTTTTAACAGTGTGGCTTTCCGTTTATTTAAAAAAAAAAGGTTATTTTATTCTTTATATTTTTAATTGTATGTGCAAATTTGGAATAATTCTCAGTTTTATTTATGATTGCATATTTGCAAGAAAGGCTTATAATGTTTGCCATATTTTATTTCATATTAACTATTGAATTGCACCCTGCCTTGAGCTGTCTTATACTCACTTTTCATATTCACACGAAGTTGTTACGGATAATCGAAACGCTTCTTACAATGCGCACTTATGAGTATGACAAGAGAAATAAAAAAGCACTGTGCTGTCACACGCCATTTTTTTTATAATGGAGATTTGCCAAGGAAAAAAGAGAGGCACCAACAACCACAGGTATAACAAAGGTGAGAAGCGTGAATTGATGCCAGTTCATTGCCACCAGGTGGCAGCATGCAATTGAGAATTACTTCGTGTAATTAAGGTTCAATTTAATGATGTCAACTGCTAATTCGAGTTTCCGGCAACCTCGCCGAGGGACGTATGGGGGTTGAGGACTTACAACAAGACAAGGATTTTCAGTCTGAAAATAATTGCAAGTTTGTACTCTGTACACTGTTAAAAATAGGTACTTAAAAATAAGTAAAATGTACTCATTTTTGAATACTTCCAATGCTTATCATAGCTCAGAATACATAAGTTTCATTTTTGAAAAAGACATATACTCACAAATGAGTAATATTAATAAAAAGGTAGGTGCTTGCCTACATAGGCTGCCGCCTTCATAAATCACTTTCAATAAATTTCAATAATTACAACCAGGACTAACCGGGAATCGAACCCAATTCGTCTACATGCTGTCGTCCGCACCGAAGTCCAGGGTGTTATCCGTTGTACTACAAGAGCCCGTTGATAAGTTATAAACAGAAATGTTAAAAAGGCGTGGCAAAAGAATGGAAAGTAGATAATTGTGTCGTAATAACTCAGTTTCCATTTAAGCAATCGACATGAAATAACGTGGAAAACCATCTTCTGAACAAATATTTTAAGTTTGCCAGGTCGCGTTATTAAGATGGCTTGAACAGAAGCTGATATTTGAAATATTAAACCATACTGCTCGCTTTTGCGAAAAGACGATTACTTAAATTTGAATACGTCATCGTTCATTTACGATGCAATTGTACTAAAAAAAACGAGTACGTCCATGCACTCATTTTTAAGCACATTTTTTTACAGTGTACTCATTGTCAGAAAGGCAGTAAAGTATTCAATGAGAAAGACAGATTAAAAGACAATTTAGTACTTAATACTTTTATGAAAAATCCAATACTTTTTACAGTACAATAAGACTAGCTACGTAAAAGCAACTATTGGTCATGCAACTAAACTGTTTAGTTGCACACAAGTGGAAAACTCAAATTGTATTCGCTCACTGAGCAACTGTTTAATTGCACAAAATATTTCTTCAGGCCCAATCGTGCTAGAAGCTTATGCAAATTATTGACAATTTGGCGATTTTGTATGGATTGTGGTAATACGAGTTTGGCGATATTTCAACTTGGCTTTGGCGATTGCGAAATCTGAGACATTGCAGCATTGAGTTGGATGCAATTGAATAACCGCCAGCAGTTGCCATGAGATTTTTTTCAGTTGCTCGGTTGATTAAAAGTTGCATTACAATTGTTGCTAGTGCATGGCTAGCCTTAGTTTAATTTTGAATAAATTCAAAATTCTATTTGATCCATATAAACAATTGTAGACAGTAATATCTGTCTCTCCTTTCAGGCACGTAGGTATAGATTTTTCATGGGGGGGGGGGGGGTTCACTGAGTGAGCAACGGATTTCTTTACTTATCACCCCCCCCTTCCCGAGGGGGGGGGGGGGATAAGGTACCTAAGGAAATCCGTTTTTTTTTTTGGGGGGGGGTCCCCCTTAGAGGGGGAATACTTTAACCCCCTTCCCCCCAAAAAAAAACATCAACAAACTTCCACAATTTTTTTTTCTCAAAAAAATTTATAAATTTTCATTAGTAAAAAAGAATACGTTGGCATTTGAATATCGAGGCAGCAACAGTCAACACTGTCATTAACTACTTTTAACAGTTGTCAATAACTGTACTTTTAAAATTAGTAACTCACTCCTTAATTATGAAATAAATTTAGAGAACAAATTTAAAGTTTGAGAATCTTTATAATATGTGTGGTAACGATTATTAAGATAATTTATAGTTATGATAGTTTAAAGATCTAATAAGCGTTTTAGTTGACCAAAACTAGTAAAGAATAATATAAATTATAAAGGCTACATGATCTAAAGTATAGTGGAAGTAAAAACACTCGAAATTGCATGGAATTGTGCAATCCAATCGCCACTGCTAATTTTAAATTAAACATTAAATATACATAATTTAATACAGAGAAAATTATTTACTTATTACCAATAAATATTAACTTCCATTAATTAAATTTAAATTGTAAAGGTCATTTTAATTCAAAGATCTAAAAGAAACAAAAAATTTATCAACTTAACGGCGCCAGGTGTTGTTCTCGTTATCTGATCATGGTTCAAACATACGAGGCATTGTTCCCGGGTATTTCCTTCGAGATGGGCTCCAAACCGTCGCCAATATTCCAATATGCAGCCACGTATAATGCAGTGTCCGTTCGGAGGTCTAATTTAAGTTTAATTTTAAAAGTTGGGAAATGTAATCTTCCCTCGCTTTCATTTGCTATTTCTTTGGGCTTAAATGTTCCCAAATAACAGATTTTTAAAACTCGCAATTCCAAACTTCCCCAGGGGGTGCGGGGGGGGGGGGGGGGTGTCGACCGGAACAGAACCGCAAAAAGTAATAAAACGAGATTTATTTACGAAATAACGCTAAAAATACCAGGACCGAATGAAAATGCTCAGACGTTCGGCGCCTATAGATTACGCAATACTACATTTTAATGTAAAAATTTTCATATACATATTTGATGAAAGAAAGAGTGTCTGATCTATTTTTAGAATTAAATAAAAATAAAAAAGGCGATACGAGCCGACTGGTCTGCGTCCTGGGTTGATTCGTACAAAAAGTAAGAAAAAAAAACACTCGATTGTTTTTTGCGAAATTTAGATAATACTCAAAGAGCAGGTATTTTCACGGACCAACAAAAACAATAAATTAAAAACCGTTATAGAAAACATGGGAGATGGTTTTGTTTTAGAATAAACTGGCAACTTATATTGAAGTATTTTAAGATTAACGAAATTATGTGGTCTTGGAGCATCTTAGTCTTGTCATTTTTAAGTCTTATTTTACGACCTCGTTTGACGATCTATTCCCTTTGTCATCTTTATTTCAAATTAAACCTAACATGACGTCATCGTGTTTCGGTCTCAATACCCCATGCCCACAGTGGGGCACCCCCCCCCCCCACTAAAATCTCAATTTTTATGATTTTTACAGTAATTCGGTATTTATTTATTTTACTTACAATGGGAGGGGTTTGAACCCCCCAACCCCCCCCCCCCCCCTACCTACGTGCCTGTCTCCTTTTCCTCTGACGGTTAAGCGACTTTGAAACTGTAGAACTCTAATTATCCGAATCAAACAAAGCGGTTTGCTAATTATCTGGATCGTTTTGAAAAAAAAAAAATCAGCATTTTAAGAGGTTCTTATCGATGTATGATATTGTTGTTAATTGTTACAAGCAAAGCTTGACTTGTACAAAGAAATAACATTTTTTTTGTGGATTATCAAATTCTAACAGAAAAAAATTATTATTATTAAAGTTGATATGTACCTATATCATGTTTCTACATTCATATATACTTTCATTAACGTTTAAAGCAAAGCATTTAAGAACTGAATACCTTACCTCATATTTTAGGATATATATTCCGATGTGTCCAACTTGAGTGTGATCGTCTAACGCAAAGTTATTACTTATAATTCAAAATTATCATTCAGATATCTCATAGCAGAAACTTTCGATTCTCAATTTTCACAGAATGCCTCAGCTTCTTGAGTGTCTTAGCCCCGATTTTCACTCCATACAAAGTTCATTTCGTTGATTAAACAAAAAAAAGTCACGTCAGTTCATTGATATCTTCCACACTCTGACCTAGAAATTAAGATTTCGTTCTTTTGTGTTTATCAATCTGAAGTTTGCAAGGTTTGTTGCTTAGAAGTCGTGCTAAAAAACAATTTAAGGACCGCTAATTATTTATTTTTTTAGTCAAGGTCTTCATTCAAAGTGCTAAAGTCTCTAGTTCTACTTCAGTGACATTCTCAGGGTTAGTGTATGGTATTGTTCGATTGTTTTTAACTGTGAGTGAAAAAAATATTTATTTCAATTGTGTTTAATGAAAATATATTTTTAACAATTCATATTTATTAGTGACCAATTATTTTTTTCAATTAAATAATGTTTGCAATAATTTTTTTTTTAAATTTGAGATTAAATTTTGGATGAAACAGTTTAATTAGGCAAAACAATTTTTTATTCAATTTTTTTGTAACTTTGTGTATTTCTTATATTATTATCTTTATAATAATAACTTTATTCCAGCAATGCCAAAATAGAGATACATCCAATTATGCCATGTCGGGATTCGAATCTGGAGTGCGTGGCAGTGGGTCCGGGTTCGAATCTTAATGTTTGAATTCGAATGTTGCCCATCAGTGTAAGTGGTAGTCCAGTATGCTACCACTTACACTGTCGGATGACAACAGTGTAAGTGGTTAGCATACCGACAACAGTGCAAATGGTTAGCATACCGACAACAGTGCAAATGGTTAGCATACCGACAACAGTGTAAGTAGTATTAGATTTTTTGTCAGATGGCTAATGTGGAAATAAGAGACGTAATCAAACTGTGGCGCATCTTATGGACTGGTTTGATTAATTAATATCTCATTAGAGCTGCACAGGGGGTTATTGGCGACCGTTCCAGGCCTATCTCGAAACAAAGACCTGGGAACGATACCTCGTATATTTGAGCCATGGTCAGATGACGAAGACAACACCTGAAATAGTACATGACGCAACTTCAATAGTCATCAAGCCATTGGACCCCTATCACATTCATCGTGCATCAGTCCCGTCTACACGCCAGTATAATTTGTTGGATTGTTTTAGATGACTTCCTAGTATTTTGGTAGCGAAGCTGACAACCCTCCGATCGCAAGATCACTACATTTTTACATTTTTGTCAAGTCCATCAGTCACGATCGAACTCGCAATCCTTTAATTACTAGCCGAACGCCTTTATCCAAAGGGATTCTCGTATATTATGGACCTTACAGTACAAATATTTTTTAACCTTTTGTCCCAAAAACTTGACATTTTGTCAAAGAAGCATTATACTTCGCAATAATATATTTTGATTAGATATATTACTTCAAAACGTTTATATAAGATTTATTAAATTAATTAAAAGAATTTGAAAAAGGATAAATCATGGATGCTTATAAAATTTACCAAACAAAATGTTTGTAGAAACTTTCATTTAACTCACTTTGTGTGGTGTTCCTGCACTCTCATATCTTGTCACTCAATTAAAACCCATTTCCAAATGTCATATCGATTTGGAAAGGAATAAATGCGTAGGCCCGATGACAATATAAAATTTAACCATAACTTTTTTTTTAAATATTAATTAATTCTAAGTATTAATGAATTTTCTCTGAAACTGAAATAGCCGCGACCGCGACGAGATTCAAGGCCCACGCCGATCACTAAATGACGTCAGTTGCTTGCGCTGGAAATATGTGAAATGAACTAGTTTTGCATCAACAAAAGAGGTTTTAATGCTATTTTTTTTTGTATAACTTTGCACCAAAATAACACATTTGATTTGCAATTCAATCTCAGTTTTAACTGAAAAGTTTTAGTAATAACATGGGTCATTCTAAATTTACACGCAGATATCATGTCCTTCCACTTTTGCTGAAGTGATTTTTTAAAAAAATTTCCTTACAGATATGGTTACAATTGTGATAACATAGGCCTAACACTGGGGGGGGGGGGGGGGGACTCTCCCAATAATGTAGAAACCCTGAAAGATTTCAACTTCTAAAAACCCCGAGTTGAGAAAATTTATGCCTGATGAAAATTTATATTATTAACAAATGAAATCTAGGGAAGATTAGAAATCGTCCAACTTGTAAGATTACATTTAAATTAGACCTCAGAACGAACACTGCATCGGAACATGCATGCAACAAATCAATGTTTGTGAGAGAACTGTTTAATATTACTTAAAATATATATTAAAAAAAAGATGAAAAATGTCGATCAGTTGGAACTGGGAATTTTCAGCACTGTCGAGTTGGGAAATTTCGAATCGTTAAGTTAGTCACTGTTTTGTAATCTGTTAGTTGAAAATGGTATCACAGGTTACAAGTAACATAGGTTACATTCAGTATACAGGTATAAAAAAAAATCAAAAACTATTTTTCGGATTAAGTTTCTTGTCACATTTCCTGATAGTGATGCCAAATCTACACAAATTAGAGAGTCATTGCCATTCGATTATGCTAACTAGTTACAAGAGTTCAGCGAGTCCGCGGTATAAAAAACCTAGCAATACATAAAAAATGATCCCACTGAGATATTTTTTAAAAAAATATTCTTGCGCGTTTCCCAACAATAATTTTTTAGTCTGATAGCGACTGATAAGAAGACAGACAATGAGCAAACACATCTATCAATAAAAACAAGTGATGCTTTCTCTTGTAAACGTATCCGATTGTGTCATAATTGTAGAGTCTTATAACATTTTAACCGCTTCCCAGTGTCGGCTCGTGGAGTACAGCAAGTACAGCCGGGCTGCACCTAAATTTATTAGTGTATTTCAAAATGAAAATCAGACATTTTACTAACTTTCTTAAATGAAGATTAGAATTGGAAATGAAGACGACATTTCTACGGAAAGAAGAAAAGAAATCTCCGATAAATAGCAAACCTGTTGCCGTAATACGCAATTCCGGAGGGGAAAAAATTCCATTAAAATCAAAACTGCAGCCGAAAAGCGAAGTTCGAAATCGGCTGCATCGTTGCCATGACAACCATATTTGACTTCCCCTACACGCTACAATGGAGGTTGTGACAAAACAAATGCAGCCCAAAAGGATTTTTTTCAAATCTGCTGTACTTGGGACTGTGATTAATTGATTGGCTCGTGCGTGAATCGGCGGGGTCGACTGGGGGGAAACCGATAATTTCCAAGAATCTCTCCAAACGGAAAAAGTTTTCCTGATAAGTTTACACGTGTGTTGGCGTTCCGTTACTAAAATTAATATTAAAATTGACAGATTCGCAAGTTTAAAAGAAAGGAGGATTGATTTAATTAAATTTATTGTTCACCAGTCCCGTATACACGCCAGTATAATTTGTTGATGTTCTGGACGACTTTCTAGTATTTTTGTAACATAACCGACAACCCTCCGATCACAAGAGCTCTACTTTTTTTTTTACTGTTCTTTGTCAAGTCTGTCGCAAAGGCTTGAACGAGTAATCCTCTAATAACCAGCTGAACGCCTTTATCAACTGGGCTACCGAGGGCCTCATTTGTCGTCTGGGAAAAATTAACAAAATATTTTTTCATATTTAATCGAAAATGGGCTTCATACAATTCTAATATTAAACACCCCAATTACATATTTGCTTGTTAATATTGTTATTCCTTTCCTTTACAGGATACGTTATAGAATGTTAAATAAACCATTAAAGCATATAAATATAAGATTAAATTATTATAACTATGTATAACAAAATAATATAAAAACTTTTTAGAAATAAGGATATAATTAGTTTTTTTTTTCTTAAATGATCTTTAGATGTCATAACGTTATTGACAGTGTTCACTCTAGACGTTTTTTGATAGGCGGTCCGCCCTGCCTGCCCTTTTTTCTTCTTGATAGCGCCCTCATGCCCCTTTTTTCAAAAATTCCGTCCCTCTTGCCCTTTTCAGTCAAGCACAAGCGCCCTTGCTTCCCTAGATGTCTTTAAAAAAGGCATCGATTAATTAAAAAAATTGTGTGTAAATTGGAATTAAGTGAATTATGACTCCTTTTAACTACGCGGGTTGTACAATCGCGATGATTCCGTGGTTATTTCGAGCACGGGGCGTTCCACGAATCCTATTGGTTGCCTGTACCAGCCATATGAAATGCTATGTTTTTTTTAAAGTGAAGTTTGTTTGTGGTTACAATATTAGGCCTTTTTTTTTACCAAATTTTAGATTTAAGTAGCCTTTTCATCAGTTTTGTAAGGGGTCAGATTAGGGCTACTTACAGATTTGGATTTTAGCGAAAACATTAATTTTTAAGTGTCATATTTTGGATTATAAGTAGTATCTTCATAGAGAAATATCATTTTTGAACGGGTCTTTCTTTCAAAATAAGCCCCGAATCTTCACCAATAGCCCAATATGCAGCTCTAGCACAATACCAATCAACAAATCGGAACTTTTTTTGTTTGGTCTCTCGTCCGATATATCAACGAGTGGCCACGCCTATCTCAAACTTTTTTTTAAAAAAGTGCCCTTTTACCATCAAGAAGTGCCATTTCAAAAACGGGGTGCCCTTTTACAGCCAACAGCGCCCTGCCCTTTTTTATTTCTAGAGTGAACACTGTTATTGATAATATGCAGACCCCAGACTTTGTGTAATACAACAAGGTGTTGAAAAGTAAACCAAATATAAACACTGGTTGGTTGGTTGCATGGGTTTTAATGGCGCAAGGGCCAAATATGGCCAAGCTGCGCCAAACACTAGACGATTCAGACCAACGTTAATATAAACACTGACATAACATACTTAATGTTTTAATACACATAACTTTTTTGATACAAAAGAAATATGAATATAATACAAAATAATAACAATTCCAAGTATTATACTCGTTCTGCTGTATTGCATTGCAGCTTGTACTGGTATTGTAAAATGCACAATTTCATGGTTAAATACTGACATGTTTCTCAGATTCCTACACTATTCTACACAAACACTAGATGTACTTTTCCAACATCACAATTAACTTTGCATTTCAATGTGTTCGATATCTGTACTTTCCTCAGCGTGCTTCTGGAAATAGTTCACATCAATGTGCTGGCACAGGTCCACAAGGTTCTGGTATTCTCGCAGAATGGTGCACAGTTTGTTATCGGGCAAAGGTGTAGTCAGCACTGCAAATAGGTGGCCAAACACGATGGCATCCAATTCAGTTGGCCTAAAAGAAAGAAATGAGATTACATTTATAATTTAAATGGATAATTCTGTGGTTTGGGTTCCTCGGAATGGGCGGATTTCTCGCCAAGGGGATTTATTTCTAAATGTGGGATGCCTGTTACTTCTCCTTTCAACTATGGAGTACCAGATTTATCTTATTTGGCGAATAACCGGCCAAATCTGTGGGTCTTTGCCTAGTTCTAATATTAAAAAAATTGGAAATGGAGGAAAATAAATTTATTGTAGGTGAGAGTTAAATAATGTAAACCCTTTTATGCATTGTTAAAAATTCTATTTATCAGATAAACACTTTTTATTATTGAGTTTACTATTTTGATAATAAATAAAATATTAGAATTTTTTTTAATAATTAAAAGTTTTATTAATAATAGATACACAATTAAAATATATATATATATATATATATATATATATATATATATATATATAAAAAAAGGAAAACATTCTTCTTTTTGTCATCTATACAACTATTGTATTTGATATAAAGGTAAACGTTCTTAAACTAACACTGCACCTAAAGCGGACACCTTTTATTTAATTGATTTAAAAAACTTGTGATGAAAAATAAATTGAATGTTTTAGGTGGACACCTACATCAGGATTCCCACTCAATATTTAGATCAAAATTACCGGACTTTTCCAGAAGATTTAAAAAAAATTCCAGACAAAGAATTAAATTATTTTTTTACCTATTAATATTCAAGATGGGAAAAATAAAGGGCTTGTAAATAACAACTTAGTAAAGTATGCAAAATCGAAAATTTAGCATTTATATATTTACAATTTTACATCAATGACAATATAAAAAAAGAATATAATCAGTACTTACAGCTAATATTTTTTAGAAAGTTTCTCTGACTTTTTCAAGAAAACCCTGTCCTTTTAGGCCACTTTCATTTTCCCTAACAACTCCAGGTTTTCCAGGTGCGTGGGAACCCTGCTACATTTATAAGTTATACTGCGCCGATTTTCAAGTGAACAGGTGATTGGCATAATTATTATAATTTTGGAGGAAATGTTTCATGGTGAATGTTCTGCTATCACTGAGATGTCATGCCTTTCTTAATAGAATAATTAAGAAGTAAGCATGTTTTTATTAGGGTTTAGATTGTCCAGTTATTGTGTTACAGAAACAACAAACATTGACATTATTCAGTTTTGTATCAAAATAACTTGTGGTATTGTTATTGAGACTCATAACCTCAAAACCTAGGTATTAGAAGGGGTGTCAGGTTTAAGATACAATTTCATACCTTTGCTCCCAAACCTGACACCCTTGTGTCAGCTTAAGGAGCACTATATATTTTCAGCTTCTTAAACGTGACACATTTTTAAAATGTTCAGTTAAAGGCTATATTTGATACACTGTGGAAGCTATGGATCACTAAGTCTAACATGGAAGTGCGTGGTTTGTTTACATTTCAGAATAAGTGTTTTGAGCATTTTTAAATATATTTCTGGGGGTTGAGTATGATGATTGCAGGATGATGTGTTTGGTTAGTGATTGTGATATGAAAGATGTCCATGTGGATTGTGAGATTGCGTCTAATTGTGTGCACTGTTTGAAAATGAGGGATTTAGAACAAATGTTAAAAGATAGTTTATGAATAAATGCTTATAATCAGACAATTTACAAACGAATGTTGGCTCCCGCCTAAGCCAGTTACTTTCGGGGTCGAACTGTAAAGATTCAGTCTAAACTTATTATAAATTTTCCTTGTGTGTCCATAATGTTTTGTCCATAGTTTTCTTAAAACTGAACATTTTAAAAATGTGTCAGGTTTAGAAAGCTGAAAAACATGTTCCATAAGCAGACACAGGGGTGTCGGTAAAAGAGGCAAAAGTAGGGGGTTGTATGGTAAACTTGACACCCCTTCTAGGGTCTAGTTTTGAGATATGTCTAAATAACAATACCACATGTTTATTTCGCTACAAAATTAAACATCAATATCTGTTGTTTTTATAACTCATTAACTGTACAATCTAAACCTTAATAAAAATACTCGTCTCTTAATGACTATCAAAAAAGGAACAATAGCTCAGTGGCAACAGAACATCCACCATGAAACTTGCCATCCAAAATTATAATAATTATGGCATATTCTATTTAGCCTAACTCCCTATTAATATGAAAATGTAAAAGTATTTTTAAATTATCTAATGTAAAATGTAAAAGTATTTTGAAATGATCTAATGTAAAATGTCAAAATAAACCAGTAATACTTAAATTATAATAACTTCCAAAGGTCGAATGTTTTTTAATGCCCTAAATATTCAATCCTGTTTGTTTTGTTCATATATGTTTACATATTATAACATTGATATTTCATTTATACAAACAGTTTTTAACAATAAATATAATATGAGCATGTTTTGTAAGGAAATATTATATGGGTGTCAGGTTTAGGTACATAAATTGTCAGCTTTAGGTTCAATACAGAATGGAGGTGTCAGCTTTAGGAGCACTTCAAGGATTATAAAAAAAATAGTTTATTAAAAATGTTTGTTTCCTTGGAAATAGCTTTTATGACAATTTCTGGCATTATAACAGTTGTTTGAAAACTTATAAACCACTGACTATAGCCAGACTGAGATTTTTTAGATAAAAAAATAAATTATTGAAAATTATTTCTTAAAGTGACAGGTTTAGGTACGCTATATATATATATATATATATATATATATATATATATATAATATACTTATACATAAAAAAATTATACTATGATTTGTTATTGGAAGAATATATTCATAATAACACTTTTAATATTTTTGATGAGTCCATAAATATTTTAAAAAAGAAGATTATTGCTTATCATAAGTTACTACATTTGAAAGTGGCAAATTTTAATTTCCCATACTTATTTATTACTGTTAAGTTTCATAAGATACCAGTTCGTTTTAGATTTATTACGTGTGGTACTAATACATACAGCCAGAGGGCTTCCGAAATACTTCAGAGAAACCTAAAAGTTATAATAGATTATTTGGTTATCCAGGAAGATAATTTTGTTTTGTTGAACAATCAGAAAATTATAAATATCCTTAATAGTGACATTGACATTAAAAAAATTGACACTTATGATTTTGAAAGTTTATTCACAAATATACCACATCAGAATATTTTGGAGGTTTTTTATTGTATTTATGAAAAATTTAGAAATATATTAAAATGCAGTAAAGATAAATGGATTAGTTTAATTAAGTTTTGTGTTTTTAACAATGTATTATATAATGGGCAAACATATTTCTTGCAGAGGAAGGGTATCCCCATGGGTAGCAGTTTTTGCAGTTCTTTTGCAAACATATTTTTATATTTTTATGAAATAAAAGCTATAGAAAAGTACAATATTAAAGCAGTACGATATAAAGACGATTTGTGTGTATTTGATGAAAATAGGTTCAACGAAATCTGGAAAGATATATATCCTGAAGAATTGAAATTAATTCAAACTAATACAAACAGTAATAGAGTTAATTACCTAGATCTTGATATATCAATTGTTAAAAATGACAGGATTAATATTGGATTATTTGATAAAAGAAAAGAATTTTGCTTTAATGTTATTTCTTTGACGGATTGGTCCTCAAACATAAGTAATAGGGTACATAGAAATAATATTATTTCTTATTTAAATCCAATTCATAAAATATGCAACTTCAAACAGGGTTTGATTTGAGAGATCGACATTCTTAAAAATAAACTAAAATTAAATGGTTTTCCTAGTGGTTTTGTAATTTCAATCCTTGATCCTTTTATGGTTTCGATCATTGATCCTTGTGTAGCGAAGGCAAAGGCCTAGGTGTGTTAAATTTTTGTTTTATGTCTTGTTAAATTTTTGTTTTACGTCATGTTAAATTGTTTATTCTTTTTATGTTTGCTGTCTTTTATTTTGCATTTTGGCAACATGTGTCTTCTCTTGTTGGGTGTTTGCTTTTTGTCTGATTTCGTAGTTCATTTTTCATTTTTGCTTTTCTGCTTCCGTAGGCGTCGGAGGTCTGGCTAAGTTTCGGATATTTTACGCTTAGCCATCAGAAACGCCTGCTAGCCTTTGTTGTTCTTCTCGGCCTCCTTGACAAAGAGAGGAGAACACTTTGGCATGTATTCTTTTTTGTAATTTATACTCTTGCTTATCTTTCAGTATTTTTACTTGTATTTATATATATATATATATATAAAGAAAAATGTTAGCTAACAGGTTAAATTATAAAAAAAATTAATTAAAAAAAATGCAGAAGTTCAAAAGAAACTGATAGTAAATAACTTATTAACTTACTTGTCACCGAAAAAATATTTCCCTGTTCCAAGCCTTTCTGATAGAGCATGGCAGCAATTATCCACCATTTCATATACCTATTTTCAAGAGAAAAAAAAAACATTTATGCATTTATATTTATAAATAAAAATGTCATATATATTACCTACTAATAACAAATAAGGCATACAGGTTGATCACAAGTTCTAGACACATTTAAAGATGAGATAGAAGAACTAGGCAGCTTCAGTTTTCAAAGTTCTTCAGGATGGACAAAAAATGCTTTCGTTTTTTGCATCATATAATTACAACAGTACAGCTCATTTTCCTTTATTTCTATTACCATTGCTTAGAGCTGCTTGGTTCTTTCACCAATCCATATAGAATATATTTTTTTTATAGAAATAAGTGAAAAAATATAAATCAGGAAAAAGTAGAGCTGTCTCGTTCTTCCACCCATCTCTGTATTTTAAAATTTAACATAAAACCAAGTTATTGGCGAAAGAGGGTGTAGTTAAATGATTCTCGAAATGAAAGTTTTTATTGAAAGCAAATATAAATTTTAGTTCCAAACATTCGCCATAGATGGGCGTACCTTAAAAACATCATATAAAGAGTTCCCAAACACAAATAAATGGATTGAATTGGAGTACTATGATAATGTGACTCGAATTACAAATGGCGCACACATTAAAATGTAGTAAGGGATTGCATAAAATAATAATCTGTAAATAATTATTTAGAGTTATTGGTGGTTTTTTTTTCTGATATTTTTAAGTTACAACATCATTTGTGTTGAAATTTTAAACTAAAACTGCTATTTGCTTTAAAACACTTTTCATTTTGAGAAGTCTAAACCACATTATTTTATGCCAATAATTAAAGCAAATATTTTTAAACCCTAAATAAACAAATTTTTTGATTTGACATTTTTTTTTTCGTTTTAAGGAAATTGTGGATGTGTAGGTTTTGATATATCCATTGGTTCCGGAATTAGAATGAATCAATCCAAATCTTTTAGCACAATGAATGTACAGAATAGAATTTTGACAAAAAGTATTTCTATGTGATCTATCAGAAATCTTGCAATTATATTGAAGGCATCCTAATCAACAAATTCATCTACAATATTTGAAAGCTAATCTGTAATTAATCATTTTGATCAATAAAACATATTTCGTATTAGCAAGCATTTCATTCTGAATATACAGTAGACTCGCGATAACTCGAACTTCAATAACTCGAATTTTTCGATATCCCGAAAAAAATCGATCTCCCTGCACCTTCATTACTTATTTAATGTAATTTTATCTGTTTCATTCGAAGTTTTTCGTCCTTATTTTCGATAACTCAAAGTTTCTTCACAACTCAAAATTTTGTTTTCCTTTCAAAACTACAGATTTTGAAGAACCTTTAGCAAATATGAAATTTCCACGTCCTTCTCAGTTCTCTTTCTTATTGTGCGTTATTGAAGGGGGATATGTACAATGGATTCCTACCTGTGCCTCACCCTTTTGTTTGAATGTCGCCAGACTGGATTCCCTCCTCTGTAACGCAGCTTCCAACAAGGAAGATTATTGATTTATCGCCCCTCAAGCCAGCTGGCGTTTTGGTAAAGTCTCTTTCTTGGAACATTACCAACCGTCCAGAAAGCCTCCTGAAGAACCAGTCGACACTTGACCCCTTCTAACTTTTACTTAGGCTTTCGTGTGGTGTTGATTTGTCGCTTCGAAATATGGCGACAAAACGAAAATGCAATACACTCTCAATAGCAGCTTTTGATAAGACATCGCTCACAGAAAAAGAATAATAAAGAATACGAACCTCATCCAAAGATAAATTTGAAAGAGGCTGTATCTTCCATAAAAACTGTGTGTGCATTCATTGAATCGAGGCCGGAAATGAAAACATCAGAGACATTTCAAGCAATCGTGCATTTAGAAAATATAATTGATTCCGAAAAAAAATAGAAATACTCACCAAATTATTTTGTTTGGATATTTTAAATAAAGTAGTGTAAGTATACTCTATTTATTTTTACCAAAACAGCTTTTATGTATGATTTTCGATATCTCGAATTTTTATACATTTCTCTTTGAGTTTGAGATAGCGAGTTGACTTATTCAATTTTTATACTGAAACTCGTGAAATAGATATGATAATAGTTATATTTTAAAAGTTCATTCATTTAAAATATATATTGTATTAGGATTTAAAACTGGTTTTGCATTAATTTTTAACACATTGTAGTCTACTAAAGCAGAGCTGCCTAACTGCAAGCCACTATAGTGTTGTTGAAAAAGTAAACAGTACTCACATCTTCCAAAGACTTTGTATGCCAATCAGCTGACTTCAGTCTCTTCTTGACATCGTTTTTAGTTTGCCAACAAACCACGTTATTCACAGGCCATGGCAAAAATGAGGTGAATCTGGGTTTAGTTACCTGCGCAAAAGTAACACAAGTGGATATAAATATAGGGTAATTTTACTAAGTATTCATAAATTGAAATAACTTTGCAGTTTATGTTATGATTATAACTATAATTATGGAGCACTATATTTTTCAGCATTAAATAAAAAAGTTAAGTTGAATAATAGTCACCTTAAACATTGGTTTGGTTTGATTAATTAACGTCACACTAGAACTGTACAGTGAGCTATTGGTGATAGTTCGTGGCCTACCTCAAAGGAAAGACCAGTAATTTTTTCCTTGTATTTTTAACTATGGACAGATGACGAGGACAATACCTGAGCTGGCACCCACACCATTAATAGGCATCAGGACTTTGGAAACTGATTGGATGCATTGTGCACCAGTCCTGTATACACAGAGGTATAATTTGTTGGATGTTCTGGATGACTTTCTAGTTTTTTTTGTAGCAAAGCTGGCAATCCTCCGATCACTACTTTTTTAAAAAAAAATTGTCAAATATATCGTATGGGCTCGAACTAGCAATCCTTTGATTACTAGCTAAACACCTTTATCCACTGGGCTACCAGGCACCCTTACACATTGCATAAGTGTTTATAATTTTTCAATATAATAGAAGGGATTGGGAAGTTATATTTAAGGTAAAGTTTTGCAAAGGTGCAATTTAACCCTCTTGCAACTAGGTGACAGATACGCACTTGAAAATACATTGACCACAGGTCCATTTTGGTAAAAGTTAAAAGCTATTTGTTCACAAATAATTAACGTATTTTTTTTAATAGTTAAATAAGCACATAGTATTTCAAAGCAAGTAACAATTTCAGGGAGAGAAAGCATTTTGTTGAGCATTGATTGGTAAAGTATGCATAGTATGATAATGAATAAAAACAATTTATCAAACTTAACACTTCCTTCATCTAAAGATAGCTGAAACAAAACCAATAGCATTGCATCTGATCCCCAAACTCTTGACCACCTTTAGGGTGATTTTCATCCACAAAATCCCAGCATATATTAAGAAAGAGATAATTCGGTTTGGGATGCCACATTTGAACATGTTTTGGAACATATATCACTTTCCTTTCTTGTCAAATAAAATCATTAGATTGAAGTCCTTACTAAATATTTTTAGTCTATGCATACATACAAAAATGTTCCAAGTGAATTATTTCGTTTAATTTGCTACCAAACCCCTTTGGGGGCCATAGGGGTCAATTTTTTTCTTCAGGAAAAATAAAAAAAATTGTACAGTGAAGAGTTATGCATAATGCATGCATCAATAAAAAGATTTATGTGTTAAGTAAAAGTAGAAATGGACAAGTGCTTGTAGATGGAGCTTTTAAAATCACATTATACACATTTTTCATTATGAACATTTATATGCACATATTTACATACATTTTATTTATTATACACACATATTTATTTTATTAACATTCATTATTATACTGTATGACTCATCAGTGAGCAGCATAAAACTATCAAGTAGTGGGAAAAGTTATACATATTCAATATAAGTGCAACAAGAAGTGATTTAAATTCTACAAGTACATTTTATGATGAGCCAAATGTTATAAAAATACAATAAATAATATTACTAATAATTATATCAATATTTCATTAACATATAAAACTATATATTTTCTTTAAAGGGCAAGCTTTAAATTTAACAGAAAATAAAAAAATGTATTACCTCTTGTAGAGTAGTATTATCACACCAAGACACATAAAGCTGAAAAAAATTAATAAATATTATTATTGTGTTATATAAGCAAGGAAAATTAAAAAAGGAAACAAAATTAAACTTCATATTACATTGTGTATCATATTACAACCAGGGTTTCTATTCAATGTTTAGATCAAAATTCCCTTGACTTTTCCAGGTTTTAAAGAAAATTTGAAAAAAATCCAAACCAAAAGTTAAATTATTTTTTTACATATTAATCTTGAAGCTGGGAAAAATAAAGTTCTCATAAATAATAACCTAGCAAAGTACGCAAAATCGAAAATTTAGCATTTTTATTTTTACGATTTTACATTAATGACAATAAAAAAGAATAATAACAACCACTTATAACTAACATTTTTAGAAAATTACCCTGACTTCTCCAGAAAATTTTAAAAATTGTTCTTTTTCCTTACAATTCCCTGACTTTTTATGCTATTTTCATTTTTCCTGACAATTCCAGGTTTTCCATGTTTCCCAGGTGAGTGGAAACCTTATTACAAGTTCAAATAGGATATAGTCCTATATTACAAGACTCTTAAAAATATATAAAATCGTATTTGCTTTGCAGAGAGTGTTGTCGAAAGTTTTGCAGTACCTATTTACATAAAAAGAAGATCTGATAAGGATTAGTTTCCTTATCAGATCTAGTTTTCTTATTAGTTTCCTTATCAGTTAGTTTCTTTAAGGTAACATATGCAAAATGCAATGGGGAAAATTTCAATACAGGACAGAAAGAGACTCAATGAAAAAGACAGAGTTTAGTTAAATATGGTGAAAACATTTGACAGTTACAATGGAATATCCTACAGTGTCAATAAACTGTATAAAGAATTAACAAGTATACCAACAGTTAAATTGATGTTTTTAGTCTAAAATTTTATCTGATACTTTCTTATCCCATATGCCACCTTTCGCTGTTTCTTTGTCCCATCATTTTAAGTCTTGTCATTCTATACAACCAAAAATGGCTGCTTTTTACACTTTTGTTAACCATGCTTTAAACATTTGTTCTAAACCAGGTGCACCCCAGGCTGAACTAGATTATTTGAGAGCTGTCAGCGTTTATCAAGGCTTTTCATTCAAATATCGTTGACAAGGCTCAAACTTAAAAATCCACTTTAAAATAACTCTGGCTTGTGCATCCTGTTACTGGAGCCTGTGCACTCTTTAAACCTGAAGTCATCATTCCAGATGATCAGGTTCCTGTTCTCCCATTTTAATAAAGTTTGTACTTGCTTTTAATGCAGTATAGCTGGGGTAGAGAGTTTGTAAAGGTAGATTATGAACTGGTAGAGCATTTATTTTTAATTGTTTTTATCACCTTGAAAAATTCAGAATGTAGAACACAATTCAAGATATAGCGTTCAATAGACAATAGCTGGTATCTCTTGTCTCCAACAACGTAATGGATGGCAAGCAGTGACTTTTGTTTAACTTATCTCTGTAAGGAATTCAGAAAATGTACAAAATAACACGGCTTCCCATTTCCTTACCAATTAGATTTCTTATATTTTATTAACGTCAATTGTAAATTTTTTCGACTGCCCATTCCCAATTCACGAATGGCCAACTAAATCATGGCTGTCCCTCAAAATTACCCATGTATTGTCACAGACAAAAACTACCTGTTTGAACATTACCTGAAAAATTATTAACATAACAATAGGTTCAACTGCAATATACTTAACAACATTGCAATGTCCTTACACTTTAATATACAATTATATTATATAACACTTTAATATACAATTATATAATTTTTCAGTCAAGCACAAGCATCCTTGCTTCCATAGCTGTCTTTAAATAATATATATATATAAAAAAAAACTTTTTAAAGCACATGCTTTTATCAAATGTACTAAAATGCAAAAAATAACCATTCTATACTTCTTGAAAACTGACTTTTGTAACATTACCTTTTCCTCCACTTGCCCCTTGAATTCTTTTCTCTTCAACTACTTTGAAATATGTTGAATATACTTTTGTTGGAACTGACTAAAAATAAAAGCGTGGGGCGCTTATTATTGATATTATATTTAAGATTTATTAAGAATTATTTAACATTTCAAGATGATAAAAGAAGACATTAAGGTTTTAGATATCATGTGTGAGCGCCCCACGCTTTTATTTTTTGTCAGTTCCAACAAAAGTACATTCAACATATTTCAAAGTAGTTGAAGAGAAAAGAATTCAAGGGGCAAGTGGAGGAAAAGGTAATGTTACAAAAGTCAGTTTTCAAGAAGTATAGAATGGTTATTTTTTGCATTTTAGTACATTTGATAAAAGCATGTGCTTTAAAAAGTTTTTTTTTATATATATATATTATTTTCTGCTTTTTAGTTATATAAACATGTATATTACCATTGCTTTGTATAATTAAACCTCTTTAAATTATTTCAAGGCTGTAGCATATATTTATTCAAACATTAATTCCACTTACTAACATGCTACATAAATTATTTAACAGTTTACCTTTATTTGATCATAACGTTAAATTACTACTTTTAACTCCTCCGAAGTTATAACCTATCAGAGTTTAGTAATGTGCTTTACAAAACCAAAATTGTTTAATAGCGGACAGTTTTGTCAATAATAGAAAGGAGTATGAAATATGCAATGCAGTTGGGTGGAAGGTTTTTCATCATCTTATTGGTGATTCCTTCTTTTCCTGGGGCGTTTTTTATTTTGAGATTGCGAATTGCATCAGTGATTTATATCGTTTGGACGGTTTCATAGCTAATGTTTGGAGGAATGAGCAGGAACACTTGTCATTCGAGTTACCAAAAACGCCCTCCGATCATGTCCGGGGAAGCCCAAGGCTTGCCGCGCATCTTTTAAGCGCGCGGAACGCGTGAGCACTTAAAAGTGCCATCGAAATGCCCCAAACAACTGTCCGAAGGATCGCCTGTAGGCACCATGATCGACTTCCCAGATCAACGTAATGTCCGCCATTTTGCGTCAACTGTCCATGGTTAAAAAATACGAGGCATTCGTTCCAGATATGGATTTCCTTCGAGATAGGCACCGAACCGTCGCCAATAGCATACTGTGCAGCTCTAGTGAGACGTTAATTAACCAAACCAAACCGCCATTTTGATTTGCCGCCAAGAAACATTTTTACCTTGGCGCCAAGTCCAAAAATTGGCGCCAAGGTAAAAATGTTTCTTGGCGGCAAACGGCGTACAACAGGGCACCGTACACTAGAAATTTACTATAATTTTTTTAAACATATTAAAAACTTATTGTCGTTTTCTCAACGAATAAAATTATTTCATCTATATATATCATAAAAATTAAACTAACGCAATAAACATCGCTATATGCAAATTAAATGAATAGGTAACTCACTTGTTTGTTGTTACACAAATTAATTTTTTTCCTATAAATCCTTCTACTTTTAACTCCTCCAAAGTTATAACCTATCAGAGTTTAGTAATGTACTTTACAAAACCAAAATTGTTTAATAGCGGACAGTTCTGTCAATAATAAAATTGAAGAAGAAACTATTACTATAAACATCTATTAAATATTCTTTGGTTATAACATGGTTTAAAAATATTCAAAATGGCGACGGAAAGCTTTTCTGTTGAAGCAAAACCAGATCATTGCGCATAATTTTTCGCGCATTCATCTGACGTCTTTTTGTAAATCATGAGTTCGAGTCTGGCTTTCGCCAGATTTGTCGATTTTAAAGAAAATTCATTATTAATTAGAATTAATTAGTAATTAACAATTTTATGGCTAATTATTGTATTGTCACCGGGATTACGTATGTATGCCAAGTTTCAAATTTTTATGACAATTAGAAGTGGGTTTAAATTGAGTTACAAGATTTGAGGACACATCACACCAGACAGTGTGAGTTAAATAAAAGCATGTAAAAAGGCATTGATTTTAACATTTTAAGTGTAAATCGGAATTAAGTGATTTATTAAAGCAGAAAAACAAACTTCTTTTTAATTATGCATGTTGAACAATCGCATTGAATTCCTAGTAATTTCAAGCAAGGGACATCCTATTGGTTGCCTGTGCCCGTATATGAAATACTAAGGTGTTATTTTTCTGTGTACTTTTTTTAAAGAGAATATTGTTTGGGGTGAGGTTATCAGTTTAGTAATTTTGAATCATGGTTATATGACGAGCTGGTACCCCATGCAACCTGAATAGGCGTGAGGACGTTTTGGATCACAACAGATTTTTCCTCTCCATGACGGATTACTTTTGGCATGCGATGCTTTTCCCCCAGATCAGATCACTTACACATGCTAAGAATTAAGCACTCGTGCCTCAGGACATGGGTCCGATGTGTTAACGAGTGGACATGTCCATCCTAACTTTTTTTTTTAAGTGCCCTTTCACGATAACTTGTTTTTAACAAGTGCCCTTCCAAAAACGGGATGCTTTTTTCCTGCCCATAGAGCCCTACCCCTTTTTAATTCTAGAGTGAACACTGAATATAATTAACACATTTAACGAATACGCCTTCACTCTTTTCAATGTTCTTACCTCGGCATTACGAAGGACAATATTCACCAGTGAAATGTAGGCTTTCATATCCGCTTTTCCAGCATTGTCCAGGTGACTACTCAAACTGATTCCCTAGAAGAAAGAGTTTAATAAAACAAACTAAAAGGCATATGTATAATTCTCATAAATAAGTCATTCAAACCCAAATAATTGAAAATGAATGCTTTTTATATACCATCAGAAAGTTACTAAAATGTGTTTATCCTATATATTATTTCTGTAGTAAAGATTCCTTTTATGACTATTACATGCGACAAATCCTAACATGTGAGGATCAAAAGAAAAATAATTTCCCGGGCCAGTGGCAAATCATATTTTTAGAAAAAGTTTATGAAAGAATACCTTTTTTAATACACAAGAATATGTTTTACTCTTTTATTTTGAAGAATGAACAAAATACAGACAACTCTCTTTATCTCGAACTCGAAGGGAAGTTTATAAAAATTCGAGATATCAAAAATTCGAGTTATCGAAAATCCTATAAAAAAGCTGTTTTGGTAAAAAATAAATACTAGTATACTTACACAACTTTATTTAACAAATCTGTGAGTATTTCTATTTTTTTCGAAATCAATTATATTTTCCAAATGCACGATTGCTTGAAATGTCTTTGATGTTTTCATTTCCGGCCTCGATTCAATGAATGCACGCATATATTTTATCGAAGATAGAGCCTCTTACAAATTATCTTTGGAGGAGGTTATCATTCTTCTTCTGAGAGCGATCTCTCATCAAATGCTGGTATAGAGAGTGCATTGCCTAAACAAAAATGAGAAGGGGTCGAGTGTCGTCTTCATATTTTAAGTGAGTTGCTTTCTGGACGGTCAGTAATGTTCCAAGAAAGTGACTCGCACTTTACCGAAAACGCCAGCTGACTTGAGGGACGATAAATCATTAATCTTCCTTGTTGGACTGACTCTGTGTTAAAGAGGAGGAGATACAGCTCAGGGAATCCAGTCTGGGGACATTCAAACAAAAGGGTGAGGCACAGGTAGGAATCCATTGTACGTATACCCTTTCAATAACGCACAATAAGAAAGGGAACTGATAAAGAAGAACGTGGCAATTACATATATACTAAAGGTTCTTCAAAATCTGTAGTTTTGAGAGGAAAACAAAATTTTGAGTTGTGAGGAAACTTCGAGTCATCGAAAATAACGACGAAAAACTTCGAATTAAAGAGATAAAATTACATTAAATAAGTAATGAAGGTGCAGGGAAATAGATTTTTTTTCGAGATATAAAAAAATTCGAGAGTCTACTTTAAGTCGTTATTTTAGTGGCTTAAAGGCGACAATGGAGTGCAAAGGATTAATAAAATATGAGTGATGTCACACTTTTAAATGGAGTTAGATAAAGAACGAGCTAACGAGAGAAAAGTTTTTTACATTCAAGAACATGCAGTTCTCATTCAACTTGAAGAACAGGGAACAAAATAACAAGTTGTTACTTAGGTGAACGAGAGTCATTTCCCGACCATAAAAGGGTTAAATTTACTAACTACCAAAGACTAAAAGCATTTTAATTTTACTTTGAAATGAAGAAATTCAATAATAGGCTCCACGTCAGCTATAATAATGCTGCCACATCTCAAAAAGGGAACGCTTCCTGGAAATAAATAAAAATAAGCACAATTTATTTTTGTGGCAAATCATTTAAAAACGTTGCAAACAATTTTAAACGGAAGCAGAAAATGTAGAACCTCTGGAAGTTCTTTTAACCCTCTGGGTACATTTGACGAGTGAGACTCGTCATCTGCTTACTTGGGCGAAGTTACGGTGGACGAGTCTGACTCGTCATCTGAATTTAAGAAGTAGGCATTAATGTTTGCGGCACCCCCGCCAGTGGGCGTCAATCGCAAACAATTTGTTGTAGGGTCGGTCAAGAATGGGATCAATTGATCAAATTAAATCCGTCCCATGGGCATAAAAATCTTCAAATAATTCAGTACTCAAAGGGTTAAACAAATTTTTTGCAACCAAAATTTCCCTAACAAGCTTTGTACAGGTTAGTCATCTTCTTCCATCGAAAATATTTAACCGTCGACGGGACAGGCATCAGAAGTCCAAACTTCACGTTAACATGTGGCTTTACTCAATGTAAACAGACAGTGTTTCTATGTCTCTCTAACAGGGCTCAAAATAAGCAGCGGAAATTCTGCAAGTTACTTTAAAATTCCACCCACAATTATTGTTTTTCATGGGAAATATTACTGTGAGTATTCGCAGAATGCATTTATTTTTCTGATCCAAAATGCATGATGCAAAGACTTTCTGCACCTTGCAGAAATAGTTTCAGTTCCTCTATTATGAACATGTATTGTAAAAAGGATGTTCAGTGTCATGAAGCATGTAAAAAGTTACTTTATGTGAAGGCACGCTATGTACTTTAAACAGAATATGCATAAATGGCTGTCCACTTTCCAATTTTAAGACTGATAAAGCAATTAAGAAATGGTTGTCTTCATGAAATCGCGAACCTTGATTACAAATAATGTGGATCAAAATTCTGCAATATACTTGTATTTTTTTAAACACTTTTTTTTAAAAAAAATCAGATGTATATATAAATTGAAGTATATATATATTTTTAAATTAGTATGTATTATTTGTGTATTTAATGCAAATTATATTGCTCACAAACTAAGTTTTTCATGATTTATTTGTTCAATTGCTTTAAAATTCATACACACAAAAAAAAGTTTCAAAATCCTATTTCGAGGTGTAAGTAGATATCGTAAGCAAATATTTTCATTGTAAACCTCGTAGGACATATTCTGCTCCTTTAGTCTATTCCAGTCGGATTGAGAGAATCAACAGGATCTTTTGTTATATTATTAATTTTTTTAAATTTCTTTACATAGATGGTTTAAATAAATGTCAACAGTTACCTTCTAATAATTTTTTTTAAGCATAAGACACAGACAATGCAGCGTCTATTGAACACTAATTTATTTTGTGTTTCAAAGGATTCCGAAATTAAAGTGAAACTGCCACAGAGGATTTTAAAATATTGATCAACAGCTCACAGTTGAAGTGGTTGCAAAGAGCTACACTGTGGGCTATTGGCGACGGTTCAGGGTCGACCCCGACCATGAAGAACCGGGAACGACCACCGTATTTCTTAACCGTGGTCTGATGACGAGGACAAGCCCTGAGATTGAACCCAACACAACATTAATAGGCGTCAGGACATTGGACCCCAATCAGATTTAATGTGCACTAATCCCATATACACACCAGTATATATTATTGGATACTTCAGTATTTTAATAGCGAATATGGGCATCCCTTCAATTATAAGTTCACTGAATTTTTACTTTTTGTCCAGTCTACTCAGTCCAATTTGAACTCGCAATGAATTAATTTTTTTAATTATTATTATTATTTTTAAAAATTAAAAAATTCCAGATATTGGACGTCTGGATTTCTGACTTTCTACTATAGTTAAAAAAAAATTAAAAAATTAAGTGTAACAAGAGCAACTAGTAGCTCTTCTAGTAGCCTTTTGGAACTTTTTTTTATGTTTTAGAGTTCATAAAAATATTGCACATGAACTGTGTGTGTTGCAGAGAGAAATTGGCTAAATAAATTTTAATGATGCACATTTTTTAACACTTTCTGAACAAGTAAACGTGTCCATCGGTCATCCCAAGTATTTAAACAAGGCTAGACTATCATTTGAAGTTTCCAGTTTCTGTAGCTAGTGTTTAAATAGCTGCTGAAAGTAAAACTACGAAATTTTTTAGCCTATTTTGAAAACGTTTTGTACATACACATATATTTATTAATTCTTCAGCTATATGATTTACAATATTAAAGTAAAAGAAAAGTTCAGTTGTTCTCTCTCTAGATTATTATACAAATATACTTTTGTTATATAATTGTTGTAATATATTTCTATTATAGAAAATAGAACAAAATTATTTTTTTTAGGAAAAAATGTTTTAAATGCTTTGAATAACCACGACCTTCGGCTTAACAGTTCATTACTCTAACTGTTTGGCCACCAGCTGATATCTTGTGGAAACACTTATTGTGCATGCTGGATTTACTTAATGCCTCAACCCAACATTTGCTGTCTTCGAAAAAATTGAAACAAAATTTAAATTTTTAAAACGATAAAACAAATGAAAATTAAAAAGTTCTCTATTTAAGTTGACAGTTTGTAATAATGACATAAATTGTTCTTACCTGAAGGGGACATACTATCAGCATTTGTTCTCATCTCAACTTGAAAGGCCAACTCACACATTCTTAGAAACGCTTTCACACTTAAGCAAGCTGCAGTATCAGGCAACAATATTTGTTCAACTACAAAAAAAAAAATGACATTGCATATCATTAGTATTAGTGCTAAATATAATATTATTTCTAGACCTCTATTAAGCCTTTTACGTGCGAGGTAACAAAAGAAAAAGAATTTCCCGGCACACTGACGAATAGTGCATTCATCTCATAAATATTAAAGGTTTGTATTAAAAATGTGTTGAAAAGAATTATTGCATAAAAAACATCTTTCAAAACATATATTTCCCAAGATCTAGCTAGAACATGTCTTTGTAGCTTGGTTGGTAGAGCATGGGACTTCGGACCAATGGTCACGGGTTCAATTCCCATATGGGAGCCTCTAATTATTTCTTTAATATATATGCCCTAACGCAGGGGTCGGCAACCTGCGGCTCGCGAGCCGCATGCGGCTCTTTTGATGTAAAGTTGCGACTCTCCAGTTCCATACGAAAAAATTAAAAATTTATTATTAAAACCCTTAAAAAATAAGAAAATATATTTTTAATTTTTTGGAAGAAGACAAATGGCTGCAAAAATTTAACTTCATGGTAGATACCACAATGAAACTAAATCTAAAACTGCAAGGAAAGGGCAACCACCCAGCCTATGCCTTGCTTGAAGAAGTAGTTTGTTACGAAAAAAAGTACTTCTTTTTCTTGAAGACATAGAGAGCGTAAATTACTTCATTTTAAAATCTGAAGCAATATCGCAATGAGACCAATGCAACTATTGACACGAATTACTTCAGCATAGCTTTAAAAAATATGAAGGATGGATTCGCTGAGAGATTCGAGCAATTAAAAAAAAAAAAAATACTTTCGCGTTAATAATAAATCCTCTCAACACAAATACAAATGAGATCAACATTGAGCCATTTGGAATTGATGATGGATCGCTCCAAATGCAATTGCTAGATTTGAAAACCAAAGACTTGTGGAATGGCAAGTTCACAAAACTCAAGAGCAAGTTGGAAGAGTTGGAGGTCCAGAAATGCATGCACATCGCGCAGCACAAGTGGACAGCTCTCAAAGAAATTCCGCGAGTTGAGGCCCTCATATTCAGTGCATGGAATAGTCTTCCAGAATGCTACAGTGAGGTGAAGAAGTTGGCATATGGAGTGCTGATGATCTTCAGGTCGACATATTCGTGCGAGCAAGCGTTCTTTTGCATGAATATAATAAAAAGTAAAGTTAGAAGTCAACTAACAAATAAAAATCTAGAGTCGTGCTTTAAACTTAAAACAACAAGTTATAAGCCAGATTTAATCAAACTTTCAAAAGACATGCTAAGCCAATACCCCCATTGATGTAACTATCTATATTTGTGTTTTTATATGAACAAATATTATTCAGTATTTAAAGTTGTTTATTTTAAATCAAAAATCAAATATATATAAGCAAATACTATAATATTGAAACGAAATTTTTTAATGGCTCTTTAAAAACTGGGAAATTTTGTAAATTGTAACTTTTGGCTCTTCCGTTTCAATAGGTTGCCGACCCCTGCCCTAACGGGTTCCCCAGAAACAAACAGCTAGTTTTCTATATCGTAAAAAAAAACTCAAGAATGTTTGCTATTATGTATTAACGCAACGCATGGTGGAAATCACCAAAGTTAAGAAGTCTGCCAAATTCTTATAGCCAAGCACCACTGCTCTATGGTTTCTTCTTCTCCTGTAAAAGAGTTACCAGACTTTGCCGAGCTGGTTGCGATTGTTAAACGCTTAACATCTGTTAACAACTGCATAAACTAAAACAAAGCATTAGATAACTTTTTCAATACAAATTAAATAACAACCAATTTTTTATAAAGTAGCCAGTAGTTATTATAAATCTTTATGGTATTTAAAAAAATTACCTAGGCTAATAAATATAACTTTTCTTATAATTAAGAAACAATGTTTAATTATTCAAATTCATGTCTTATTTTAGTATTATTTAGTCCCACTAAAATATAAAAACATGTGAAAATGATTCAATAAATTACATGAAATGTATCAAACTTATTTTGTTTACAAAACTTTAAAAGAGCAAGATAATAGTACACAAATAAGTCACTTAACATATGATATTAAGGTTAAAGTAAAGAATAAGAGGGTAATCCACCAAGGAATTAAAATTAATGTCGCCAAATATGATTAAGTTGAAATTGGCAGTCCTGCTTATTATTTGCATAATGTGTTTTACACGCATGCGAACAGTTGTGTTACATTTCAAATTGTAATTTCATTAGTCTTACAACTGTCATTTCTTAGTAAATAGATATTATTATGCTAATTTTACTATTGGTTATTTCTTAATCATTTCATAATTTACAAATAGTTTCAAATAAGTTATAAACCATCTCCAAAATGACCTCTGGTAAATTTTTCATACTGTCTTCCTCACTCGTTTACTCTGCAGCAAGTACCTCCACCCGCTTGTTTATGCGATCTATATCAGTAATGGAAATCGTAGGCCTTCCAAGCCAAAGCTGCAAATGAAAATTTATTTGGTGGAGTGCCTCCTTATTCTTTACTTCTGATCTTAATGGTTTTTATACTTCATCTAAACTCTTCATAATATATACACAAAATAATTGGGGATCGATACTTACCCTCATACGGCTGATACAGTTTAGCGTCTTCAGGCCAAGATTCACTAGCTAAAAAATAACTTATTTTAAAAATTCGCAATAAATATAAGAGAAAGAACAAATCAATTGAACTATTTTCTGATTTTAAAAGGGGAAAAACTTATTCATTAAAACATTTTTTGGCTTTTCATTTTAGGTTTGTCATAAAGGTAAAGGTTTACTGTACGGTCACCCTTGGCGACTTTTTCAAAATCTCGCCATTTAGGCGACTGTTGTCCAGTAGGGTTGTTGCAATTCCTTGTCGTTTCGGAGGGGGGTTGCCATTTAAAAAAAATTATCGCCAAATGCGGAAAAATCGCGCCAAGGGTGACCGTACAGTAAACCTGACCCGTCATAAATTTTATAAACAACAAATAATTTAAGAACAATCACTTTTAAATAAGTATAAGTTTACCGGTAAGGTACTTATAGAATTAAATTAACAGTTACCACTTAGCCCTGCTGCCAAAAATTCATCCAATAGTTTAGAAGGCATAATTTTAATATTTCATTTAAGAATTCAAACAAAATAGAATTACAATAATTTTAATTTACTAACTTTCTCGATCAGATTCCATTGTAATTTTGTTAACGAAAATAAACAAAGTTGCTGACACATCACTTCACTTGAGTTTATATTAATATACATTATAAGGTAGTATTATTTTACGTCACAGAAAGATTGGTTGGTTAAACATACGTCGCACAACAGCTGTATAGTAAGCTATTAGGACGGTTCGGCGAGGCCTATCTCAAAGGAAAGACCTGTGAACGATGCCTCGTATTTTTGAATCTTGGTCAGATGATTTTTTGCATGGTACCCGATTTGGTTCGTTGATAGTAGTGTTGAACCACAGACATATTCAGATGATGAATACTACTGCTGAGTTAGAACCCTACACATCTATATTTCGCATCCCGACATTTGAAAAACAACAGTTTTCTCGATACGTTTAATTTTAACCCACCGAAATAACAGGAAGGCTTCAAAAAACATGTTATGAGGTCATTTTTATCTTAGGGAGGCCGGATAGCCCAGTGGATAAAGGCGCCAGCTGGGAATTGAAGGGTTCCCGGTTCGAACCTGTGCGACGGACTTGACTAAGAATAGTAAAAAAGTAGTGATATTGCGATCGGAAGGTTGCCAACTTCGCTACCAAAATACTAGAATGTCGTCCAGAACATCCACAAAAAAATTAACGGCGTGTATACGGAACTAGTGCACGATAAATCTGATCAGGGTACAAAGTCCCGCCGTCTATTAAAGGCGTTGGTTGCCAGCTCACGTGTTGTTCTCGTTATCTGACCACGGTTCAAAAATACCAGGTATCGTTCCCGGGTCTTTCCTTCGAGATTGGCCCCGAACCGCCGCCAATAGCCCACTGTGCAGCTGTAATGCGACGTTGATTAACCAAACCACATGGGTTCCAAGTATTCTCTCCCATAAAAAAAATAGCTCTATTTTTATGGGTTTTTTACTTGATTTTCTATGGGAGGGGATTGAACACCCCTGCCTACGTGCTTACCACCGAGTACGAACTCTGTGCACTCTCGAGAATATGAGCTAAATACTCTTCCGAACAGGCTACCGGGCCAGAGTTCTCTCAGTAGTTGGCCATGGCCCTGCCTTCCGTCAGAAAGCGCCGGAAACGGCACACCTTCTATCACTATATAATCCCCATTATCCTTGGGAAACGGCAACTTCACATCATTAAAAAAAATTGTAAAAAAAAAATTAAGATTAATTTATTTGTGAAATTTATTTATAATTATGTGATTTATTTATGAAATTTAATAAAAAGCAATTTTATTTAGATTATAGGAAAACTTTAATTAGAAGGTAGTTTTTCACAATTGTTATAATTAATAGTTAAATTATAATTTTTTTTCACTAAATTGAAGATAGAATTGTCTACGACTAATTCCGAATAACACATAAAATTATTCAAAATAAGTATGAATCTTTATTATTGATTAAACGTTTAATAAGAATGCAAAATGTCCGTTTAATTGAAGTGCTATGTACTGAATTAATTAAAAAGAATATTAACGAATGCTTTCGAACATGGAGACTTTTTAAAAAAAATTAATTTGCTATTTCAGAATATTTTTTTAAAATAAACTTCTTAAAAAACACATGCTTCTTTTATTTTGAGGTACTTTCAACGTAAATACAGTACGTTATAATTTTCAGCAATTTTGTTTTTTACCAAACATCTCAATAATAAATATCAGAAAGATCGTGAGTTAAATGAAAAGGGACAAATATGAATAACCGTGGAAAGTATACCCTACAATTTTCTCCCACAAAAGGGGGAGGGGGGGGGGGGGGGTGACTACAACATCAGTTGACGTAAATATTTGAATAATTGGTACTTTATTATTTAAGTGATGAATACTTAAAATCTAGCAATGATTAACCAGCGCATGTAAAAAAAACCGTGAATAAGAAAGAAATACTATTGCTGAGATTCTCTTTTTAATTGTTGCTGTCATACTTGCTCATGAAAGGTATACCAATGGTTATATTATAAATTAAGTTGCAGATAAATCTTATTCACTAAAATCTTGTTAAACTAATGTTAAGAATTTTTCTGCTACTGGGTTTCCAACAGATGAGAGTAGGTGGAGGGATCAGCCAAGGCCTTAAATCAGCTCTCACTCTCCCGACGTGCAGTGACAGATTGAAGGTCAAATAGCTTCTCCAACGGTAAGGAATACAAGAAATAGGTATTGTTCGTATTGATATTGTAAACAAATTTCACTAGACTTTTTTTTTTATTGAAGCCAAGGACTTGGTGATAGCAAGTGATCTGGGCGTATTAGTAAATGATGATTTTAAGATAAGTCATCAATGTACAGTGGCTAGCAAAAAAGCTAATAGAATGTTGGGGTACACCAGAAAAAGTGTTTCATCAAAATCTAAGGATATTATCTTGCCATTGTACAGAGGTTTAGTAAGGCCACATCTTGAGTATGCTGTACAGTTCTGGTCACCATATCTTAAAAAAGACATTGCATTGTTAGAGAAAATTCAGCACAGGGCTACTAAAATGGTTCAAGGGTTCTCAGGCATGAATTATGAAGATAGATTAAGAAATTTGAATATGTATACTCTGGAAGAAAGAAGGGTTAGGGGAGATTTGATTCAACTATTCAAATTTATCAAACAAGGAGATGTGGAGGGTTTAGATTTTAATATGAGTGATAGAACGAGAGGTCATGGGTTTAAGTTAAACAAATCCCATTTTAATCGGGAAGGGAGAAAACACTATTTCTATAATAGGGTAATAGACAAATGGAACAACTTGCCAGTGAATATTGTTAATTGTAAAGGAGTAACGGATTTTAAGAAGAAGTTAGATATGCATTGGGGGATAGTTAAGAGGTACTAGATGGACCAACCTTGTTGGGCCTTGAGCCTGTTGTTGGTCGTCAATATTTGTATTTGTATTTGTATAAATATTTATTGCACATTGTTAGATTGTTCCTTTCCAGAGTTCACTTTTATTTTTTATTTTATGTTTTTTGTTTAACTAGATTTGACGAATTTTATCTTACTTTAATCTAAAATTCGCTAATTTTAGACTTCTTAGATTAATTTTAACTTTTGTTAGCTTGCTAAAAAATCTTGAAATTTTTCTTCTTTTCTTTTCAACCGTATTTCGGTGGAAAGGGTTCAACTTTAATTGAATTTGGCCGCTATACCTCTACATATTTATACTCTTAATGATGATTTTACTTATTGAGGGTTTAAATCCGCTTTCATTTGAGTCGTGTTTTAGCTTTCCTTTCGTTCCTTTGGGCAAAGTTTTTTTTTTTTGGTATGTCTGGTTTTCTTGTTGTCCGGTCCGTTTCTTCCTGTGTCTTGTCCTGGCTTGATTGGTGGTTTTCCGAGTGAGTGGTCGCTTTCGGGCGAATGTTTGGCATCGCACAATCAACTTAGTTATATTTTTCGTTTCACATATTTCGACCTTATCTCAGATGGAGAGGTTTATAGCCCTTGTTGGGCCCAGGTACCTCGAACCAAAATTATGTTCATGTTCAAAACATGTAAACCCCCCCCCCTTTTTTTTCCACAACCATACATGAACGGACATTCTTTAAAATTTATTACTCAAATCAAAGTTTTCTTTCAACTTTTATGAAAGATAAGATGTAAAAATAATAGAAAACACTTATTTTTTGAAAATTAAATCAATCCTCCAAACTTACGAATCGGTCAATTTTAATATTAATTTAAGTAAACAAACAACAACACACGTGCAAGCTTATCGGAAACTATTTCAGTCTGAAGAGATTCTTCGAAATTATCGTTTTTATACACCCCGCCTCGCCGATTCAGCAATGAACCAATCATTTAATTCAAATCCCTAGTACAACTAATTTGAAAAAATCCTTTTGCGCTACGTTTGTGTCATCACATCCTCCATTTTAGCGTGTTGGGGAAGTCATACTACGTAAGGTTGCCATGGCAACGATGCAGCCGATTTCGAACTTCGCTTTTTTGCTGCAATTTTGATTGAATGGAGTTTTTTCCTCTCATGAATTTGTGCATTACGGAAACTGGTTTACTATTTATCGGAGATTTTTTTTACTTAGAGTTGAAATTTCATCTTCATTTTCGATTCTAATCTTCATTTAAGAAAATATATAATTTTAGTTTTAAAATACACTAACAAAATTAGGTGCAGGCCGGCTGTACTTGCTGTAGTGCACGAGCCGCCACTGACAGTATATTGAAGATTCATAACAGTCAAGTCTATTAAATCACGTTTTACTTATTAAAAAATAGCATAAAGTGAAATTCTAATGCTATAGAGTACAAACTTTTATTTTAAATTTATTTATGAAAAAAAAATCATGAAAAAAAACACAAATATTTTGCAGTACAAAACATTTTAAAATACTAGAATTCACACAATATCCTCAGCACTATTTAAATATTCTAATTTATAAATTGAAAATTTTCTAAAGTCCCGATTTTTGACAAAATTGGCACAACTAATTGGATCTTAAAATAGTTGAATTTTTTTTTTAATAAATTAAAACTCAAAATCGCTTTTCAAAACCAGAAAAAATGGCTTTAAATATAATGCAAAACAACTTTTTTTGTCTTTAAAATCGGAAAAACCATCGGTCTGAAATACCGATTCATAGCAAAATAAAAGAAAATTTAATAAATAAATGACTTGCCGCTCATATGAGATTTTAAAGCTTATTCTCCCATCTTCCCAACATCGATGTCTTTAGTGCAGACTTTGCATCTTGCTTTGTGTCTATCGTCTGTTATTGGTTCGATCCAGAATTTATAATCGTCGTTGTTCAACCAAAGTTTATTAAACACACATTTTCCAGGCATTTTTAGTGCCACTTAAAATAAATCGATACAAAATTAATAGGCATATAAGAATCTTTCTAAAAAGCACGTGGGCGAATATCGAGGGTAAATCGGCGAATTGAATTATGAAATTGTCCTTTTGTTAGTGTTTTGGCCGAATGCCGGAAATAAGACAACTTTTAACATGACGTCAGTCAAAGGGAGGAGACAATTGAGTATTCTGCGTGAAAGAGAAGCGCAATCGCCCCAAACAGAATTTTTTTTAATTTCGTTTTTCACGGGAGTTTGCGAATGAAAAAAAAAATTCAAGTACTTTTTAAGGACCTCGCTCATTTTTCGCAATTTTCAAGTACTTTTCCGGGGCCCCGTGTTCGCCAAATTAAATTCAAGAACTTTTCAAGGACCGTGGGAACCCTGCCTTTCCATTCCAGCCAATTATTTGTTACATACACATTAGGATTTTTGCATCGTTAGATATACTTTGCAAATTTTTTTATTACGTCTACTTCACATATCTGCAGTTTGTCAGTGCAAATGAAGATGTCTATACTGTCAGCAAATATTTTACGAATTGGCTACGAGCACAGGCAGCGTTAAAGCATTGCATGCCAGGACAACTTTTAAACGATTGCAGTTGTATTTCTTCATGCGCGTGTTGTATTATTTGATTCATGGCTTTCGTTGTAGGAAAACAAAATTCTAGTTATTTTGAGCTTACAGCATGGATAAAAGAGTATAAAGAGGCCCATTATGTGCAATTTTTAAAAGCATGTTTGGAGACCTTCAAATTTATAAGAACAATACACATAAAGATTCCTCAAATATGATTTTGTGTATACCAAATAACATATTCTTGCATACATTCTGAGACGTGTACTAGTCGTTCAGCAGAGGGTAAGAGTAGTCCAAAACAACTGCTGACGGGGTACTAGATGTTTTTTTAACCAATGTACGATTGCCCGGTACCAAAACGACTGATCAGAGAGGATGAGTAACTCCAAACAACTGCTCAAAGCGGCTACCAGCTGTTTTTTAAAGCAATGTGCCAATGATCAGTGCCAAAACCGACTGCTCGAAGAGAATGAAAAGCCTCAAACGACTGCTCGAAGGGGAGGGGTTACAAATGATTTTTAAAGCTATGTGCCATTGCTTGGTGCCAAAACCAACTGCTAGTAGAAGGTGAGAAACCCCAAATGACTGCACTAAAGGGCATCAGCTGTCTTCAAACAGCAATGTGCCATTGCCAAGATACAAAATTGTGTATGCGCATACGTGGCTAATGTCCGAAGGAAGGACACGTTACGTTTGTGCCGACGGGATCAACCGTTCTATACATGAAAGGCGGTAAATGTTCGCTCAATGCATACATGATTACGATGCACATCACTTCTAACTACCCGTACGCACAATGTGTCAAAAGTGCCTGTATGCGTAGCTACCGGCAGTTTTTTTATTGCACACTTCAGACTCATGAAGTTTCTGACATGTGTGGATGAGGAGATGCCTCTTGAGAGATCCCATTTCAGAAAATTGTTTATTGTACACTTCACACATGAGGTTTCTCACCTGTGTGGATGGATGAGGAGATGTTTCTTGAGACACTCTGTTTGAAAATTATTTGTTGTATGTTTCACACACGAGGTTTGTGTGGATGAGGAGATGCCTTCTAAGACAGCTCTTTTTGGAGAATTGTATGTTGCACACTTCACACACATGAGGTTTCTTTCTCACCTGTGTGGATGAGGAGATGCCTTCTGAGATGGCCCTTTTCTGAAAATTGTTTTGTGCACACTTCACACACATGAGGTTTCTCACCTGTATGGATGAGGAGATGCCTTCTGAGATGGCCCTTTTCTGAAAATTGTTTGTTGCACACTTCACACGCATGAGGTTTCTCACCTGTGTGGATGAGGAGATGGCTCTTGAGAGAGTTCTTTACGGAAAATTGTTTGTTGCACACTTCACACTCATGAGGTTTCTCACCTGTGTGGAGGAAGAGATGATTCTTGAGATTTTTTTTTTGAGAAAATTGCTTAGAACACACCTCACACACATGAGGTTTCTCACCTGTGTGGTTGAAGAGATGTTTCTTGAGAGACGCTTTGTTAGTAAATCGTTTGTTGCATGCTTCACACACATGAGGTGTCTCACCTGTATGGGTGAGGAGATGCCTTCTGAGAGCGCTCTTTTCGGTAAATTGTTTGTTGCACACTTCACACACATAAGGTTTCTCACCTGTGTGGATGAGGAGATGGCTCTTGAGATTTTTTTTTTGAGAAAATTGCTTGTTACACACTTCACACATGTAGGGTTTCCCACCTGTGTGGATGAGGAGATGGTTCTTGAAAGATTTCTTTTCGGTAAATTGTTCATTGCATATTTCACACACGCGAGGTTTGTGGACAAGGAGATGCCTTCTGAGAGCGCACTTTTCGGTAAATTGTTTGTTGCATACTTCACACACATGAGGTTTCTCACCTGTGTGGATGAGCAGATGGTTCTTGAGATTTTTTTTTTGTGGAAATTGCTTGCTACAAACTTCACACACATGAGGTTTCCAACCTATGTGGATGAGGAGATGTTTTCTGAGAGAGCTCTTTTCGGAAAATTGTTTGTTGCACACTTCACACACATGAGGTTTTTTATCTGTGTGGATGAGGAGATGGTTCTTGAGAGACCCTTTGTTAGAAAATTGTTTGTTGCATGCTTCACACACATGAGGTTCCTCGCCTGTGTGGTTGAGGAGATGGCTCATGAGAGATTTTTTTTGGGAAAATTGCTTATTGCACACCTCACACACATGAGGTTTCTCACCTGTGTGGTTGAAGAGATGTTTCTTGAGAGACGTTTTGTTAGTAAATCGTTTGTTGCATGCTTCACACACATGAGGTGTCTCACCTGTATGGGTGAGGAGATGCCTTCTGAGAGCGCTCTTTTCGGTAAATTGTTTGTTGCACACTTCACACACATAAGGTTTCTCACCTGTGTGGATGAGGAGATGGTTTTTGAGATTTTTTTTTTGAGAAAATTGCTTGTTACACACTTCACACACATGGGGTTTCCTATCTGTGTGGCTGAGGAGATGGTTCATGAGAGAGCTCTGTTCGGTAAATTGTTTGTTGCACACTTCACACACATGTGCTTTCTCACCTGTGTGAATGATGTGTTTCCTCATAAGTTCTTTTTGAGCAAATTTGTTATTGCAAAATTCTTACACATAAATTTTTTCGTCCGATAGGAAATGCTTGGGTTGTTTATTTTACAGTTTACAAAAGTCAGATATGTGTAATTCAAAGGCTTATGCTGTTAGTGTATTTACTTTTGCGAAACAATCTTCTTATGAAACACATGAATTGAACTCCAACTGTAAGATTTGGATTGGGCAAAGCAATTTGTTAACAGCCCAACTCCCTTCCTCCGTTGAAATCGTTTCGTGAAGGTAATGGGGGAGTTTGACGCCGAGAAGAAGAAGATCGCTGTTCCACCGGAACATGGAGAAATTTTCGCGACGCCGAATAAGCTCCGTAGGGTTAGCATGAAGCTTTAGTTCGTGTACTATAATTTTAAGGTTTAGTCTTTAAATAATACCTCAATATAGAAATATTTACTACATACACTGAGATAGATTGTAGTCATCGTTTTTCAAGTATTTTTGTGTTGAAATAAAAGTTTTGTTGTAATTCTAATTATATTCTAATTATTTTGTTGTAATTCTAATTATATACAAATATAATATAAGTATTTCTGTATTTAAATTTATTCATATATGGAAAATAATATTACTTATTTGGAAAAAAAAATATTATAAACAAACTTTCCCATAATTACAAGCGTAGCGACTAAACAAACAAAAGCAAAGTTGTCTGCTGTAGGGAAGAAGTCGAAACTACTAGTAAGTTACCATGTTAATACTGTTAAAAATGATTATGAACAGTTCATCTTATACAAATTGTTGTCAATATTACAAACTGTATCTGGCATCGCGTTAATCTTGTTTTATGCTTGCTAGGTGTGGCAACGGTGCTGTTGTTCTAAATTCTTACTTTCGTTCCATGTTGTATCGTTATTAATGTTTTGTTTCATGGTGTAATAATACATGTGTTAAATCAGTATTCCTGTATCTTTCCTTCAGTTTTACAAACATTTCCAACACGTTATCAGCACGAAGCTCTATTCACTGAGGAAAATGCATCAAGTTCGATTACACGCCGCCCTAGTAGCAATTCATCCTCGGTAACTGCTTGGTCGATCATCGAAACTCATTGGATTAATCGGCAACTCATCGTACGATCGAACACTGATACCCCACCGTGCACCACCGATATCGGCAATCGATCATCTCAAATCCTTCAAAAAACGATGACTTTTGATATCGAAAATGATGAGAATACGATAGGTCACGTGCATTCCCGTTTTATCACGTTTCTGTACGAGATTCTGTGTAACGTCCGGCTGCCATGTTTGTTTGGTTGCTTGTTGTTTCAAGCCTTGGTTGTTTGCAAGCCTACTTACATGCGGGTAGTTTTGCGTTATTTTATTATTTAAAATGTTTTTTTTTAATTTAAAACAAGTACGGGGTCAGGTTTACTGTATGGTCACCCTTGGCGCGATTTTTCCGCATTTGGCGATAATTTTTTTTAAATGGCAACCCCCCTCCGAAACGACAAGGAATTGCAGCAACCCTACTGGACAACAGCAACACCACCGTAACTGACTCAAGGCCTGCGCACGCTGTCGATCAGAAAGCTATGAGTCATCAAAGGTAGACCTACCGAAAGACACAGCGCCATTCAATTCAACGGCTGAATCCGTTCGTTGCAAATATAAACAAGGTTGTTTTCGAAGCGCGAAAAGTTAATTTTATTTATATATTTTATTAATTATTCTGCAGTTTTAGGAACGTCAATTACATAAGATGCCTTCTCGGTGCTGCGTGCCTAATTGCAAAGGGAATTATGATAGAGTTCTTGAACGTGTGACTATTTTAAAATATCCCGAAAATGTCGGAACTCGAAAAAAATGGATAACAGCGATACCTAGAAAGGATTTCATACCTTCCAAGTCTTCTAAGGTAAGTTGTATTTTTGTAATTACTTATAAATAACAAAGAATTAAAAATGGTTCTTGAAATTTGAATCTATTTCCTGCATATTTACTTCAATACAGTGTGAAATGTTCGTCATTATTTTCATGCATTACTAATGTAGGAATCATTCCACATAAAATATTGGAATTATTTATTTCTTATAGCAATATTTGGGAGTTAAGGTAATATTTAATGCTCTTATTGTTACAGAAACAAGGTTTATATTTGTATCTGTATCGATTCAATAAACAGAAGTGAGTTTAAGCTTTTCATAAAGTTTGTATAAACATATTTTTTTGAAAATCTTTCTTCGGCCTATCAATTTGAGAACAAAATAAAAACTTCAATAATTCTTAATTGTATGTTTAGAATAGGCCCTGCTCATTCCAGAACATTCTCCATTTATCTAGAACAATTTATTGTACCTCACCCAATAATATTTTACACTTTACAAGTTAACGTTTTACTAGCTGAACCAAACATGTTAGAATGAGATGGAATTGCAACAACCTCTGTATTGAAAATTCATTGGAGCTGACGCGCGGGTTAAATTTGTTGCCCAGTTTCATTTAAAATAGAACTGCCCCATTAAACAGTCCTAAATATGTATTTAATTCAATTATATTTTTCTTATTTGCTGATATTGATAGTAACAAGCTTTAATTAATTTTTTTAAAGGTTCAATCTTACCATCAACCCGATACTTCAAGATCTCCAGGGGGAGGGCGAGAAATACAAAGTCCTCGCATTTGCCGATGACAAACTTCTGATGACATCCAGTCAAGTAGAGCTCCAGTCCATGCTCGACCGTCTCTACACCGTGACAGAGGCTCTAAGCCTAAAAGTCAACGCGAGCAAATGCCCATCGATCCACCTGTCAGGGAAGAAGCCGGCGGGCCTGCGCCCATTGAAGTGATTCCAGACAACATCCCGACATCCTTCCTGGGTAACCCCATCGGCTACAACCTGCTCGAGAATTCCCCGGAGATTGCGAAGATCATCCACCTAGGAAAAAAGATCGGCGGATCCAGCCTCGCCCCGTGGCAGAGGATAGACGCTTTGAAGACGTTTCTCTACCCTCCCTGTCCTTTGCCATGAGAGGTCACCAATACACCAAGCAGCAGCTGCGTCAGGTCGACAATCACATGAGGGCCCACATCAAAGGGACCCTCAATCTGACTGGCGTGGCTTCAAACGCTTCTAATGATTAGACGAACTGTCTTACTGTACGTTATTTACTTGCTGTTCAACGTGTATCTTTTATAATTTATCTGTTCCACATCGTGTATCCTCCATCTGCATATTTACACGTAGAAGACGAACTGTCTTACTGTACGTTATTTACTTGCTGTTCAACGTGTCATCTTTTATAATTATCGGTTCCTCGTGTTTCCTCCACCTGCATATTTACATGTAGAAGACGGACTGTCTTACTGTACGTTATTTACTTGCTGTTCAACGTGTCATCTTTTATAATTATCGGTTCCTCGTGTTTCCTCCACCTGCATATTTACATGTAGAAGACGGACTGTCTTACTGTACGTTATTTACTTGCTGTTCAACGTGTCATCTTTTATAATTATCGGTTCCTCGTGTTTCCTCCACCTGCATATTTACATGTAGAAGACGGACTGTCTTACTGTACGTTATTTACTTGCTGTTCAACGTGTCATCTTTTATAATTATCGGTTCCTCGTGTTTCCTCCACCTGCATATTTACATGTAGAAGACGGACTGTCTTACTGTACGTTATTTACTTGTTGTTCAACGTGTCATCTTTTATAATTATCGGTTCCTCGTGTTTCCTCCACCTGCATATTTACATGTAGAAGACGGACTGTCTTACTGTACGTTATTTACTTGCTGTTCAACGTGTTATCTTTTATAATTTATCTGTTCCTCATCGTGTATCCTCCACCTGCATATTTACATGTAGAAGACAAACTGTCTTACTGTACGTTATTTACTTGCTGCTCAATATCATATGGCTCTCATACATACAGAAAAAGGTTTGGGCTAGAATTTATTCTGCTCTTGCCTCGGGTTGGCCTGTTATAGCACTTAACTAACAGGAACCGACACGCCTTATCAAATATTGGAATCACTACACTCACATGCACCTTTTTTGCCGTATTCGTGATTAATTGCATACATTGTCTTTTTTTATATTGATTAATTGCATAATTTTTATGTTTTCAATCTTTAATGTGGGCATTTTTAAGCAGTCGATTGACTTTACGACAAATATGTCATTTTGGCCTTAGTGTAAAGTCATAGCGATCAATTTTATTGATTTCTTTAAAAAGTTTGAAAGGTTAAAAAATTATTTTGATATCTTTAATTTTTTTTAATTAATTAATAAAATATAATTAAAAATTAGGGCAAGATCATCCAGTTCATTCAATTCTCCCAAAAAGTGACTTGTTTATAATTTAAGTAAACAGCCCATTCAGCCACTTATTTCATATGATTTATATTGTACCAAGAAAACTTTTATAAAATGTATAAATTTATAAAAAAAAATGTATTTGCACATGTGTTTTGAAGGTAACTAAAAGCAAGCAAATGTAAAGTTCACAATAAAAGTTTGAATTGAGTAATAAAACTCAAGTAAAATTATTTAAATAAATAAAAAATTTATATAAAAGATCCAGTTTATTCAATTCTACCAAAAAGTGACTTGTTTATTATAATTTAAGTAAAAAGCCCCTTCAGATAATTTTAATTGATATTGTACCAAGTAAACTTTTATAAAATTTATAAAGTATTTTTCATTTGCACATGTTTAAGAAGGCTCATTGTTAACTAAAGCAAGGAATTGTAAAGTTCACAATAAAAGTTTGAATTGAGTAATAAAAATGTAAGTAAAATTATTTAAATAAAAAATTAATACAAAAAGTTCCAGTTTATTCAATTCTAGCTGAAAGTGACCTGCTCATTATAATTTAAGTAAAAAGCTCATTCAGCCACTTAATTATTTCAGATAATTTTAATTGATATTGTACCAAGTTAACTTTTATAAAATGTATAAATTTATAAAGTATTTTTCATTTGCACATGTTTTTGAAAGCTCATTTTTAATTAAAAGCAGGCGAATGTAAAGTTCACAATAAAAGTTTGAATTGAGCAATAAAATGTTCGTAAAATTATTTAAATAAATAAGAAATTAATGCAAAAAAAATCCAGTTTATTCATTCTACCAAAAAGAGACTTGTTTATTATATTTTAAGTAAACAGCCCATTCAGACACTTATCTCAGATAATTTTATTGATATTATACCAAGTAAACTTCTATAAAATGTATAAATTTATTAAAAAAAATATTCTTTACTTGCACATGTCTTTTGAAGGTTCATTTTGAACTAGCAAGCGAATATAAAGTTCATAACAAAAGTTTGAACTGAGAAATAAAAATTGTTTTTTATTTACTTAAATTAGTGAACTTATGTAATTAAAAATATCGTTTTTTTTAATATTATTTTGACCAAAAAGAGGACATGTTTATGAGCTAATAAACAGTCCATTCACTCAAGAATTAAATTGATTTGCATTGTTACTCAGTTCATGAACATTGATAAAACAAATGAAATAAGTAATTTTGGTTTATTAAATAGGTACTGAATTCTAAAAATAGACATTGACCTTTCACCGTTATACACTACGCGAAATGTACAAGAAAGTAAAATATGCTCGAACTTTGAAAAACGTCCGAAAATTATTTCGCTAAGTGCCATTCGCTTCTTCTTCGATACCGGTCTGCCTGCGATGACTCATCCTAAGCGCGCTCAGGCCTTGAGTCAGTTACGGTGGTGTTGACAACAGTCGTCAAAATGGCGACTTTTGGCAAGATTTTGAAAAAGTCGCCAAGGGTGACCGTACAGTAAACCTTTACCCAAGTACGGAATACGGCGGTAAAGGATGAATACGGAATATATCCTATATCTTTGTAAAAGGTAAGTGTTATTCTTTAAAATCGATCTCTATCAAACTTTATCCCTGTTTACTTAATTAACATAGTTTTATTTCTTTTATGGACAATTTTATCATTGTGAAACTAAACAAAAGTCTGCAATATATTAAAATTTACCAAATAACCCCTAGAAAAAAGATGGCTTATTAATTAAGATATTTTATTTACATGGATTGATCTGAATATTATCTAAAAGTTTTGTCGGACATGCACCGAACAAATTTATCTAAATGTTCTTTTATGCACAGGTTTGTACGCACGATCCGTAAAAAATAACTATATTTTGGTAGGTATTTAATCAAGGGCCCTTAAAATCTTTAATTTATAAAATCGCAAATAATGATTTCAATTGGAATTTTGATCTTTCATTTATAAAAGGTCAGAATTCTTTAAAAAGTTGCCAAAAGATTCTTAAAAATTAATAAATTTCTACTTTTTCAATGATGCAGAATTATTTTTAATAGATGTGTACTGTAAAGTTTGGTTGATACATGGTATTAATTGAATGTATGGATGTTGTTTTGAATTCAAAAGGTGCTTTCAGACCTAAAAAAATCAATTTGTGTACAACAATATAATAGAAATAAAACTTCCGACTTGATCTTTTTATCAAATATTTCAGATTACAACATATCTTGGAAAAAAATATGCCGAATTAGAATTATAAAATGCCTGCGCTGTTTTTAAAAAAATTTTTGTTTTGTTTTGCAGGCCCTTTGCTTATGTCATGTGCTGCTCCAGCAATTTGGGTTCTTTCCATCTGTGTGAAGAAGAGTTCTATGTATTTCCTACTGAGAATGTTCGATGGTGGATAGATCGAGAGAAGGTAAATTATGTTTAATTTTTTTTTTCGTTAACTAGGGGCGCTGTCCCCTACTTGCTGACACTCGTTAACCACCAGTTTAAGAGTATTGCCATGCAATCTTTATTGGTTTACTTTGCAAACCAACTCACCGTACGGTTAGGTAACAACAATGTTTTTTTTAATATTAATAATTGAAAATATTATTTAAAAAAAGGAGACCTCCGTGGCCGAGCAGTTAAAGGCGTCAGCTGCGAATACAAAGATTCGTGGTTCGATGCCTTTACTGTGCTTCCTTTGCAATATTACATTAGTTCACTTATCATAGTTTTTATAATATTCTTGTTAGATCTTTGAAGATGATTTCTAGCATTCCTCTTTAAACACCACAGTAACAAATAATATACTATCGAAACATAAAATGGCTTATAAAAACAGTATGTTTTGTAAACAAAAATTCCATTTGCCAACACACGAAAAAAAATACTGCGAGTTTTGCACCGCATAAGAGAATTTATATAGGTCTTGAAAGTATATAAATTTCGCATTGTATTTTTAAATATATATAGTGTATGTTTTGGGTAAGCAATTTAAGGAACTGCAATTTTTACTCTGGAATTCGAATAGGATTTCCAGTAACCCCAACCTTAACTTATTGTTATCTTGCGTGTTCAGGGGCTTAAAATTCATTGAATAGTCCCCCAAATGTAGTTATTAAACTACACAAGATTTTTACCTTTGCTTTGAAATTTAGTTTCTTTATGTGTAATTTTAGAATTTTAATGTTGGTTTAAAACCTTTGCTTTGAAATTTAGTTTCTTTATGTGTAATTTTAGAATTTTAATGTTGGTTTAAAACCTTTGCTTTGAAATTTAGTTTCTTTATGTGTAATTTTAGAATTTTAATGTTGGTTTAAAACCTTTGCTTTGAAATTTAGTTTCTTTATGTGTAATTTTAGAATTTTAATGTTGGTTTAAAAATCTAGTGTTCGGCGCAGCTTGGCCCTTGTGCCAATAACCCCAACCAAATGTAGTTACTCTTTTTCAGCAACCCCGCAGGGAATGAATTAATTCTCTTTGATTGTTAACAAAACCGCTTTTTGTCACCAGGGATAATCGCTATACAGATGAAAGTAATTCAGTACTGTAAATTTTTTTTTAAAATTATAACTTCTTATACAGAAAGTAGTAATGCCCAATATATTTATTCCATCAATAATCTTCTAATATTAGATTGCATATATATATGTATTTGAATTTTTATATGTTGACACACAAATATTTTTGGTTGATATTCGGTATTTGGCCCATATGTGGAATATTAGGTTGGGCTGAATACTTCTAATATTCAGCCAATCATTTAAGCGAATAGCTGTCATAGAAATAAGGCGCAAAAGTATTATGTGAAAGAAAAATCATATTGGAAAAATTGTTTGCTTGTAATTAGTAAATTTTGGAAATAAATTACTTTTTAATTATACTTTCAGAAATTTGCAGATTTTTTAATCAATGATTAAAATTTAAAATATCTTTAAAAAAATTGCAGAACCCATTAATTGTAAACAGTATTTTTTTAAATTTTGATCATGGCAAAACAGGTTTTGATATGATAAGATGACAAAAACTTTAATGAACCCGGCTCTCAAACTTTATATTAAATAATCTAAAATTTAAAGATGTTTAGAAAAAAAAATTGTGTATTTTAAGTTAAAATTGAATTGACTACCTATAGCTTCAATATTTATGATTATTAATTATTAGATTTAATAGTATTACTACTCCAGTGTTCACTCTAGAAATAAAAAGGGGCAGGGCGCTGTTGGCAGTAAAAGGGCACCCCATTTTTGAAAAGGCATTTATTGTTTTTAAAAGGGCACTTTTAAAAAAAAATTGTGTGGGCGTGGCCACATATTGACACATCGGACCCGTGACCAAAAAAAAAAAAAAAAAAAGTTCCGATTTGTTGGTTGACATTGCTATTGTTAACGGTTCGGAACCTATCTCGAAGGAAAGACCCGTACAAAATTGATGTCTTTTTATGAAAATATTATTTAAAATCTAAAATTTGACATTTTAAAAATGTTTTCCCTAAAAAGCAGTTCTGTAAGTAGGAATCAGATCCCTTACAAAACTGATAAAAAGGCCACTTAAATCCAAAATTTGGTAATAAAATGCCTAGTCTTGCGAACCAATCCCTGCCTAGTCCCAAACCATATTCAGTTAAAAAAAAAACACAGAAAAAAACTCAGAATTTCATATGCAGGAGCAGGCAACTAGTAGGATTTGTGGAATGTCCCGTGCTCGAAATTACCGCGGAATCATCGCGATTTCACAACACGCGTAGTTATAAAAAAGTTTGTTTTTCTGCTGTCATAATTCACTTAATTCCAATTTACACGCACATTTTTTTTAATCAATGCCTTTTGTAAAGACAACTAGGGAAGCAATGATGCTTGTACTTGACTGAAAAGGGCAAGAAGGGCGGAATTTTTTCAAAAGAGGGCGGCATTTTTGAAAAAAAGGGCATGAGGGCGCTATTGAGATTTAAAAAGGGCGGGCAGGGCGGCCCGCCCTTCAAAAAACACCTAGAGTGAACACTGACTACTCTATAGTAAATACAAATACTATACTACATGTATTATGATAGTTTTACATCATTTACCTTTGGTAGTTGGGTTGTTTACATGCATAAAGAATTTTAATGGAAGTTGTTATTCGGCTGCCGAATATTCGGTATTCAACTTCAAAGTAAACAGAATATTCGGCGATTCTTTAGCATCCCTAACAGGTGTCTTGAAATTTTCTGAGCAAAAAGAATATTATTAAAGTTCTTAATTTCAATTAGATATTAAAATATGAATTTATATGTATTATGCTTTTTTTTTTAACATTCAAAAAGAAAATTCTTGCCATTCTTGAAGATCGAGATTTTAAGCAAGTGTATTTGCAAAGTCAGATAGCAGTCGAAATACCTCCAGAATATCCCTAGAAAAAAGTGATGTCTTGCCTGGATTTGAAAGTTTTTAAAAGAACAACAAGAAAATTAAACCATATTGTAAGTTGGGCGCTCCTTTTATTTTAATGCTTTAAAAAAAATACTCTTGTTAATTATATTTATGAATGTTTAAATGTTGTTTTATTAAGTTTTTTTAAACTTTTTCTTGTAAGTTATATTTTTCAATAATTTTGGAAAAGCAGATGTCATTTGTTCTTAGTTATATCCACAATTTAATATTGCATTAAGTAAAACATTTTGTTTTAGCTCGTGTTTCTAATAATATAGTGCTGAATATTCAGATTTTGAATATAAAAATAAAATTTACAAAATTGTGTGTCTACCTAGTCATTATATATTCAATGAAAAGGTAAATGTTTACTTAGATGCAGAAAATCTTAATAAATCTCTTGATTCAAAATCGAATAAAATACATGTATAGTTAGCAAATTCATATAGATTGATGTTACTGGTATATACAGATAATCGTATTATTTTTTCCCTTTCTTTTTTTGTTATGCCTGGGTTGTACTTCATTGCAAATTCAGTTAAGTAGCACAAAATCAGTGATATAAGGTGCAGATTTTTTTTATATGTAGTATGCATAATTCATAAATATATATTCATTTTCTTTATTAATAATAGTCTATTAATAGTTTATATTTGTTGTTGAATTATATGTGAATACCGATAGATTATAACTTTGTTCACAATTTTAAGAAAATTGAAGTAGGGTTATGCACTTAATGCTTTAAGTGGAAGGACTTTGCATCACATTGCTTATTTTTTTTTTAATTTTTAGTTTTGCTCGTAAAGGCGAAAATTCACAGTCACCACGTGGCGACTAACTTTTTAAAAGTGGCAATTAAAATTTTTTGCTGCAGTCGCCACCGCAGATTTCGATTTGTTTTTTAAATGGGAAATTGATGACATGAATTTGGCTCTTTATGCCTCCTTACTACTCTAGGTTCTGAATTTATATTACCAGTCATTACTATTTTTTAAAATAAGGTTGATATTATTGATCATTGCTATATTGACACTTTTATAGAGAGATATTCCCAGTGATTATAACCAATTAATATAATATATATATATATATATTTGTGCCTTTCTCTTTATTTCCGAGATGCAAATATTTGTACACGTGACATAACATATATAATAGTTAATGTATGATTTTATTATATATAAGCAGTATGGTTTAAGATAAAAACTCGTCTTATAGAGCATTGCGTTAAGAATATTAAAATACAAATGCAACGTTAAAATACGCAATAAAAGTCCGTAATAATGTATTCCGTATAATGTAATCCGTATGGTTTAACTGTGATATTCACTTATTGTAAATATTTTTACATGTTATCTTATAAGCATCATCTTTCATGGTTTGGTAATTTTAATTAAAAAAAAAATTATACCTTTTTGGGGTATTTTAGTAGCTTTTTGAAATTTTATAGTAGTTTTTTCACAGATTTATTGAGCTTTTCTTTTGTCGAGTTTAGCATGAAGTATGTGCAACATGCAAATATTAACAGTATATTCAGTGTATCTCTTTGTTTCAACAGTAGTGAAATTACAAACTTTTGTAATTAACAGAATAGTTTGTACTGAAGTATATGTATTTTAAATGTTTAAAGTTTTGTTCAATATTGCATTTTACAAGTGTTTTTCCTTTTACAGATGCTGGGCTTTTACATAGTGAATTTGAATGAACCACAAATGTAAAATTTTTTGACTGTATGGAAAATGGCTGATGTATCGTCACTATGCCACAGTGGTCAATTGCTTTTAGGCTTTGTATGGACTGCTGACCTATACGAGCTGACACACAAAACACTGTATTGTTTAATGTTCTGATTGCCTGTATGGAAGTATCGACTACGGCTGCTTTTATACATGTATCATTCCTCCTGTCTGAGGATTTTGTACTTCAATATTGTTATTATTCATGTAATACCTATTTATGTGCTAATAAAAAGGTTAATTTTAGTGAAAAAATAAAGCATGTGTTTTTAACAATTTAAACAAATAATCTGCTTGCATTTTTTTAGAAAAGAATTTCCGCTAAAGTGTAGCCTCATAAATTTTCTTTATACTTTTATGTTAAGTATTATTTTTAAGGACTGTCTTGTGCAAATTCATGTTAATATAATTTTTTCCATATTTTTGATATGTGAAAACTATATAACATATTTGTCAAATGCACAATACAAAGAAACACAATATTTTTAAAATGCATGAGGTTTTTTAAAAAAAAAAAATACATTGAAAATTATGTAAAAAAATATGTATAATTGTAATTTTTAATCATTTTCAAGGTACCTAATTTTGCACAAAATTTTTCATCTAATACTATCGGTTTTTCAACGTACCGCTATCGTAAATTGATCGGTAATATATATTTAGATCAGTTGCCGATTAATATTCATCTATTTTCATGCGATACTCATCGGCGAAAGGAATCCTTATTCATCGTATTCTCGTCGAATTTCAACGTAACTCATCGAATGCCGATGATCGGTCCGACCATCGGCCGAGCGGACATTTCGCATCAATCGCCGATGAAAAGAACAGTGTTGGATGGAAAAACGATGATCGGCATCTCCCCGTTTCAGCCGTAATCGATAAAAAGCCAGTCATTGGCCAATGATGAATTGCTACTAGGGCGTAGACTGAAACAAAATCGAAACCATTTTTGAAGAAGTAAATTTGCGTTACATTTTTGAAGAAGTCAAAAACAACTCGCAATACAAATGGCAAATGACGAATACAAATTGCCGAAGCTCAAAGAAGACAATTACTATTCCTGGTCGATACGAGCGCGTGCTGCCCTTGTTCAAAAACGATGCTGGGGAGCAATCGAGGGGTCAGGTTTACTGTACGGTCACCCTTGGCGCGATTTTTCCGCATTTGGCGATAATTTTTTTTAAATGGCAACCCCCCCTCCGAAACGACAAGGAATTGCAGCAACCCTATTGGACAAGTCGCCAAAATGGCGACTTTTGGCGAGATTTTGAAAAAGTCGCCAAGGGTGACCGTACAGTAAACCTTTACCCAATCGAGCCCGGATACGACATGGTAATGAGCGAGAATGAAAGAAACAAGAACGATGAAGCCCTAACGCTGCTGTTCCTAATCGTTGAAGACACCTTCCTAGACGATATAGGAGAATGCTTGAGAGCCAGAGAAGCCTGGAATATTCTAAAGGAAATGAACACGAAATTTGGATTGCTGCACATTCTACAATTGATGAAGGACTTCTTCAATACATCGATGAAGCCAAATGAAATAGTGAAAGTTTATCTAGGCAGGCTGATGGACATTCATCGAAAGTTAGCCAGTGGTGGATACGCTTTTACAGACCGAGAAGTTGCCCTGGTAATGCTCATAGGTCTACCCAAGGAATATGAAGCTATAATCCTGAACTTTGAGAAAGACGAGGAGAACTTGAATACGACAATTGTGAAGTCAAGACTCCTAGTAGAAGAGAAAAGAATTTCCCGAAGCACTAACGAAGGTGCTGAAATTCATGAAGAACGTGCACTCCACACTAAAAGTTTTAACAGCAACCAGAAGAAGCCAGCAGCCAGAAGATTTGTCAAGAAGTGGTCACAAAGTAAACAAGATGAAGAAGCAGATTTTAAGAAGAAAATCAAATGTTTTAGTTGTGGCGAATGGGGACATATCTCCAGACAATGTGAAGAAGCTCACAAACAAGATCGAAATACTGCCAAAACTGCCATCGACTCGAAGAATTGGGCATGGTCAGCAAACAACGAAGTAAATAAATCAACTCGATGGATCCTTGATAGTGGCGCTACAGAACACATGACATCTGATAGAGAAAAGTTTTTGAGTTTTGAAAACTACACCTCAACAGTTGAAGTTGCAAACTCAGAGAAGGTTAACGTTACTGGAAGAGGTGATGTTTTGCTGTCTTTTTATGACAACTCTGGAAGAAGAGACATTACTCTTTCACGTGTTCTGTACATACCAAAATTGGGAGGAAGTCTACTCTCAATAGGAAGAATAAAAGAACGAGGATTCAAAGTCCAGTTTGCTGATGGAGAAGCAAAGGTAGCAGATAACAATAATGAGATTGTTCTGACAGCCAGAAGGGAAGGCAGACTTTACATCATTGAAGAAAGTGAATCTGTCGCATATGTCACTAAAGCTGCAAACGAAGAATTGTGGCATCGTCGTCTAGGACACCCACATAGCAATAGGATGAAGGGTCTCGACTCCACTGTTGACGAACAGAAGACCCACCTATCACCAAACAAACCCTGCTCTGTGTGTATCCAAGGAAAAATGAAACGACAACGATTTCCCAAAGTCGCAAATACAAGAGCTGAACAGGTACTTGAGATCATACACTCAGATGTTGTTGGAAAGATCTCTCCACCTTCATTAGGCGGTTCTAATTACTTTGTTGCATTCACAGACGACTACTCTCGCTACACAACAGTATATCCAATGAAGACTAAGGATGAAGTTCTCTCAAAATTCGAGGAATTCAGATGCATAGCAGAGAACTTGCACAATAGAAAAATCAAAATCTTGAGAAGCGACAATGGAGGAGAGTATAAAAGCGACAAATTTAATGAGTACCTTATCAAACATGGAATACAGAGGCAACTGACAGTACCAGAATCACCTCAACAGAATGGAATCTCTGAAAGGATGAACCAGACACTGATCAACACAACTAGATGTCTGCTCATTGAGTCTGGGCTGGAAGCAAGTTTTTGGGCAGAAGCAGTTTGCACAGCAGCCCACCTTCGAAACAAGTGCTCTTCAGCGGCAATCGAATGAGACATTCCAGAGAGAAGATGGTCAGGTAAAGAAGTCCAACTGGATCACCTTAGAGTCTATGGATGCAGAACCTGGAGTCATGAACGCTCATATTCAAGACGGAGTAAACTTGATCCCAAAGCTACAGAATGTATCCTCGTGGGCTATCCTGATGGCATCAAGGGATACAAGCTATGGAATCTGAAGAGAAAGAACTTCTGTGTTAGCCGAGATGTGATCTTTGAAGAAGATGTCTTCCCCTTCAAGACAGAAAATCACACAGCTCTCGCAAAGCAAGAAGATGTTTTACTACACATTGAAAATGATGAAGTAGAAGTTTATGATTCTCCAACTGAATTAGAGACACACCAACATCCACTTGAAATCAATGATGAATTCAGTAATTATGAAGATTCAATTGAAGACACTGACCAAGAAGCAGAAACCTTCATCCAATCACCTGAACAACATTCAAGTCAAGACGAAGTCCATTCAAATGTAGATGAAGTCATAAGATATGGTCAAGAAGAAGTTGAACATTCAGGACCAGATGATGAACACATCATAGGTGAAATTGTCGTACCTGAATCCCACAAACAAACCAGCAGAAGTGGTAGAAGCATGAAACCTCCTCAACACTTGAATGACTACATTCTATACAAGGCAGAAGAAACAGAATGCTTCATGGAAGCAAAGGCTCTTAAAGAAAAAGATCCTGTGGCGACCACACCATCGAATGGAAGTGAACTGCACACACCATCGAACTGAAGTGAACTACACACACCATCGAACTGAAGTGAACTACACACACTGTCTTTTCTTTAGAGAGCGATGTTTTGAACGTATCAAAAGTATATCGAAAGTAATTTTGTAAACAAAATAAAAAGAGTTTCTTTGCCGATACATATTATTTTATACGCGGCTCAACACTCTTCAGTGGTGACTTACGGACGTGAGTTTTGTTTTGAACAACACGCAACGTATTATGTACAGACGCTCTGACGACTAGCGGCAGATGGAAGTGGATTCTTTATTGCCATGCGAACTCCGGTAAGTGAGATTTGAGTGGTATTTTGACTCGAGACCATGAATCTTACCTAAATTTATTTAGAATTTAAACTTTAAATTGCTCGATTTTCTTAGTTCATACTATTATTTAGCACGTTCGTAGCGTTATTTAACACGTTATTTCAAGTTTGATAATTCTATTTTAAATTTTAACTCTGGAATTATATCTTTTTGATGTTCTATTTATTAGTGAATTGAACTTTAATTGTGTAAGATGAATACGGATAAAGTCACTGATGTACAAAATACTGCTGTGCAGGAATCGGAAAACGAAAGTACGGTCAAACCGGAACTTGCTCGTGTGGCCTTCCGTGCACCGCCATTTTGGAAAGCGAATGCTGAACTTTGGTTTTACCAGCTCGAGTCCCAATTCATAACGGCAGGTATTAGTTCGGAAGACACTAAATTTCACTCAGTAGTGGCGGCGGTAGATACAGAAATTTTAACGTATGTTAGTGATCTGGTTAGGAATCCGCCCACTGAGAACAAGTACAAGAAACTTAAAGATCGAATTGTAAACCAGTTTTCTCAAAGCGAAACTGCTCGTATAAGAAGCTTATTACAGGAAATACAACTGGGGGATAAAAAGCCTTCTCAACTTCTTAGAGAAATGCGAGACCTCGCTTCTGATCGGTTAACCGATGATACAATTTTGGCGCAATTATGGAAGCAACGCTTACCAATTGCTTGTCAACAAATTTTATCGGTTAGCACCGGAACATTGGAAACCTTGTCACTCATTGCGGACAAAATCACCGAAGTGTCTGGCATAGCAACAGAAATTTCTGAAGTTCAAGTTAATCCCTCATGCTCTTTCAAAACTCTACAAAACCAAATTTGCGCGTTGCAAGAAAGTGTCGAACGACTTTCTAGGTCAAGGGTTCGTGAAAATTTTTCGGGTAATAGACGTAACACTAGATCCAACTCCCGGGATCGCCAACTGAGATCTCCAGCTGTAGTTGAACGCTATCCATTGTGTTGGTATCACTTCCGTTACGCGGATAAGGCACGAAATTGCAATCCACCATGTAGCTTTAAGAAAACTCCCAATGTTCAGGAAAACTAACTGGCTCATCAGTGATGGCGACCACGGATGAAAGCCAACAAATGAGTCGTCTTTTTGTTTTTGATAAAGGAACAGGTAAACAATTTTTGATCGATAGCGGAGCCTGTGTTTCTGTTTATCCTAAAAGGTTTACTAAAGGTGTTTCCAAACAAGACGATTTTTGCCTTTTTGCCGTAAACGGTACAAAAATTACAACTTACGGTACTCGCAGGTTAACGCTGAACTTAGATCTTCGTCGGGATTTTTCATGGAACTTTATTATAGCTGATATTCAAAACCCTATAATAGGAGCGGATTTTTTGGAGCGGTTTGGATTATTGATTGACATACGCAATCATCGTTTGATTGATAATGTAACTTCGTTAGCTACCAAAGGTTCGGTTAAGTGTGTATCTACCGGTGGGTTAAGTACAATAACTAACGATATGCCATACTTTGAATTGCTTAACCAATTTCCGGACATCACTAAACCTTGCATCAATGATGCACCTAAAAAACATGGGGTTACACATTGTATAGTCACTAAAGGACCGCCAGTTTTTGCTAAAGCGAGGCGTTTATCACCCGAAAAACTTGCAGCTCTCAAAAAGGAATTCAAAGATTTACTCGACCAGGGTATTATCAGACCTTCAGATAGCCCTTGGGCCAGTCCTATTCACATGGTACGCAAAAGTAATGGGGACTTCCGTGTCTGTGGGGATTTTCGAAAACTTAACTCTATTTCTGAAGCAGATCGGTATCCAATTAGACATATACATGACTTTTCTCTAGAGCTGGAAGGTAAATCTATATTTTCAAAACTAGATCTCGTTAAGGCGTATCACCAAATTCCCATGGAACCTGAAGATATTAAAAAAACTGCTGTAATTACACCGATTGGTTTATACGAATACGTGCATATGTGTTTTGGGTTGCGGAATGCTGCACAAACGTTCCAACGCTTTATTGACTCAGTTTTGAGTGGATTAGACTTTTGCTTTGCCTACCTGGATGACGTGCTTGTTGCTTCTCGTAATGAGAATGAGCATAAAACACACTTACAAGAAATTTTCCAACGTTTTTCAGAATATGGAATCGTTATTAATGTTAACAAATGCGTTTTTGCAGTAAAAACTTTGCAATTTTTGGGTTATCAGGTTTCGCCAGAAGGTATTTCTCCATTACAGGAAAAAGTGGAGGCACTTCTGAACTACCCTAAGCCTAAAACAATCGATGAATTAAGACGATTTTTGGCATTATTAAATTTCTATCATAAATTCATACCTCACGCAGCTGATAAACAAGCATTGTTGCACGACTTTCTAAAAGGAAAAAAGAAACGCGACAAAACCTCAATTGTTTGGACTGACGACTCGGATAAAGCATTCGAAGAGTGTAAAGTTTCAATTTCTCAAGCTACCTTACTAGCTCATCCTAAAGTCGATGCCACATATTCATTGTTGGTAGACGCTTCGGAAATCGCAATAGGGGGTGTTTTGCAACAAACGTACTCAAACGTCGTACAGCCGTTAGCATTTTTTTCGAGAAAGCTTAATGCCGCGGAGCGCAGGTACAGTACCTATGACCGTGAACTCTTGGCTGCATATTGCGCTGTCAGACATTTTCGGCACATGTTAGAGGGCAGAGATTTTATAATCTTTACAGATCATAAACCCCTTACGTTTGCATTCAAAAATTGCAGTGAAAAATGTTCTCCACGCCAACAGCGCCATTTAGAATTCTTAAGTCAATTTACAACAAATTTTTCATATTTGGCAGGTGACAAAAATTGTGTCGCGGACGCGATGTCTCGCATTTCAGAAATACAGGTACCTACAAATATTGATTATGATGGTATGGCTAAAGCTCAGGTTGATGATGAGGAACTACAGCAGGTTTTAAATTCCGATTCTGGTCTTAAGTTGAAACCGCTTCATTTCTCACAAACCGATTTGACTTTGCTATGCGATACGTCAACTGGAACTGTTCGTCCTTATGTACCTAAAGACTTTCGTTTTCAAGTTTTTCTAGTTCTACATAACTTGGCCCATCCAGGAATAAAAGCCACAACTAACCTGGTTCGACAGCGCTTCATCTGGAAGGACCTGCACAAGGACATTGCTGCATGGTGTAAAGGGTGCCTCGAATGCCAGAAAAACAAAGTCCACCGCCACACGAAGTCCGAGGTTGGGAGTTATCCCCTACCAAAGTGCAGATTCAGCCACGTAAACATCGACGTGGTAGGTCCTCTTCCTACTTCTCGAGGATTCTCCTATTGCCTTACATGTGTCGACAGATTCAGCCGGTGGCCGGAGGCATTCCCCATGGTGGACCAGACTGCGGCAACCATAGCTGAAACGCTGTTCGGAGGATGGATATCCCGTTTTGGAGTCCCTGAGTACATTTCAACCGACCAGGGGAGATCTTTCGAATCTGACATCTGCCGAGCGCTGATGAGGCTCATCGGGACGGAGAAGTACCGGACAACCGCCTACAACCCCGCATCTAACGGTCAGGTGGAGAGGTTTCACCGCCAGCTTAAACAAGCCATCAGATGCCAGGCCACAGAAAGATGGGTAGAAGTACTTCCAAGTGTCCTGCTAGGCATTAGATCTTGTTTCAAGGAGGATCTTGGAACGAGCTCAGCCGAACTAGTGTATGGAACAACGCTTAGATTACCTGGTGAGTTCTTTCGTTCTTCACCAGCGTCCAGTACTCCTACGCATGCAGAGTTCGTTCAGCGTCTGCGGGATACCATGCAGAGGTTGCAGCCTACGCCAGCGTCCAGGCATTCAAAGACTGATGTGTTCGTCTGCAAAGATTTGATGGAAACTACGCATGTCTTTGTGAGGCAAGATATGGTGAGGAGACCTTTGCAACAGCCGTACGAGGGCCCGTTTCAAGTTCTTAAACGGGGTCCCAAGTTTTTCAAGCTACTAATCAAGTGTGCGGAGAAGAACGTCGCGATAAACCGTCTGAAACCGGCATTTTTTCTTGCCGCCGAAGATCCTGCTATTCCTCGTCTGGAGTCGAATCCTCAACCAAGAACAGTCACGACTAGATATGGAAGGACTGTTCGTTTCAGACTACCGTGACAACAGTATCGTCGTTCCGACTTGCGGGGGAGCTCTGTGGCGACCACACCATCGAATGGAAGTGAACTGCACACACCATCGAACTGAAGTGAACTACACACACCATCGAACTGAAGTGAACTACACACACTGTCTTTTCTTTAGAGAGCGATGTTTTGAACGTATCAAAAGTATATCGAAAGTAATTTTGTAAACAAAATAAAAAGAGTTTCTTTGCCGATACATATTATTTTATACGCGGCTCAACACTCTTCAATCCTATAACAGTAAAGGAAGCCTTGATGTCACCTGAAGCTGAGATGTGGCGAAGAGCCATGGATGAAGAAATTGAAAATTTACACAGTGCTCAAACTTGGGAACTTGTCACCAAACCACCAGGCATCAAAGAAATCTCATGCAGATGGATATTTCGAAAGAAGAAAGATGAAGCAGGAGACCGTGTAAAATTCAAAGCTAGACTGGTAGCAAAGGGTTATCTACAAGTACAAGGTGTTGACTTTCAGGAAACTTTTGCACCTGTCATCAAACTGAAGTCAATTCGTATCTTATTGTCCATTGCTGTCGAAATGGAATTTGAGGTCCATCAAATGGACATTACAGCAGCTTACCTCAATGGAACTTTAGAAGAAGACATATATATGTCTCAGCCAGATGGATATGCAGAAGATGGTAAAGAACACCTCGTATGCCATCTTAAAAGAAGCTTATATGGCCTTAGGCAGTCAGGTCGTGTATGGAATTCTTGCCTAGATAATTTCTTGACTAGCTGTGGACTGAAAAGATCAGATGCTGACCCCTGCATTTACTACAACTGTCAAAGAACCTTAATAATAGGCATTTATGTAGATGATCTACTTCTTGTTGGAAGAATCCAAGAAATAAAGAAATTTAAAGAAGAGATCAAAAATCAGTTTGCTGCAAAGGACCTTGGTCCAGCTAACTACATATTGTCAATGAAGATAAATCAAGAAGATGATGGTTCCATAACTCTTGATCAAACTGCTTATGTATCAGAGATATTAGAAACCTTCAAAATGGCTACAGCCAAACCTGCATCCACCCCATTGGATCCTAATATAACATTCCTGAAGGTAGAAGATCAACAGTGGGAACACATTAAAGAAAGAAGCAGCAAGATACCATATAGACAAGCAGTTGGGAGTCTATTGTATCTGGCATGTGGTACTCGCCCTGACATAGCATTTGCATCAACCTATATGAGCCAATTCAATGCAAAGCCCAGTGAAGAGCATTGGAGAGGAATAAAGCATATTCTGAGGTATCTTAAAGGTACAATGCACAGAAAACTAAAATTCCGAAAGACAGGAAAGAAGTTACAAGTTTACTCTGATGCTGATTGGGGAGGAGATAGAACTGATAGGAAATCTTACAATGGTTACATGCTATTGCTCGCAGATGGACCAGTCTCGTGGTCAAGCAAGAAACAAGCAACCACAGCCTTGTCATCGACTGAGGCAGAATACATCGCAATGTGCCATGTTGCGAGGGAAGTCTTATGGATCAACAATCTGTTGAAAGAAATTTGTGACAGATTTGTATCCTCGACTCAGAAAGTTCTTGTCGACAACCAAGGAGCAATTTTTATTGCAAAGAATCGTGTGACTTCTGAGAGGAGTAAGCACATAGACATTAAGCACTTTTTCCTACGAGAGTTAGTGTCCAACAAGACCATCGAGTTTGAACATGTACCATCCAAGGAAAATTTTGCTGACTTAATGACTAAAAGGGTACAAAAAAGGACTCTCTGCAACTTGAAGAATGCAATGACTGTGATTACGTGATTAACATTTCGTGTATAGAAGTTGCTGAGAACTGTAATAATCAAGGGGACGTGTTAAAAATGTTTATGAACAGTTCATCTTATACAAATTGTTGTCAATATTACAAACTGTATCTGGCATCGCGTTAATCTTGTTTTATGCTTGCTAGGTGTGGCAACGGTGTTGTTGTTCTAAATTCTTACTTTCGTTCCATGTTGTATCGTTATTAATGTTTTGTTTCATGGTGTAATAATACATGTGTTAAATCAGTATTCCTGTATCTTTCCTTCAGTTTTACAAAAATTTCCAACAAATACGTCCCGTGAAACTCTCCCATGTACAACTAAAAACTGCAAGGTGTGATTGGTCGAAATTGACGTCATAACCCAGCCAAATTGGAAACCTGCACGGTTTGGTTTTGTTAATTAACGTCGCACTAGAGCTGCAAAGTGGGCTATTGGCGACGGTTCGGCGTCAATCTCGAAGGAAAGACCTGGGAACACATACATATTCACACACACACATTCATACATGCACCTCGTTATTTTAGAACCATGGTCAGATGACGATAAACACCTGAACTGGCACCCAACGAATTCAATATACGTCGGGACTTTCATCCTGGGCGAGAGGCAACACGAGCGGCTAACGACTAAACAGCTAGCAAACGATGATTGGTTTACACGGTTCACGTGCAGGTTTGCAATTTGGCTGTCCAGAACATCCGCAAAATTTAACGGCGTGCATACGGGACTGGTGCCCGATAAATCTGATCGGGGTCCAAAGTCCCGACGTCTATTGAAGGCATTGGGTGCCAGTTCAGGTGTTTCCTCGTCATCTCCCCATGGTTCTAAAATAACGAAGTGTATGAATGTGTTCCCGGGTCTTTCCTTCGAGATAGACCCCGAACCGTCACCAATAGCCCACTGTGCAGCTCTAGTGCGACGTTAATTAACCAAACAAACAAACCAATTTGGCTGTGTATATATGACGTAGATTTCGACCAATCAAAGCTTGCAGTTCGTGCAGTTGTTACTTCTGTTTTACCGAAGCCTCCGTGGCCGAGTGGATTAGGCGTCATCTAGGAATTCAAGGGTCCCCGGTACAAAACCTTGCGATGGACTAGACTAAAGAATAGTAAAAAGTAGTGATATTGCGATCGGAGGGTTGCCAACTTCGCTACCAAAATACTAGAATGTCGTCCAGAACATCCACAAAAAATAACGGCGTATATACGGGACTGGTGCACGATAAATCTGATCGGGGTCCAAAGTCCCGACGTCTATTGAAGGCTGTTATATTTAAAGGTTTTGTATTAAAAGATAGACATTGCTTATGTGAATAATAACTATTTATTATTAGAGCAGCCCTTTTTGTTTTCGATTTCAGTTGCTAGGTAGCTAGCATGAATATATAGTTACAGTTACAGTTATTCAATCTATTACAATACTCCCTTTATAAAAAAGATAAAAGGTATAAAAAGTTGCTGGCACAGTCCTAAAGATTTAGTCTATTGGGTTGTCTTCTGTTTCGAGGTGGGTTGCGTCGAATTGGAGTGAGACAGACAGATTCAGCAGCTGAAGGGATTTGGGCATCAGCAGCAGAGTCTGGCAAAGGAGTTGAAACCTCTGGCAAGATTTCTATCCCCTTGGGTGTTGTGGACGGTGGAGGAAACATGGTTCCTGTATCCTGGGTATGTATTGGGATACTCAGAAGTGGTGAGGGACTAGCCTCAAAAGTAGGATAGGAAACAACATCTGTGAACTCGGGTTTGGGAAAGTCCACTTCAGAAGCTGGACGTAGCTGATCTAAATGGGCAGAGAACTTGCTTCCATCTATCTCAACGATCCAGGTTTTGGTACCTCGGGGTTCTATTAAAACACCACGAACCCATTTGTTACGGGAACCTCTATAGGAACGTACCCACACATTCTGACCAGAGAGTAGACTCTTTTTCGAAGTATGTGATCTATCAAAGAGCTGCTTCTGAATGTTCTGTTTCTTCTGTACATGATGTGTTGTACAGGGATGAATCAAGTTCAGGAGAGTCCTGATGGGACGTCCAAGGAACAGTTCAGCAGGAGACAGTCCAGTTGTGGAATGTGGAGCCGAACGATATGCAAGCAGAAACCTTTTAACCTTATTTACAACAGAGTCACAGTCCTTGCCATCTTTAAGCATTTTCTCCAGAGCATGTTTGAAAGTTTGTACCGATCGCTCAGCTAATCCATTTGATTGAGGATGATAAGTTGGCACAAGTGTATGCATAATTCCTAAAGACTTTAGGAAATCTTTAAACTCGTCGGAGATAAATTGTGGTCCATTGTCGGATACCAACTCCAAAGGCAGTCCAAACCGTGAAAACAGTTCCTGTAATGCATTGATGGTGTGTGTCGAAGTTGTCGAGGACATCTGCAGTACCTCCAACCATTTTGAATGACTGTCCACTACTATCAAGTAGTTGGTTTGATTCTTCTGACCATAATCAATGTGTATGCGATCCCAGGGTGCCTTCGGCCAGATCCAGGATTGCAGAGGTGTAGTAGGTGGGTTATTGGCTGTTACCTGACATGCTTCACATTTAGCAGAGATACTCTCAATGTCTTGATCCAATCCAGGCCACCAGATGTGACTTCTAGCTACTGCCTTCATCTTGGTTATACCTAGATGTGTGTCATGAAGCAAGTCCAGCATGCGATTCCTATGTACTGAAGGAATAACAACCCTCATTCCCCAAAGGAGACAATTTCCATCTACGGATAATTCATCCTTTCTGCTGAAATATGGCTTCAAGTCGGGGTCTTGATTACAGATAGGGAAACCGTACTGTACATACTTGAGCACAACTCCAAGAACCTTGTCTGTACGAGTTGCCTGGACAATGTCATCAGAGGTAATCGGCATGTCTTCCACGTAGGAAACTTTGAAGATATCAGACGGATACAAGTCCTTGTTTAGGTCTTCAATTGGCAAGCGTGAAAGCGCATCTGCATTCTGATGTAATTCACCTTTTTTGTATTTAATTGTGTAATTAAATGAAGATAGTAGTAGGGCCCACCTTTGCAAGCGTGCAGCAGCCATAGTTGGAATAGCTTTATCTGGTGCAAAAATTGTCACTAGGGGTTGGTGATCTGTATACAACAGAAACTCACGACCATATAAGTACTGGTGAAACTTTTTACATCCAAAAATAATCGAAAGAGCTTCTTTCTCAGTTTGAGAGTAATTGGCTTCAGCTTTTGTTAGAGTTCTAGATGCATATGCAACAGGTCGTTCAACACCATCGACAATGTGTGACAGGACTGCTCCTAAACCAACAGGGGAAGCATCACATGATAACTGTAAGGGCAGTCTTTCGTCATAATAGGCTAACACACTATCTGACATCAATAAAGATTTGCACTTTTGAAAAACTTTGTCACATTCTGCAGACCAATGCCATGGAACATCTTTGTTCAACAAATTGTGAAAGGGTGATAACAAAGTAGATGCATTTTTTATAAATTTGGAATAATAGTTAAGAATTCCTAAAAAGGATTTTAGCTCGGTAACATTTACTGGTACCTTGATTTCCTTAATAGCATTGATTTTTTCTTGTGTTGGGTGAATGCCATCTTTATCAATAATATGACCTAAGAATTCCACACTGGTTTCTAGATATTGACACTTTTCTGCGTTTAGATGGACATTATATTTACGAAAACGTTCCAACACTTTCTCAAGTGTACTGAAATGTTCATCCACTGTTGTCGATGAGATGAGAATGTCATCTTGAAAGCATATTACATGAGGTATGCCTTGCAACATCTGCTCCATTTTTGACTGAAATATGGCAGCAGCAGAACTTATTCCATACAACAGCCTGTTTGGGCGTACTAAACCCATTGGTGTGTTTAGTGTAAGCAGTTCTTGGGATGCAGAATCCAACTCAATTTGTTGGTATGCATGTGACAAATCCAATTTTGTGAAATATTTTCCACCACGAAGAGTAGCAAACAGATCTTGTTGAGTAGGTAGAGGATACTGGTTCACGTCTAAATACTTGTTGACAGTCACTTTGAAGTCGCCACAGATCCTAACAGAATTGTTCTTTTTAGGAACGACTACAATTGGCGTAGCCCACTTGGAATGCTCAACAAAGTTCCAAACTCCCCTCCTCTCTGTTTGTTTGACTTCTTCACATACTGCGGTTTTCAGGGAATATGGCACAGGCCTCGGTTTGCAGAAAACTGGTAATGCATCGTTACGCAATCTGAGAGATGCTTTAAAATGCTTGATAGGTGAGGTGTTTGCTTGGAATAGATCTGTGTATTTTTTCTTTAAAGAATCAACAGTCTTGACATTGCCAAGGGCAGCATCAACAACAAAAATTTCATTCCAATTCAGCTTGAATTTGGATAACCAATTCTTTCCAAACAAAGATGGTCTATTTCCTTTCACTATCACCAAAGGTAATTTGTAGCTTTGAGAATTGCACAAAACTTCAACTTGCGCTTCTCCTAATACCTTTATTGCACATTGATTATAGTCTCTCAGAACTATTGATGTTGGCTGTATTTTCACATTTGGTAGATTTTGAGTAATCCAGTGCTCTGATGTAATGGATACATCCGCAGCGGTATCAAGTTCCATTTCTGTGGCTTTATTGTTGATAACTACTGGTACTGTATACTTTGATACTTGCTTGATTGATTGCACTGTGAATAGACGATACTCCTCTAACTCATTGATCACTTCAATCTTTTTGGTAGATTTATTTTTCTTTGACATGCAGGCAGGAGAAATGTGTCCAACCTTTGAACAAAAATGGCAAGTTGCATTTTTATATTTGCACTTGTTTGGATCATGAGAAGAGCCACAGCGAAAACACTTTCCGGAATTATTCGGCTTCGTAAAACCTTTTGCTGCAGGAGCTTTTTTGTGTTGTACCTTGTTCACAACAGGGTAGGCAACTTTCATATTGCTGGCATCGCTGTCTGCAATTTCCATAGCCAGCGCTATTTCTGTAGCAGTTGAGAGCTGCAGGTCTTTTTTGGCTAGCAATCTCCGCTGGATCGTTTCCGAAGACAGTCCACATACGAAGCGATCTCTTATTGCCTCTTCCAAAAATGCGCCAAAGCTGCACGTAGATGCTAGCATTCGGAGCTCAACTAAATACGTTGAAATATTTTCTCCAGCTTTTTGATTTCTTCTGTGGAATCGAAATCTTTCAGCAATGACAATAGGTGCAGGCTTGAAATGATGTTTTAGTGCTTGGGTGAGTTCTGTGTACGTGCATTCGGTAGGTAGTTTCGGTACCAGAAGATTTCGTAACAGTTTATACGTACTGTTTCCGATAACGGAAATCAACACTGCTTTCTTTTTTTCATCTATAACGTCGTTAGCAACAAAATATTGCTCTAACTGCTCGATATATAGATTGAAATCTTCTTGCTCGGAATCAAAATTCGCCAAGCTGCCGATTAGGCCTAACTTACTCATAGTGAAAAATCTAAAACTGTTACACAATTTTTTAAAAAAATGCACTTACGATAATCCTCGTCGCCATTGTTATATTTAAAGGTTTTGTATTAAAAGATAGACATTGCTTATGTGAATAATAACTATTTATTATTAGAGCAGCCCTTTTTGTTTTCGATTTCAGTTGCTAGGTAGCTAGCATGAATATATAGTTACAGTTACAGTTATTCAATCTATTACAAAGGCGTTGGGTGCCAGCTCAGGTGTTGGATCTGGAATTGATCACACAACTTTCTATTGCCTTGTTTAAAAAATTACGTAATTTGGTTCCAAAGCTAAACCTTCATTTTCAAACTGTCCCCCGTTTCCTCAAAAATTCTACTACGTCGTCTGGAACAAATCATTTGAGATTTATTTTTTTCTGTGATGTTTTATTCAACGAAACACACGCAGATAAAAAACAAAACCAATTAAAATTTTTTTTTTTTTATAAATACGAAATAAATTGAAAATACGAAACAATAATTTTGACGTAATAAATACGCAAAATGCTAATTAGTTTTCATTTCTTGTAATAAAATAATTTAACAACAATTTTACAGCAAAAGCATATATCAGGTGAAGAGAACACAAGTAAATTATATAGCTGTAAAATTAATGTATATATTTTATCAATAGTCTAACATTTTTGTAGTTTTACTTTCAGCAGCATTTTAAACACTAGTTATAGAGACTAGACACTTCAAATGATGACCTAACCTTGTTTCCCTACTTTGCAATGGACGCATTTACTTGTTCAGCAAATGCATTCTCAGGGTCGGGGTTCGAAAATTTTCCTTGTTTGGGCAATGTAGTAAAGCAAATAACTTATATATTATTATTTTTAAAAAGTGCTATATTAAAAAAGCGCAGGGGCAACATCTGACAAAAGAGCGGGGGCAACCGCTCTCCCGATACTTAAAATACAAGTAGGGATTCGGCGTCAATACAGAAAGTACAGCATTTTTCAGTGTTGAAAGTTATATTGTTAAAATTCAGTAGTTCGTATTTTTCTGCATGAACATAATATGTCAACGAAAGTTTTGCGATGTCCAAAGAAATGCGTATTTTTTTCGTGTCTTTTATAGGTTTAATGGTGTGGATGAATGTTTTAATACTTTTTTAATTAAAAAAATATTATTCCTTTAGGCAAATTTCTTATGATCGATTACTACTTTTTTATTTGTTTTCTCATTTTCTTTTATAGCTCACCCTGCACTCATGGACCGACTTACAAGCTTAGGGGCCCTCGGCTAAAGAACATTCGGGGGCCCTTCGACGTAACGCAAAATGAAACTTCTAAATTTATGCACAAGCACACAATACAAAATGACGTAATCAATCAGCTTTAATGCAAACATAAGTTGTTTTTTTCTAAACTACTAATTTTCTTCTTTTGAGAATTTGAATTAACGTTAATGGTCAATTCTGCAACAGAGTTTTTTCATACGTTTTTAGTTCTGTTCTTTCTTTTTAGCTTTTTTTAGTTGAGCCAGATTCGTATGTTCTACCCCTTTTATTGCTAGCAAATCCCTGATGATTACAATATTAGGAAATTTGGTATAGGAAAAAAGTATCCGTAAACGACAAATCTACGTGCGATTAGTAAACACAGCTTTTTTATGGTCTTGGACCTTGGTCATTAATGTAATTTTACTAGTGATCCAAAGAGCATATCTTTCAAAAACGCGATGCAAATGTGACATACATCATGAACGTGCTGAAAAGTGAAATTGATTGGATTGGATAAAATAATATAAGTTTTGCAAAACAATTAACGGTTGATTTAAAAAAATTAAAAATTTTGATTAAAATAAATTTAATTGATTTTTAAAAAATTCGTTAGTAAATTTATTTTTAACTTTTTCACATATATTTAGAATTAAATCATTTTTGGGGGCCCCTATAAAATGGGGGCCCTGGGCAAGTGCCCCGAATGCCCTCCCGTAAATCAGTCTCTGCCTGCACTGATACGTCGCCATTTCCTGTATTTTTCAAAAACAAAAGTAGTGAAGTTCTCAGTTGCCCAGTTTAGTTGAAGTATTTGACACATGACTAAATAATGTTTGTGTTTACATGATCAAATAATTGACATGAAACATGAACGTTTTTTAGTTAAAAATGCCATTGAAGATTACATAAACGGTTAAAAAGCCGACAACTGCAACTAAGGAAGAACAACAACTGAAGACTGAAGATACAAGAAAAATACATACACACCATTGAAATAAGGTCGCTTATGTGCATTTGTCTCAGTGGCGTAGCCAGCAGCCAGCACTGGGTTACCTTGGGTTAGAACCCCCTCCCCCCCATAGCCAGTTTAAAATCAAAATTATTTTTTTAAAAAAATAACAAGTGCAAAAAAAAAAAACGAAGATTGTTTTCTCGATTTCTATAGAGAAAAGATACGTTGCATTTCCTGGTCTACCCCACATGTATCTCCTGCTCACGTACCTTCGGTCTCCTGAAGGGAGGATTTTAAGGAGAAAAGTGGTCAAACAACCTTGAAGACAGAAATTTCGACTTTTTGTGTGTGGGGGGGGGGGGGGGGGGACGATGAGGTAGTAGTTCTGTTGTATGATTGTCTTGGTTTTTTGTACATGTAAAGGGTTACTTTTCTTAACACTTTAAATGGGGCGACAGTTTAGCCGGAATTCACAATGCATCAATCCAGAAATTGCTTGCTTTGAAGTAAGGCATTTTCCATGAAAAGCCCTATTTATCTCCTACGTGCTTTAAGAGAGGATTGTAAATGACTCCTGTTAAAAAAAATAACGCCCCTAATTGAGATCCTCTTCGCTCCCTCACAATGCCGGTGGAGTTTTTTCCCGGTCTCAAAAATCAGTTTTCTGAGAGGTTGTATGTCTCACATTTGAATTTGAAAATCACTCCAGTACTGCATGTGCTTGCTAAGCTTATCTGAATGACCATTTTCACGGTATGCCGTCATCAAAACATAAACTATTGGAAGATTCAAGATAAAAGAAAGGAGCATCGTGCAAAAAATTTGCTGATATGTTTAAAGTATGTACTCCTTTTCTTATTCAAATATTTTTTGTTTAGTGAGATTATCGTTGAAAATACCCAAACCAAACTAACTAATTTTTTATTCAATTACATTCACAAATTAGTTTTCTGTCACTCAGACGTGTTACTTTTCACTCGGAAACGCGGTTTTCCGCTTTTTTTGGGGGGGGGGGGTTGATCATTCCCAAGATGATGCACATTCGTTTAAAATTTTTTTATGGGGGATTATTAAAAAGTTATATTCAACTATTATAAATACGAAGGGCACATAATGGAAAAGTTGGCTCCATTTACGAAGGGTGGGGTCAACAGATTCTCGTTTAAATCTGTGTTAATAACCTTTTTCTGCGGCGCTGCATCTCGTGCTGATGATTAGACAAGCATTTTTCCATTTTCTAGTTTCACAGATTCTATAAAATCAATGTTTTTTTATATAGTTCTCCCACTTTTCTTTTGTATTGCAGTCGCTTGTTGAACTTCAAATCGTGGTACTATAGATTTTTACTTTTAGAGGAAATATTTGAAAAACGGTTAAGCCGATTAATTCGTGTTTTATTTCGTTCAACTCTAACGAAAATAAGCTTTTGAAGATTGATACCGAGCGTAAAAGTGAAATTTATGATAAAATGGGAGAATAAAAAAGTTTTTAATAATAAAAATTGATATTCAATAATTGCCCTCGTACTTTTCTGTAATTTTGTCATTAATAAGTGATATTTTTAGTGTACCAACGGAAACGTTCTTCTAATTTTATGCAAAAGAAGCTTGAAAGATAACATAAACATTTGGCAGCTCTGCTTAAGCAATATGAATTACTATTTTAAAATTACGCCCAGAACATTTTGGCAACTAAAAAAAGTTCCTGGGTGCCAATGACGCCTAAATTTTATCTCATAATTTCGAACTCGGCTTGAGAGTAAGGAATAATCATTAACAGTGAACGTGAATTTTATGCTTGATTTTATACACTTATTTTGTGAAAGTAAAATACCAGTTAAAATGTATGTATGTTGGTGTCTTTTGTTTAGTACGACAATATTTATTTGCGAACCTTTATGAATTTCCCATTTATGAGTGTGCTGCTGATTTTATAACATTAACCTAAATTTTGTAAATTCTAAAGTTTTTTTATATATTTGAAATGTATTATAATAGCCCAACTTAAAAAAATCTTTAGCTGTGTTATTTTAGTTACGCTAGTTTTCTTTCACAAATATGTTGGACTTGTAATTTTAATTATATTATTGATTACATAAGGTTATTTTGATTGGCGATAACATTGTCATAAGAAGTATATCGTCTTATCTTTAGCTCATTATAAGTATACGTATTTGAAAATTTTAGTGCTTTATGCTCATCTACCTGAGGTTTAAGGTAAGTGCACTTAAACCTGACACTTTAAGGTATAATTATCAATATTATTAATTTTTTTAATTAAAAATCTGTTTGGCTATAGACAGTGGTTTATAAGTTTTCAAACAACTGTTATTATTCCAGAAATTGTCATAAAAGCTATTTTTAAGTAAATAATAATTTTTAATAAACTATTTTTTATAAACTGAAGTGCTCATAAAGCTGGCACCCCCCCTTTTGTAATGAACCTAAAGCTGACACTAATATAATTTTTTTCTTAAAACAAGCTCAAAATGTATTTATTGTTAAAAACTGTGTTTGTAGAGGAAATATAGAGGAAACATCAATGTTATATTCTGTAAAAATATATGTGAATATAACAAACAGAATTGGATCCTTAAGACGTTAAAAAACACTCGACATTAAGAAGTTATTGCTGTAAATCAAACTATTACTGGTTTACTTTTACACTAGCAATATGGCCCGGCATTGCTCGTTGTCACTTTGCGCAATAAGAACTGCGCGATTTTGTCTTGTCAGCGTAGCTATCGCATATGACTCTCTGTGCAGTGTGAAAAATAAACTTTATTAAAATCCAGATTTATTAATATACTTTGAGTATTTTTTGAAATACAAAAATCTATTTTTATGTTCACGACTTTACATGCTATTGCGACTACTATTGAAACTGATGTTTTTGTAAAATGTTTCTTTTTGTGAAATAAAAATTCCTAAATTTTTTTTTTAAATTGCCTATTTTTTTTATAAAAATTAACAATTTAGTGACAATAAACCCATGAAGTAAACTTCACATTAATTAGTTTTAATATTGGCGACGCAATAATATATCAAAGAAAAATTATTGCATTCTTCCAATTAAAAATAATTTGTCGTGTTTGGTGAAGTTTTTTTTTTTGTGCCAATTGGCGAACGGAGTGTATATATCCGTCTTTCAACATAATTTCATATGGGTCAATATTTAAGGACAATATTTGTTATAAAAATTAATTATCAAATACTCATTTTTGAATTCCAATAATAAGTTTTTGAGGTGAAAATTTAAAAATAAGCCACATGGAGGTATAAATATAGAAAACCTTAAGTTAAACTTTTAGGGTGGCCCATTTCAACACCAGAGTAATGTGGGATTATGAGACAGTAAAGACAGGCTCTGAAGATATAAATACAGGTTTATTTGCCCAAACCGCAGCCAGGCTATTGTCTTAGAGGATCCACAATCCGACCTATCTCCTCCGCTGCCTCATCTAATCTGAATACATAGTGTGCCAGTGACACGCAAGGTGTCACTGGTAGACTTGCAATTGGTGTCGCCATCTGGTGGTGACAGCCAATACTACAGTAATATTCCACTCCGTAACAAATAGCACTATTGTCATAAAGTTAAGTTGTTCGGAACATGAATACACAGGGCGTTAGTCGAAAGAGCTGGTTTATCTTCCTCCTTCGGTTGGCGAGGTTTTTGTTAACGATGTTAATTTTGTTATTTGGACCCTAATTTCGCCATTGTGATGATATTTTTAAATATAAGATCTCTATTTTAGCTAATTTGGCAACATTTGGCGACATTCTTAAATATAAGTATTGATTTTACGGTAGATAATTTCCAGGCTAAATAAATTATTTATGCCATAATTATTATCACGTTGGAGGGTAAGTTTCATCATATCACAATTTAAACATATTTATTTTAAAGAACAAAAAAGTATTAGGGTATATTTACATTTCACAAATCTGTTAAGAAAAATATAATTTTTCCCCATCATAAAAATGTTGTACTATACTATTTTCATTGGGATTTATAGTATAATCATTCCAAATAATTTTTTACGCTAATTGATTGGTTTTTTTTTTGTATGTGTGTGTTTGGTGCGGGCCTCTAGGCTGCAGCCTATGTAGCGTAATATATCCCGTCCCTGGGATATATTCGTTAGTTTCATTATACGTTATAATTCGTCAGTTTCGTTATATTCTTTTATTTCGAAAGTTTCTTTATATTCTTTATTTTCGTTGCATTCGTTAAAATCGTTAGTTTTATATTCGTTTGTTTTGTTCGAATTGTTCGGTTGCTTTGTTAAGATGGCTCGAACAGCAGCTGAGATTGGCAATTTTAAATCACGCTGCTCATTTTTGAGAATATACGATTACTTAAATTGGAGTGCGTCATCACTCATTTACGATGCTATTGTACTCAAAGAAAAACGAGTTCAGGTACTCATTTTCAAGTACCTTTTTGTATAGTGACATACACATTAGTGGCGAAGGCTGCTGCTCATAGTATCAAATGGAGCCGAGGCAGTTTTTATTGAAGAAAATATTATCTGAGCTGTACAAAAATTATCTGGAACAAATAATGAATACATATTTCCGAAATTAAAATATCTCTTATATTAAAAATCCACTCAAAATAATTGATTACACGGTCAGGGAGCGTTCTGTTATTATGTCATAATATTTTTTAACCTTTTGTTCACCCCCTCAATCATGTTACGTCCAGAGAGTTGTAATATTAAACAGAGAGCGCCTTCAATACCAGACTCTCCTAAGGCCGCGGTGTCAACATTGAAAAGAAAACCCCACATCACGTGGATATAGCGCTGCCATATTTGGCGTTCAGACATCTGCAGGAGTTTCAAATTTGGCGCACTTTCTTCTCTTTTGGTGATAAGGAGTTCTGTCCGTATTCAACTTCTTAACATATGTACGTATTTACTTATTTTCAAACAATATGCGCTAAATATTTCCTCTTCATTAACGAAACGAAAATATTTTATTTGTGTTCAATACTCGAAAAAGCGAAACTCTTTATATTTCTCAGGTTTTATTGTTCATATTTTCTTATTGAAGTATACAAAATAGCAATTGAAAGAACTTCGCTTACGGTAAATTTTTTACATAAAAACGTAATGCAATTATTTTAAAACTACAAAGTAAGAAAAATCTCTTTAATATATCTGTTAAACTACCTTAAATTGTGCCACTTGTTCAAAAAAAACTTTATTTAAATACAAAATTAAACACAAAACCATATTACAATACTTCGATCTCGTTTAGTTCTTAAAGTCGCCAAGGCCTGCCAAGTAATATTTACGCATGAGTGAATAGGCATTTCCACATATCACGTGGTTTCAATGATGGACACACGGAAATCAGCATTTTTATTCCTCTATTTGTATCATTACTCTATGGGTACGTCACTTTAAATTTGTGTATGACATTTCGCATAGCTTCATGCAATGTACGAAATATAATATTCGTCGAGAGATTTAGTGAGATGTTGATTGTATCTTGCTTCGTCAGCATGGGACAATACCATTAGAAAGATATAGTGATTTCTATAAAAAGTTTCTTATCTCAAAGTTTGTTATAGGCATTTTTCAGAATTTTTTTTTTACAAAGTCATTTTTGCTACGTGACGCAATTACAGATACCCTTTTCCCTCATGTCACTCCACAATTACGCATGATGGGCTTCAAATTGTCCAAGTTGGCAAAAGTACACTGTAAAAAAGTACTTAAAATTGAGTACCTTAACCTACTTGTTTTTCTTTAAGTATATTTGTATCGTAAATGAGCGATGACGTACTTCAAAATTTAAGTAACCCTACTTTCATAAAAAATATCAATATTGCTAATCTCAGCTTCTGTTCAAGCCATCTTAACAAAGCGACCTGACAAACTTAAAATAGTTATTCATAATAGGACTTTCCACATTATTTGATGGCGATTGCCTAAATGGAAACTGAATTATTACAACTCAATGATCTTACCTCGCATTCTTTTGGCACACCTTTTTAACATGTCTTCTGTTTATAATCTCTACACGTCACCCTAGTTGTACAACTGCGGTGCCTGAGGATCTGAGTTCGATTCCCGGTAAGTCTTGGTTGTAATTGTTTATATTTATGAAGGCAACCTATGTAGGCAAGCAATTGCTCTTTTTACTCATTTTTGAGTAGATAGATTGATAAGTTTAGTGTAGTGGGAGAATCAGTTATTCCGTCACAAGTTTACTGGTCAAGTCCTCCCGGAATTTTAAAACAGAAATTGCGTAATTATAAAAACAAAAATATTCTTGTTTGTAAAAATTTTAGGATGGTTGAAATGCTTCCGGATTCAATTGATGATAAGTATTTTTGTCCCTTTCTTTTGCCACAGCTTTTTAACCTTACTTCTGTTTATAACTTCTACCCGCCGCTCTGGTGGTACAGCGGATAAGGCTCTGGACTTCGGTGCGAACGACATCAGGTAGACGGATTGGATTAGATTCCTGGTTGTAATTGTACAAATTTATTGAAAGTGATTTATGAAAGTAGCCTATGTAGGCAAGCAAATGTTCTTTTTATTCATTTTTACTCATTTTTGAGTACTTGTCTTTTTAAAAACTGAAACTTGTGTTACTCAGCTATGATAAGCATCGAATGTATTGAAAAAGGAGTAAATTTTACTTATTTTTGAATAAATATTTTTAACAGTTTTTAGCAGCCTATGTAGACTAGTATCTGCTCTTTTAATTTATTTTTACTCATTGTATTCATTTTTAAGTACATGTATTTTTCAAAATTGAAATTTATATATTCGGAGCTATGATAAGCATCGAATGTAATCAAAAATGAACACAGTTTACTTATTTTTGAGTACCTATTTTTAACAGTGTAGTTTGACGACAACAGAATGCTGAAAAATGAGAATGTCACTTCAGTGAGCGCAATTCCTCAGAGAGGTTCATTAATTTTTATTTACTTTCTTTAAAACCCACATCAAATTGAGCTCACCCCCTACTAAATAACATTAAAAGCCTCCCCCTACGGGCACCCAATACGCATACAACCAGACGAAGATCCAGTCCTTTCCTTTTAACGTCGATCATGCAAATCCGAAAAACAATGTTTGTCAACCCAAAAGGCCTAAAAGCATATCGGCGGCAGAGAAAAATGGCTTTTGAATATTAGAGATGCGTGCACGCAAATGCGGCGCCCCAGCGCTGCGGAGGGGCGGGGGCGCCCCGGGGCTCAATCAACATGGGACAATTTTAAGCGTATTCCGGAATTTAATGTCTATTTACCCAATGCTACTCGCCGCCGTGTCTTTCTTTTCCTGAGTGGGTTTATAATGGGTCTCTGTGCGTGTTTCCGGAAAACCCCTCTGGCGTTTTCTTTTCCCCGATCCGAGGGTTTAGGGTTGCCAGGAATTTCCAGGGGAACAAAATTGGTTTCTCCTGGTTTTTTTTCTTTCTTTTTTGTTTTAAACAATGTCGTTGCCGACTTCTGACTCGTTTAATTCCGAAGTGGAGATGAAGCTTTAATCAAATCAAAGTGTGCGGGTATGTTGAGTGGATATTGTTGGGGGGCTTGGATTTTGAGGTGGGTTACATTGTTACAATAGTGCACCTAAGACCAAGAGTGGATTTATGTATTGAAGTGGATCCCAATCCACGGACGCACGGTCAACACACGGCGGTCCACGAGAAGTCCCCAAATGGTCTGTGAGGCTAATTTTGAAGTGAAATGTCTTTAGCGAGAATAGGCTAGTGAACTTGAATGACCACGTCACGGAAATCAAACATGGAACGGAAGTATGAGAAGCGCCTCCGTACAAGTGAGTAGCGGACACAGAAAATGTGTTTGGGAGGGGTAATGGGGGAAGGGGTGGGGGAGGGATCATTACACCCCACCCACCTTTATATTAGTGTAAATTTTAAAAAATTATCAAATACATGTAATATATTCACAGTTCTTTCGACTGTTATTTCCTGATCCATTCCTAAATCCCTTTTTTTTTCCAATAACGATCTTATAAATTTGTATTGAGTTTTCAACTTCGTATCATTCCCACTCGCATTTGTACATTCCATTCTTCTAAGTTATGTCTTCATAACTCTTGTTTCACATCCATATATGGTCACTAGAATCCATGAGAACCAAAACTTTTTCTCACGATGGCAACCTCTCCTAGGCAGTTCTGTGAATTCATAGAATTCCTAATCAATCAAGCATTTTCTTATAAAAAAAGTATAATTACATATATATAGCAATAAATTTTCTCTACAGGCCAATGAGAGAGGTTCTGACCCCACTCAATCCACCTTGCGTACGCCAATGTACAAGTCAACTACAAGTTTTAGTCGTTGCCCATAAGTCACCTATTGTGTGATTGTTAACATTACATTCTACACTATATAACATTACATTCTACACTATATAACATTACATTCTACACTATATAACATTACATTCTACACTATATAACATTACATTCTACACTATATAACATTTTACACTATATAAAATTTTACACTATATAACATTTTACACTATATAAAATTTTACACTATAAAATATTACATTCTACACTATATAACATTTTACACTATAAAATATTACACTCTACACTATATAACATTACATTCTACACTATATAACATTACATTCTACACTATATAACATTACATTCTACACTATATAACATTACATTCTACACTATATAACATTACATTCTACACTATATAAAATTTTACACTATATACAATTTTACACTATATAAAATTTTACACTATATAACATTTTACACTATATAACATTACATTCTACACTATATAAAATTTTACACTATATAAAATTTTACACTATATAACATTACATTCTATACTGTATAAAATTTTACACTATATAAAATTTTACACTCTATATAATTTTACACTATATAACATTTTACACTATATAATATTTTACACTATATAACATTTTACACTATAAAATATTACATTCTTCACTATATAATATTACATTCTACGCTATATAATATTACTTTCTACAATATATAATATTACTTTCTACACTATATAATATTACATTCTACACTATATAATATTACATTCTACACTATATATTATTGCATTCTAGACTATATAATATTATATTCTACACTATATAATATTTCCCTCAAGCTTGAGATATGCTTACGAGAAAACATACAACATTTTAAATCCATCCACCTTTGCTTTGAAAATATAACAAGTGCTATTAAAGCTGTAACCATTAAATGAAGAAAAAAAGCTATAACAAGTAAAAAAACACAATTTTTAATTTTACGAACAAGTTGAAAAAATCGAATTATTTAATATTATTTTTATGCTTATTACAATTTTTTAAAATTGGTGTCAATTTACAAAAAAAAAAAAAAAATTACCTTAATATTTACACCAATTTCAAAATGGTGTAATACGTATAAAATTGGTATTAAATAATTAAATTTTCCAATTTGTTCGTAAAATTAAACCTTTTTTTTTTTTTTACTTTTTAGCGCTTTTTTTTTACTTAAAGTTTTTTTTTTTTTTTTAAATATTTAAAAGTTGTTTTTTGTTGTTATTATATTTTTTTATATCTTTTAATTTTAATTTTATTTTAGTTCAGTATGTAATAAATTTTTAAAACAAATTTAAAACTAGTAAAAAATTTAATTTTTTTAAAAATTTGTTTTCCAGTTTTTATATATTTGGAAATAACATAAGTTTTTCGACTGTAATGTATTTTTTAAATGTGTGTTCGCGCAAGGTTTCTGTTTTAATTCAAATATTCGGAAAATTCTTTTTTGTTGGATAGAATGTCTCACTTGGGCACCTTTAAAAAAATATCCGGCTATCCGGCATTTAACAATTTTGAATCCTCAATCAACCGGACCGCTTAAAAAATATTGTCCGATTTCAAAAATTCTTTTTTCATTTAATAGAGAAAAAATGTGAGCAACAACTTCAATTTCTTGGTGAATAATAGAAGGGAGCGAAGCCTCCTCCGAAATTAAAAACTAAAAAGGGACAAATAAAATTATCTTTTTAAATAAAGGAAAACAGATTTTTAAAAATAATGCTCTAAAAAGTAAAAAATAATTTTTAATTTTACGAACAAGTTGAAAAAATTGAATTATTTAATAGCAATTTTATACTTATTACAACATTTTGAAGTTGGTGCCAATTTACAAAAAACCATACCTAAATTTTGGCGCCGATTTTAAAAAAGTTGTAATAAGTATAAAATTGATAGTAAATAATTCAATTTTTTCAGCTTATTCGTAAAATTAAAAATTATTTTTTACTTTTTAGCGCATTTTTTAAAGTTTTTTGTTGTTGTTTTTTTAAAAAAGATTTTTCTTTTGTATTTTACGTTTTGTATGCTTTCTTTTAATATTTTAACCATATTTTTACAAGCATTACATAATGTGCTTAAAATTATGCTATGTTTGTACTGTAAAAGAATTAGTTTAAAATACAAAAACTATTTATAGAGCGTACTGTTGTCATGAAGTTTTGTTTTTGAGTGATGTAGTTAGAACACTTATATTTTTACACACACACACCTCCCCTCTCTGACAAAATACCTAATAACAAGTAAAAGTAACTGTTATTTGTCAATAATATCGTTCTTTCAGAGTAAGTGCTAAACTCACCCCTACTATATAAAGTTACTGAGAAGTAGATATAATACATATCTTAATGAAAATATACATGATCAGTGAAGGCAGAACTTATAAATTGTAACGAAAAATAAAACTTCTGATATTTTGATTATTTTTGGTTGTTTTGAAAGTCCATTGTAACCTTAACATACACACAGTTTGTTGAATAATAAAAGTAAATTAAACGAAAATGAGTCTAACGGGCAGTCTTGACTAAACTGGGTATAGTCGTAACCTAAAAATGAGTCGACATAACTTAAATTAAAAATGGCACTCGCAAATTTGAAAGGGGCAGTCGTAAATTTGAAACGGACTTTCGGAAATTTAAAATGGACAGTCTGAAATTTGAAACGTGCAACCCTAAATTTGAAATGAGCAATCGGAAATTTGAAATGGGTATTAGCAAATTTGAAAATTTGAAATGGGTATTAGCAAATTTGAAATGGGCAGTCGTAAATTTGAAATGGGCAGTCGTAAATTTTAAATGGGCAGTCGTAAATTTGAAGTATCAGTCGTAAATTTGAAACGTGCAACCGTAAATTTGAAATGAGCAGTCGGAAATTTGAAATGGGTATTAGCAAATTTGAAAGGGACAGTCGTAAATTTGAAAGGGGCAGTCGTAAATTTGAAATGGGCAGTCGTAAATTTGAAACGGGCAACCGTAAATTTGAAATGAACAGTTGTACATTTGAAACGGGCAACCATAAATTTGAAATGACCAATCGGAAATTTGAAATGGGTATTAGCAAATTTGAAATGGGCTGTCGTAAATTTGAAACGGGCAATCGTAAATTTGAAATAAGCTGCCGTAAATTTGAAATGGACAGTCGGAAATTTGAAATGGGTAATCGGAAATTTGAAATGGGTAGCCTGAAATTTGAAATGAGCAATTTGAAATGGGCGATCGGAAATTTGAAATGGGTATTAGCAAATTTGAAATGGGCATTCGAAATATTCAACAAAGTTAAAAATTTGGAGGAAAAGTCTAGTGGTAGGTGATTTTTTTTAATGGGAAGTCCATTGCACATCCTGCTTTCCACGCCTGAATTGGGCAGTCGCAAATTTTGCTTAGAATATACCCTGCTTCAAATATGCACATTTCCCATTTCAAGTCAGCATTACTCCTTCACTTTCACTCGACCAAAACTCGCATAAACAAGAGCACTTTCACCCTAACCACGAAGCACTACACCTCGCACTAACGCCACCACATCAAACATACCAGGGAAATATCGTTAAAAATTCCCCATTCCAATACATTTGGGCAAACATTATCCCCACACAAAACTCACTAGATATACGCGTTCCCATTTAACATCTTCCAAAGCCGCACTGTTTATCTTCTACAGCGGGGAAGTTCCACGATTAATTTTTTCTTCCGACTATTCTCACGTCTCCAGAAATGGAGAATGAAATAATAATAATAATAAAAAAATGGCGATGACTCGCACAATGTGATAACCCCCCTTCAATCAAAGCGACCCGAGGGATTGCGGAAACTGATGATCGAGTCGCGGCGCGCACTTACTTGTCCGCGGGGCGATTGGGAGACTCCGCCCCCGCCACCGCCACTTTTAAAACACCGGGGATCGAGGATTCGGAAAGAAAGAACAGCCGAGAGAGGACAAAATACCGCTGCATTCCAGCCCCCCCTCCCCTCCCACCTCCCCTTTCACAAAAGGTGTTCTCCCGGCTTTCTTTGTGTTGACTTTTACTTCGCTTCCCTCCTCCCACGTGGGGTTGCCGGATCTGAAACTTCGCCAAAATGCGCCAAATTAAAAAAATATATATTGGGTGTGGCTGTGTCGGTGACGATTAGAAGGGTTTTCAGTGAATGCCATTTTTGCAATTCTCAGGGCCGCCAGTTGCTCAGTTTATAAAGGGGAGCCCGTTCGAGCCCGTGCGGTGGACTTGACAAAGAAAAGTAAAATTGTAGTGATCTTGCGATCGGAGGGTTGCCAGTTGTGCTACTAAAATACTAGGAAATCATTTAAAATTATTCAACAAATTATACGGAACTGGTGAACGATAAACCTGAATGGGATCCAATGTCCTGACGCTATTGAGGTTGTGTAGGGTGCCCGCTCAGGTGTCGTTCTCGTCATCTGACCATGGTTCAAAAATGCGAGGCATCGTTCCTGGGTCTTTCGTTCTAGATAGACACCAAACCGTCGCCAATAGACCTCTGTACAGTTTTAGTGCAACGTTATTAACCAAACCAAACCAAACTAAATCAAGCTCAGGTTCGCTGGATATAGCTATTTTTGAAAATGTTTTCAGCGTGTATTTATCTACTTTTACTTTTGCGTGATTTTCTTAATAATAATTTTTAATAGTATTTTTTTTTTCCAATAGCAAAAATGCGTAGCTTTAGTGAGACATAAGTTCAAACAATCAAATAATACGGGTAGTTTATTAAATAACGTCGTACTAAAACTGCATAGTGGGCTTTTATATAGCTGGGTTTATCTCGAAGGAATGACCCGGGAAAACTGTCTAGTACTTTTTAACTACGGTCAGATGACGACTTATACGTAGGTGTGTAAAAAGTTCTTTTACTGGTACTGTGAGATTCCCAGGGCTAGCCCGTGGAAGATTACTTTACTCATAATCTGGTTGAGAGGTTCCCATTGACAGCGAATTTGTGATCAGAGTGTGGCCAGTTTCGTTCTTTGTCACCCACAAGAACATCCGTATGTTGTGGTCCAAACGTAACGCCTGCACAGATGTTTGGGGTGCCAGCTCAGGCGTTATCATCGTCATCTAACCACGCTTCAAAGTTACGATTCAGTGTTCCCGGGTTTTTCCTTCGCGATAGTCCATTGTGCAGCAGTGTTGTGACATTAATTAAACCAACCAACCAATATTTTATCACTACAAAATATATAAAATAATTAAAAATTGCCAAATGGGGCAATTTTTCGCCAAGTATGGCATCCCTGCATTTACTCCGTTCACCGAACCCCCCTTTTTCCACTACTCTTCCCTTTCTTCATGCAAATGCGCCGTTGCCTCTAGGAAAAGGCTTTTCTAGTATATGTGTGTGCACGTTATGCGAGGAAATCTTTTCCATCTATTAAAGCGTACGCCGCCTCTATCTTTCTTTTCTAGAAAGAAGAAGAACAAGAAAAATAAAGAAAGAAACGAAGCCACCTCAAGTAGATGGAAAAGAAATAGAAAGAGTAGGAAAAAATGACGCCAAAAGACAAATAACGGGAGAACGAAAAATTCTTTAGAAAGTTAAAATTCCCTTCGGTTGGGGGGCTTTGTGTAAAAAGGGATTTGGATGGGGGAAAAAAACACCCAACGTTGAGTAATAAAAGTGCGTAAGAAAGGAAAAGGTGGATGCTCTTGGAGTAGAGTTGAGATGTTTTTTTCTGCTTAAAAGAAAAAGGGCTAGAGATATAGTTGAGTAATTACAAAAATAAGTTTAAAATGTCGAGATTTCACACGGCTTTCCTGGATTTTTTTTCCAAAAAAATATTTTTTCAGAAAGTGGTAGTTTTATAAATTCGCTTTGAGGGAGCATTGGGGAGGTTTGTTTTTATTGCTTTATATTTTTTTTGTGCTAAAAGTAGAAGAGTCTTTCATTTACAGTTTCTATGAAAATGATGTGTTTTATGAATGATATCTGTGTTTGAAAAGTTTTTCATGTAAGAATTTTTTTTAAACGTTTCTTTGATTAAAAAAAATTCCCTTTTTTTAAGAATTTGAAGCGGTTAATAAGGAATTAGTGCGATTCTCTGGAAGATATACGAGGTACTTTACTATTTTTTTTTACTGAGGCCGGCATTACACTATAAAAGTTCTTTAATAAAGATATTTTATAAAACTGCTATTCAAATTTACGTTATAAAATATCTTTTAAGAAAATAAATGGACCATATTACACTGTTTAAAATATTTATAAAAATTTTAGTAGCTTTGGGTGGTGAAGCATTTTTAATAATTGCTGTAGGAAATTTATCATTTGCATATATTGAAGCATATATTTAGCATCCACCCTTCTTTTGTTTGAAGTCAGAATGCCAGGCATCATGTAGAAATTCGAATCTTCTTTATATATAATTCTCTTACACGGTGATTGAAAAACTCTGTTTTTTTCTACTCGGAATGGCAACAGTTAGTTTGTTTACAAAAATCTGCTGCGTCCGCATTTGTATTTTGCCATTTTGTAAGCTATTTTGACGATTAACCCCTTCAATTCATTGGTAAATAATTATTTTGATGATGTCAGCTTTAATTAGGAAGAATATAAACCTTATTATATTAAAAAATAGAAGTTTTGAAAAACGAATCAAAACCTTAAATGAGCAAGAAATTGAGGTGGCACCATCTGTTGGCAATTTTAAAAACTAGATTCCTATGAACTTCATCTTTATGACGTATTAACTCAGTAAATTACACATTTCTGTAGGCAAGAATATGGTAAGCTTAATGTCAATTATATGAAAAAAAAACTAATAATAATGTTAGAAATTGAGCTAAAACGCAGGAAAGGCATGAAAATACTTTGAAAAATAATAAATAATGGTAGGCATGCCAGTGATACCATTGTTTTCCATTTGTAGTTTTTTAAAAAGTTTTTAGCTTAAATGATTTTATATTAATTTAACGGCGAGAATATTTATTGATGCCAACTTGAATGATAATTTAAATTTTCAGCTTCAACTTTTAATGTTTTTAGTAATATAATTAAAAAAGTATTGTTACTAGGACACATTGTTATTGTTTCCTACCGTATAGCGAGCGAAGCGAGAATTGGTTTGCGAAGAAAACCTATGAGGATTGCGTAGCAGACCTCCGGGGTTGCCGGAGCGTCAGCGGTGCAAGGGACGGACCCTCCTAGTTTCTGATATTCGTATAGATCTTTGTATACCAATGACCACCTATTAATATGTTTTTATTACTAGTTCAAATAGTAAAGTTTAAGTATTTATGTTGTTTTCAGCGATTGAAACTGCATCAGGATAAATAATGCATCTATAGGCGATACGTTGGTTCTATATATTTTTTTTATGATAAGCTAAAGTCTTATATCGAGAACGTTTTATATCGAATGTCAATTAACGAGAACGAATTTTATTTTTTTTTATTTACAACAATAAATAACCGAATCAAACGAGATTAATTCTGACATAAAGAAAACAGTAACTATAGGATCCTGATTTCCGGCAGCCAAGGCAAAATATTAGATGTATCAAATTTTTATCAAATATTAGATGAGAAAGCTATCTCTGATATAAAAAACTTCAAAGCACGTCCAAAATTGGTCATTACACTATCATTTTATTTTTTACTAGCAATATGGCCCGGCGTTGCTCGTGGTTACTTTGCACAGTAAGAGCTGCGCAATTTTGTCTTGTCAGAGTAGCCATCGCATATCACTTTCTGTGCACTGTGAAAAATAAACTTTATCAAAATCCAGATTTACTTTGAATATTACCCAGAATTACTTCGAGTATTTGAGATACCTAAATCCATTTTTATGTTCACGACTTTACATGCTATTGCGACTACTGTTTAAACTGATGTTTTTGTAAAATGTTTATTTTTTTTAAATAAAAATTTCTAAAATTTTTTTTAATTGGATATTTTTTGTATAAAAATTAACCATTTAGTAACAATAAACCTTTGTAGAAAAATTTCACATTCATTAGTTTTAATATTGGTGACGCAATATATCAAAGAAAAAATATTGCATTGTTCCAAATCAAAATAATGTATCGTATTTGGTGAATTTTTTTTTTTTTTGTGCCAATTGGTGACCGGAGTCTATATATCCGTCTTTCAACATAATTTCATAAGGGTCAATATTTACGGACAATATTTCTTATAAAAATTAATTATCAAATATTCATTTTTGAATTCCAATAATATGTTTTTGAGGTAAAAATTTAAAAATAAGCTACATGGAGGTATAAATATAGAAAACCTTAAATTAAACTTTTAGGGTGGCCCATTTCAACACCATAGAAATATTCGACTCCGTAACAAAAAGCACTATTGTCATAAAAGTTAAGTTGTTCAGAACATGAATACACATGGCGTCAGTCAAAATAACTGGTTCATCTTCTTCCTTCGGTTGGCGAAGTTTTTGTTAACGACGTTAATTTTGTTATTTGGACACTAATTTCGCCATTGTGATGATATTTTTAAATATAGGACCTCTATTTTAACTCATTTGGCAACATTTTTATTGATTTGGAGGAATTTTTAATTCATTTGGCGACATTTTTAATTCATTTGGCAATATTTATTATTCATTTGGCGACATTAAAAAATTATTTTGCAACATTTGGCGACATTTGTAATTCATTTGGCGACATTTTAAAATTCATTTGGAAACATTTGGTGACATTTTTAATTTATTTGCAAAAAGTTGGCGACATTTTTAATTCGTTTGGCGACATTTTTAATTCGTTTGGCGACATTTACTCTTCAGCCAATCAAAATAAATCGTTTATCCCCGTATTATCGAAAAATATTTTTGATCGCCAAAGTGATTTTTAACAATAATGTTATGAGGGGAAGATCGAGATGTAAATTTCCCATAGGCGTAATGTTAGAGAAAATGGAAAAAGTTCTATAACTTTTGAATGGTTGCAGATATCCACATGAAACAAAGTGCATATTTTAAACTAAGAAAAGATTGTTCACATGGTGCAAGTTTCATAAAAATCCGTGCAGTAGTTTTTGAGTTAAATCCGGACAAACAGACAGACAGACAAAAAAATTTTAAATGTGATTTTCGGAATCAGTGTATCTTAATTCGTGGAGAAAACGCAAAATGAGGGGTTTTGTTCGATTCCACTGACAGACACTCCATTCTTATATATAAGTATTGATAAAAGATTTTTTTAAAGTATGTTGATTCAAACTATAAATATTGTATACATCTCAGGACTTTTGAGAAAGTTCGCAAAGTACAAGCTAAAGACATCGACATGTTTCGTTATCTATAATCATTCTAGTTGAACTGCAAACATCAGTATTTATCTTTAGTGTTTGGACGTACTTGGAAAAAACGGTGCACTTGCTTTCTTTGGGTAAAAATGGATCGTAAATGAGCGAAGACGTACTCAAATTTAAGTAATCGTACTTTCGCAAAGATGAGCAGTATGGTTTAATATTGTTACTATCAGCTTCTGTTCAAGCCATCTTAACAAAGCGAACATCTGGCAAACTTAAAACATTTGTTCGGAAGATGGTTTTTCCACATTATTTGATGTTGATTGCTTAAATGGAAACTGAGTTATTTTACTTCCCATTCTTTTGACACACCTTTTCAAAAAAAAATCTGTCTATAACTTCTTAAATCGCGCTGGTAGTACAACGGAGATTTAAGGGACTGTGGTGCCTGAGGACTTGGGTTCGATTCCCGGTAAGCTTGATTGTAATTGTCAATATCTATTGAAAGTAATTTATGACGGCAGCCTATGTATGATAGCAACTGTCCTTTTATTGATTTCTACCCATTGCACTCATTTTTAAGTACATGTCTTTTTCAAAATTGAAACTTATGTATTTGGAGTCATGATAAGCATCGAATGTATTCCAAATAAGTACATTTTGCTTATTTTTGAAAACCTATTTTTAACAGTGTACGTTTCGACAACTATAATTACAAAGTTCTCGGATATTATTTCTCATAATTATTTATTTGAATATTTAAATGAGCATGTATCGAAATAAAGCCCTCAGTAATTTAAGTTACGCCTTGCACCGTAAAAAAATAGGTATATCAAAATGAGTATCTTAACCTACTAGTTTTTATTTGAGTATAATTACATCATAAATGAGCGATGATACGTACTCAAATAATAGTATCCATATTTTCTCAAAAAGTAGAAGTTTTATTCAATATATCTAATCATAGCGTCCGTTAAGCTATCTTAATTAAATTGGACAAACTTAAACAGAAATTCAAAAAATGGGTTTCTTTAATTTGATGTCAATTGGTTAAATAGTTAACTGAATTATTACAACTCTATTATCTTACTTCTCATTCTTTTAGAATACATTTTTTAATATTTCTTTTGATTATAAACCCTGATAGTGAAACGGATGAGGCACTGGACTGTGGTGCAAAGGATCTGGGTTCGATTTCCAAAAAGATTGTTTGTAATCGTGAATGTATCTGATATTTCTGCATACCTATTAATTGAATTTGATTTATATTGTCATAAATAGCAATGCAAAGTTCGTAAAATGATGCAAAACAGCCAATGATGGCAAACATTTACTCATTGTACTCATTTTTTAGTACAAGTCTTTTTTATAAGCTGAAACTCATGTATTCTAAACCATGATGAACATCGAATGTAATAAAAAATGAGTACGTTTTATTTATTTTCAAGTACGTATATTTTTAGTAGAGTGGTGGGGTAAATATGTTATAAATTCCCAGCAAAAAGTCAGCATGAAACCTTCATCAAAATTGTCAAATTGAAGATTTTTTGAAGGTTTTATGAAGGATATTGAAACAAAAACTGCGTTTTTTTAAAAGTTTTTCATTTTCCTACATAAAACCTTTAAAATATTTGCATTTTCCCTTTATGATTAAAAATGGAATGTTTTTTGTAAGTTTTTATGAAGGTTTTTTACAGTTTTTATGAAGGATACTGAAACAAAAACCTTTGATTTTATAGATCTTTAAAAAACTGCAGTTTTCCTGCATAAAACCTTCAATTTCAAAATTTTAATGAAGGTTTTATGCTGACTTTTTTTGCTGGGTTAGTTGTCGTCTTAATTAAAAGGTTATTCAATTAAGCACCACCTTAATATGTAGGTGGTGATTTTATATTATAGCATGACAATGTGGTATATCGTACACTGGGTGCACAAAAATAAATATTAAATATTGTTCATAAGGAATATCAGACAATAATTTTGAAGCGAAATTCTCTATTATAAAAAATCGTGTGAGCTTGTCGGAGCAAGAGAAGAAAGGTTTTGAGTGAAACGTCATTTCAGCAGATTTACAGAAATAGGAATCATCCGCCAATGAAAACCATCTCGAAAATATAAGTAATATAAATAAGCTATTTTGTTTATTGCCATAAGCAACCATCTACGCTTAATTTCCCATTTTAACTTCCAAGCTTATGTCAAGCGTGCTATTTCTTACGGAGTTATACTACCGAAATGGATCACTCGAAAAGCATAACAAAGTAATTATATACTAATTCCTCATCATGCAGATGATTTTAAAGACGTTTCACTTAAAAAAAAAAACAATCATGGAGAAACGACTATTAGTTACTCTTTAAATATTGCTTTTCTACTTTCGTCTTTAAATAGTAGGGAAACTTATTTTACAGAACGATTTCCTTGTATTTTATTAGGTTTATAAAGTGTATCGTAATATTCATAACAATTTTCATGGAATTCAAAATAGGCTAAAACTAATATTAAGAAAAGTTACTCCTATAAGTAAACAGAAAATGAAGGAAATGGAATTAGGAAGGAATGTTAATTAGTAAAGCTTTTCGAATATTGATTCCATACATTTATTCTTTAGCCGGAAAAACTATTTTTACTGAACGATTCTTTTGAGTTTTATTATTTTAAGGTAGTTTAACTTTTATTTAACGTTCATAACATTTTCTGGGAATTCAAAATATGTTAAAATTAATAATAAAAAAACTATACTTAAAAGTGGAAAGAAAATAAAGTAAATACACCAATGTTAGTTTGCATCGCTTTTTGAATATATTGCTTCCCTACTTCCATTATACAGTAGCAGGAAAACTACTTTTACAGAACGAATTTCTTAAGCTTTGTATTATGTTTAATGATGTCTAATATTAAGAAAACTTTTTCTTAATAGACAGAAAATAAAGGAAATGCAATACACCAATGTTACTTTGCATCGCTTTTTGAATATATTGCTTCCCTACTTTCATTCTTTAGTAGCAGGAAAACTACTTTTACAGAACGAATTTCTTAAGCTTGATATTATGTTTAATTGAGTCTAATATTAAGAAAACTTTTTCTTAATAGACAGAAAATAAAGAAAATGCAATATACCAATGTTACTTTGCATCGCTTTTTGAATATATTGCTTCCCTACTTTCATTATATAGTAGCAGGAAAACTACTTTTACAGAACGAATCTCTTAATCTTTGTATTATGTTTAATGAAGTCTAATATTAAGAAAACTCTTTCTTAATAGACAGAAAATAAAGGAAATGCAATACACCAATGTTACTTTGCATAGCTTTTGAGTATATTGCTTCCCTACTTGCATTCTTTATTAACAGAAAAACAATTTTTACAGAACGAATCTCTTAAGCCTCATATTATGTTTAATGAAGTCTAATATTAAGAAAACTTTTTCTTAATAAACAGAAAATAAAGAAAATGCAATACACCAATGTTACTTTGCATCGCTTTTTGAATATATTGCTTCCCTACTTTCATTATATAGTAGCAGGAAAACTACTTTTACAGAACGAATCTCTTAAGCTTTATATTATGTTTAATGAAGTCTAATATAAAAAAACTTTTTCCAAATAGACAGAAAATAAAGTAAATGCAATATACCAATGTTACTTTGCATTGCTCTTTGATTATATTGCTTCCCTACTTTCATTATATAGTAGCAGGAAAACTACTTTTACAGAACGAATTTCTTAAGCTTTGTATTATGTTTAATGAAGTCTAATATTAAGAAAACTTTTTCTTAATAGACAGAAAATAAAGGAAATGCAATACACCAATGTTACTTTGCATTGCTTTTTGAATATATTGCTTCCCTACTTTCATTATATAGTAGCAGGAAAACTACTTTTACAGAACGAATTTCTTAAGCTTTGTATTATGTTTAATGAAGTCTAATATTAAGAAAACTTTTTCTTAATAGACAGAAAATAAAGGAAATGCAATACACCAATGTTACTTTGCATTGCTTTTTGAATATATTGCTTCCCTACTTTCATTATATAGTAGCAGGAAAACTACTTTTACAGAACGAATTTCTTAAGCTTTGTATTATGTTTAATGAAGTCTAATATTAAGAAAACTTTTTCTTAATAGACAGAAAATAAAGTAAATGCAATATACCAATGTTACTTTGCATTGCTCTTTGATTATATTGCTTCCCTACTTTCATTATATAGTAGCAGGAAAACTACTTTTACAGAACGAATTTCTTAAGCTTTGTATTATGTTTAATTATGTCTAATATTAAGAAAACTTTTTCTTAATAGACAGAAAATAAAGGAAATGCAATACACCAATGTTACTTTGCATCGCTTTTCGAATATATTGCTTCCCTACTTTCATTATACAGTAGCAGGAAAACTACTTTTACAGAACGAATTTCTTAAGCTTTGTATTATGTTTAATGAAGTCTAATATTAAGAAAACTCTTTCTTAATAGACAGAAAATAAAGGAAATGCAATACACCAATGTTACTTTGCATCGCTTTTTGAATATATTGCTTCCCTACTTTCATTATACAGTAGCAGGAAAACTACTTTTACAGAACGAATTTCTTAAGCTTTGTATTATGTTTAATGAAGTCTAATATTAAGAAAACTCTTTCTTAATAGACAGAAAATAAAGGAAATGCAATACACCAATGTTACTTTGCATCGCTTTTTGAATATATTGCTTCCCTACTTTCATTATACAGTAGCAGGAAAACTACTTTTACAGAACGAATTTCTTAAGCTTTGTATTATGTTTAATGAAGTCTAATATTAAGAAAACTCTTTCTTAATAGACAGAAAATAAAGGAAATGCAATACATCAATGTTACTTTGCATCGCTTTTTGAATATATTGCTTCCCTACTTTCATTATACAGTAGCAGGAAAACTACTTTTACAGAACGAATTTCTTAAGCTTTGTATTATGTTTAATGAAGTCTAATATTAAGAAAACTCTTTCTTAATAGACAGAAAATAAAGGAAATGCAATACATCAATGTTACTTTGCATCGCTTTTTGAATATATTGCTTCCCTACTTTCATTATACAGTAGCAGGAAAACTACTTTTACAGAACGAATTTCTTAAGCTTTGTATTATATTTAGGAAGTTTCTCATTGTACGTATTCATTTTTAAGTACATGTCTTTTTCAAAATTGAAATTTATGTATTCGGAGCCATGATAAGCATCGAAAGCATTCAAAAATGAGTCAAATTAACTTATTTTAGAATATCTATTTCTATCAGTGTACTTGTGAAATTTCCATGGAAATGGAAAAGTAATTGCGGCTCTAGAACCAAAATAGCTCAAGACGTTTGTTGAGCCGCCGAATTTAAATGACGATAACATAAAATATTACCCCATCTTACACCAGATTCTTTCCCCTCTTTCCTCTCCTTCCAACACCAACTTCATTCCAGAATAAACGTCGACTGAAACGTCTTAAAAACTATTTTTTTATATCAAAGTGAACGTCAGAACAAAGACTAAAAGAGAACAAAAAGAAGGAATATCTTCTCCAGCTAAAAGCGACGCGCCACCTACAAAGACGTCATGCACCCCCCCCCTCTCCCCCCCCCCTTTTTTTTCTCGACTCGGAGCAAAAAAGCAACTGCCATTGCAAAAGTGATAAAGAAAAAATAAACAGGGATCGGTGCATAGATAGCAACAGCACATACGGATATGAGGGGCCGAACACTAATTACGTGTTGCAGTTAGAATGAGAGGTTTAGAGAAAAGGGAGACATATGATGAACATATGCGTTAGAAGTAAAACCACACTGTAAAATAAGGAAATTAAATATGAGTACCTGAACATACTCGTTTTTCTTTGAGTACAATTGCATCGTAAATGAACGATGAAGTACCCAAATTTAAGTAATAGGTACTTTTCGAAAATGACCAGTGTGATTTAATAATGCTAATTTCGACTTCTGGTCAAGCGATCTTAACAAAGCGACCTGACAAACTTAAAATAGTTGTTCAGAAGATGGTTTTCTACATTATTTGATGTCGATTGCTTAAATGGAAACCGAGTTATTACAGCTTAATTATCTCACTTCCCATTTTTTTGGCACACCTTTTTAACATTTCTTCTGGTTATAACTTCTTCACGTCTCCCTGGTAGTACAACGGATAAGGCGCTGGGCTGCAATGCCTGAGGATCTGAGTTCAATTGCCGGTATGGCTTATGCTCTTTTTATTAATTTCTACTCACACATTGTGCTCATTTTTGAGTTAATGTCTTTTTCAGAATTGTAGCTTAGGTATTCGAGCCATGATAAGCATCGAAAGTGAGTATATTTTACTTATTTTTGCTATTATTACTTATTTTTACTATTTTTAACAGTGTACATGATTTTGCTTATTAACCGACTATGCAAACCGTATTAAAACCTTATAACATATAATTTAACTATAAGTTAACTATACCCATTAGTTGAAGCTCGATCTTCTCGCATCTTTGGTAAGCTCTAGATATCACCGCGCTTGTTATAAGTTCAAAATTTTTGGTGTCATTTTGTTTGGCTTGAACTATTTTTACAACCTGTTTAAATTTCATCGCCGCAATTGTACCTTAGAGTAATATTTTGACTTCATAGTTCACCTTCACTTTCCACTTAACAAGAATTTTCAGAAAAATGATTTAACCTATCAATTAATAAAATGTAATTTCAGAACTCGTTGTTTACGTCAAATTAAGTAAGCTAGCGATACGACCCGTCGATTAGAACTGAAGTTACACTGTTAAAAATTATTACGACCGTGCACCAAAGTTAGTTTCACCATTTTACGGTGCTATCACGGATATCATTTCGTGGTAGAACATTGCGCAACTCCTAACGTTGCATGAAACTCAAAATTCGAGGTTTTTTAGTATTTTAGTAGTAGTATTTTTGTAGCGAAACTGGAAACCGTCCGATCGCAAGATCACAACTGTTTTACTTTTCTTTGTCAATTCCACAGATCGGACTCAAACCAGGAATCCTCTGATTCGTAGCTGAACGCCTTTATTCACTGGACCACGGAGGCCCTAGTTCGTTGTTGCCTTTCTTGGAGGGGATTCCTCGACTTATTGATGTAGCGACATCGAAAATTTTGGTTGTAGTTAAAGTGGTTGAACCAATTATCGGTGAAACCTCTCGCTTATTTCCGATAAAGGATGTTTGGTTCAACCCAGATTCCACCATAATATAGTGTCATTTGCTGCAGACCTCTGTTTAGCACCAAGATATGGAACATCGTTGAGCTGAATTTTTTAACAGTGTACAGTGGTTAAACAAAATTTCAACACCCCCTTCCCCTCACGGTACTGAGAGGAGAAAGTGGATAAATGGACAACCTGGTCGACGGGGTACCCTACTCTACATGATGCTTTGTCATTTATTTCTCTTGTCGACTTTGGAAAACAAGCTTATCATATTTTTTCTTATTACATTTTATTTCTACATCCGGAATTAAGCAAAGTATGTTATTTTACGCATTAACCCAACAAAAAAAGTCAGCATAAAACCTTAATCAAAATTTTGAAATTGAGGGTTTTATGCAGGAAAACTGTAGTTATTTTGAAGATCTATAAAATTAAAGGTTTTTGTTTCAATGTCCTTCATAAAAACTGCAAAAAACCTTCAACTTTCAATCATGAAGGGAAAATGCAGATATTTTAAAGGTTTTATGCAGAAAAATTAAAAACTTCAAAAAAAACTGCAGTTTTCTGTTTCAATATCCTTTATAAAACCTTTAATAAACCTTCAATTTGACAATTTTGATGAAGGTTTCATGCTGACTTTTTTTTATGGGAAACAACATACTTTGCTTAACTCCATGTGTAGAAATATAATTTAATACGAAAAAAAAAATGGGATGGGCTTTTTATCCAAAGTAGACAAGAAACATTTCGGAATTGAGACTCAAGTGATCTTCTGCCAATGAGCGCTGTACCTAGACAGGCTTTTTTTTAAAAAATATATTCCCGTTAAAAGAAAATCTCATAGAATTTTATAAGCAAGAAAAAATTAGCATTGCGTAATAACTGCACGGTCCCTTAAAGAAGGAGGTAATAAAAAAAGGGCGTCGATTTGATGGGATTTTTCCAGACAGACAACGCAAAAGCGACCCTAGACAAAAGGAAAAGACTTTCTCTCTGCTCGCACAAACAGAGGCCCCACAATCAACAGAAGGGCGGAGGGAGAAGGGCGGAGGGAGAGCGGAGCCGTCATCCCCACAAAAGGCGGGCATCAACTCTCCTCGGTCGCCATGGGACCACCGGCGGTCTTTTCAACGGGCAAATGGAAAAGAGAGGAAGAGAAAGTCATCATCCCGACACACAGGAGGAAGAGAGAGCGGAGAGCGATGGGGACGCGGAGAGGGAAGTCGGGGGAAAGGGTTGCCGGGGCTTGGCGAGGTATCGACAGTTTGGCGAGTTCTGATGTTTTCTTGGTAGTATTTTTTTTACCATGATTAATTTATGTGTATTCCGAACACTTCGGGGTAGGAAGGATCTTGGGGAGAGGGTCAAATTATAGTATGACCTTGAAATCAGGACTGTCCGGGCAAAATCCGGATACACTATTACCCTCTATATGCAGGACTTGGTTAAGAAAATTTGAAACTAAAAGTGTAGCCATATTATTAATTAGGGCCTTATTTGCCACTAGGCACGTTAGGCCGGGCCTAAGCCCCCGGCCGTAGGGGGCCCATCTTTAATTAATTGTACGTAAATGGCATCAAAGTTGTCTATTGTTTGACGAATTGGTTATTATTAACACGTTTTTTTATAACTTTTACGCTAATTTTCAAAAACGGTTATATAATTTCATTGTTTTTAGATTGATTATATACTTAATATGCCATGTTTTTAATTCTTTAGAGGCTATTTCTATGAGAGGGGCCCCATAAATGCCATTTTGCCTGTAGGACTGAACTTTCTAAATCAGGCCCTGCTATTAATTACTAATAGTGAAATTTAATGATTGTTTTGATTAGTAGGTAATAAAGATAAATGATGCTTACAAGAAAATTTCAGTACATAAATTCCTAATTATGAGCAAATTTTTTACCAATTATTCCCTATCCTGAGAACGAGTTTTGCCGCTGCTAACAACATATTTCTCAACATATTTTTGGTGCACTACGGGGTAAATCACAAACTAAGCAGCAGAAAATGTATTATAAGATAATTGTTTTGGCCAATTGGCCAATTGTTTTATAAGATATAAAATAATATAACAAGAATTTTATATATATAAATTACTTTCAGATGTGATTTTTTCATAAATTTATTTAAATGTTTATACTTAAAATAAGTTTGATTCATAACAGTTTCTAATATTTTTCAACCTGCTCAGTTTAGAATCACAAACATATTATTTTAGACAAAATGACAGTAGCTCCTAGAATTTTTGGGATTTTGGAAAATCCGCCATTGCAGTTTAAGAATGAACTCTTAGCACTAGAAGAACATGTTTGAAATTTACGTTCTTTTTATGTAACAGTTACATCCCGTTCCAGTTCTTTGCATCATTGTTGATAAAATTATAATTGAAAAGTAAGTCAAGGAATGTCCTATTTTAAAATGGAGTTAGATAAAGAACTAGCTAATGAAAGAACAGCGTGGTTATGTTCAAGAACATGCAGTTCTCGCTCAATCAAAAGAACTGGGAACAAAAGAACAAGTCGTTATTTTGGTGACTTCACTGTCAGGCACGTAGGTATAGATTTTTCATGGGGGTGGTTCAGTAACTAAGTAACTAACCCCCCCCCCCCCCATTTTTTAAAACTTATTAATTTTTATTCAAGTAAACAGGAATGAATACGTTGGCATATAAGTATCGAAACAGCTACATTTGTCATTTATTTTTTCATGAAATCGTTACCAATATCAGTCATTAACTATTTTTAAAATGAGTAAATATCACTCCCTAATTATGAAATAAATTTAGAGAGGAAATTTATATTTTGAGATTCCTTGTCTAAATTAATATATGGATCCCGTTTTAAAATCTTTCCACTTCGCCGAAGTTCAAATGCTATATAATGAAATTCGATGACGTCATGATACGCTTAGTTTGAGATAAAAAAATAACTTCAAAACATGTTTTTGAAGCCTTTTGAAAATTATTTTCCGGAATGGGGGAGTTTCACGCCGAGAAGAAGAAGACCGCTGTTCCATCGGAACATGGAGAAAAATCCGCGCCGCCGAAGAAGTTCCGTAAGGTTAGCATAGAACTTTAGTTCCTGTACTATAATTTTAAGTTTTTGTTATTAAATAATATCTCAATATAAAAATATTTACTACATGTACTGAGATAGATTGTACTGATCGTTATGAAGCATTTTGTGTGTTGAAATAAAAGTATTTTTCCGTATTTCGTTGTAATTTGTAATTCTAATTATATACAAGTAGTGTAAAAAGGCCGATTCTGAGCCGAGGAATAATGAGGAATACGAGGAATAATTGAGGAATACGAGGAATAATTGAGGATTTCTGCGGAGTACGGCGGTGCTGCTGTGGATTTTTGGCGGTGCTCTGTGAGGATCAGGGCGGATCTCGTCTGTCAAGCCGAGGGGGCGTGGCCTAATGGAGATGACCTCAACCAATCAGGTGTCAGTAAGTGACGTCACATGCAGGGGACATGGGAACAGGTGTTGATGACTCATCGCCGCCGATGGGCATGTCGCCGATGGGCATGTCCCATCGTGTCTCAACGTGTTTGTACAGGAACGGACCAATCAGGTTCTTGTGTGAGGATGACCTCATGAACAACCAATCAGGTGTCAGTAAGTGACGTCACACGCTGTCGGGGCAAGGTTTTACTAGTTCTGCTTGTAACCGCAAGACAACGCTGCATGTAGGGGAACGGACCAATCATATGCTTGTTTAAGAATGACATCATGAAGAACCAATCAGGTGTCAGTAAGTGATGTCTATGGAGTGTCATGTGACATGAAAGTTGCTTTTTTGTTATTTTGCGTTTTTATTTGGGTATTGGTGGAAATTTGCGACGCACAGCATCTACACATTTTTAATTATAAGCTGTGGGTTGTGACATCATAGGTATAATGTTAGGAATGGTTGGTTGTTGAAAAAACTGTGAGCTGTGAAAGTAATGTGAAAAAACTGTGAAAGTAAATAAAATATGATAGAATTAAACTAATATTCTTATTTTAATATTTATTATATTTTAATATTTATTTATATTTTGATATTTATTTGTATTTTATTATTTATATTTTTACATTTATTTTTAATATTTAATTATATTTTAACTTCTATATTTTATTATTCATTTATATTTTAACTTCTATATTTTATTATTCATTTATATTTTATATATATTTTAATATTTATATATATTTTATTATTCATATATTTCATACATATTTTAATATTTATTTATATTTTATTACTCATTTATATTTTACATATATTTTATTTACGTATACATCTGTGCCAAAAAAATTAACTCAGTGAGAGCAATTACGTCCCACTAGAGCTGCACAATGAACTTATGTTAAAGGGAATGACAGTAGTGTATATATTTTAACTATGGTTAGTACAAAAGAAAAGAATTTTGCAAGAATGGTTTTAGAAAAATATATTTTATGTGACCAACTCCAGCATATAATTTCGCAATATAACTCTATAAGGAATCATCCTATGGGGGTAAATAACATACCATCGTGTACAGGAAGGTAGACCAGATTAATAAGTAAAGCTTTTTTTACCTTTTGACATGTGTACTAAGGGTATAAAAAATGACAGTCTGGGGTTCTATGAAAATAATGTTTATAACAATATACGTTTAAATTACAATTTATATAACGGAAATCAGTCTCAGTGGATGAAAAAAAAGTAATTAATATGAAAGCTGATACTTTGAAAAAGAACCTTGGGAACCAAAACCTTGTATTACGGTTAATTAAACTTTTTCTAAAAGTAATGTGTTCTTTAAATGTTTTTCACATCATACGTAAAATTATTATTTTAAGAGGGAAAATATCATATCGTTATGACTAGAAGGAGGGATCTCACCTTGATCACAATTGGATGCATTAGAATTGCTTACTGTTTAGGAATATGATGTAAAAGTTACTCTATCGCACTGTTTGTTGTGCTGCGTGTGACGTCACTTACTGACACCTGATTGGTTGTTCATGAGGTCATCCTCACACAAGAACCTGATTGGTCCGTTCCTGTACAAACACGTTGAGACACGATGGGACATGCCCATCGGCGACATGCCCATCGGCGGCGATGAGTCATCAACACCTGTTCCCATGTCCCCTGCATGTGACGTCACTTACTGACACCTGATTGGTTGAGGTCATCTCCATTAGGCCACGCCCCCTCGGCTTGACAGACGAGATCCGCCCTGATCCTCACAGAGCACCGCCAAAAATCCACAGCAGCACCGCCGTACTCCGCAGAAATCCTCAATTATTCCTCGTATTCCTCAATTATTCCTCGTATTCCTCATTATTCCTCGGCTCAGAATCGGCCTTTTTACACTACTTATACATATATAATATAAGTATTTCTGCGTTTAAATTTATTCACACATAGACTAAATATATTACTTATTTGGAAAAACAAATATTATTAACAAATTTTCCTATAATTTTAAGCGTAGCGACTAAACAAACAAAAGCAAAGTTGTCTGCTGTAGGGAAGAAATCGAAACTGTTATCATGTTGATACGTCACGTGATACTCCCGCATTGGACCCCCGAAAAATACCAGGTTTTCCCTCATGCAACTCAACAAGAAGTATTATACTAGAAATTGAAATTTTTAAAGTAGCTTTATGATTTTTACAGTAATTCGATTTAATTTTTACAGTAATTCTTAATTTTTTTTCTTGACATTCAATGGGAGGAGTTGGAACCCCATGAACCACCCCCTTACCTATGTGCCTGCTCACTGTTAAAAATAGGTACTCAAATAAAAGGATTAAACTAAAGGATTTAACTAAATTTTATTCCCCCCCCCCCCCCAAAAAAAACCCCATCAAAACTGAAATTTCAAAATATCCTCGGATATTTGGCGCCATTTTCACTCCAGTTGGCGTCTTTCCCCAAATCCCCAGAAGTTGGCAGCCTTCAGGGACGATCCTTCTCCCTCGCTCTCTCCTGAGATTGCAAGGTAGAAAAGGGAAGAGTGTGGGGGGGGGGGGGCGGGGGTTCTTATTGAAACAGTTGAAGGGGACGGTTTTGGATAGGAGCACAAAAGCGCACAATCAAACCTCGCAGGGGATCACCGCTGCTGCCGGTGACGGTGCCTGTCCGTCCGTCCGTCCCCTAGGACGACTCCCTCTCACTCTTCCGCACAATCATCGATTGAATTCGATACGGGGGCTCCCGCGATTGAGGGCTGCTCGGACTGGCATGGACTGTAACTGAACATAATGGCGGGGAATAACTATTCTCTTTCAGTCTGGTATTTGAATTGCGTTTGGGGAATGGGTAAAACAATAAACAGGGCGGATGGTGGTTGGTTAATGTAGCATTTGTGAATGAATTAATAATACCCAGGAATAATAATATCCTGTACCAAGCGAGTATCCATTTAGATGGATTTTCACTTTCTGTTATGTATTCGAAAAATATTAATCCTACAGTTCCCAAATAATATTTAACATGTATTTAAAAAAAAATTTTTTTTAGTTGATTAGGGTTTTTAAATAAGACAAAGCAACATTAATTTTTTTTTTCATATATTAAATGTTTTGTAAATTTTTGTATAGTTTTTTTTCAAAAGAAATTTGTAAATTTGTGCAGGTTTTTTTAATTAAAAAAATTGCAAACGTTTGCATATTTTTTTTTTAATTGTACATTTTTTCGCAGTTTTTTTTTAAAAATTAAAAAAAAATTGTTGTACATTTTTTTATATATATTTTTTAAAAATTAAAAAAAAATGTTGTACATTTTTTCATAGTTTTTTTTTAAAAATTTAAAAAAATTGTTGTACATTTTTTATATTTTTTTTTTTTAAATTAAAAAAAAATTGTTGTACATTTTTTCATAGTTTTTTTTCAATTTGTAAATTTTTGCAGTTTTTTTTTTAATTTGTAAATTTTTTGCATAGTTTTTTTTTAATTTGTAAATTTTTGCATAGTTTTTTAATTTTTTTTAAGATGAAAATGTTTGCATATTTTTAAAAAAAAATGTTAACTAAATTTTTTTTTTTTTTTTTTTTTTAAATTTTGGTGTTCTTAAGGATACAGCAGAGCTGACTGTTAGTATTATTTTAAATATTAGAAACCAAAAAAGAAGTGCACGCTAGAGTGTGCCACTGATCTATAACTGTAATTTCTGGATAAGGCAATTCAGTTCGTGGACTTAAAGCCAACTGAAGGTTAAAAAACTGTTTACATATAAGTAATTTAAAAAAAGTTTTGTGACATGAAATATAATAAGAGAAAATACTGCCTAAGTAAAAGTTACTTACAAGATTAAAAAAAAATCTCAATGTATGACTTTATATTTTCATATGAATATAATTAGTATATGTAGTTTTTAGTTTGCAAAACTAATTTTTCTTTTCTTTTAACAGAAAAATGACATTTCTTGAAGACTATTTCTTTGAAGCTCAATATTTTGCTTAGTGAATATGCAATGGTTATATAATGCAATTGTTTCAAAGAAGTATAATGTAACTAGAGATACTTAAAAATCAACTTACACAATTATATAGTTGTAAACATTAATGTTGCAATAAATTTGAAAGAAATCGGAAGCATATGCCGTTGGCATACTAACGACATACGCCTCCGTGGTCATCAGTTCGATGGTATATGTGGCATATTTCCCGCATACTAAAATTCAGTCTGGCATGCGAAAGGCATACACGCGGCATATTAATATTTTGTCTCTGGTTGTGGTATTTAAACAAGTCGGTTAGCTTTATGTCAAAAATAAAAAGTATAACAAAAAAAAATGGTTTATTATTTGTAGTTAAATAGCCAAAGAATGACCATCTCCCAACAATTTATGACCTACTGTAAAAAAAAATTGCTTAAAAATGAGTACATGGCGTACTCGTATTTTTTTAGTACAATTGCATCGTAAATGAGGGATGGCGCACTCAAATTTAAATAATCGTACTTTCGCAAAAATGAGCAGTGCAGTGTAAAATTTCTAATCTCAGCTTCTGTTCAAGCCGTCTTAACAAAGCGACCTGGCAAATTTAAAATATTTTTTTAGAAGTTGTTTTTTTACATTATTTGATGTAGATTACTCAAATGGAAACTGAGTTATTACGACTCAATTATCTTACATCCCAATCTTTTGTCACGCCCACCTTTTTAACGTTACTTTTGTTTATAACTTCTTCACGTAATACAACGGATAAGGCACTAGACTTCGGTGCGGACGACATCAGGTTGGATTGGGTACGATTCCCGGTAAGTCCTGGTTGTAATTTTTGAAATTTATTGAAAGTGATTTATGAAGGCAGCCTATGTAGGCAAGCAACTTCTCTTTTTATTCATATTTCTCATTTTTGAGTACATGACTCTTTCAAAAATGAAACTTATGTATTCGGAGCCATGATAAGCATCGAATGTAATAAAAAAATGAGTAAATTTTACTTGTTTTTAAGTACCTATTATTAACAGTGCACCTTTTATATCCAGCCTTACCAGTCAGATTATGACATATTGACAACCATCAATCAGGCCCGTCGCACCAGGGAGGTTTGGGGGGGGGGGCTTAATAATCTGGAAACCCTGAATGTTGGGTATTTCAACTTCTAAAAATCCCTAGTTGGGAAAAAGTATGCCTGAAGAAAATTAATAGTATTAACAAATGAAAGCTAGGAAAGATTAGAAAACGCTCAACTTGTAAGATTACATTTAAACTAGACCTCGCAACGAACACTTTATTGTAATATGGGGACAACAAATCAATGCTTGAGAGAGAACGATTTAATGTTATCTAAAATATATATTAAAAAAGATGAAAATGTCAAGTAAGTTGAAAATTTGAATTTTCAGGACTGTTGAGCTGGGAATTTCGAATAGTTGAGTTGAGAATTTAAAATCGTTAAGTTGGGAAATTTCTTGTTTCAGCCCCCCAACCCCCCCCCCCCCCCCCTCCGTCCCCAAATTATTTTTGTGTAACGACACTGCCATCAACCAAAAATTACATGCCAAACAATCAAAACGCCAAACCCAGCCAACAAAGATGAGTCACTCCCCAAAGCGATTAACAGCATCCCTTCCCAACAATGGCACAAAAATCCCGGACAACCTCCAATCCCCCGATCCCAGGAAAACCCTCGTAATCATGTCCAATTCCCTCCCCGTGTCTCGTTTACACCCTCAACAAAAATGTTATCGCATTTTAGTCTTGCGGTGGCAGCGGCAGCTGACGGTCCCTCCCCCCCACCCTTATGATAAGTGGCCCCTCGCCCTCTGGCTGCAGATTGGCCGCAACAAAAGGGTCGGCTCTGCCCCCTTGTTATCGGATAATGCTTCCTTATTGGCTGGATCCCACGATCAGCAACCCCCTTCCCTTGTTCCCTCCACCCCTCCCTTCGGACCAGATGGTGGACAGGGCGAAAAACAGGAATCGCCGGGCTTTGTTTGGATGGTGATTTTTGTGAATGGTTTTTGAGGGGTGGGGCAAGATCGGGAGTTTTGTAGATGCTGCATGTCGATTTAATGAATTATGTGTGTTTTCAAAATGAAGAACTTTAAGTGTAAAGTAAACGACTGGTATTTTCAAAATGAAGAATTCTATGTGCTAAGTAAAACGACTGGTGTTTTCAAGTTGAAGGATTATAAGTGTAAATTAAAACGACTGGTATTTTCAAAATGAAGAATTTTAAGTGTAAAGTAAAACGAATGGTATTTTCAAAAAGAAGAATTTTGAGTGTAAAGTAAAACGACTGGTATTTTCAAATTGAAGAATTTAAGTGTAAAGTAAAACGACTGGTATTTTCAAAATGAAGAACTTTAAGTGTAAAGTAAACGACTGGTATTTTCAAAATGAAGAATTCTATGTGCTAAGTAAAACGACTGGTGTTTTCAAGTTGAAGGATTATAAGTGTAAAGTAAAACGACTAGTGTTACCAAATTGAAGAATTTTAAGTGTAAAGTAAAACGACTGGTATTTTCAAAATGAAGAATTTTAAGTGTAAAGTAAAACGAATGGTATTTTCAATTTGAAGAACTTTAAGTGTAAAGTAAACGACTGGTATTTTCAAAATGAAGAATTCTATGTGCTAAGTAAAACGACTGGTGTTTTCAAGTTGAAGGATTATAAGTGTAAAGTAAAACGACTAGTGTTACCAAATTGAAGAATTTTAAGTGTAAATTAAAACGACTGGTATTTTCAAAATGAAGAATTTTAAGTGTAAAGTAAAACGAATGGTATTTTCAATTTGAAGAATTTTAAGTGTAAAATAAACCGCCTGGTATTTTTAAATTAAAGAATTTTAAGTGTAAAGTAATACGACTGGTATTTTCAAATTGAAGAATTTTAAGTTTAAAGTAAAACGAATGGTATTTTCAAAAAGAAGAATTTTAAGTGTAATATAAAACAACAGATATCTTCAAATTAAAGGATTATAAGTGTAAATTAAAACGACTGGTATTTTCAAAATGAAGAATTTTAAGTGTAAAGTAAAACGACTGGTATTTTCAAAAAGAAGAATTTTGAGTGTAAAGTAAAACGACTGGTATTTTCAAATTGAAGAATTTAAGTGTAAAGTAAAACGACTGGTATTTTCAAAATGAAGAACTTTAAGTGTAAAGTAAACGACTGGTATTTTCAAAATGAAGAATTATATGTGCTAAGTAAAACGACTGGTGTTTTCAAGTTGAAGGATTATAAGTGTAAAGTAAAACGACTAGTGTTACCAAATTGAAGAATTTTAAGTGTAAAGTAAAACGAATGGTATTTTCAATTTGAAGAATTTTAAGTGTAAAATAAACCGCCTGGTATTTTTAAATTAAAGAATTTTAAGTGTAAAGTAATACGACTGGTATTTTCAAATTGAAGAATTTTATGTGCAAATATAAACAACTGGCATTTTCAAATTGAATAATTTTAAGTTTAAAGTAAAACGAATGGTATTTTCAAAAAGAAGAATTTTAAGTGTAATATAAAACAACAGATATCTTCAAATTAAAGGATTATAAGTGTAAATTAAAACGACTGGTATTTTCAAAATGAAGAATTTTAAGTGTAAAGTAAAACGAATGGTATTTTCAAAAAGAAGAATTTTAAGTGTAATATAAAACAACAGATATCTTCAAATTAAAGGATTATAAGTGTAAATTAAAACGACTGGTATTTTCAAAAAGAAGAATTTTGAGTGTAAAGTAAAACGAATGGTATTTTCAAAATGAAGAATTTAAGGGTAAAGTAAAACGACTGGTATTTTCAAAATGAAGAATTTAAGTGTAAAGTAAAGCGACTGGTATTTTCAAAAAGAAGAATTTTAAGTGTAAAGTAAAACGACTGACATTTTCAAAAGGAAGAATTTTAAGTGTAAAGTAAAGCGACTGGTATTTTCAAAAAGAAGAAATTTAAGTGTAAAGTAAAACGAATAATATTTTCAAAAAGAAGAATTTTAAGTGTAAAGTAAAACGACTGGCATTTTCAAAATTAAGATTTTTAATTGTAAAGTAAAACGTAATGTAAAAGTTAAATCTGAAGAACATTTTAGATCACTAACACATACTTGGTGCTTGTAGAGGATAAAAAATAATTTATATTAAAGTGAGGGAATAATTTTTAAGACTCAATAATAGGTCGTTCCGTTTTATTTTGAAGAACAATTATGCTCTGAAGTGACAAAAGCAAACACACGTTATTTTGGGGGACATTAAAGCGACACTCGAGGGCAGTGGGTTAAAAAACCATATTGATAATAAAGTGGTGTCATACTTTTAAGTAGAGTTAAATAAAGAACAACCTAACGAAAGAAAAGCGTTTTTGATGTGCAAGAACGTTAAGTTCCCTTTCAATTTGAAGAACAGAGAACAAAAGAACAGGTCGTTATTTTGGTGACTGAGAGTCAACACTCGTATCCAAAGGATTGAAATATTAGGTGCTCTAAAATAAGTAAAATGTACTCATTTTTGAGTACATTCGATGTTTATCTTGGCACTGAATACATAAGTTTTAATTTTGAAAAAGACATGTACTAAAAAATTAGTACAATGAGTTGGATTAGTTGCTAGCCTACATAGGCTGTCTTCATGAACCACTTTCAATAAATATCTACAATTACACCGAGACTTACCGGGAATCGAACCCAGATACTCAGGCGCAGCAGTCCTGAGCCTTATTAGTTAAACTACCAGGGCGGCGTGAAGAAATTATAAACAGAAGTAATGTTAAAATAGTGTGCCAAAAGAATGAAAAGTTAGATAATTGAATCGCAATAATTCAGTTTCCATTTAAGCAGCCGACATCAAATAATGTGGAAAACCATCTTCTGAATAACTATTTTAAGTTTGCCAGGTCGCTTTGTTAAGATGACTTGAACAGAAACTGAGATGAGCAATATTAAACCATACTGCTCATTTTTGCGAAAGTACGTCAGCGCTCATTTAGGATGCACTTCATGTACTCATTTAAAGTAATGTTTTTTTTTACAGTGTATCAACGATTACTGTGTTATTACAACTCAATTATCTTACTTCTCGTTTTTTGCACACTTTTTTAACAAGTCTTCTGTTTAGAACTTTTTCACGTCACCCTGGTAGCTCAACGGTTAATGTACTCTACTGTGGTTCCTGAGGATCTGGGTTCGATTTCCGATAGGTCTGGGTTGTAATCAGTTCCATTACACAAAAAATATTTGTTTTTATAAAAAATGGGGGGGGGGGGGTGAAACAATGGTGGGTGAAATTCCCTACTTAGCGATTCGAAATTGCCAACTCAACAGCGCTGAAAATTCCCAGTTCCATCTTATCGGCATTTTTCACCCTTTTTTTAAATATAGTATATTTAAACAGTTCTCTCACAAGCATTGATTTGTTGCACCCATATTACAATACAGTATCTCAGCTGAGGTCTAATTTAAATGTAATCTATCTTACAAGTTGGGCAATTTCTAATCTTCCCCAGCTTACATTTCTTAATAATATTAATTTTTTTCAGACATAAATTTTCCAGATTATTGCGGGTGGAGGGGAGGGGGGGGGGCGGGGGGGGGGGAGGTAGGACTCCCCCACAAAACAACCCCGGTGCGACGGGCCTGATTGTAATTGTCGATATTTATAGAAAGTGATTTATGAAGGCAGCCTATGTAAGCAAGCATCTGCTCTTTTACTCATTGTACTCATTTTTGGATACATGCTAAAATGAAATTTATGTATTCCGTGCTATGATAAGCATCGAAAGTACTCAAAAATGAGTAAATTTTACTTATTTTTGAGTACCTATTTTTAAGAGTGAGATGAACAGAATAAAAAAAAAGAAGGAGACGTCGTTACGGAGATCACCCCCAAATGCTCACTTTCATTACACAACCTCTCTACACCCCCCCCCCCCCCCCACCGTTAAACCGTCGAAATCATCCCCCCCCCCACACTCCACCCCTTCTCCATTTCATTACAACCCCCTCTGAAAAACACACAAGCAAAATAATAAAGTGTACAAGCAGACAGACAGACAGACAAGCGAGACAATCTCATCGCAGAATATATATGACAAAAAAAACAGAAGGGTGTGCGCCCCATTGAAATGAACCGGGGCGGCTCCAATTTGTCACGATTCTCACTCAATGAGGACGATCCGCCCTCCCCATTACGCCACTCGAGGGCAGCGCCCCTTTGAGACACGCACAAGTGGCCGGATTGGGGGAGGGGGGGGGGGGGGGGGCATTCGGTCGGAAAACTGGTGATAATGACGACAAATATGGGGTCTTTTTTTTTTTAATCTTTTTTTTTTTTAATTTTATATTTCCCGGTGGATTAGAGTGATGCAAATTGGATGTAGATAGTTGGTGTTTATGTAACCGCGTAAAGGGAAAAAATCAGTGTACCCGTAAAACTCACTATAGTGAGTCTGCAGATGCACTCTGCAGTAAGTGCGAAAAAGTGTTTGATTTCGCACATATCCAGAAATATTTCATACGGCACTTAAACTTGTGGATGACTTGTTTTACTCATGCTTGTTTTAATTTTTGATTTCCGTGTTGAGGTCATTCAGATTCATTTGCTTCGTTAAAGTAGCTTCAATTCAATATTCTTTAAGGCTGCGGGCGATGCGCCACAATTTTTTTTTATCTCGAGTTGAGATCAGTTGCGCCCATATATGCGCTATTTGACATCTTCTTTGCTGTAGTTGGATTGCGCCACGCTCGTTTTCGACTGGCAACCCTTCAAGGTTCTCGTCTCTTTTTGAGCAGTCGATTTGGGGCCACTGATATCTAACTGTAACTTCTAAATTGGTCAGGGCAGTTTGCTCACTTGAAGCCAATTGAAAGTTAAAAAACTGTATTCCACTTCTATTTCTACCTCCATATTTCGTATACCGTACCATATTTCGTTTCGTATCTACCTCCATATTTCGTATATTGTTCATGCTAAAATATAAAATTCTTAAAAATGTCCATTAAAACCGATATTTTGAATGCCTAATCTTTGAAATTCATTTTAACCAATAATAAGTGGATACGCAGCAATCAGAAAAACTATATTTTTGGCGATATACAAATTGATTCTACATATAGAAAATAAAATTTCTAAACATATTTATCATATCTATGATGGTTTGAGAAGAACCCCCCCCCCCCCCCCCCCACACAAAATCACTTTTAAAAATTAGTTGGGCTACAGTATGGCTTCAACTGCGCCAATAGAAGGATTTGGTTAAGAACGTTCCAGAAGTTACACTTATGTTTTCAGTGTTTGTGGTTGGTGGTTGAGTTAATGTCAGTGGTTGAGTTAATGTAGCCTACAGTTGCATAGGCTATTGGCAACGGTTTGGGATCAGTCTCGACGGAAAAACCCGAAAACACTGCCTTGTATTTTTTAACCGTATTCCTATGAATAGTCGATTTTGAAACCGGGCAATGGCACATTGTTTTTATAAAAAATCAGCTGATACCCTTTCGAATAGTCGTTTGGGGCTTACTCTTCCCCTCTGAGCAGTCGATTTTAACGCTAGCAAGCATGTTTAATTAAAAATATTTATCCTAATTTAATCTAGGATTCCTTCCCGATCTATATAATCTCCTATCAATATAATCAGTCACTCCTCTTATTTGTGTCTTGAGTAACCCTAATACGTTTTAAAAAATGTATGACACGAACAAAGGCGATAAATAAAGATATATGGGGATCCAGATGCATGGCGTAATCCACCTAGCAACGAAGATGCAAAGTGGAGCAACTCACATAGCAATTAATATGTCGCGGAACGTAATTTATTCTTGTGGCGAAACTCACCCATTCCAATCACTGAACTCTAACTGTAACTTCTGGAAGGTTCAAAACTTGTTTCCTCTATGGGCGCGTTGAAGCCAATATGGAAGCAGCCATACTGAACCCCCGAATTTTTTTTAAGTGATTTAGTGGTGTTTTTCAATACCATAGCATTGTAAAAATATAAAATGTATATAAATATTATATTTTGTTCTTATAGACTTAATTTTTATATTACCAAGCAAATGGTTTTTGCTTTTGCTTTTTAACCACTTCGACTTAGACTTTCTAGTTTAATAGCACGTTGAATTTAAAATGGGTTTCAAAAGAAAGTAGAAAAAACTCAGCCAAAAGCATGTCGTCTTAATTTAACATGAAAAGTATACGAAATATTGCGGTAGCGATGGAAGTGGAGGTACAGTTGTTACCCCTTCAATTCGCTCCAAGTCATCAAAATGTCTTGCCCAATCCAGAAGTTACAGTTAGAGATCAGTGATTCCGTTCATAAAACTTTTTGTCACAAAATCGGAGATGGAAACTATCTTAATGTCATATGTGGTACGAATCTAAACTCAATTATACAATTAATAACATAAATAAAACAAACTCAAATTCTATATCTGTATACTATACATTTAATGCACTTTGTTTTACATCCATAATTATATTTTACTAGGTAAAAATATGTACATAATAGTTTTCAAAGCTTAATGGTGCTTTGAAGATATTTTAGTTCTTTGTTCAACCTTTCACACATATATTTGAGATTCTATACACTATACACATGATGAAGATATATAGTTAACACAATAAAATGTCAGCAATTAGGTGTTCGATTGATTTTATAATTGGCGTAATATTCAGTTTGAACTTTTAGAGTGGTTTTAAAGTAGGAAAAAGAACAGTTGTTAGAAATGCGAAACAGCTATATTCAAAAATTTGAAAAGTTATATATTAGTAACAATATTTACTTTATAAATTTGGTTTCATTCTTAAAATATAACAAAAGAGAAAACCGTTTTCTACTGTAATAAAACTCAAAAAAGCAGTCAGTAGAAGCAAAAGTAGCTATATCCAGCTTAGCGTGAGCATGTGCGTTATCGATGGCTTTCTGATTGGCTGGAATGTGGATATAACGGGTTTTGTTTCTTGAACGAAAAAAATATATAAAGTTGCATATAGTAACAAAGCAAGTTAAAAGCTTTCATGTAGTTGCAAAACAAGTTATTTGAAAATTAAAATTGAGATAACTTTTTCGGTAATCTGAAAACATTGCATTTTAGATGAAAATTGTTGTATTTTTCTTTATTTTTACAAAAAAAAAAATTATTTTTATAATAGTAAATTTTGACTTTTTTTTATGATTTACTCAAGAAAGCTTTTAGTACATAGCTGATTTTGCATCTGATCTACTCAGTTAATACATTTTATAAATTTAAAAGATCAGTACAAATGAGATTCTGTTACGGTTTTTTATAAAATAAACAGTGACGATTTCAGCAAACCCATTTATAATAAATTTTTTAATTAAACATTTGATTAAAAATTTGAGAACTTTAATTCCGATTATTTATATTAAATCAGAAATTTCACTAGTTAAAAAAATCCATACCAAAATTTTTTGTTACTCACTTCAATTTGAAATAATCAACAAAAAGTATTTCTGGATTTAATAATTCTAATAAAAAGATCCTATACTGTATATTTATCAATTTTACAATTTTAATTTCCTAAATAATTATATTTTCAGGTGTGAATTTATCTCTGAGATGTGAAAAAATTCTAGACATTTTTAGCTTTAAAACTTTTTGGAAGATGTCTACGTGTTTAAAGATCAATATATCCTATATATGCATTTCATTAGTAATTTTACATTGGACAAAATCCGAATAACTTAAAAACACTGTTCGAGCATAAAACTTGTAATAATTCATATACCATCTTGAATTAAAAAAGAATATTTGTAATATTTCCATAATAAACAGTTGTATTAATCTATTGTATCTAATAAAATATTTTAAATGGTCTGAAAAAGACCTATACATATACATTTTCTATAAAATTTTATAATGTTGTAAAATTTGTTTATTGATATTATTTATTGAAGTATAATATTAATTTTTTTGGTTCTTTCTACCCGGACGTGATAAATACGCGCGAGCTTTTCAGATGACTCTATAATTGGTGAATTCAAACCACTTGGTTTGTATTCACCAGTCGCAGGCCACCTGCAAAATCCGCGCGTTTATTATGACTAGAACGGCCATTCTACACGGAGCACGTTAGCTTTATCAGAAGTCTCTGTAATTGGTGAATAAAAACCATATGGTCTTATTGCTAATCAATGAGACATGTGCTAAAGCTTGCCCACGTTAATAACGTTCGTGTAGAATGGCCTTTGGACTAAACATAGCTAATCAATTATAATATTAAATATTTATTTTGTTTGTTATATATATTCCATGTCCTTTTCTTACATATGTAATTTAATTAATATTTTGCAAATAATTCATATCCTTCATTTCTTAGCTTTGAATAGAGCTATCATCTTACATTAATAATGTCTTGATAAGTTTATATTTGAAATGAGTCTCATAAATTGTAATTTTAATTATTTTTTTTATATACACTTTCACTGCTTCTAGCGGTTCGAGTAAAAAATACGGTACCTTCGCTAACTTGTGTTAATTTTGTTCTACACAAGTAGAAGGATTTAAAAGTAGAAGGATTAGGATTTAAAATTAGGATTAGGATTTAAAATTAGGATTTAAAATTAGGATTAAAATATTTTTCATAAATTGTATGATTTTTTAAAAATTTTATTTGGGATATTAAAATAGAATTTTTTTTATTTTAAATCTTATGGGAGGTTGGCTTGAGTTCCCTCTTTTCTACGTCTATGGTGACTTGGGGGGGAATAGGTAGTACAGATGGAGTAATGAAAAAGGTGGAGAAGATTTGGGGAGTTTTCATGAGACGTAAGTTGGCAACCCCAAAGTAGGCACAAACAAACCTAGTTTGCAGTGATTTTTCTACAAGGGATGCATTATTTTCAAATTAAGAAAACGCATGCTAAAATTAAAAAAAAAAGACTATTTGTGCAGTTGTGGGATGCAGTACAAGTTCCAAATCGATAAAGGATGCTATTATTTCCACTTCAAAGGTAAATTAAATTATAAAATAAATTATCGCCAAGTACTGGGGCAAAGTGGTGCTTTGGAATAGCGCCAAATACTTCGCCTGTACCTACTTTTTAAACGATTGTTTACGTCAAATTGCAAACCGGTTTTTGACTTGATCGCACCTCCACCTTCTTCTTTACTCCGTGGTAGTAAAAGGATGAAAAATTGCGTGACGTACTAAATGAACTCTAATTTGTAATGCAATATAATAGGTTAATTAAAAACTAGCTCTTCTGGTGAAAAAACTCAATTGCCAAATGGCGATGTAGTGGTTATCGTGTACTTTTCTTTTACCCTTTGAATTGGTTACAGCATGATCCTGGTCGGCTGTTCCATGTACGCACTGGTGCTCGGGTTCACAAAAAACGGGTTGATCAAACTCACGGTCACGCCCGAGCCTGCCTCACGCCCGTGGCTCGCGCCGCCGTCGTGCAGCTTCCTCATGTGCTTCTTGAGGTCGAAATTCCTGCAGAAGCCTTTCCCGCAGACCTTGCACGTGTACGGCTTCTTGTCGTTGTGCGTGTGCATGTGGAACGTCAGATTGTACACTTGGTGGAACGCCTTGTTGCAGACGCTGCACTTGTACGCCTTCTCGCCGCTGTGGGTGAGCTTGTGGTTCTTGTAGTTGCCCTTCTGGTGGAAACCTTTACCGCAGTACTCGCACACCCACGGTTTGTATCCTGCATGGATGCGGATGTGGGTGTTGAGGGTGGAGCTCCTGTTGAAGGCCTTCCCGCAGGTGTGGCACTTGTGGGGCTTCTCCTGCGTGTGGATGATCTTGTGGCGACAGAGGGTGCTGGCCTGTCTGAACCCTTTTCCGCACACCTTGCACACGAAGGGACGGGCCCCCGTGTGAACGGGCATGTGCCTCGTCAGGTTGTAGTGGGCGTTGAAGACCTTCCCGCATTCCGGACATGTGAACGTCTTTTGCTTGTTCTGAGCGTTCCGTTTCTGCTGATGGTGCCTCACGGGACTCGAACCATCCGCGGAGGACTCGGAAGAATTCTTCGAATCGAATCTCGCGACGGGCGAACTCATCGTCTGGGGAGGGGGGCAGATGGATTCGGTGTCGACGACCACCTCTTCGACCTGCCTCGATCCGGAATTGGTGGCAAACACCGGTTGGGGTCGTATGACCTTGTGAATGGGGTCTATGGTGGAGGATGAGACCTCGTCCCAAGGGGGGTCTGCGTTGTTTCTGACCAAGTGCTGGGGTGGCAAAGCAGCCGCGTACATGAACCCATAATGCCTGAGTAGATCTTGAGATCTCTGCTGTAGGAATCGCGTGGATGGGCAAGTTGTATTGTTCAGGTGACACCTCATGTCCTGGGAATTCTCCACAAGGCGCTTGAGGGCCATCTCGTACATGGCATCGACATTCACGTGGGGGTATCGTCCTTGGTTGAAGTTCATCGCCATTTGTTCCGCCTCCTCCAGCCCCCGGCCGGGAGGCGGGAAGGCGAGGAGTGGGTTCACCATGAGTGGATTGATGAGAGACATCCTTTTGTTGAAGTCCTCGAACATGACGTTCAGCAAAGGAGCGATGCCTTTGTCCGAGGGGGTAGTTGGCGGTTTCTTGGGGCCCGGCTCCATTATCTTGGCGATGGAGAACGCCAAGGAGTGCGGTTTTTCCTTGGGGGCTTTGTTGTCCACCTCTGTTCTTTTTATCGGGCTGCTCTCTGAGCTCGATGGCGGCGACGGAGGTGGAATGAGGGAGGTGGGTGAGGCGGCCATGGTTTTCCTCGATAAGGTTGGGCTGATCAATTGAGATGGCTGACCTTGTTGATCAAATTTCATGAGGTGATCTGAAAGAAAATAAAAAGAATTTTGAAGTGTGTCTGAGACTAAAAGTGAAGGAATTCCATGTTATTTTAAACTGATGTTTGGCTCCGTGTTATTGGGTAACCCGTTAAGACATATGCATTAAAAAAAATTGAGTACCACACATTGAGAACCGCTTCTATGTTTCCTTCTATGTTTGGAAAGTTAACAATTTTGGCCATTTTTCGAACATTTGGCATCAATGGAAGTTAATCTGAAAAGTTCCTTTACTTCTAATTGCCAGTAGACTTGTACGTTTGATGAAGTCGTACGTCTGATATGGTTTTTAATATTTCAACTTGAATGATGTATCTTCAATTGTCTCTGTTTTATGTTAGTTACACGATTAATTGTTCCAAGTGTTGAAACGGGGGGAAATGATGACAGTCCATAAAAAAATTAAAATATCGAAATTATGAGTATGCTAATGAGGCATAACACTAATATTCGTTCTTTGCCCACTCTCTCTAGATAGACCATCATCGTTCTTCCCCAGGACCCTTTAACCACCACAAATCCAACCATCACTCAAACCATCAAAGATCAAAATCATCAAAAGAAAGGATCCCTCAAAGAAACAACGGAAAAGAGACCCCCTCAAACAATCGAATCCCGGGTTCCTTTGATGATCTATCTACATGTACTCCACTCGCCCACTAACCACTGTACCGAAGCACACAGACACAAAAATCCCAAAGCCAACTTCCCGACGGTTCTTTCTGAAGCGTGTGTTTGTCCAACCCTCTCAGCACACGGTCAGAGGGGCTGTTTGAGCTGCCCTCGTGTGATGTGTCCTCCTGTTTGCCCAGAAGTGGGACAAGAGTGGCGGTGCACCCCCCTGGGGGACCAGGGGGAGTAGGGGGGGGGGTTTCCAGAAGGAAGCCGGGGTCTTTTCCAATCGCTGAGCCGTGAATAATCGTCTTCCTTTGATGGGGATGAATGACTTTTTTTTTTTAATTCGATGATGTGTAAATATAATGGGAGTGGGAGGGGAGAGTTATTAGAGATATTAACAGTGAAAAGTTATGTTTAGAGGGAGTGAGATTATTATTATTTATTTTTTTAATTTGGTGTGTAACGTCATAAAACTTTTTATCACTATCCGGAGGCCTCCGTGGCTGAGCGGTTAAAGGCGTCAGCTGGGAATTCGAAGATTCCTGGTTCGATCCTAGGCGATGGACTTGACAAAGAAAAGTAAAAAAGTAGTGATCTTGTGGCCAGCTTCGCTACAAAATACTAGAAAAGTCGTCCAGAACATCCGTTTTTTTGGATAATTAATGTCGCACTAGAGCTGCACAGTGGGCTATTGGCGACGGTTCGGGGTCTATCTCGAAGGAAAGACACGGGTACGTTGCCTCGTTATTTTAGTATTTTAGAACCATGGTCAGATGACGAGGAAAAACCTGAGCTGGCACCCGCCTGGCCTCGAACCACGAATCTTCGCATTCGCAGCTGACGCCTTTAACCGTTCGGCCACGGAGGCCTCTCAGAACATCCGGACAAATTAACGGCGTGTATACGTGACTGGTGCACGATAAATCTGATCGAGGTCCAAAGTCCCGACGTCTATTGAAGGCGTTGGGGTGCCAGTTCAGGTGTTTCCTCGTCATCTGACCATGATTCTAAAATAACGAGGTACATGAATGAATATGTGTGTGAAAGTGTATGTGTTCCCGGGTCTTTCCTTCGAGATAGACCCCGAACCGTCGCCAATAGCCCACTGTGCAGCTCTAGTGCGACGTTTAGTAACCAAACCAAACCTTATCACTATCCGTCAAAACGAGTGCTTGATATTCACGGAGAAAAGAAGAAGGTGGAGGTGATTTTGCGAGATTTTCCAGAAAGTAAGCCACTGATCTCTAACTGTAACTTCTGGATTCGGCAAGACATTTTGTTAACATGAAGCCAATGTGGAAGCAATTATACTTTGCCCTACATTCTTCGCTATCACTATATTTCGTATATTTTTCATGTTGACGTAAGCCGACATGTATTGCTTTTGGCCGAGTTTTTTTCTATTCTCTTTTGAAACCCATTTTAAATGAAATCTGCTATTACAATAGAAAGTCATGTGCAAGTCAAAGTCGAAGTAGTTAACCCTCCCAGTGACCGAAGTCCAATTTCCATTTACCTGGTGAGCGTCACCCATCTTAAAAGCGTGTGGCCTTCTTAGCGGCAGGGTAGTTTTAAGTGCCAAGTTCCTTCCCCCCTTTTTGCGGTTTAGCAAGTGACAGTGATATATTGCTCAATTAGCGGAATGAGGGACCGGACCCAGGAAGGAGGGGTTCGTCTTCTTCTTTCGCGACAACGCTTCCCCTTTCGCCCGTGGGCAACAGATCATTAGTGCACAAAAGAGATGCCCGGTGTGGAACAGGGGTGTGGAAATAACCCTCACTTTAGTTCGCCAGATGTGGTCGTCTTCAGTAAAGGAAGATTCAGTTTGAATGGTCCTGTGGTTTGTAGTGTGCATTGTCGCACTGGGAAGTGTTTTCTACAGATAGCATTTGTTTTCTATTCAAGGAAGTAGGGCTTTTTTACAACTTTTGCCTTTGCCCAACAAATAAAGATTCAACATTTAGAAGATGTGTTCGATAACTGAGAGCCTGCATTTTACTATTTTCCTAATACAAAAAAAAACTGAATATATGCTTATTTTTCATGGTTGTGTGGATTATATAATTTTTTTATTACCCACTATTGATTACCCAAGTATTTCAAAATAAAGTTGCAGATTTATGGTATAGACAGTATTTTACCAATCCCATTACAATTAAAATTTTAAGAATCACTAAAGCCGCGAAATGTAAAAATATCATACAATTTTAGTTATATTTAAAAGTCTTACTATAATTAAAAATAATTAATAGTGTTCCGTCCTAAGCTGTTAATCACTACAAGTATATACGAAGAAATAGCAAAATATTACGCGGGATGAAGATTTTTTCTTTACAGACAATGATACGAGTATATTGTAATAAAATTCACAACCATTGAAAAGGGGTGTTTGTTAAAGTAAACAGTGTAAGTTTAAGGCCTTTTTTCACACACCGGGGAAACCGGTGCCGGTGATGACACCGGTGCCAGATGCAATGTTACAGTATACAATGTCGGATCGGACTCCGTAAAAAAGTTCTAATTTAATAACATTGCTTCCTGCTGCCGGTGCCGTAGCCGACTCCGGTTTTCCCGGTGTAAAGCTTGAAGATACTACCCCGCACTCGTTTAGAGTTGACTTTTTTTCAGTTACCATGTAGTCAGTGATCAGTTTTTGCGACGACCGTTGTTTCACAAGGCGCTTGTATATGTCTTGGTAGCCAGATAATCAATTATGTTCCAATTTGATTGAAATTTTCATATACCGCACAAAAAAAAATCGCACCAAAACAGGTTTGAGTGTAATCAGATTATTTATTCTTAAAAAAATAGCTTAAAATAAAAAAAAAACAGCGCAACTTGGGGTTACTTGACCAATACAATCCACATCTCTCAAAAGAAACACATTCATTCCTAACAAGTCCCTCCTCTTGAACCCAGTGCAGGGTGCGAATATGAGCAATATTCGCACCCTTCTCAGGAAGACTAACTTTGCATTCATTACACGTAGCTTCAGTATGGAGGCAACTAGTTTTCGCAAACAATGCGCCTCTTTAGTCAGCAGGTAGCAGCGGGACAGTAATTGTCGCAGGAATGTTACACAGAATGCTCTCTGTACAACATAATGAATAGCTAGGGGTTTGTTGAGGGGATTGGGAGACATAACAATAGAGTTACACAGTGGGCGTCAGTTCACGATCTATCCATAAGGAAAAACTCGGGAACACATCCTCGTAATTTTGAACCGTGATCAGCTGACTAGGACAAGACCTGAGCATGCACCCCATGCACCAGACATAGGCTCGGCGACTTCAAACCACGACAGATGAAACGCGCACCAATATATTCAGAATGGACATTTTTTTTTTTGCCTATGAAAACCTACGCGTACGAAGCTGGCAACCCTCCGATCACGACCTCGCTGCGCTTTAGAAGTCGATATTTGAACTCACAGCACACCAATTACAAAGTTTACGACTTTACCACTAGCCTTCCATTGAACTTATAAAACTAGGAAAAGAGTATTTTAAATTAATCCCAAGATAATTGCGTAAGATTTTCGATTTTATTTAAATAATAAATCTGTAAATGTTTCATAAAAGATCTTATTTGCTACTTTATAATTATAATAAAAAACATTTCTGCATAGTTTTAATAAAGAATTTACTAAACAGATAATTGAACTTTAGATAAACTTCGTTACTAAAATAAAATTTTATTTTAAAAATCAAAACATGTAGTCATTGAATAATAGGTTTCCCAATTCATTGAATTCGACAAGTATATATTATCAACCTCCCATGGGTGTGGTATGTCAAATTGGATATTGACGGACCACAAACAATTCAATATTCAAATTGAATGACTGACAACCTGTAGGTGAATCAGCGGTAAAATATTAGACTCATAATTGGAGGGTTGTGGCTTCAAATATCGATTTTAACAGTGCAGCAAGCTCGTGATTGGACAATTGCCAGTTTCGTTCCTCCGTACGAAACATCAGCCGTGTATAGTGAGATGGTGCACGTTAAATCTGCCATGGTCTAAAGTCTTCACGCCTATGTTAGATGAAGGTTGTGCAGCTCAGGTCTGTCCTCGTTATCTGAATATGTCCGTGGTTAAAATTGAATCATTTATTTCAGAAACTAACTAAACTCGGGGACAACTTAAGCTGAGCCTAAAGTAATTGAATATTTACATATATCATAGCTTCCGCTTTAGGTTCAACTTAGGTTGTACCCGAGTACAGTGTATTATTTTTTTTAAGTTTTCGGAAAAACAAAGAAAACATTCTATCTTCTATATTAATATTGATTTTTACTTAGAAAATTTAGAATATTAGAAAACATCTTCCCGTTCTTTCAAAATTTTAATTCTTCAGAACCACATAAACTAATAGTTATGGGAACAGCAGGCCACACTACCCACAAAAAATTTAAATTAAAAGAAAACACATAAGTCGATTTGAATGACTTAAGAAAAATTCACGCCAAATTTGAAGAAAATCAAACAACGCAGCGTTTGGTTGTGAAAGCGTAACAAACAAATTTGCTTATATGTAAAAGTCCCTAATAATAGTTTCTACGAGAATCTGTCTTTTCGAAAGTAAAATTGTTCGGTAAGTCTTTTGATTTATTGCAAATATAATTTAAATTAAAGGCAAATTATCAAACTTTTATTTTCTTTCATAAGATGGAACAGTATTAGCTTCAAATATTTATACCGATAATTTTCCATAAATGGTGCATTATGGTTTAATTTTTTTTGAAAAAGAAATCGATCATATTTTATGTAATTCGATATAACTATCAAATGAATAGGATAAGGCACACGGAAACGTGAAAAGTTCTAATTGGATAACAACGCCTTCGATCGCCGGTGCAGTCACCGGCTCCGGTTTTCCCAGTGTGTGAAAAACGGCCCTTAGAAAGATGAAGTCCTTACCCATCATCATATTTACTACACAAATACACTGTCGAATACTCAAATATTTTTGGTATTTATTTTGTGCATTTAGAAAGGAGTGGTCCCCGTCTTTTCAAGTTTTCGTGTTTGTGGTCCGCGACCATCTAAAGGTTGGGAATCACTGATGTAGCCAGACAAAGAAAATAATACTCACATCGTCCCTTAACTTTTAATTTAAAAACAACACCTTAGTCTTTGTGAGACGCAGTAATAAATGTACTACATATTGTAAGATAAATTTAAAATAAAAATCTATGTTGATAAATATTTAGATATTTGGTTTTAATGGTTTTCAAGCTTTATTTTAAGTTAAAATTTGAATTTTAAAAATTATGTAGGCCATTTAAAAATTCTTCAACATCAAAACGCTGTTCAAACATGTAAATACAACCTCTCCTAATCTGTTTTTTTTTTTAATTAATGATTTTCCCCTTGTAATAAAATGAATTAAAAAAATGGGTATTTGTTATTCTATATTGTCGTAAATAGAAAATTGTTAATATAAATTCCGTGCAATGTGATATGAACAATTATCCAAATACAGGAATCACACATTGTTTATCTTATAAAAACCTCTTTCCTTTCCCACTCATATTAATAAACTTGTCAATCACAGTTTTCTATTCCTCGTCAATATGCTTTCTCGTCCCCATCTCACAGACTTTGTCCGGGGCGATCGTTGACTCGCTTTGTTCCTTCCACTCGCAAGCGTTTTTCAATTACCCATGGAAACACACCTGGTCACAGTGGCAGCCGTACAAAGGAATCGTGTTTCTTTGGTCTTTTCTTTTCGGCAAGGAGACCGGTTAGCAATTGACATTCACTAGCCACATAAAAAGCACAACACTTCAGGACCTTTTCTTCTAACTCCTTTTAGTTCCCCTAAACCCAGTGTAGGGCAGGGCAGAATGTAAATTGAAGTCGTCATTAGTGTCTGCTCGCCTTGCATAACACATGTGGCTCACTGTATACCCATCGCCTACTGAAATCAACCAGTTTTCGCCAACAATGGGACTATGGAAGCAGCCGACCCGATTTGACTACAGACAAACTGTACAACTTAGCAAGTAGACAAGGAAAGAATGTAACATATGATTATAATGGATTTATGTATGTGTAAATTAATACTAATAGAACTACGAAAGATTTTCAATCTTTAAACTTTTCTCTGAAAAGAATTAACATTTAAAAAAAAAAATCTCTGCAATCTATTTTGTAATTTTTATGGATTTACTAACAAGCAATTGATTCTTAGAAATAGGTTGAATTTTCGAACTGAATTTGAATATTCTTATATACCTCAATTCATTTAATAATTTCTTATATGGCACTTCATAATCATCAGCGTTTGAATTGGAGTGTCTATTAACGATTTAATAAAAAAAATCCTTAAGTTGTTCTTTTACAAAGACAACCATAAAATAATATTCATATTTTTGTTTGCCTGGCTGAATGGGGTTTCATGTAATTTAAAACAGATACTACAAAATATGTTAAAATCTAAAATTGCAGTTTCATTGTTCGCACTATTCGTAATCATTCTGAAGTTTTAATGCCAAAATTGATTTCAGTACAATTATTAGTAGAATTATTATTAGTAGAGTACAATTATTAGTATTAGTAGAAAGCCAAGTGGCTGCATTCATGTCGTGCGTGTTTCTTGTCTTGGAAATATTTTACACATAATTCTTAATTTTAAGGTTTAATAAATACCCATTTTAATTTAATTTATGCAACTTAAGTGGTTCTGGCACTAAACTTTTTATTAAAAAAGCTAATGTATGTATGAATTATTGTATTGAGAATAAAAAAAAAGACTATAAAGAGGCTTTTCGAGTTCGTAATTAAATAGGACAATTAAGATTAAAAAAGCGCACTAGGTACCTAATATATATAAATTGGGTTTTAAATGTAAGTTGAATCGGTCTAAATTGTCTTACAAATATATTACTAAAGCAGCCAACATATTATCTCAAAAATGCATACACAAACTAGAATTGGGATTACGTGTAATTATGAGGTCCAAAAAACCCTAAATATTATTATTAGGTTAAAATCAAAGCTTACAATGCACATTTATTAAAATTTCTAATATTATTATATAATTTGTTTGGAGTATCGTCGTACTATATCTATACAATGGAATATTGATGAGGTTACTGGACATAAAACAAAAAGTTTCGGGAACAATGCCTCGATTTTTTTAACTACGGTTAGATGACAAGGAGGGCACTTGAGTTGTCATTGCACTTTACAAGCTTTTAAAATAAAGTTAATACAAAGGTCATATGATCCATGAAAGGTATAACGTGCAATAACTCTCATTACATGATAAGTTTCCAATTAAATTTGTCTGGGATAGAACAAGAGATTATCCAATCTCGAGAATTTCAGCATGCCAATATGCTGATAAAACCTAAGATAATAACACTGCTCCTATATTTTACGCTTTGATAACTCGAAAAATATTTCGAAAAGTTAATTTTTTTTCTTAAAATCTAAATATATTCGTTGCGATTTGTTATGAGTTAATTCCAATAAATTTATAATTTTTTTGTAACCGATTATTAATCAATCAATAAATAAATAACATTTATTATTTCTAGCAACAAAAAAGGGCTTAAAACTGTAAAATCCTTTAAAACATTTTACTGCAGTTTATGAAAAAAATATATTTATGAACTTTTCAGAGTGCGTTCAGAAAACTATCCGCTGATTTTCATTTTTACAAAATATTTGAAGATTTACTGCCGACACTTTTAATTGATGTACTAAAGTAATAAATTTAATAAGTAATTAAATAATTTTAGTAAAACACTAAAATAGTATTAATATGATGTAATACTTTTTTTAGTACAAATATACTTAGTTTTAATTAGATGAAGGAAGTTTAATTAAATTAAATAACTTATTGTTATTTGAAATGTATTTTTAATACATATTAATAAGCTCAAAAACTATTAGAATTTTCAGTTAAAACTTTTCAATTGTCACCATCCTTCCACTTTAAATCCGAATAAAAGAGTATAATTAATCCCTAATCTTTTAATTATTTAATTTTACAATAAATCATAACAAAAAAATATTATTTTTCATAACTTATCTTTTAACTTTTTTACAATAGCAATTATTATATTCAGCACATTATCAGATTCGTTCTGCAATTAATAATATCGACATTCCATCTAAATATGAATTCGAATACTTAATGTTAGCAAAATCTGAAATTAATTTAAAAAATCAATATTAGGTTTATAAATCATCTCTTTACGCTTATCAAGTAGATAACTACAACGTTGCCGTCTTCTACAAAAGTGAATTGAGTCCTTCCCCCAAAAGGGGAAAGAACTCCCATATGTCTTTCAGCCCATCCCCCTAATTAGTACGCTATGGGAGGTCGGGGGGAAGGAAAAAAGATTAGAGACGAATATACTCGTCGGTGCCGCTCAGCGTGTAGAAAAGCTAGACGAGTATACTCGTCCTGTGCCACTTTCCGTACAGAAAAGTTTCCGAGATATCTCGTCGATGCCGCCAGGAGGGTTAAAAAGCATGAGAAAAAACTATTTGTTTTTCAATATAAAAATTAATTCTATAAGAAGAAAATATAACATTTATATACATTTAATATTTCTACAATGCTATAGTATTAAAAAACACCACTAAATCACTTTTAAAAAAATGTTGGGGCACAGTATGGCTGCTTCTACATCGATTCAAAGCGCCCATAGAGGAAACAAATTTTGAGCCTTCCAGAAAATACAGTTAAAGTTCAATGGAAGTCAGATAGCAACTTTAAAGTAGGTACAAAAAAACCTAACTGGCAGTGCGTTTTCAAAGAGGATTGCGTTATTTAACACACGAATTTTAGAGTACAAAAACCCAAAATATAACCGTTTGAGCAGTTGTGAGATGCAGTACAAGTTCCAAATCAATAAAGGATGTTCTTATTACCACTTCATGGGTTAATTAAATTATAAAATAAATTATCGCCAAATACTGATACAAAATAGTGCTTTGGAATTCGCCTTTTCTCCACCTTCAAATAGTTTTAACGTGAATACGGGTACAACGTTCATTCACTCGCAGAAATAACTCTAATTTTTGAGAATTATGCAATCGTCAAGCTTACTTTCATCATATTTGACAATCGTTTCGTCATTGGATCACAAGACTTTTGACAAAACAAGAATCCTCACATTTAAAAAAAAAGCAATTTACTCCTCATCTCATGTTTGGTTCTTATACGTATTTTGCTACAGATCAGACGTGCTTCTGTGGTATGGTCGGTAAAGCGTCGGTCCTGTAATTTCAATTCTAATCGACGGAATCGTGGGGAGTGTGGATACTTAAATCGAATATAACGATGAATTCAACTATTTCATTTGACTAGTTGATTATTCTACTATTCAGTTTACTAGTTTATTATTTTACTATTCAGTTGACTAGTTGTAAAAATTGTGTGAAGTGGAATATGACGATTTGTGGAATATTTCAGCATAAAGATAAAATATTATTCTGAAGTTTAACTGATGCGGCATGGGAAACTTAAACAGGTTCAGGGTGAGCTTTCCCGCAATATGCAAGAAAGAGCAAGCAGAGCAACAAAATATTCACAAAACAAACCATGGGCCAAAAATGAGCTGTGCCTACCCGATTTTTAAACAAAATTTTGAATACAGGGATGGGAAAGCATTAGAAATACTTTTAAACTGAAAATTTTTGATTCAAAAACTTCTTCTGTATTGTTCATCTCTGATGGCTAAATGGCCTCAGTGATGTCACATTTGTGTATATGGTTTAGATTAGCCGATTGGTTAATTTACTGAAACTCATTTTCTGATTAGCTAAAACCAGTATTGATGGATATATTACCCATCAATACTGGGCAATTAACAGGAGCCAGACTATATATTTCAAATGGAGAAATTGAAAATTAAATCCTTTTAGCAAATAAGTTAAAGCACGTATATACATTGATATGTTGCTGTATTCCTGATGTAAACGAGACATTTATGAAAACTATTAAGTTACAATAGCATTGTTTCATTGCTTCCATTAAATTTATCCATTCTTTTGGAAAGCATTCTTATTGTTCTAATTTTCTATCTCATATTATGTGCAAAAGAGAAATATTTATTAGAACAGCGATTAGTATAATTAAAGTGTGATTGCCTAAAATACACTTGAATAACTCGTGAATTTAACGACAAAAGAGGGAACAGAATACAATGACATCACATTGGGAACTCATCAGAAACAAAAAGTACTAAATTAACAGAATGATCACCAATTGTTGGGCGATGAGCATTGTTTGGCTATTTAGCTACACACGTAACAAACTATCACTTTTACTATGACTTAACAAACTTTGTTTGTTACTATTAAAGCTAAGCGACTTATTTAAAATATAAGTATCAAAGTAGTTGGGGAAAAATAATGTTTTATTATTCTAATATATGTGATAACAGCCAAAACAATAATCATCGCCCAATTTATGACCCACCCTTGTAAAATATTGGATATCTTTATAATGCGTATTAATTTATTACATGTTAAACTAATGAATGAATTCCTTTACATTTCAAACAAACAATCGCCAATATAATCTGGACAATGTTTCTGGAAATTTCCAGCAGTAAAATGCTTTATTTAACTATAGAAGTTAAGTATACCATTGCTGCTGCATCCGTTCAAAATCTAAAACAAGGGAAATATGAATTGTCAACATGCGTGCTTTATGCTTTTCGTGGTGGAACACGGCGAACAATCGCATGCGACGGCCGAATGGGAAAATCCATTTGGTCCGTCAACAATGAATGCTTTTCTGTTTGCACGCACGTCGAAAATCTTCTAATTTCAGTATTGATCTTTCACAGAACGAGTAACCGCATTTGCGTGCTATGCAGAAGGCAAAAGTGAAAGTTGTCACTGTGGTCGGATGAACGCTCAGCCATTGAATGGAATTTGGGTTATTGTTAACTTTTTTTTCATTTTAGAGGTTAACCGGATTGTTGCATAACACGGTCCATTTATTATTCACTGTTAAAAATTGGTACTCAAAAATAAGTCAAATGTAATTAATAATTTTTGATTATATTCGATGCTTATCATAGCTCCAAAGACATGTACTCAAATATAAGTACACTGGGTAAAAATGAATAAAAATCAGTTGCTGGCCTACATAGGCTTCCTTCATAAATCACTTTCAATATAAATATCAACAATTACAATTAATAATTACAGGGAATCGAACCCAGATCCTAACGGATCTCAGCCCGATGCCTTATACGTTAAACTACCAGGCGATGTGAAAAAGTTATGAACAGAAGACATGTTAAAAAGTTGTGGAATATGAAGTAAAAAAATTTAGTTGTATTAATAACAAAAGCAATTGTCCTACCATCGTGTTATAAATAGCAGTGATGTTAAAAAGTTGTGTCAAAAGAATGGGAAGTAAGATAACTGAATTGAAATAACTCAGTTTCCATTTAAGCAATCGACATCAATTAATGTGGACAGCCATCTTCTGAACACATATTTTAGGTTTTTCAAGTCGCTTTGTTAAGATGGCTTATGAACAGAAGCTCAGATTAACAATTTTAAATCACACTGCTCATTTTTGTGAGAGTATGGTTATTTAAATTTGAGTACGTCATCGGTAATTTACTACGGCAATAGTACTCAAAGAAAAATAAGTAGGTTCAGGTTCTCATTTTTAAGTACAATTTTATTACAGTGTACGCATACTTAATTTGACTAATTTTTGAATTTCTGAGATTTTTTTCGAAAGTTTTTGGATAATTTTTGTTTGCTTATTCTAAAACAGTTAATATTTTCAATATCCAATAAAAATAATGAAATTTTGCAAAGTAAACTTTAGCATTTGTAACAAAACTTTCGAGATTTATAACTTTAAAAATAAAGCAATGAATTGAATTTCAAAATAATTACGATCATTAAGACAGTCTCAAAGCACAAAAATGCGTACTTTTCATCAAAGTTAATAATTAAATTATCCTTGTTTCATTTGCGAATAAAATTCTCCTTCATCAAAATAGGACGATCTTGATAATGAATGCCTTTGTACGGAAAACATTGAACCAATCAGATATCACAACATTAATTAGCTGCATGATGGGGGGTTTGAATTGAACCCATTGTTAGATTTTTAATGAATGTATCTCATAGTTATTGAGAATTCAATGACAATCCTTAATTTTGATCATTGTTATTGTAATAAGATACTTGACAATTTCCCCTTAATATAGTGGAGTACGCTGTTGAATATTTTTAGATACCTACTACGAATGTAAATATCATCGCAATTAATCGTTTCAATGCAAAAAAAAAAATACATGAGAATTTTAGCAATTAAGAAGCAAAAATGTAGTATAAAACCCCCCAATCAAATAATAGTCTAGTTCTATACTATTTATTTTAGATGTGGCATTTAAAAAAATAATTGTTGGTTATATATTAAGAATAGGAATTTTTTACCATTGAGTGTTTATTTCATTATTGTTAGATATAATCCAAATACCTTCGTCGAATATAATGACAGATTTATAAAATAAGGAACAAAATGAATTTGTGGCTAGTTAATTTATGAAGAAAAAAATTATAAATAATTTATGTCAAGCCATGAGCAATTACAATTAAAAGAACGTAAGAATATTTCAAGTAGACAAATATCAGTTTGTACACCCACATTTTTATTTTCAATACTTGAATTTAAAAAAAATACGTTTCTCCACACGATTTTAGGCTTATATAGTCGCCCTGAGTCGAAATAGGTTTAAATAAAGAAAAAAAATTATCTTTAAAGACGTGGTATATAATGTCACGTCTTTATTATAATAAAAACATATAATGTTACTTTATTTAAATTATACATACAAGTTAACGGTATATATCGAAAGCCAAGTTAAGTTATTGTTTTATTTTGGTTGTTCAGACTTCGATTTTTTTTAATGTTATGGCAATGTCTTTTAAAATGATTTTACAATTGGTATATAAGTTAAAATCTTTTAGAAATTGGCTCAAAAGACTAACAAAATAAGCTATTTTAATCCGAAATATTGCGGAATATTTAATCCGATATATGGAAATGGGGCACATCATGTCTGCCTCTACATCGGCTTCAAGTCAACAAAAGGGCTTGCCCTATCCAGAAGTTACAGTTAGAAATCAGTGGGATGTGTTTGCTGCAGATGCCTATTTGAATAGTTAATATTTTTAGAAGTTGGAGGCACGAAACACACATTGCTGAACGTCCTGAAGCAGTTCGTTTTGACCAGAACTATGTTATTGTTTCGGATCTCTGGTAGAACTGTTCGAAAGGTGAGAAATTCGGTCACGTCACTGTGAACCAGCGTCAACCTAAAGGGTTTTACGAAGGATATTGAAACAAAAACCGTTAATTTAATAGATCTCCAAAGCAAACTGCAGTTTTTCGGCATGAAATCTTCAACGTTACATTTTTGATAAATGTTTTATGCTGCCTTTTCTTGTTAGAATTCTTCAAATATTTTTCTAGATTTTTATAAATTCGTTTTTTGCATTTTAGCAAAAATATATTATTGGGATTTTTTTTAGCGTTTTTCTAAAAAAGCAGAGTAAAAGTAAAACGTTGTGGATCACCCACATAAGCGCACGTTTAAAGTGAAACAAGCTTCTTTTGCTAATTTTCTTAAAAGGCTTTATAACATTGAAAAACAAGAAGTTAATACAGTGGATAAAAACGTTTAGCGGTTCGATTCCCGGTAAAGATAAATATTTAAAATTCATCAAAAATCTGAATTCCTCCACTTTAAATTTTTTAAATGCACTTAACCCTTTGCACTCCAAGAACACTTTGCGATTTGTGTTCTTTCTATGGAACAGTTATTCCTCTTTACGTTCTTTTCCACAGATTTTTTTTATACTCATAAAGGGAAAAAAAATCCTAATCTGTTTTGTATTTGCAAGAGAACAAGTTGAAAAAAAAGATTGATGTTCTAAACATAAGATCATGCTGTTCTCCTTTATTTTAAAGAACAGGTAAACAAAAGAACTCGTCGTTATGTTGGCGCCTGAGAGGCGACATCGGAGTGCAAAGGGTTAAATTATAAAACAACAACAAAATCAAAATGATTCGAGTTTTAAATTATCCAAACACTTAATGATAAACAAAACACACAGCAAACCACAGCTGACACATCAACGCCGACTTAAACTTGTAGTTGATTTGTAGTCATGCGCTACTCATACTTCCGTTCCATGCTTGATTTCCGTGTCGAGGTCAGTGAGATTTACTAAGAAGTTTCATTTAAAAAAAAAACACCACAGCTTAAAAACTCTACATCCTCTACGTCGGAAAGGGACGGGGAGTTCAAAGCAGTCAGTTGCCGTCGGGATGGTCCCATGTGCGGCGAGGCAGATGAGGTTTCTTCCGCACAAATACTTTCTCGGATCGGTTCCCACTGCCTGCCATCGATCGGGGAGTGATTTACGGGTACACATTCACAGGCTGGCTCTTGCTTTGGGATTCAAAGTGGGCGATCGTTGAAATCGATTACTCAACTTTAAAATCCCCACTTCTTTATTACATTACTTTCCCTTGTGTTTCATTTAAGGCAGTGGTTCACTAGTAAACATGCATGCTCGTTTTTTGAAGAACTTTTTTCATTTTTGATGTAACAGACGCATGATAAATGCTTTGATTAAGCATTTCATCTAACTAAAAAGTATTATTTCATCGTTTTTTTCGCGATAAAATTTATTTCGTCATAAATGAGGACGATCTATATCTATAATAATACAAGAAAGTGTATTTGGCACGCCAAACTCATACTTCATCTGCGTATAAAATAAAAGGCTGAAACTATATATATATATACTATATTTATATATATATATATACTATTTTGCCTCATGTTGTGCAGCTGAGGCTCATAATTGTAAAATTCCGTTTATTAATTTTTAAATGAATTTGTAATGCCCATTTAAAAAGAAATAGTATCAACATTGTTATAAAATCATAATACGTTACCAACAATATATACTTTAAACTAAATTATTAGTATATGTTTTTTTTACTTGAAACAATTGTCAAAATAAATCTTTTATATAAAATCTTTTATATAAAATATTTTAGAAAAAAGAAATAGAAAGAACATATTTATATATTTTTTTAAAGTTATACTTCATCTAAGTTATACTATAGCAAGAATGGTTACATTTTATTATTAAAATACTGTGGAGTTGAAAATATTGATTAATATATGCATTTCCAGACTTTGGTTTAGAGAATAATTGTTTCATTAATTCTTATATGGTATACATCGTTTTATTTAGCCCCGTGCGAAGAACGGGTATTTCTGCTATATTACGTATATATAAAGAAGAGTGCCTGTGGGATTGTTTGTTTTTTATACAAATCTACTGTTATATTCTGAAACTTGATGTTACTTGATGAAATTATGCACACTTGACTTTTAAATCAAGGGGAAGTCTATATGAAAATCAAGCAATAATCTCCAAAGTAACGCTGGGCCATATAGCTAGTTTCAATTTAAGAAATCGAGGATAGGCCTCGAACCAGGGATCTCTACGTCCGAAGTTGCGTGCTCTTCCACAGATTAAACGGAAAATTAATTAATTTGAATGAAAATTAATTAATTTAATGAAAATCAAGCAATAATCTCCAAAGTAACGCTGGGCCATATAGCTAGTTTCAATTTAAGAAAGCGAGGATAGGCCTCGAACCAGGGATCTCTACGTCCGAAGTTGCGTGCTCTTCCACAGATTAAACGGAAAATTAATTAATTTTTCAAACCAATGAATGTCAGGCAATCAACATGAACTAGAACCCTCTTATTCTAAAGATTATTGCTGTGTATATAGGTATACTCATTTTTTTCAATTCAATCTATGACGTTGAAGGTTGTTTTTTTATCAAATAAACACTTTTGACAACTAATTTCACTGTAAAAATAAAGGTACTTAAATATGAGTACCTGAACTCACTCGTTTTTCTTTGAGGACAATTGCATCGAAAATAAGGGATAACGTACTCAAATTTAAGTAATCGTATTTCCTCAAAATGAGCAGGGTAATTTAATATTGCTAATCTCAGCTTCTGTTCAAGCCATCTTCACAAAGCGACCTGACAAACTTAAAATAATTGTTCAGAAGACTGTTTTCCACATTATTTGATGTCGATTGCATAAATGAAAACTGAGTTATTGAAACTCAATTATCTTACTTCCATCTTTTGGCACTTTAAAAAATATATATGTTTATTAACTTCTTCAAGTCGTCTTAGTAGTTTAACGGATAACGCACTGAACGACGTAATATAGGTTCGATTCCCAGTAAATATTGGTTGTAATTGTTGATATTTATTGAAAGTGATTTATGAAGACAGCCCATGTCAACAAGCAATTACTCATTTAATTCATTGTGCTTATTTTTGAGTACTTGTCTTTTTCGAAATTGACACTTATGTATTCGGAGCTATGATAAGCATCGAATGTACTCAGAAATGAGCACATTTGAAATATTTTTGAATACCTATTTTAAACATTGCATTAGTCCGTTGTTCTACTGCATATCATAAACATAACATGGACGTAACCATGTTAAGGAAACGTAACTTAAAATATTACATGGTATAATATATTTTAAAACTATCTAAGTCTTAAGTTTCTTGCAGCATCTACAAATTTCGAAATTTACAAAATAATCGTATGACTTTATTTGTAGAAATAATCAATAATTAATATAGCATAATTATATGACATAATTACATGATGATATCAAAAAAATCTGTAACCCGCGCTGAAACAGCTGTGTAACTAGAAACAGCTGTGAAACGCTGTGTATAGTATACATATCGTTTATACACTTATTAAAATTATGAACTATTATAGAAGTAGAAAAAACTATTGTAACAAGTAGAATGTAACAAAACCATAGAATGAATAATTGTTTTTGTTGCATTCTGCTTGTTACAATAGTTTTTTCTACTGCTATAATCATATATATTACTTCTGTTGTAAATATCACTTTTACTGCTCTTAAATGCAACGAATCCCAAAAATTAAGGTATCACAAAAGAAAAAGAATGTATCGGATCAGTGACGAATCGCATTTTCAGAAAGCTGACAACCCAAGAAAGAATGCAAAAAATAGAAGAAAGAGTATTTTTTTAATAGAATTTTACTTGTAAAAAGCATTGATTGGCAACAGCTTTTATTTTTAGAAATTTACCGTTCTCCGTTGTCATGAAAATTTTTTTTTGATGTATTTGAAAAACTGAAAGTGAACACAGGGAGTTATAAAATGTTTAATGTAATCCATACACGTGACGTAATCAAGTGGATAATCATCATTTTCGAGACGGTATTTTTAAGGGAGCCAAGATGCATTTCTATCTTGATGGAGATGAAATCCTTCTGGTAACACACATCAAAAGAAACAATAGCTTTAATTAAACTCATTATAAAAAGTGTGCTGTTTTATTAAAATTATTGATTTCTGTAACTCAAAAAATCGCAAATTAATACGAAACTGATATTTATAGATTTTTAAGGCAGCGGTTATTCCTTAGATCGTAGATATGTAAAGATTTTATTTCATTACGTTGACGAAACTTATATATAGATGTCTAAACACTTATATATACATTTTAGCTTCGGTGAGTTTTAATGTTTTGGTTTGGTTAATTAACGTCGCACTACAGCCGCATAGTGGGCTATTGGCGACGGTTCGGGGCCTATCTCGAAGGAAAGACCCGGGAACGATGCCTCGTATTTTTGAACCATGGTCAGACGACGAGGAAACTCTTGAACTGGCACCCAACGCCTTTAACAGACCTCGGGACTTTGGACCCCGATCAGATTTATTGTGCAAAAGTCCCTTTAATATTTTGGAGAAAAAAATTTTTAAACTTCATATGCATTATTTTAACATTTATCTAAGAACTACGCAATGTTATTTACCTTGTGTACCTTGAATACCTTTGAAATCGGATGTTATTTAATTTAATATTTTTTAAAAATTTGATATGTTTAATAATCTATCTCGTAGACATTTTGTACCCTGTTAAAAAAAATATTCAAAAATAAGTAAAATGTACTCATTTTTAAGTACTTTCGATGTTTATCTTAGCTCCGAATACACAAGTTCCATTTTTAAAAAAGACATGTACTCAAAAATGAATAAAAAAAGTAGTATCTTGCCAACCTAGGCTGTTTTCATAAATCACTTTTAATAAATACCAATAATTACATACAATACTTATAGGGAACGAACCCAGATCCTGTAGCACCGCAGTTCAGCACCTTATGTACTGTTCTTCCAGGGCGACGTGAAGAAGTTTTAAACAGAAGAAATGTTAAAAATGTGTGCCAAAAGAATGGGAAGTAAGATAATTGAGTTGTAATAACTCAGTTTCCATTAAGCAATCGACATCAAATAATGTGGAAAACCATCTTCTGAACACCTATTTTAAGTTTGGCAGGTCTCTTTGTTAAGATGGCTTGAACAGAAGCTGAGATTAGCAATATTAATTTTTGTACGAAAGCACGATTACTTAAATTTGAGAGGGTCACTTATTTCCGACGCAATTGTACTCAAAGTAAAACGAGTATATTCAGGTACTCATTTTTAGGTACCTTTTTTTTACATTGAATGAAAGGGTTTGCAAACATTCCATTAAAAAGAAAAACTTTAAAAAATAACGCCAAATAAACAGTATATGTTTTATTTATCTTCTGAATTTTCCAGACCTTCTGAAAGGCATGTCATTTCTAGGAAAGGAATTGTTCCCGCGGGAATTCTCGGACGAGTACTCGAGTAGTTTACAATTTTATTAGTCATTTGACGAGCTTATTTTCAAAACGGAACATTCTTCTGTATCAAATTCAGCAGCCAAAACGAACGTTGCTTGGCGACGAAATTCTAGCGATTCACTTCTAAATGGGAATTGGAACAATTGAATTGAATCGTTTCGATTTCTTTGCCAAATAGCGTTCGCTACGGCTGCTGAATCCCAGTTAAGAAAATGATCCTTTTTAAAAATTAACTATTTAATTGTGGAACAAACATTCAAAACATGTTGTTTTGTCTAAAAGTTCCAAAAAATAGATTATTACATAATTGAAATCGTCTCACAATTTTCTATTGAGCTAAAATATTTTTTTGTTGTATTGAAATGAACTTTCAAAGATTAGTATAAAAGTCAATGCATTTAGGAAATGTAATTGCTAAACATCTAACTGTGATAAAACACGTTTTGAACGATTTCTCCACCTTTTGTAACATTCTGTAACAAACGGTTGCTCAAACTTGAGACAAAAGTTTAGTTATATATTCCCCATTCAAATTTTCCTTAAAAAATAACAAAGTAATTTCATCGAAATTCCCAAAATACTTTACGAAAAACTTACTAAAATATTTTATCGTGTTTGACTGTTCAAAACATTAAAAGACTGAATTACTACAAATATTAAAAAAAAATATTGAAAGTATTTAAAAAAATATTGAAAGTTTAAAAGTATTAAAAAATATGTTTGAAAATATTAAAAAGTATTACGAAGTATTGAAAAAAAGATTGAAAATACTGAACAAATAAGGTTGAAAGTATTTTAAAAATTGATGTTTTTTTTAACTTTCTGTCAACAATTTTTGTTATGAAGTTGTTGTTTTTTTTAAATATTTTTTAAAAACTGTCGCTGTTTCATACATTTTTCGAAACACTGGTGAAATGAATTTTGTAACCGTTTAAATGAAATTTATACTAACGCTGTTTTAAAAACTTACTAGGACAAGGAGTGCGCATGCATTTTGCATTCCTTAATAAACAATTGCAGTTAAAGTTGGTTATCGTTTTTAAAGAGATTTATTAACAACTTTTCAACCAAGCAACAAATTCTTTCAAAGCCTCCGGATGACAACACTAAAAATGAATATATAAGCATTCAAAGAAAATTTGAAGAATCTTTACAGATATCTCCCTTTAGAGATTTTAAATTTAAACTTATTAGTTTTTATACTTTTTACGTTTAAAGTTTGTTTAATTTTCCTTTAACCTTTTACCAGTTTCGACTGTAACTCTATACGGGCGTAACTTCCTACCTGTTTTTTTCTTATTACTTAATTCAATTCATATTGTTTATTACTTAATTCAATTCATATTGTTTATTACTTAATTCAAATCATATTGTTTATTACTTAATTCAATTCATATTGTTTATTACTTAATTCAATTCATATTGTTTATTACTTAATTCAAATCATATTGTTTATTACTTAATTCAATTCATATTGTTTATTACTTAATTCAATTCATATTGTTTATTACTTAATTCAATTCATATTGTTTATTACTTAATTCAATTCATATTGTTTATTACTTAATTCAATTCATATTGTTTATTCCTTAATTCAATTCATATTGTTTATTCCTTAATTCAATTCATATTGTTTATTCCTTAATTCAATTCATATTGTTTATTCCTTAATTCAATTCATATTGTTTATTACTTAATTCAAATCATATTGTTTATTACTTAATTCAATTCATATTGTTTATTACTTAATTCAATTCATATTGTTTATTACTTAATTCAATTCATATTGTTTATTACTTAATTCAATTCATATTGTTTATTACTTAATTCACTTCATATTGTTTATTACTTAATTCAATTCATGTTTTGCCATTTTATGTAATTGCTATTTTTAATAGAATTAGAATTTTTATATTTTTTCAATGAAATTTCTCTAATAACAAGACTTTTGTTGGATTAAAGCGACATTTTGTTTTAGTTTCCAGCTTTAATGGATTTCTTTAATAATGATTAGTGTTATTAATAGTAATTAAAATTTTTGTGTATGGGTCTAAATTTTTAAATGTATAATATTATTAAAACTTAGAATGGTCCACATCGTTGAACTGAAACAACTTATTAAGTTGCACATGTTACCTCAATTAAATGCTTTTGTATGAACTACTGTTTTCTAAAAGGTTTAAAATCATGACATTGAATCTTATTTTTATAATTGTATATATTTGCACTTGTAAACCGCAAAGTTCAGGATTTCGTTTTTACTTAAAAAAAATCAGTCGAAATGTCATACGAAATTAATTTCTTTTTAAAGTTCAACACTAAATTGTTGTTTTTAGGACAAATTTATTTGGAATTTTATGGCACAAGAATTAAAGCACTTTTAAAAACCATGCTCAATTGTGAAGAAACATTCGTTATTTTTCGGTCCGGCATTATGTTTCTGTTCTCCGATTAAATATGTCTTCAAAATGAGGAAATTCATTTTGTCGTTTTTTTTACTGAATTTATTTCGTTAAAAATGCGGAAGATTTCAAATAAATGCCGCCTACTCGACTCGAACCACGCTTCTCTCTGTCCGAAGTCAGGCACGCTACCGACTATGCCGGAAAAGCTGCTTCGAATTACAACAATATTTGAAGACCGAAATTGAGCTGATACCCCAAAGGAAAGGAATGGGGGTACATTACTTTATGGCAGTGGTTCCCAAAGTGGGTTCCGTGGAACCCTGGGGTTCCACGAAAAAAATTAGGGGTTCCGCGTGACAAATTTTATTTGATTAAAAAAAATAAGAATGGTGTTTAATATATTCACATTTTCGATGAATATCCAAATTTAGCAAAACAGGCTATTCGAATTCTATTGCCGTTTGCAACTACTTATTTGTGTGAAGCTGGGTTTTCAAAATATGTTGCGACAAAAACCAAATATCATAACAGACTTGATGCTGGCACCACATATGCTAGTTCAGTGCCTAACGCCCAATTTTAAGAGAATCATGGAATCAAAGAAGCAGGTGCATTCTTCACATTAAAGATTTTCTTTTATTTTAGTTTATGTTTTGTATTTTTATTAATTATTTCTATGAGGAATTTTTTTTGAGTTTTGCTTAATTCAATAAAATCTGACATACCAAAATAATACTTCTTTTATTTAATATCAGATAATAAATTTTGAAAAGTCGTTTATTAAAAAATATTCAGGGTTCCGCGATCATTGGCAATAAATTTTGGGGTTCCACGACCAAAATAGTTTGAGAACCACTGCTTTATGGTTACGTCGCTTGGTCTGAAGTAATGCACGCTATCGACCAAGCCAGAAAAGAGCTCTTCTAAAATGCAGCAATATACATACTAAAATTAAAACTGAATAAGGTGATATCCTCAAAAAGTAATAGGAGTAAATTACTTTCGTAAAATTGTGAAGATTCGTATTTCATCAAAAGTCAAGTGATTCAATGACGAAACAATTGTTAAAATTGACGAAAATAGCCTGAATTCTTAAAGATGAGAGTGTAATTTGTGAGAGGGAGAATAGCAAACAAAATGTAGTTTTAATCCAACAAAAGTCTTGTTATTAGCGAAATTTCATTGAAAAAATATAAAAATTCTAATTCTATTAAAAATAGCTTACATAAAATGGCAAAACATGAATTGAATTAAGTAATAAACAATATAAATTTAATTAAGTAATAAACAATATGAATTGAATGTGTGATGAGTTTTCGCGATGTGTCTAATATGTTTTGCCTGATTCCTCAATACTTGTATCTAGATAAATTACAATTATTGGGAAAGCTCAAACTAAACTATTTAAAATTTTACATTGCAATTTTTTAATCTGTATTGTACTGCATAGAAATATATAAATTAAGTTTATATTAGCTATATTATGCTAATTAAAATGACGTTGAAAAAGAATAAAACATTCTAAATTTTAAATATTTTTGTAACTCACTTACCCCTTTCCTTTAAAAAAAAACAAGAATTACTTTTAAAGAATTTGATTGATTATTCTGTAAACGTTGGAAGAGTAAAATTTGATTCTGTTTGTTTCAGTGATTCACAAGGGTCTGTATTTAAATTTGGTAAAATATTTTTTATATAGTTCTTGGAAAAAAAGTAACCTTCAATTTGATTTAACACTCACAACTGGTAGAAAGGATGCAAAATTTTTAGTCTTTTGAACATCTTGTTTTTATTTATTGTAACGCTGTAATTCGGCAATTTCAGTAATCTGTATAGTTAGTACTTAAAAGTGTAATCTTTCTGTAATAAATGACCCCTAATAAAGTTTAAAAAAAGCATTCAGTTTCAAATTGTAAACGTTTAGTTCAAAACTCTTAAGAGTGTAAAAGTGCTGAAACGTTTCATAGTTAGATTATCCCGTTTCTAAACTTTTATGCATTCTTTTCATATATATTTCTTCAAACTTTTACCTACGATTTTTCTTTACATATCTCTAAGATAAAACTTGTCCAAGGGGTCCCAAAACTTTCTATGAACTATAATGACTTAAAGTTCTATTTCAAACTTATGAGTAACTTTACCATTTTTTTGTTTTGTTTTATGTGATCAATGACGGAAACGAAATGTAATTTCACTAACTTAAATATTTCTCACGCTTTCATTTATGTTAGTTTTTGGTACATGACTTTAAAAAAAAAGAACATCAACACACATAGAAAAATATATCTCTTAAAATTTTAAATCACTCATAAATAAGTTATTTATCACAAAATGGAGCCAAGCTTCTCAATGAAGAGCAAAAGCAAAAAAAGTTCAAAGCCAAAAAAATAGAACCAACCCCACCCCGAATGAAAATATTCTTTTAAATGTATAAAAAGAAAATCACACTTACCCCAAGCTGTGATTGGCAGGCCGAACTTCTGCAGTTGGAATCCATCTTAACTCGGAAAGAATTCGAAAAAAGTTGAAACATTCGTTGCGGAAAACTTTCCACAGCTTTTAACCTCCCAGCAATTGTAAGTAATATCCTGTAGCAACTTTCAGGAAAACTGACACAGACAAGATAAAAACTTTCGTCTCTCGTTGAAGAGAATGTCCAGTCGCTGGTATTTAACGAGTTATTGCAATTTTCTTTGTTAATTTTTAATTAGACTTGTTGAGGTTTATCTTCGAAATGTATGCATACTCTAAAGCATCCAAGTGGAAGCGAGTTACTTTATAATTCGCAAAGAATTTTACTTTTCGCCATTTTGTTGAATTTATTGTTCTTGTAGAGGATTTGAAACGCTCACTTTATGGCAAGATCATTGTAGAACACAGTTTTCTGGATACGCAAGGAGGTTGAAAACCATGAAGTCAAATTTTCCTTTATGCCTCAAGTCCAAACGGAACGCACATTTAGCATGTCCGAAGCAGATGTTAACTCCTCCAAAAGTGAACTGTCTTCCAGCAAAGTTTTTAGCCGGAGGAACTTTTTTTTTATATATAAAATCTTTTGAGTCCCTTGTACTTACATCAGGTTTACCACAAGCGTCAAGTCCGAAGTACAGGGCGTTCAACAAAGGCAGATGCTGTAGTACGCCTCTTTTCAGAACCGAAACCGTACCTTTTGAACAACAAAAAGAAGTACCAGAAAAAGGGAATCCTCCAGAAAGAATGGCCCCTTTTCAAAAATCACCACAGTCTGCTCTGCAGCCGCCACAGGGATTGCAAAGGGGCAATGTGCAAGTTCACCAGGAGAGTAACCAGTGGGGGGGGGGGGGGGAAATGGGGGGGGGCGTGCAAATTAGCCCCAACGGAGGGGGAGGGGGGAACCAGTAAAAGGCGCAGGTGTGCAGTCGCCCATTTGCGGCCGTCGCAAAAGGGCGCTTCGATGTGGTTCGCTCCCGTCGCACGCCCCAATACTCTCGGCCGTCCAATGGGAGAGGGGCTGGCATCTGCAGGTTTCCGCCAATCGAAGTGGCTGCTTTTCCTACAACCACTTGAGCGGCGTTGGAACTGGCATAACAATAGTTTCCATCCCCCCCCCTTCTTTTTTTTTTTATTAAAGAAAAAAAACTTTTTTAGCTCTCTGCCATTCACTGTGCGTTCGGATTTTTTTTTATATATATATATTCTCAGCATTTTCGTTGTTCATTATGTTCGAGACCGAAAATTTCGCCAAGGTAGTAAAGTAGAGAGAGAGAAAATAATAATAATAATATAAAAAAAAAAATGGCTTTGTGCCGCGCGAGGTTCCATTTGGCGAGGTTCTTTCTGCTCGCTCTTTTTCTCGTTTTTGGCAGGGTTTTTTCTTATTGTCATTATTATTTCATTCCCCCTGCATAATGTGGTAGGCTTTTTGGCGGAAACCGCCCTCCTGTCCCGAATAAATAAAAGCGCCCATAGAAGATGCAGGAAAAGAAAATTTCGCGAATGCTCCATCCACCTCTCTATTCAAATAACGACGGAAAAAGGGGCCTTTTTACTTTTTTTTACAAAAAAAAAAATCTCTTCCTTGATGTGCTCTTTATCATCTAAAACCACTCCCTTGTGCTGAAATCACAGCGGCGGACTTTATGGACGATTTCTTACGGCAGTTTAGACGAGATAAAAGGAATCTTCGAGTTATTATATTGGTGTCTGAGAAACTTTTTAGGAAGATTTAAAATCCCACGTTCAAAATGGTGGAGTTTTTTTTAAGAATCAGTGTTAAAAAAGAGCGTTCATTTATGACGTCAGACAATTTTTTTGTCCTTTATCTCTTCTTCACCCTTGTAAAAAAAAATGTGCTTAAAAATGAGTACATGGACGTATTCGTTTTTCTTTGAGTGCAATTGTATCGTAAATGAGCAATGAAGTACTCAAATTTAAGTAATCATTCTTTCGCAAAAATGAGGTGTATGGTTTAATATTGCTAATCTCAGCTTCTGTTCAAGCCATATTAACAAAGCGACCTGGCAAACATAAAAAATATTTGTTCAGAAGATAGATTTCCACATTATTTGATGTCGATTGCTTAAATGGAAACTGAGTTAGTACAATTCAATTATCTTACTTCCCATTCTTTTGGCACACCTTTTTAACGTTGCTTCTGTTTATTACTTCCGCACATAGCTCTCGTAATACAACGGATATGGGCCTGGACTTCGGAGCGGACGACATCAGGTATAGATGGATTGGGTTCGATTCCCGGTAAAGTCTTGGTTGAAATTTATTGAAAGTGATTCATGATGGGCGCCTATGTAGGCAAGCAACTATTGTCTTTATTCAATTTTACTCATTTTTGAGTACATATCTTCTTCAAAAATGAAACTTATGTATTCGGAGCTATGATAAGAATCCAATGCAATCAAAAATCAGTACATTTTACTTAATTTTAAGTACATATTTTAACAGTGCACCACCTGGGGTTCTATGCACATATTTTTTTTTATCTAAAATGCATTTTACCTACGTTCTGCAATTTTTTTTTTCGCGCAATAAATAAAGTAGTATTAATATGAATAAGATAAAAACTTGTCGTATAGAACATTGCCTCAAGCATATTTTAAACTACAAATGCAGCTTTAAAACTACGCAATAAAAATTCATAATTGTGCAGTTTTAGCGTTGCATTTATATTTCAATAGTATTAATATGAGCCCTCTAGTTGCAAAACCAGATTGATCACTTTTGACACATTTTTCTAAGAGAACCAAAAAGTTAATTAATTGAAAATATTTATGAAAGAATGTTATCTGCTTTTCTTTTTTACAAATTGGTGTTAGACAGACACAAATTTTCAACCAATCTAGCATTCCCGTGCGATTACTTGTGGCTTGTTTAAAATAAAACGTTAAAATGAATTATTTTAAACGCATTCGATATTATTCATGAGATGAAAGTATGATGCGTCACTGGTCCATGAAATTAACTTGCTTTTGAGATCTCATGTTCTAACATTCGTTGCGTTTAAGAGGGATATTTAATACAGAAATAATATATAAGGATTTTACCTCTGTATAAGTATTACTTTGATATATATTTTTTTCTACTTTTGCATCTAAGCTATGGGATCTATCTGGTTTTGCAACAAAGCTGTGAGATGTATAATTCGATTACTGCGCTGCGATCGGTGCGCAGTAGCTATTCTGCGCACATCTTGTTATGTCTGCTTTTGAAACTGATTTCTTTGCTTATCTGGTTTTGCAACCAACTGCTACTTTCACGCCACAAAATGTATATTATCTATGGCTGCTGCGGAATGTTATGACTTCGCCTACTGATAGGTCTGTAGGAAAACTAAAAATAAATTATGTAATCTGAAAATTAAATAAAATGAAAGTATCTGGTTTTGAAATTAGACGCCTCATATAACAATCGCAATCAATATAAACAATATCCATAAAACATTTTTTTTAACGTTAGTTGAGTTGGGGTTTAAATTATAGTTTTGTTGAAAACCTACACTCAACTCAACATAAAATCCGCGTGGAGCCGTGGTAGGTCTACCAATGAATATAACTGTACCGGTGTGTATACATGTTTGCAAAGTCCAAATTAGGAGACTTGTTTTAAAGAATTATCTTTTTATTAATTAGGAATTCACTCTTAGAATTACTTAATTTCAAACTAAATAGAAATCAATGAACATCCACTTCGTGGTGGAGGGTTTTGGGGCAATCGAACGACCGACCCACAATATTATCAAATGCTCAACAATAACTAGTAACGAAAATAAATATATTATATGGTTTTGTTCTATTAAATGTCTACTTTTACGTTTTATAGTATGACATTCGTTAAGTTAGTAAACATTGATTTATCGACTATTGTACTCCTAAATTTGCTTCCCTTTCTTGTTTCATATTTTCTTTGAGTACCAATGCATCGTAAATAAGCGATGACGTACTCAAATTTAAGTAATCTTACTTTCGCAAAAATGAGCAGTGTGATTATTTGATGTCCTTAAATGGAAACTGAGTTTTTACGACTCAATTGTCTTACTTCCACGACTTATCTTTTTGCCACGCATTTTTAACATTACTTCTGTTTATAACTTCTTCACGTAGCTCTCGTAATACATCGGATATGGCCCGGGACTTCGTTGCGGATGACATCAGGTAGACGGATTGGGTTCGATTTCTCGGTAAGTGCTGATTGTAATGGTTGAAAGTGATTTATAATGGTAGCCTATGTAGGTAAGCAACAGTTCTTTTTATTCATTTTTGAGTTCATGTCCTTTTTAAAAATGAAACTTAAGTATTCGGAGCTATGATAAGAATCTAATGTAATCAAAACTGAGTACATTTTACTTATTTTTTAAGTACAGCTGCGGAAAAAAAAAACGAACCACCAATGATTATTTCGTTAGTTTTTATAGTAGAGCTAAACTTAATATACCATTTTGTATGGAATAAAGTCTACTACACATTGATATACAAAAAATTTGCATAGGGGACTATCTTCATATTAAAATCCGCACCAACTTTAAAATTTCTAATAGCAACACCCAATTGTGATTCAATATTTAGAATCTACGACAAAATTCATCGCTGAAAATCAATTTGCAAGTCATTTGGTTAAGTAGTTGTTTAATTATGAATTTCGAAAGTTTAGAACTCGTAATGTTAAATGAATTTCTTAAACTTTTAATCATATCTTTCGAAATAATAATTTTATTAAGCTGAAATTTTTATCCGTGTTACTTCTAAACGACCCAACTAAAATACACTAACTTTCATTACTTATATGTATATTTTTTAATTTTATTTAAATTAGGATATTAATATTCATAAAATTTATGAATAGCAACCATGCTATATTTTGATAGTGATGGATTCAGAAAAACGCTTTATATCCATATCTAAAATTTCGTGATTTTCCTCTTAGTAGTTTTTTTCCTATGTTAAAATGTGTAAAAAATGATCATTTCAGGGGTCATACACAAATTTAAAATTAGCAGAACTTAACAGAAATCTTCACTAATTTTGAGAATAAAAAGCGCTGTGATCGCGTTGGCATAAAATTCTAAATTCTTATATAAAGGCGAGGGGTGTACGGGAGTGGTGCACGTTAAATATGATCCAAGTCCAATGTCCTATCGCCTACTGAAGCTGCGTTGTATGTCAATTCATACGTTGTTCTCGTCATCTGACCATGGTTAAAAAATATGAACTTGGTTAATTAACGTTGCACTAGACCTGCACAGTGGGCTCTTGACGACGGTTCGGGGCCTATCTCGAAGTAAAGATCCGAGAACGATGGCTCATATTTTTGACCATTGAAAAATTGAGAATCATTGATTTAAGTTGATAATACTACATGTAAATATTTAAAGAATGTGAATATCTTAGTTCATTATAACATTAGACAACAATACGATTCATCCTTAACAACCTCTACATAATAACAAGGTTTCTCTCTACTAAGGTTTACTTTACTATTATAAGGTTTACTTAAATTAACTGGTGGAGTAAAGTAACCCCGAATGTTGGACTGGAATGAGGTTAGTGAACCAAAAGATTAGTAACCTGAACTAGAAGAAGAAAATAGATTTTATACTTTTAAATTCTTTCATAACAGAATTGGGCTTTTTCCACTGGAAGAAAACCCGTGTTATACCAACACCGGTGTGTTGGTAATACCTACAAAACACTTTTAGCTGTAACGTTCCCTAAAGAAAGAGGGGAAAAAAGGCCAACTATTGGACAGTAGAATTGCTAATCCTCACGTGAAAAATATATTACTGACTTCTTTCGCTGAATGCCCGGCCTTTTTTCAAATATGAAACTTTTTTTTTAAGAGGTGGTGTAAAAGTTACCCTGCAAGGTGTAAAGTAACCCCCTTGACGATAACGTGAAAAACAGAGTTTAAAACACAATCAGTGTCACTGACTAATTGAAAAGCCGAATTGAATTACAGCGGCAATTGAAATTACAAATTTTCCCATATTTCACACAGCCGGATTGGACACACCATATGTGATTATATTATTAAACTATTTTTTTTTAAGATGCAAAAATTGTGTGCACATTGAAGTGGTCGAAATTCTGTTTAAGAAACTTCAATGCTTTCTTTATTAAATACAAAAAACCTTATGTGCATATTTTTGTTTTTTAAAGGATTTTTAAAAGCATTAAAATAATTTTGGACCACCCTGCATAACTTAAGACAAGCACAATCTTATGGAAAATGAGGAATTACATATCCTCATTTCAAACTGAGTTTGTAATATAACATTTGCAATATTTTATTTAAATACCGAATTAAAAAAAATTATATGAATTTTAAAAGTAAATCATTGGTATATGTATTTTAAACTTTGAATAATTTTGTAAAGATATATTTTAAAATTTAAAATTTTTCTTACAATATTAATTTTATTATTTGCCTATATGATTTCAGAACATCTTAAGAATACAAATGGTGAAATTTGTCGTCATCAAAAATACTATATAGAATCACATTGAAGTAGTAACATATCTGTAAGAATAATACATACTGCATCATATTATTTGATCAATTTATATGCTAGCAATGTCTCATCTCTGATCTGACCACGAAAAGAAGAACCACGACTAACGTCAAAACATTTTCTACCCGCTTCATTCATTTCTTAGTTCAACTTTGTTCAATGTGGAGGTAGCCCCTCAAATAAGATCGATACATATTGTATAATATCTCTGCATATAATGATAGAAAATTAACGAAAACTTATATTTAGATTATTTTGAGGGCGGGGAACATTTCTGCGCTATCAAAATTAGGTGTTGCTATTAAAAATTTTAAAGTTGGTACGGATTCGAGTATGAAGATAGTCCCCTATGCAAATTTTTTGTATATCGTTGTATAGTAGACTTTATTCCCTACAAAATGGTATATTAAGTTTAGCTCTACTATGAAAACTAACGAAATAATCGTTGGTGGTTCGTTTTTTTTTTCAGCAGCTGTACCTATTTTTAACAATGTACCTTCGTGTAAACCACGTCGACGAAGTCGGTCATTAATCCATACCCCCTCCCTACCCCCTCTCAAATATTTCTACTATGTGGGAGTGGATAAATCACAGTTTGAAAGTGACTTGCAATTTTTTTTTCTCTCATTGCTTGGTGAGTTGTGAGTTGCTATGCTGCTCAATTGCCTTACATCCCATTCTTTTGGCACACCTTTTTAACATTACTTAAATTTATAACTTTTTCACGTCGTCCTGGTAGTTTAACGAATAAGACACTGGATTGCGGTGTCTGAGGATAGAGGATTCGATTCCAGGTAAGTCTGGTTGTAATCGTTGATATTTATTGAAAGTGATTTAGGATGGCTGCCTATATGTACTGCCTATGTACAAATTAGAAACCTTCGATATTAAAAAAATAAATAAAAATATATATATTAAATTACACATTATCAAACTTATGTTTTCATTTAGTTCTTTTTTTTATTATTTACTTGGTTTAATGGCGTACATATTAGCAAAAAACTGCATTTCTGTGTGATTTAATTCGAGTCTAATTTGTCCATTTGTTTGAGTACATAAAAACAACTACATTGTAATAGTTTGACGAATGAAAACTTCTATATTTTAAAATACAAATACAACGTTAAAATACGGAGCAAAAATCCATCAAATCTGGACATGTTTCGGGAGATACATCTCTCTTCATCAGCAGAAAATTTCTGAATCTCCGAAACATGTCCAGATTTGATGGATTTTTGTTGCGTATTTTAACGTTGTATTTGTATTTGTAAATTCTTAACGCAATGTTCTGTAAGACGAGTTTTTATTTTAAAACTTCTATACCTCAACTATAAAAATCGAATTGTTGCCCAATATTCCCGGGTTTTGTATAACATAAAAAAATCTTTTAATACATTCAAATGGAAAAATAATAATACATTCCAATTTCGAAGGTTATAAATAACAAGAATTAAATTGTATCTATTCAACACTGTTTATATAGTTAATAGGCAGATTGTATATCAGTAAGGTTCAAAGTTATTTCAAAGGGAGTCCTGGCGCGAAAAATGTAATAAAATTATTATTATTAATTGACATTTAAATCGACTTAATTAAATAATTAATTACCTAATAACGAAAAGAATTTGTATACATTTATTTTTTGAGGAGTACGAATGTACCCAACCCCTTCCCTTGAGAACGTTCGTGGTGTGAATCCCGGATTTTATTTTTGTCTGGATCGAATACACTCAGCCAATCTCGCCATGGATAGCGATAAATAAAGATTGTTGGTAACCCGCGGCCTCTTTCGCCTAAGTAACCTGGCAGGGAACTTGTCACGATACGTGTGACGGGTGTTGTCTGATATTGAAGATAACGACAACTTCACCTAATTCGATTTGACTAATTGACTGTTTAAACTATTTTTGTGAAAATTTTGTGGAATTGAATCAATTTTTTTTATTACTCTACATTTCAATTACGTTATAGGAAACTTAAACAGGTTTAAAGAGCAATTTAACACGAAGAAAATGATACGAATAAGTCTTTGTTAAGATGGCTTGAATAGAAGCTGAGATTAGCAGTATTAAATCATACTGCTCATTTTTGAGAAAATACGATTACTGAAATTTGAATACGTCAATTCGCTCATTTACGATGCAATTGTACTCAAAGAAAAACGAGTAGGTTCAGGTACTCATTTTTGAGTGCATTCGATGCTTATCTTAGCTCCGAATACATAAGTTTTATTTTTAAAAAAGACATGTACTCAAAAATGAGTAAAAAGAGCAGTATCTTGCCTACAAAGGCTGTCCTCATAAATCACTTTCAATAAATACCAACAATTACACCCAATTCTTATAGGGAATCGTACCCAGATCCTGTGGCACCGCAGTCCAGCGCCTTATCCGTTGTACTACCAGGACGACGTGAATAAGTTTTAAACAGAAAAAAAAAGTGTACCAAAAGAATGGAAAGTAAGATAATTGAGTTGTAATATCTCAGTTTCCGTTAAGCAATCGGCATCAAATAATGTAGAAAACCATCTTCTGAACACCTATTTTAAGTTTGTCAGGTCGCTTTGTTAAGATGGCTTGAAGAGAAGCTGAAACGATCAATATTATATCACATTGCTAATTTTTAAGGAAGTACGATTACTTAAATTTAAGTATGTCATCGCTAATTTACGATGAAATTGTACTCAAAGGAAAACGAGTATGTTCATATATTCATTTTTACGTACTATTTTTTTTTATATTGTAGAGTGTTGCAACTCGAAACAAATGGTCGAGAATTCAAAACCCGACAGGGGGGGGGGGGGGGCAACTCTATTTTTTAATGTATATTTCATAACGGGATCCCCAACAACGCCGGACCACACAGCTAGTTAAAAATAAAATGAACTTTAAAAAAAAATAGTTCATTTAATTGTTCAATAAAACATTTTTATGCATTTTTAATTATTTTGTCCTATACCCTCTTAATTACCCAACCATCTAACATTTTGTTAGTATGTAGTCCCAAACTGGCTGGAGCTCTTTCATGTCAACTCTACTTTTTCCATTCCCTTGGTTTTTGCCGGTGTTATTCCTTTCCAGAGCAGGGCTTCGAAAGCCACCAAATATTCCCCATCTCGAGTTATGGATTCCCTGCTCTTTTATATTTGCATGCACCTCGGCTGGAATTCTCATTTTCCTTTGGATTTCTCCGTTTCCACGCACAAGCACCCTTCACAACCGTCTGTTTTTCCGAGAGAAATATTCGAATGAAGAACATTAAAGGAAAAAAAGAGGCGGGAAAAGAAAGCCCTGCGTCTTTTCGGATCTCCATCGCGCTCGAATTACGAGGCAAACTTAATAGCATTTTCCACCATCTTTAGCCATTTATTTTCTCCTTCCTCTATTCATCTTCTGTAGTCCCCCAACGCATATTTGAGGCGGTGAAAGCAACAGTGGCATTAGTCAACTTAACGTCTTTTTCTGTAACTAGAGGTTTTACTAGAAACTTATCTTGACACTCAAACAAGGGCTACCTGGTTTAAAGACACTGTAAAGAAAGGTATTTAAAAATGAGTATCTAAACCTATTCGTTTTTCTTTATGTATAATTGCATCGTTTCGGGCGTATGACATTCCCAAATAAGTAAGCACATAAGTAAGCTCATAAAGTAGCAATGTGATTTAATATTGCTAATCTCAGCTTCTGTTCAAGCGATCTTAAGGGGGTCCGATACCCAAAATTCGCAAAAAAAGTCATTTTTTTTTTATATTTAAAAAATAATATTCAAATTTATCTTAATAACTCACAAAAACTGCTTCAAAAAATTCCTATTACTTTTTTAGTTATAAATGTTTTAATGATGTGTTCCTATAACATAGTTGTATCATATGTAAACTTTAAAAGCAAATATCTCTGTTCGTGGTTTTGAAATTTAATGAACACTAAAAATGCTAAGGCTTTTTTACTATTATACTTAAAATCATAATTATTGTGTGTATAACAAGATAAATATATTTTAAATAGATGTATGCATTCAGATTTCCTATTTTTACCATAGTTTGTTTTTTAAAACCACTTAAAATGGAATTTTATTTTTTTTCGTCAATTTTTTTTCCAAAATTTCTAATATATTTTATTTTTTTAAAGTGATGTATCTGAATCAAAATTTGAATGCATACATCTATTTAAATATTATTCAAAATCTTAAATAAAAAAAAATTGCTTCAAAATATTGAAAAACAAAAAAGGAGTAGGAATTTTAAAATTGTTAAGAAATTTACTAAAATTTTAATTTAAAAATAAATGTGCAATTTAAAAAAAAAATTGAGCGTCTTAAAATGGTTTTTTATGCATATTTAGAAAGAGAAAAAAAATTGGATTGTACAAGTATAAAAATAAAGAAAAAAAATGTCGAAGGTATCGGACCCCCTTAACGAAACCTGACAAACTTAAAATAGTTATTCAGAAATGGTTTTCCACATTTTTTTATATCGATTTGTTTAAATAGAAACTGAATTCTTCTCAAAGCCGCCTTAGTAATTTAAGTACATTGTAGAAAAAGGTACTTAAAATGAGTATCTGAATCTACTAGTTTTTCTTTAAGTATAATTGTATCGTAATACAGGCATATGACATTCTCAAATACAAGTAAACGTACTTTCTCAAAAAGTAGCAATGTGATTTAATATTGTTAATCTCAGCTTCTGTTCAAGCGATCTTAACGAAACCTGACAAACTTAAAATAGTCATTCAGAAAGGGTCTTCCATAATATTTGATATCGATTGTTTAAATAGAAACTGAGTTATTACAACTCATTTATCTTACTTCCCATTCCTTTGGCATACTTTTTTTTAAAAACATTTCTGCTTTTTATTATTTCTCAAAGTCACATTAGTATTTTAAGTGCACTGTAAAAAAAGGGTACTTTAAAATGAGTATATGAGTACAGGCGTATGACATACTCAAATGCAAGTAAACGCACGGTCTCAAAAAGTAGCAATATAACTTCATATTGGAAATCTCAGCTTCTGTTCAAGCGATCTTAATGAAACTTGACAAACTTATAAAATAATAAACATAATATGTTTTTCCTTATTAGTTGATGTCTATTGCGTAAATAGAAACTGAATTATTACAACTCAATTACATTTCTTCCCATTCCTTTGGTACACTTTTTTTTTTAACATTTCTTCTGTTTATAACTTCGCAAAGTCGCCTTGGTTGTTTAACGCATAAAGTACTAGACAACGATGCGCTGAGGATCTGTGTTCGATTTCAAGTAAGACGTGGTTGTAATTGTCGATATTTATTAAAAGCTATCTATGAAGGCAGTCTATGTATGCAAACATCTATTCATTGTACTAATTTGTTTAGAGCATGTCTTTTTTAAAATTGAAACTCATCTATTCGGAGCCATGATAAATATCAAATGTAATCAAAAACGAGTACACATTTTACTTATTTTCAAGTACGTATTTTTAACAGTGTATAACAGCTATGACTTACTCCATTTTTTTCACCGTATGCATTTGAATGTAGAGCATTCACATATGACACTAACTCAATATTGAAAATAAGTGACTTACTCCACTGTTACTCTCACCGCCTCATATGGAATGCGGATGCTCTCTCTTTTGAAAGAAAGAGATAGGATAGGAAGTAGGAGAAACCGAGGCAGATAGCTGAGCAATTTCTAAAGCCTTTTTTTATACCACAAATCCTACAAAGGCAGGATACCTACCAAAGACTAAAGAGCAAGACTCTTCTTTTTCCACAAAGAAAAAAAACATCAACTCCACTAAGAAGAGGGGAGTTATTTCAATTGAAATCCTCATCCCCCCCATTCTTTTATGTATATATTCGGGAAAGTAATTATATCTTGAAAAGAACGCAATGTCGAGCTCCTTACATATCCCCCTCCCCGGTGCTTTTGAGTTGCTGGGTTCCGTGCCCGCTCGCTCGTCCCTACCAATCTGTGTCTACTTTCACTAGGCCTTTCCTTCTCTTTCTATCTCTCTGGAGAATCCTTCAGGATCGGGTGTAGTGAGCTCTCGAATAAGGATGAAAATAAACAACGTCCGAGAAATCCAATTTAAATGCTGGGGGAAAGACAAAAATGTTTTTAATCAAGTACTTTGAGGGGATGTTTTTTTTTTAAAAACAAAATCTCTCGCAATCTGTGCCTTTTAATGGAAACTGAAAATGAATGAAGTTAAGCAAGGGAATGTAAATGGCTTTTCGTGGAAAATGTATTTTTTTTTCAAGACGAAGGGTGTAGTAAAAGGTACAATCAGGGGGGGAGGAATTCCGACCCCCCCCCCCCACCCCCCAATAATCTGGAAATCCTGAAAGTTGGGGATTTCAACTTCTAAAACTCCGAGTTGGGAAAATTTAAGCGTGAAAAAAATTAATATTATTAACAAATAAAAGCTAGGGAAGATTAGACATTGCCCAACTTGTAAGATTTCATTTAAATTAGACTTCAGAACGGACACTGCATTTGAATATGGGTGCAACAAATTAATGCTTGTGAGAGAACTGTTTAAAATTACCTAAAATATATATTAAAAAAAAGATAAAAAATGTTGATAAGTTGGAACAAGGAATTTTCAGCACTGTTTGAGTTGGAAATTTGGAATAGTGAAGTTGAGAATTTCGAATGGTTAAGTTGGGAAATTTCTTGTTTCAACCCCCCAAAATATTTTTTGTGTAACGGCACTGGTACAATAAATAAGCTGAACGACTTCATTTTTTTTATTACCGCTTACATTACATATTGGATAAAGCATGCAGTCTCCCACTATAGTTCTGATTCATAATGCAGGTCAACGCATGGATATTGGTTTGTATTTTTGACGTGAATACGTCATTAAAATCTGTCCGGGTACATTGTATACCACCTGACGAGAGTTGACAAGGCTTTTTCACTTATCATTCGACGTCATAAGATGATTCCTCTTGGAGTTATGGAGCTTTAAAATATTAATACTATTTTTTTTATGTTGTTCAAGTTTTTCTGCCAAAATAACAATAAAACATTTACAACAAAATATGTATTTTCTCTTCAATATTTTCCATACTTCAAAATTAAAGGGTTTTTTGCAGTTTTTTTTGAAGGAATTTGAAACAAAAAATTGCAGTTTTCCTGCTTAAACCCTCAATTTTACAACTTTGATAAAGTTTTTTAGTTAACTTTTTGATGGGGTATAGACAATGCCGTACTATTTTTTTTTAAAGCAAAATTTGAAAAAAGTATTTAAAAAAAAATATTTTCTTAAATTTTAATTTCGACGTAAGAGTAAATGTTTTTGTTTTCTTCCAAAGGGGAGGCCATTTCAGAAAGTTGTATATTAAAAAAATCCTTTTTGAAGTGTAATTCTTTTTATGTTGTTGCAATATCACTGTATTCCAAACATAATGTAGGTAATTTTTCAGTAAATAAGTCAGGGAGGAGAGAGAAAAAACCCTGTAAGTGACAGAATATGAAGTATGGCCGACCTGTTCTACGCAGTAATCTGTATCCCGAGATTCATTGCGCCGATGCCTTTTTTGTGCGCTCCGACCAGTTTTCAAGTTCTGCGCATAACGAAACTGTTAACAGTATCCCAAGATGCATTTCGCCGATGGCTTCTTTTGTTCACAGCGGTTCGAGAGCATAAAAAGAAGAGGACGCCCAAATTACACAAGATAATTTCAGCATAACGCTGTAATTCAACAGTTAATTTGAATACACTATTGTAAAAATTATAAGCCTTTCTTGAAAATATGCAAAAATAAGTAAAAATGATAATTAATCGTAATGTAATTAAATAATTAAAAAAAATAGTCCGTGGACAATTAGCATAAAAGCAAGGACCCCTAGATAAAATAGTTCCAAGGACCCTTATTTTTCTGTATGCTCATGGAAGTCCTCCCGTTTTCTGGGCAAGGTGTACGTTTTGAGCTTCGAGCATGAATGGCCAGTAGTAGAGAGAATATGACGTCATAATCGTGAGGCAAACATCTCAGACCAAATCGCTACAGACACGTGACTTCTTTTCAAAATTATGAAGTAAAAAGTACTCGCGATTGCCTGATGATTTGGGAAATGTGTAACAGTGACATTTTATGAATGGAATGACGTCATTAGTCACGTGTTTGTAGCAATACATGTTGACCTCACTGATGTCAGCGAGATGATATCCCGATGTTTGCTCTACTGTGAGGGATCCATGCTCGAAGGTTTTGAGTGATCCGAAAACTTACATATTTATTGATCTGAAAATTTACATATTTAGTGATCTGAAAACTTACGTATTTAGTGTTCCGAAAACTTACATATGTTAGTAAAAAATTGCTTCATTTAAAAAGAAATTTACAGAAATCTATTGTTATATTAACAATAGTAACATCCAGTTGCAAAAACCAGTTAAATCCTTTTTCCAATTACAAAACAAGTTATGTGAAAATTAAAATCTAAATTATAAATTATTTAGTAATCTGAAAACTTACATATTTTAGGGAAAAATCTCTGAATTTTTTTTTAAATTTTTTATCAAAAAAATATTATTGTATTAACAATAGGAACTTCCAGTTGCAAAACCAGTCAAATCCTTATCCCAGTTTCAGAACATTAAAATTTAGACTATAAAATATTTAGTAATATAAAAACTTACATATTTTAGTGAAAAATCGCTGAAGTTTTTCAAAAAAAATTTATCAAAAAAATCTTATTGTATTATCAATAGGAATATCCAGTTGCAAAACCAGTCAAATCCTTATTCCAGTTTCAGGACCAGTGATGCGAACCTTATAATTTAAATTATAAATTATTTAGTAATATGAAAACGTACATATTTTAGTGAAAAATCGCAGTACTTTAAAAAAAAATTTTAACAAAAAAAATATTATTGTATTAATAATAGGAACATCCAGTTGCAAGACCAGTCAAATCCTTATCCTAGTTACAGAACAAGTGATGCGAACATTAAAACTTAGACTATAAAATATTTAGTGATATAAAAACTTACATATTTTAGTTGAAAAATCGCTGAACTTTTTTTTTAAATTTTGACCAAAAAAAATTTATTGTATTAACAATAGAAACATCCAGTTGCAAAACCAGTCAAATCCTTATTCCAGTTTCAGAACAAGTGATGCGAACATTACAATTTAGATTATAAATTATTTAGTGATATAAAAACGTACATATTTTAGTCAAAAATCGCTGCACTTTTTAAAAAAAATTTTACCAAAAAAAAATATTATATTATTGTATTAACAATAGGAACATCCAGTTGCAAAACCAGTCAAATCCTTATTCCAGTTTCAGAACAAGTGATGCGAACATTACAATTTAGATTATAAATTATTTAGTGATATAAAAACGTACATATTTTAGTCAAAAATCGCTGCACTTTTTAAAAAAAATTTTACCAAAAAAAAATATTATATTATTGTATTAACAATAGGAACATCCAGTTGCAAAACCAGTCAAATCCTTATCCCAGTTTCAGAACAAGTGATGCGTACATTAAAATTTAGATTATAAATTATTTAGTGATATAAGAACTTACATATTTTAATAAAAATTGTTGCGTTTTGTTTTTAGTTTTTACAAAAAATATATATATATATATATTGTTGCTGTAACAATAGTTTTGTTCCGGCAGCTATTCGCGATTTACTCAAAAAAGCTTTTCGTGCATATACCTTTTGCATCTGGACTTTTGCATCTGCACTTTGCATCTCGGTCTTTCGCATCACCTCTATACACGATCCCCCCACGCGGCTCACAGCCTATGTGAGGTCATCCCCGATTATCTGTCGCAACTCACCGAGTCCAGTATCATAACATAACTTCTGCGCAAACTCTCCGGCTCAAGTTTCTTCCAAGTACCCCAGCCATGTTTACAGTGGGCATTTGCGGAGACGGGAAATAAAAGCGACCCTTCACTAAAACCCCTAAACCGACGCACGGTCAATTACATCTGTAAACAACACCCACCCCCTACCGGTCATCGGCGGACCCCTTTGAAGCTCCGCTTGACCACTGGCCACTCCAGAATGTATCCGCGGGGGTTTCGCTTTAATTCACGGACCTCCTCTCGCTTCATTACAAGGGATAATGCGGCACCCCCCCGTACGTCCGAGGTTTAAAGTCCTCCTCACAGCCATGTCCATTATGGACGTTGTGTGCTTTAAAATGGGAGTTGGGCGGGCTTTTGTGCACGGCCCTCGCTTGGAATTCGGAAGGGGGGGTTCAAAAACTTGTTGCACCCGCTGGGCTTCTGTGACCGTGTCGGCGTTTTCCTGAACTTCCGCTTGGGTCGGTGGATAAAATGGAATACTACTTTAAAAAAAAAAAAATCGAATGTTATGTGTATGAGTGCATGCTGTGTGTGTTTGGAAGGAAAAAATGGATTATTGCGAGAAAGAGATTTTTATGAAGCAAAGGGGCCAGCCTATGCATTTCCCATAACTGGATTTATCACAAAAAAAAAGTTCGGTGTGGCTGTGTCGAAACACAAACAGAAAGGTTTCACGTGAAAAGACATTTCAATTTATAGAAATAGGAATTGGTCGATAGCAAAAACGAAAAGGAAGATAACCCAAGCAGTGTAGTCCTATACTGTAAAAATATAGTACTTAAAAACGAGTACCCGAACCTACTTGTTTTTCTTTGAGTACAATTGCATCATAAAAGAGCGATGATTAACTAAATGTTCACTTAATTTTTGAGTAAGTGTACTTACTCATTGTACTTTATCATTTTCTATACAAAGTTTATCGAACACAGAATTTTGTTAAAAACAAAACTTTTTCCACTACATATTGTGATGATTTATTGTTTTGCCCATTATTGTATTATTTGAACGTTAGAAAAAGCAGCCCTCGTAACAGGTCTTTTCCATAAAAGTCCTTTTTGTTACTTGAAGTACTTAAAAGTCCTTTTTTTTTCGAATATGGTCCCACTTTCCCTTATTTTAGCAAAATATATTTGTTTTTCCCTTTATGCCTATGATAACACATTTCTGTTCCTTTTCCTTTCCTATTTAACCAAAGATTTTTTTTTTCATTTTGTTATGGCCATTACAAAAATCAGCATTCTTGTTCGTATTTATTTTGAATCTATTAATAGGGTGTTGCAACTTGCGAAATATACTTAAACTAGGAGCAGACTTGCTGTTTTTGTCTTTACAAATGTAATTAATCACATTGGCGTAGATTGTAGACTTATATGTAAACAATTTATGTCCTTTCAGGACCACCGAAACTCGTTTATGCATTATATAAAAACAAAACGTAAATTAAGACTTTGTTCTGGGGAAGAATGATAAATAGCAGATGCAAGTGTAAATTGCATACATTCCCAGTATCTCATATTGTAATTAGAAAAATACTGTTCGATTTACATTTCATTTGTAAAATAGACGTCTTTTGCAGTAAGTGGCATCCCTGCTAAATTTCAATTCGGACCATAATTTAAAAAGTTACAAAAAATATGAGATTATTACAAAAATATTAAAGTATTTTCGCACAAATTTACTAACTTTTTTATTAATGCTCTGATTTTCTACAAAAATTTGGTTGGAATAATGCTTGAAATAGTAGAATGTAGTAAAATAGCGGAAATAGTAGAAAACTCGAATTTTTTTTTTCTTTCAAATTTTTACTAAGGGTTTTTGGAAAAACGAGTTAAAGGAGTCAAAACTATTCAATGTGTATGTTCTTAAACATAGTTTTATTGCTGTAACTAAACGCATGTGCTGCTCGTTATATGTATATTCACTGATTTATATGATATGTCTATTTCTGCCAAAAGTAACAAACAGCCAGTCCCCTTACTACACAAAAAATATTAAATATGGGGGGGGGGGGGGGGGGGAACAAATCAACAGTGCTGAAAATTAATTCGCAGTTCCAACTTACCGACATTTTTCATTTTTTTTATCTATATGATTTAGGTAATATTAAACAGTTCTCTTACAAGCATTGATTTGTTGCATCCATATTCCAAGCAGTGTCCGTTCTGTGGTTTAATTTAAATGTAATCTTACAAGTTGGACAATTTCTAATTTTCCCCAACTTTTACTTGTTAAAATATTAATTTTCTTTAGGCATAAATTCTCCCAACTCGGGGTTTTTAGAAGTTGAAATTCTCAACTTTCAGGGTTTCCAGATTATTGCCTTGCCCCTCCCCCCCCCCCCCCTGTGCAACGGGCCTGCAAACAGCTTATAATGCATTCAATCATGAGAGAAAAAAAATATGTACGCATTTATTTAAAACGACTTGTGAAGAGTTATACTCAATAAAAGACTATCTCAATATTTGCAGCCTTCGAAGAATTTCGAATGGAATTTATGTTTTAAAATTGAAAATAAAATGATACATTTTTGCAGTCAGGTGATGTTTATGTAAATATGATTTGGGAATAGGGATGTTTAATGCGCAACCTACTGTACACTATTTAACCAATAGTTATTAAACTCTTGAATTTGGTAAGGGAAAAGTCAAGGACTTGTGACTGGTGTAATCAAATCTCTGATTATAAATTATTCGCCTGGCACAAATAATAATTGCACTACAACTTTTAATCAGCTAAGTGACTAAAAAAAATCACTCGGCAACTGCGATTATTTTAATTGCATTCAACTCAGTGCTGCCACGTATCAAATTTCGAAATCGCCAAAGTAAAGACGAAAAATCGTCCAAAATCGATTATTTGACAAAGTTGTTAGCGCGGTATAGAGCGAAAGGATATTTTGTCCAATAGTTACATGTCTGCTATTTGAGCAGATACAGTTTGAATTTTTCAGTTGCATGAAACTAAATAGTTCAGTTGGATGTCCGATAGTTGTCAGTGCGCGGCTAACCTGTATTGTTTCATAGAAAATGTAACTTTTTTTTATATTTAAAACTCTTTTTGCTCTATTGCGTTTTTCCTATAATTTTGTCACTCTCACATTGAGGACTTAAAAAAATTCAACGAGGATTTAAATTTTGTAAGTCCCTTTTTGTCCCTTTTTTTAACGTGTTTGGTCTCTTTTTCCCTAGGGCAGTGGTTCCCAAACTATTTTGGTCGTGGAACCCCAAAATTTGTTGCCAATGATCGCGGAACCCTGAATATTTCTTAATCAACGACTTTTCAAAATTTAATATCTGATATTAAATAAAACAAGTATTATTTTGGTATGTCAGATTTTATTGAATTAAGCAAAACTCAAAAAAAAAAAAATCATAGAAATAATTAATAAAAATACAAAGCATAAACTAAAGTAAATTGAAAATCTTTAATGTGAAGATTGCACCTGCTTCTTTGATTCCAGGATTCTCTTAAAATTGGGCGTTAGGTTTGATAACTGAACTCGCATATCTGGTGCAGCATCAAGTCTGTTACGATATTTGGTTTTTGTCGCAACATATTTTGAAAACCCAGCTTCACACAAATGTGGTTGCAAACGGCAATAGAATTCGAATAGCCTGTTTTGCTAAATTTGGATATTCAATGAAAATGTGAATATACTAAACACCATTCTTATTTTTTTAATCAAATAAAATTTGTCACGCGGAACCCTTAAATTTTTTCGTGGAACCCCAGGGTTCCACGGAACCCACTTTGGGAACCACTGCCCTAGGGACATATGTAAAAAGTTTTGTGAGCCCTGAAAAAGAAAACTCAGTAATTCAACAGTTACAGTAAATTAGAAGTATTCGATACGATTTTATGTGACAATAACTATTGCGCTCAAATTAAAACTTACTGAAGACACTTCTGGTTGAAGCGAATCAGAATTCTATATTCGAAGTGGAAAGCGATTCTTTGTTTGTTTCTAAAAAGTTACGAAGAAACTTTGAAGAAAAGTAACGAACCGTCAAATTCACGAAAAAAGCACTTACCCCATCTATAATGATACACTGTTAAAAATTTCAGTTCAACGATGTACCATACCCTGGTGCAAAACAGAGGTCTACACCATATTATGGTGGAATCTAGGTTGAACCAAAAATACTTTATCCGAAAACAGCGGATACCACCGATGTTTCACCGATAATTGATTCAACCTCTTTAACTGCAACCGAAATATTCCCTGTCGGTATATCAACAAGCACCTCCAAGAAAGACAAAAAAAGAACATGGGCCTCCGTAACCCAGTGGATAAAGGCCTACAACTGTGGATCCGAGGATTCCTAGTTCGAGCCCGATGTGACAAGTTGTCATTTGCGATCGGAGGGTTGCCAGATTTGAAAAAAAAATACTGCTACTACAATACTATTAGAACTAGAATTTTGAGTTTTATGCAACGATATGAGTTTTGGTGTAACGTTTCATCACTAAACCATCCGTGATAGCACAGTAAAATGGTGAAACTAAGCACCAAATGTTAGTTACAGCTAAATTCATTCGAGTGGTTATGTAAACGATTTTAGGGTGCGATTATGAGTGTGTGTGGGGGGGGGGGGGGAGGGGGTTGTAAGGTGGTCCAAACTAAGTCGTCATTGGGGTCTAGGAGGGGTTTTTTGGGTTTCTGATCCTATAATAAGAAAATATAAGAAATAAAATAATAAGAAAATTGAATTTTGAGTATTATGCAACGTTATGAGATTTGGTGCAACGTTTCACAATGGTATCCGTGGTAGCACCGTTAAATGGCGAAACTAAGCACCAAATGTTGGTTGCAGCTAAATGGGTACCAAATGTTGGTGCAAGATCGTAATAACTTTTAACAATGTATACTTAATGTCAAATTCACAAAAAATGCACTTAACGCATCTAATGATACACTTACCCGATCGCCACTTGATGATCCCCGTCACTCATCCCATCCCCACTACAGCCACGAATCTCACGCATCGACAGTCCCCAACACCGACAGTTTATACAAGCTTTTCCCTACCATACCAACCTCGTCAAAAAAAACTTTCCCTTAATAATAATAACCACCAAAGGTCCAAGAATAGTGGGCAACGCGCATTTTTTCCCTATACACACACAACACCACACAAACTCCTCAGGTGCGGGAAGAAAGGGAGCGCGCACAACACCGGCCCAGGTGTACGGGTCAGTCGGGGTTACATACCGCGGGTGGCAACAGGGGTAACCCGAGAAGCGCCCGTTTTGATCGTCTGCTTGTAAGATAGAAGCCGAGATAAGGGGCCGCACGCTCGGCAGGTGGGAGGGCCCCGTTCCCACACTCTATTTGGGGGAGGGAGGGGGGGGGGGGGCTTTGCACGTGCACCCAGGGCTCGGATTCCGTTCGAGTGGTTATGTAAACGAATTGGGGGAGCGATTATGGGTGGGGGGGGGGGTTGTAAGTTGGTCCAAATTAAGTCGTCATTGGGGTTTAGGAGGGGTTTTAGGGGTGTCTGATCCTCTTTTTAAACAGCTTTTGGTGATTTGATGGGGGGGGGGGGGAGAAGGGAGAGAGGGGGGGGGGGGATGAGTTGGTCTGAATTAAATAATTGGTGGTAGGTAATGAGACATTTGGGTTTGCTGTGGGATGAATCCTTTTGTGGGGATATAAGGTTGCAGATTTTGAAGGGTATAAAGGGTGTTTCTATATGGGAAATCTTGTATTTTAATGATAGAACATGCAACATCCTTCCGGAAGGACGCGGTGTATTGCTGGTAGTGTTCACCTTTACGATCGTATAGAGCTGTTTTCTTTCTTCTGGCAGAACAACCGGTATTACCACTGGAACCGAATATAGCGGTTTTTGCTTCGTAAACTAAAAAAGGCAACTCAGCCAGTTTCAAAACTCGTTAAATCTTTAATTCAGTTGCAAAACAAGTTATGAAAATTGCAATTTAGATTATGTTTTTATTAATCTGAGAGCGTATACATTTTATAAAAAAATTGTTTTATTTTTTATTCCTATTTCCTATTTCTCTCTCACTCTCTTTCTGTCCCTCTCTCTTTCTCTCTCTCCCTCACTCCCTCTCTCTCTTTCTCTCCCTATTTCTCCCTCTCTCTCCCCTCTCTCTTTTTCTCCCCCTCTATATCTCTTTCTCTCCCTCCTCTCTCTTTCTCTCCCTCTCTCGCTCTCCCTTCTCTCTCTCTCTCATCTTTCTCTCCCTCCCTCTCTCGCTCTCCCCATGTCTCTCTCTCCTCTCTCTCTCTCTCTTTCTCTCTCTTTCTATATATATATATTAACAATAAATTTTCGTTTCGTGCATAAAGCCGAATTTGCGACTGAACTACTTATATAATAATCTGCCTTATTCAGAATGCACTATAAAAGGGTTCTACATGTTTTATTTGCCATTGCATAGGCTTCGTTAAACCAATTTTCCTGTTCTAGGAACGAAAATCCCGCTATAGAAATGCGAAGAGCGAATCAAAGCTCCTTTCCGTGCAATTCCACTCCCCAATCAAAAGAACACCGAAAGATTCTTCAAAAGTCTTCTTCTTCAGACATCCATAAACGAGTTTCCCGATGCAAAATGAACCGGGAGAGTTTTCTAAAGCCCCGCCATCCATTCCCAGATGAATGAAAAGGGGATTTCATTTCGCGCTAAATTAAAAGGAGCGCCGCATTCAGCCTTCCCAATTAATCGAATGCAAATCGCAAAAATAATGCAATCTAACAGAAAGCGACAATTTAAAATTCGACTCCCTTTTAAGTCTTCCATTTTTTTTTTGTTCGAAATCTTCCGACGAAACCGCGGACGAACAAAAGCGCCCGGCAAAAAGGCTCCTTTTGCCGCGTGCACAGCAAACAAGCTTGGTGGCCGAATCCTCCTTTTGTCGCGTCTAATTAGCGAAAGCGACGCTGGGAAAAGCGCGGGAAAAATTAGCCTAATTATGCAAATTGAGTTGGAGTTTCGCAGCCAATGAAAGGAAAAGGTTTTGTCTCCAGCCAAACAGAATGGATTTTCGATTAGGGAGATCTTTTCTCCCAGTGGTGGGAAGACTCGCGCATGCGCACTTGGAGTTTTCTCCTGATGTCACTTGAGATGCCTTGCGAAGAAAGGAAAGAAAATTTCTCACTTTCTTTTTCCTCGCATTCCGTTATTCATTTCGAGTACGTTCCGTTATTCTTTTTGTTTAAAAAATCGAATTCATTGTTTCATATGTATTCTCTCAGTTGGAATTGAGATCATCGTCTCATATGCGATAACTTTGATATATTTGAAAAATGAGATATTGGTTTCTTATGTTTTTCTCAGTTGAAAAATTGACTTCGTTATAGTATTTAGTTCTTAGTTTCGTATGCGTTAACTTTTATATTAATTGAGGAATGGGATGATCGTTTCATATGCCTTTCTCAGTTGAAAAATTGAATATGTTAGAGTATATAATTGAGTTCATCGTTTCATGTGTCATAAATGATATAATCGAGGAATGAGATGATGGTTTCATATGTCTTTCTCAGTTGAACAATTGACTTCTTTATAGTATATAATTTAATTCATAGTTTTGTATGTGTTAACTTTTATATTAATTGAGGAATGAAATGATCGTTTCATATGCCTTTCTCAATTGAAAAATCGACTTCTTTATAGTATTAAATCTATTTCATAGTTTCGTTTAACTTTTATATTAATTAAAGAATGATGAAGGTTTCATATGTCTTTCTCAGTTGAAAAATTGACTTCTTTATAGTATATAATTTAATTCATAGTTTTGTATGTGTTAACTTTTATATTAATTGAGGAATGAAATGATCGTTTCATATGCCTTTCTCAATTGAAAAATCGACTTCTTTATAGTATTAAATCTATTTCATAGTTTCGTTTAACTTTTATATTAATTAAAGAATGATGAAGGTTTCATATGTCTTTCTCAGTTGAAAAATTTATATGGTTGACATATTTAGTTGAACAATTAGTTCTGCGTTTGAAATGGGTTAACTTTCATAATAATTGAGGAATGAGAGGATGGGTTTTATATGCCTTTTTCAGTAGAAAATTTACTTCCTTATTTCTAATTGATGAAAATGGATGATTTAAATTCAGTTCATAGTTTTATATGCGTAAACTTTCACAATAATTGAGGAAGGTGATCATGGTGAAATGGTACCTTTACCATTGTGTTACATTTAATTACAACTAAGAATGGACATTACATTTCAGAAAGGACATTACATCTACGACTGGACATTACGTTTAAGAATGGACATTACAATTAAGAAAGGACATGATGTTTAATAATGGAAATTACAATTAAGAAAGGACATTACGTTTAAGAATGTACAATACAATTAAGAATTTACAATACAATTAAGAAAGGACATTACGTTTAAGAATGTACATTACAATTAAGAAAGGACATTACGTTTAAGAATGGACATTACAATTAAGAAAGGACATTACGTTTAAGAATGTACATTACAATTAAGAAAGGACATTACGTTTAAGAATTTACATTACAATTAAGAAAGGACATGATGTTTAAGAATTGACATTACAATTAAGAAAGGACATTACGTTTAAGAATGGGCATTACAATTAATAAAGGACATTACGTTTAAGAATTTACATTACAATTAAGAATGGACATTACGTTTAAGAATGGACATTACAATTAAGAAAGGACAGTACGTTTCAGAATGGACATTATAATTAAGAAAGGACATTACGTTTAAGAATGGACGTTACAATTAAGATATGACACTACAGCTAAGAATGGACATTACAGCCGAGAATGAACATTATAACTAGCTAAATTGATGCAAACTATATAGACATTTATGAGTAGAGTGAGTAGTGTAAAAAGGCCGCTATCAAGCCAGGAGTAATGGGAGTAATTGAGGATCTGACGGAGTACCGGGTTCTGAGCCGCGGTGCTGTGAGGAGTTATGAGGATTTTGGCGGTGCTGTGTGGATTTTGGTGGATTTTTGGCGGTGCTCTGTGGATTTTGGCGGTGCTCTGTGGATTTTGGTGGATTTCTGTGGATTTTGGTGGATTTCTGTGGATTTTGGTGGATTTCTGTGGATTTTGGTGGATTTCGGTGGATTTGTGAGGATCTGAGTGGTGCTGCTGTGGATTTTGGTGGATTTCTGTGGATTTTGGTGGATTTCTGTGGATTTCTGTGGATTTTGGTGGTGCTCTGTGGATTTTGGTGGTGCTCTGTGGATTTTGGTGGTGCTCTGTGGATTTTGGTGGATCTTGGTATCAAGCCGTGGATCTGCGAGGATCTGTGAGAGGAGTAATGAGGAGTACGAGGAGTAATGAGAGTAATTGAGGATCTGACGGAGTACCGGGCTCTAAGCTGTGGTGCTGCGAGGATCTTGTTGGATCAGGGCGGATCTCGTCTGTCAAGCCGAGGGGGCGTGGCCTAATGGAGATGACCTCACGAAGAACCAATCAGGTATCAGTAAGTGACGTCACACGCAGGGGGCGTCGTCGGGGAACAGGTGTCGACGCAGAGTCGCCCATGGGCAAGTCGCCGATGGGCATGTCACACCGTGTCTCAACGTGTTTGTACAGGAATGGACCAATCAGAGTCTTGTTTGAAGATGACCTCATTAAGAACGAATCAGGTGTCAGTAAGTGATGTCTATGGAGTGTCATGTAACATGAAAGTTGCTTTTTTTTGTTATTTTGCGTTTTTATTTGGGTATTGGTGGAAATTTGCGACGCACTGCATCTACGCATTTTTAATTATAAGCTGTGGGTTGTGACATATGTTAGGAATAGTTGGTTTTTGAAAATAATATTAGCTGTATATACAACTTCAATTTGGCGAAAGTAAATAAAATATGACAGAATTAGACTAATATTAGTTTTTAATATTTTATTTTAATATTTATTTATATTTTTTGATATTTCTTTATATTTTGATATTTATTTGTATTTAATTTTTTTTTTTTTACATTTATTCTTTTTATTATTTATTTATATTTTTAATATTTATTTATATTTTTATTATTTATTTATATTTTTATTATTTATTTATATTTTTATTATTTATTTATATTTTTATTATTTATTTATATTTTTATTATTTATTTATATTTTTATTATTTATTTATATTTTTATTATTTATTTATATTTTTATTATTTATTTATATTTCAACTTTTATATTTTATTATTCATTTATATTTTATTACTCATTTATAGTTCATATATATTTTAATATTTATTTATATTTTATATACGTATACATCTGTGCCAAAAAAATTAACTCAGTGAGAGCAATTACGTCCCACTAGAGCTGCACAATGAACTTATGTTAAAGGGAATGACAGTAGTGTATATATTTTAACTATGGTTAGTACAAAAGAAAAGAATTTTGCAAGAATGGTTTTAGAAAAATATATTTTATGTGACCAACTCCAGCATATAATTTCGCCATATAACTCTATGAGGAATCATACTATGGGATTAAATAACATACCATTGCGTACAAGAAGGTGGACCAGATTAATTAGTAAAGCTTTTAGACATGTGTACCAAGGGTATAAAAAATGACAGTTTGGGGTTTTATGAAAATAATGCATATAAAAATATACGTTTAAATTACAATGTATTTCACGGACATTAGTCTCAATGGATGAAAAATAAGTAATTAATATGAAAGCTGATACTTTGAAAAAGAACTTTGGGGACCAAGAACCTTGTGTTACGGTTAATTAAACTTTTTTATAAAAGTAATGTGTTCTTTAAATGTTTTTCACATCATACGTAAAATTATTATTGTAAGAGGGAAAATATCATATCGTTATGACTAGAAGGAGGGATCTCACCTTGATCACAATTGGATACATTAGAATTACTTACTGTGTAGGAATATGATGTAAAAGTTACTCTATCGCACTGGTTGTGGTGCTGGGCTTGATAAGAGCATATTAGGGGTTGGTATGTAAGATAATGAATTTATTACTTGTTATAATACGTGTTAAAAAAGGGGATTTGTCTTAGATGTAGTTGTTTTAGGGGTGTTTTGTAGTTGGCTGTGTGATTGAACGCGCAGTGCAGCTACACAAAGGGAGTTATTTTAACAAGATAAAAAGGTAAAGTTACTTTTTTATCGTATCAATGGTAGGTTTTAAGGGTGATTGGAGTCTTTGCAGTTGATTGGTGGAACATTTTTTTATATGTTATTACAAATTAAAAAAATTTACAAGTACACATTTTTTTTCTTATGTCATAAAATTATACTATAATAAAACGCATGGGTATCCACCCATGAATAAACCCCAGAAATAAAGTAGCACTATACAAGGGGAATTATTAGGGCGGGTTGGTTAAATTTTCAAAGACTAAGGGGCAACAAGTTCCCATATGAGTACAGTTGAGGGTGATTGTATAGAATTTTGCGACATCAAGTATCCACAAGGGGACAATTTGAGAGGTGTATTCATAAAATTGGCGACATAAAGTACCCATAGGGAGACGTTTGTAGGCGTACACATAAAATTGGGGTGAAAGCGGGGTGTGTAGTTGTACATTAGACAAGAATAAATGTAAAATGAAAAAGTTTAAGTTTAAAATAAATTATAAAAAGAATAAATGTAAAAAAAAAAGTTAAAATACAATTTAAAAAGAAAAATGTAAAAAAAAAAGTTTAAAATGTAAAAATAAAAAAAAAATAAAAAAAAGTTTAGTGTGAAATAAAAATTATAAAGTTAAGTAAGAAAAAAAAATTACTAAAAGTGAAAAAAAAAAAAAATTGTATAAAATAAATTTTTTTTTTAAAGAAAAATTAAAAATAAAAAAAAAAGTAAAAAACAATAAATAAAAAAGTTTCAGTGTAAAAATACAATTTAAAAAGAAAATGTAAAAAATGAAAAATTTAAAAACAGAAAAATTAAAAAAAAAAAAAAAAATGTCAAATAAAAAATATCTTAAACGTAATAAATATTAAAAAAAAAGTTTAGTGTAAAATATTACTCATCATAAGCTTTTTACCCGAATCGACCCAAAGCCATATGGTGTTACGGAACGTACTAGCCCCATATAGGCACAGATGCCCGTGGTGAGTTCTGTGAATGGTCTACCCACTAATCAAACGACAAGTACCACAATTACATTAAATAATTAGCAACAAAAAAAGCAGGAAATACTACTATAGATATAAAAAATATTAACAAAGTATCGAAAATAGAACCAAAGGTAACTAATAAATCTGTATAGAATGAGTGTCTATAAATGTATAAGAGAAACCAATGTATATATTTCTACTAAAATGTTGACACATATACTAAATTTTTAACAAATTAAGTCAAATATTTGCGAAATAGAGAAAATAATACATACTTTTTAAAATTGTATCAAATAGTCTATAAATGGATAAAAAAAAATATCATGACATGTATTAAAAAAAAAATTAAAATAATGGACTTACGTGTAACACATTAAGTTAAGAAATTTATACTTATCAAAGAAAGTAACGTAAGTCATATAAAAAAAAAAAACCTGTAGTTAAGTACAATTGTTAATTGAATATGCTACAAAATATTGTCAAATTACACCATTTTTAGTGATAGGACAAGCAAACTTGTTAAAATGTCATATAATTATCAAAAATATTATACAAAGTACGAATTTAAAAAAAAAAAAGTAAATGCAAAAAGAAAAAAAAGTTTAAGTGTAAAATAAAATGTAAAAAAAAATAAATGTAAAAAATAAAAAAAAGTTTAATAAAAAAAAAGTTAAAAAATAATAAAAAAAAATTTAAGTGTAAAATACAATTTAAAAAAAAAAATGTAAAAAGAAAAAAGTTTAATAAAAATTACATGTAAAAAGAAAAAAGTAAAAAAAAAAAAAAAAAAAAAAAAAAAGTTAAAAAAGAAAAAAAAAAGTTAAAAAAGAAATAAAAAGTTAAAAAAGAAAAAAAAGTTAAAAAAGAAAAAAAAAAGTTTAAAAAGAAAAAAAAAAGTTTAAAAAGAAAAAAAAAAGTTTAAAAAGAAAAAAAAATTAAAAAAGAGAAAAAAATTAAAAAAGAAAAAAAAATTAAAAAAGAAAAAAAAATTAAAAAAAAAGAAAAAAAATTAAAAAAAAGAAAAAGTTAAAAAAGAAAAAAAAAAAGAAAAAAAAAGTTTAAAAAAAATAGTTAAAGTGTAAAATACAATTTAAAAAAAAAAATGAAAACATAAAAAATTTAAAAAAAAAATGTAAGTGTAAAATTACATTTTAAAAGAAAATGTGAAAATAGAAAAAAAAATAAAAAGAAAATTGCTAAAAGTAAAAAAAAATAAAGGTGTAAAATGTTAAATAAAAAGACCTTAAGTGTAAAAAATAGAAGAAAAAAGTTTAAGTGTAAAATATTACTCATCATAAGCTTTTTTACTCGTATCCACCCAAAGTTATATGGCGTTACGGAGCGTACTAGCCCCATATAGGCGCAGATTCCTTGGTGAGTTCTGTGAATGGTCTACCCACTAATCAAACGATAAGTACAATAATTATATTAAAATATTAGCAAAAAAAAAAAAGCAGAAAATACTAATATAGATATAAAAAATATTAACAAAGTATCGAAAATAGAACCAAAGGTAACTAATAAATCTGTATAGAATGAGTGTCTATAAATGTATAAGAGAAACCAATGTATATATTTCTACTAAAATGTTGACACATATACTAAATTTTTAACAAATTAAGTCAAATATTTGCGAAATAGAGAAAATAATACATACTTTTTAAAATTGTATCAAATAGTCTATGAATGGATAAAAAAAAATATCATGACATGTATTAAAAAAAAAATTAAAATAATGGACTTACGTGTAACACATTAAGTTAAGAAATTTATACTTATCAAAGAAAGTAACGTAAGTCATATAAAAAAAAAACCTGTAGTTAAGTACAATTGTTAATTGAATATGCTACAAAATATTGTCAAATTACACCATTTTTAGTGATAGGACAAGCAAACTTGTTAAAATGTCATATAATTATCAAAAATATTATACAAAGTACGAATTTAAAAAAAAAAAGTAAATGCAAAAAGAAAAAAAAGTTTAAGTGTAAAATAAAATGTAAAAAAAAATAAATGTAAAAAATAAAAAAAAGTTTAATAAAAAAAAAGTTAAAAGATAATAAAAAGTATTAAAATAATGGACTTACGCGTGACAGTTTAAGTTAAAAAATTTATATTTACCAAAGAAATTAACATAAGTTATTATAAAAAAAAAACTGTAATTAAGTATAATTGTTAATTGAATATGCTACAAAATATTGACAAGTTATTCCATGGTAGTGATTTAACAACCAAACACTTTGTCTTTAAAGATTACGATAACGCAGTTTTAGAAACTAACATAGGGGCAAATGTGTATAATTATCATAAAATACTTCACATTACTGTTAAAATGTCATATAATTATCAAATATATTATACAAAGTAAGAAAAATATTACTTAATATGTTAAAATATTACCAATAGTACATGCCCAACAGATCAAAATGACCTTCAGCACCCTACGACACATGAAAACTTACGGAGATTAACAGCAATCTTGCCTCAAAAAATAAAACCAATAGTGTGCTGCTAAGGATAAAATGTCAAGTACACACCCAGTGTAGGAGATGTATACAAATAATATTGTTGAATTATTAACAAAGTGATTTCATTAATACTAAAATAAGGTCTTTGTTACAATAATATATATATATATATGGAAATTAAGTTCTTATTAGTGAAATTTATGTAATATTTTTAGACTGCTTTGTTCAATTTATAATATGTAGGTAGAATTTTTACATAAAAAACCCCTTTGTGTTTATCAAAAATATTTCACAAATTAAGAAGAAGAATACCTAAGGAAGGTCTTTGCACATGATTATAGTACAAAACCATGTGGATTTACATCAATTTTACCAGGAACAAGGGGGTCAGTATACGGCTATGAGTCAAATAGTCAATTTTTCACCACATTCAGGCATTTGTGTTATTAATGCCTGAATGTGGTTTTAAAATTGACTATTTGACTCATAGCCGTATACTGACCCCCTTGTTCCTGGTAAAATTGATGTAAATCCACATGGTTTTGTACTATAATCATGTGCAAAGACCTTCCTTAGGTATTCTTCTTCTTAATTTGTGAAATATTTTTGATAAACACAAAGGGGTTTTTTATGTAAAAATTCTACCTACATATTATAAATTGAACAAAGCAGTCTAAAAATATTACATAAATTTCACTAATAAGAACTTAATTTCCATATATATATATATTATTGTAACAAAGACCTTATTTTAGTATTAATGAAATCACTTTGTTAATAATTCAACAATATTATTTGTATACATCTCCTACACTGGGTGTGTACTTGACATTTTATCCTTAGCAGCACACTATTGGTTTTATTTTTTGAGGCAAGATTGCTGTTAATCTCCGTAAGTTTTCATGTGTCGTAGGGTGCTGAAGGTCATTTTGATCTGTTGGGCATGTACTATTGGTAATATTTTAACATATTAAGTAATATTTTTCTTACTTTGTATAATATATTTGATAATTATATGACATTTTAACAGTAATGTGAAGTATTTTATGATAATTATACACATTTGCCCCTATGTTAGTTTCTAAAACTGCGTTATCGTAATCTTTAAAGACAAAGTGTTTGGTTGTTAAATCACTACCATGGAATAACTTGGCAATATTTTGTAGCATATTCAATTAACAATTATACTTAATTACAGTTTTTTTTTTATAATAACTTATGTTAATTTCTTTGGTAAATATAAATTTTTTAACTTAAACTGTCACGCGTAAGTCCATTATTTTAATACTTTTTATTATCTTTTAACTTTTTTTTTATTAAACTTTTTTTTATTTTTTACATTTATTTTTTTTTACATTTTATTTTACACTTAAACTTTTTTTTCTTTTTGCATTTACTTTTTTTTTTTAAATTCGTACTTTGTATAATATTTTTGATAATTATATGACATTTTAACAAGTTTGCTTGTCCTATCACTAAAAATGGTGTAATTTGACAATATTTTGTAGCATATTCAATTAACAATTGTACTTAACTACAGGTTTTTTTTTTATATGACTTACGTTACTTTCTTTGATAAGTATAAATTTCTTAACTTAATGTGTTACACGTAAGTCCATTATTTTAATTTTTTTTTTAATACATGTCATGATATTTTTTTTTATCCATTCATAGACTATTTGATACAATTTTAAAAAGTATGTATTATTTTCTCTATTTCGCAAATATTTGACTTAATTTGTTAAAAATTTAGTATATGTGTCAACATTTTAGTAGAAATATATACATTGGTTTCTCTTATACATTTATAGACACTCATTCTATACAGATTTATTAGTTATTCTTGGTTCTATTTTCTATACTTTGATAATATTTTTTATATCTATATTAGTATTTTCTGCTTTTTTTTTTTTGCTAATATTTTAATATAATTATTGTACTTATCGTTTGATTAGTGGGTAGACCATTCACAGAACTCACCAAGGAATCTGCGCCTATATGGGGCTAGTACGCTCCGTAACGCCATATAACTTTGGGTGGATACGAGTAAAAAAGCTTATGATGAGTAATATTTTACACTTAAACTTTTTTCTTCTATTTTTTACACTTAAGGTCTTTTTATTTAACATTTTACACCTTTATTTTTTTTTACTTTTAGCAATTTTCTTTTTATTTTTTTTTCTATTTTCACATTTTCTTTTAAAATGTAATTTTACACTTACATTTTTTTTTTAAATTTTTTATGTTTTCATTTTTTTTTTTAAATTGTATTTTACACTTTAACTATTTTTTTTAAACTTTTTTTTTCTTTTTTTTTTTCTTTTTTAACTTTTTCTTTTTTTTAATTTTTTTTCTTTTTTTTTAATTTTTTTTTCTTTTTTAATTTTTTTTTCTTTTTTAATTTTTTTCTCTTTTTTAATTTTTTTTTCTTTTTAAACTTTTTTTTTTCTTTTTAAACTTTTTTTTTTCTTTTTAAACTTTTTTTTTTCTTTTTTAACTTTTTTTTCTTTTTTAACTTTTTATTTCTTTTTTAACTTTTTTTTTTCTTTTTTAACTTTTTTTTTTTTTTTTTTTTTTTTTTACTTTTTTCTTTTTACATGTAATTTTTATTAAACTTTTTTCTTTTTACATTTTTTTTTTTAAATTGTATTTTACACTTAAATTTTTTTTTATTATTTTTTAACTTTTTTTTTATTAAACTTTTTTTTATTTTTTACATTTATTTTTTTTTTACATTTTATTTTACACTTAAACTTTTTTTTCTTTTTGCATTTACTTTTTTTTTTTTAAATTCGTACTTTGTATAATATTTTTGATAATTATATGACATTTTAACAAGTTTGCTTGTCCTATCACTAAAAATGGTGTAATTTGACAATATTTTGTAGCATATTCAATTAACAATTGTACTTAACTACAGGTTTTTTTTTTTATATGACTTACGTTACTTTCTTTGATAAGTATAAATTTCTTAACTTAATGTGTTACACGTAAGTCCATTATTTTAATTTTTTTTTTAATACATGTCATGATATTTTTTTTTATCCATTTATAGACTATTTGATACAATTTTAAAAAGTATGTATTATTTTCTCTATTTCGCAAATATTTGACTTAATTTGTTAAAAATTTAGTATATGTGTCAACATTTTAGTAGAAATATATACATTGGTTTCTCTTATACATTTATAGACACTCATTCTATACAGATTTATTAGTTACCTTTGGTTCTATTTTCGATACTTTGTTAATATTTTTTATATCTATAGTAGTATTTCCTGCTTTTTTTGTTGCTAATTATTTAATGTAATTGTGGTACTTGTCGTTTGATTAGTGGGTAGACCATTCACAGAACTCACCACGGGCATCTGTGCCTATATGGGGCTAGTACGTTCCGTAACACCATATGGCTTTGGGTCGATTCGGGTAAAAAGCTTATGATGAGTAATATTTTACACTAAACTTTTTTTTTAATATTTATTACGTTTAAGATATTTTTTATTTGACATTTTTTTTTTTTTTTTTAATTTTTCTGTTTTTAAATTTTTCATTTTTTACATTTTCTTTTTAAATTGTATTTTTACACTGAAACTTTTTTATTTATTGTTTTTTACTTTTTTTTTTATTTTTAATTTTTCTTTAAAAAAAAAATTTATTTTATACAATTTTTTTTTTTTTTCACTTTTAGTAATTTTTTTTTCTTACTTAACTTTATAATTTTTATTTCACACTAAACTTTTTTTTATTTTTTTTTTATTTTTACATTTTAAACTTTTTTTTTTACATTTTTCTTTTTAAATTGTATTTTAACTTTTTTTTTTACATTTATTCTTTTTATAATTTATTTTAAACTTAAACTTTTTCATTTTACATTTATTCTTGTCTAATGTACAACTACACACCCCGCTTTCACCCCAATTTTATGTGTACGCCTACAAACGTCTCCCTATGGGTACTTTATGTCGCCAATTTTATGAATACACCTCTCAAATTGTCCCCTTGTGGATACTTGATGTCGCAAAATTCTATACAATCACCCTCAACTGTACTCATATGGGAACTTGTTGCCCCTTAGTCTTTGAAAATTTAACCAACCCGCCCTAATAATTCCCCTTGTATAGTGCTACTTTATTTCTGGGGTTTATTCATGGGTGGATACCCATGCGTTTTATTATAGTATAATTTTATGACATAAGAAAAAAAATGTGTACTTGTAAATTTTTTTAATTTGTAATAACATATAAAAAAATGTTCCACCAATCAACTGCAAAGACTCCAATCACCCTTAAAACCTACCATTGATACGATAAAAAAGTAACTTTACCTTTTTATCTTGTTAAAATAACTCCCTTTGTGTAGCTGCACTGCGCGTTCAATCACACAGCCAACTACAAAACACCCCTAAAACAACTACATCTAAGACAAATCCCCTTTTTTAACACGTATTATAACAAGTAATAAATTCATTATCTTACATACCAACCCCTAATATGCTCTTATCAAGCCCAGCACCACAACCAGTGCGATAGAGTAACTTTTACATCATATTCCTACACAGTAAGTAATTCTAATGTATCCAATTGTGATCAAGGTGAGATCCCTCCTTCTAGTCATAACGATATGATATTTTCCCTCTTACAATAATAATTTTACGTATGATGTGAAAAACATTTAAAGAACACATTACTTTTATAAAAAAGTTTAATTAACCGTAACACAAGGTTCTTGGTCCCCAAAGTTCTTTTTCAAAGTATCAGCTTTCATATTAATTACTTATTTTTCATCCATTGAGACTAATGTCCGTGAAATACATTGTAATTTAAACGTATATTTTTATATGCATTATTTTCATAAAACCCCAAACTGTCATTTTTTATACCCTTGGTACACATGTCTAAAAGCTTTACTAATTAATCTGGTCCACCTTCTTGTACGCAATGGTATGTTATTTAATCCCATAGTATGATTCCTCATAGAGTTATATGGCGAAATTATATGCTGGAGTTGGTCACATAAAATATATTTTTCTAAAACCATTCTTGCAAAATTCTTTTCTTTTGTACTAACCATAGTTAAAATATATACACTACTGTCATTCCCTTTAACATAAGTTCATTGTGCAGCTCTAGTGGGACGTAATTGCTCTCACTGAGTTAATTTTTTTGGCACAGATGTATACGTATATAAAATATAAATAAATATTAAAATATATATGAACTATAAATGAGTAATAAAATATAAATGAATAATAAAATATAAAAGTTGAAATATAAATAAATAATAAAAATATAAATAAATAATAAAAATATAAATAAATAATAAAAATATAAATAAATAATAAAAATATAAATAAATAATAAAAATATAAATAAATAATAAAAATATAAATAAATAATAAAAATATAAATAAATAATAAAAATATAAATAAATATTAAAAATATAAATAAATAATAAAAAGAATAAATGTAAAAAAAAAAAAATTAAATACAAATAAATATCAAAATATAAAGAAATATCAAAAAATATAAATAAATATTAAAATAAAATATTAAAAACTAATATTAGTCTAATTCTGTCATATTTTATTTACTTTCGCCAAATTGAAGTTGTATATACAGCTAATATTATTTTCAAAAACCAACTATTCCTAACATATGTCACAACCCACAGCTTATAATTAAAAATGCGTAGATGCAGTGCGTCGCAAATTTCCACCAATACCCAAATAAAAACGCAAAATAACAAAAAAAAGCAACTTTCATGTTACATGACACTCCATAGACATCACTTACTGACACCTGATTCGTTCTTAATGAGGTCATCTTCAAACAAGACTCTGATTGGTCCATTCCTGTACAAACACGTTGAGACACGGTGTGACATGCCCATCGGCGACTTGCCCATGGGCGACTCTGCGTCGACACCTGTTCCCCGACGACGCCCCCTGCGTGTGACGTCACTTACTGATACCTGATTGGTTCTTCGTGAGGTCATCTCCATTAGGCCACGCCCCCTCGGCTTGACAGACGAGATCCGCCCTGATCCAACAAGATCCTCGCAGCACCACAGCTTAGAGCCCGGTACTCCGTCAGATCCTCAATTACTCTCATTACTCCTCGTACTCCTCATTACTCCTCTCACAGATCCTCGCAGATCCACGGCTTGATACCAAGATCCACCAAAATCCACAGAGCACCACCAAAATCCACAGAGCACCACCAAAATCCACAGAGCACCACCAAAATCCACAGAAATCCACAGAAATCCACCAAAATCCACAGAAATCCACCAAAATCCACAGCAGCACCACTCAGATCCTCACAAATCCACCGAAATCCACCAAAATCCACAGAAATCCACCAAAATCCACAGAAATCCACCAAAATCCACAGAAATCCACCAAAATCCACAGAGCACCGCCAAAATCCACAGAGCACCGCCAAAAATCCACCAAAATCCACACAGCACCGCCAAAATCCTCATAACTCCTCACAGCACCGCGGCTCAGAACCCGGTACTCCGTCAGATCCTCAATTACTCCCATTACTCCTGGCTTGATAGCGGCCTTTTTACACTACTAGAGTGTTGCGAAAAAATATGATCTCATTGCAATTGCTCCTTGGACAATGAGATAGTCGAATCATTTTTCCAAATTTTGACAACAACATAAATGTTTTTGTCGCAACTGCTTTTTAAATCATGTGGGAAGAACGCCTTTCAATCAAATTTCATTCCACACTTCCTCTCAAAGTCCAGTCCATCATCACTTACAGAATATTTCATGCTCCCTATGCCTTTTGGTTAACATCTCAACACCTCCGTCGAAGGGGTTAAGAGTGGAAAGGGCGTATCTCCCAAAACAGATTCTCCGACCCCAAGCACCACGTGCATCGAAGCCCCCCCCCCCCCCCCATCATGAAAGGGGACCGCCGGGGCCATTGAGCAGTCCCCCACCACAAAGAGGACCGGGAGTATATTATTTAGCAAAAGCAAAGGCCTGGGGATTCTTCGCATTGAGCACGCACAACACATTCGCCCGCTTTGTGTCGATCGCTGGATGGATGCTTGCTGGCCGATGGGGACTTTTATGCGCTCTGTGCAGGAGTTCGATTCGGAATGCACTTTTGGGAGAGCGAACTTGGGGAAAGAGGGCATTTGATTATGCTCGGCCAGGGCATGATTTATATAGTGCATGATGTATGGGAAGAATGGCATTGATGGGAGCCCATTTCACTAAAATGTCGAATATTTATGTATTCAGGTTTATATATACTTATTTGTCGAGTTTATATACACTTATATGTAAAGTTTATTTAGTACAATTTTGGTCACACATCTCTCTCTATATTTATCTATCGATCGATCTATCTATCTATCTCTCCCTCTATATATATTTATATATCTCTCCCTCTCTCTATATATTCTCTCTCTCTCTCTCTCTCTCTCTCTCTCTCTCTCTCTCTCTCCATCCACCCATCTACCCACCCACCGTCATATGGCAAGCCTAGATATTAATCACAATTGATGCATTTTTAAAAATAGTTTTTAATTTACTTTATAACTCAAATTTACATGATATTTTTGGCAATTATCGTAAAAACAATTTCCACAAATAAAAACCCATACTGAATCTACGGCTTGGAGCAATGTCAATTTTTAAATTATTTTTTAAAAAAATTATTTGAATATCTCAATTTTAGTCTTTTAAATGAAATAGAAACAAACGTCATCAGACTTTCCTAACCCTTCAAATCAAACAATTCCTATACTAGAATACATAAGAATTGACCTTAAAATTTTCTATACTACATGTATTTGATTTTTACATAAATGGTTATAATAACACAAAAAAATCCTTAAAAATCAAATTTTTTACTTTATGTAATTTTTAAATATAACTACTACGCATTAAGTTAATTCGCACACATACCCATTCATAATATACATATTTTTTACACAATGCTTAAAAAATTATACGTTTCTTCATTAAACTTTTAATGGAGTTGATCGACTTAAGTAGTCCATAGGTTTCCATTTTTTCTAGGAATACAGAAAAACAATAAATTTATAAAAAGATTCGATGTTGAAATATATTTCAAATATAAAGCTTTAGGGTGCTTCTTTGAAGATATATCTATTAAACAATATGAATTAAAAAATATAGAAAATATACATGCTTTGGAAATATTAAGTAAACTATTTTGCTGACGAAACAACTATACATCCGCCCTTTTTCCTAACTGCTCGCAGGGTTAATAATGAAATAAAAAAATCCTTTCAAAAACTTGATATCGAGAAAAACCAAATACTGAGAAAAACGATTTTAAGTTTTTGTTCCTTGAAAAACATAGCTGTCATCCAGCATACAATCTCATATATAACTAACTAAAAAACATAGGATGCAGTTCTAGAATTTTGCAAGCATATTTAAAATATCCCAAACTATAATTTTAACAAATACAAAAAAAAAAAAAAAAAATCGCTAATCTAACTAACTAAAAAACATAGGATGCAGTTCTAGAATTTTGCAAGCATATTTAAAATATCCCAAACTATAATTTTTGCAAATACAAAAAAAAAAAAATCGCGGAATTTTACAATTTCTTGGGTACCGTGTCCCATCAACCTTTTCAAGTGAGCTTCGTAAGAGAAAAGTTGCCATCTATGAGCTAATTCCTAAACAGAGGGACACAATGGCGCTTTGGGAGGTAGGGCAAAGAGTTCTCAAAGCTTTGTGGAAGAAAGATTTAACTTACAATAGGAGGCGTGTAGTTGTCTGACGGGTGATCGTTAACAATTCTTTCTTAAGTGTCATTTGAGGTGAAAAGCACATGCGAATGACGATGTGTAGAAACCATTAGTAAAACGTCATATCTCCGAAACCATGTAATTGCCTGTTCTACCGCTGACAACATACTTAAGGCTTCACATGTTTTAAAATTCTTCCCCCTTTCCCTGTTCGAAAGTGTCCCAAGCCCCTCTCTAGACCCGTAAAATCTATGGGACACACCAGGACGTAGGTTCAGGGGTGGTTCAGGGGGTTCAAATTCTCCCATTGAAAGTCAAGAAAAAAATTAAAAATCAAATTAATGTAAACATCATAAAAATACTTTAAAAATCTAGAAACATTTCAATTTCTAGTATAATACTTCTTGTTGAATCGCATGAGGGAAAACCTGGTATTTTCCGGGGGTCCTATCCCGGAAAATAATGTTCAAAAAACTTCAAAAACATGTTTTGAGGTTATTTTTATCTCAAACTAAGCAGCGTAGCATGACGTCATCGTATTTCATAATATAGCATTTGAATTTCGGCGATGAAGGGGAAAGATATTAAAGCGAGAACCATACATTATTTTAAACAAAGAACCTCAAAATATAAAAATTTTCTCTAAATTTATTTCATAATTAGCGAGTGATATTTACTAATTTTAAAAATATTTAATGACTGATATTGGTAACGATTTCATGAAAACTAAATGACAAATGTAGCTGTTTCGATACTTATATGCCAACGTATTCCTGTTTACTTGAATAAAAATTAATAAGTTTAAAAAAATGGGGAGGGGGGGGGGGGGGGGTAAGTTACTCAGTCACTGAACCACCCCCATGAAAAATACATACCTATACGTGCCTGGGACACACGTTGTCCCAGCTCACACGTAAAGCTTAAACTCATACACTCATTACATCTAATGAATATTCTTAATAATGAATGAATTTTTTTTTAAATAAATGTTCTTCAATATTAATTTTCTAAAGAAAAATATTCCGATAACTGTGAAAAACTCAAATATTACTCTCTTAGAAATAATAAAGTTAGTCAATAATAACTGTTAGTCAATAATAACTGTCCGAGTCAACAACAAACATTCAAAACAACATTAAGCCCATATGTCCAGATCACTTCCAAACATTCAAACATCCCGACCCACTCCGAAGAATGTTGCACGGGTTTTTAACCCGCCAAATCTCTCACTTTATCCATAAAGGATTTGCCACAATGGCGAATTGTGGCGGCCGAGGCTAATTCCCGTTCAACGATGAAGTTCCCTGACATCGATTAAGTCCTCCCCTAACCACACCATTCACCCCTCACCCCCCTAATCTTTCAACACGACCCCCCACCCCCTTCCCTCTCGAAACCCCCCGTTGATATAGATCCAGGGCTGCCAAGTCAGGGACGTCGAAATCGCCAATTTTTTTTATGTTTCAATTTGCTACTTGCTATTTATTTAACGTTGTTAATGGGGGAGTTTCACGCCAAGAAGAAGAAGACCGCTGTTCCAACGGAACATGGAGACGTATTCTAGACGCCGAAAAAGTTCCGTAGAATTAGTATGGAAGTACAGCTGCTGCAATATACTTTTTAAGATTTTTCTTTTTAAAATACTAACATGGTGATTTCGTGTAGTGCATTCGGTTGCTCTAACACTGTTTCGAAAGCGGATTGTATTGCAAGAAGAGTTTATTTTCACAGTTTCCCTCATTCTGATTCTAATCTGATGAAAGCATGGCTAGCTAGGATAAAACGAGAAAACTTCGTTCCTACGAAATATTCAAAGTTGTGCTCCGATCATTTTGATCCAAAATGTTTTTTTTCAAACAGGAGGAAATATCAAACGATATATAGAAAAAGACAATTTCACTTAGTTTTTCTGCATATGGATAAATATGTAATAAGCCGAAATTTACTAACAAGGCGTCTTTTACTTAAACTTTGCATTGTTAAAAATAAACGATGAAAATACACAGCTAAATTATCTCGTTAAAATACAATACAAAGTTGAGTGGAATAAGCGAGCGAGCGGACCAAACCACAGGCTTGTCTGCTAAAGAGAAGAAATCGAAACTACAAGTAGGGAATTCATGTTACTACGTCACGTGAAACTCCCGCATTCATTTTGAATGTGAATTTTAACTTAATAAATGACACGAATTATTTTAAATAGCATTAATTATTACACAATATTTAAAGATGAAATGTCAGGCAGGGCCGAATTTAGGCATAGGGTGCATAGGCTGCACTACAAAGGGACTCGAACCACACACCGAAATTAATTAGATTACTGAAAAAAAAAATGAGGCCTTAACACTTTAAAATTGCGACAACGACACTTTTGAAAATAAATCACTCAAACAGTAATGCAATTTTTTTATAAGTGCCGAACAATTTTTTTTAGTGGAAAACTCGTAATAATGAAGTAATAAAAGCCTCATGGTTAAATTTTTCACCAAGCGATGGACATGTATGCTATTTTGTATGCAAACTTTTTATAAAACACGCACACTATTTACACTTGGAGGGGTTGAGTTATGTTACAATTTATTGGAAAATTGTTGCCCTTTGAAGAATGTTGCATTCAAAATATCCTTTTCCTAACGTGAAAGTGGCATTTCGAATATATTTGTCAATGATGATGGTTGCCAAAAGTAGTATTGAAGGGTCATTTTCTAAGTTAAAACTTATTAAAAATAGGCTTTGGACCACCGTGTCAGAAAATAGGCTGGACGTTTTACCTCTTGTCAGCCTAAAGAGTGACATTTTGAAAAAGTTATCTTATGAAGATGTCATCAGTAAATTTGTTAATATTAAAGTAAGTGTCAAGAAATCAAACCAAATCTTAGTGAAAATAGCATTCTACAATTTTTTCTGATGCAGAAAAATTGTATTTTTTCTTAGCAGATTTGTACAATGTAAATATAACCTAATATACTTTTACATCCTTTTAGAAAATATGTTTACTTTGTGATAATTATTAAACAATAGCATGGCGATATTTATTTTGGAAATCGCTTGTTTTTCTATTTTCCTTACATTATTATTCTGTTCAGGGCCATTTGAAAGTAGTACAGAGACAAGTTTAACATTTTAACCTTGTCATAGATTTCAAAGTTCCATTGCACATTAAGATTCCTTGAAACTGTTGAATTGCCTTAACAAATACGAATTTTTATCCAATTTTTCTAAAAACTTTTCAAGAATGCCAACTAAAGAGAATTTCTGCCAAATGTGACATCCATCAACTCTCCCCATCCCCTACTAAAATATGGAGAGGGGGGGGGGATGGGGATCGGGGCGTAATCCGGTTGCAATACAAGACCGATAAACATCTCCGGTCCATTGTGTGGGGCCCATAGAATAATTGTGAGGTTTCAGTCGACGATAAAGTAAACAAGTGCCCTGAATGTTGCCAGGGGAGCCCATAATCCATGGAGAGATTGTGACGGATAAGGAGAAAAGGGAGACGTCTTAAAGCGGATCAAAAGGAGATTTGCGACCAGAAAAATGGACTCACTTTTGTGTTCCCTTTGTAGTCGCCACTTTATTCGTTTCGCGGTAACATATCCCGTGTCTTGTCGAGAGATATAAATGAGGGGAAGTTTTTGGTTGGGACATGAGGGAAATGTGTGTGGACGTTTTGTTTGTCAGGACCTTTTTTTTTGGTGGGCTAAGCTGGTATAAAATTTAAATGAGTTGTATGGGACCGGCTTAAAGGGGCGTTACCCATCCCCCAATTAATCGGTGCCATCGTGTATTTTGGATCGTTTATTGTTAACCCTGCAGAGGTTGGGCTGCTTGATACAAGGTGAATCGAATTCGAGGTAGGACGAATTGGAAAGATACTTACTCGAATGACGTCACCTACTATTGGGAACCGTCACTTATTACACCTCAGAGTTTTGAAAGAACTAACGAATGATCGACCAGAGGGTTTGAGTCGTTTTTTATTTATTTTCTTTTTTAGCCGCTTAGGAAAGTAAGAAGAATAAATTATTTTTCCTCGAGTGAAAATATTTATCAGAATTAGACAATAGCTTTCTGCTGTGCAATATGTAAATTTATTCATGTGTTAAGATAATCGTTCATTATTATTATACTCTAATCGTATTGTGCTGGTCCTTGGAAGGGTACCGATGGAAGACTTAACAAAAATCGGGAAGGGCCACACTGGGCCTCTAGGTTTGGTTTGTGAAAATTTTTGGGCTCAACGTGGTATAAAGACCAGAGAGTGGAAAGGATTAATAATCATCCTGATTGCCGCGGCCACCTTCCTCTATACAATGATATGTCATTTATCCCCATAGGTTCATTCCACGTAGAGATATATGGCGGATCGTATACTGCACGCGTCGTGTAGTACAAAGGTCAGAGGGAGGAATGTTGATAATCAGCATGTTCGAAACGTCTTCCTTTCCTCTATCGGGTCTTTCCTTCAAGATAGGCCCCGAACCGTCGCCAATAGCCCACTGTGCAGCTCTAGTGCGACATTAATTAATAAAATCAAACCAAACCAACCTTTCCTCTATTCGATGGTATTTATCCACTGAACTATAAACGTAACTTCTGGAACGCTCATCACCAGTTCCTTCTATGGGCGCAGTTGAAGCCATACTGTACCCGACTAATTTTAAAAAGTGATTTTGTGGGTTTTTACCTTATCAAACCATTATGGATATGTTAAATATGTTTAGATATTTTATTTTCTACATATAAAATCAATTTGTATATCGCCAAAAATATAGTTTTTCTCTTTGCTGCTTATTCCACTTATTATTAGTTAAAATGGATTTCAAAGAATAGGCATTCAAAATGGGCTTCAATAGAAAATAATAGAAAAAAAAGTGCCGAAATCCCTACAATTCGGCATATTTTAGCAAGAACAATATACGAAATACAGAGGTAGAAATGGAAGTGAGGTACACTGTTTTTTAACCTTCAGTTGGATTCAAGTCAACAAACTGCCTTGCCCAATCCTGAAGTTTCAGTTACATATCAGTGTATTTACCGAAAGGAAAGAGGTATTCACGTCAAAATATCCACTGAACTCTAACTCACTGCTGGAAGGCTCAAAACTTGCTTCCTCTATGGGCGCGATGAAGCCAATTGAAAGCAGCCATGCTGTGACCCAATAATTTTTAAAAATTGATTTAGTGGTGTTTTTTAATACCATAGCATTGCAGAAATATTAAATGTATATAAATATTATATTAATTTTTATATTGCCAAACAAATAGTGTTTTCTCTTGCTTTTTATCTACTTCGACTTCGACTTCCAAATGACTTCCTATTTTAGTAGCAGATTGCATTTAAAATGGGTTTAAAAAGAAAAGAAAAAAAAACTTATCCAAAAGCAATACATGTCGGCTTATTTTAGCATGAAAAATATACGAAATATTACGATATCAAGAAAAGTGGGGCACATTATGGCGGCTTCTACATCGACTTCAAGTCAACAAAATGTCTTGCCCGATCCAGAAATTACAGTTAGAGATCAGTGATTAAGAATAGTAAAAAAGTAGTGATATTGCTATCGGAGGGTTGCCAACTTCGCTACCAAAATACTAGAATGCCGTCCAGAACATCCACAAAACATTATCGGCGTGTATACGGGCTGGTGCACAATAAATCTGATCGGGGTCCTAAGTCCCGACGACTGTTGAAGGCGTTGGGTGCCAGCTCAGGTGTTGTCCTTGTCATCTGACCATGGTTAAAAAATATGAGGTATGCTGAGATTAACAATCAGCTTGGCACATACATTTTTTACTTTTATAATTATTCACCAAAAACGCAAAAAAGATCACTCTTCTTTAAAAACAGGGGGAAATGTAACTATTCCGCATTAAAAGAAAGTATAAATATCAAATCACTGAACGCACCACGTCATGGCGGCTTCTACATCGACTTCAAGTCAACAAAATGTCTTGCCCGATCCAGAAGTTACAGTTAGAGATCAGTGGGTATTCCCGTCAAAAAAGAGAGTGACGCACTGGTAGAACGACCCCAGTATCACATACCCAAAGACGTTTTTTGCAACAACCACCAGATCTAATCACGAACACACTCACGCGATCAATTGACCACATTCGTACTCCCCCCACAACCCGAATCACGGGGGCAGGAGGGTCGGTCGGCCTACCCTCCAGGGCAGTATATTACCCGAATCACACGGCCCATCAGCATTCATTAACTTGCGAATGGATTGGATTTGTTTGTCGACATCCACCCTCTACCACCAAAGGGTGTGTTTTTTTTCGTTGTGTTTTATTTTAATGCGGTCGTGTTGCGGTACACGTCACGCAAGAGAGGGGGGTGTTGACTTTCAATCTGGTATGTGTGTCAACACTGCTCTTAAAAATTAGGAAATTGCCGGTTTTACTGCAGGAAGCGTGTGCACTCAGTATTTGGGGCGCGCGCGTTTTTTTTTGGAGGGGGAGGGGGGAGGACGGATGAGGGTTTAAATGTATGATTTTACGTCGCATTTGCTTTACTATTATATCGTGTGGGAGTGTTTGAAGGGATTGATTACATGAAAAATCTTTCACACACTAATAATGATGTGTTTGATCATTTGTTTTTCGGAGCCTTTTATTTGTGTGATTTTATAGTCCATTATCTTTGTCCGTGGCACATGTTCTCCGTGCAAGCAGCAGGCTTACAGCATGATTATCGTTCCATATACTACACTTTAATCCGTACAAATATTGCGCTTTACATGTAAGTAGTCTAAACTCGCGGTTAAAAGTGCCCATTCTCATATTTGACGAAATTTTTGTCGTTTCCAATGAAACAGACGCCTGCTGTATGCTTCTATTAAATAATACTGAAGAAATTAAATTTTGTCGTTTATTTATTTCACAAAATTTATTTCGTCAAAATTGAAAGGCAATTTAAAATAGTATAATAATGCAATTTCAACGAACTGATGCTCTATATCTATACCCATATTGCTCAACACTCTATCCAGTCGACCAAGAAGACTTGATTGAATTCTGAGAATATAAATATAGGAACCAAACATGAACCAGTGACCCAGAAAAGGGCCGAAAAAGAATCTGCGTAAATGACTTTAGTTCTAAATTTGAGGTTTCTTGTTTCGTCAAATTCACTTGATTCAATGACGAAGAGATTGTCAAATATAAATAAAGTATAACCTTGACTATTGCAAAATTCTCCAATATGAGCATTGTCAATTTCATAATTTTTTTTTTTTTTTTGTAATAAGGATGACAAAATACAATTTTTTTTTACTAAAATGCGTAAAATTATCAGATTACGGAATAGTTTAAACTTTAATTTTCATATACGTTATAACTTTCATGTAGTTATTTATGTCAGTCGTGAAATTTATCACGGAATGGATCCCTCTAAGAGATGAATGAAGACATAATGACAGAAGGTACAGGCCAAAGTTCTTCCGGAAGCACTTTTGTACATAACACATATTACATTCGGAATTCTTAAACTGTTTTTTCCCCCGCCAACTCAGAGCTTTCTTACCTGCCGTGCCAGAAGGAAGAAAAAACCTCTATGTGATTGTAAAGATGAATTCTATCGCCAATACTCTCCAAACTTTCGGAAAGACATTGTATAGTCTATCATTACCATGATATTTCATGTAGCTGATTTTGAAGACGTTTCATGTCAAAAGCGAAAAAAAAAAATTCAATATGTAACACTCTTATTTTATGTGTTTTTCTTTGATGAACTTTCTTGATTTCTTTGATTCTTGCCCAACTACTTCGTTTATATTTTAAACAAGTAGCTTGGCTTTAGTAGCAATAAACAAAGTAGTAAAGTAGCAGCAAAAACATGGTTCATTATGTGTAGTTAAACAGCTAAACAATGACCATCGTTCAACAATTTGTAACCACCCGGATCAGAGAGTTGTAATATTTAATAGAGAGCGCTTTCAATGCCAGACTCTCGTAAGGCCGCGGTGTCAACATTGAAAAGAAAAACCCACATCACGTGGTTATAGCGCAGCCACATTTGGCGGTCAGACATCTGCAGGAGTTTCAAATTTGGCGCACTTTCTTCTTTTTTGATGGTAAGGAGTTCTGCGCGTATTCAACTTTTTAACATATATGTACGTATTTACTTATTTTCAAACAATATGCGCTAAATATTTCCTCTTCATTAACGAAACGAAAATATTTTATTTGTGTTCAATACTCGAAGAAGCGAAACTCTTTATATTTCTCAGGTTTTATTGTTCATATTATCTTATTGAAGTATATACAAAATAACTATTGAAAGAACTTCGCTTATGGTAAATTGTTTACATAAAAACGTAACGCAATTATTTCAAAATTACAAACTAAGAAAAATATCCTTAATATATCTGTTAAACTCCCTTAAATTGTGACACTCGTTCAAAAAAAACTATATTTAAATACAAAATTAAACACAAAACCATATTACAATACTTCGATCTCGTTTAGTTCTTAAAGTCGCCAAGGCCTGCCAAGTAATATTGGCGCATGAATGAATTGGCATTTCCACCTATCACGTGGTTTCAATGTTGGACACACGGAAATCAGCATTTTTATTCCTCTATTTATATCATTACTCTATAACCCGGATGTGTATATATAAATTATCGCTAATTTTAAAAAACATCACCAATATAAAATATATCGCCAATTAAAAAAAATATCGCCAATATAAAAATTTTCGCCAATATAAAAAATATTGCCAATATAAAAAAATATCGCCAATATAAAAAAAATATCACAAATATATAAAAAAATATAGCCTATATAAAAATCTAGCTACTATAAAAAATATCGCCAAAAATACCGCCAATATAAAAAAAATCGACAAAAATATTGCCAATATAAAAAAGTACCGACAATATAAAAATGTATCACCGATATAAAAATTATCGCCAATATGAAAAAATACATATCGCCAATGTAAAATAAAATATCGCCAATGTAAAATAAAATATCGCCAATATAAAAAATATCCCCAAAATTAAAATGTATCATTAACAAAGAAATATCGCCAAAACATAAAAAAAAAATATTAAAATAAAAAAAAAACCTAAAAATCCCCAAAAAGTAATAAAAATTCCTAACTTTCAAAATGCGATGATGAGTTTTAATAAATAAACCGCAAAAACATCTCCACGAACTCTCAAAAGAAAGATAATATTAGAAAGACAAAAAACAGTGACCATACAATACATTAACCCTAAAATAACCCAACCCCCTACGGAAGGAGGGAGTTCATGTAGCACCCCCACACTAATGCCCCCTTAAACCCACTTCCTTCCTCGGATAATTGAATGCGGATACCCATTCTGGGGTCCTTTGGCAGATTAATTACGATATTTGCCCTCCCTTGGCGACCGCCCCGGCGAGAAATCAATCGGAGGGAGGGGGGCCACTGTGGCTGACAAGGGGAGGGGGATGTCCGCGGGTGGAACAAAAGGGGAAGGAGGGGAAAATCGTCCGACGAGGGTTAATTAGAAAGAGGAATCAACAATCGACAGGAGCAGATGGCAGGGTGGATGTGGGGCAAATGAAAACTGAAAGGAATGTCGGGTGGCTGTGGCATGACATATTTTATTTTTTCGGACGAGAAAATTATGAATTCTCTATTATTATTTTTTTTTCTTCCTAAAAGGGGGGGGGGGGGGGGATGATCTGAGAAATCTAGAGAAAGGATTTTTTTCATAATTATAAATGGAATCAAAGCGTACGGGTACATAGTTATCGGGGATAAGGACTATCTTAACTTTTAGTTTTTTTTTTTACTGGTTATTCGAGTCAGGGTAGCGATTTAGTTAGGATGCGTTCATTTATTATGTCACGCTATTTTTCATCCTTTTGTAACCTCTCTTCCCCCCTCCCCCCACACACACCAAAATCATTCACTCAGTGCCCGATTATCAAGTGCCCGATTATCAAATACACCCGTGAAGCCCAGGGCTTACACTGTTAAAATAAGTAAAATGTACTCATTTTTGAGTATATTCGATGCTTAGCTGATAGCTCCGAATACATGTTTCACTTTTGAAAAAGACACGTACTCAACAACAAGTACAATGGGTAAAAATTAATAAAAAGAGCACATGCTCTTTTATTAAACCGCATTATTATTTTATCAACCGCATATTATTTTATCTACATAGGCTGTCTTCGTAAATCACTTTCAATAAATATCGAAAATGTCTAAATTTATATTGTCGATAATATAATTCTAGCAATTATAACCAACACTTACCGAGATCGAACTATGATTTTCAGGGATCGCAGCCCAATGCCTTATCCGTTGTATTACCAGAGCCACAAGAAGTTATAAACAGAAAAAATGGTAAAGAGGTATTCCAAAAGAATTTGAAGTAAGATAATAACTTGGTTTCCATTTAAGCAATCGACATAAAATAATGGAGGAAACCATCTTCTGAACGAATATTTTAAGTTTCCCAGGTTGCTTTGTTAAGATGGTTTGAACGGAAGCTGTGGTTAGCAATATTAAATCACAATGCTCATATTTGAGAAAGTACGGTTACTTAAATTATAAATAGCTCATTTACGATGCAATTGTACTGAAAGAAAAATAAGTAGATTCATGTACTCATTTTTAAGTACAATTTTGCAAAGTATACTTTTGATTTCTGAGGGGCCGACCCACCAAATCACTCAGGCAATAAAAATAACGATCTCTTAACTAGTTTGCTATACTAAATTTTAAAAACTTTACATACCTACTTTAGTAAAAGAAAATATCAATGCAATGTGCGGTTTAATCGGTTCGTAAATTAGGAAAGAGAAAACTCAATCAATTCTACAGATTAGGAATACTCAATAATTTTTAATGTTTTTAGTGAAAGTTTTTACTTGCACTAAAAACATTAAAAATTATTGAAGTTCGATATAATATTTAATGTTCTGTATTTAATAGCAATGAGGCTCCATGTTTTAAAGCTAGCTTTCGTTGCTTTTTTCCTCCCCCCCACCCCCCTCACCCATGTCTCGTCATAAAAAAAATGTCAGTTAAAAAATAGCCATTAAAAGTTCAACTGTGTGAATTTTTGCAAATATTTTTTGGAATGAATACGGTGACGGCCTCCATTGACAGCACATAAAAAACTGTTAAGTTTCATTAAAAAAAAATTCCCAAATAATAAAAAACAATTATCTTTATATAAACTAATAGAATAAAGTTTCAAACCATTTAATATGACATTTTATTGCTATCAATGTGTCAAACTTCATGAAGAGGAAATTTCGTTGATAATTTGCTGGCTGTTTAGAGAGTGTCATACAAATTCTTAGAATATAAAAGGGTTTCCATAAATTCATAATAGGATAAAGAAGTTTTAACAACATTTTGAAATAAGCGATAGATATGTAAAAGAATTTGTCATTTTTAACGAGTAACGTCTTCAAAAACGGTTCCGAATAATGGGTGACGATATGGACCATAATAAAAGCCGCAAAACAGCATTAGTTCGGTTGCATCTATTTTTATCTATAAATTTCTATTCTTATCTATCTATTTCTCGCTCATCTAAGACTCACAAACGTCGTCCTACGAACGAGACACAACGTAAAGAGAGTGCAAGGGTTATTCCGGAATCTAAAAGGGTGACACTCATAAAATTTGACGTTGTACGGCTTAAACCCTGCAATCGGTCTCGGCACGACCTACCTCATTTTTATGTAATTATATCTCAACGTAGTTTTTAAATAAACTCATATAAGTATAATCATCATTACATATAATTACCAATAATTCAACAGTTCCAAATTCAATTGTTTATTTCCTAATTTTTGAGCTCCAAATAAACGAAGCATTACTGGCAAGCTCCGAATGATGCAATTACATCAAACTTTGAGAATTATCTCAAATCTTTTTTCCCCCCTCGCAGGTATTACTATTATCAAACATCTCATTATTCAAACCCAGTCCCGCGAATTTAATTAGTTTTTCTGGCTTCAACAACAACAACTCTGTCGACTAACAACCCATAATCCAGCCCTCATTAGCAGATATCCCAGAGTGGAAGTGAAGACACACACAAAAAAAAGAATACATTCCCCAGATATTTCCCCTCTAACAACTCCTTCTCCTCCTCGTTTAATACTATATATTTTTTCTTTTGCCCAGCAGGACGGAAACACCTCCACTTGACACCTTTCCCGCTAACGTCGTTACCGTGGAACGTGCGATCCGGTAATTGGCAGCCATTGTGGAAAGTCCTCCACGCGGCCGGATCTGGCGATGACAGCGCCCTCGGTGTCTGATCGCGTAATGAGAGAGATCCTTTTAGGGAAGCGTGTGTGTGGCCTCTACTAATGAGGTTGTTACGGCACTTTAACTCTCGGGATCCCATCATTAAGTCGAGATTTCTACGCCCCGTCTTTCTGTAGGGGAGTGTTAGAGGTGCATTTCGCGTTGCATGTGTGTTGAAGAGACAGTTATTTTGTAAAGCGGCGTTGTTGCGAGGTGTTTTCTTTGGCGACTAATGGCGCACTTTTACGCGAGGATAATTACTCCGGAATTCGTTTTGGGAATGTAATGGGAGAAGGAAATAAATGGGGAAAAAATGGGATTTATATGAAGTTTCAGGAATATTGTGAATTATTTTCGAAAACTTTGAATGTCTGCATCGCGTTAATGACGACAACTTTTGGTTTTCTGGTCCCCTGATTTTTTTCTTTAGCAAGGGATTAAAATACCTATGCTCGAATGATTAGGAAGCGTTCATTTATTACGTTCCTCTATTTTACATTCTTTTGTAACCCCGTTTCCCACGTCACACACTGTTGTGTTACCCCTCTCTCTCTCCCCATTTTCACGACCCGATGCATTTTTGAAGTTAGGAAACAGACATTACGACTTCGTTTCTGTGTATTTTACCAAAGACTCTATCGAAAAAATAGTGATTTCTATAAAAAAAATTATTCCAAAATTTATTAAAGAAATTCTAGCATTTTTCTATCAAGTTTTGCTACGTCACGGAACCACTAAGACCCTTTCCCTACGTCACGCATGATAGACACTCTCCTCCCCAAGAGCCATATTATAAAAAAAATAGTTAACTTTTGTGATAAACTGATATTTTCACTCATTTCCAAACGGTGATCTAAATTTGAATAACGTGTCCACAATTTTGTTAGGTGATTGTATACATTAGATATACAACGGGTTATATTGTATACATTACATATACAACAGGATGCATTACATTGCATACAATGCATGCATTACATATACAACAGGTTACATACATTACATATACAACTAAATATACTAAAATTAAATTTTAAATGAAATAAATTTATGTATTTACTACTTTCGGATATTATTAAATTTAGTTCTTATTCATTATCAATATTATGTCTAAAGTACTATATATTTTTTTTAATTCGAACTTCGTGCTTTTACAGAGACTAAATTTAGAAGAAAAAAACGTTGAGAATTATACTAGAACTAGGAGGCTCCGCCCCCTGCTCCGCTGACGCTCCGCCAACAATAAAAATGCGGGCGCAACAGAATTTTGTAAACAAACTAACTGTTGCCATTCCGAGTATAGAAAAATAGCGTTTTTCAATCATTGCGTAAGAGAATTATATATAAAGATCGTTAAAGTAACTATCACTATACTAAAATAAATATTGGCATTTTTTAAGATTATGAATTACAACTACGAAAGAACGTCATAATTTCTTGAACAATTTCCAATTCCTACCGAAAATCGACCCCCATTTAATAAACATACAAAAAATCCAATCCAATTCTCAAGGTATATTGTGACTACAAGAGATACAGTATTACCATCTGAATATTGTATGTCACTTCCCCCCAAAATCCCTCTTACTTGCTCCCGATCTCTCGGATAAGTGCATTTTCACATACAAATCATATCCACTTTTTGCGTACTGACAGTTACATTTCCCCTCTGTCTGGTCGTTACTTTCGTTACCATCGAAATTGGGGAATTATCTGTGGTCTGCGGTTCTCAATAAGCCTATTGTCAGTCATATATTTTTTGTATGTCCCAATGTAACAGGTATCGAGAATAATCTAATATGTGTATTTCCATAGCGTAACCCTATCAAAAGGGTAATCCTACATATTTTATATTCTGTGCAATGTACCTTGATATTCTTTGTATGTATGCAGAAATAGTTGAATAGGATAAAAGAAAGCTAACATTAGAATTAGAAGCAATTTTTTTTTTAAAAATATTTTTGCAAATTGAATTTTTTGTTTTATTATGATTTATGGACATTAAATATAGTATGTAAATGTTTATTAGGAACTGGCCGTGCATTAATGGATAAGGTATAAAAAACGGGGAAAAAATATTTGAAAAAGTTATTTTAAATAGTAACAAAGTAATTTTAATAAAATTTGAAATGTCCGCCTTAAGTTCTATATTAAAAAAAATAATTAGTGGGGCCAAGGTCTAAGAAAGTAACGGAGGACGGGCCCCCTTCGTTGGCCCTATACACTAGCGGCCACTGACAAAAACCGTTTTTGAACTTTCCAAACTAATCGGAATTTATATATATGAAGTAGATTGTGGGTTTGTATGTTTGTTATACAAATCCATAGTTTTATTCTGGGTTTGAAGAAATTTTACACACTTGACTTCCAAAACAAGAGGAAGGTCCGTGTCTACATGAGAATTCAAAAAACTACCCTCACCCCTCTTTCTACCCCTTAAATCAGAAATGACTTCTTACTAAAACCAGATAGCGCCGCGGTGAAGGAATCGTCCAACGTAAGCTCAGGAAACGCCGGGCCAACAGTAAAAGTGAGTTTTCAAATATTCGATTTTGTCTTCCCTCTTCCCAAGCCTCGTTTAGAGTAGTAACGTTTTCCTCATTGAGACAGTTCTCTTGTCTAGAGCCTGTAACAACACCCACCCATCAAAAAGGCCATTCTTCGAAAATTCACTTTCTAATCTCAAGCAAGCATCTCAAAGAATTCCACAGCTTTTTCCCCATATCCACAGTCTATAGTCACGCATCTCCCAATCCACTCTCGCAAAGGCATTCCACAGCGCGTCGACGCGTGCCTAACGAGTATTTGGTGGAAGTTCCCCCCTCTGCAGTCCACACTCGCTCGAGTGGGAGGTGGTTGAGAAAAGGGCGGTTTGTCATTAGTGTGGGGCGCAAAAGGGGCACGTTCCGATGCGCCCCGTCTTCCATTTCGAGTGTCTCATCAAACCCCGCGACTTGAAGACGCACCGTGTCACGATCGCTGTTCGAAGACATGCGTACCTTAAAAAAGAAGTGTTGTCCCTATGGTTAAAGTTGAGTGAGGAGCCTGTCTATCCATGAAGTAGTAAAGTTTCAGTGGCGACCCTAGGGTAGTGCGAGCTGTGCGACCGCACCGGTGCTCAGAATTTGTGGGCACCAAAAGTAAATACTACACGGAGAAAATACATAGCTGATTGCATATTCAGTTGGTGCATTTTTTACTAATCATTAATAATAACCAACTTAGGTGACTGTTATATATATTATTTCTGTAGTAATGATCCCTTTTACGGCCCTTGTACTTAATGGATCTTCACACATGAGGTATCAAAAGAAAGATAATTTTCAGGAGCAGTGACGAATTGCACGTTCATCTCATAAATATCTAAGTTTTTTTTTAATGCGTTTAAATAATTTATTTAAAAATGTTTTTTTCTCAATAAACCGTTTATAGTGTGCCACCTATGAATGAGCAGAAGCGTTAAACTTTTATGATTTTTTGGCCATAAGAAATACGCTAATATATTTCGGTATTCCTAAAATTTAGGTATGATTTTTTTAAATAGGCACCAACTTCAAGAAGTTGTAATAAGTATAAATTTGATCTTCAATAAATTAATTTTTTCAATTAGCTCGTAAAATTAAAAATTATTTTTTACTTTTTAGCGCATTTTCCTTAAAGTCGTTTTTTTTTTTTTTTTTTTTTTTAAAGTTGATTTTATTTTTCCTTTTAAGTATTTAATTTAGCAGGGAGCGAATCCCCCTGCTATTATTCACCAATAAATTCAAGTAACAACTTGAACTCACATTTTGTCTGCACACTGTATATTGTAAAACAATCCTTATCTCTGCCAATAAATTCTGGTGAATAAAATATCATTGTTGTATAATCTTTATTTAACAATAAAAATATTTTGAAATCGGATAAATTGTTTAAAAAAACTACTGTTAATCGATATTTCCGGATAACCGATTCTTTTTTTGCAGTGGATTTTTCGCTATTCAACAAAAAAAGAATTTTAGCAATCGGACAATATTTTTTCAAAAGGTCCGGTTGAGAATTCCGGACAGTTAAATGCTGGATAACCGAAATTTTTTTTATTGGACACCTATGTCAACATTTGTCGTTAAGTTTCACAAATTAGTAAGAATATAAGACGAAAAAAAAAACGAAAACGAATTTTAAAAGGTTCATTTGCCAAATTCAATATTTTCATATTTTTTCTTTTGTACGGTAAGCCCTATCAATATGCGAGGAGGAACGGTTCCCCAGCACTTTTTTTGGCTTTTGCCCCCGCAGTTTTTTAATATTTAACTTAAATAAAAATAAGTCATATTTTTTACTTCATTGCTAAATCATTTTTTTTAATCGTACGCCATCCCCTAACCACTACTACAGATGATGGACGCAAACATACCGCATGAAAGAAAATGTCACCCTTGATAACAGGCAGTATACACATCCACTCCAATAATTCTATGGGAAATCAGCTTTCGTGGATAAATGACATAATATGCAGTAGAGGAAGGTAGGCCGCGTCAACCAGATTGACAATTTATACACTCTTCCTCTGACCTTCCTACTACGTGGGGTCCAAAGTATTCATGAACCAATTATTACGGTACAGAATGGCTTGTACCTACCAGATAGCTTATTTTTCTGTGTAAGATATAAGTAACAACTCAGCCAAAATTCATCTTCCTGGGTATACAGAAAGTTAGAAAATTAGTGATGAGTCAGTGGATAAGTGGCAAGGATTTTTACTTTTGGCAGTTAGAGATTAAATTTTTGAAAACGAAAATCCTTTCTTAGTGAGCAATTTTGGCTTAAAATGTCATGCTCCATGCCAAATTTAATTTTCATAGTTGTTGTAGTACGGAATATTCCGTTATCCAATCATATTTTCACCATTTTGACATTTTATAATTTTTTGACACTAATTTCGCAATTTTTATGTTATTTTTACAAATATGATCATATTTTAGTTCATTTGTCGATATTTGAATCATTTGGCAAAATGTTTTATTCATTCGGTGACATTTCAATTAATTTAGCAATGTTGCTATTATTTTGGCGATATTTAGTCATCAGCCAATCAGAATGCTCCTGGTTACATAATATTAAAATTTTCCATTGTTTCAATTTTATATTTTGCATTGTTATATGTTCTCCATGTTAATCCTATGGGAAGGTTTTTAAAAAATCGTTATTTTGGCAGTTCGAGTTCGAATTTTTGAAAATCCTTTCTTAGTGCACCCATAGGGCCCAAGATGAATCTGTGTACTAAATTTCAGCACTCTAGGTCTTTTGGATCTGTAGATATCCAAACTAACATCGAAAAAAGGGTTTTACACCCCCTTAAATACGTTCGATCGGAACAAAAATAGCTTACTTTTCCTATATAAGGTATAAGTAACAACTTTGCCAAATTTCTTCTTCATAGGTATACGGGAAGTTGGAGAATTAGTGATGAGTGAATGAGTGGGGTTTTCGCATTTATATATACTAGCTGAAATACCCGTTCTACGCACGGGAAGGAAATAAGTTACAAAATTGATCCAAATACAATATTTATAGCGAAATAAACAATATTCTTAATTTGTCACCCATCAGGGGGAACCACACTATTAAAAGTACTAATAATGAAATTTTATTTTCAAGGTCCTGCAAGAAATGGATAGATTGATAATATGGGAAAGTTGGCTATACAATAACGTGGATACATATATATGTTATTCCCGTTGATTAACATACATATTTTAACCTTAAGTGACACCCCAAAGAGGAACAACTCTTATAATTGTTAATAATAATTATCTCCGAAAACCTTTTATTAGACAACTATGTCAACATTTGTGGTTAAGTTAAACAAATTGGTGAGAATATAAGAAGAAAAAAAAACGAAAACGATTTTAAAAGGTTCATTTGCCAAATTCAAGATTTTAATATTTTTTCTTTTTTACAGTAAACCCTATCAATAAGCGAGGGGCACGGTTCCCCAGCACTTTTTTTGGATTTTGCCCCCGCACTTTTTTAAATTAAAAATAAATCATATTTTTTACTGCATTGCCAAATCAATTTAAAAAAAAATCGTACCCTATCCCCCCTACCCACTGCTACGGACGATTGACACAAACCCATTCCCCCTCTGACACTTGTACCACGTGAGGAGGAGTCTACAACAATAGTTTTCAATTCCGCCACATAACTCCTCGTATAGGCATACAATCATATAAAGAAAGGTAGGCCGCATCGATCAAGCATATTACTAAACCATTCCGCCCGCTGACCTTTGTACTCCGTGAAGGGAATGTCGTCCTTAACTGCAGACGATTTCGTTCCCATTACTTCCCGGGGAATCATGGTATGGGCGATAAATGACCTACCGTGGTATAGGAAAGTGAGTCGCGTCGATCAGATAGGTTTTTAACCCTTTACCCTCTGATTTTTATACCGCATGAAGGAAAATGTCACCCTTGGTGACAGGCAGTATACACTTCCACCCCAATAATTCTATGGGAAATCAGCCTTCGTGGATAAATGACATAACATGGAGTAGAGAGAGGTAGGCCGCGTCAACCAGATTGACCATTTATACACTCTCCCTCTCACCTTCCTACCACGTAGGGTCCAAAGTATTCATGAACCAATTATTACGGTACAGAGTGGCTGGTACCTACCCGATAGCTTACTTTTTCTATGTCCACTTTGTACGACTGGCCCGCCCGAAGGCATACAGCGAGATGTTTCACAGAAACTGAAGCTTCGACAGCCGTGAAGGCAACCCAGGCCAACCGAGAGGACGCCGGCGATCACCGGGCCCATGAAGCCAAGCGACCCGTGGTGCGAACTAACATCCACGGGCGACAACGTGTTTTAAAATTTGAACTCAACTGAAAGATTTGCTACTTTGCCTTTATTAACTGTATTACAGAACTTCACTCACAGGTAGAGTGGTAACATAACTGGCCTCTCGGCAGGTAAACTAATAAATAATGGATAACACAAAACTAACTGAGTGCACGGAGGCTAAATTAAAAAATTTTAATAAGCGATGGGCTTCCTGTCTTGAACCTTTATATTATTCATACTGTATACTTCTCTTCAGTTTGATAATATATTTTTCGTATGGCTTGCACTTTTGGTCGTAGCATTTTTCGTTTTGTTTTCTTTTTCACAGTTAAATCAGATCACAGAAATTTTAATTTATTTGGCGAAGTTTATTAATTTGGCGACAGATTTTAGTTATTTGGCGACATTTTGGCGATATTTAGTCATCAGCCAATCAGAATGTTCTTCGTACGTTACATAATATTAAAAATTTCCATTGTTTAAATTTTATATTTTGCATTGTTACACGTTCTCCATGTTAATCCTATGGAGAAGTTTTTTAAAAATCGTTATTTTAGCAGTTCGAGTTCGAATTTTTAAAAATCCTTTCTTAGTGCACCCCTAGGGCCCAAGATGAATCTGTGTTCCAATTTTCAGCACTCTAGGTCTTTTGGATCTGTAGATACCCAAACTAACGTCGCTACGAACATCGAAAAAGGGGTTTTACACCCCCTTAAATCCGTTCGATCGGAACAAAAATAGCTTACTTTTCCTATTTAAGGTATAAGGAACAACTTTGCCAAATTTCTTCTCCATAGGTATACGGGAAGTTGGAGAATTAGTGATGAGTGAATGAGTGGGGATTTCACATTTATATATATAGATAGATCACAAGTCCGTGACTTTTCCCTTACCAAATTCAAGATAGTTTAATAACTATTGGTTAAATAGTGTATGGTTATGCATTAAACATCCCTATGCCTAAATCATATTAACATAAACACCAGCTGACTGCAAAAATTTATCATTTCCAGTTTTATAACATCAATTCATTTCGAAATTATTCGAAGGCTGCATATATATTGAGATGGTCTTGCCTTGAGTATAACTCTTCACAAGTCGTTTTCAATAAATGCATACATAAGCTGTTTATTACTTTTTGTATCATATAAATCAATGAATGGACCTATAACGGGCAGCACATGCGTTTTGTTGCAGCAATGAAATTATGTTTAAGAAAGAACACACACTGAATCGTTTCGACTCCTTTTTCCAGTGACAATTTGAAAAAAAAAAAAAAATTGAGTTTTCTTTTGAACTATAGCATTCTACTATTTCAAGCATTATTATGCGTTATATGTACAAGTAAGAGACTAAAAATAATTACATTTCTGATTGTGGTGTTATCATTTTTATGTATTTCTTGCATGTGCATATTCTTAGTAAAATTACAATATATTTTAAGATTTTTTTTAAAAAAAAAGGGATATCCAATTCAATTTAGGCAATATGAAGTTGAGTGATCCTTTCAGATTTTCTTATTTGTTCTAAATCTTAATTAAAAAATAAGTCAAAAAATTGTATTACAAAATTTAAGTAACAATAAAAACAAAATTGTGCGATATTTATTTATTTTAACTTTCATTGATCACACCAATTGTTAATTTATGTAAAAGTTTGCTTTTTCAGCCAAAAAAAAAATTTTTTTTTACCCTTATTTAAAATTGACCCTTAAGACATTGGAACACATTATCAAGCTTCAAAACTCAGACATTATTGCATCATAATTTTCCTGCCTGACAATTTACAAAAAAAGTTCAAAAAACTGGATTGTTAATTACACAAGAGAAAATGAAAAAATCTTCTAGTGAAAATTTATACCCTTTTTATCTTGCCCCTCACTTTTAGCAGCCAATCGCCGCCACTGGCTAAGCTTACATATTTATAACTACTAAACTGTACAATTCAATATAAATAGCTTCTGCTCATTAAAATTTTAAACAATGATTTTGTAAATGGATCTTAAGTTTCGACATGATCTAGAATATGCAAGTGGATATAATCCGATATGTTTATTATAAATGCACAGGTAATGGTTAGAGATTTCTGGATAATTGGTTTGACCTTTATTAAGAATTTACTGGAAAACAAGTTTGCAGGGACCGCAGCCGAATTTTGAGAAAAAATAGTAGTAAAAATAGGAATACTAAACACAAAAAATAGGAATTTAAAAAAAAAAATTAAAAACGGAAAAGCATCTATATCCATTTTACAAGTCTGTCATTCAAGCAGCACACGATCAATGACAAGATCCTACATTTGAAAGACAATTTAAAGAATTTTACTATACTTAATTTTCATAACTTGATTTTTTTAAAGTTAAATGCGAATTAATTAAGGAGGTTGCTACTGTCTAAGGGAAATTAAATTCTGTAATTTTTTCAAGGAAAATTTAGATTTATTAAAGAGTAAAATGCTAATAGAATACCTACTTAAGCATGTTAATCTAACTCATTAAAATTTACAAAAACAGTTGTATAATTTTTTTTTAAACTTTCAAAAAGTCATTTTTTTTTTAGGGTGAGGTGCAAGAAGGGGGAGTTTTAAATTAAAAGAAAATTAATATACAAACATTTAAATAAAATATTAATGCCGAGACGAATTGCAAGCCACATAAAAAGAAACAGGCTTATTTCATATGTTTATTGTTATTACATAAAATAAGTCCCTAAACTTCAATTTCGTGAATAAATTATAGTTTCTAAAATAAAATTTAATGCTATTTTGTTAGATAGTGCAAAGCAAATCGTGATGAAATAGGAAGTAGTGAAAAATAAGCCTTTATTTATCAGATGCAAACGGATTGAAAACATTTCCACGGACGTCGCAGCAGATCGCGTTTAGTGATTATCTACAATTTCAAAGTTTTCACAAGAGAAAAGAATTCTTAAAACAGCGCCATTTTGAGATTGCCTTCACCAGATGTAACGAAAGAGTTTTACCTATCAACTTTCGAGTGAATCATCTCCGCGTTTGATGAAGATTGTAAATATTTCTGCATGTTAAAAATGCTATATTTTTGTGAAATTCGTCGTTTTTCAACGTTGAGCAGCGATTCCGCACAAAATAAAAAACGAAGTGTCCTTTTCCAATGATGAAATCTCCATGACTAAAAAAATCGGACAACTTAAACGAGTTCTTTTTTTTCTGATGTGAAATCCTTCTATTCACGCCTTTTTTTACCCTTGTCATATTGCTTATTTCAGACAAAATAAATTTAAAAGGCTTAACTTTCACTCTACAAAAAACCTAATGTTTTCCCAAACAGAAAATTTCTAAGTTCTCAAATTTTGTAGAGTCCATGGGGTGAAAAGCTTCAAATAAAAAAAAAATAACTTTAATGAAATATATAAACATTACAACAAAACAGAAACAAATTTGAAAATTATTGTCAGCCAAACAAAAAGTAACAAACTTTTTTCAAAAAATCAATTTTGATTAATTCAAATGACAAGTCCTAAACTTCAATTTCGTAAATTAGATGATATTTTTGAAAATTTTAATGCAATTTTGTTAAGTAGTGCAAATCATATCATGATGAAATAGGAAGTAGTGAAGTATAAGGATTTATTTAACAGATGCATAAGGATTGTAAATTTATCAACGGAGATCGCAGCAGATCGCGTTAAGCGAATTTCTCCAATTTCAAAGTTTTTATGAACGAAAAATTCGCACAAGAGTGCATTTGGAAGTCTCATTTGCCAGATGAATAGAAATTTGAGTTTTAATCATCTTAACTTTCAAATGATATCATCTCCGTTTGACGAAGATCTTTCTCCCTTTTTCTAGATTGAGTATCGATTCTTACCAAACGAACTGAGATTTTTCAGTGATGAAGTGTCTTATGATAGCGAAATACCATTGACTAAAAAAAAGGATCAAACGTCCACTTTTTTCTGATGCGAAGTCCCTCCATTCGTCTTTCTCTACTCGAGTCCTTGCCGATTTATACTTGCGTATATAGATCAAAACGGCGCCATACGTACCTTATATTTCTACAAATATTATTTAAAAACCAGGAATTCTGGGTTAGGATTTGGAAATTAGCACCCCTGAAAGAAATATCTGAGCTTTCTCAGAACTCTCATTACAAACAGGTTTCCGAGGTGCATTCGAACACCACCTTTTTGCGCTTTCGGTTTTTCCTTTCTCTGTGGATATAATTTCTTAAAAAAAAATTTCATGGATCTCAGAGTCACGACCCATTACAAAGACATACCGAAATTTTAAAGCAAATATGCATCAATTCCAGCAATGATAAAATTAAAGTCTGAAAGTCCGCGCTTCCGTGGACTTAAAGCACAGTATTCAGCGCATCCGTGAACTGAAAAAACAGAATTCCGCGCTTCCGTGGAATTGTACCACGTCTGATATTTACACGAGAGTGGAGCGATCAAAAGCGCGGCATCGTAGCATATGATTCTGTAAATATTTGAAATTTTAGAAAATGTGTTTAAAATTGAAATTTTGGCGAAATTGTTATTTTAAAAAAATCTAGATTTCCGCATTCCAAAACTTTTAAAACACCGGGAATTTCAGGTACCGAAAATTTTTAACAAAATTAGTATTCCGGGATAAACCCAGAAAAGTACCACCCCTGACGCTCGAGAGATAAGAAACTGACTGTTCAGTGCCCGTGTGCGCGCATCAAGTTCAGCCTTGGTAATGGCGAAAAAGTTCGCAGTTGTTTCCTTTGTATACGTAGGTTCATAAAAAAAAAATTCCGTTCATCGGAAAAACCCGAATCTGCGCGCCACTTCATAACTTCGGTGAGAAATGTCTAAAAAATAGGAAAAAAAAGGAAAAATAGGAAAAAAAGGAGCAATTTAAAAAAAAATAGGAAAATAGGAGCTCTGCGGTCCCTGAGTTTGGTATAATAAATATAATAGAATCCATTATTTCAAAGTATTTGCTGCTAGCAAAATATTAGAAATGACTCCTTTCATTTATATTTTATTGACTTATTTTATTAAAGTAAAAATCTAACATATAAAAATCTCTTTACAAAATAAAATTCTAAATCTCAGATAAAAAAATATTTCTAAAAAATTTATTAACATTCATTTTAAAGCTTCGTATATGTATGCTATGACTTTTTAAGACTGCTCACTTTGGGGGCATTGACCCATTTAAAATAATTGCAACTGGCATCTGGATTAGATGCATGACCAGCTGGTTGAGCACACATGAAGAAGTTCCGTCCGCAATTAGGGCCTTTCTTCTTCACCGTCCTCAAGACGCATTCTTTCTGATGACCGGAGCACAGTGGCGGCTTTGGTGGCCCTGAAAGCATCTTTTTCCAGGCTGACAAAGAATCACTCTTGCCAGGCCTTGCAGCATCGCTCTCGCAATCCGAGTCTCTATTCGATTTTGAAATCGCAGAAAGTTCACAGACATCGGTACTTGTACCGGATGTTCCGTTAGTCCCTCCATCCGATTCACTTTCTTTGAAGAAAGGCGATCCGATAGAAATACCAGAGTTCTTCGGAACATTAGCAGCCGGAGACTTAAAGAAGTTGGTTATGGATCTCTGCTTATTCTTCACAACCATTTTTCCCTTGCTAATAGGAGGTTGTACGACAGGTTCCGGGTGTTTTGGTATTTTGTCTCCTATATCTTGAGTTCTTTGGAAAAACGCCTTAAGTTTTTGTTGCTGGCCGCTGAATTCAGGCCACAAGCGAGTGCATATGGATGGAAGTTGGACTATTTTTTCTGAAATTGTATCGCATTTGAGAACTGCTTGGACGGGGCAATGATCTGATCCTTGGAAATCGGATATAATCTCACAACTTTCTAATATAGGTACCAAGTCACTGCTCAGTAGAATATAGTCTATTCTAGTTCCATAATTGGTTAATCTGGCACCCGTTTTGGTGTTCCAACAAGTGTAGGCTTCTGTTTTATTGGGGTAGAAGTGACGAAAGGCATCCACAACTCCAATTTTTTCTACAAACAAAATATTTTTTTTAAATATATAATTTAAAAAAAAGTTTTAACTTTAATATAGTGCATTTCTATAATTTAGTTAGATTAATTAAAAACTACCTAAACAAAAGTATAAACTTGTGCACACAATTACCAAATAGGAATATTGAGAATCACTGATATCTGTGAGTTTATTAAATTCACAACATAATTACTAATTAAAGAAGCTTATACAATATTTATTCAGTTTAACCATCAAATTCCCAATGCAGACTCAAGTGTACACTAGGGTGGAGCGAAAAAACTTTTTTTTGAAATTCATGTTGCCTGAGTCATTATACGGTGCCAAACTCACTAGAACAAATTGTTTCCAAATTTTAGCCCAAAATATTGCTATCTTGAGGTTCCACATCTCAAAAGAATGTTTATATATAGCCTTTTATATAAAAAAAAGTCCTTTTATTTAATAAATAATTTCTATTAATTAATGTGTTCATTAAAATGATATTTAACATTAATTGTATGATAATTAATAGTAATTAATTATGATTTAGTCAATAAATTACTTAATTAAAACTTTACTGTGAGATGTTAGCGCTATAAATTACTTTCGTACTCTACATAAAAAGCAAATTTACTTAGTATTAATAGATGGCAGCACATGTTCTATTCTGATAACTATTTTTACCATGACATAGTTGTCACGTGGATTCCATTTTCTGGGACAGTTTTACCCACGTTTGCTGATTTAATAAAGCATTTCCTCTGGATCAAAAATTATTTATTGTGAAAGGGGAATAAGAAAGATCCTTCAGTCAAAGATATCATCGAAATTGTTTCTTGGGATATTTCAAGAATTTGGAAGAAAGCCTCCTTGCCAGTGGTATAAGTCATCAAGAAACTTTTCGACTTATAAGAAATTACAATGAAAAGTATAAAAATATGAAAAGAATATCAAAATCTCGAAATGGGGCTAACAAAATTAGGAAATATTTCTTCGACCAGACAAATAGTACTTCGTTTGATATTTCTTCATGCAAATGTTTGAATTATGAACAATGCAAGTGTTCTTTAAAGATTCCTTGTATAGAGCGAAATTTTTTAACAGGTCAACGGCATGTAAGAAAATGGCAATAGGGTCGATTGACATTTCTGTAAGCCGAAAATTGAAGCGTATAAGAAAAAAACAACATAAAAGGCAAAACCATGAGGCCAAAGCAAGAGAATGCAAAACTAAAGCTTCTTCTAAGTCTATTACAGGTTCAGCAGCGAACTCCATTCTAGGATCTGATTCAGAATTAGAAGATATCCCTGAAGATGATGACGATTACGTTAGCCTCGAAGCCAAACGTCTGAAAGCAACTGATGATAAAACTCCCTTAACATCCAAGGCAAGTTAGATGAAAATATCCTTGCTGCATTTAGCGATTGCTTGTGATAGGACAGGAATATCAGATAGGTCAGCTGCTGTCATTGCGTCATCTGTGGTTCATGATGTAGGGATTGTATCTAAAGATATTGCGGCTAAAGTTATCGACAGGAATAAGCTGAGGATGGAACGTCGAAAGTTACGGTCCCAGCTAGATTCTACACAAATACCGCAATATTTGTATGCCCTCTACTTCGATAGAAGAAATGACAAGACTATTATGTATGAGAAGAAAGGGAATTCTTATACTACAGGTCTACAGCTGTAGTAGAGCATATTACGCTCTTGTCAGAACCTGGTTCTGTTTATTTAGGAGCGAAAGACGTCTGGACCACAAGAATTTTCCGCGACAATAGGCAAATCTATGAAAACATGCAAAACTCTTGCCGTGCCAAATTTTGTCTCTATACCAGTTGCTTTTCCCGAAATTGACAAAAAAGAACTCAGTACAGACCAAAAACACCTCTTCGACATTTCTAGGCAGTATCATTGGGGTATGCCTTCCAGAATTAGCAAATAGAAGACCCGGGAAGATGTCTCACTTCAGCCAACAAAATTCTTCGCCTTTACGTACGAACCGCCAAACCAATAATGATGCGCCATGAGACTTTAAGCTCATGGTATAATATGTTATGAAAGTTTATGTGCCATCCTGGTTAGAAATAAAGAAAATCCCGAATGCCACTCATGGAACACGTCACCTTAATGGAATGATAAAAAAAAAGTTCATTATTTCCAGAAGACTTTAAGGCAATCGTTCACGAATTTATTCAGAGGAACTGTTATTTTGCTCATTCTGAGAATATTCTGTTAGCGATGCTAAATGAACGAGCACACATTCGAGAACTTGGCTTCAGAAGAATACTGAAATCAAGAACTGACTCAAAGGGGAAAATAAGATGATTTAATCTTCCCAATTTAAATTTAAAAGCAAATGACTATTTCGAGATGATTCACTATGACAATCCTTTGGAATCACCAGTTACCACGGACTTCAGCGACGAAGACATAACAAGATTGATGAGAAATGGTTCAGAATTTGAATAGAGAGAAGCCATTCTGAAGCAGTGGTGAGGCATATGAAACTGGAAACACAAGCATCATTGGCAACATGTGGTGTAGAAGCCGTCAGGGATGGATACTTCGCAGCGGAATAAAGTCACGAAACGAACTTCTGAAATTTTACACCAAGATGAACTTTTTTGGACCACGTGTGAAATCTGAAAATAATGTGTGTTAATATGTTTATGTCTATTTTTTAATAATTAGAACCGTTTTTTAATCTGAAAATAAAATATTGTAAAAATTAAATTAAAATAAAAAAAAAGATTTTTTTTTTTACTGTTTGACTTTAATATTATATTTTATATCTCAATGTGGAACCTGAAGATGATGAACGATTCCGCTTAAATTTTTTCACAGTGTTTTTTTCACCAAATGGCACCATTCGTTGGGTCAGGAAACACTAAAATTTGAAGAAAGAAAAATTTCGCCCTTTTCACTCCACCCTAGCGTACACCTCCATTTTGGGCTCCAATATTTAATATAATGCTAACAGACGGATCTGCTGCCATCTAGTGACTTCTTGAAAAACACTATACCAAAAAAAAAATCAAATTTATAAAAAAAAAATGGCTATAGTTGTTCTGTCTTATTTAGAGACAGGATTTGGGAACTGGGGATGGTCAAAAATTATGAGCAAAAATTTTAATAATTTCTACCAAACATGTCATATTTAATACTTTCTTTTTTTTATTTAACTGCCTGAGTCAAGAATCTTTTTGGAATTTTTTTTATAACATTATTTTTTATTTTACAAATTAGATTGACATAATTTATTAGAATTCAGTGCAACTTCTAAAAATCTTTAAAAAAAATTCACAGAAATTATATTAACTCTTTTCAACAAAATAAGCGATGCAATGATCTATTGATTGGCATATTTCGTAATAAGAATGAAATCTTGCATTTAAAATAAAACATAGATGCCAGTTTTCTAACCAGATCGGAACAGCTTTTCATGATTAACTACATTTCTTACTTCAACCACCTGAATTGTATGCTAAATAGGTTTGGGATGCCCCGAATGTTTGGTTGGTACTCAGAACAGTTTAACAATTAATCAGTACATTGGGAACAATCCAATACTTTAATATTCAGTAAATGAACAGGAATTTTTTTAGAAATTGTTAAGACTAATAATTGTTTATTATATTATAAAAAAGTATTATAAATAAAAATAAGACATTTTGTTCAGGGTGGCAACAAAATCTTGGATTAAAAAGTTCCCTGATTTCCATGATGGTGTCACAAAAAATCCTGATTTTACAATTACATTAAAAAACAATGCAATACATGCTTTGTATAGAAATAAAATATTCTAGCTACAATACAATAAATATATTGCATTATAAATGAAAAATTATGAGCAATACTTATATACATAAAAATTTATGCAATACAAAATTATACAAGTGTGGCAGGCAAGTAATTAAACATGTTATCTGGAAGCAGAGAACATTTTCTGTCCGTCCAGGAATGACCAGTTTTTCCAAAAAGTGCACCTAATTTTCTTTAATTTATACAAATACTTCATTTTAGAATATTTTAAAGGTTTGAGGTACAAATTACAAGTTATATATTTACAATTGTTTTAAAAATATTATTAAATAATATTACACAAAAAAAAATTGTTTAACCTTTTGAAGATTAAGAAAAATGACAAAATGTTAATGTTGTTTTCTCTTCTAGTTGCATGTATTGTATATATTATGCGTATAATTTTTATTATTTTAATTCTTTGAGGCACATGATTTTAACGAGAAAAAGAGCCCAAGTTGCACAAAATACCAATTACACAAGTACATATTTTAACATGTTTTAACTTTTGAAATTTTGGTTTCCACTTATTTATAGATTTTCCGTTAGTTCTGAGCACAACTAACGGGATTATAAACCCGTAATAAAATATTAAACTTTGTATTATAAAGTATTCAAGGTGGGACAGTCTCTAAACCCACCTAATCCTAAAGTGTTAATAGAAATAGCTTCCAAGAAACACCCCAATGCTTTAGATTTGAAATATATAGCAACATCAAATATTTTTATGAATTCAAAGTTTACATGTCGTCGCCTCAGAGCAACAGTAAGACATCTAAAAAAAATTAGTTTTTGGTCTTGCTAATATTGCCAAGCCTTTATTTAATGGAACACTCGGACATTTTTATGTCTTCATATCTGATGTGAAGGCATAAAAATGTCCGAGTGTTCCATTAAATAAAGGCTTGGCAATATTAGCAAGACCAAAAACTAATTTTTTTTAGATGTCTTACTGTTCCTCTGAGGCGGCCTGTGGTCAAAAATGTTAGTGCAGCCGAAAACATGTAACCCCCCCCCCCTTCTTTTTCCACAACTATACATGAACGGACATACTTTACAATTTATTACTCAAACTCAAATCAAAGTTTCCTTTCAACTTTTATGAAAGATAACATGTTAGGAAAAAGGTCCAAATATAACTTGCCTTTGCCCGTTTTCCAATTGTATTTTTTCCTATGTTGTCCGTAATGTTTCTTTTGGTTTTGCCGGTGCTTCTCTGTTGACGTTTTAGTCCAGAGAAGTACTTCACTTCACTTTAAAATAAATCTCTTTCCGTACGATCTTTTGAAGATCGGGAATAGAATTTATTATGCTCTGATCTTATATATAAAATGTAATCAGATCTGAAGTAATGTTTATGTTTTTACGTAGAATAATTAAATGTATTTTCTTTATAAATACTTGTATATATTCTTTCCCTCGAAACTGTATGCAAATGACCATATCAGTGTAACCGTGCCTATTATGTAAATGAAGTCGGACTATATAAGTCAACTTCATTTTGCACCTGATGTTCTGTGTTCTGTTTTCTGCAGTCTGATTATGTTCTGCATTATGTAGTTTCTCGAGTCCCTGACCTACGTGTCATATCGAGCCACATGCCGTGGTCTTTTTCTTTAACTTAAGTTAGTAAGTTTTTAATTTGTTGATATGCTGGTTTTAAATAAATTCTTTAAAGGAAATGAATTTGAGTTGTTTTTATCTTCGTTAACTTATTAGTAGTTGTTTTAAATATTTAACTCAGTCATCACTGCAATTCTGCTAAAAGGATGGGACAAATTTTTGAACATTGATAGGGTATTGAATATATCCCTATCATAACATGTAAAAATAATAGAAAACACTTACTTTTTTTTTAAAAATTATATCAATCCTCCTATCAAACTTGCAAATCGGTCAATTTTAATATTAATTTAAGTAAAGAAACAACAACACACGTGCAAACTTATCGAAAACTATTTCCGTTTGGAGAGATTCTTCAAAATTATGGTTTTCCCCCACCCCGCCTCGCCGATTCAGCAATGAACCAATCATTTAAACGAAATCCCTAGTACAGCTAATTTGAAAAAATCCTTTTGCGCTACGTTTGTGTCGTCACATCCTCCATTTTAGCGTGTTGGGGAAGTGATACTACGTAAGGTTGCCATGGCAATGATGCAGCCGATTTCGAACTTCGCTTTTTGGCTGCAATTTTTGATTGAATGGAGTTTTTTCTTCTCCTGAATTTGTGCATTACGGAAAAAACACGTTTGCTATTTATCGGAGATTTTTTTACTTAGAGTTGAAATTTCATCTTCATTTCCAATTCTAATCTTCATTTAAGAAAATTAATAAAATATATAATTTTAGTTTTAAAATATAATAAAATTAGGTGCAGCCCGGCTGTACTTGCTGTATCCCACGAGCCGCCACTGCTGTTGCTCTGAGGCGACGATGTATTACTAGAAAACTGGGAATTCATAGACGACTAAGTCATTTAGCTCCGTCAGAGGGTTGAACTTCCATGCAGTACATGCAACTTTACCATTGTCAAAATCCCTCGAGTATCAGTGGGTTAACCAAGTATTCATTACAAGACAAAATTTGATATGTTTTTTAAATAATTAAGTTAATTGAAGGATACAAACCATTGAGAGATATAGTTTCACACGAAAGAAATGATCTGAACCACTGTCTAGCTTCAGATGAATTGAATTCCTGAAAATATAGAATAATTTATTAGGTAACTTTTCTTACAGTGAAATATAGTGTATAAAAATGAGTGATAAAGGTAATCTAAAAATGCCAAAATTTAAAGTATATTGATAAACACATTTTTATATAAATATTCTTTGTTTTGCTTTAAAAAGGAAAATCTTTGTCAACACAGGGGGTCCCACCCAAAGTGCAGGACCCTGTGTGAAAGCACTTGAGACATATTCCTAAGGGAGGGATGACAGATATCTACAAAATTATTACAGCTATACATGGTATATACTTCAATTTAAAACAACATTACTTACACGTTCAGGGCCAGGATCACAATGATCAATCACAGAATGAGCAATGTTCATGTCACCAACGATAATAACAGAACTGTGAAAAATAATATATATTAAGCAGGTATAACTAGGAAATAAATATAAATAAATAAAAAAAACATCAAACAGAGGTAGTTAAATGAATGCTTAAAAAAATTATGAGCATTTATATTTAATTTGCGTGATTGTAATAATGTCATCTAATAAGAAACTAAAAACTTAAATCCAGTGAAGATACAAAAATATAGAAATGCCTTGTGAACAACAATATCTTTTTAAAACTCATACATTGCACAACAATGTCAATAAATATTATGAATAATTTTGCACAATTAATGCCTTGCACCTTTTGGAATAACAAGACATGAGATTTGTAAAATAAAAGTTGAAAATATATTTTCATGGAAATCGATATGAACATTGCTTAGCTGAAATCAGTCATTCAAAGAAATTAAATTCATGGATTTTCACTATTTGTGGAAAAGTCACATGCCTCATATATAAATTACTGTCTTATTCAGCTATTAAAATTTATCAAAATGAATGATGTGGAGGGATTGGAATTCAATATTGCTAATGGGACTAGAGGTCATGGATTACAAATAGAATAGTTTACTTGAGTATGTTGTTAATTTTTCAGGAAGGGGTAGTTTTAAAAAGCAATTGGATTAGCATTGGGGATGTAAAGATAGACATACCCAAGCTTGATCGGCCTAAAGCCTGTATTTGTATTCTTTGACTGATATGCAACTCTGCAGGGTGCACATAAGTTAATATCAGCTAGATATTAATATTAACCCTCCTAATGGCTAGAAAATTTCCTAAACTATAAAACTGTTTTCTAAGCAAGAAAGTTAAAATCTTCAATGATTTTTTTTATCTTGATTATTTTAAAAAGATGGCTTTTAATTTACACCTAAATCAAATGGAATAGGTAAATAGTAAAAACTAAAAAAGATATAAGAATTTAAAAATGGTGTGAAATGATGGAAAAAACTGAACGTTCCATGCCAAAAAGTTCCGGGACAGCCAAGTGGAGGGTTAAAATAAAAAAATTCTGATTTTTCCCCGGGTGTTCAAGAAATTTCAGACTGAGAAATATATGAATACACACAATTATAATATGGAAGCCCATAAAAATGAATTCCCTCTAGAATAATGACCTAGCAAAGCATAGAAAATCAAAAAAAAAATTGCATTTTTACAATTTTATAACAAAATGAAAATACCTTAACGTCCCTGAAAAGAATATGAATGGGTGCATTCATCTAATATTTTTTTAGAAAAATTCCCCTGACTTTTAAAGAAAATTTGCCAAATCACTTGTTTCCACTTACGATTCCAGGTTTAAACCTTGTGTATATAGTAGAGGGGTTGGAGCTCAATCAAAAATTACTTTGTGCATGCTCAGCCCCTTCACTTTTCAACATTATACTTTATATTTATGTAAATAAACATATTTCCTTAATGCTTTTTAATTATTAGTATTATGAACTCAATTTTCTTCAAAACAATGTGTTTATAATGACAACAGCAATAGTTGAGACATTTCAGAGAAATAAATAAAAAAGTGCAAACGGTGTTAATTACGTTTAAACAATTTTGACTTTGATGGTCCTAATCTTATGTTTGTCCTTATTGTATAGTATACTTTACACTAGTTTTAGTGATAGTACAGAAAATTAGAAGTTATATTTATATTAAGAATTGTGCGAGTTCTTCAAAACATAAAGTTCCTACACCACTACTTGTGTATGTCATTCTCCTGTTCCAATGTCATCAGTCAGATGTGATATTCCAGAAATATGGTCCATACCCAGGGTTTAAAATTAGGAAGTAAAAGTTAGGCATCATTGGCACCTAGCAATTTCGTTTTAGTTGCCAAATTGTTCTTCTTAGGAGTAATTTTAAAATAATTCAAATTGATTCAGCAGAGCTGTCATTCGTTATTTTTGTAATCATTAAAGCTCCTTTTGCATAAAACTAGAAACCTGTTTCTATTTGTACTCTGAAAATATCACCGTCTTACTAAAAAATTTACTGAAAAGTCTGAGAGCAATTGCTGAAAATAAACTTTTATTATTAAAAATTTGTTCATCTAAAAGTACCAGGATTCGACTTTCAACAAGCGATGACAATACAAATACGGATATGATTAGACACATGCTTTTATGTAAAAGGAGTGAGCAACGATGGTTGCAAGATTCGCCAATTACATAACGATAGAGAGGGAGGAGGTGAAAATTGGACGTCTCATTGAAGTAAAAGTCTGGAGATAGAGAAATAAACAAACCGGAATTCCACTACTTGTGCTAGTAGCCTTGTGGTATCGCCATGTGGTGATTGTTCGAAGCTCAAAAAAGACAAATGGAAGATCAATCTGAAAAGCAAATTTGTGTCTTACCAACAAAATATTAGTTATAAAGTAGGTCATAAAAAAACTGACAACTTCGTGTAAAAAAATACGATCAACAAACTGAAATTTTCATATAAAGTTAGGCGAAAAAAATGACGACTGGGTGTAAAATTACAGTTGTCAAACTGAAATTTGTAGGTGCAGAATAAGACCAACGGCCACTAATTTAGAACCCTGTGCACAAAGTTTACGGATATAAACTTTCCCAAGGATGCTGTTTGGGCAAGGAGGATCAATTTCATTACTTGATATTGCATCTTTTCTTCTGTGTGTGTTGGAGGATGGAGGGTGTCTGAGGGATAGACAAAAACAGTGTTCACAAGACACCTGCTTCCTCACTTAATATGAACTGAAGAAACAGATTTTTATTTCACTCCAAACTGTTATACAACGAATACTGTAGATTCTTTGAATTCAGTTTTGATGTATTATGTGTCATAAAAGGCAGTCATGCGTGGAAACTATTTATCTTTATTTGTTAAATTATTTTTTAAAATTTGTTTGTACAAATATGTAAATTTTGTTTTTTTATTCGAAAGTTATGAGGTATGGAAACCCAGACAATAATTTATGTACACCCTGCATTTTAAATTATTAAACATATACAGCATTCCTTATTATTATACACAATAAATAAAAAAATAATTTTATACAGATTTTCTTTCTTACCATCCTTTTTCGCAGAGTTCACGCATCTTTGCTTCTAAAAGTAAACAGAACTGCATTTTGTAGATGTGTCTCTCGAGTTTCTCTGGATCGACACGTGGACAGTAGACATTTATGATCACCAGTCTTCGAATGTTTTCTTCACTTCTACAGTTTAAAGAAAAGTACTCTTAACAAGATGACTGACATGGTATATTTGTAATTAATGTTGCTTGGATGTCAACATGTTAAATGGAACACCAGTTTAGAATTTTTTTATACATGAACATCAGCTTTACAAAGATTAATAATATAATTTTATCCTTAAACAGTTGAGATATATTATTAAAATATCAACCAACACTCAGATTGAGGGTGTGTGACAAACACTTGAAGTTCCAAGCCTATTTTGGAATTTTTTTTTTCATTGGCGGCCGTTTGTCGATATTCATTGGTGTTTCATCGAGGAGGTCGTAAACTTATAAATTTTACATTATAAAAATGATTTATTCATATATATATATAAATAAGAGATAACAAAAATGTCTCCATAGAGGAGTCTTCCGATTTCTATGGCATTAATACGTCTCCACAGCAGAACCTAAAACGGCTATTTATCAATAAGACAAAAGTCTAAAATTGCAAATATAAAAGTGTGTTCATTAACTGTAAATTATAAATAAGATAACAGACAGTATGCAGACTCACCACGTACAGTAAACCTGGGAGAGAATACCCAAAGGGTCACTGGTAATAGCCGACCTGAGCCGTGTACTGTAGCCGACAACTATTCCAAGAAAACAAGATGGAGACACTCAGCGGGAGGGTCGTCTTGGCGACTTCAGTAACAGAGCATCAGAAAAATCTATCGCTATTTCAAAACGAGGCGATACTGCACAGCACGAGACACCCGCCCTAAAAACTGCTGATTTAGTATGAGCGATCCCGCTTAAATGCGTTTTCACGCACACTGGTCCATCACCGAAATTAGAGTAAAGATCCTTTTCTTCAGTCGAGTCAATGGCAAGAACGCCATGACCAACCAACCAGGCCACACAAAACTTAAATCAAGGCAGATCGATAAAACGGGACCGTTGCAAACCTATAAAGCAATACGGGTTAAATGAACTGTCAAATATCAAATTACCCAAGAAAAAGAATAGAAAGAAAGAAAATATACCTTAAAATGCAGTCACATCATTAAAAGCATGTCCAGCAATTAAAGTATCAAAACGACAGATTTCGAACAAACAATAATAGAAAATTCATTGTTTAAAAATCAAGTCAGGAAAAAAAGTGGTCGATAAGTGTGATTTCATGTACAGTAAAAAATTCAGACAGTTCAAGAAACGGCACTGGCAAATGGCCATCAATGTTATCAATGCCATCAAGAATGTGTTCTCTGAACAGTGTTCATATGCATTTCCTGAAACTAAAAATAAGGAGTTTGAAGGACCTTTAAAGCAATACATATGGACCTTATTTTTTAATGCAATTTTTTTTTTATATATTTGTAATGAAAATTAGCTCAAATTCCTAAATAGGCTTTGAAAAGAATTTAATAAATGAATATAAAAGTGGAATATAAATGCTATCAGCAAAAAACTATTGGGTATAAAGAAAATATGCATTCTCTACTCGGATGCAAAGTTGTGTTTAATTTATATTAAGATCAAGCATTTTTTAATCATCTTTATATATATTTCTCTTACGCGGTGATTGAAAAACGCTGTTTTTCTGTATGCTGAGTGGCAACAGTTAGATTGTTTACAAAATTCTGTTTGGCTCGCATTTTTATTTTGCCATTATGTAAGCCATTTTGACGATTAATCCCTTCAATTCATTTGTAAATAATTATTTTGATAATGTCAGCTTAAATTAGGAAGAATATAAGACTTACTAAATTAAAAAATAGAAGTTTTGAAAAACGCTTTTCCAAACTTAAGGCGGAAAATTATCGTGGCGCCATCTGTTGACAATTTTGAAAACTAGATTTCTATAAGCTTCGTTTTTATGTTGTATTAACTCAGTAAATTACACACTTTTGGTAGGCAAGATTATGGTAAGCTTAACGTCAATTATGGCCAAAACAAACTACCAATAATGTTAGAAATTTAACTAAAACTCAGGAATGGTTTGGAAAATAATAAATAATGGTAGACTTGCCAGTGGTACCATTGTTTTAATTTGTAGTTAAAATCAAATAAGTTTAAATGATTTTATATTGATTTACATGGTGAAAAAATTTATTGATGCCAAGATAAATGTTAATTTAAATTTACAATTTTTACTTTTAAAGTTTTTAGTAATATAATTAAAAAAGTATTGTTACTAGGACACATTGTTATTGTGTCCTACATTTTAGCGAGCGAAGCGAGAAGTGGTTTGTGAAGCAAATCTATGAGGATTGCGTAGCAATCCTCCGGGGGTTGGCGGAGCGTTAGCAGAGCAGGGGGCGAAGCCTCCTAGTATTTTACTAAACCACTACTAATAACAGTCATTTTAAGGGCCTACTAAGAACATATGATAACTTGAGAGTTTTTAAGAATCTTTAGACAAAAATAATCAGTTTCTACGTACTTTATAAGGGCTTTTATGAACACGAGAGAAAAATTAAGAGTTAGAAGGATTTCTAAGGATCATACAAACCCTGTTTGTAGAGTAGTATTCAGTCATGCTCCTTGATACGATTTCTTGGTCTTTACATAAATAAAGTGTAAATAATGTTTAACCTGTCCTCCTAGTTGCAGTAAATATGTATAACATTGTTATAAAAATTATTGTACTTTTGTTCTAAATAGATTCAAATACATCCAATATTGCCCTTTCCAAGTATTTTAAGGCCATAAACTTCACTGTAACTGCCATACCAATCTTACAGTGTATAACTTTACAAGAAGACTGGCTGATATTTCAACCATAACCCCCATGTTCAATCCAAATACTTGCTGGCTTTTAAAGCAAAATGCTAAAAAACAAACTCCCTTTAGCTAAAACATTAATTTAGTTAATTACAAAAATTGTATGTTGTGTACGTAAATTCACAATATTTTAAGAATCCAACTTTTTAAAAGCAATAGAATTTTACTATTACAGGGTGGCAACAAAATTCTGAAAAAAAAGTTCCCTGATTTCCATGATGGTGTCACAAAATTTCCCTGACTTTAAAATTACATTAAGAAATGTTGAAATATATGTTTTGTATAAAAACAAAGTATCCACGCTACAATAATACAATAAATTTATTGCATTATAAATAAAAATTTATAAGCAATACTTATTGTTAGTTAAAATAATAATTTATGGATATTATACAATTGTGGCAGGCATAATAGTAATTAATCATGTCCTCTGTAAGCAGAGAATGGGAAAAAAAGCAAGTTTTTCCAAATATTTCTTTTAGAGATAATTTTAAATGTTTTATATGCTTAATATTTCCTATTCCAATCTTCAATAAATCACATATTCATTAGCCCTTCACATGTTGTTCACAATTTCAAGGTCCAATGCACTTTGCTTTTGCTGCTCCCTCAACAGTGGTTCACGTTTTTACAAAAATAAAACTGAAAATATAAAAATGCGCATAACCATACTTTTAAAAACAATCTTTTTCAGAACTAAAAGTAAATATTGACAACTAAATTACCCAGAATAGAGTGCATAATGGAGGATAATTGCCGTTTTAATGATCCAAATTTGAAAATTTCCCTGACTTTTTGTGAAATTTCGAAAATTTCCCTGATATTTCCAGAAAAAAAAATTCCATGACAATTCCCTGATTTCCAGGTTATGTTACCACCCTGTATTAACCTCATTGCAAATAAACAAATCTCCTCAGTCATTTACCAATTATAAAAATTGAGGGTACATTAAGTAGCAATGTTTATTATATTTCCAGTTGATTTTCAAGTAAGGTCATAAAAACAGACATACTAATACAACTATAAAGCTATAGAAATGCAATCAGCTTGAAGAAAATTAATCTTTTTTTTTGTAAATGCTGAAATATTTTGCAAAAAGCTAATATTAGTATTTCTATTTTAGGTAAATAGCTAAAACATTTACAAAACCCAGCTACTTGGTCAGATATTTCTAGAATTTCTATTTTTAATTCTTTAATGTTCTATCCTGATTGTCTGGCCTGTATGGGTTCTTGACAACCAAACAGGCCTAACATGCGATGCTGACCAAGAACTTGTAAAACACTGCAATCTTACTTTATAAGATGATAAGTAGTCATGACCCTTCCTTCAGGATCAAACCCTGCGAGATCGTCTGAAGACAGCTCCCAACAGGCAAGGGCATTTTCTTCCTGAACTTTATGTCTGGATTGAAAGGAGGCTGACAACCCCTCTTCAGCATCTTCGGGAGCGAAATTGTCTCTACAATATGTGGCAACCCCGGAGTAGCCGCTTTGTTTTCTGGGGTAACTGAAGTAGGAGGAGTAGCCGTCCACAAGAGCTGTTGTCTCGGGAATTTGGCTGCCTTAAAAAAGGAATGGGAATATTAAATTGATTTAGTGACAAATAAAAAGGTTCAAAATTAAGGGGGAAATGTGCAATTGGTTAAACTTAAGTATAGAGGACACTCCACCAATGTATAAAATACTGTTGCAAAGGGCAACTTTAATCCCTTTTGTAACCTAAGGGAGTGTTTATTTATGATGTCACAATATTTTTCATTTTTTTGTACACTCCCTACTACCATGTCACGTTAACAGGTAAATATTTGTTTCCTGGGGTAATTGAATTAAGATGAGTAGCCATCCACGAGAGCTGTAGTCTCGAGAATTTGGCCGCCTTGAAGAACCAGATAGCTCCACTTTTTCCTGCCAACAGCCTAATATAAACTGTAGTGCGATGTTAATTAACCAAAACTTTGGAATCAATTCAAAACCGTCGTCATTAGCCCATTGTGGACCTCAAGTGCGACCAACGCAATGTCCGCCTTTTTGATTTGGCGAGAAAAAAACTTCATTTTTGGCCTTGGCGCCAATTTTTGGACTTTGCGATAACGGGGCACTGTACACTAGGAATTTACTAAGTGTTTTTTCATCAAAACGTACCTTAAACAGCTCCAAACGCTGCATCAAACTGCCCCAGATTTCAAACATAAATTTGAAAATTGAAGCTGTCTGGTGCTTCCAGCCACGTCTTCAATTGTAACTACAGACTTTTTTTTAAACGAAGTTGGCTTCTAAAACATGCTGCGGTGGAATGCCTCCTTATTAAGCATTAGCAAACTTTCTATAATCTTTTTTAAAATACACACAAAATTATTTTTAAAAAATTAAGAATTTAGAGCTATAATTTTTTTTTAAAAAATATGAATTTAGAGCTATATTTAAAAAAATACATAGAACTGGAAACCTTTGATTTTTCGCCAAATCTGGTGACCCTTTTCTGCATGTAGAAAAAGGAGGAGTTCTTTGATTTGCAACAAAACTAGCTTTTGCTGCCGAGTACAGGTTAGCGGAGGGAATATTGAAAAAAAATCAGATAATATAATAAACCCTTGTAGAAGAAAACACAGCAACTGGCTGAATTATATCACTATTCATTATAAATTGCAAATATCTTTATCTGTTACATATTTAAGGTACTAGAGAAAATTTGTTAAATGATAAACACGAATTGTGCTATCGACTTACGAGAAACTTTCGTCTCTTGAAAACATGCGATATCCGTGGACAGTTCATCAAGTATAGAATCAATACTCTTCTTTAAAGATCGAATGCCATTTACATTCCACGTAGTAATTTTCATCTTATAAAGTACCTAACTTTTAAATTTCGCTCACATTGAAATTTTTGTTTAACAAAACAAACACTGTTTTCGCGCGTTCTTCACTTCGTTTCTTTTCTTTAAATGCAATAGGCAGAAATAAAATGCAACTTTTTTTATTCTGATTTTACAATTTGTTCGTATTTAATTACGAAAGCTGTAGATTTTATCAATCTTAAAATATAAAATAAGTAAAAAATGTATTTATATTATTTTCTTTTCATTCACTTCACAACGAATTTATCACATCCACACTCATCACAATAGTGTGATGGCTCCATCTGGTGTACCATTTAAAAAACTTTTATTATATTGTAAAACTTTTATTTACTGTCGTCTGAAAATATTATAGGAATATTCATTAAAAACATAAATCTAAAAAAGTAGTAAATAATGTTACATTTCCAATGTTAAAAATTAATCATCTCAAGTTAATCGTTACGTCAAATCAAATAATTAGAGTCTTAAAATACTACTAATTTTAAGAACCGGCATGGAATATTTAATCATCAATGCATTAGTAAATATAAAACAATGATCATTACAGAAAATACGTTCCTTGGAAGATATCAAAAATATATCGAGGTGATATAATTGGTAAAAAGGAGACCTGAGATTGGAAGTTTTCTACATCAAAACTCCTTAATCCCAACCAAAGATTCACTGACCTACCGAATTGTTGCGAGGACTACATTTTTGCTTATGCTAGTCTGCATATTAGCCTACAAAATATGCTTACAAAATATTTTTTTCAGCAGTTCGTGTGACTATACCCCTTCTCCTTCACCTTTCTTCATTGATTCGTCATCATTCAGTTTTATTCGTCCAAAACACATTTAGATCCGTCGAAATGAATTAAAAAAATTATATTCAAGGAAAAGTTATTTGTGCTTTTTCACAAATCACCTTAATTTGACATAATGTATTTGTTCCTCGTTTAAAGAAAGAGTGATTTTAAAACGTAAGGCGAAATTTAAAGAATGGTTTTACGACGTATTAAATCACCAAGGAAAAACGCCACTCATCCTTATTTTAGACAATAACTATACATTGTATTTGAATTCCTATTCAGAAATAATTCAATGCCAGATAATTTTGCGTAATTTCTTTTAGTTCTTGGCAATTATCTCTATAAATTTTATGATTACATCGCAAAATTTACGGCTTATATCATTTGAATCATCGTAGGTAAGTTTACAAAAAAAAAATTTCAACTACTGAAATTTTTAAGATTTTATTTCATTTTCTAACTATAAACGTGAAACGTCGAGATTATACTATATGTGATATTTATAGATAACACTGAATAAACTGAATACTAGCTGCATGGCTACAAATTGCTGGGACGAGGTAATGAACATACATTTACTCCCATATATAAATAAGAATTATGCCTCTGATCTCTTATACCCGTTCTTTGAATATTGAAGATTTTATACTTATATTAAATACAGTAAATTAAATATTGCAGATCTTTGTGCTTTGCGTATACATACTTATAGCTATCATCTAAAGAAAGAATTATAAAAATCCGCCCATTTTACAAATATGTAACTTTCCAGAAAAAATAACCAGATAGCGGCTTAAGATCCAAGCTACACAAGCAGCCGCTTGGGGCGCCGGAATATGGGGGGCGCCAAATTTTTGCGAAAATGGGGAAAATAAAAAAGATTTCAGTAGGAAATCTGTGTTGACGATATTGATATTTTTTTAATTAAATTATCCATTTTAAATATATGAGTATCTGAAGGCCGGGGGCCCAATGCAAGTCTTGATTTGAAATTCGTTCCGGACTGGCTGTTAAAAAAAATTTTGTCTCAATTTTTCCTTTTGACGTTCTCCTTTTTGGACTTAGTCATTTGGAATATTGGGTATCGAAAGAATAATTGAAAAATTTACTTTGAAAAGCGTTGACTTATTTGCGTTGGCCTGCTGTCCCACCTCCGAGTGGTCCCGGCTGGGCAACACCGAAGGGTGGCAAAGCGGATAGCCATTGGAGTATATTTAAATCCAATCAAAAATGCATCGCACGCCGGTCAAAACCAGCCACGAAGCAGCTAGAGAGGCGGAGAGAATGAGGTCCGAAGCAGCGGCGCGTAGCAGCCTTGAGAAAGAAATATTAGAAGTAAGGAAAAAGAAAGCTGAACTGGATAGAGAAGTGAGAGCAGTCAGCATCAGACCAAGAAATAAAGAACTCTTTCCGAAGGGGATTGAGCAAAAAACATGCGAAGTAGCACCAATAATTGGAAATAGTAGTGAGGATTCCGAAGAAGATACTGAAAAAAACTTGGATCCATGGGCGGATCGAGTACGGGACGAGAAAAGGGACGAACAGGAAGAAGTAACAAATAATGAACGAATCCCAAGGGAGTACGCTGATGAGTTTGAAAAAGAAGAACACTTAATGAATGCAGCAGCAAACGAAGAAAACATCAGATTTGATAGAGCAATGGATTGCCAATCCTACATCATAGAAACACTACCGCTTACCCCCAAAGGGTACAAAGGAAAAATACTCAACAAAATTGCTGAATTGATAAATATCATCAATGAGCAACAAGTATTGATAAGCAAATGTAAGGGATACATTATAGCGAAAAATAAAACAAGCGAAATTAGTAAAACAACCTATGCCCAAAAGGTTGCTAATACGACCGAGAAAGAACGAAAGCTGACACACGTTCTCACTATCCATCCAACTAAAGAAGGTGTTTCCTCAGCGGAAACAAAATTGGACATTCAAAGAAAAATTAATCTGGGAAATAAAGTTCAAACAATAAGTAAAGTGAAAAACATCGATAAGGGTGGGATCCTTGTGGAGACAGAATCGATAAGCGACATAAATAATATCTTGGATATCGTTAAGAACAAACCGAGAGTCCAAGCGGCATACACCTTCCGAAAACCTGAGATGAAAATACCCACTTTGATCATCTATGACGTTGAAGAACAACTCGACAATGATAAACTAATAGAAAAACTGGAACTAGCAAACGATGAAATTAAAGCTGGTGACTTAGAGTACCTGTCAAGAATGAAAACGAAAAAAGACAATTACAATTATGTCATAAAGATCAAACCCGAAACATTTAGAATAATTATGGAAAAAGGGAAGATAAGACTACGCTGGAGCCTCTACCGATGCAAGGAATACCTCAAACCCATGATCTGTTATCAATGCGGACTCTTCGGCCATATTGCGCAATACTGCCGGGGTGAAATAATCAGATGCCGCAAGTGCGGAAAGAAAAAGCACAACGATCATGATGAAGAATGCAGAGAAAAGCCGAAATGCTTCAACTGCGAGAACGAGAATCGAAGAAAAAATACGAACATCAAGCTGGATCACTCGTGCTTTGACCGGGCATGCCGATCCTTTGAAAGCGAATTTGTAAGACTGAGAAGGCGTATCCAATACGCCCGGCCAACGTGATGAAGATCGAAAGGACAAATGCAAAACGACCCCTGGCACTAGTTAGTTATTATTTATCCATTATTTATGTTTGAGTTGGTCCGCCGAGTTGGCGTTGGCTTGTTTCCACTCAACATGAGAGTGATGTATTTTGTATTGTATTGTTATTTATATGTGGTTCAATAAATAAACATGACGGTCCAGCGGATCTTCCAGTCAATCAAAGTTCAGTGAAATTAACAATAGTAACATAATTTTAATCTGTCAGCGTCCCATGGGCGGTGGTTCGCGCCGCGGGTCGCTCGGATTCATGGGCCTGGTGTCCGCCGGCGTCCTCTCGGGCTGGGCTGGCTTGTTGTCGTGGCGACAACGATTCCCAACATCACGCTGTATACCCTTTCAATGGGTGGGTCAGCAGCAGCTCTACTGCAATAAAATTTCATCATATGAGTATCTGAATCTACTCTTTGTGCTTTGAGTACAATTGCATCGTAAATGAGCGATGATGTACTCAAATTTAAGTAAACATACTTTCACAAAAATGAGCAGTTTGATTTAATATTACTAATTTAAGCTTTTGTTTAAGCCACCTTAACAAACGAACCGGACAAACTTAACATAGTTGTTCAGAAGATGGTTTTCCGCATTTTTTTTTATGTCGATTGCTTAAATGAAAACTGAGTTATTACAACTCAATTAACTTACTTTCCATTCCTTTGGTCCACCTTTTAAAGAAGTCTTTTGTTTATAATTTCTTCACGTCGGCCTAGTAGTACAACGGATATAAGGAACTGGACTGCGGTGCCAGCAGTGCAGGTCTGAGTTTGATTCCTGGTAAGTCTTGATTGTAATTGTTGATATTTATTGAAAGGGATTTATGAAGGCAGACAATGTACGTTAACGTGTGCTGATTTTTATTATTCTTTTTACTCATTGTACTCATTTTTGAGTTCATGTCTTTTTCAAAATTGTATTCGGAGCAATGTTAAGCATCGAATGTACTCACGAATGAGTTCCTTTAACTTATTTTTGAGTACTTATTTTTAACAGCGTACAAAAATGCTTTTTTATAATTCAAACGAAAAAAATATTTTTTCGAATTACATTGATATTATTTTGAATATTAATATTTAAACAAAATTTATTGCCCTTCTATTTTGCTGCTTCGGGATATAGTCCCTTGATATCCTTAATATAAAAACTCTACTAATCGAATTTCGATAACTCAGATAGCTGCTAAGTGAAACCCTCCCCACTTATATCTCTTCATCGATTCTTCCGAGAAAACAGACATTTAACAGAGAAATTACACGCTATCTTAGGAGTGTGTTTATCTCAAGATTGATGTACTCGGATAAAAAAGCGTCTTATGTTTTAACGTTGGAGATAAGATATTAAACAAACGATATATACTTACCTAAATGTGCTGAATTGTGGACAGGAAAGGTAAATTGATACACAATCAACCAAACGATATTTTCGTATGAACGTAAACGAATAGGCATTTGTGAAAAGGGATATGTTACGAAACTCAGTTTTTACAGGAGAGATTAAAAGATGTACCATTTCAATTGCAGTGTTCACAAACTAATGAAAAATTCAGATAATTGATATTATATAGCCACTTATATTTCAAGTGCAGTTAATGAGTTTTGTTAATGCAAGAGTTTCCCACAAAATTCCAAAAAATTCGCATCTATCTTCTTTTAAAAAAAATTACATAGTATTATACTAAAGTTACTGGAAAAGTAATAGAAAACATAATTTTATGCATCCCCTTTTTACAAATTTTACATAGTATTGCATTGAAGTTACTGTAAAAATAATGGAACACATAATTTTATGTATCTCCTTTTTCCAAATTTAAAATAGTATTACACTGAAATTATTGGAAAAATAATGGAAAACATAATTTTTTAAATATAATTTTTATTATAAAACTTCAAAAATACTTTATAACATTATAAAAGAAAAGGGTTTGTTACGAAAAAGTTAAAAATGAGTGACAAATGGAAAAATAATAGAAAACATAAATTTATAAACAAAATTATTTATTTTCCTTGTATCAGCCTCTAAAGATGCATGTATCCTGTAAAGACTTGGTATCGGTAATATGGACAATTATCGTGTCATTGCGAAAGCAGTGTATCTTCAGATACACTGACCTGTTTAAGAAAGCGGAATAACCTATAAAATATTTTTTTCCCGCACTTTTACTAGGGAATCTGGAGTTCGACGTATTCCGAGTCGTGAAAGTGCGAAACTTTGTTCTTTAGATATCGAAAAATAAATAAATGGCATTATGTTTCAACAATTATCAATATTTTTTTTAATCTCAGTAGTTTTTACGATTTTGCATCATAAAATCTGTTCGAAAACAGCTGGTACCCCCTTCGAGAAGTCGTTTGGGGCTTCTCATCCTCTCCAAAGCAGTCGGTTTTGGCAACTCGCCAACAAAATTCATATGCCAGTTTTTTAAAACTTTTAATTTTTAATTATTTAATATTGCTCAAGGGTCAACCTGACAGGTCTATTACTTGTTTGCACATGATTTCCAATTTTTAAAACGTTATAAATTTTATGAGCGTACAAAAATCTTGTTGTTGTTCGACCAACGATCTTATTTGCGCTTTCACGAGTGCCTATCACTGTATTTGCAGATTCACTAAGAAATATGCAGATACACTAGTGAATGTGCGAAATCAAACAATTTTCATCACCTACACGCATCGGCCTTGTGTATCATCATATGCACTTAGCGAATCTGCAGACTCACTGATTTTCGCACTTACGATCCGCCACTGAATGTTCCTTATTTTATGCTGCTTTTTAGGCCTCTATGTACTCTTATAGATAAGCAACGCTGTCTATTGCATTAGTGTACTTGAATACCTGAAAGGGCCTCAAAGCGAAAATATCCGTAAAGATAAGTTGCAAAAAAATTAGACAGAGGATAAAAATAGCAATATATTTTCGTAGGTCAAAAAAGGTGCAAAGAGAGGGATTCAAATCTTCTAAGTAAGCGTGAGACGAAGAAAATAATTATCTTGCTCTGAAAGAAATGCAAAACTTCTTAATTTAATGCAGTTAAACAATATTAAATTCTTATTCTGAAAACATTTGTCATCTTCCCTTTATCTTTACAGATTTTAATTTAGAAACGTACAACATTATAATTGTTGCTCAAAAACGTTCGAACAATTACAGAAAATCATACTACGTTAAAGTATAAAGATTTAAATCAGTGAAATCCAAATAGAAATTATTCAAATGTGTCCAGAAAGATGATTTTGATGGAGGATGTAAGAGTTACACAGCTGTGTTATTCAGCGTATCATAATTTCTTAGATCGGTAAATTTGTTTGACATTAGAACAACAGATTTCTTTAGATATTAAATCTAAGACAAAACACTCATTTATGTCACACTAAAAAAACATAAAAGGTGGTGTCAGTTTAAGGAAGCCCACCGCCTAATAAGTGTCGTTTTCGAACATTCTAACTGTAAAGAATTTCTGCAAGAATGTTAAACAAACGAGTTCTTGAAGAAAATCGCATTTTCATTCTCTTTCGAGACAATTTTCTTTCTTTTTTCACAACTAAATCACCATTACGTGACTTTCCCATTCGACATAATCTAATTTGCCAATTCACTTCAGTACCTTGAATCGAATCGATTGGATAGTTTCTGTCTTTGTTGCCATTCTGCATTGAGTAATCCCACTTTCATATTCACGACTCGACTTACAACCCCTTTCGACCAGAATGAAAAGAAAATGACCTTGAACTTTTTATTTCTGATGGGACAGGTTTTCCTCGCTTTATTATTTACCCGTTGCTGACAAAGAACGTTCTTTTTTTTTTAATTTTTCGAACAGGTTTTATGGTCACGTGCAGAAATGAAAGTTGTTTCTTTCCAAAGAGCTGAACGACCATTCTATTGATATGGTAAACTGACCTTGAATAGGGAAGTCCATTCGTTAGTAAAAATTGAGTTTGGTGTTCGTAGTTTTAAAGATCGATTCTATTTATTTTTTAGAAAGGAAACTAACTTTGAAAAGTGTCATCCGAAATGTCTCGGATTCGTGCTTGCTTTCAATCGATTCTTTTCTTCGAAAGATGAAGAGTCAGAACCGGATTTAGATTTTTATTTTTTGAAAGATATATATTCCAGAACTGCAAATTAAATCCTTTTTAAGTGTACAAAAGAAATTGGGACATACTTTTTTTGTGAATTTCTAATACAATGTAACAAAATTTCCAAGGTGCAATGGCATCCGGAAATCTATGAAATAAAATTTTTAACTCGTTTTTGTATTATCCTCAATTGGTTCTAAACAAAATAAAAATGTAAGAAAATTAAAACAATTGATTTAAAAAAAAAAAAAGATAAAACAATGCGATTGTAATTATCACAAATTAAACATATTTTTTTAAAGAACAAAAAAGTATTAGGGTATATTCACATTGTACAAATCTGTTAAGAAAAATAGAATCTTTCTCCACCATGAAAATATGTTATATACTATTTTCACTAGGATTTGGATTATTATTATTTCAAATAGGCTGAAGCCCTGTGGGCCCCTAGGCTGCAGCCTATGCCTAACTTCGACCCCGTGAAGAGTGCGTTAAAATATACGAATAAAACTATATAAAATTAAGGACAATTCAGAGCCTAAAAACGACAGTTAAAGACTGATTTTGAGATTTTTCAAAAGCACTTTTTGACCATGTTTAGCATTAAAGTGTTTAGCAATCTTCATATACCACAAATGTCAGCTGTAGAACATTGAGTTACCTCAAATTATTTAAAATGGATGATTATGAAAATGAGTTTTTAAAAATATATATAATAAAATGTGAAAAAAATGAAAGGACAAAGTTTTTATTTAAAAAAATTTAGAGCATTTTTTAAAAATTATATATTTTTATTTGATATACAGCACAAACGTCGTCTGTAGACAGTTTGTTCTCTTATAATAATTTTATATGAAAAGAAAATGTAGGAAAAAGTAAAAGCTAAAGCTTTAACTACAACAAAAGCAAATACAAAAACAAATTGTACAATATATATATATTGCATTTTTTAATTATTATATAGCACAAACGTTAGCTTGTATTCCCTGAAATTAAATTTACGTAGAAAGAAGAAATTTATTATAACATGTAAAAACAACTAAAGACCGAAGTTTAAATTTGGTTTAACCAATTAATAGTTTCTTTTTTAACCACATTGGTTCCGAAGAAAGTACAATTTTAGTGAACTATTTTAGATTAATTCCACTTTGATAATTTTCAAATCTTCAAATCAGGAGTAAAAACTGGGGCGTTGAATTTAATAATTTATACATTACATTTTAATTAATGAAAATATTTTAATTTTTACTTAAAGTTGGCTTCATTCAAAGGTATTAATAGCAAAGGTAAAGCAACATTTACAGTGAAGAATGCCAAAAAAAAGCCTGCAATTTCTAAAAAAGAAGTTGTTCTAATTTAACTGCTTTAAACACTCTATTAAAATTAACTTTATTTTGAATTTGCGGTTACTCATGCAGTGGCTTAAGAATTCAAAAATTATTTGAGAGAGAGGGAGGGGGGGGGGGGAACTAGTTCCATACCCGCAATATTTACAAATATGAATAATTATTAATTATCAGTTATGGTAATTACTAATTAGTTGTCAATTAGTTATGATTATTTCATAATAATGTGTTAATTACTAAGTCAATTGCATGCATTTCTTTGTTTGGTTTTGGTTTTGCTAATTAACGTCGCACTAGAGCTGTACAGTGGGCTATTGGCGACGGTTCGGGGTCAATCTCGAAGGAAAGACCCGGAACACATACACATTCACACAAAATTCATACATGCACCTCGTTATTTTAGAACCATGGTCAGATGACGAGGAAACACCTGAACTGGCACCCAACGCCTTCAATAGACGTCGGGACTTTGGACCCCGATCAGATTTATCGTGCACCAGTACCGTATACACGCCAGTATAATTTTGTTGGATATTCTGGACGACTTTCTAGTAATTTTTTAGCGAAGCTGGCAACCCTCCGATCGCAAGATCACTACTTTTTTACTTTTCTATGTCAAGTCTATGTCACGGATTCGAACCACCAATCCTCTGATTAGTAGCTGAACGCCTTACCAACTGAGCAACTGGGGCTCCTTTACAGGTAGAAGTTACAGTTTAGTGCTTAACACCCAAAGAAATCCGCTTTCCCGCATTTGCAATTCTATCACCACCAGACAACCTCTCTATAAAAAGAATCCCATTGTGCAAGTCTACATAAACGGCGCTACGGGGAATCGCGAGCGTTTTAGGAAATACCGCGCGATAAACCTTCAAAAGGCAAATAAATAAATCGGGAAAACGGCACGTGGCAGCCTTGGCCCTCAATGGACACGAAAACTGCGACATCACCCTGATCCATTCAATCCCTGCATGTATATACCTGGGTTTAATAAGATTGTCAGGTACGAAATGTCTTGACGGTCTATTTTCTTCTCGAGTTAATAAAGAATGATAATTTGTTTTTATTACGTGACACGTGGTGATGAGGATGGAAATAACATGTTTGGCTTTTAAAAGGCCATGGTTCCATCTATATTTTTTGTTTTTGCTTTTTGAATCGAATATTCAATGTATATTGTTTAAATTTATATAAGAGAGATCAATATGTTCCCCAAAAGTATTCCATAATTTTGTGTATCTTTTTCTTTTTCAGAATTTAAACTTTAAAAAACTTTTATTTTTTATACGCTAAGGCATTTATAACTATTTATACTTTTTTAACAAATTTTTAACTGTTAAGTTTTTTCGCTAAAATAAATAATTTAGTGTTGTTTTCTTTATCTAACGTTTCTTATACAAGATGAATGAGAATTGTCTTTAAAGCTTTGACACCCAACAAAATCTAAAATAAATAAGATAGCTCAGTTATGTTACTTGTACATGTAAGAGACATGAAGAACGCAATTTAAAACTTCACAAAAATAAATAAAAAAAATGTATTTATTTTTTAAAAGTTACTTCAAAATAAAGCTCTATGTGTTCCTGTTATATGTACAAGCAACACACAACTCTTAGCTATCTTGTTTCCTGTAGCTTTTATTGCGTGTTGAAGTTATAAAGATAATTTCCTTATACCCATCCTCAAGACAAAGCTCAGTGTGTTGAATGGTTTTGGAATGGTGCGTTGGGTTGGTTTGTTAATGGTTTTGGATTAAAAAATTGCGTATACAGAAAACTGCATGTGTTGCTCTTACATGTGCAAGCAACATAACTCATCTTTAGCTAACTTATTTATTTTAGGTTTTATTGCGTGTTAAATTTGTAAATATAATCCTCATGCTCTTTGTATTTTAAATTACTATAAACACGATGGAAATGCTACCATGCATAAATCAGTTAAATACTTTGTTTCGGAAATTATCAAAAATTTCAAAAAATAATTCATTTTCGAAATATGCAGGGAATTTTATTTCATTTTCGCATACCGTGTAGACATATGATTACTCAGCAGTATCAGTTTGCATCCAAACCAGACAAAGTTGCATAACGCTATGAATTTCCTGAATATCACAATGTAGAAGTTGAGTTTTGGGAATTAAAATTTAACCGGAATGTGGCTTCTGACAGAATTTTTAAAACAGAAAAATCTGGTCGCTTTTTCACTTTTCGTTCTTGGTCAAATTTTAAGTTGTATGAAGCATTTTTTTCGAATTTTATTTCAGAGTCACAACCTCCTATTTTAATTGTTTTCAAGCAGTGCCGTTACACAAAAAATATTTTGGGGGTGTGGAAACAAGAAATTTCTCAACTTAACGATTCGAAATTCCCAACTCAACAGTGCTGAAAGTTACTAGTTCAAACTTATCTGTACGACTAACCTGTTTACAACCTCCCAATTTAAATTTTCAATAAAACCTTTGTATCGATTCGTATTTGCCTGATCAGTGAAAAGTAGCAGTGTCTACAATTAAATCAGTGAAAATTAAAAGTTATTTAAAATTTTCCGCAATAGACAGGGGATTTTTTTTATAAATTTTGACCCTGATGAGTGTAATTATATTATGTTATTGATTATTGATACGAGTTTATTTTATAAACGTATTAAAAACTTAGGAAAACTTGATTTACGGTGCTTTACTAAGTCAATTTTTAGTCACTTTATTTTGAGTTTTTAATATTGCATGTGGACTAGACTAATTAGAAGTAATTAATTAATTTTAGACGACTTTTAAAATTTAGTAGCGAATCTGGAAACTTTCCGATCACGAGATCATTACATCTTAACTTTTGTCAATGCCCATGCCAATTTGAACGCGCAATCCTCTGATTGGTAGCTGAGGCCCCAGTTGCCCAATGGATAAAGCCGTTCAGTTGGTTTCAGAGGATTGCGAGTTCGAGTCCGACTGATGGACTTGACAAAAAAAGTAAAATTGTAATGAACTTGCGATCGGGGGGTTGCCAGTTTCGATACTAATATAGCATTAAGTTGTTTAAAAATATCCACTAAATTATACTGGCGTTTAGACGGGACTGGTGCACGATAAATCTGATCGGGGTCCAATGTCCTGACGCCTATTGAGGTTGCGTCAGGTACCTGCTCAGGTGTTGCACTCGTCATCTGATCATAGTTCAAAAATACAAGGCATCGTGACCAGGTATTTCCTTCGAGATTGGACCTGAACCGTCGCCAATAGTCCACTGTGCAGCTATAGTGCGACGTTAATTACCCAAACCTATTGCTAGCCGAATGCTGTTCCTCCTGGCCACTGAGCCAGCTGGACCCGTGACAGATTTTACGCGCATCCTGTACACGGCGGATGTCGTTGTTTTTTGCGCATGACCATGAACGCAGCTGTCAACTTTCCGATCACAAGCTCGCAACGCTGTCAGAGACGATATTCGACGTTCAATTGCGTGACGTGGCTCCATTGCGACGTTTCATCCAACCACTCATTGGACTGACTCTCGTACCTTTTCGAGTATTAATATAAATTATACATTCCGGAATCACGTGACTCAGTCCTCATTAGGATGCCCACTGCACGCAAATGTCCCTTTTCCTGTAAAAAAGCAATCACACGTGGTTTTCCTACTTTAGGACCGTTTATTTATGACGTCCCGCTATATTTGGACCTGGAAAACGCTTTCAAATCGGTACGAGTACATCGGCAGAAACGTTGGCACATAAAATAAGAAGCTGATTATTATTTTCAATATACCAAACATATGTTTAACGGTTTATGGTTTGGTTTTGGAGCCCCAGTTGCTTAGTTGGTAAGGCGTTCAGCTACTAATCCGAGGATTGGTGGTTCGAATCCGGGAAATGGACTTGACATAGAAAAGTAAAAAAGTAGTGATCTTGCGATCGGAGGGTTGCCAGCTTCGCTACAAAAATACTAGAAAGTCGTCCAGAATATCCAACAAATTATACTGGCGTGTATACGGGACTGGTGGACGATAAATCTGATCGGGGTCCAAAGTCACGACGTCTATTGAAGGCGTTGGGTGCCAGTTCAGGTGTTTCCTTGTCATCTGACCATGGTTCTAAAATAACGAGGTGCATGTATGAATGTGTGTATGAATGTGTGTGTGAATGTGTATGTGTTCCCGGGTCTTTCCTTCGAGATTGACCCCGAACCGTCGCCAATAGCCCACTGTGCAGCTCTAGTGCGACGTTATTTAATAAAACCAACAAACAGAACAAACAAGGTTTGGTTTTGTTAATTAACATCGCACTAGAGCTGCACTTTGGGCTATTGGAAACGGTTTGGGGCCTATCTCGAAGGAAAGACCAGGGAACGATGCCTCGTATTTTTGAACAGTGGTCAGATGACGAGGAAACACCTGAACTGGCACCCAATGTCTTCAATAGACGTCGGGACTTTGGACCCCGATCAGATTGATCGTGCACCAGACCCGTATACACGCCAGTATAATTTGTTGGATGTTCTTGACGACTTTCTAGTATTTTTTTTAGTGAACCTGGCAACTCTCCGATCGTAAGATTACTGCTTTTTACTTTTCTTTCGCAAGTCTATCGCACGGATTCGAACTAGCTCTGATTACTAGCTGAACGCCTTTATCCACTGGGCCCACTGGAGGTCCTATGGGGATTGTGCGGAATTTCAATCTGAAGAAAGTTTTACATCACCAATACCTTCGAGCATGAATGGACTGAAGTAGAGCGAATAGGACGTCATCATGGTGATGCAAACATCTCAGACCTGATGGCACCAGGCACGTGACCTCCTTTCCAAATTTATGAATTAAAAAACGTTCGCGATTGACTTGTGATTTGGAAATAATAGTAAATGTGTTACTTCATGAAGTACATGATATTTGTATGAATGAACTAGAATTTTTTTTATGAATGGATGCCGTAATAAACCACGTGTCTGAGACCATACATGTTGGCCTCACTTTGATGTTAGCGAGATTATAACTTTATGATTTATCTACTATGAGGGATCCGTGCTCGAAGACCAATACACACTGTTTTCGTGCTTCTATATAACAAAAATAATTTCTTTTTAAGTTTATTAGAGATATAACTTTTTGAACTCAAGAATATGTTATTCTCTTTCTAAGAACGCAAAGGAGTTAAAAATAACACGTCATTGATTTGGTTGGTTGGTTGATTGATTTGTTAATTAACGTCGCACTAGAGCTGCACAGTGGGCTATTGGCGACGGTTCGGGGTTAATCTCGAAGGAAAGACCCGGGAACACATACACATTCACACACACATTCATACATGCAACTCGTTATTTTAGAACCATGGTCAGATGACGAGGAAACACCTGAACGGGCACCCAAAAGCCTTTAATAGACGTCGGGACTTTGGACCCCGATCAGATTTATCGTGCACTAGTCCCGTATACACGCCAGTATAATTTGTTGGATATTCTGGACGACTTTCTAGTATTTTTGTAGCGAAGCTGGCAACCCTCTGATCGCAAGATCACTACTTTTTTACTTTTTTATGTCAAGTCCATTTCACGGATTCGAACCACCAATCCTGTGATTAGTAGCTGAACGCCTTTACCAACTGAGCAACTGGGTCTCCCGTCATTGATTTGGAGACTTTAAATAAACACTCGAGTGCAAGGAGTTAATAAAGTATGTTAATACTCAAGTGATGCCATACTCTTAAATGGAGTTAGATAACGAACAAGCTAACAATAGAAAAACGTTTCTTATGTTCAAGAGCATGCAGTTCTAGTTTAATTTGAAGAACAGGGAATAATAAAAGAACAGGTTGTTATTTTGGTGACTGAGAGTCACCATTTGTGTCCAGAGGGTTAATAACACCGGCTTCTTTGTGTTGATTTAAACAGTAAAAACACTGTTAAAAATAGGTACTCAAAAATAAGTAAAATGTACTCATTTTTGATTACATTCGATGCTTAATCATGGCTCCGAATACATAAGTTTCAAATTTGAAAAAGACATGTACTCAAACATGAGTACAGTTAGTAAAAAGAGAAGAAGCTAACCAATGCTGCCTTCATAAATCACTTTCAATAAATATCAACAATTACAACCAAGACTTACCGGGAATCGAACCCATATCCTCAAGCACCGCAGTCCAGTTCGTTATACGTTGTACTACCAGGGCGACAAGAAGTTATAATCAGAAGACTTGTTAAAAAGGTGTGTGTAAAAGAATAGAAAGTATGATAATTGAATTGTAATAACTCACTTTCCATTTGAGCAATCGACATCCAATAATGTGGAACACCATCTTCTGAACAACTATTTTAAGTGTGTCATGTCGCTTTGTTAAGATGGCTTGAACAGAAGATGATATTAGTAATTTTTAATCACACTGCTCATTTTTGGAGAAAGAACGGTTGCTTAAATTTGAGTACGGCGTCGCTCATTTACGATGCAATTGTACTCAAAGAAAAACGAGTAGGTTCAGGTACTCATTTTTAAGTACCTTTTTTTTACAGTAACGCCTGTGTTTGGACTTAGATTTTTTGGTTTGGTTAATTAACGTCACACTAGAGCTGCACAGTGGGCTATTGGCGACGGTTCGGGGCCTTTCTCGAAGGACAGACACGGGAACGATGCCTCGTATTTTTGAACCATGGTCAGATGACGAAGAAACACCTGAACTGGCACCCAACGCCTTCAATAGACGTCGGGACTTTGGACCCCGATCTGATTTATCGTGCACCAGTCCCGTATACACGCCGTTAATTTTTGCGGATCTTCTGGACGACTTTTCTAGTATTTTTGTAGCGAAGCTGGCAATCTTCCGATCACTACTTTTTTACTTTTTTTTGTCAAGTCCATCGCACGGGTTCGAACCATCAATCCTCGGATTAGTAGCTGAACGCCTTAACCGCTTGGCCACGGAGGCCTGTTTGGACTTAGAAGACAAATATCGAAATTCTACTTCATTCAGCTCACGTTGTGTATCACTTTCTCTCACACATTTTCTGACCGAATTTTCGCGACTCGCTGACGATAACTTGTAATTAACGTTTTTCATCAATTTTTAATACCCCTGGAGCAAAAAAACAAACCTTTCATCACAACTCTGAACTTTTGATTCACCTCCCATCACTACAAGTCGCCCTGGAGCCCTATCGGCAATGATAAATTACACTTGGCGACGACTTGAATATCTGGGTCTAACTTTCCCAGCCAGCCTACATACACTGAATTCCACAACAATGCACGACTTGAGACGAAAACGTGAAAATCAACCCTTTCCATTCCACTTCCTGGGTTAGGTAATTTTGTTCCATTTCCCTGATTTTTGGCGTAAGTGTTCATTAGGTGAAAAAAAAAATTAGTTGTTGGGATGACTTGATGGGCATGAAAAAAAGTTGAATCTGTTACTCAATTTCAGATGAAAGCTCACTTCCTTCTCTTGTTGCCCGTGATGGAAGGTTTGGAGTATTGCTTTCACTTTCAAGTCGTTTATTGTTGTTGTTATTGATGTACTATTTAAGTAATCGTTACGTGAAATTAATGGTCAGTTTTGATTGCTTAGAAAAAATGCATTTTTTTATTAAAAATCTGGTTGGTTGGGCTAGTTTAAATTATCTATCTTGATTTTGATCATTTCTTTGTTATAGCAGTAGAACGATTTTCAATGTCTTTACAGAACAACTTAAACAGCAGTTAAATACAAGTAGTAGATTTTTTTTTTTTCATATTGAATATTTTTCTGTTAGCAATAGTTTTGATCATTTTTTTAGATGGAAATTAATAATGGTATAGTAGTAGAACGATTTCAAAATGTTTCTATAGAACAGCTTAAACAGCAGTTAAATATAAGTATTTGATTTTTTTAAATATTGAATATTTTTCTGTTAGCAATAGTTTTGAGCATTTTTTTAGATGGAAATTAATAATGGTATAGTAGTAGAACGATTTCAAAACGTTTATATAGAACAGCTTAAACAGCAGTTAAATACAGGTATTTGATTTTTTTTTTCATATTGACTATTTTTCTGTTAGCAATAGTTTCGAGCCTTTTTTTAGATGGAAATTAATAATGGTATAGTAGTAGAACGATTTCAAAACGTCTATATAGAACAGCTTAAACAGCAGTTAAATACAAATATTTGATTTTTTTTTTAATATTGAATATTTTTCTGTTAGCAATAGTTTTGATCATTTTTTTAGATGGAAATTAATAATGGTATAGTAGTAGAACGATTTCAAAACGTCTATATAGAACAGCTTAAACAGCAGTTAAATACAAGTATTTGATTTTTTTTTCATATTGACTATTTTTCTGTTAGCAATAGTTTTGAGCCTTTTTTTAGATGAAAATTAATAATGGTATAGTAGTAGAACGATTTCAAAACGTCTATATAGAACAGCTTAAACAGCAGTTAAATACAAGTATTTGATTTTTTTTAATATTGAATATTTTTCTGTTAGCAATAGTTTTGATCATTTTTTAGATGGAAATTAATAATGGTATAGTAGTAGAACGATTTCAAAACGTCTATATAGAACAGCTTAAACAGCAGTTAAATACAAATATTTGATTTTTTTTTTTAATATTGAATATTTTTCTGTTAGCAATAGTTTTGATCATTTTTGTAGATGGAAATTAATAATGGTATAGTAGTAGAACGATTTCAAAACGTCTATATAGAACAGCTTAAACAGCAGTTAAATACAAGTATTTGATTTTTTTTTTTAATATTGAATATTTTTCTGTTAGCAATAGTTTTGATCATTTTTTAGATGGAAATTAATAATGGTATAGTAGTAGAACGATTTCAAAACGTCTATATAGAACAGCTTAAACAGCAGTTAAATACAAGTATTTGATTTTTTTTTCATATTGACTATTTTTCTGTTAGCAATAGTTTTGAGCCTTTTTGTAGATGGAAATTAATAATGGTATAGTAGTAGAACGATTTCAAAACGTCTATATAGAACAGCTTAAACAGCAGTTAAATACAAATATTTGATTTTTTTTTTTTAATATTGAATATTTTTCTGTTAGCAATAGTTTTGATCATTTTTGTAGATGGAAATTAATAATGGTATAGTAGTAGAACGATTTCAAAACGTCTATATAGAACAGCTTAAACAGCAGTTAAATACAAATATTTGATTTTTTTTTTTAATATTGAATATTTTTCTGTTAGCAATAGTTTTGATCATTTTTTTAGATGGAAATTAATAATGGTATAGTAGTAGAACGATTTCAAAACGTCTATATAGAACAGCTTAAACAACGGTTAAATACAAGTATTTGATTTATTTTTAATATTGAATATTTTTCTGTTAGCAATCGTTTTGAGCATTTTCTTAGATGCAAATTATGTAATAAGAAAACGTACAGACTAAAGTCCTTCCAGAAGGACCCACCGGAAGTACTTTTGAACATTCAAATTTTAGAGTTGGAATTGTTAACCTTCTGACAGTTACAAATCTTTAGTTTTTCCAGCAATACACACAATTTTTAAATTCTTAAAAATACTTTATTTTCTAGTATTTTTTCCAAATTTTTTTTATTGGGGTACTAATTCAAAGCCATCTCTTTAAAAATAAATAAGTTTAAAAAAAAAATTACATAAATTTATTAAAATATCATTTAAACGCTCTTACAGGGAAAACAACTTTATAATTTGGTTAGTTTTCTTAACGGTCAGAACTGTTTTTTTCCCCATCTGATTTTTCTGGTGGTAGTACCAGCCGTCCTGCTAGAAGGAAGGAAAAACCTCTATATGATCGTAAAGGTGAATTCTACCGATAGTACGCTCCATATTTCTAGAAGGATGTTGTAAGTTCTATCATTAAACATGGTCGACGCGGTCACATTCCTCTACACGAGGCTTCCGTGGCCGAGTGGTTAAAGGCGTCAGCTGGGAATTCGAGGATTCCTGGTTCGATCTCAGGCGATGGACTTGACAATGAAAAGTAAAAAAGTAGTGATCTTGTGATCGGAGGGTTGACAGCTTCGCTACAAAATACTAGAAAAGTCGTCCAGAACATCCACAAAAATTAACGGCGTGTGTACGGGACTGGTGCCTGATACATCTGATCGGGGTCCAAAGTCCCGACGTCTATTGAAGGCGTTGGGTGCCAGTTCAGGTGATTCCTCGTCATCTGACCATGGTTCTAAAATAACGAGGTGCATGTATGAATGTGTGTGTGAATGTGTATGTGTTCCCGGGTCTTTCCTTCGAGATAGACCCCCGAACCGTCGCCAATAGCCCACTGTGCAGCTCTAGTGCGACGTTAATTAACCAAACCTCTACACGATAGTAGAGCCCCGAGTAGCCTACAGCAGGGGTCGGCAACCTATTGAAACGGAAGAGCCAAATGTTACAATTTAAAAAATTTCCCAGTTTTTAAAAAGCCACTAAAGATTTTCGTTTCAATATTATAGTATTTGCTTATATATTTAATTTTTGATTTAAAATAAACGGCTTTAAATACGGAATAATATTTATTCATATAAAAACACAAATATAGATAGTTACATCAATGGGAGCATTGGCTTTGCATGCCTTTTGAAAGTTTGATTAAATCTGGCTTATAACTTGTTGTTTTAAGTTTCAAGCACGACTCTAGATTTTTATTTGCTAGTTGACTTCTAACTTTACTTTTTATTATATTCATGCAAGAGAACGCTTGCTCGCACGAATATGTCGATCCGAAGATCGTCAGCACTCCATATGCTAAATTCTTCACCTCACTGTAGCATTCTGGAAGACTATTCCATGCGCCGAATATGAGGGCCTGAACTCGCGGAATTTTTTTTAGAGCTGTCCACTTGTGCTACGCGATGTGCATGCATTTTTGGACCTCCAACTCTTCCAACTTGCTCTTGAGTTCTGTGAACTTGCCACTCCACAAGTCTTTGGTTTTCAAATCCAGCAATTGCATTTGGAGCGATCCAGTATCAATTCCAAATGGCTCAATGTTGATCTCATTTGTATTTGTGTTGAGAGGATTTACTATGAACGCGAGAGTACTTTTGTTTGTTTTGAATTGCTCGAATCTCTCAGAATCTCATTGCTATCTCATTGCTCGAATCAGCGAATCCATCCTTCATGTTTTTTAAAGCTATGCTGAAGTAATTCGTGTCAATAGTTGCATTGGTCTCATCGCGATATTGCTTCAGATTTTTAAAATGAAGTAATTTACCGCTCTCTATTGTCTTCAACAAAAAGAAATAAATTTTTTTCGAAACAAACTACTTCTTCAAGCAAGGCGTAGGCTGTCACGGAGTCTCATCTTTAAGAACAAATCAATAGTTCAAATTTATCTCATTACGGTCATGTTAAGTGTAACGATTTGTAATTAACGATACTTAAAAATATATTTTCTTATTTTTTAAGGGTTTTGATAATAACTTATAAATTTTTTCGTATGAAATTGGAGAGCCACAACTTTACATCAAAAGAGCCGCATGCGGCTCGCGAGCCGCAGGTTGCCGACCCCTGGCCTATAGTATAGATCCGCCACTGAGTGTAGATCATTTTATCGACGACCCAACCTTGACTTCTGTTCCCAGACGAATTCACGTGAATCTCAAACGTGTGGGATAAGGGAAGATAAGACACACCAAACGTGTCCGCCATTACTATACTTAGCTGCAGTCATCAACTGTGCAATCAGAGGAAGATGCAAGATAACGTTGTCAGCGACTAGACGGTATCGACGGAAAGCATCATCATAAAACTGAATGGATAGGAGGTTGTGGACCTTGTTTACACAGAAGAAAGGCACATGCTTGCTTTCTGTAGGTGCTGTCCAGAAAGTTTCTGTTTAGAATTATGAGTTAAAATTTTTTTTTTTAGTAATTTTGGATAATTTTTATTATATTTATTATAAGACCCGTATTTTAAACAATTACTTCATATTTCTTTTTAAAGGGACACGATACCACTTCAACTTTTTATTTTTTTTATTTTTTGACTTTTTAAAACTTTTGTTGCATTATTTAAATTTATATATGAGAACAATATTTCACACCAAAAATCCATGATTTTTTTTTATTTTTTTCTTCAAAATTTAAACTTTCCAAATTTAAAGCTTTTTTTAAAACGTCTAAGGCGTTTTTAAATATTTATATATTTTCAGCAAAAATTTTCTCAGATGCTTTGAACTATAATACATAAGAATTCGCATTCATAGTTTGCCCCATTTTTTTAATAAGTTCGAATGAAACTTATGAATAAATTTTCAGATTTTTGAAAAGCCAATCGAATTTTTTTATTGACTACAAATATTTGATGCGGTTAAAAATCATTTGAATAGAATATTTATTAGAGAACTTCGGTCATAAAAAGTCTGTATGTTCTGATTATTTTATTATTATTTTTCTTATTATTATTTTAAGCCCAGGGGCGTGCTGGCTTACCCGGAGTCCGGGGCATGCCCTCTTCTCGCTTTCCTGGATGTAAGAGAAAATAAATATTAAAACGTTATCAGTCGAATTGATCAGTGAAGAGAAACAAGAAGCTGATACGGAGAACCCGATTTGTCTGCTGATTACTTTGACGAAGAGAACTCAACATTTCAACCTTGCAATTACAAGAAGTTGCTTAAAGTGTGCGTACGAAGTGTTTCTATAGCATGTGCCCTCGTCAGTATAATGATCTGTTCAAAATATATACTCTGCTCTTGACAATCCAGATGACTCAAGTAACAAGTAAAAGACCCCCCCCCCCCAAAGCTTACGATTGTTAAAACAAGATTATGATCTACCTTAGGCAATGCCATCTTGGAGACATTATTATTATACGCGATCCGAATGAGGCTTATTGAACATCATAAACAGTGAGTCAATAAGTTGTGTCATTCGGGCTCTGAAATGAGTCAATTTCTTAGTGTTTAATTACTTAGGCATCGTTGACATTTATAATACTGTTTACTAAATTACCATTTATTAAATTCTGACAAGTTGAGGATATGTTTTCAGTACATCAAATAAATCCTCCTTATTTCAATGATGTAAATAAATATACTTTCTAATATATATGAAAGCAACGAAATTCTTGCTGTCAATTATTTTCTTCAACTGTATTTTTATGTAATACCATTTTTTAAAAATACGTAACTTTAGGTTCTAATACTTAAGGTTTAGTAAGAGAAAATTATGTTTTGACCCTCCCCTACTACTTACCACCCTGGGTCCCCACCCAGCACGTGGGTGGGGACACATTTGGACTTTTCATTTGTAAAGTCTAAATTTCTATCGAACGAGAACAAATTAATGTCAGTCGTGCTATTTGTCACGGAATGGATCCCTCTATGATGAGATTAATGATAGAATGTATATTCAAAGTTGAAGTACCGTTGTATATAAAAAAAAATTTCAGTTGGAATTAATTTTTTCTAAATTTTGTTTTGGTAACTCAGCTTTCTAGAATTAAGGAAAAACCTCTACATTATCGTAAAGATGAGTCCTACCGGCAGTACTCTCCGTCCTTTCGATATTTCACGTAGCTGATTCTAGAGAAGTTTTATTCACGTCAAAAGTAAAAACATAAGAAATTCATTTCATCTGTAAATTTCTTATTTTGCGCGTTTTTCTTTGACGAACGCTGGGCCCCTACAGAAGCGCATGACCCGGTGCGGTGGCACACGTCACACACCCCTAAATGGCGATCCAGCGTCACCACAATAACTTAACCTTGTACTAAGTAAAAGGATACATAATTCATTTTCATTTTTGAAACAAGATGAAGAGTTGTTAGAAATTAAAACGGAACACCATCTGTAACGCGTATGCATAACACCCACTTCCTTCATGCGTTCTCTAATACTTGACCTTCCCCTGTCGAGCTGTAAGCTAGAAAAATCTCCTATTGCCCTTGTGTAGGATGTGTCTTAACCCGCGAGGCTTCTACGGCATATGTCGAAACAACATGTTGGCCTTCAAAAAGCAAATCATGCTGACAAAATGGTTGGTTGGTTAATTAACGTCGCACTAGAGCTGCACAGTGGGCTATTGGCGACGGTTCGGGGTCAATCTCGAAGGAAAGACCCGGGAACACACACACATTCACACACACATTCATGCATGCACCTCGTTATTTTAGAACCATGGTCAGATGACGAGGAAACACCTGAACTGGCACCCAACGCCTTCAATAGACGTCGGGACTTTGGACCCCGATCAGATTTATCGAGCACCAGTCCCGTATACACGCCAGTATAATTTGCTGGATATTCTGGACGACTTTCTAGTATTATTGTAGCGAAATTGGCAACCCTCCGATCGCAAGATCACTACTTTTTTACTTTTCTATATCAAGTCCATCGCCCGAACCACCAATCCTCTGATTAGTAGCTGAACGCCTTACCAACTGAGCAACTGGGGCTCGCTGACAAAATGGAGAGAATCTTATGACCGAGGAATTGAACTGATAGTGTATGTGTATACAGGGGCGTATGTAGAGACCATTCCAGAAAGGGGCGATTGTTTAATTTTGAGGGGGATAGGAGACTTTAAGACAGTTCAATAGAGAAAATGAAAGTAGAAAAAGGGGAAGAAAAGATTGAGTTTACTCTGTAAAAAAAAGGTACTTAAAAATGAGTACATGAACCTACTCGGTTTTTTTAAGAACAAATGCATCGTAAATGAGCGATGAAGTATTCAAATTTAAGACATCGTACTTTCGCAAAAATGAGCAGTGTGTTTTTATATTACTAATATCAGCTTTTGTTCAAGCCATCTTAACAAATCGACCTGACAAATTTGAAGATGGTTCAGAAGATGGTTTTCCACATTATTGGATGTCGATTGCTTAAACAGAAACTGAGTTATTACAACTCGATTATCTTACTTCCCCTTCTTTTGGTACACCTTTTTAACATTTATTCTGCTTATAACTTCTTCAAGTCGACCTGGTAGTTCAACGCATAAGGCTCTGTATGTATTCAGAATCATGATAAGCATCGAATATACTCAAAAATAAGTACATTTGACTTATTTTTGAGTTCAAAACTTTCAACAGTGTATAACAGGTGGTAAATAAATACACATGCTGCAACCATTAGAATTTGTAAAGGGACGTTTATGCACAACAGTGGTAGATACAGACAAAAATTTAAATGAAGGAGAAAAGATTGAGAGTTTAATGAAATTTCTTAAATGTGTCGATATATTTTGGAATCAGTTTCACGGTGGAGTTTCCTCTCGAAATGTCGAAAAAGAGAAAATGCTCTGTTAAAAATGAATGCCCATTTTTGACAAACTTTCGATATTTTCAAGATACAAATGATAAAGTTATGGTTTCACATGAAAAAAAATATCAATTAATAATGCTAGTTATACAAGCTTTTAGCTCTTATTCCATTAATACTTAGTGAGACAGCGCAAATTTTACTTGTCAAATATTATAATATTTATTATATTTAAAAAATAATTAAAAAGAACTTGTTTTTATTCAAGTTACAAATACAAAAGAAAATAATTAGAAAATAATAATTAATAAAAGCAAAAATAATTTAAACTTTCGTCTCTCTCTTTCTTCGTCAGAAATTCTTCTTCACCGCACATACCTTTAATTCTGAATTAAAAAAAAAAAAAACTTTTGACGAGAATCAGAGAAACAAAATAAAATTGAAATTAGGAATAAAACAAAATAGTTTAAACTAATCATTCCTGTTGTAAAATTTCGTCAGTGGAAATTGTTAGACTCGGAACACAAAGGTACAAACAAACGAATATAAATATTTTCATTCTGCCAAGTAAATGTAAAGTCTCGGTTTTCCGCTTGAGTAATATTCACGCGTTCTAAATAACGACGATTAGTTTCGAAATCGGAACAGAAGAATGTCGAACAGTATTTCAGTCACACAAATAATGAGAGACTAAAATGTTCACAAATATACAGTTCGAATGTAGGGTAATTACCCAAACTTTAGAAAAAATTATCTGGTTAGTATTCAATTATATTTAGAAGGTAAGGAGTAAAGCCACGTATAAGTGTTCTAAACAACAACAGAAAGTTGGAGTGAAAGATCGCACATTTTTTGATATTTCTAGTTAAAAATCCACACGTCAAGAAGTGTTTCGCTCGATTTAGTTTCAGTTATGATTAACGGATTCATAAGAGTGCTTGCCTAATGAAATCGAACCATTATTGTAAGTCATATATATATATTTTACTGCTCTGTATCTGCCTAAACAATCGTCTAAAAAACATTTGCTAAATTTACATTCTGGTTTACCAAAAAAATATTGTAAATATATAAAGAATTATTTAGTATTTTGAACTATAAAAAAAAAACTTGAATTTAAAAATAAAAATAGAGAATAAGTCCGCGATCTTGACCACAAGTCTTGGATAATCGAAACTCTACTGTACTATAGAGTGGATATTTTGTAGATGTTGCTTAGCAACGCAATGTCGTTAACTTCTTCGAAGGCTTTTAATGTCACCAAAACAAATGCGGAGTATTCGAAATGACACGGACAACTTTCGCAATGCCACTTAAAATGTCGATTTTTGACAGATTCTGTGAAAATCGAACAATCTCCAAGAATTTTATTTTTATGATTCTTAAAAAGAAGACGGTTTCAGATTCCTAGAATTTTTTCTTCTGTTTCTATATTAGATTTTCTGTGTATCATTCAAATTAGCACAAATAATAATTAGTAATACAATACATTTTTGATGTCGTTTCGTTGAATTTATACCTTTTTTGAGAAAATGGCAAATCTGAAAAAACTTATGACGCAATCTGACTATTTCCTAACTGAGCTACTCGTTTTAGAATTTATCGGAAACGAATATCTAAATCGAACATTTTGGGGAATTTATGACCAAAAAGAAAATAATTTAATAATTTAAACACTATCTAATTAGTAGTTATGCGTTACTTAACATCTCACATGGAGTAATAAATGTACAAAAAAATTAACGACAATTCGAGAAATCTAAGTTTTACATAACTAACGTTTTGCACTTTTTTGCACGTTTAAATTAATACTCAGAAAAACTCAGTAATACTAAGTACTACTAATTTAAAAACAAGCTAAACTTTTATTCCATAAAGTTATTAGTAATCAATATGTAAAGAATTGTGTCTGAGACATTTGTTTCGTATATAAGAGCTGAAGACGTTTGTTTACAGATTCAACTATTTTGCCTTTCATATTTACGCTTGTTGATTTTTAGATAAAAAATTGCTATCAATACATTGAGCCTTTGTGATTTGTGGGGGGGATGTTATGTGATATATCATGATGATAAATATATCAACCGTTAGTCCACAAACAATAAAAGACAGAAAGTGGCCATAAAAGTTATCGGAGGATAGAACAACGTATCTCAACCAATTTTCTATATTTTCTTTTTATTTCTCTATTATGAAACATACCCGTTCGTCGCACGGATTTAATTAAAACGCCGCTTCGTACAAACCTTTCTTATAAGGTTTAAATTATTTATTCATTTAAAGTTTCGCCCGCCCATAGCGTACGTTAAACTGTTAAAGAAAATAAGTAAAATGCACTCATTTTTAATACATTCGATGCTTATCATGGCTCCGAATACATAAGTTTCAATTTTGAAAAAGACATGTACTTAAAAATGAGTACAATGGGTAAAAATTAATAAAAAGAGCAGATGCTAACCTACAGGCTGCCTTCATAAATCACTTTCAATTAGTATCGACAATTACAACCAAGTCTTACCGGGAATCGAACAAAGATCTACAGGCACCGCTGTCCAGAGTCTTATCCGTTAAGCTGCCAGGGCGACGTGTAGAAGTTATAAACAGAAGATTTGTTTAAAAGATGTGCCAAAAGAATGAGAAGTATGATAATTAAGCTGTACTAACTTTGTTTCCATTTAAGCAATCGACATCAAATAATGTGGAAAACCATCTTCTAAACAACGATTTTAAGTTTTTCAGTTCGCTTTATTAAGATGGCTTGAACAGAAGCTGAGATTAGCAATATTAAATAACACTTCTTATTTTTCCGAAAGTACGGTTACTTAAATTTGAGTACATCATCGCTCATGTACGATGTAATTGTACTCAAAGAAAATCGAGTAGATTCAGGTACTCATATTTAAGTACCTTTTTTTTTAAAGTGCGGCTCAAACGAATAGCAATTGTCTTTGTAAGGTATTTTTAATTTAAAGTCCTAATTATGCTTTTACAAATTCAAAGATCATTTTACATGCTGACTAATCAACAGTTAGAATCCGCATTTGAATCTGAATCTTTTGATGAAACGCTTGAGCTCTTCGCCTTTCCCAATACGATATCGACCTATTGTTAACACAATGGCCATGTATTCAAAAATGACGCAATGTATCTTTATGAATACTGATTTCTACTATGTCATTCTATTCATGTCATTGCAGCAATATCTTTTGCTATTCTAGGTTGAGACATTTACTGAAAAGCTTCATAAAGTCTTCATAAAGAGAAGTTATTTATTTTATATTGAAAATATTTTTAAAACAACAATTGAAAATATTAGTGCCCAAACTACGTAAGTTGAAATGTGGTAAAATTTAGTTAAATTGTGTCTTCCAACCTTGAATCGCGAAAGTTTTTTTTATATGAAAAATATTTTTCATTTAAAAAATTCAAAAATGGGGCGGAGGGGGCTTAGTTAGTTCCAGATACAGAATATTTACCAATATATAAAAATAAACGCTTAGTAGTATTTATATAATATAATTATACATAAGTATATGGAGAATAGTTTTCAGACTTCTTTATGATTGAATTCTGGCAGAGTATTGCAGTTTAATAGAATTTAGACACTGTATGTAAAGAAAATGTGGAATTTTCAATATTATTTCTGGATGCGGGTCACCTTAATTTTCTTACTGACGAGTCTCCATTAACTGTATGAAGAAAAATAAATACATTTTCTAGCATGGTTACAGAGCCGGATATAGAGTTAGTGAACCCCAATGCCGAACATGTGGTAGTGCGGACCCCTCTCACAACTTAATATATTTTTTTCTGTCATGTTATACATAATAAGGTTTCTTATTTTAGAAGGGAACAATATATATTTCGAGCAATTAATGGATAAACTATCTCTCTATCAAGCATTAAAAAAATTAAATTACTAATTTGCCTTTAGAATTCTTATACTAATTAATAGTAGGATTTACACCCATTATTTGCAAAGACAAAATATGGTAATTTCAATGTTATTTATGGATACGAGTCTCCTCACTTTTCTTACTGACGAATCTCCATTGAACATTTGAAGAAAAATCAATACTTTTTTCTATGATGTTATGCTGAATATGGTTTCTTATTTTAGAAGAGAACAATATATAGTTCGAGGTATTATCGGATACACCTCTCTATCAAGCATTAAAAAAATTAAATTACTAATTTGCCTTTAGAATCCTTATACTAATTAGTAGTAGGATTTACACCCATTATTTGCAAAGACAAAATATGGTAATTTCAATGTTATTTATGGATACGAGTCTCCTCACTTTTCTTACTGACGAATCTCCATTGAACATTTGAAGAAAAATCAATACTTTATTCTATGATGTTATGCTGAATATGGTTTCTTATTTTAGAAGAGAACAATATATAGTTCGAGGTATTATCGGATACACCTCTCTATCAAGCATTAAAAAAATTAAATTACTAATTTGCCTTTAGAATTCTTATACTAATTAATAGTAGGATTTACACCCATTATTTGCAAAGACAAAATATGGTAATTTCAATGTTATTTATGGATACGAGTCTCCTCACTTTTCTTACTGACGAATCTCCATTGAACATTTGAAGAAAAATCAATACTTTATTCTATGATGTTATGCTGAATATGGTTTCTTATTTTAGAAGAGAACAATATATAGTTCGAGGTATTATCGGATACACCTCTTTATCAAGCATTAAAAAAATTAAATTACTAATTTGCCTTTAGAATCCTTATACTAATTAGTAGTAGGATTTACACCCATTATTTGCAAAGACAAAATATGGTATTTTCAATGTTATTTATGGATACGAGTCTCCTCACTTTTCTTACTGGCGAATCTCCATTGAACATTTGAAGAAAAATCAATCCTTTTTTCTATCATGTTATGCAGAATAAGGTTTCTTATTTTAGAAGGGAACAATATATATTTCGAGCTATTAATGGATAAACTATATCTCTATCAAACATTAAAAAATTTAAATTACTAATTTGCCTTTAGAATCCTTACTAATTAATAGTAGGATTTACACCCATTATTTGCAAAGACAAAATATGGTATTTTCAATGTTATTTATGAATACGAGTCTCCTCGCTTTTCTTACTGACGAATCTCCATTGAACATTTGAAGAAAAATCAATCCTTTTTTCGATCATGTTATGCAAAATAAGGTTTATTATTTTAGAACAGAACAATATATATTTCGAGCTATTAAAAATAAACTATCTCTCTATCAAGCATTAAAAAAAATTAAATTACTAATTTGCTTTTAGAATGAATCCTTACTAATTAATAGCAGGATTTACACACATTGTATGAAAAACCAAATATTGTATTTTCAATGTTATGTATGGATACGAGTCTCTTCCCTTTTTTTACTGACGAATCTCCATTGAACATTTAAAGAAAAATCAATACTTTTTTCTGTCATGTTATGCAGAATAAGGTTTCTTATTTTAGAAGAGAACAATATATATTTCGAGCTATTAATGGATAAACTATCTCCCATTAAGCATTAAAAAAATTAACTTTAAAAATTTGCTTCTCAATGGATTCTGATCTCCGAATAGAATAAAGGGTTGCACGTCCTTTCAGTTAACGAGGTACTTCCGCACTGTACGAAAGGAATCCTTACTAATGAAAGTCGGTTACGACACGAAAATGGGATGTCATTCAGGTTCGGATGGGCACATGAATTCGCGTTAACATTGAAAAATGAATAGAATGGAAAGGTTTCCTAAGAATAGTCCAAGCCCATTATGGATTATTAACCTTTATACTTTTATAAAATAATAAAGTTATATTAATCTGGAAGCGTGGGCTTTATTTAGCAGTGGTGGGACAGAGTCAAGATACTTTACTGTTGAAAATTGAATATTAGATTTCAATATTCAAGAGTAAAGTCAATTGACTTATTATTTTAATTATCTTATTATTTAATTACGACACGGAACTCAGGGAAAGTCTTGATCTTGAGCACGCAAAATACTACATACTTCAAGAGACTATTTTACCAGATTGCATCCCCCAAAACACTACAATAACACCGGATCTCGTGGATCATTATTCAAAAAGAAATCTGTCGCAGCTAAAGGAATCAGAACAATTGAGACTTATTTAGGGCCCGATTAAGATATTGAAGGAAGGGAAGCCGGCCTTTAAATAGGGGCCCCATTGCCCCCAAATAGACCCTGGGAACATCAAATCGAGCTTTTACATGTACATGCATTAAAATCCTTGTCCGTGAATGACAATAAAATTAAATATATTATACATAATATAACAAAATATATTAATAATTAATGAGTATCCTTAATATTCTGTTTGTTTTGATTTTTTCCCCCCAATATTCGAGCCAATTTAATGCAAATGGACAGTTTTTTTTTTACAAAAGTTTGTAATAATTTTTTTTAATATAAATTTAGTAGCAAATTAGATTAAAGGTGTTAAATATTTATATAAAAGGTGTGATTTGGGGGCCCCTCAAAAATGTGAAGTGTAAGCCTGGGTTTCACAAGCCGGTAATCAGGCCCTGGACTTATTTGAAGTGTGATTTGGTGCAGATGTACACTGATGGATCCTCAGATGAGACTATCCTCAGGAGCGGGGCTGCACATCACCCTGGCAATGGTACAAAAATGCTCCAAAGCTTAGGAACATTCAACATAGCTTCTAACTTTACATGTGAGCTAAAGACAATTCATGAAGCCCTAAGCATTTATATTTCTGTAAAAGATGCAGACAGAGCCAGTGGACTTGTAATTTTCTGTGACTCCAGAGAATTTATAGTGAAAAGATCGTGGATCTGGCTAGGGCAATGATATCAGCACATGGTTCAATTTGACTTTTTTATGGATAAGACACCAACCAACCAACCAACCAACCAACCAACCGAGAGTAAAGTATAAATATAGTTATATGAAATATCCATCTAAAACATACAATGAAGGTTTTCTGTTAAAATATTAAAAAGTCACAAATTTGTGAAATAAAAAAAATATTCTTATACAACCTTTTTAACTGCTAGTAAAATTGTTAATTATTTATTCAAAAGAACAGAAGTGAGAGAGGAGGGGGAGGGGAGAGGGGGAGGGGATAGATAATTTAAACATTAATGTTTTTTATAAACATTAAAAAGACACTGTACTAATAAAATTGTTAAATTCTCAATTATTGCTAAAATTATATTTCGCAATCTTTCAAAAATATGCTTGCAAAATTCTAGAACTGTATCTAGGTTTTTTAATGAGCTATTTTAGATTTTAGATTGGATGATATATTATGTTTTTCAAGTAATAAAAATTTTAAATCGTTTTTTCACAGGGTTAGTTTTTCTTTGATATTCTGTTTTTCCAAACACTAAGACTGTTTTTATTATTAATACAAATACAAATATTGACGACCAACAACAGGCTCAAGGCCCACCAAGGTTGATCCAACAAGCTAGTACCTCTTAACTATCACCCAATGCATATCTAACTTCTTCTTAAAATCCGTTACTCCTTTACAATTAACAATATTCACTGGCAAGTTGTTCCATTTGTCTATTACCCTATTATAGAAATAGTGTTTTCTCCCTTCCCGATTAAAATGGGATTTGTTTAACTTAAACCCATGACCTCTCGTTCTATCACTCATATTAAAATCTAAACCCTCCACATCCACTTGTTTGATAAATTTGAACAATTGAATCAAATCACCCCTAACTCTTCTCTCTTCCTGAGTATACATATTCAAATTTCTTAATCTCTCATCATAATTCCTGCCATTACAGAAAATTGAGAAACAAATAATTTTTTAAGCTGGAGAAATATATAATTTTTAAGTATATTGTAAAATATGTGTATATTATAAATTAGCATGTGAATTAGTTATATGAGTAGTAGTTTTTTAATAATTAAAGTTAAAAAAGGATTTTTTTTGTGTTATTATGAATAACTTTTTATATAAAAAAATACATGTGGTATATAAAATGTTAATACCAATTCTTATTAAAGTCAAAAATATAAATAATATAAAATTTGGATTGTACCGTCTCCACCGTAGGGTAGGACTCCCCCCCCCCCCCCCCCCCCACACACAAAATATAATTGCTTCATATTAAACAACCGATTACAAATTTCGTTTGAGAATTTTCACAACGATACTTAGAAAAAAAAACTCCCTTCACTAGAATTACACTCTCTTAAATTGCGCACATTGAGTTCAATTAGTTCACACCGCTGTACTTTAAATTTAGCACTAACTCTAACGTAACAGTGACCGCTGCCATCAGTGGGATTGCTTTTTACGACAGCTGATAAAATTAATGAAAGCTTCCCAAAACAGAACTAATGAAAAATCAATCGAAAAATCGATTCTGTTGGAGCCTTGCTTGAGTGACAGTCTGTCGTTCTCCTTATTTTAACTCGACGACGTTCCTTTGATCTCGACTTTTTTACTTAGCTATTTCGATTCGGTTTTCTTGTGTGTTCATATTTTTATTAATGGAGTGGGGAGCAATTCATAGAAATCTCAGGGCAGGACGGTACCCCCCCCCCCCCCCCCCCAGTGGCGTAGCCAGCATTGGGTTACTTTGGGTTAGAACCCCCCCCATAGCCAGTTTAAAATCAAAATTATTTTTTAAAAAAATAATAAGGGCAAAAAAAAAAAAAAAGAAGATTTTTTCTTTGATTTCTATAGAGAAAACACGTCTCATTTTCTGGTCTACCCCACATGCAGGCACGTCGCACCGGGGGGGGGGGGGATTTATTTACAGAAAATAGCTGTATTTGTCACAATGCATCAATTCAGAAATTGCTTACTTTGAAGTAAGGTATTTTAAATGAAAAGACCCATTCATACCCTACGTGCTTAAAGCACGTAGGGTATGAATGGGTCTTTTCATTCTTAATTTTCATTCTTTCATTTCTTAAAGAAAAGATTGTAAATGACTCCCGTCAAAAAATAAGGCCCCTAATTGTGATCCTCTTCGCTCCTTCACAATGCCGGTGGAATTTTTTCCCCTTCTCAAAAATCAGTTTTCTGAGAGGTTGTATGTCTCTCATTTGCCATTTGAATTTGAAAATCACTCCAGTACTGCATGTGCTTGCTAAGCTTATCTGAATTATCATTTTCACGGTATGCCGTCATCAAAACATAAACTTTTGAAAGATTCAAGACAAGAAAGGAGCATCATGCAAAAAATTTGCTGATATGTTTAAAGTATGTACTCCTTTTCTTATTCAAATATTTTTTTGTTTATTGAGATTGTCGTTGAAAATACCCAAACCAAAACCAACTAATTTTTTATTCAATTACACTTACAAATTAGTTTTCTGTCACTCAGACGTGTTACTTTTAACGCGGAAATACGGTTTTCCGCTTTTTTTTAAAAATTTGTGTTTTGTTCATTCTTAAGGTTGATGCACATTCGTTTGAAAATTTTTATGGGGGATTATTAAAAAGTTATATTCAACTATTATAAATACGAAGGGCACATAATGGAAAAGTTTGCTCCATTTACGAAGGGTGGGGTCAACAGATTCTCGTTTAAATCTGTGTTCATAACCTTTTTCTGGATTTTTTTTCTGCGGCGCTGCATCTCGTGCCGATGATTAGGTAAGCATTTTTCCATTGTCTAGCTTCACAGATTCTACAAAATAATGTTTTTTTACGAGCAACGCCAATTTCCGTTATGATTTTGCCGCAATGCGCCATTTTGCTGCGTCACACAACCAATGAAACCTCCTCCCCCATGCCACAGTCATGCATGATAAAATTAAACGGAAAATAATGATTATTATTCTGTTATTTTTAATTATATATTAAAGAATTATTTACTAATTTAAAATTGCTTCAATTCGCACCCATCATCAATATTTAGCTTAAATCCCAGTAAAATGTCAGCCAGGTTTGTTAGTAATTTAAACTAGGAAATGACTAAAGATTAACCTGCAAAAATTAAGCTTTTAATTTACATCTTATTTATAATTTATATATATATATTTAATTAATTAAACTTATTAATTAGAATTTTAATTTAAAACTACTGCATAAATTAAATTTACTAATTTAAAATTACTACTGAAAATTTATTATGATTAATTAAAATTAATAATTTAAAATGATTAATTAAAATTGCTAATTTAAAATTATTAATTAAATTCTATTCAAATTATTAATTACATTTTATTCAAATTACATTTTATTCAAATTACATTTTATTCAAATTACATTTTATTCAAATTACATTTTATTCAAATTACATTTTATTCAAATTACATTTTATTCAAATTACATTTTATTCAAATTATTAATTAAATTTAATTAAAATGATTAATTAAAATTATTAGTTAAAAATTGTTCAAATCAATTTTTAATAAAAAAAAATTTGGTTTTGGTCAGATCAAAAAAAATTTTTGAACCCCCCCCCATCGAACAATCCTGGCTACGCCACTGCCCCCCCCCCTCCCAATAATCTGAAAATCCTAACTAAAAGTTGGGAATTTCCACTATTAAAAATCCCAGAGTTGGGAAAATTTAGGCTTTAAGGAAATTAAAATTATTAGCAAATAAAAACTAGGAAAGATTAGAAATTTTCCAATTTATTATAATTAAATTAAACCTCAGAACGAATATTGCAATGGAACATGCGTGCAGCAAATTAGTGCTTGTGAGAGAACTGTTTAAAATGTTACTAATATTATAATACCTGTTTAAATGTTACCTAAGAAAAAAAAATGACAATTGCCGATAAGTTGGAACTTGGAATTTTCAGCACTGTTGAGTTGAAAATTTCGAATATTAATTTGGGAATTTCGAATCGTTATGTCCGGAAATTTCTTTTTTCAAACACCCCCAGAAAATATTTTGTGTGATGGTAATGCCTCAGGGTCGTTCAAGAAGCTATCACCATAAAGCAAATGCATCACCTATGCAAATTGCATAGATTGTTTAAAAATTACTAAACGACTCATATTTTAATAGTAACTATATATGTACACTTACTCAATTTTTAAGATATTTAAATTACAAAGCATATAAAAAAAATGCTTTACAATAAAAAAAAATTATAAACAAAGTTAGTACACAACCTTCATCAAAATTCTCAAATTGGAAGTTTTATGCGAATATGCGCTTTAACGAAAATACGTAAATATCATACTTTTATAAATCATAATGCATAATAGAATAAGAACACCCTGAGACTCTAACTTATAGGATTACAAGTCCAAATTTTCTAACGATATCCCTAATAAGATCCTGAAAACAAACAAATTTTCATACAATTTATGAAAAATATGTTAATCCTAATTTTAAATAATGAAAAAAATTGACAATTCTTAAGAAATGAATGCAGTTAAATATAGATAATTAACAAATTACTGTGATAAATAACAATTTCTAATTAACCAAAATTGATAAAAAATGGCTATTTACTAATCAACATAATTTCTCATTAGCGTTTAGTTTTTATATTGGTAAATTAAATTTTCTGGGAATGAAATTACTTGAGCACTCCCCCCTTCCCCTTTTTTTTAATTTTATAATTGCTACGCCACTGTTATCACCTTAGATGCGCTCTGCACTTGTCGCACACCCCTATTAGCCATTCCGAGCGTAATTCCCCCGTTGTTAATCAAATAGTTAACAAGGGACGTTTTCGCTAGCAGAAAGAAAAAAAAAACGTGATGTTTTCTACAAAATTAATGAAGTTTCTCTTGAAATGGCTGTTGGCTGCATCGAGGTCAGATTAGCGATCCATCCTTCATGAACGCTCAATTAACGCTCCGTCTGAAAGCCCAAGTCGCACGGGCGGATCTCTTTGTTATACAGAGTCGCAGTCGTTGGTTACGAAAAGGGAAAGGAGGGGTTACAGACGAGTGAGCGAGTTCCATTTCCTGCTTACGCGGAGCAGATGAGTTGCATTTTTTATGGCGCCGTTCTTTCTGAATGAATCTCTTTTTTGTTGTTGTTGGATAATAAGAGATCTCATAAAACTTTCGTTAAGGGGGTCCGATACCCAAAATTCGCAAAAAGAGTCATTTTTTTTTATATTTAAAAAATAATATTCAAACTTATCTTAATAACTCACAAAAACTGCTTCAAAAAATTCCTATTACTTTTTTAGTTATGAATGTTTTAATGATGTGTTCCTATAACATAGTTGTATCATATGTAAACTTTAAAAGCAAATATCTCTGTTCGTGGTTTTGAAATTTAATGAACACTAAAAATGCTAAGGCTTTTTTAGTATTATACTTAAAATCATAATTTTTGTGTGTATAGCAAGATAAATATATTTTAAATAGATGTATGCATTCAGATTTCCTATTTTTACCATAATTTGTTTTTTAAAGCCACTTAAAATGGAATTTTATTTTTTTTCGTCAATTTTTTTTCCAAAATTTCTAATATATTTTATTTTTTTAAAGTGATGTATCTGAATCAAAATTTGAATGCATACATCTATTTACATATTATTCAAGATCTTAAATAAAAAAAATTGCTTCAAAATATTGAAAAACAAAAAAGGAGTAGGAATTTTAAAATTGTTAAAAAATTTACTAAAATTTTAATTTAAAAATAAATGTGCAATTTAAAAAAAAAATTGAGCGTCTTAAAATGGTTTTTTATGCATATTTCGAAAGAGAAAAAAAATTGGATTGTACAAGTATAAAAATAAAGAAAAAAATTTCGAAGGTATCGGACCACCTTAAGGATTTAGTTGAAGAAGGTGTATTTTTTTGGTTGCATTGCTTATTGCAGGAAACATATGGGTTGGTGTGTGATTTGCAGTGCAAATTTATTGGGGGGGGGGGGGGGGGGGAGCAGGGCCTGATTACCGAATAGGCCCATGAAGCCCGGGCTTAAACTTTATATTTTTGAGGGGCCCCCAAATCACACATTTTATATAAATATTTAACAATACTAACATAGTTTGCTACTAAATTTACCTTAAAATAGTGGCATTACTAACTTTAACAAAATAAAAGTTATCACTTGTTTTAAATGTGTTCGAATATTGGAAAAATAATCAAAAACATACTAAAGAATATTAGGAATATTTTCATTACTTACTAATGTTTATTAAATATTATTTATAATATGTTTCGTTGCTATCCAGGGGCAAGGATTTTAGTGCATGGAAAAGCTCGATTTGATGTTCTAGGGTTTATATGAGTGCAATGGGGCCCCCATTTAAAGGCAGGTTTTCCTTGCTTTAATGTCTTACTTTAATGTCTTCCTTTAATTCTTTCATGGCTTTAATGTCTGCCCCCGCACTTTTTTCTGATGTTGTCCCAGTATTTTTTTTGGAAGTTGCCCCTTCACTTTTTTAGTATAGCACTTTTTAAAAAATAAAATGTAAGTCAATTGTTTTGCTGCGTTGCCAAAACCAGGAAAAATTTCGTACCCTAACTCCCCCTCCCCACCCACTACTACAGACGATAAACGCATTTACTGAAGAAGTGAATGTGTCCTTCGGTCATCGCAAATACTTATACAAAGCTGGCCGTCATTTGAAGTGTCATGTTTTTGAAGATAGTGTTTAAATAGCTACTGAAAGGAAAACTATGAATTTTTTTTAGCCTATTGTGAAAACGTTTTGTTACATATACATATATTTATTAATTTTTCAGCTATCCGATTTACAATTTTTAAGTAAATGAACAGTTCAGTTGTCCTCTCTCTAATATAATATACATATGCTTTACAATTTTTTAAATATATTTGTATTATTGGAAATGGAACATAATTATTATTTTTCTAAAAAAATGCTTCAATGTTGCCCGTGTCCAATTTTTTGTGTCTTTCAACTCCCCCTCACGTTTAGCACCCAATAGCCGCCACTGGGGGTGGGGGGGGGGGGTGAAACAAGAAATATTCCAACTTAACAATTCGAAATTTCCAACTTCACCGTTCGACATTTGCAACTCAACAGTGCTGAAAATTCCCAGTTCCAATTTATCGGCATGTGTCATGTTTTAATTTTCATATTAGGTGATAAATATTAAACATTTTTCTCATAAGTATTTATTTGTTGCACGCATGTTCCAATGTAGTCAGTACTCGTTCTGAGTTCTAATTTAATTGTAATCTTACAAACTTGGCAGTTTCTAATCTTTCCCAACTTTCATTTGCTAATAATATTAATATTTCTTCAGGCAGAAATTTTCCCAAATCGGGGATTTTTAAAACTTGAAATTCCCAACTTTTAGGGTTTCTATATTTTTGGGAGGGGGGGGGGGGGGTCATGCTCCCCCCCAAACCCTTACGGTGCAACGGGCCTGTTGATTTGCTATAAAGCCCATTCTACGCGGACGAAATAAATGCGCGTGATCTTTTACAAATGGCTCTGTGATTGGAGCCTACAAACTACGAACCTGCAAAAGCTAGCGGCCGTTTGTCACGTTCGTGTAGAACGGGCCTAAGATATAGCAGAAAATTATTTTTTGCTTACTTCAAACAAATATGTACCATATATTTATATATCTGATTGCTTTGAACTGAATGCGAGAAAGTAAGATTGTTCAATTTGTTAGATTCAAATGGAGTTTTCAAGAAATTTGACAAAAATAATATACTATTTTTAAAGTGAGTCTGTGTCTAAGAGTGTCTGTGACTTTGTTTTTTATACAAATTAACAGTTTTATTCCGAGCGTTATGAAAATTAGCAACGTGAACTTTCCAACAAACACTCCATTCCCCTTCCCGCCCCTTAAAACAGGAATTACTTCTTACTAAAATCGCTAGATGGCGACACGGTACAGAAATCGGTCAACCCTCTGCGTAAAGCTCAAGCAACACCGGGTACTCCAGTTAGTTCAAAAATAAAAATATTTGGTCAGATTGTTTGTCTACAAAATAGAACTTTTTTGCGAAAGAGGTCTAGGGGCGGTAAAATGATGCTTGCTATTTTGCTGAAAAGTTCGTTGAGCAGTCCGTGTTTTCAATTTTTGTTCGACTGATTTAATTTTCGTGACGAATTCTTGAAAAATGACGAGAATAGTATCATCTAACCCAATCTGTCACCGTGTATTCTTAGAATATTGAAATAGGTCGAGTCACTTTAAATATCTAGATGATTATCTCACCGCCCACGTTCTTTCTGTCTCTGCCCACATGAAATTACAATGGAGGATTCCAGATCCGTGAATTGATCGTTGAACTTGACAATTAGAAAGCTGGTGACATGAATTAGAAATGCACACACACCCAAAGAAATATTTTTTTAAAAAGAAAATTATGTTTCATTTGATGAAAAGAGTCGTGTGAAAAGAATGAAAGAAGAAGAGCACGCCCACATTGTGTACCGTAAGGTTTGGTTCGTGAATACTTTTGGAACCTATGCGATACAAAGGTCCGAAGGGGGAGTGGTTACATGGCCAACGCGGCCCACCTTCCTCTACTTGATGGTATATAATTTCTCTCCATAGCCTGATTCTCCGAGGGGCTATGAGCGCGGAATCGTATACTGTAGTTAAGGTTGACATTTGCCCACGCGGTACAAAGGTCAGAACGGGTTAAAAAATCAGCTGGGCAGACGTGACTCATCTTCCTCTACACGATGGCTTATCATTTATTCCCATGGTATAATTGTACTTGGAGTTATGGGGGCGGAAGCGTATACTGTAGTTAAAGGAAACACTCCCCCCACCCCACCTGGTACAAATGTCAGAGGGAAGAATGGGTAATCAATCGCCATGTTCCAAACATCTCACTCTTTTCTACACGATGGTATGTCATTTATCTCCCCAGCCTAACTCGCCGGGGCGTTATGAGGGCGGAATCGTATACTGTAGTTAAGGTTGACATTTGCCCACGCGGTACAAAGGTCAGAACGGGTTAAAAAATCAGCTGGGCAGACGTGACTCATCTTCTTCTACACGATGGTTTATCATTTATCCTTATTGGATGATTATACTTTGGAGTTATGGGGAGGAAGCGTATACTGCAGTTAAGGGGGGAACATTCTCCCCACCCCATGCGGTACAAATGTCAGAGGAGGAATGAGTATGTCGAACCCCTCCCCCCCCCTTCTCACTTTTCTCTACACGGTGGTATGTCATTTATCCCTATAGGATAGTACTGTTTTTATAAACGTATTCACGAACAAAAAAATGGAGCAAAATGGAGAATAAGTTATTTATTGTAACTGTGTAATATTTTACTTGTTACTAACAACTGGCGTAACAATAATTTTTAAGCTTACATTTTTGAAAGGTGTAGAAATCATTCTCTCTTTTGTGTAAGACACATTTTTATTTATTTTACATTTTGAACTTTATGTCTCGACAATTTGAACAGAAATTCATTGTTTATATTTATTTTTGAGTTCATGTCTTATTATTATGTAACTAAAAATAGAAACTTTAGTTTAAAAAAAAATCAAATTAATATATAAAAGTTTGAACCAAAATAATTAAAAGTAAATAGAGCTTTTAAACGAATTATAAAGACATTATTTGTTTGTGTTTAAAAAGAAATGAATTGATAATGTCAAATTTTCAATTAATCGCCAATAAAGTTATATTCAATTTGGAATATCCTAAATTTCAGTAATTAAATTGAAATTCGCAACTTGAAGCAAAAAAAGAATTAAACGTATTTAGAATGATAAAAAAAGTTATTGCTTATTAATTGAATCACATCATCATTTTTCAATCACATTTTTTTTCGGATTAAATTTTATTTGTGTCCCTGGAATTAATTTGAAAATTAACAGACATTTTGAATATTTTTAAACGACTGATTTTTGCATTATGATAGTTATAAAAAAAAGCTAGATTGATAAGATAGATATAATTTTATATATATATATAATGTTTGAATTTGAAAACTTTTAAATTATTTATAATTCCTAACATTTATTACCCGAATTATGTTATCTAGCGGGTGAAAGACCCTTCTCGTTGCCAAAATTCAAAAAAACTAAGAATTGTTTTTTCAAACGATATTCCTCAACAATTTTTTATCTGGGTACCCGCCATATTTCTCCCCCGCTTCACGAACATTTAATTCTCCCAAAACCCACTGCCAAAAAAACAGAACATTCGTAATCCAAACGACATTCTTACCAAAAATAAATAATAAAAGAACGCAATCTTTAATTTGGAAAGGTGCCCTGCGCACAAGACTCTGCAGAAAAGCCATCGAACCGCGCAACGTTCGAAACAGGGGAAGGGAGGGAAGGAAATATTGTTACGACCACCCTTCATTCTCGGAGCAAGCGTGCGAAAAAAAGAGCAGTCAGCTGCGATCGTCTGTTCGTCGAGTGCAACCGCACTGAGCGATACCTCAATGTAGTTCTGTTTCTCGCTATAAAGCGGGGGCGAAAGATGGCTTCGGACCCGACTTATATTCTGAGCGGGATATTTTCTCTCAAGAGCGATCGGATAAATTTAATTTTGACCAAGGATTCCATATTTTGGGAAGTCGATAACGTTCCAAAGTGTGAGTATGGCTGTCGTTTGGTGTTTTGTTCGTGGTTGTTTTGTTTATATTTTGCACTTGGATGGAAGTGTTTTTGTCCTTGAAAAAAAGCATGGACAAATATCCTTTCTTTAGCTGAGTAATTCAGGAAATTATAATACGTCGTATTTTCACATCCGTTCGTAAATCTTAGTGTTGTAACATGAAATATTTCGCACTTGTTAATGTGTTGGTAATATTATATAAATATTTTTTATGAGTAATTTGTATAAAAATGTTTAAATAATATATTGGTGAATTTTAAAGAGCAGTTAAGATTTTTTTTATTCTACAATTTTACTAAATTAAATCTTAACATATTTTCTAAAATATTTGAATTATTATTTTTACTCAATTGCGAAAATTTGGTTTCAGAAAGTGATAAAATTGCTTAAAAATTTATGATTTAAATTTTCTGTTTGAACTTAATTGTTTTGATAATAATAAATGTGTGTATCATCTTTTCAAAACCATAAAATATTTATTATGTTTGTTAGTGTAATATTTTTATTCCATGGTATAGCATCATTATAAATTGTTGATAAAAGGTTAAACTTGTACTTTTGAAATATGTCAAAATTGTGTTTGTAATCACAAAAAATCAAAATTATTTTATCTGTAAAAATCTACTAAATTAGTCGTTTAAAAATATTTTGCAAAATTCAGTCCGCTTCCAATTATTTTATAAAATATTGTAGCTTAATAATGTCAATTTAACTTTTAATGTTAAATTGAAATTATAAGCTACTACTAAGAAATTATTAAGCTAATGTGTTGCTGATAAAAATATAATTTTAATATTTGTTTTGAAAAAAAGTTGATTAAGCCATTAATTTATAGTGCTTCACAATATTAACTAAAACCCATGTAGAAAAATGACCAGTGTCCGAAATTGGAATTAAAAAATATAAAGGACTAGTGCATGCATATTAAATCTGATTGTGGTCCGATGTCTTGATACTGTTGAAGGTTGTACTGGGTGCTAACTCAGATGATGTACTCATCATGTGATCCAGGCTAAAAAATAAGAGACTGTGTTTTCAGGTTTTTCCTTCAAGATAGACTCCGAACCATCGCTAATAGCCTACTGTGCAGCTCTAATGCGATGTAATTCAAGGAATCAAACCACTTAGAGGGTTAAAATTTTATCAAATTAATCTACGGTGTCGATTTTAACCCTTTAGTAATTTAATTCTTAGAATAAACATAAAACCTTTAATTTTTAGCTCAAACTATTATCCCCCTGAGCAACCTGATCTGTGCCACCCCCTGTGACTGCCCTGCAGCCAAGAGGCCCAAATTACGATGCTACCACTGCAGGACCCTGGAGCTGCGCACAGGGTGCTCTGTCCCTGCATTGCTTCCAGTGCAGGCAAAGTTCATGAGGTTGCATTATGCAGTGCCTTCTGGACGGCACAAGTGGAGGCTGAAATCTCGAGTCTTTCGACCGACAGAGAGTACCATTCTGAGGAAGTGGATTGATTACATACAAGACTCTTTAGCTGGTAAATATGTACATTTTGTAATTTATTTGTGTTGGTAAAAATTAGCCAGTGGTCTGTTTGGAATTATGACAATTTTAAGGCTCTCCTCCCCACTCCCATCAGAAGACTTAGGGATGACCTCCCAGTAGCAGAAAATGTCTTAATAGTCTGCGACAACATTTTAGTTAGTAAGATATGCCTTCAACTTAATTTATTATATAACTATCATTATACTGTTCATGAGTAAGTATAACAGCAACGATTAATCTCAGCAAACCTATAAAGAATCTGCAGAAATGTTCTAATGTAGAGGAGAAATAAAAAAATTCGTATGATATACTTCTGCAAAAATATGTCTGCAAACATTTGAAATAATATGAGAGTCCTGAGTTTCTGCTTCCGTGGATGACCTTGACCATGGCCCCTCGTTCTATCTTATTAAATTCCAAACCCTCGACATCTCCCTGTTTAATAAATTTTAGCAATTGAATCAAATATCCCCTAACCCTTCTATACTACACATTTTTAAAAATCTTAATACCTAACAACACAATCCATATACAGCTTTGCAGATAATGATCATTCTACATTTTGTAGATTTTAAAAAGTGGAAGATTCACATGGCCATCATTTGATGTTTCTTCAAGTGCATGTAGCTCACAAGGATTGCTGATTTTGTGTCCCATACCCCCTTATGAAAAGATTGCAAAAGCAATTTTTTAGCGATAAATTTTAGGTTAATTATACGGTTTTAGTAATTGCAATTTTTGACAGCTTTCTCCAATGCTTAGTTTTTTTTTTTATATAAATCTTGAATGACACTCTACTTTTCTTTCAGAGTTGAATCGCCCCAAGCGCCTGCTGATATTTATTAACCCCTATGGAGGGAAGAAGAAAGCAGTCAAAATATATGAAAAAACAGTTTTACCTATTTTACATTTAGCCAAAGTAGAAGCACATGCTATAGGTATGAATAATATGCCATTTTTCTCATTGACTTTTCTCATTGTTTTGTTACTGGAATAATCAATAATTTTTTATCAATTGAAATTTTCCGAAAATTGATTTTTGTAATTCCAATTTAAAAGTTCAATTTCTTTAAAAATAAATTCTCTTTTTATTTTGAAAATGAGTTTTAAGTTTCTAATCATTTTTATTGTATTTTCAGTTACACAAAGAGCAAACCATGCTAAGGAAATTATTTTAAAGGAAGTTTTAGATATTCATAAATATGATGGGTAAATATATTTTATGCTTAAAAGAGTTTCCTAAAATTTTTATGTAAGTGTTTTCCATTTACATTATTTCTCTCATTCTATTGATCATGTGTTCTCTAAATATTTATACATTTCGAACTGTGTTTTCAATTTATTGCCAATAGCAAATTTGTACAATATTTTTATTCACTGTTATGCTCTTTCTATACATTAACTTCGGCTTTTGCATGGCTATAAAGTCTCCGAAAATTACATTTCCACAATTGTACAAGTATACCATGACCAATACACTCAAAATGATATTGCTTCAATAAACAATAGTATTAACCACATGCAGTATAAATATATCAAAAGCTCACATTTAATCAAAGACTACTTTTAATTTCAAATATAGATATCACTATAAAAAGAATTATTATACAAATTCATTGCAATTAATCACGTATATTTTATAATTAAGCAATCTCTGTTTTAAAATTCCGGGAAGACTTGATCAGTGAACTGGTGCAGGAATAAGAGATTAAAACCCTAATTCTAATTGGCTCATGTAATTTATTTTTCTCTTTTTTTTGTATATTTGTTAAAATTGTGTTTTAAATTTTTTTAAATGTATTGTGTTTTGTGTTATCTAAATTTGTCCGCCTTTGTTAAATTATGTTACTAACCTTTGTAAATGGGCTACGGCCCACTGCAATAAACTTATCTATCTATACATTAACTGTTGGGTACATTAGACCAAAAATGGTTAATGGCTAATTTTTTTTACATAAAAAAATTTTACCGTTTAAATTTTTACTTCCATATAACATATTTGATAAGTAACTGTGAGTAAATATTAAGGGCTTTTAATTAATTAAAAATAATTTGTAAAATCTTGCATCGAAGTATAGAATTTTATTTAAATATTACATAATTTTTAACTTTTCAGTACAGTAGAACTTCTTTATAACAGACTCATAGGGGACTAAAGATTGTCCGTTTTAACGAAAGTCCAGTTTATAAAAAAATATATTCTAAAACGAGTGTAAAAAGCAACAGGGGGTAGTACATCAAATGAAAGTACAGAGTTAGCTATAAAAAGTGTTTATTGTAATATCAAATAAGAAACAGTCTTTGACATAGATCAAATTAAAAAGATGTGTAAGTATACACTGCATTAATCTTTAGAATAAGAAGGTAATGGTTCATGTTGGCTGTACATTCAGTAGTTTGAAAATAAAATTCATTTTCTGCTAGGTGTAATTGCTGCTTATTTCTTCAGTTAACACATTCAACTATGGCAATATTTACTGATCTAGGATTTTTACTTTTATCGACACTAATTGCTTTAAGCAAATGGCTACCATCTTGATGTTTCTAAAATTTGTACCAATAGAATTAACTTTTTTTTACCAATTTTGTGTCTTATTCCAAATGTTTTACACTGAACTAATTTTTGTATTTGGTGGATTGAGAGTACAAGCAAACCATGTCCAATTTTTTGAGATTTGAGTCATCGATATTTGGATTAATCTTGACAAGCTTTATCATAATACACATAGACTTTATGGTTATTGAAACCGAAAATAATACACCTTATAATACGAATATACCAATATGTATATGTATGGAAAACTCAAAACTTTGAGATCAATATCCTGAATAACACTTTGGTCTATTTGTATTCTTATCGCTCCATTTTTGAATTAGTATCGTGTAATTTTATTTAAAAATTAACATTCTTTTTCATATGCTCTTTCAGAATCATTTGTGTTGGGGGAGATGGCATGTTCAGTGAAGTGCTCAACAGTGTGATCCTGAAAACACAAGCAGAGAAAAGTATCGACGTGGACGACATGTACAATCCCCTGGTGGTTCCTCGAATCCCACTCGGTATAATTCCTGCAGGTTCCACTAATGCTGCAGTCAACTGTATCACAGGGTCCTCTGATGCCCTTTCAGCTACTCTTCTTGTAGTGCTAGGTCAGTGCAAATTTAATTATATCGTGGATTAAACATTTATAGGAAATTCCAAATCTTGCCATCGTCATCTGACCATGGTTCAAAAATACGAGGCATCGTTCCCGGGTCTTTCCTTCGAGATAGGCCCTGAACCGTCGCCAATAGCCCACTGTGCAGCTCTAGTGCGACGTTAATTAAACAAACCAAACCAAATCTTGCCTGCATTCAACAAAGCACTACTTATTTAAAAGTTACAACTTAACAACTGTTCATTTTACATGCTTTTTTTACTAAGTTTATTCTATCAGATTTCATCAAATCTTGTATGGTTATTTTGACTTATAATTTTTATCAACTTCAAACTTGGTATATTAAAAAATATATATAATATTGGTAATATTAAAAAAAAATTATAATTCCCTCTACTGAAAAGGCTATAGTTTAAAATACTATTGCAAATACTTCTTAAAATGTGCGGCGACCAATGTAAGTTTTTATCTGCCACACTATTTTGGACTTCCATTTATTTTAAATTCAGAAGGTTATGTTTAATAATAATGAATAACTTGATGACGTGCCATAGTGTTTAGAGAACAAATAAAATTTAATGATGAAAGTATAACAGTTAAAAATTTACATTTAAATGTAAATTAAAGGCATTGCAATTATGATAAGGAGCATGCGAGAAACATGTGGGTTTGTTTGCTGCCAGTCTAGCAATGTTTCTGTTCAGTCAGTGTTTATCAGAATCGGCTGCTCCTTTCAAAGGGCTTCAATGTTGACAATCTCTCATGGGCTCTGCGGTATAAATATTGAAGAAGTGTAAATTCTTTCTGTGAATTGCTTGAGACGGAAAGAAAGGGGAACGAACTGCAGTGTCACTGAAAATGTTTAATGTCACTATGGAGAATCGTTTCAAGTTTTGTACAAGTGTTACATGTTTTCAATATGTGCACCCTCAGGTGATGCCCATACATCACATCAAAATTTATGTTTCAGTTATACTTATTTCGATATGTCAGGATCTATGCTATCAACAGCAGTATCAGTCTATACGACTTTTCCTTAGTAATTTTCTTAATATGAGATTTCGCATCACCTTGAAAATGTTCCTGGTTCTTCCGTCATTGTTAATTGTTGAAGTAATCATATATATTTTATATTGAAGTAACAATATGATGCTAAACTAATTTTTGGACATGAATTAAAGTATAAATTATGCTACATTATGTAATTGTCATGTTTTAGGCAGTTATACCGGAATTGATGTTTGTGGTGTGTACAGCGCTGGTCGCTTTCTACGTTATGCTGTGACGTTCGTGTCGTACGGGTACTTTGGTGATGTGATTCGTGATAGTGAGAAACTCAGGTGGATGGGACCCAGTAGATACGATTTTTCTGGTATGTTTATGTTTAAAAATTATTATCACTATCCTAAGAAATTATATGTTGCTATTTGTGTAATAACATACATTTTTGTGTAATAATATACAGGGTGATTAATAACGAATATCACAGCTTTGAAAAGCTATATCTGTGGTGCACATGAAATCCTAACGGGGTCCAACCTCCCGACGCCTATTGAGGTTCCGTCTTGTGCCAGCTCAGGTGTTGTCCTTGTCATCTGACCATGGTTAAAAAATACGAGGCATTGTTCCCGGGTGTTTCCTTCAATATAGACCCTGAACCATCGCCAATAGCCCAATGTGCAGCTCTAGTGCGACGTTAATTAATCAAGCAAAAAGCGATCAACAGCCACATACTTTCGGATAAGAACCCATGACTTCAAATGAATTTTTAGACTGGATTCATCAGACACTTTTAGTCAAAACTACTTTGCAATGTGACGTAGTACATAACTGGTGAGAAATATAAAAAATACATATTTTCTATTGGAAAAAAATATGGATCTATCTAATTTTGAAACTAGACAGCTCAAATGTTTAAGATTGGCTACTAAGTGGTACAAATCCAAAAACAGTTTACAACTCGCCTTGTAAATAATATTGGAGTTATACTTAACTCATTATTGATCAACCTATTGAACTTGGAGCCACATCACCTAGCCAAGTAATAGATCTAGCTCCCTAGTTATGGAAAATGGTGTGTGGGGGCTCACTTCATATCTGATACTGCCACTTGAGCTTGAGTGATTACTTTAGCCTGACTAGTTGAGTATCGGTTTATCATGCAGAAAGTCCTTGGTTCGATTCTGAATGACATAGCATTACAAGTGTTACTTCATTTTTTTTATTTTTTTTACTTATTCCACTTGGCAGCTAGCTTGCCCATCCATTTGTAAATTAACCAAACTTTATACTCGGAAGCTTTATGCTTATTTAACTGTTAACTGTTTTGTCACTATTTTGAAATCTCAGAATGATTTTTGATTACTACATTATTTTATAAAAAATTTATACAACCATTTAGGTTTTAAAAAGATAATGAGACGCAAGCTTTATGAAGGAGAGCTGCAATTACAAGTGGACGTTCCGACAAATTGTTCCTGGAAAACTGACCGATGTTCTGTTAAGTAAGTGATTTCAAGCATTTCAGGTACATTTTTGTTACATTTAAAAAAAATAAGTATTTTTGGAGGCAATTTTTTCCATTTTCAACACAATAATTTGTATCCATATTTATTATTTTAAGGGATAGTTTTTATATTACATTTCAAAGCAATAGAATTAAAAACTATTGCTATTTCTAGTTCATAATAGGCAACATCATCTGCATTTCTTTTTGTTTACATCTTAAAAAGCTTGCATTTGTTACTAAATTCGTTCCTAATCTATCCTTGTATACCATAAATTGCTTCCACTAGCTATTATAAAAGTATACCGCTATCATGTTTCAATTACAAAAAACTAGATTCATTGCTTCGTGTGAAAATTAAAATTACATTAATGTGGTGTTACATCCATCATGACTAGTACTCTTTGACTTGAAATGGCGTAGCTTGGCCACATTTGGCCCTTGCGCCATTAAAACAAATACAACCAACTTTGACTTGAAACATCTTTATATCAGCTAGAGACAAAAACATCATATTACATTTTTAGTGAATCCATTATAACTCTTCGGAAAATAGCACTATTTTTATTTGGTTTTTGTTAGATAGGTTTTTTATTGGTGACCAATTCCTATTTATATGATCTGCTAAAATGACGTTTCACATAAAACCTTTCTAGCAGTGCTCAGACACAGACCCACCCACATTTTTTTGTTTAGGTTTTTATATACTGTTTTTTTAAAACTTTTTTTTTTTAAAATTTGTTTGTACGTGTTTCACTAACAGTGAATGCTTTCCTTTCAGCTGTGATACTTGCCTCAAGGCCACACACCCAAGATCTGAATCTGAAGATACCATGAAAAAAATTAGTATGTACATTGTTAACTCTTTTATATCAACATTTAAATACATAAAATATTTCTTTTGGTTAAAGTGTAAGATCATCTGGAAATAATTAGAAATTAAAAAGTCTATTTGAGTAGACCAGATACAAAAGTAAAAAATATGCACTGAGTAAATTGGGGAACACTATCAAAACTTAGCTATTATTGTCAATACAAAATTTTGTTTTAAAAATGAAAAAATAAAAAATATTTTCACATGATTTTGTAATGTGTATGTTTTCAGATTACAGAATAAGTTATTTATAATCTAAATTTTAATATTCATGCAACTTATTTTGAAACTGGATGAAGACTTTTAACTGGTTTTGCAACTAGATGTGTTGTCTTTTTTGTTTTGTTTGAGGAGCAAAAAGCAAACGCTTCTATTTCTACATTTCAGCCAATCGGAAATCAAACTATCACTGACACTTAACGTTTAAGTTTAATAGATATTGCTACTACACACTTATTTTTTTTAGCTTATATTAGTAAAGAATGATTTTTGTTCAATTATTAAGTTTTAAAATTAAAGTTATACAGTACTTATTGATACCAAAATGTCTTTTTTCGAATTTTTAGATATAGCTGCTTTTGTATTTCAGTTACTCTTAAAAGTCCCCCAAGACAACTTGATTCGAATACATGTGTTTTCGTTTTTTGTTTCATCTAATATATCTTTAAGAATAGTGTGTTACACATTTAATAATTAATAGTAACTGGAAATACAGCCAGTAGACACAGATTTCGTCTACCAACATATCAAACAAAATCTTCCCGAAGTCATTTTGATAATTTCTAAGGAACATCCTAAAGAATACACCTTTAAAAAGAACACACATTGGATGTACTGTTGCATAAAAAAAAAATATTAAACGTTCTCCCGAATACAATATTTTTGTTGTATAGTTTTGTAGTTATATTATTTAGTAATTTTTTTAAATATTTTGTTTCGCAGAATGGTTATCTGTTCGTGGCAAATTCATGGCTGTGAATTCCGCCGTAGTCAGCTGCACTTGTCGCATGTCTTCAAAAGGAATCTCCCCATCTCAGCACTTGGGCAATGGCTACACTGATGTTATTATTGTGTCCTCATGTTCAAGACTAGATTATATAAACTATCTCTTAAGGACGTCTTACCACCATAAGGATCCAGTAAGAGTTCCTGATTCTTAACAAATTATTTTGATATCTTGTTTCAGTGTTTGTACAGTCCTTAGAAACTCCTTATTTTTATCCAAAGATTCTTAGAAAATTTTAAAGTTACCCAAGCCTCTTTGAAAGTCCTTCCAACTTTTTTACTAAGAAGCCTATTTGTGACTTTAAAGCTAACTTTTTGTTAACTAATGTATAAAATACAATTGCTTGAAAAATAAGGGGTCTTATAAATTGCTTCTAAGGCCCTTTAAAAGTCCTTATCCAACTCCTTATTTTTATATTTAAAAAAAGCATGCGAAACCTGTGTTTATTGTCTTCAATCTCAAAATACTTTGTCAAATTCATCTTTATATATATATAGATATTACTTTCCAATAAAAGTTATGGATTTATAAAGTAGTTTGTTAATTTTTTTATTGAAAATTTTGGTTATGTGGTTTCACACAAAGTCTAAATATTTATGTATATATTTTGTAGTTAAAAACTGTCCTTGGCTTCTTAAGAAATGATCAAATGTAGTGTTGGAGTTTAAAAATAATATCTTAATAACAGGTAAATAAATAACAGAAGTGCTAAAACTTTGCTGCAAGAAAAATAGTTGTTGAATGCTGCAAGAAAAGTAGTTAATCAGTAATATTTAATATATGAATTGGGGATGCCTGTTGTAATGTTAAATTTGTACATCATCTGAACCACAGCAATACATTTTTTAATTACGATAGGAATTATATCAATGTAGAGATAGATATGGAAAAACTTGTTTGGCTCTAAAAATTTTTTTAAAAAATGGAAATCGACATCTTAAAATTCTTAGTGTATTTTGTCTCTTGAAATTTTTAATCTTTTCTTTTCTGTTTATTAAGTGAATTGAAGCATCTTTTTATATGCATGTATCAACATATGAAAATAGTTTTGAAAAAAATAAAAGATGTAACAAATAATATTGTTTTTAAAAATTTATTTTTCCTCTTTTGTATATATCTAAAATGCTTATTAATATAAACTATGGTAATAGAGCTTCTTTACTTAAACTCTTTGCAAGTTGGTCACCATAGTTAATGTATGCCTTTACATTTATTTGTATTTGGTATTCATTGTACTATAGAAGCAAATAATAGTAAATTGATTAATAAATTATTGGTTATTTTTAAAAAAAATTTTTACTAATAATAATATTAGCTTACTTCTGCTCACTGCAATTGTATAAAAAAATTAATTTGCATTGGGCTGGCTGTCATAGTGTAAGTCACAAAGTTTCAAAAATCAACCAAAACCATTTTCCATTACAAGGCAGCTGCATATATTAATTGGTCAAGTGGTGTGGGTCTTAATTCCATAGGCGACCCAATAATGAGTTGAACGTAATTCCACTTAACAGTACAGTCAAACCGAATTGCAAACTTTAAAAGTTCTTATCTCTGAACTTTAATTTCTTTCTGACACCACTTGGCAGCCAACCCGCCCATATGTAAAGTGGATAAGAGATGCACTATTCTCAAACAGTCCTCTAGAACACATGTTCATTAAGTGTTTAAAATCCTTTACTAATTTCTTTTAAATGCTTGTTTCCAGTTTGACCTGAGCTTTGTGAAAGTGTACCGAGTGCGAGAGTTCAGGTTCAACCCTTACATTCCCGATGACAAGACCCCTGCGGTGGGGTGCGCAGGGACGCAGGAGAACTGGCAGGAGCTCAGCACCAGCATCTGGAACTGCGATGGAGAGATGATCAATGAACCTGCTATCACCGCTAAGTAAGATTTTGAGTTTCTATAATAATAAAAGAAAGTGTCTGTGGGTCGCAAAACACATACTTCCTCTACATATAAAAGGCTAAAATTTCATAACTAAGTATCCTAAAGATGTGCACCTGAGGCACGGATGGGTAAAATTCCATTAATTTAAAAAAAAAAGGATTTTAACAGTTTTAAAATTATTACATAAATAAACATCTGTAACTCTCTGACAGAACTGAATGACTTAGGTCAGTGGTCGGCAAACTCATTAGTCAACAGAGCCAAATATCAACAGTACAACGATTGAAATGTCTTTCGAGAGCCAAATTTTTTAAACTTAAACTATATAGGTAGGTACTTTGTTATTAACTTAATTAGGGTACGCCTAAGCTGCCTTTGCTAAAAACGTCCTCAATTTGATTGAGGTGCGTTCGATCGATCTAACGATCCCTTCCAACGGTCCTGAAGTCGATCCCTTCCAACTCTCCCACCCATACTCGTCTTGTATACGTGTTTTGTCTATCTCCTTTCTTTCATCCTCTCTATATGTCCAAACCACCTCAACATGCCTTTCTCAATCCTCAGCACTATATCTTCTTTCACTTCACAACGCTCCCTAAAATTAACTTAATAAACTTTACTTAAAGTTTTAAGTCTTAGTTAAACTATAGGTACGTTGAATGAAACTTGAAATCATACTTAATAATGATATTATTTATTGATAAAATTAAATTATACGGTATCCATAAAATTAAATCGTGACAATGACTGACTAAAACTAATGTGAACAGTGGCCTTGCATCACCTTGGAAAGTTTGGGTAAGTCAAGTTTGTATGTTGATGTTCTTAATTTTGGGCTATGAAGTTTCATGCCGTATGGGCCAACAATCGCACTGTGCATGCGCGTCTGCACGTGGTATTTTGTGGAAGAGCCACACTCAAGAAGCAAAAGAGCCGCATGTGGCTCGCAAGCCGCCGTTTGCCGACCACTGACTTAGGTCATCCATGGATTTCACATAAATTTAAAAAATATTCGATGTTGAAATATTTTTCAAATCTAATGCATTGGGGTGTTTCTTGGATGCTATGTCTATCATAATAATAATTAAATAAATATATAATATATACATGCATTGGATATATAAAGTACACAATTTTGCTCATTTTCTATCCGCTCAGATAGTTAAAAAAAATAATTCCAAGGTCTAGAATGAGCATTTGTGGCTTGTTGATAATGCTTGGGACTTCATTTTATTTTCAAATAATTTTTATTTATATTTGCGAATTAATATGTGTTTATATCATTTTAGGGTTCACTGTCAGCTGATTAATGTTTTTGGAAGGGGCTTCGAAAACAGAAAGGTCAAATCCCTGTGGTCGCAATGTTTTCCATTCTTCAAAAAATCCACATGATTCTACTCATTCTAATAGGAAGTATTTTAAAAAAGATGAACTTATGACTGTTGATCCAGTTTTAACTAGAGTTTATGATGTTGATTGTTAGATGAATAACAAATGTGATTTTTAAAAATCATTCCAAATATTTTAAATGAGTGTAATTTTATAAAATTAACTACGAAAGCAATACTTGACGAGTGGAACATGACATATTTAACAAGTGTTTAAATATAAAGTATTCTATGGAGGATTATAGCTGTTCATATATTAAGGATATTCTATGTAAAAAATATATTATAGCTGGTCTACATATACCTTGTTAGAATATTCCATTTAAAAAATATTGACTGATATCTCTATTTAGAAGCTTTCTTAGTAATTTGCATTTATATTATTTATTGAAGCTGTTATTTCAGCATTTAATTGTGTGCATGTCTGTTATGTGTATATTTGTACAGTTTATGGTCATTGTGATATCAAAAACAAAGGATTTTGTTAACATTTTACAATAAAGATATTTCTATTGTTCAATATTTTTTTTTACTATAATAAAACCGAAGTTTTAACTTTTATTAAGTTATCTATATGAAGCGCTCAGAGTGGATCAAGTCCGTAAGTTATACAGGGTGGTAACATAACCTGGAAATCAGGGAATTATCATAGAAATTTTTAATTCTGGAAATATCAGATAAAAGTCGGGGAAACTTTAAAAATTTCACAAAATATCAGGGAAATTTTCGAATTTGGATTCATTAAAACGGCAATTATCGTCTATTTTGCCCTCTATTCTGGATAATTTAGTTGTCAATATTTCCTTTTAGTTCTGAAAAAGAATTACAAAAAAAAGCATAGTTATGCGCATTCTCATATTTCCATTTTTTTTTTTTTTAATGTGAACCACTGCTGGAGGGAGAAGTAAAAGCAAAGTGTATTGGACCTTGAATTGTAAGCAACATGTGAGGGACTAATGAATATGTGATTTATTGAAGATTGGAATAGGAAATATTAAGCATAAAAAACATTTGAAACTATCTACAAAAGAAACAATTTGAATTTTTTTTTTTGCATTATCTGCTTTGAGAGAACATGTTTAATTACTACTATGCCTGTCGCAATTGCATAATTTGTGTTGTATTCATAAATTATTCTTTTAACTGTCAATAAGTATTGTTTATAATTTTTCGTTTATAAGGCAATATATTTATTGGTTCATTGTAGCATGGATACTTTGTCTATACAAAGCATGTATTGCAATGTTTCTTAATGAGATTGTAAAATCAGGGAAATTTTTTTCCAGAATGTTGTTACCACCCTGTTATAGTTTTGAGATAATCAATGCAAAAGTTTTTAACATTCGTTGAATCCTACAGTGATTTAGATGATAATAATGCTATCTGTTAGAAGATGGGAATAGCAGGGACTTGGTTCACTATGGTTCTGAAAATATACATAATTAACAAGTATTAATCTGCAGCAAACCAATTTTTTTATACTTTTTAATTTGATCCACCTAGCCTATGTGAAACTGTTTAAATAGGATTGCCACATGCCTGCAAAAATAGGATTCAAAATGGAATTATCCAAGGACAATAACCTTAATAAGTCACTGTAAATAAGACAATTTCTTCAAAGATTTTTCTAAAATTCCAATGCACTCAAATTCGTCTCGTCGCTATTAATGTTTTTTAATTTTCAAAAGGTATAAATAAATAAAAAATTGTTATATATTACTATGTTGGAATTGGCGGGGTACTTGGCTATAACAACTTCCATATTAGTGTCAAAATATCAATTAATCTTACTCTTGAAAATTTTAAATAATGTACGAAAGGAAAAAACATTTTAGCTCTTAAATGGGATTCTTATTCAAATTTAACGTACGACGTTAATTAACCAAACCATTCAAATTTAATATCTTCATCATGTATAATTGGAGAACTTAAAATATACAAGACCCCAAGTTCAATGGCTTTTACTATACATTATCAATGTCTGGATAACAGCTTGACAATCTGTATCGCAATACAAATAGACATGTGGCTATCAAATTCGAAAACAATAATACAGGAACCAATATGTTGATTTATGGTTAACTTAATACTTTGGGCCATACTTATTTAAAGTAAGTTCCGGTGTAACTGCAAATATATTACAATTTGTTGAAGTTTCTTCATATGGAACTTTTAATTGAATATTTTATCTGCAGTTAAATTAGGCTGAAAGGTCCGCTTTCACTAAACCGATGGATAAAAGCACAATCAGCGTACTATATATATATATATATTTTTGGCAAAAATTATATATTGATATCAATGTAATTCTGAAGACTTTCCTCCTGCACAAACATTGTATGTCCTTTCCAAATAATAATTTCGTGGTGTAGGTTCAAAGTTCGGCTCAAGTATAAAAAAAGCCAAACTTCGAAATTTTGCATTTTCCTAAAATTTACAAATATGGATACAATGATTGTGCTCAGGAGGCGGGAAGGGGCAATCATTAGTAAGCGTTTTTCTAATATCGGGGTTATATACTAAATTGTTTTACAAGTTTTATAATTTTTTTTTATATAATAAGACCAATCATTGGATTTTATCATTTATATTTAAGATTAATTAATACAGACCCCTAATTACTTATTTTAGTCTTATAATAATGAGCAAAAAGTGCATAATGAATGGGTTTTTTAATCACTCTTTAACAATATCATTATGTTTTTAGAAGATATTTACAGAATATTAAAAAGAGCAAAATATAGGATAAAAAAATATTTTTAACTAATTACCGCTGACATTCAATCTGTCGTAATTGTTTGTCTTCACGTTGATTTGGAGTGCAAGTTTGTAGAATGGAGTAATACTTCAAATATTGTTTTTATTACCTGTCAATAATTCTAAATTAGGAACCAGTATTTTTAAAAGTAAAATATCCATTTTAGGTAGTGCAAGTTAAAAATTCCCAGAGGGGTCCTAAATTTCCCCTAGTGCCCTATAGCTATATCCACCACTGATGGGAGTAAGATTTGATAAAAAATATATGTATTGGTTATGTTTCAGAGTTTGATTTAATGAGCGTAAGTGAATGCGAGTCTGCTTTTCAGTTCAAATAATGAAAGTTGGAAGCCAGTAAAAAGCTTACTTTTTATTTACAATAATACTTTTTATGCATTTATATCACTATCAAAAAGTATCACTTTTAACACAGTCACAAACATTAGTTCTAAAAATGAAGGTTTTATGTACAGGGTTTTTCATTACAGATGAAGGGAAGCTCCAGGGTGTAGCAGTTTAGCTTCTAAAATTAAAAACTGTATAATCACAGACAAAATAATTTGATTTTAAGGTATCAATGTAAAGGGGATGATACAAAAATCAGAAAGAAACATGACATAATTTTTGACAGAAGTAACTAATAAATTAGAACTTTTATAGCCACACAGCAAAATAGCACTTGATGAAAATCTTAGATATATCCAACTAAGGGTTGTTCATTTATTACATCACTTATTGAGCAGGTGATTTGATCTTGCAAATGTGACATGGGAGTCATGACCTACAAGAAGGTTTAAACACGGCATAAAAAATTTGCGTTTTTAAAAAAGTGATGTGTTCTAGGCATTGATATATTGAAATGTGATAATCTTTTTTTTTTACCATGTAATAAAAAAAATAACAAAATTTGATTCATAGTTGTTTCATTTTTTTTTATGTAAAAGAACTTTGATTTGAAAAGGCGAGAAGAAAGAACATTACTTGTGGGGGTGAAAAATAGCACAATGTAATAAATAAACAATCCCTTAACCATTTTGTGAAATTTCGCAACTTAAGATATTTTGTGTAGTAACTAAATATCTGAAAGTGCCATTTTAAATAAAATCTCAATTATCATGTTAAAATGAAAAAAAAGTCAACATGTATATAAATTAACCTAATAGTAACTAGTGTACTAGTTTTGGAAAAATGAAAAATAGTTTTTGTCATTAAAAATTATTTTAACTTCAAAATTACAAGGATACATTCTTCAAACTTTTATATCAATTTTGCTTTGTACTTTAAACAACAACAAAACAATCATAATTTTTAAATTGAGTTTTAATTTTAAAAAAATGTTAAAGGTATTTTTAATTATTTTCCTATTTTCTTGTCAAGTACATTCTAGGCATGTAAAGCTTTTCCAAACAACATTTTAGGTTTAGCAAATGAGGATACCATTTTTAATTACCAGCTTTTAATAAAAATATATAAATAAAACAAACATTGTTATTTAATATGTAAAAACCTATGATGCAAAGCTGAAAAGTTAAAGTTATTTCTTATATTATTTATAGGTATTTTACATTTTAGAAATATTTACATATTTATAAAATACAAAACGCATGGATTATAAATTATTTTGCAAGGTATATGAAAAGTGATAAATTAATTACAAACTAATATAAAAAAAAGCATCCAACTATAAAAAAGCAAACATTCCAACAATATTATTATTCATATCCTAAAAAAAAACTAATTCTCAAAAAATAACTTATAATAAATATTTCTATATATATCTAAGTAACACATTTACGTATCATCTACACATAAGGAATGATAAGTGTGATATTTGAATGTGAATCGCAAGTGCTGAGTGTCGAAAATTAATTCCCATTAAGCGTGAAAATAAAACCTTATGTTACAAGTGGGCACTAAATAAACTTAGAATTATCAAACAAACAAAAGTGGTTTTGATTTGAATAAAATTCCACCAGAATTTAAGTTCCTCCTAACTTGTTTTTATAAACACAAACATTATTTTCATTATTTTGAAAATGGATATTTTTTCATATTTCAGTTATGAATTACATTACTAGTAGTTAAATATATATTTATCTCACAAAAGTATAAAATTTTCCCAAAATTTTATGAATAAGTGACGAAATCACACTTTAATTCCCAACCTCAATTTTTAAATTTTGTAGAGGTATTTTTAGCCAGCAATATAAATGTGTGAATCTAGAGAAGCTAAAAACTGGTCCAAAAACAGAAAGAACTTTTAATCACTATAAAAATATTAAAGTAATTGTACTTGTTTAAACAAATTTCTTTATCGCAGAATCACAACTTATTCAGGTTCAAAAAGCTCATTGCCTTTTCCAATGTAAGGCAAACAGTCTTTAAAGTAGAAAAAGCAAAAAAGCATCCCCATTGACATTATGAGGTAAAAATATTGAAAGGTAACATTAGCTGAGGGATGAAGGGTGTTACCATATTTAGCAGTTAATTTCTCTTAGCAGACAATATCATTCTTTAAAATAGTAACATCTTAAGAATGCGTTGTTTTGGGCTGAAAACAACACAAAAACATATTGTCACTGAAATCGCAAAAGGTTGCATATTTAAAAGAAGCATTTTCCACAGGAGAACAAAAACCCTAATTTTTTTTCCCCCTTATGATATTCATTTGTGCTTTTTATTGATTCCGCTGATGACAGAGATTTTGCCAGCAGGTCAAAATAACAAAACGCCACATATAACAATATTTTTTTTAAAAATGGAATTTTTTATATACGACCTTTAGCATTTTGAGTGAAGATTTTAGTATGCCAAACATAATTGATAAATATAATTTATATATGTCTATTTGCATGTTTAGGAAGAAAGTAATTTTTTGTAAATTATTTACATGACCCAGCATGTAGGGCAACATTTTTTCCAATAATGAGTTGGAGTAAATAATTTTTTTATTGGTTAACATATCAGAGCATTGTATATTATAACTTAGGTTATGAAATCATTTTTATAATAACTTATATTTAATTATTTTATGCAATTTATTATTAGACAAAAACTAATTTCCTAAAAGGTATTCATTTTAACTTATACTCTTGAAATAAATAAAACAAAGGAATAAAATATTTGTATACAAGCAACCAAGAAAGAATATAATAGATCATTGACAGGGGGGGGGGGGGGGGGGAGATAATAAAGAAACCATACACACTCTCTGACTATAACAATAAATTACAAGCTTTCTTTCAACTCTTATCTAAGCAGGGATATGACAAGGAAACTATAAAAAAAAATACATTGCAAGTGAACACAGCGCAATGTGTTTCTTTCTACAGTATGGACGATTTAGAGATCTTTGTTCGAATGCAGGGTCATATTATACAATCTGGGCAGTTTGTTGTTAATATAAAATCATTTATACTTTGGATTTTCAGCATCATTAGTGTATTCAGTACATTGGGTGTAGGGAATTCTCTTACATGAAGACGAGTTTCACAGAAACTTCTATTGAATTTCCAACCTGCGCTGGAACTGAGCAAACGCGACTGTGGCATACTCTACTACTGCATACTCTTCTCCCACTGCAGATGCTCTTCCCTGTAGGATCGCAAGGGGATTACAAAGACGCTTATGTCGTCTATGGTTGCCAGTTTGTTGTCGGCGGTGCGCCAGTTCCGTTCCCTCAGCTTCCCCCGGGAGTGCATCACTAGGTCCTGAGCTGCGGAAGTGTATCTGGAAAATACGGTGGAACTGGATTTTACTGTCAGAAAAATAGTAGAGGCTAAGAAGGACTTTTGAAATCAAATTTCTCGGAAGACAAATGCAGTATTATAAATTCATTTTATAAAATTTTGTAAAGGTTATGTACCCGTTTAAATCTTCCGACTTATACAGATTTATTTTAAGTCCTTGTATCACCAGTTTTTCACACTATTTTTAAAATCATAAAAATGCTTTATTTTCCAGAATTATATTATTCAAACAAACTTTTTTATTGGGGTATTAATTAAGAGCCACCTCTTTCAGAATATACAGGTTTATTCCTAAAAATTTTAAAGTGAATTTATTAAAATATTTAAAGACTTCAACAGAGAAAACAACTTTAATTTTGGTTAATTTGCTGACTGATCAAAGAGTGAAATAAAAAGAGCCTAAAATATTAAACTCAAACCTTGCCTAAATAAGCAACTGTCTTCTTTTTTTTTCCCAAATATACGAAACATATTTAATTTTTTTTGCAGCAGACAGAAAATATAATATTTTAATGATCCATTACATGTGCCATTTAATAATTAAAAAAAATAATCATTTTTACATTAAGTAATGTAAATGAATTTTTGTAATAAAAATTTCTAAATTCCTCCAAAGGTTGCAACAAAAAAAATTTAGCGTTTGGTCAGAGAAATCGCTCAGGATTTCAAGACCGATCTGCGTTTCCAGAGCTCTGCTGTCATGGCACTGCAGGAGGCCAGTGAAGCTTACTTGGTTGGTTTGTTTGAGGACACCAACTTGTGTGCTATTCACGCCAAGAGAATCACCATCATGCCCAAAGACATCCAGCTTGCCAGACGTATCCGTGGCGAGAGAGCATAAGCCCGAAATCGTATCGTAAACAAAATTTGATATGAGACTTATTTATTTGATTTAAAATGGTGCATTTATTAACAATATTTTAAAATAAAATTTAAAATCTTTTGTATGAGGAAAAAAAATCATGGTAATAGTGTTCCTTTGTTTTTCAAAAAGTTAACTCTATTCGAACAACGTGTGTATGAAACTTTTGCAATATAAACACATATATAACATTTCATAGAATATTTAATAGATTTTTGAAAGTAATTAAGAAAGTTTTCAAGTTTCTTAAATAAAAATTCATAAGACACACACACACAGGTTTATATCTTTAACTAACAAATACAATAAGCATTATTTTATAATTGAACGTATCGTTTAATTACATAATATGTAACGTTAAATTACATACCAATTAACATCATAAAAGCTTTAAGGTATCTAACTTAAGCAAAAAGACTAAGAAACAAACAAATTCCAATTGTTTGTAAAATACACTCAGTAATTTTACAGTATGTATCAGTCCATTGTATTTGCTAATGTTTATATACATTTATAAATAAAAAAATTTGTTTATCATTTGATTATAACTGTTTACCTCTACTATTTTTACAAAGTATTTGAACATCTTGTTCATTTACAACTAATTACTTCAAACATAAGCCGTTTAAAATTAAGCCGGGAAACAGTAAATAAGATAAAAAAACAACACCTCTACTAATAAAAACATAGCCAATGCACACCTATATTTGAACCTTTGGGCATCATTAGCTGGGAAATGATCCAGAGACTTTTGCACAACTTCAGCTGCCTTCTCATTGGTCGTCACATCCCACAAACCATCTGTGCCCATCACTAGGACATCTGCATCGGTTAGTTCATCATCCATTAGATTAAATATCCTTACCTAATTGCAAAATATATCCATTTCAAGTATATATTGAGTGAAATTGAACTGGATAAGTAGTAACTCGTATATCCAGGGCTAAAAGCACAATCATTGTATGTCCACTTTTGGAAAAAATTATACACGATGACAACAAAACCTTGGGAAAAAAGTTCCCTGATGGTGTCCCAAAATGTCCCTGATTTACAATTACATTAAGAAATGTTGCAATACATGCTTAGTATAGAAACAAAGTATCCATGCCATAATAACACAATACATATTGCATTATAAATGAAAAATTATGAGTAATACTTATATATTCAGTTAAAATAATAATTTATGGGTATAACATAAAATATTACAAGTGCGACAGGTATAATAGTAATTAAACATATTCTATGGAAACAGAGACTTGAAAAAAAGCAAGTTTTTCAAATTTTGTCTTCTGTAGATAATTTTAATGTTTTATATATTTCCTATTCCAATTTTCAATAAATCGAATATTCATTAGCTACGAATATTTTTTACATTCCAAATTCCAACGTGTTTTGTTTTCCTTTTCTTTCTAGCAGTAGTTCACATTTTTAATAACAACAAAACTCCACATGGCATGCAGGCATGCTTTTAATTTTTTTTTTTTCAGAACTGAAAGGAAATATCAACAACTAAACTACGCTAAATAGACAATTATTCCAGCTTTTGTGTTCCAAATTCGAAAATTTCCCTAAGATTTTGTGAAATTTGTCATGATATTTCCAGAATTAAAAAATTCTATGATAATTCCTTGTTTTTCCTGGTTATGTTACCACTTAATTACAAATTGGTACCAATGTAAAGGTGGAGTCTAGCCCTTTCCTCCTGCATAAGCATTGCACGTCTCTTCTAAATAATTATTTTGTGGTACAGGTTTTATGTTCGACCCCAGCATGACTTTTTGTGTTTTCCGAAAAATGACAAGTGGACTTACAATGATTGTGCGTTTAGCCATCAACATATGAAGTTTTAATTCCCAATGTCAAAGTGATGTAAATTTATAAATTTAATTATTAAAGGATAGGAATTATAATTTTTTTTCTTGAAATTGAAATTATATAATTCTAATTATAGAAGACATTTTTTTACTCATAGAAACAGTTAAAAAATATACAAATGGAACTGCATTATTCAACAACCAGGTAACTTGCAAATTGAAATTTTTTGTTTGTTTTCGATGTACCGTATATACTGGCGTATAAGCCGAGAAATTTAAGTAAAAATTTTCATCAAAAAGTAGGGGGGGTCGGCTTATACGCGGGTCAGTAAAATTTATAATCTCCCTAAAATGGGAAAAGGAGAGAAGTTGAAATTAAACCGATTCTTCTAAAACGTGTCGACACATTTCCGAGATCGAGAATGTGCGTCACGTGCTGACTGAAGGCCGTTCTGCGCATAGCGGCGTAATCGTAATGCAAAATTGCACTACTCGCATAAAAAATCAGGTTAACTAAATAAAAAGTATATATTTGGATAAATATTTAATTGTTTTGTAGAATTTATGAAGCTAGTATACGTTACTTTAATAGAATTTCGAATGGAAGACTAAGAAGTTGACATTGTGCGTAGCGAATGACACTACTTTAAAGTCAATGTCTTTCTTGCTCGATTGCAATAATTAAACAAAATTTATTTCCCCAATATAAATTTTATTCCTTGATAATATTATGTACAGATATTAATAGTTGTTTTATTAATATTTTGGATGGAATTGGCTTTAAAGCGGTATAATCGGGACGTTGCTATTCGCCGAATTCAAGTAATTTATTTCGCAATAAAAAACTAAATACTTTAATAAGAAATATATATTCATCCATAAAATAGTAGTATTTCCTTCCGAGATAGATAAAAAAAATGCTCATCCGTATTTAATAGAAACAGTAGTCAACGATGTTGACAGAAAATAGTTGATGTTCTCTAAGTTTTTTAATTTTTACAAAACGATGTTAAGGATTAGAAATTGCACATTTTGGTATTTAAGTATGTGGTTTAAAATATTTTATTTGATAATAAGGGAGATTTAATTTAAGAAGTCCAATGGAGGTTTGAAAGACACCAGAACATCGCGAGTGGTACATACTTTTAAGCCCGATGAATCGTCGCGAACTTCGAGGAAGGCCGTTTCTCCAGCCAATTTCTTTAAACTTTTCATTTCTAGGCTTAAATATTTATTTTTCTAATTAAATTTTCGAGGATTTGCCGATTTTAATCGGAATTTTTCATGTACGAAAATACAACTCGGCTTATACGCGAGTTTCCGATTTTGGACAAAAAAATCGTTCTAAAATTAGGGGATCGGCTTATACGCGAGTATATACGGTAAATATAAGACCCCAAAGTTCCAATGCTAAACATAATCATTAGCAATACTGAACATGTAGCGAATTGTTGCAGTATGGATATTCCTGTTTTTTTTTTATTCTTCCCAAAATGAACATTGTGTGGGTTGACTGGTTGTTGCATAACAAGGTCCAAACATAATTATTTTACTCAAACGTTTTACAATTAACATTCGTTGGCAATAACAATAAAATTCCTTCAGAATGAGAAGAAATCAGTTCCTTGATTGGGCATGTATGGAATATGATAACAAACACTTTATTTAAAAAAACTGCCTTATGATTACGATTAAAATAGTTCCCAAATATACACATCTATAGATAAATATATAACTTTTACATTTTTGAATAAAATTAATATCCATTCTTAATTTTATTTTATAGTTTTTTTATAGTTATAGTTTTTTTTATTATAAAATATATATTACTTTATTAGATTTAAAGGAGTTAATGAATTATATAAATAATAGGAAGTACTAGTGAAAAATAATAAATATTTCTTAGATGACGTATTTCAGACAACACAACTGATCATATGAATGGTTGAGAGTTTTATAATAACACAAAATTAATTTTTTATGAACTTTATGAAATCGACAACAGCTTAGAAACATGAGGTTGAAATACCAAATGTAAATCTAAAACAAAAATAGAGTTTTCCGAAATCTTACTTCAGGTTCTGGTGAAAGGAAAGGTTTGATTTCAATGTCTGAATTCAAGGCTTTTAAGTCATGGTCCCCAAAGCCACGTGTTACTCCTATTGTGGCAAGCACTCGACTCTGGTAAAGGAAAAGACATTCATTCAAAACAAAGCAAATTTATATTTAAAATGTTAATCAAAAGCAAATTAAATGACATGTGTATTGAAATAAAAATCATTGTACTTACTCTTTTGCCTTCACCATAAATCAGAGGAAACTTAAGGTCTTCCATTGTGATGGATTTGTAAGCCCTAGATTAAGAAAGACGTATACTAAGTATAAATAAGAAATATATAGAGAATATTACAATTAAAAACTCGAAGCACATAATATAAATATATCCTTTCAAAACTATTAAAGAAGAAATGCAAAAAGTAACAAAAATGGATACAAAGGATAAAAAATGTCTGATCGGCTAGCTAATATTATCGGTTTTAGTGAAAATCGATATTTTAGCATGACAGTTTTTCCGACTTTAAAGATGGAAATTTTAAGAATTCCACACATTTAAAACGATTTTCCTCATTTTGTAAGTATTTTCTTTAGTTTTAATTCAGTTTTACAGTAACTTCGAGTACATACCAAGAGCCAATTAACAATCAGTTATGCCAAGAAAAACGGCAATTAAAAAAAAAACTGTTATTTGACACCTTATTAATTCCAAATTGATAAATGAAATTATAATTTTTCCACATTCATTGTAATTTAAATGAGTTTTCATTGGGTTTGTTAGGTATTTAATATCATTAGCAAATCAGATAGATTGCCAATTTGAACAAAACTGATTTTGCACCCTGCCCTTTTCATTTCTTTAGTGAACTATGTTAAACGAAAAAGCATAGGCATTGTTGCTTATTACACTTTTGTGGGTTAAATATAAATATATTTGTGGGAAACATACAAAACTTACCAGCCTGACATGTAAGCATCCCTATGAAGTATTTTTTCGCCTAAATCCCTCCTTGCTGGACGTCTGGCGAATTCTAAATATGTAAACTCGCCACCTAGGAGTTCTGGCCGCAACTGACCCTAAGAAAATAAAAGCAAAAGTTGGCTTAATAAACATCACATAAAATGTAATTCAATTAAAATACCTCCAATTGTAAATTATCATACTCAATAGTGAAAGCTACCAATTATGGAAAGTATGTAAAAGAAAAAATATATTTAGGATATAATAAATTACACAAGTTCTAACACTATTCAAGATCTCAAGTAGAATAATAAAAAAAAACAGCTTACCAACTTTCGTATCCTGTTCCTTTCACTTTCAGGGGTGAAATCACCTGACATAGGATAAGTTTTAAGACCACGACATATGACAGCCCTGAAACAAGTTATATAGACTTAAACTGAAAAAGTTCTCAACTTTATTTAATAATATTATCAAATTTAGATGAATGTGAAGTTCTTGTTGGTAAAGTGGAATTGTATAAACTAGATGTAAAATAAATTAATATTGATTTTTTAAAAATTACAGCTAGCCATGCACTGGCAAGTATTAGGCATGCAACTAAACTATTTAAATTGCATGTAACTGGAAAACTTAAATTGTATCCACTCTCTGAGCAACTTTTAATGGCACAAAATATCTTTTCACTCACTACCAGATTTGGCAAATAATTAACAATTTGGTGATTTTGTATGGATTGTGGTAATCCAAGTTTAGTGATTTTTCACCTGCCCTTCGAGGTTTACAAAATCTAAGACCTGGCAGCCCGGAATTGGATGCAATTAAATAATTGCTCATAGCTGGGGTGTGATTTTTTCAGTTGCACAGTTGATTAAAAGTTGCAGTGTAATTGTTGCTCGTGCATGGCTAGCCTAAAAGGAAAAACATTATATATTTATGTCAGTATGCAAAAAAGAACTAAAATGAATAATTGATAATTTACCTGCTGTCTCCAGCATTGGCCACATATAATTTACCAAACATGAAAACTGCTACTAGTGCTGTACATCCACCCGTCATTGTATAACGCTTCTTATCCATAGCAATTATTCGGTCCTAAAAAAATTCAATAAATTAGAAACAAAATCTTAAAGAAAAAGGTAATATTTGAAATTATTGCAATTTAACTTAATAAATTTAATATGATTAGAACACACACAAAAAAATTGCTTGATTTACATAAGCAAACAATTTGAATAGTGAAAGTATATGTGGTTATGGATATCAAATATATGATTGTGCAGGGTATTGAAAGAAAAAAATAGATTAACTATACATTTACTTAGTAGCATTTGCCATTCTTTTGAAATTGTTTGATTCTTCTTCAACAGAGCAAGAAACAGGTGTTTTGAAAAAGTTGTCAACAGGTAAAATAAAAATGAGAGGTCAGCAACACTGACAGCATCTTATCTCTGGCTACCAAAATGTTGTGCACACTTTATAGAGGTAGTGTGCCATGGTTACCAAGAATATATAGCATGATTTTAGTGTACATTAAAAATCTGAGACTAATAAAGTAGTAATGAGTGATTTCTATTATGTAAAATCCTACATCCATATAAGTAAAAGGTGCATATTTAGGTATATGTTTGGCAGAATAGTTAGAAATAGAATAAATGAAGACAAGCCAATTCCTGATAAACTGCCACAGTTTATTCCAAAATTGTTGGGGTAAATCGAAACTTTTTGTATGTTGTTGAAGTATTTTTTAACATTGAGGAAAATTTTCTTTAAAAATTATTTTGCATCTATGGAAGTTTTCCTCACAAACTTGAGTATCCAGGATATACAAAAATTCCAATCCTGGTCAGCAAACCGACCAATTAGAAACAAATGTAAATTCGTATGTTGTTGCTATGAAAGTAACAAAGAGATTAATAAGTACAGATTTCCACACCTTTGAATACTCTGATTTCGCGAATTGACTGATTGGGAAATTTTTTTAGGAACATTGTGAGCTGCTAAGAAATCCAGATAATCTATATTAGAGCATTTGCATATAATAAAGATTGATGTAAAGTGGAATGTGTAGTCATATTCATAACAATGTTTGCAATGGATGATTTATAAATTTATTGTTTTCATACATGGCAATTCTTTTTATCTAAACTTGAAAAAGGCACATTTTGTTTGGAGATGATGGATATTTTTTTAATTTAAAAATCTTTAATCTAATTATTTTGTTGAATGTTAATATTTCTAACAGTGCTTGTAATCAGACACATAAATCACAATTCGTAAGTGACTTTGTCTACTTGATTAAAACTGTTAATTACCAGCAGCATTATCTGAAAGTTCAAATGTGGTTTATTTTTCAGAAAGGAACAACTCACCATTTCCCAGAATGCAGACTCCAGAGCACCCGAGATGAGGGAATCGGCAGTCACGTCCCTGTCGGACAGTGAGCCTTGGAAACCAGGTGGCTGCGGAGTCCTTTCATTAGCACCTCGAGCAAACAAATTCAGTCGCTCTTGAGGTAGTATGAGTAAGTCAGCGACCTCTTGCAGTTTTTCCTGCATGAATGAGATTACATGAGTATAAACAATAACAAGTAATGCAGGGGGGGAAAACATGCCTAGTTGCTTTCTACATTTATCATTTAAAAAATTTAAATTCACCATCATAATATTTCTACAGCTTTGGGTATGATATGTGTTTAATTATAATAAGGCAGTATAAAAACTAGGTACTTTGGGATTATCCCGTCGACCATTTTCGCAAAACCCAATATTATCGCCAAAAGGTAGCTTCTGCGCCAATAACCGTGACGTATATAGTCAACATCATGCGACATTGACTATGCAAGTTAGTTTTCTTTAGCTTGTTGAAATATTGTTTGTTTTTTTCACTCCGCTGCAAAATTAGGATTTGCCTAGCACCGAAGAGAGTGCAGTGGCATATTTTCAGTAGTATGGAATTATTTCTTCTAAGAAAATGTGCTTCGGCAAAATGGCGGAACAAGAAACACTGCAGAACTACCCGAAAACACTTGGATTCGTATTTAAACGAATTTATGTGGCGACAATTGCACAAGGATAATGACTTGTTTGTTTGCGCTTTAAAAGCTATCAAGGATTTTTGGCCACCGAAATGATTTATATAATAATATATCTGGTTATTATTATTTATTTATTATTATGATTTGATAAATTTATTGTGTTTACAATGTTTATTTTGGAAATTTTTTTCATGGAAAAACTAGCGCCGAAGGATTTGGCGAGCATTGGCAGGTCGACGGAAAAACCAGCCCCAAAGGATTTGGCGAGCATTGGCAGGTCGACGGGATAACCCCAAAGTACCAAAAACTAAATTAAATGTATATGTTTACAAAAAAATTAAATATGCGAGTGGCTTTGTCCAACTCAATATTTGAATTTTTTTCAATTAGACTTTAAGCTGGTAAGGGTGATGCTTTTAATAAAAGGTAACAAACATAAATTTTATTTTAAATATTATCTGTCCCTCTTAAACAATTTGCAAGGAAATTATACTGATTTTAATTTTAACTTGGCCATTTTCACTAATTTCAATTCTAAGAATATGACAATATAAATGTTTTAAATAAAATTGTTAGAGCTTCTTTCAAGAAGTAGCCAAAATGAAATCAAATATCAGCCCCTCTTTTTGCAGCAATAAAATTTAATCAGCATACGCCTTTGCTTTCACATAACATTTTCGACAATAAAATTTAAATGAGGGAACTGCTAGCTTGGGTACTTAATTTGGTTATTGGTGTAGTATGCCTAATAAAAGCTTTTTATTCACAAACACAGGTCCAATTCTAAAAGTTATTTGTAATACTCAGGCAATATAAAAACTAGGAGCTTTGAGCATTTGATCAAAATTACAATCTACGTTGGCAGATGCAATAATAAAATTTAAATTTGCCGGCTTTAACAAGATTTCTATAAGTTTTTTAAAATAAATCCAGATTGAGAATTGTGTGTAAAAAGAATCAATATATTCACTCCTTATCAAAGTCTGTAAAAATAAAACGCCATAATAATAACTTAGCAAAATATCAAAAATTAGCATTTTAAAAGGCAAAGTATAAAAATAAATTGACACTATCATTGATTCCCCTAGAATTCCAAGAAGCTACGAAAAAAAAAAGGTTAAAATCTAATGATTTAGGAGTGAAAACATCAAGCTTGCAGCCAAATTTTAACGAGATTATGAACGAAAAAAAATGAAAGAAAGATTTCACTGATCCTATATAGTTCAAAAATCAGTGCAGTAACTAACTTAAGTGGTTATTACAATGTTTTCATGAGTTTAAATAAGTACAAAATACAGTAAAACTCGAATTATCTGGATCAATTGGAACCAGACAGCATCCTTATAATTAGACCCCCCCCCCCCCAAAAAAAAAGAATATTTCTTACTAAAAACATATTTTGCTTCAGTATACAATGTAATTAATTCAATGGTTATGAAAATAATTTTGTTTACATTTTATACAAACACACACAGTACTAAAAGTGACTTATCATATGTGTGTAGTTCTTTTATAGGACTTTTTTTTATCGTAACTTAAAATGCAGATTTTGTTGATTGTTTTCTCTTAAAGTAATCTCGATAATTGAAATTCTACTGTAAGAGACTAAACATAATTATACTTCCGATTGTGACGTTATCTTTACTATATATTTGCTGAGTAAATTCGTGTCCATATTCTTAGTAAAAACTGTGCAAAATTCAAAATTAAAAGAAATGAGAATATTAATTTCAGAATTTTTGCTTCCCTTCATTTTCACATAATTTTTTTTTAACATATACAGAAAGCAGGGGGACTTAAATGAGCATATATGAAAAAAGGTGTCCCTAGTCCTATTTTAGTTATGGGTCCATGGCTTAATATTAATTGCGAACTGTTATGTTAGGTGCATAACTACCCAGTAATAAAAATGGTTTGGGAAAAACCCACAAATGTTACCTGTACGATTTTATGTAGTGTATTAGAGGCAGCCACAGCAACACCGGATCCTGCATGACCATCAAACAATGCAAAATATATCCATGGTATGGTGTGATTTAGCTATGGGGAAAATAAACACATTCAGATTATAATTTTATGGGGACTGACACATTGAAATTAGTTATAGAAGATATATGATAATAGACATTTTAAGATAATACTGCAAAAATAAAATAAATACTAGAATATATACCTCTTTTATGTCACAATTAGCTTACATTTAAGGATATTATTGTGTGTATACATATGAAAGAAAATTCCTATAACCACACTCTTTTGAAATCCCAAACACATTTGTAAAACTTCTTTTAAAATTCTGTAATACATATTCCTTAAAATAACTGCCGTATATACTCGCGTATAAGCCGAGAAATTTAAGTCAAAATTTTCATCAAAAAGTAGGGGGATCGGCTTATACACAAATCTCAACTACAATTTCCCGTTAAAATATATAATAAGCTACAGGATTTAGATTTACATACATGTTGGCATTTTGCCAACGTTGGCATTTTGCTCCGAAATATCTTTTAATAATAATTATAGTACTTCACATAAATAGTTACATCTAATTTATTTTTTAAGATAGAATTTCAGTATTGATACCATTCAAGAAAGGAAGATTTTACGAATATAACTATATTTTTTTAACGGGGAAAAAAGTATATTTTTGAACTACTTAGAGCAGTTTTAATTTATCCCTTAAAATTTTACGCGTAAAATTGACGATTATTTCAGACATTTCGTCAATTATTTAAAAATTTATAACTACAAAACTAAATCGAAATTTGACAAACGCTCTGGATCATTTGCAGCCAATAGTTTAATCTATACCCCTAATTTTTTTTTTTTTTTTTTTTTTGAAAATTGGAAGACAAATATACAAAAATGTATGAATTATTTTCAAAATGTTCTAAAATCATGAATTTAACATAAAATAACGTCTAATATACTGATCGTATTAAAAAACAAAAATATTCATCTTATTACCCAAACATTTCTTAATAAACTGGCATAATTTCATAATTTTAGGACATTTACTTTTTGAGATGCAAGCGGAACAATGAGACAAAAATTCGCAAATTAAAATTTTCTCGAAATATCCGACATTTTTCCTTTCTTCACTATTTTTTATACCTATCTTAATTGACCACATCTAATTTAATTGTAAAGATAGAACTATAATCTTTATAACATCGGAAAGATGAAGTTTTAACGAACATTAATATATTTTTTTTAATAAGAAAATATGTAATTTTAAATGACTTATAGCAATTTAGAAATCACGTTTAAAAAATGAGGGTGAAAAAACTTCAAAAAGTGGAGCGTGTTCAAAGGTTTAAAAAATTTATAAATCCAAAACTAATTCGAATTTTAAAAAATGCTTACTTGGATTTCCAGTTCAAACCTATTTGTACACTCCCTAAAAAAATTGGATCTCTCCTCTTAATAGTGTTTCAGAAACTCGACGGACAAAATTACTTGTAAGCGAAATTTTATCAACGACGACTTTAATATTAAATAACTTATAAACTAATAACAGTATTGAAACAAAAATATATTCTTCTTATTTATCAAACATTTCTTAACAAATTCACTTAATTTCGTAATTTTAGGACTTTAACATTTTGAGATACGATCTGAATAACATTGAAAAAACTGAAAATTCCCCCTAGGGCCGACTTTTTCCCCCTAGGGCTTACTTTTTTTTTTAAATAGAGAGATAATTTGCCTAAAATGGGAAAAGGAGAGAAGTTGAAATTAGTGGATTCTTCTGAAAACACGCCGACATATTTCCGAGATCGAGAATGTGCGTCACGTGCCGATTGAAGACAGTTCTGCGCATCACGGCGTAATCGTGACGCAAAATTTAACTACTCACATAAATAATCAGTTTAACTTAATAAAAAGTATATATTTTGATATATATTTAATTGGTTTGTAGAATTTATGAAGTTAGTAAACGCTACTTTAATAGAATTTCGGATGGAAGACTAAGAAGTTGACATCGTGCGTAGCGAATGACACCACTTTAAAGTCAATGTCTTTCGTCATTTATCTCTTAATAAAAACTAAATATTTTAATAAGAAGTATATATTCATCCATAAAGTAGTAGTATTTCCTTCCGAGATGAATAAAAAAAATGTTCATCCGTATTTAATAGCGACAGTAGTCAATGATGTTGACAGAAAATAGTTGACGTTTTCTAAGTTTTTAAATCTTTACAAAACGATGTTAAGGTTTAGAAATTGCACATTTTGGATTTAAGTTTGTGGTTTAAAATATTTTATTTGATAATAAGGGAGATTTAATTTAAGATGTCCGATGGAGATATGAAAGACACCAGAACATCGCGAGTGCTACATACTTTTAAGCCCGATGAATCGTCACGAACTTCGAGGAAAGCCGTTTCTCCAGCCACTTTCTTTAAACTTTTCATTTCTAGGCTTAAATATTTATTTTTCTAATTAAAATTTCACTCTTTTGTCGAGGATTTGCCGATTTTAATCGGAATTTTTCATGTACAAAAATACAACTCGGCTTATAAGCGAGTTTCCGATTTTGGACAAAAAATCGGCCTAAAATTAGGGGGTCGGCTTATACACGAGTATATACGGTAAGTACAGTTTGCACCTTTTCAGTCTTGTTCCTAAAACTCTCTTTTTCCCAAAGCAAATCACTTGGTTTCCATGATTTCTGCTGAGTCTGCAAAGCTCATTACCCCCATGCATATATTTCTCATTCCCCGTCACCTCGGGACTTCCAAGTTCAAATGCTCCATTTTTCCCTAGAGGATCTCCCCACTCAATCAATGACTGTGTTTTCGACACGATAATAATTCCCTATTTTCCGTCTTCATATAATGTAACAAATTCCTATGTGATGTCACTCATTGCTTTGCTCTGGTCATGTGAAGATGTGCTGGCTCTGAGAATAAAATCGTTTTGGGTTTTGTTACTACTCGGGTCAACCATGATTTAATTCCACGACTGCAAACTGACATAAGGGTTGGCCACCCTGTTCATTATTTCATCTCTCTCTCCATATATATATATATATAAAGGTTCAATCAGGGTTCATACACATTTTCCGATAGTAAAAATAAGGAGTTTCTAAGGACTTTTCAGGGACCTTAAAGGCAATTAATAAGGACCTTATATTTTTTAATGAAAACAACTTTTAAACAGTTTGTAACGAAAAGCTAGCTTAAGTCACAATGAGGCTTATTAGTAAAAAAAAATAAAAATAAGTGAATATCAGCGAAAAGCTATTGGATGCGAAGAAGCTGTGGGTTTTTTACTAGGATACAAAGTTATGTTTAATTCACAGTAAAATAAAACGTTTTTAATAGAGGATTAGTAAGAGGTTGTAAAAGTTATTCATTTCATAGACTTTTTAAGAGCCGTCTATAAAATGAAAGAAAACCTTTTAAAACGTATATAAGGAGTTCCTTTATGTACTTTTTAAGTACCCGCATGGAAATGAAACTATAATAAGGAGCTTTTAAAGACAGTATGAACCATGTATATATGTTTATTTTTGTCCACTTAACTAAAAACGAACAGAAAAGCAAACAACCTTCATTTTAGAGTTTTTTTTTATAGGTTTTCTGTACTGGTAAGGCACTAAGACAATGAGCATGTTCAAAGATATTCATGTTTCTGTGTGACATGGGGGAGGGGGTTCTCAGTCGTTGTGTGAAGTAGCAAAATGTTGTAGAAAAAATGCAGAAATTTAATTCCCAAACATCGTTATGTGTCGCTATTTTTAGAATTCACACTCTTTCATGGCATGTTTGGTAAAATACACAGATTGAAAATTTTAATGACTCTTTTATAATTGAAAATAAGTTATCAGAAATGGAGGAGGAGGGCATACAAAATGATGAAAATATGGAGACATAAGAAATGAATGATCCACTCATGGAAATAATAGAAAAATAACTTATTAAAAGGCAGTAGTATTCTTAGTTTTAAAGTTTACATAAATTTCTTCTTATTTTCAAATACAAATTTGAATCATTTGAAAACACAGATATGTTAGAATGTCACATAACAGGTCAGAAGAAAGATCTTAAATGATTTATAAATATATTACATAGTTATTGAATAAACCTTTATGGGATACGATAGGAATAAAAAGAACTGTAATGAAGAAAATCAAAGGTTTACATACCACTGTTTTCCGCACCGTTTTAGGAGTCGACGGTGGTGTTGTGAATTTCGGATCTTCAGGAACATTGGAATTAACTAGATTGGACAGATCATCACCATCAGTCACCGGGTCAACTGGCTCTGGTCCATTTGGTACCTCAACACTTTCTTCTTCGACTTTAACTTCAGTATTGACTTCTTTTGGACTACCGGGCTTTGGCGATATAGCAGCTAAAGTGTACAGAGCGCCTCGTATGGTTGAGCCTTGATCCTCATTTCTCGCGCTTTTACCCGCGTTAATGGCTCTAAAAATGACATTAATAATCAATAAACATTGAATTTGAGAAATTAGACAAAGCACCATTAAAAGTAATAGCAAAAAAGGCAGATTTTAGAATATATACAAATTATAAAGAATGTTAGCCATATAGGAACAGGTAGAACCATTAATGTAATGTGTCTTTTACTTTGATGTTTATGGGTCAAGGTCTTGCCTGGCAACCTTTGCCATTACATTTTATTGATAAAATAAATATATCATCTAGTTTCTAACAATAACTACAGTAAACCCTTGATATAACAAACCAGTGGTTGTTATGAAGAAAGGCTGCTGTAACAAATTACAAAAATTATCAGATTGTGATTTTAAATGAGGTTCATTAGAAGGATGTTAGAATAAGGGTCGACTGAAGTTTACTTTAGTAAGTTTGAAGCTCCTAAATTGGCAACTTGTGAAGTAATCAACATTTCCTCCGAGTTCGAAGGGGTACATTTAGTTACTTAAAAATGTATTGCATTATATAAATACAATTAGATGTCCTAATAAATCCATTAGCGTTTTTAAAGTTAGATATCTCAAATTTTAAATCATTTCTATATTTTTTTTGTTAAACTTAGGAATATGGGACACTCCACCAAACCATCTAAATTAATGTAATCAAACGCGATTTCTGTTCAATTTGACATTACTAGCATAGTGTGATGTCAGGAAAGATTTTCATAGTGTTTCTTATTGGTCCAATCTATTTCATATTTCAGTATTAAAAATAATAACCCTATAGGCTTTTCACTACAAAGTGGGTTTTGAAAACTGAGTAGGACATGTGATGAAAGCACGGAACATGTAACTTGGGACGGGTGGGGTTGAGTAAATATCCATTTTTATTAGGGATGAACCGGATAGTGGTTTTGCCGGATACCGGATATCCGGTGCACATTACAAACCGGATATCGGATATCAGAACTAGATTTTGCCGGATATCCGGCAGTTTATTTTTTATGAAAATAACTTCATACACACTAGAAAAAACGGAAATCGGTCAAAAATTTAAAAATATTTTTTTATTCTATAATATTACCCAATTCCTTATCTTTAAAGTGATGCCAAAATTGAATAAACATTCAAAAAACTTTTTTATTTACAAAGGGTTATTCTAGGGTGCTGCTAGCAATGGTCGTATGTTTTGTACATTTTACACGTAATTTCTGAATAATTGTAATTTTACCATATGCCCTTTCATTCCAAACATAAAAACTCAAGTTTGCTTAAACTTTTGAGAAATTTATTTTTTAATTCCACTTTATATTAGTTACGAGATGTAATGACCCTCCACCAAAACGATTCGTTAAAAATATGATTTTAAAGTAAAAAATTTGAAAAAAAAAGTGTATTTTTTAACCCTTTCAAACCTAAAAATCAGCAAGTCTTTAAAAATCACATTCCTCAGAGTACTAGACAATTTTCAACGAGCAAATAGAGAATGGACTCGCCCTGTATTTGGAGGGGGGTTTCGAGGATAATGGCTATTCTTCGAGAAGCCTTTCGGGTGTCACTGGTCGACGGAGCGAACGCCTTCGAAAGAATTAATGACTTGTTGAGCAGTGACGGGACACACCTGTGCTGCATCCCTTTCTTGTATTCTCCTTCCATTCTCACTTCGATTTCAACAGTATAGTTTCACTTCTAGTTATTTTCTCCACTTTTCTGCATTGAAATATACAGCCAGTTAATTTAATTTATTCCGAAATTCAAACACTCACGTAATTTTTTATAATTATTTTGCGCAATGGTTATACTTATTTTTGACAAAGGTGTTATTTTTTATATCAGTTAATTTTTAATGTATTTTATCTGTCATCTATTCATTTCTGATTAGTTTTCTGTGTCTTTAGAAGAATATTTTTACTTTGTAGGCATTTTTACTATCCAATTAGAAATAGGTATCAGCCATACTTCTTATAAAGTTTAAGTCTGATGGAAATATTTTTATTGGCATTGTTTAGATAATATTTTTATTGAAACTATTTCATTGTATTTTGATTCAATTATTATTATTTAAAATTTATATATATATATATATATTTAAATTCTACTTTATTTAATGTAACTAAAGATCTATATTTTAGTACACGAAATTTAAGACATTATTTTAAAAGACTAAGCAGCCAATATAATTATCAAATAAACTTTTCATTTATAAAATTCCTTAACTATTAAAACGATAATTGTTTACCTAATTTAAGGCTAGATTTAAAGAAAGTATCTAGTAGAAATATAAAATGTTGTCGTTAACAGAATGCAACACATAAATGATTGCAATGCTATAAAATATTTTTCTTGATGTTACACTTCCTAATATTACATATATAATTTACGTCTGAGTTGTTCAAATTTGTAATTTAATCCATATTTCACAAATTATTTATTTTATCAAATTAATTAATGTTTAGATGCATTGACAAATTTATAGAATTCCTCAGCGTATTCCTTGACTTATATATAGGAGGCCCCTTTCTTTCAGGATTTCAACACACTCTTACAGTAGAGAGAAATAGTTCTAAATCAGATATAAAATATTTATTTTTAAGCTGGGTTAAGAGTTGTTACTACTGCTTTCTAATTAGACTAACAACATTCAGTCAAAAATATTATGCTATAGTACATTTCTACATAATTTTTATCGACAGCATAAGTTTTGAAAGACCTTATTAATATTAAATTAAGAGTAGGAGAGAGTAAGAAATTGGAAGAGTACTTATTGGGTTTTTTTATGAGATTGTTTGGAAAATAGTATAAATAAGTTTTAGAATTCACGTGTCTCCAGAGTCGAACTGAAGAGTAGGGCAATTCAGTTGTTAGTTGAAATGTATCTATTACGCGATTGACAAGTTGACAGGCATCCATCATATGTAGTACATTATATATTATTTAGAGCTTCCAGTCTCAAAATGAATTTTAGTTGTCCTTTTAACGGTCATTATATACTACTGGCATTGTAAAAATATTCAAAAGAAAACTTAAGAAAATTTGAGTTCAGAAAGAGTTGTGTAAACCCTTTTCTTTCCACAATGGGAATAGAGGGGTAATTGAATGGTTGCTATCAATCAAACTGTCGTAGGAAAAGTAAACATGTTCACTGGTAGTCAACTTCAATTGTATGCAATTACTAGATTTACTGAAACCGAAAACGTAAAAGGTATTGAGTCCTGAGTCCAACGACATTTTAAAAGCTTCAAATTTAGAATAGAAGTGCTAAATATTACTTTTATTTGTCTTTATTTTCCCTTGTTTACCTTGCAATAACTTTTTTTGAAATTTCAATTTGATAACCTGTAACCATCGTTAGACTTATTCGTATGTCATGCATTCATACATTTTAGCAACCCAGAAAAAATAAATTTTTGAATAGAGCTTTCCTAATAAAAATTGCTCTATAACGCTGAAATTTATATTGTAAGAATATTGGGAACTGTAAAACCAGATAACATTTTATCGTTTACAATTGTTAAACTGAAGTATAATTTTTATTATTTCGCATAAGAATATGCTGTCTAATGGTTTTCACAGGAGTGTGTTTAGCATTTATTTAATTATCTATAGGCATTGTTTTATCTTTATGCGGTTGTAAAAACTTGGCTTGGTACAAATTCTACCTAGGAGTATTGAAATTTTTTTAATTCAGAGAAAAATTTATTTAAAAAAAATGTCACAACACGACCAGATGTGTTTTCTGTAAAACATCATTTCAACAGTTTATAAAAATAGGAATTGGTCGCCAACAAAAACTTCGGCTACTGAAAGAAAACTAATAAGCTATTTCGTTTAACGCCGTTGAGACCATATCCACTTCCAGTACGTGCTTTGCTTAATTTCAAAATTTTATATGCATCAGTGCTTAATTTCCAATAGGACGAACCAAATTTGACTTAATTATGTTATTTGTCACGAAGTTATAGTTTCGGAATGAATTATTCTCTAAAAGTGTAACATAGTTCTTCTAAAAACAACAATCCTAATTAGCTGATTTTAAATATGTTTCACGTCAAAGATAATTCCGACATTAGAAAAACGTAAAATTCAGAGGTTTTTTATTAAGTTTAAAATCGGTTTATTGGTATTATTAAGGAATAAAGAGTAAGATGGTATTATAATATTATATTCAAACAGAGAATCTTTGAAATATGTTTAGCAAAGATTAAAGAAAAATAAGACTTTTTTACTTGCACATAAAACATGACCAATTTAACTATATATATTATGATCGGTTATTAATCATATTATAATTGCTAATTTTACAAAATATAGGCTTTAAAATGTTAATATAATTAAATAATTCTAAGAATGCTGTCCCGATAAATTTTTGGATACAAACTTCATTGTAATGTGATTGATTTGAAAATTTAAATGTAAATACAAAAATAATGTATTAATTCAAACGTGTAATAATCAAAAACTGCAGAATATTTTAAAAATAGGAAATTTAAAAAAAAATTATTGTCCATAAAAAAAAATAACATTAGCATTTCTATTTTATCTCAATCGATAATTATAATTAAACTACAAATTTCAATTAAAGTTATTGTTATAAAATGTATCCTACGTATTTTCGCCATTTTTTTTTAATGTTTGTATTCCAAAATCAAAAGGATTTTTAAGATAACTGTTTATGTGTTACAAAGCGCAAAACAATTATGATCATTTCGAAAATTCTACCACTTTTCCGAGGACTCGTTTCAGTTGCACGTTTCTTTGAAACCCTTTAGCGAAGCGTGACATTCCTTCTTCTCATTGTACTCGGAACACACAAAGAAGAACCCCTCGCCTCTGTCGAGCAACATGCGAGGGGTGAAGGGAACCCTTCCATTCACAACCAGGAGGTCCGTTTCCCAACTACCTTACACCCCTGGATTTTGCAAAATCGCCCGAGTCAGTAACCTGCTGGAAATCCGATTCTCGGGCGGTTTCAGGCGCTTAGTAACCAGAGGGTTAAAGTATCTATTGGTTAAAGGGAGAATCTGCACACTGCGAATACATTGGTAGAATTTTCAGGAAAATACTTAAAGCAAGAACAAAGAAAATTGATCGCCACAAAAAAAAATCTCCGATGTTTTATTCATCCGGATATCCGGCACTTTACTTCCGGATATCGGATAGTTAAAAAGCAGCCGGATACCGGATAGTTACCGGATATCCGTTTCATCCCTAATTTTTATTTACCAACCCACTCGGTATCTATCTGACCCCCCACATCTGTAGAATAATTAATCGTTTAAAAAAAAATCAGATTTAAAATTTTGAAAATATGATTTAAATCAAATAAATCCTATTTTTTTACACCTTGTTCTTTAGTTTATCCAATTTTATCAATGTAAACAGCGATTTAAATATGCATAAAAAATTGTTATAACCTTAAATATGCATTACAAATTCTTAATAACAAAACAATAAATGTTTTATTTGAAATAAAACTAATTTGTCATAACCTTAAATATGCATTACAAATTCTTAATAACAAAACAATAAATGTTTTATTTGAAATGAAACTAATTTTTCGATAAAATCATGACAGTAACATTGAATTGAAAATAGTTGGTACGGTTCGATACCCATATTGCAGAATGTAAATACAACCCATTCACTCTTTAAAGGAATATTGTATAAAGGTTAAGATAACAACCATGAAACGATTTCTTACTCAGCATAGCCTGAATTCCAGGGTAAATTTGTAATATCTCTTGGTACAATTATTGGTCGTATGACATGATCTGCTGACACTTGGACCTCATCATCTGATGTCAGTTGCAAAAAGTTTGGACGCATATAGCGGAATTTTAGAGGAGGTCTGTCTGAATATTCACCATCTTTAATTGATGGGTATGCATCTAGACCACCGACAACATTATACAGAGCATTTTTTACTCGATTGAACATTCCTTACGTTTTGTAAATAAATAAATTTAAGTAAGTTTTAGCAAAACAGAAACACAAACATTCAGTACGTTGGCATCTCGTGATGAAATAATATGCGAATACAGTTACGCAATTTTACATTATTATTTGTTTTATTTTGTTTGTGAGTAAAAATTTTATGAAATATTTTTCTAAATAATTTTAAACTTATAATTTAATTAGTGAATAATCAACAATTAGAAAATATAATAAAAATTTATTATTTTAGTGAGTGGTGAATATTGTTCGTAACTGCATCCATCGATGCCTAACATGCCTTCTTGTTTTATTTTTATTTACCATTGACTAGTAGATTTTATTTATTTGCAAATCGTTTAAATCCGCCTACAAATTTTTATCCAGAATGCTTTTGACTCGATTTTCTGCCTGTACAATCTTAAATAAAAGTAAACACCTATCCTGTGTGTTATTCGGTAATACTATATCGAGAGTAAGTATCATTTTGGTTAAAGTATCCGCATATTGCAGTCATATGCAAATTTATTTGCTTGATCGGTGTTAAACGAAAAGTTTTCTTCATTTCGTATTGTGTAACTGTTTGCTTAATTTGTGTAATTTACATGCAACAATAGGCTGTCCCGCTCTGAATAACTACAAACAGAGTATGGGAACTAATGAATATTAATATCATAAATTAAATATAATAATAAATTACCCATTGTGCAGATGGAATAGATACTGGCTGACCCAAACCTTTACAAAATCACAAATGAATAACTTGGTTATCTATTGTCACCACTGATGGGACATGTTCAATTGCCCGTTGCCAAAAACGACTGCTCGAAGGGAGTACCACTCTGTTTTTTAAACGGCTTGACGGAAAATGTGCCATTGCTTGAAAAATAAATGAGAGAATCTGTGGCCGAGTTGCCTTGTAAATTTTTTTTATTCTTAATATAAGTTTTCTTTCACTACAATTTATTGCAATAATCCCATTATGTAGTTCTAGTGTGTCATAATTCAACCAACCCTTAAAATTCAATTCTTTTCCAAAATGTTGCATTCGCATAGAATCCGTTTGCAATATACCCCAAACTGTTACCATAACCCATTGTGCAGCTCTTGTGCACATTTATTTAACCAAACCTTTCAAAAAGCGTATGCGGGCCACGGGTTGGGAACCACTTACCTGAGGAATACTGATCCTTGTTTTTTTATTTCAGAATCTAACAGTGGATGGCTTTAAAAATATTAGTGTTGGCAATGTAAGTATATTTGTGTTTATATTCTTCTTTATTTAATGAGCCCTTGTATATTAAAATTTTGAATATAATTTATCTTTTATTATTATAGACTGATAATTTTAAAGCGAAATATGGAGGTCGTTTTATGGTCAGCATGCTCCCTGGGGACGGTATTGGCCCAGAATTGATGAGCCATGTCAAGGAGATATTTCGGTAAATTCTCTATAAAGATTTTCTTTATTTAATATTTTTGTGGAATTTATCGTATTTTTTCAAATAAATTTGTTTCTTCAAAAATATTAATTTCTTAACAATTGTAATTAATTTTAATACTGGGGTATTTCAGCATATTGTTTAAAGGTTCATTGGTTAAACTATTTATGGCAAAAAAAAACACTGAAAAAAGGTTTGAATATGAATAACAATAACTGAGTAATAATGTGGAATTCAGATTTTTATTACAGTATGCACTATGAGTTATTTCTAGTAAGTTATATAAGTATTGCAGTTGAAAAGAAATTTAAGAAACCCAAAACCTGACTTAAAGGAAGAAAATAAGATAAAAAAAAGTTTTATATTTTAGTGGAGATTGCAATACTATCTATTATTAAACCTATTAGATGATAAATGTTTTTTACAAAAAATAAAAATGTAAAAGTTTTTCTTGGAAAAAACAAATATTTTCTCAATTTTCCTTCCTTTTTTTCATTATGAATTATGACAAACATTAACCATCTGATGCTTATTGACGGGGAATATTATGTTCATGGATATTCAGTTTTTCTAGGAATGCATATCCAATTGTTTAATTCATACAAATATTCCCTTGTACAATGTATTTTTTCTTTTTAATTTCAATGTTGAGCTACAATTTACAAGCTATCTCTTTACAAATAATAATAATAAAAAAAATATAAAATATCATGGCCAGGAAAAATTATTTAAAATATCCAAGCAGTTAAAACAACTTTACCAATTGTAAAAGTTGTGTGACATCATTAGGTTAACAAGACAAAATAGTTATTTTAAGTTGCCAGCATTATAATTTTTTTGTTGGTGAGTGAATACCTTCAGTTATAAAAAAAAAACCAGCCATTTCTAGCAAAAGAAACCCTTTTTTTAAATAAAAAAAAATAATTAAATTTTAGCTTTCCTGTTTTCTATTAAGTTTATTTCAAAATTTGTGTTCAATTTTTCAAAAAATGTTATTTTTGTTTAGAATTCTATTAAAATCTTAACAAAATAATCTTTACTTCTTCAGTTTAGGAGGTGTTCCTGTTGATTTTGAGGAAGTGCATTTAGATTCAACCGTACAGCATATTGACAATGTAGAGGAAGCCATAACATCTATTAAAAGAAATGGTGTTGCTCTCAAAGGTAAATCATATATACCTACCATTTTTCTTTATTTTTTTGTTATAGAAAGTTTTTTAGTATAATGTGCAGGTATTAAAATATACTGATTACAGACATGAAGCTGCCATTTTTAAAAGCAACCTCTAATATTTTTATGATTGTTTCAAAAGCACTACGGCATTTTGAAACGACCCCAAACTTTGTGTATTGGGTTCTTTCCATTATGCTTGCAGGGAACACAAGTTCTCTAGAGTCTAAAGCATATGTGATTATTATTATTTATTTTTTTGACACTGCCCACATTATATTTAAAAAAATAACTCTTGTATATATTTTTTTTAGGGAAGAAACGGATATCCGGTAACTATCCGGTATCCGGCCTATCCGGCTGCCTTTTAACTATCCGGTAACTATCCGATATCCGGAAGTAAAGTGCCGGATATCCGATTTTCCATGCCGGATATCCGGATGAATTAAAACATCGAAGATTTTTTTTGTGGCGATCAATTTTCTTTGTTCTTGCTTTAAGTATTTTCCTGAAAATTCTACCAATGTATTCACAGTGTGCAGATTCTCCCTTTAACCATTAGAGACTTTAAAAACCCCATTTTTTAAAAAATTTTTACTTTAAAATTATATTTTTAACGAATTGTTATGGTGGAGGGTCGTCACATCTCACAACTAATATAAAGTTGAATAAAAAAATAAATTTCTCAAAAGTTTAAGCAAACTTGAGTTTTCATGTTTGGAATGAAAAGGCATATGGTAAAATTTCAATTATTCAGAAATTAAATGTAAAATGTACAAAACATACGACCATTGCTAGCAGCACCCTAGAATAACCCTTTGTAAATAAAAAAGTTTTTTTTAATGTTTATTCAATTTTGGTATCACTTTAAAGATAAGGAATTGGGAAATATTACAGAATAAAAAAATATTTTTCAATTTTAAACCGATTTCCGTTTTTCTAGTGTGTATGAGAAGTTATTTTCATAAAAAATAATCTGCCGGATATCCGGCAAAATCTAGTTCGGATATCCGATATCCGGTTTGTAATGTGCGCCGGATATCCGTTATCCGGCAAAACCACTATCCGGTTCATCCCTAATTTTTTTATACAAAATATGATGCTCTGTTTTAGAGAAATTATTAGTTTAGTTTGAAATGACATTTGTCATTTTTGCGCTTTTTAAATAAAATTCACGAGTTAATTTGCACATTTACATAAATTTTCTAAATTTAAAAAAAATTATCTTTCTAGCATAACTATTATTCATATTGTAAAATTTTCAGTTGTTTATTAAATGTTACTTATTTCATGGTGACTGGATGTTTGGTAATTTAAGTGTTTTCTTTTTATGAATAAAAATACATTGTTTTTGCATTTACATGTTTCCCCTATTTCAAAAAAGTTACGCATTATGCAAGGTGTATTTTAAACTAAAGCTGTTGCTATTTTATTTTTAGGTAATATTGAAACAAGATCAAACAATCCCCATTTCAGGTCCAGGAATGTTATTTTGAGGTGAGATATATACACAAAATAAATATTATCGATATATTTATTATTGCCTCTATTTTATAGCAAGTTTATAAACTACCTTTCTAAAAATTTTTAGCAGAAATAGTTAATATAAAGCAAGAACAAATCCCATAATAGTTTACAATTATTGTAATAAATTTTCCTTATATTTTATTTTTATAAAACAGCTTTAATTATGATATTTAAAAAATATATTATGCCAAACATTACGTAACATAACAATATTAATATTCTTATTTGGTTTGGCTTCCAATTGTCAGTTATCTTCGTATGATGATAGTGATACATATATGAATGTGTGTTTAACTGCTATGTTTATAGTTTATGAAATTATTGTATTTTAATTGTATGCCTTTCAACAATAACTTCTTATCTTTAAAATTAATGTATAATTATCATAGTAATATTTTGTTTTTATTTAAGGCTGGAGCTAGATCTTTTTGTCAACATATTGCATTGCAAAAGTCAACCTGGTATTAAAACAAGACATAACAAGATCGACATTGTGCTTATTAGACAGAACACTGAAGGGGAATACAGCTGCTTAGAGCACGAGGTAAAATTTCCACTAAAGGTGTTTTATTTATTTGCACATACATCACTGTCAAAATTTGCTATTTTTAACATTTATATATATTGTTAAAATTGTTGCATAAATTTATTAAGCAAAAAAATACTAATCATTTTGTTTACCAATGTATCAACTTATTCTATTTATTTGAAATTGCTTTTGTATTTTATTGTAAAATTGTAACTCTCACGTAAAAAAAAAAATTGCAGACTTATTTTTGTCATTATTATATGTTTTATTTGTAGTTAATCTATTAGTTGTTTGTAGTGTTTTATTTATACATGCTAAATCAGTTCTGATTGTAAAGAAAAGCATGGGAGAACATAGAGGGAGAACATAGAATAGGGATGTATCTCGGTTTTCTCATTGGTACTTTATTATATAAACTAATTTGAGCTAGGCCAGAAACATCTAAACAGACGGGAGACGCATGAACATTTCATTGAACATGTGATTTGATTTCCCTTGTTCTCATATCAGATGCAGGGTGAAGTAATAAGAAAGTATCTTCTAGGGTTCACACTGACCTTAAAAGTCTTTAACAACAGTTTTATTTTAGCATGTCCATAATTAAGGGCTTTTAATTTTGAACTTGGGTCCTCTTAATTTTCGTAAAAATGTTTTTTTGTTTTAATATTGCAGGCACTAAATTAACTTTTTAAACTTACTTACTACAGTAAAAATCGCTTATAATGATGTTCAAAGGACCGTTATAATTTCATCGTTATATCCGAATCACGAAAAATATCGCTTAATAAGAGAGTATTAATACTCACACATACAGAAAAGCTGAAAACGGATATATTTTATGTACTTTATAATGATTTTATCGAATACATATACTAGTTAGGTAAAATTAGTTATGTAAACTGCTATTTTTATGAAGAATGGTCAGTAAGTTTTGTTTGCGTAGATTTGACATTATAATAGGAAATTTTCATAAAATTTCTTATTCTTGCTAACATTGTAGAAGAACCAGGGATATCTTCGCAAATTTCAGGTATTTTTGTTCACGTGCTAATCGCCTGATGCTTGTTTATTGCACAAATTGCCCTTCCTCCATCTTCATTGTGATAAGCGGTTTTTATCAACATAAGACGGTTGAAACTCAATCATTACAGGCGGATTATCCTTATAACCGGCATCATAATATCCGGAAAAATTAACGTGGACTGCTGTAGAAATCCAAACTTCCTTTGCATTTTACATCGTTATATCCGGCATATCGTTATTCCTGGTATCGTTATAAACGGATTTTACTGTAATTGTATATTTAAATGTTTTAATATATTTTTTTATCCTTGTTTTTACATAAAGTTTTAATTCATGTCTGTTTTTTTTTTCTTCCTGTTATGTGTACTTTTTCCTTCTTGATATTAAAAATTGTTCAGGAAGTTTAACTAAATTTATTTTATTAATATAAAATAAAATAATTTGTAATAAACATTAAAAGTGATAGCTTTTTTTAAATACTATATTAAAACAATTATGCTTATAGCTGTGGAAAGTGGTGCTGAGATTTTTGTTATGCATTTCAGAGTGTTACTGGCGTAGTGGAAAGCTTGAAAATTGTGACAAAAGAAAAGTCGGAAGAAATTGCTCGTTTTGCATTTCAGTATGCCGTTGAACATGGACGGAAGAAAGTGACTGCCGTCCACAAAGCCAATATCATGTAAGGAAACAAGGGTTTTAAAAATCTAAATTAAACTTTAAGTTTTTATACTTTATGAAATAGAGTTTGCTTGTGAACTTTTCTCAGTGCCGATGCTTGCCATCCACCATGGGCAGCTGATGTCACACTTACGTTACTGGCCAGAATAAAAACCAGAAGTTGGGGGGGGGGGGGGGGGGCTTTTCAGTAGACTGGTTTGAACATGTGTGACAATGTCTTGTTGATAAACATTCCTGTCCTCTATAGTTTCTGTTGACAAATGGTAAAATTGCACATCAACAAATATTTTGTTATTCTAACCTCATCTTTTTTCTATGTCCAAGTGTTAACCCCAAATATTTGTGGCCACCCTAATACATTCCTGCATAAAAAAATAATAGCTTAATTGAAGTATATTTAAAAGTAGCTCAATGCATTTAAAGTTTTGCATTATAATCCTATATAAATACTACATATAGTACATGTATATTACACATAACATTTGCAAAACTTGAGCGTTTTCCTATTCTTGTTACAAGACATAATGTTAAAAAACTATTAAGTGAAAAACTTCTAACTGGCTGTGGGGAACTAATGGTATGCACGAAATTGCGGTCCAGGTTCAATGCTTGTTCTATGATACGATTTCCAATAACACTGAAATCTACATTGGGGCCTGTATCTTTTAAGAACAAAATATATGAACAGTCTTTGGCCCCAATATTGATTCCAGTATTACTGATGACATGCATCGAACCTGGTCCACAATTTTCCAATCATTGCGCATTTGCAAATTTGCTTCTTCCATTACTTCCCCAAAGCCAGTTGGAAGTTTGGAAACACCTAATAATTTCTCAACAATGTGTCCTGTAACAAAAATATGGAGACTCTCGACTTTTGCATGTATTATGCATGTGTATGTATTATATGCATTGAGCTACCCTTTAATATCTTTCAATTAAGATGACATTTTTTATGTGGGCATGTCTAGCGTGAGTACAAATATTTGGGTTTAGCACTTGAACATTAAAAAAACAGGTCTTTTTTGGAATGTGAGTTCATAGTCACAGGGATTTTTTATGTTTGGCACTGGTCAAATTTGGTACATTAACCCTACATGCATATACTTATTGTTTTTGATAAATTCAATTTATTTCAGGAAATTAGCTGATGGTCTGTTCCTCAAAACCTGTGGGGAGGTCGCTAAAGAGTTTCCACAAATTGAATTCGACAGCATAATTATAGACAACTGTAGTATGCAGGTAATATTCCCTCATACATTTTCCCTAGGAATTTATATTTACTATAAATTCTCCTAAACTTTCTAATTCAGTTTCTTAATGATAAAGTATGTAACTTGCTGGTTTAGTTAGTTGATGTTTGTGATTGTTTCAGCTTGTATCGAATCCTCACCAGTTTGATGTCCTGTTGCTTCCCAATTTGTATGGAAATATATTGAACAATATCGCGTGTGGTCTGGTTGGTGGGCCCGGCATCACCTCAGGGCAAAACTTGGGGCATGAGTACGCTGTTTTTGAAACCGTAAGTATTATTAAGAATCAAATGTTTTTTCTCAATAATGTTACATATTTATAATGAATTATCATTATGTATTGTTTTGATGCATAGTTTAACAATTAAGACAATCTCATATAAAACTTGATAGTTTATAAAATTCTCATTATATATTTAATTTTTTTTACTTCTGAACCCAATGAGGCATTTTCAAATTAACGATAACATTTTTAGCACAATGCACTAATCTAGATACATTTTATAAAATGCATAGATTGAAAAATAAAAATAGTTAAACTACACTGCTCAGAAATTAGTTTTTTTGTGTTGCTCCTTTTTTAAATAAAGATAATATAGTTTTATAATATTAATAATATTTATTATCAAATTATAATGTTAATAATAGTTATTGTATGTTTGTATATAATGTTATGTGCAAAGACAAATTATCAAGTCCATCACTAATTTTCAAATATTGAATATATAGTCATACTATGATTTTAAAAAAATATTTAATATGCTAAAGAATCAACTACTGGTTTTTACGTTTGTGTTTTCGGAAAAGGCTGTGTTACTATTTAACATGGTTCGCATAGTCCTTACAAGTCCTTAAGAACTACTTAATTTAGATAGGTCCTTAATTAAGGGCCCTTTAAGTCCTTAATTTTCGACTAAGGTCCTTAATTTTTGTCAAACATGTTTTTTTTTTACTAATTCACGTGGTGGTATTTTTCTGTGTCTAGCCCGAAATTCTGAGTTTTTTAAATTTTCGAACTCGGAATTCCGGGTGCATAAAAAACATTGAAAATGTAGAATTCCGGATTTTACGTTAATTGTGTCCACACTTTTGACCGTTTTACGTAAGTATAAATCGGCAAGGAGAGAATGTTGTATATGTAATTGTAACTGTATCTGTAACTTTAGAAGTGTAACCGCAACCGTAATGGTTCGCCATGACTGTATTCGAGAATAGACAATAAAACATGGCGCAGTCGAGTCGCACGTGAAACGTGGAAACGAACTTCTTTAAAAATGAACGAAATCGTTTGAAAATATTCGTCTTGCTGACTTAAGTCAAGGACGGGAATCGAATAGATTGATGCCGTTTCGTCTAGGAAGAAATGAATTCCAGTAGTGGTTTCAAAACACCGAAGTGTTTGAGCCTAGACGGGAACTTAAGTGAGGAATAGCGCCGATGGAAACAAAACCTTCTCATCTTTATGAAGGCCGCCGGTCATGGAGAAAAAACCAAAGAAGTGCAGCTAGCCATTCTGCTTAATGTGATTGGTGAGGAAGCTGTTGAACTTTTTAATACGTTTGAACTCTCAGAAAATGATCGGAGTGACTATGATAAAGTGCTTGCAGCATTTGAACAGTATGCAGCTCCACGACGGAACGTTGTGGTTGAAAGGTACTTATTTAACAGTAAATGTCAAGGAGAAGCCGAAAGTTTTGATTCATTTTTTACAGAACTGAAAAAATTAGTTCGGAACTGTGAGTTTGGTGAGCAGACTGACAGCGTATTACGAGACAGAATTGTCTTGGGTGTTCAGGATAAATCGCTCCAACAGTGGATGCTGCGAGAAAAAGAACTTAATTTATCTAAGGCCTGTGAAATAGCTCGAGCAGCGGGATTAAGTAAATCTCAAGCTGAAACTCTACAAGGAAGCAGAACTGTGAATGCTCTGAAACCAAAAGCGAAACAGAAGCCTATCGATTCAGACCATAATGGGATGAAGAAACATTCGGATAAAAACTGGAATAACTATTGTTATTTGTGCAAGAAGTGCCATACAAGTCACGAAAAAGCTAATTGTCCAGCTTACGGAAAAATATGCAGGAACTGCAATGGTGTGAATCACTTTAAAGTCGGATGCCCGTTACCGGTTAAAGTAAACAAGAGAAGCTTCAAAAGGGTTGCCGAAGTCCAAAATTAGGGTTCAGTGAGCTCTGAAAATCAAGATAGTGGCCAAGTATTCTACATAGGCAGTGTTAATAGTGGTAATTCTAGTGTAAAAGAGTGGACTCAGCTTGTTGAAGTTGGAAATAAACAGGTGTTATTTAAGTTGGATACCGGTGCTGAGGTAAATACCTGTTCAATAAATATGTTGGATCTTAATGATGTTAAATTAAGTGCTAGTAACATTATGCTAGAAGCGTATGGTGGTACTAAAATTAAGCCTTTAGGTAGTGCCTTAAGTGTAAAGTAAATAATGTAGCTAAAATTTTAAATTTTGTGGTAGTAGAACCAAAAATTTGTGATAAACCTCTGTTAGGGTTATCTGGGTGTATAGACCTAGGTTTGGTAAACAGCAATTTTGTGCATAATACAACCGATCCTAAAGATAGGTTTATTAATGATAATATTGATGTGTTTGAAGGAGTTGGTAAATCTAACATGAAATGTGTAATTAAAGTAGATGAAACTGTCACGCCAGTTGTTAGACCCCCAAGAAGGGTTCCAGAAACATTAAAACTTAAATTAAAAGATAAGTTAGATCAACTGGTTCAAAGTGATATAATTGCTAAAGTAGACTATCCTGAAGGATGGGTCAGTAATATTGTGTTAGTAGAAAAAACAGATGGGTATATAAGATTGTGTTTGGATCCACATGATCTAAATAAAGCCATAAAACGTGAGTATGTTTTAATACCAACTGTCAAAGAATTAATACCAAAATTGAGTAAAAAATCTGTTTTTACTGTTCTTGATGTAAAAGATGGATTTTATCATGTAGAATTAGAAGAAAATTCTAGTGAATTATGCAAGTTTAGTACACCTTTTGGTTGCTATAAATTTTTAAGACTTCCATTTGGTATTAGAAATGCTCCTGAATACTTTCAAAAGTTTAATGAAAGAAACTTTGGTGACATTCCTGGTGTATTGGTTTATTTTGATGATTTGTTAATTGCAGGTGAAAATAAAGAGCAGCATGATAAAATATTAAATCAGGTAATTCAAAGGGCTAGGGATGTAAACATAAAATTTAATCCTAATAAATTGCAGTATTGTGTTCCTGAGGTTAAATATCTGGGGCATGTGTTTAATAAATTTGGTATGAAACCTGACCCAGAACAAGTAAAAGCTATCTTAAGCATTGAAATACCCACTAATAAAAAACAATTGCAGAGTATTTTAGGAGTATTTCTAAAACTAAAACTGATCCCATTTTAAGTGAAATTGTAAATCTATTTAAAAATGGATGGCCTGATACTAAAGAAAGCCTTCCTGAAAATGTGAAGTTTTATTTTAAGTTTAAAAATGATTTATTTGTAGATGATGATATTGTATTTCTTAATGAAAAAATTGTAGTTCCAGCAGAAATGCGTAAGGAAATGTTGTCAATTCTACATGAGGGTCATTTTGGTATGGAAAAAACAAAATCTAGAGCCAGACAACTTTTGTACTGGCCAGGAATGGCAAATGATATTGAAAATGTAGTAGCTAAGTGTACTGAGTGTGAGAGGTATAAACAAAGTAATACTAAAGAGCCTTTAATTCCCCATGATATCCCAGATTTACCTTTTGAGAAAATTGGAATGGATATTTTACAACATGGTGGGAAAGATTATTTGGTTGTCATAGATTATCTCTCTAAATGGGTTGAGCTGCTAGTTTTAAACAACAAACGTGCTAGCGAGGTAATTAATAAGCTAAAAGGAATTTTTGCCTGTCATGGGATTCCTAGAACTAGTGTATCAGATAATATGCCTTTTAATTCTTTTGAGTTTAAAAAGTTTGCTCAAGAGTGGGATTTTGAAGTACTTACTAGTAGTCCCACATTTCCTCAATCAAATGGTCAGGCGGAAAGCGCTGTAAAAATAGCTAAAAACATTCTAAGGAATTGTAAGGGAAATGTGGAAATTGCTTTACTGGATTATAGGAATTCCCCAATTAAAGGTTTAGAAATTTCTCCCTCCCAAATCTTAATGAGTAGAAGGGTTAAAACTAAAATTCCTGTAAGTAAGAATTTACTTGTTCCTGAAGTACAGCTTAACGTAAAACAGCAGATTATGAAAAAACAAAAAGATTTTAAATCTTATTATGATAGAACTTCAAGACCTCTTCCTGAGTTAACGCCTAATCAAAATGTCTTAATTCAAAATCGTAAAGATTGGGAACCAGGTAAAATAATTAAGTCTGCTGATACTCCTAGATCCTATTATGTAAGAAATGAGGAAAACACTCTGTTAAGGAGAAATCGTGTGCATTTGCGACCATCTGCAAATAGCCCTAACTTTCAGGTGAATGATGAAAATACTGTGTGTAATGAAAGTGTGCCTGATTCTGATATGTGTAAGACAAGAGATGTGGTTGATCATCAACCTGGGTATCAAGTAACCAGGTATGGGAGAATTGTAAAACCTCCTGATCGATTGCAAGTATCATAAGTGTGTTGTTTCATTGTAATGTTTTAACTGTGAAATTGTTTTTCCAATGTAATATTTTTAAGAACTTTTTATATGTTTTAAATTTTAAAAAATGAAAAGGGGAGATGTTGTATATGTAATTGTAACTGTACCTGTAACTTTAGAAGTGTAACCGCAACCGTAATGGTTCGCCATGACTGTATTCGAGAATAGACAATAAAACAGAGAAAGGCGTGAATAGACGTATTTAGTGTCAGAAAAAAAATTTAACTTTTGATATCTTTTGTTCGATTTTTTAGTCAGTGGTATTTCATTATAATACACGACACTTCATCGTTGGAAAATCTCAGTTCATTTTTTGTGAAGAATCGATACACTCTAGAAAAACAAGGAAGTTCAGAAGAATGTAGCATCTTTAAGGGATGGGAATTCTGCGCCAGAGTTTGCCGGAAGTGATATCCTGTGGCAACTTGCTACATGTGATTATGTACCAATTTTGCGGCAAACAATATGTGATTCTCCGTTAACGGCGCTATAAAATTTAAGAGGTCCTTGAAAATTATCGAGAGGTCCTTAAAAAGTCCTTAAGAACTTCTTAATTTTTACTTTTGAAAATTTGTAGGAACCATGTTTAAAGAAAAAAACTTTATTATATTGATTAATACAATCTTTCATATTTCAGGGTTCAAGAAACACAGGGAAAGGAATTGCAGGGAAGAATATTGCAAATCCTGTTGCTATGCTGAATGCAAGTGTAGATCTCTTGGAGTATTTGGGGTGAGCTATATGATATCTTTGAGTACTATAATGCCATACGATAAATTTTGATTGCATCCAGTGGCAGATTTAACAGGCGGCAAATGGACAGTTGCCGCCTGGGCCCCTTGCCTTGAGTCCATTTGGGCCCCCCTTGACTCCAGAAATGAAAAAAGGATAGGAACAAAAATAATTCTTCAATGTTTTAGCATGTTTTATTAAACAGATTACTGTATTTTTCTGTATGGCTTCCCTTGCGCTTTCTCATACGAATAGATAGGGGTCCTTCTTCGACTGGCCGGGGCCCACACCTTTTTACAGGGCCGATTACCGAAAAGTCCTGTGGAGATAGTTCTTACTCTTCACATTTCAGAGAAGCCCTCAAATCCTCTACAAGCAAATTCGGGGCCCTGCGCATGGCCCCTTAGCAGACACAAGACCCTGTGCAAATGTAACAGCGGGACACCTTGAACTATAATATAAATTTAAGATTTATAATATTTTTACTAGATTTTAAGATTCTTATTATTTTGTGGAGGCACTAAAGAAAATGATACTCGAAAATTAAACCCACACATTTTAGGTGCATATAAACGTACAAGATCAGTATTTTCTTATCATTATTTTAAATATTTATTTTTAAATTAAAAACTGTTGCAAAACAGTGTAATATAAATAATATTAAACAATAACAAATTATTTTAGAATGAAAAAAAGTTTGTTGTTATCGGTGCGGTTCCTTGTGTGAAGGCACCGGTAGCACACCCCTACGGGCAGTCCTGCTCGCATATACTATAAAAACATAACGTCTTTTATTAAAATATAAATCCAACGTTAAAATACGCAATAAAAATCCATATAATCCGGACATGTTTCGGGAGATACATCTCCCTTCATCAGCAGAAAATGAACAGTCTGTGTGTCCCCCAGTATAGTTTTTGTACGTCTCATAGACACCGAAACCTCCTTCCCCCATGTCACGATGCAATAGTCCCACATGATAAACTCCTTCCCTCAAGGGTACCTGAAGTAAATTGAAAACTGGGCCCCTCGAAAGCTTTGCCGCCTGTGCCTTTTCTCTTAAATCCGCCACTGATTGCATCATTTTTAGGATCTCAAACATTTGTAGACAATTTAACAATTTTTTTTTTAATAAATTTTGTGTTTTGAAAATAATTATACAATTGTTATTTTATATAAGAGTGCAATGATTATTTTATTGTTATTTTACTGAAATCATGAAGGCTTGATAATATTAGATATTTTCTCAATTAATTTGTGTTCTGTTATCTATTTTTGAGTATATCTATTCCTTTTAAGGCAACTATTTTTTAGTATATTGAGATAAGTTTACATTAATGTTATTGTACTTAATATTTTAATTGAGTTTTGCAATATTTTTATAACTTGTGTATATTCTATTATTTATAGACTTAAGAAGCATGCTAAAATCATTGGAGATGCCATTTATCAAACTGTGAATGTTGATAAGGTAAATTTTTTTTGACATTGCTTCACATTCTTGTGGCTATTATTAATTTTTGATTTAAAAAACTTATAAGGTCTAATATTTTTGAACCAAAATAATATGTTGAAAATATTTGTTAGCATTTAATATTTTTAAAATGTTCTCTCTTAGATTCATACACCAGATCTTGGGGGTGCTGCTCGAACATCTGATGTCATTGAAAATGTCCTTAAAATCGTGCAAGATAAAACCCAAATATAAATGTCTTTGTGTCTTAATTTAAGGTAACTTGTGTACTTGTGAAAGGAAAAGCGTATTTATGTAGAGTTCATGCCTGAAAAAAATCTGTGATTTTTGTATAGATAGTGTTTCTTCTTGCAAATTCTCTTTGTATAAATCAATATTTTCTTAAGTAATCTAGGTAAGACATGTTATACATTTGTAGATATATGAATTAGTTAACTTTGAAAAATTATACTATACTATTTCTGGAAAATTAAATATGGATCTTTTCAAATATGCTCACTGTGATTTTAAAAGGCATTTATTAAATAAAATCATAGATAATCATAATAAGAATCAAATTATTAAATAAAATCATATTTCAAATTAGTATTATATTGTTACAACGTCTTGATAAAATAGATAAAATTTATAATTAATCAACTATATTATGTATCTGCAGGATGGTCATAAATTGTAGAGCCATGGTCGTTGTTTGGCTATATATCATATTTAGCTGTATTAACATAATAAACGTTATTTTTGACCAATTACCTTGCATAGATTTTAAACAAGATGCGTAGTAGCAACAAAGTAATTTAAGTACCGTAGTAAGTGCCAAATAATGACCATTGCCCAACAACTTGTGACCATCCTGCATATTAAAATTGAGTAGTTATAAAAATGTTATAACAGTTAATGTGCTTTTCTTTTCACTAATTTATTTTGTGTTGTAATATTTTAGAAACGTTATGTATCACTATAAGTTTTATTGTATAAATATAATTCCTTATAATTAATGCATTTAAATCAGATGAAACTATTTTAGTGACATCACATGTTTTGTATTAATATACTAGTACAATCAATTCTTGTAATAATATATTGGATTCTTCAGATAAATATTTGCTCTCTTCACCTCTGAGCATTGGGAATTGAGTGATTATATAGGTGCTTGAATCTTTCATTTCAAATTATAGCTAGTAATGAATATTTGTTGAAATTTCTTTAATATGAACTTTATTTTCAATATTAAATGGACATAAATTTATTTCACCGCATATTGAGGTGGATAGAATTGAGTTGTGTTCTGTGAAAAATTGGTAAATGAAAATTAGTTAAAAAGTTAGTAAAACTTAAAAAGTTATGGAAAAGTGTTTTTCAAATTTTGTATTTTATTTATTATTAGGTGTCTATTTTTTTCTTCTTCTTGTTATTCACATGTTTTTCTTTTTATCGTAAAAAAGGTAAATTTGTAAAAATGTCAATATCGCAATTTTCTACGCTTTGCTAGGTTACTATCCACAAAAACTTAATTGTTACAAGCTTCGATATGAATCTAAAAAAAAAGTTAATTTATTTAAAAAAAAGAATTTCTGGAGAAGTAATGGAAATTTTGCCTTAATTCAATTCCCAATAAACTTCTAGCTAAAATTAAACAACCACAAAAGTATGTCAAGTGATTGATTAATAATATGAGTTTAAAGTCAAACATGTTTGTACTCAGGGTTTGAATGTATCAAAAGCCTTAAGTAGCATTTTGTTTTCATTGAATATTTTTAAGGGCCCTTTTAAAGTACTTAAAAACCCCTATTTTTATCTTTATTTTATGTAAAAAAAAATAAGGTTCTAAGAAAAGGGGTTGTAATTCTTTGTTTTTAATTTTTTATGCAATTTATTTCTGAAAGTATATATATATTTTTCCTTTTGTAAAGCTTATCTCTTAGTACATTATTTGTTGAAAGTTCTAGCCTAGAAAATGTTGTTACTGTCACTTTGAGCAGGTTTTATAATCTTTTTTAGAATTTCATGTTCAATTTTGATATTTTTGTCAGTGTATTGATGAATTTATTACACGAGACTCATCTATTTGCGTAATTGTTTTATTTTTTATATTTTACCATGCTTATTTTTTATATTCACAATCTTTTTTAATGATAGCTAATGAATTGTAAATTTTTAAGTTAGTTTAGATTTTTTTATATCCTTGCAAAATTATTTATATCCTAAGATAGAAATATTTAAAAAAAAAAAAGGCTAAAAATCTTTTAGTTTAACGTTTTTGTTATGTGAGAATTTACTTTTTTAGTTACTGAATGAATTTATATAGTAGCATTTGAAATGTTATGAAAATCTCAATATATTTTTTATATTATTTTTTTAAATATGGCATAATGATTGTCCTGAATAATATAATTTTATTTTTAGAAAACTTGCAAAATGTCACATTTAACAACTTAATTTATATAGTGTGTATTTGTAACGTTTTGTTTATATAAATACTTTTTTGGCAGCTAAGAGTTAAATAATTTTGTTTATATCATATAAGGTGCATAATCTTCTAATTTATGAAATGATTTTAAAATGATGAAAATATGAAAATGTTTTGATGATAAAAATCTATATCTTGTTGTTGTGATTTTAATATGATTCTCAGTTGCAAAAATCATACATACTTAATGTTAATGAATTATTTTTTAAAAGTTAGCAGGTTATTTTTATTTAATAGATTTGTTATAAAATTAAATAATCAGGTGTTTTTCATGGAATTTGTTAATTTTGAAAATATGTATTGTATGTATTTTTTAAAATTCATGAAAATTTAAATTTTTGAGCACTACATAAAATTACAGTTAAAATTGTCAGTTTAATTTTTCTTTTAAAAAAAAAGAAAGAATTTTGCAAGATATTTAAGAGATTCCTATCTATTACACATTTCATTGTGTTAATCTTGATATTTGTATATTTTATAAGAAGCTTTGCTTTCCTTTTTAAGACAATTTGACCTTATCAACTTTGATACGATTATTTTCGCAATTTTAACAGTTTAATGAAAGAAAGTCTCTGTATTCTTTTCTCAATTGAATTCTGTATTATTATTTTTAATTTAAAACTTCTGTATTATTATTTTTAATTTAAAAACTTGTACCAAGTTCAATTTGAGTTTTCTCGAAAGTATTCATTTGTTGCATGCATGTTCCAATGCAGTGTCCGTTCCGAGATCTAATTTAAGTTTCATATTATAAGTTAGGCAATTTCTAATCTTCAATCGTGAACCTATATTGAAAATGGATTTATTTTGTTCATAGATAACCTTTTTCTACGCAGACAAAACTGTTCATTTGTTATATTAATGTATTCCTCAGGCGTTTTCAAGAAACTTTAAATTGCTTTAATTAATAATGGAAATGAATTATTTCTTGTAACTTTACATACGGATCGATGGCATTTTATCTCGAAAACCACCCACAAAAACCATTCGTCTGCCCAGTTTATAACATGGTTTCTCATGCTAAAGTTTCTGGAATCAGTCAAATTTTAACTTTTCATAGCTATTCTTTTAATGTTTGTAACCCACACTAATCTGCAGACAATAAGCACATAATATTGTTGCCGAATATTTAAATCTAGCCAAATAATACAAGTTATAATAAAATATTGTAGACGACTGAAACCTTTACTATTGGACATATTGGCTGCCAAGTTGTAAAACCCCAAAACAAGGTTCTGAAATAAGAGCATTTAAATTGTGCAACAGTTTTGGCTATGATGTTAACTGGAATTACATTTATTGCATTATTGGACAACTCTTTGAACTAAAATCCATTCCACTTAGCCAAATTATAGATTTAGCTGCATAGTAATGAATAATGGTAGTTCTTTTTGGGGATTTAAAACACTTGGCAGCCAACTCGCCCATTTTTTAAATCTTCTACTTAATGTGTTTGTTGTGAGTTGATTTTGTTTAATGTTGTATTCAACACAGTTTTGTAAATAAGAGTATATAAGTGTTTAAGTGGGAAATGGATATCTTTTGAAATATAGCTATTTATCCGTGTTTTATAAATGTTTTGCCAACAAAATGCCAGTTGTAAATGTTTAAAAAATATATCAATGTATAGTTATTGCTACAACTTTTTAAGTGTATAGTTTTATTGGTATTGCATTAAAAATAATTATTCAGGCAGGAATAAATGTTGGAATCGTTCAATATTTGTGTGCTTAAATTTGAAGTGTCTAACCATGTGTGGAGGTTTTCTAATGTTTTATTCAGCGATTTAACATTCAATGATTTGGAAAGTAGATTCGGATTGTTGTGGTTTTAATTAATTGCTTTTGTAATCGAGAAATGTGTATCAAGAATGTCAACTTTGTTATATGTGCCATTTTGAATTTTGTGTCTAAGAGAAGAATACAGTGTTGCAGTTTTGATTGTATGTTAGGTTTAAATTAAAATAAAATGTATATGATACTGGAGTTAATTTATCTATTATAATAAGAGTCTGTCTGTAACACGCAAAACCCCTACTTCCTGTCCATGGAACAGTCCGAAATTTTCAACATAAGTACAATGCAACCTCTGCACCTGAAAGCCATAATTTAAAAATTTTAATTTGTTATTTCTTAATTAATATTTAAAATTTCCATCCATAAGAAATCGTAGCACCGTAGTGAGGGTATACGTGGCGCCATCTATGTTTGGTTTCTGTAGTTTTTTCTGTTTTGCTAATCTGTTTTGTGTAGGTCACTCAAAATTATTTCAGATATTTTTTCTTTATTTTTATTGCCTTTCTTTAACTTTTTTTTGTTAGAAAAAAAAATTCTCTTTATTAAATTTCCGTGAAAATGAATTTAATATTTTTATATTAATTATATATAAACTATTAACACTGATCAATATGACTTATTCTTTTTCAATAACTTTATTTGCAGGACTTTTTTTTTTAATTAAATAGTAGAAATACTGGTATTTTATTTTACTTCATTGATTTTTTATGAAGTATAAGGTGAAACAAAATTATACTTCCCCTAATTATATTAGGGGAAGGGTCGAGGGTTCCAAAACTTATTGTCCTCTTATTTTCTCAACTCTTATTTCACTCTCTTGCAACTCTTATTTTTTAATCTATATGCCTTAGCGGGTTCCAAGCGAAGCGGCACCATACAGCTAGTTACAAATATTTTATATTTATTTTCTGAGATTGAAAGGAAGGTGAAATCCGCTTTTTCTTGCAAGAGAAGGGTTTGCATACTGGGACTGACATCAATTATAATCAGATGACCGTTATTAATTAAAGCTTATTGTACCACAGTCGTCGTACCTTTAATGCTAGCCGCGCACTTGCAACTATCGGACGTGCAGCCAAATTATTTAGTTGCGTGTCTGACTAACTACTTAATTGCATGGAAATTGAAAACTCAAATTGCATCCGCCCACTGAGCAACTTATAATTGCACAAAATGTCCTTTCGCCACAGCGCTAACAGTTTTGTCAAATAGCCGCCGATTTTGTACGATTTGGGGGTGGTAGACCAAGTTTAAGGATTTTTCATTTTGACAATTGCAAAAACTGAGACATGGCAGCCCAGAGTTGGACGCAGGACCGCTTCATCAGACTTTCTAAAAGCCAAACAGAGTTTTTTAATCAACGACAAATGTTTGATTGGCTATATTTCATTTGTATAGAATATTTGTTTAGAGGACTTTGTTACATAAAAAGTCGGCATTATTTTGCTCTTTTTAATTATAAGCCTTATTTCCTACCAAACAAGACCAAATTTATGTCAGAAACGCTGTTTGTCACGGAGTTATAGCGTCGGAATGCACCCTTTTAAAAGCGTTCCTACTATGATACCTGTAAGAGGCTGATTTTAAAGACGTTTCACTTCAAAAGTAAAAACATAAGAAATTCATTTAAACTGTGAAATTCCCATCTTGCGTATTGTTCTTCGATGAGCGCCGGGCCCAATGCGGTAACACGCGTCGCACCCCTGGTTGGATGCAATTAAATAATCGCTCCCAGTTGGCGCGTGATTTTTTTAGTTGCTCAGGTGATTAAATGTTGCTAGTGCGCCATTAACATAACCTTACCATTTTTTAAAAATAATATATTTAAAAAAATAGGGAAAACCGACTGTAAGGAAAATGCAATAAAAATTAAAAAATAATTTATAATTTTACGAACAAGTTAAAAAATTTAATTATTTAATCAATGTTATACTTAATTACAACTTTTTCTAAATCAGTGCTAAAAGTTTGGTATGTTTTTTGTAAATTGGCACCAACTTCAAAAAGTTGTAAAAAGTATAAAATTGATATTAAATAATTCGATTTTTTCAACTTGGTCGTAAAATTAAAATTGTTTTTTTTTTACTTTTTAGCGCTTTTTTTTTTTAAGTCGATATATTTTTATTTAATATTATTACCCCCCCCCCCCTTTTTTTTTGTTTAGTTTTTAATTTTACAGGAGGCATCGGCGCATGTTATTATTCACAAAGATATTCAAGTTGTTACTCACATTTTTTCACGTCTCGGATCCGATTTATTAAATGCCGGGTGAACAAAAATATATTGTCTCAAAAATGTATATTCCATGCTATTAAATACCGGGTAAATTAAATGTCTTAGTTGCACAATCTTTATTCAACAATCAAAATATTTTGAAATCGAGGAAATTATTTAAAAAAAAGTTCGTTTAATCGATATTTCAAGATATATAAAAGCCGGATGGCAACCGATTTTTTATATAAAAAAAAATAGTAAATGGGATTTTTCTCTATCTAACAAAAGAATTTTCGAAAGTGCACAATATATTTTTTTCAAACGGTCCGGTTAATTGAGAATTCCGAATTGTTAAATGCCGGATAACCGGATATTTGTTTTCAATAGGTGCCCAAGTGAGACATCCCTTATCCAACAAAAAAGGAATTTTCCAAATATCTGAATTGGAACAGAAACCTTGCGCGAACATACATAACAGTCGAATTGATAACTGTTCTCCTTTGGCGGTTTTGTTTGGCGCGCTTTTCAGTCGTTTAAAAATGGTTGTAGTCTATTCCTTGTAACCTATAATCAACTCGGATTTAACTAACTCAGTTTGAACCGAAGCGTCTCAACTCGTATTTGAAGTAGAAAATGCAGCTTCAATAATTTAACATTCGATAAAAGTTTTATTTAGTTCTTTGGTACTTAGTTTCAATTAAACTCGTGAAGAACGAGTATTTCTTCAAATATTTCTATATGTGGCATCATTAACTACGTCACTTATTTATTGACACAAGACAATTTCTATTTGAGTAAGTGTTTTTACTTAAGATTGATTGTTAATAGTTCTTGCCTTTTTAATGTCTTATTTAGATTAGTTAGACAGTTCATATAGATTAAAAAACAATTGTTTCTTTTGGTATTTCATTTAAAATCTTTTCACATCGAAAAATAACGTGTGTAGCGGGTTTCGCCAAATTCCGCAGGTACTCTTCGTTGAATTTCTATGAAACTTTAAATCTATAAGTAATTTCATAAGTGTTTAAGATAAACTAACATTGCATCTTTAGTCAGACATCAAAGAAAAAGTAGTAATTAAACTCTTAAAAAATATCTACTACCAATGACATACTACCAATACTACCAATGGCCCCAAAAAATTATTTCGTTCACAACGTATATTTTTAATGCTATAAAAATTGTGTCGGTTGAACTATTATAAACACTGTATCGATAAATTTAACAAAGCACTGTGATTAAGATGCTTAATTTGAGGTAATCAGTAGGACTTTATTAATGCTAGAACAAAATATCCTCTTCTGAATATGTCATTTGCCGAAGCATATTAGAGTTATAATTCTGCAGAGTTATTTTCATAACTTCCCCAAGTTGTATAAATTTAGAAGTACATTGTATCGGCGGAAATCCGAACCAGATCGAATATGCTTCGGTGAATGACATTTTCAACAGCGGCCATTTATTTTGGCGATATTAAAGTATTGATTGTCCCAGATTTAGCACCTTTATCTTGCGTTCCTTATTGAAGAAATATAAAGACATTTTGAATATGTTTCTAATAATTTGAGCGAATTCTGCTAAACTAAAGAATAAGATTACAGACTAACTTTCTTTAAATATTTTTATTGCCTTTCTAATAATTCATTTATTCAGAAATTTTATCGGTATCTCAACTTATACTTTCAGAATTAAGCGAATAAATTGAAATTTTAATTTGGAAATGAAGACGGGGGTGTAAGAAACAGACAGCCCCAGTTTTCAAAATTGTTTAGGGTAGACTCCACCAACCTTGTAAGCCATCAAGCCTGATGTTTGTCATCAAAATTTGTATATCAAACATTAAACTGTTGATGTCACTTTTAAACAAGTAGCTGGAGCTATTTTCAAGGCTTACTTAAAGAGTGTATATAAATGACACTGCCATTATTGCGCAAGTTTGCCAATTTGAACTGAAAGCTCATTTGCTGACACAGATTTAGACCACTTAAAATAGCCTTAGAATTGTGGCTGCAAGAACCAGACAGCTTCACTTTTATTATGAATTATACTTTTTCACTTCACTATTGGAATTGAGATTTTATTGCATTGTGTTCCTGCTCATTCCAGTGGTCTGTCTGTTATACTTTTTGGGATTGCAATGCAATGACGGCCTTCGGTCATTTTCCTGGATGCCTTAGGGCGGGACAGGGTACAAAAAATTTTTTCATTTATTTTTATAAAGAAAAAAAATCCTCTATTGACTGGTGCAAGAACCAGAATGCTCTATGCAATGGCTGTAGAGATATATAAAGAAGAAATACCTGTGTTTTTTTTTATCATACTTTGCAAAAAATCTACAGAGTTCTTCGTCCGTCCAGAATCATTCCGTAAACTGGAGCTGTCTGGTTTTTACACCCATGTCTTCAATTACTAATTCAAGAATTTGTCATTTACATTCGTATCTACGTAGTGGGCAATGCAACCTGGACATCGTTGCGCGGGAGAACCCAGCAGACCCACGGGCCACACAGAAGCATGTTCTTTCTACCCACTTCCTACAGACCCCCTTCCTTGCCACAACGCTGCATACGATGCTTCCTGCCTTCCAGACGATTTCTATGGTCCCTACAAAGACTTCAATCCTCCTGGTGACAGAAATCCCGCCGCTGGAGAGGCCATCTGGGGTGACGTACCATATCTACCATCATACCAGGATCCTGCATTATCCCAGTCCCATCCATCTGGGCCACCCGATAACCTGTTTACCAGAGGACCCTTCTACAAGGGCGTCAGCGAAACCCACGACGAGTTCCGCAATCCAGGAGGTTTCCAGCCCAAAAAATTCAACGAGTTTGTTCGCCATTACGAAGAACCCGGTCTGAAGTTCGATAAAAGCATCACCCAAACCGATTTCGGGCCTCCATATCCCAGAATGCCTAGGGACAGATCGCCTTCATTGACACAATCAGCGGATTCGAAGATTTCCAAGCCAGTGCAGAACCTCCACGCCAAGGAATACGAGCGTAGATCGTCAGAGCCTGAGGTGTATTTCGTCGATGTGGAACCTAAATGGAACTTGACCACTGAGGCTTCGGATAATTACGTTTGTTTCCAGAGACCGAAGGTGAAGAACCAGTTGAGGGATTTGAAGCCAGTCAGGGATGAGGTTTTTCTGGAGCGAGTGAGGGAGACACATGAGTATTGTCCGTATGGTTTGCCCCACGAGTTCTTTTGTGACGTCAACAAATGTGGAAGAAATAAGGTTTTGACAAAGAAGGAGATATGCACTGATACGGAAAGGGAACCGTGGTTGCTGTATCCGAAAAATTATTCTTTTCCGAATGGATATTTGATTCTGCCTAGTGATTGCCGAAATCAACAAGAGGGTTGAATTTGTAATGGTTGTTTGCAAATTTGGATAAAATTTATTTTGATTATCAGAAAAGTTGTTGCTGATTTCGAACGATTAAGTTTTAGACAATTTTAAAATTAAATTATTTTATTTAAACTTAGAAGACTATATTTAGAATTTTAGCAAATAAAAAAAAATCGAGAATGTTGCAATTTATTGGATACAGTATCTTCTAAAACAATTTAGATGGACGTCCGAAAATTTGTAGAAATTCGGTTATCCTTATTGTACCAAGTTCTCGGGAAGAACGATTGTAGTACGTCAAAGAAAAATTCTTAAAAAGAACAGAATGCTGCTCTGTATTTTATCGACATGACACTTTTACTCTCTCGATTTTTATCTCGATTACACTTCCGATATTTATCGACATGACATTTTTATTTTTCGCAATCTATAGAATCACTCAAGACGGACCGTCATCGTACTTCCCCTGTACCCACATATAAAAAAAGAAGATTTGAAAATAAAAAAAAAGTACTAAGTATTCAATTCTACAGAAATGCATTCGACATTTAAAGAGTTTTTGGGATAAATGCACTGTTAAAAATTCATGCCCATTTTTGCATAAACTTACATAATTTTTTAGAAATAATAAATGGTAAATATGAAGATAAACTAGCTATTCCGCTTGCTGCCTCCTGTTAAGCTTTGCAAGGTTTTACACGCATCAACAACTAATTTCCTATCGATTTTTGGTTTGGTTTTGGTTAATTAACGTCGCACTACAGTTGCACAGTGGGCTATTGGCGACGGTTCGGGGCCTATCTCGAAAGAAAGGCTCGGGAACGATGCCTCGTATTTTTAACCATGGTCAGATGACGAGGACAACACCTAAGCTGGCACCCAACGCCTTCAATAGACGTCGGGATTTTGGATCAGATTTATTGTGCACCAGTCCCGTATACACGCCGTTAATTTTTTGTGGATGTTCTGGACGACATTCTAGTATTTTGGTAGCGAAGTTGGCAAACCTCCGATCGCAATATCACTATTTTTTACTATTCTTTAGTCTAGAATTTCCTATCGAACGAAATCAAATTAATGTCAATTTTATTTCTCACGGTTGGTTAAATTAACGTCTCTTACTGATAAACAATAGGCTATTGATGACGGTTCGGTCGATCTCCCGAAGGAAATACTCGGGAACTAAGATTATATGACGAGGACAATCGAGCTAGCACCCTCCACAACGTAAATAGACGTGAGGACATTAAACTACGCCCAATTTAATGAGCAGAGGTCCCCTCTATACGGCGAATTACTTTCGGTAGTGAAAGGAACGAATCTGACAACCCTCCGATTACAAGATCGCTACACACATGCCGGCAATCGAACCCGTGACTTCACTAGTGTTAAGTCCAACACTCTTACCATTCAACCATCCACAGATTTATAGTGACAAAACGGATCATCATAAAATCACAAAAAAAGTATTTTTATCCTGATATCCCATGTACTTGGTTTTAAAGAAACTTCACGGCAAAATGTATTGTGTGCACTGTAAAAAAAAAGATACTAAAGAATGAGTACCTGAACCTACTCGTTTGTCTTTGAGTACAATTGCATCGTAAATGAGCGATGACATACTAAAATTAAAGTAACCACACTTTCTCAAAAATAAGCAATGTGATTTCATATTGCTAATCTTATAGCTTCTGTTCAAGCCATCTTAACAAAGCGACCTGACAAACTTAAAACAGTTGTCAGAAGATGATTTTCCACATTAATTGATGTCGATTGCTTAAATGGAAACTCTGAGTTATTACAACTGAATTATTTTACTAAACGTTCTGTTGTTACACCTTTATAATATTTCTTCTGTTTATAACTTCTTCAAGTAGCCCTGATAGTTTAACGCATAGGGTTCTGGACTGCTGTGCCTGAGGATCTGGGTGCGATTCCCGTTAAGTATTGGTTGTAATTGAAGATATTTATTGACAGTGATTTATGAAGGCATCCTATGTAGACTAACATTTGCTCTCTTTTATTCATTTTTGCTCATTGTACTCATTTTTAAGTACATATCTTATTTAGAATTGAAACATGTATTCGGAACCATGATAAGCATCGAATGTATTCAAAAATGAGTAAATTTTACTTATTTTTGAGTAACTATTTTTAACAGTGTGTGAGTTAATTGTTTTCCTAAATTTCTTCAATATGGAATTTTTTATTGCTTCTTGAAATACTAATGGGATTTATGTTTCTAATTTCAATTATTAAGAATATAGGTTTCAGCGATAAAAATCTGATAAAAACACGGATTGAAATATTCTCGATAACGTCGACAATTCCAATGGTGTTCCAGTAACATGCACTGAGCTAGAATACAAGCGCTGGAGTGAGGACTGTCATTGAGCAACAATGTATTTTACCGTGCCGCGCGGATGCATACAACTGGGAAGAAAGATTGAGAAAACATTCGTCCTTGGCTATCGTCTCACGTGACGTCACAGAAATGTTTAAAACTGTTTTTTTCGGTGCCTTTTATCTTCTTTTTCTTGTAAGTAAGTATAGAAAAACATTAAATATGTAACATTTAATGTATTTTTGAAAGTCAGATATGCGTTTTTAAATCTACGCAAATCTATGCAGAAGAACTATTTTTTCTACCTTCGCTCAAAGAGGAGTAAAGAGGTCGGCAACGCTTCGTCCTCACTCCAGTTATTATTATTCTAGGAGCTCAGTGTTAACATGTTGATAAATTTGTTTCCTTTGAAAATCTCGAGATTTCTCGTTTAAAACGAAACAAAAAGCTTCAACGTTATTGAAATTCTAGAAGTCTAAGGAAAAAAACCCGACAGATTTGAAATTGAATCTGTTATTGAAAAAGGTTTTTCCCCCAGGTTTGTCGAAAAGAAATAATATACATACAACTGTATTTTATCCTTTTCTGAAATGCCTCTCGCTTTAGATACGTATATTTTTTTTTATTTGAATTCTATTTCGTTATTGGTAACTTTTCATATTTTTCAATTTTGAAAGTAATTTCACATTACGAAAAATGGATAAACTTATTGAAATATATCTTAGTTTTTATGGAGGGGCATTTGTGTGAGTTACTTAGAATTTATCACTTTTTTTTTATTTTAGAAGTAATTTAAATTGTTTTGAGATTCCGAACGTTAGTAGTATCACATTTATGCAAAAACTACTAAAATGTAAATTTTAATAAAAGTTCTTTATTTTTTAAAAATTTTAACACGGTTAATTATCAATAAAATTGTATTAATTATTATTTTTTAAATAAATATTTAACTGCTCTATATATCGAATTCACTGCCACATTGTGCGAAGTTATAGATTTCTTTTGAAGCAATGTAAATTATTTTCTTTTGTATGTTTACGAGCAATGCGTCCCGAATCGCAAAAGAATCGAGTTAAATGAATCGATTATTTTAGAAACTCGTCAACTGATGATTTTTTTAAAAAATTGTTATCTACGGAATCAGAATCTCATGTGTAAAACACATATTTCTGCGCACAATCCCGTCAACTGTCAACTTAAGTTTTAAAATGTTCGTTTTTATAATACAAAAGTATTTTATTGCAGAAACCCACTATTGAAATATTGTTTGAAAAAAAAAAGAGTAAGTAATAAATATTTTAATAAAATTACAGGCTACATCCACTTTGAGAAGATGTTAACTAATCCAAAATCTATATTTATATCAAAGATAGAAGGTTTTTCTTTGTTTCCCGAAAATTAGGAAAATGTACACTTAGCAGGATACAAATTTAATCAAATTTATTTATAGTCGATGACGTATTTCTACCACCTATATCCATTTTAGTTCATAAAAGCAATACGCAATTTTGTGTAGAAAACCTACACAAGAGCGTGGGGCGCTAGCTCGGGTGCTCGTCACCTGACAATGATTGATAATTACGTGGCAGTGTTACCAGACCTTTCCTTTGAAATAGATCCCGAACTGTCGCCAATAGCCCATTGTGTATCTTTACACTGTAAAAAACAATTGTACTTAAAAATGAGTACCTGAACCTACTTGTTTTTGTTTGAGTACAATTGCATCGTAAATGAGCGATGACGTACTCAAATTGAAGTAATCGTATTTTCTCAAAAATGAGTAGTGTAGTTTCGTATCGCTAATATCAGCTTCTGTTCAAGCCATCTTAACAAAGCGACCTGGCAAACTTAAAATTGTTGTTCAGAAGATGCCTTTTCACATATTTTATGTCGATTGCTTAAATGAAAACTGAGTTATTACAACTCAATCCTACTTTCCATTCTTTTAAATAAGTTTTTTGTTTATAACCTCTTCACATCGTTCTGGTAGTACAACGGATAAAGAATTGGACTGCGGTGCCTTAGAATCTGAGTTCGATTCCGGTAAGTCTTGGTTTTAATTGTCGATATTTATTGATAGTGATTTATAAAGGCAGCCTATGTAGGCAAGCATTGTTCTTTTTTATTAATTTTTACCCATTGTACTCATTTTTGAGTTCATGTCTTTTTTTAAAAATGAAACTTATGTATTCGGAGCTATGATAAGCATCGAATCTAATCAAAGATGAGTACATTTTACATATTTTTGAATATCTAGTTATAACAGTGTAGTGTTTCGTTAATTCAACCAACTAAATTTACACTTGTGCTGAAGACTAAGAGAGCCTTGTAGTGTAAGCTTTTCGGTACAGGAAGTGTACTTGAGGTAAAGCAACTTTTACAGGGAACTTGAGATGCAATAGAAGAAATACAAAGTGGTATTTATTAAACCCACTTATATGATTTACTTTTTTTTTTTTAACACAATGGGCTATTGCGACCGTTACTATGTTTATTATATAACATAAAACTAAATGTTTTTTTTAATGTTAAATGTCTTTAAAATCAGGACAAAAATCAGGGGTATCAGGACAAAAACACCACGTTGCGCTTTTACGCTGTAAAAAGAGAGGCTTAAAAATGAGTACATGAACGTACTCGTTTTTTTTTAGCACAATTGCATCGTAAATGAGCGATCACTTACTCAAATTTAAGAAATCGAATTTAAGTACTTTCGCAAAAATGAGCAACGTGATTTAATATGGCTAAACTCAACTTCTGTCCAAGTCATCTTAACAAAGCAACCTACACACTGAAAATATATGGTTTTCACATTATGTGGTGTGATTGCTTAAATGAATGGAAACTGAGTTATTACAACTCCCTTATCTTACTTCCCATTCTTTTGGCACACCTTTTTAACATTACTTCCGTTTATAACTTCTTCACATCGCCCTGGTAGCTTAACAAATAAGACTGTGGTAGCGGTGCCGGCAGATCTGGGTTCGATTCCCTGTAAGTCTTAGTTATAATTGTCGATATTTATTGAAAGTGATTTATGATGGCAGCTTATGTAAGCAAACAATTGCTCTTTTTTTATTCATTTCTAGCCATTGTACTCATTTTTGAGTTCTTGTCTTTTTCCAAAATGAAACTTATTTATTCGTAGCTATGATAACTTTCGAATGTAATCAAAAATGAGTACATTTGACTTATTTTACTCTTGTGCTGAAGAGTAAGAGAGCCTTGTAGTGTAAGCTTTTCGGTAGAGGAAGTGCACTTGAGGAAAAGCAACTTTTACAGGGAACACGAGATGCAATAGAAAAAAAAAATACAAAGGTTAAAAGTGCTACATAATAAACACACTTATAAAATTTGTTCACTAATATTTTTTTACACAATGGGCAATTACGATGGTGACGATAATTATTGTATAACATAAAACAAAATGTTTTTGACGTTAAATGTCTTTAAAATCAGCTATATGGGGGATCATGAACAAAAACACAATGTCGCGCTTTTAGAGTGATCCATTCCGACACTATAACTCCATGAAATAGCTCATCTGACAAAAATTTAGTATGGTTCGGTAACAAATTAGGCACCGCTGCGTGTAAAGTCTTGAAATAAAGCAACGGATGACAGACTTCAGAATCAGTCGTAGTTTTTTTTCTTCATACAAATCCTTATTAAAATGAAGACATACACTTGTTGATATTTAATTCTGTTTTTAACATTTACATGAATTAAGATAAATTCTTAGATTTTTTTTTTAACCTTACCTGCAGCATGAACTTAAAACTCGGTGAAATATTCATTTGGCGCGCTTGTAGTTTATGGTAAAAAAAGAACAATAGATATTCAGGTGTTTTATTCCGGCACATAAATGCACACCAGACATTTCAAGTGCCAATTTCTCCCCTGGAAAAGTATTCTACTCGTCGTCTGATCGCAATTTCCGCCGTGCGGCATTTCAAGTGACGTGAAGTCTTCACCCGACGACGCCTCAAAATTCAATTTCTAACTTTCTCTGTATGACATTCGGTGGCCATTCTATAGTTCTCGCTTCACGGTAAAAAGTTGAGGGGAACTGTCAGTGCCATTCTGAAGTGTTTGTCTCTTTGTGCGTTGAGCGCCATTCTGTTTTCACGTGGGAAGAAGGCCGTTATGTATTGAAGTTATATTTTTAAAGAATAACAAGAAGTTTCGGTTTTGTCTTTTTTTACGAGAATACTTGATCAGTCTATTTTCAAAACCAGGTATATCCACGTTTTTCGCAAAATCGTTTTTTTATTTTTTACAAGTTCTCAATGCACCACATCACCTGGCAAAGTGGTATTGGCAAAAAAAGTATTATCAAAGCGGTAAAAATGAATCAATTCTAAGTATGTGTTCAAAGCACTGAACTCTAACTGAAACTGCTGGAAGGCTCAAACCCTGTTTCCTCTATGGGCGCGTTGAAGCCAATTGAAAACTGCCATGCTGTGCCCCAATATTTTTAAAAGTGATTTAGTGGTGTTTTTTATTACTATAGCATTGTAGAAATATTAAATGCATATAAATATTATATTTTCTTCTTATAGAATTAATTTTTATATTGCCAAACAAATAATTTTTGCTTTTGCTTTTTATCTACTTCGACTTGCAAATGACTTTCTATTTTAATAGAAGATTGCATTTAAAATGGGTTTAAAAAGAAAATAGAAAAAAACTCAGCCAAAAGCAGTACTCGTCAGCTTATTTTAACATGAAAAATATACGAAATATTGCGGTAGCAAAGAAAGTGGGCCACATCATGGCTGCCTCGACATCGGCTTCAAGTCAACAAAATGTCCAGAAGTTACAGTTAGAGATCAGTGGTTCAAAGTCATGGCTTTAGATTCGAAAGTATTTAGCCGTCAATCGTTTTTGGCGTTTCCTATAAAATTTATGAAAATGAATCTATCTAGTTTTGAAACTAGACAGCTCACGTCTTTCAAATCAGTAGAGGTACAATAGCAAAAATTTCATCAACATGAAAAGCGCAAAATATTTCACATCCCATAACTCCACGGGGATTCAGCAAATGCGAATAAATGACCTACCTCGTGTGGTGGAAGGTGGACCGCGTTAACCAGGTTGACCATTTATTCACTCGATCTGGGAGGGATGACTCACATGTCAGCATACATCGTTGATCTTCTAACGAGTAGGTTTACATTTGGGAAGGTTGGAAAGTTTTTTATTTCTAAAAACAAATACCCGTTGTCATCATTTCACAGTGGCCTCCGTGGTCGAGTGGATTAAGGCGTCAGCTGGGAATCCGAGGATTCCTGGTTCGAACCTGTGCGACGGACTAGACTAAGAATAGTAAAAAAGTAGCGATATTGCGATCGGAGGGTTACCAAAATACTAGAATGTCGTCCAGAACATCCACACAAAAAAAATCACAGCGTGTATACGGGACTGGTGCACGATACATCTGATCGGGATCCAAAGTCCCGACGTCTATTGAAGGCGTTGGGTGCCAGCTCAGGTGTTGTCCTCGTCATCTGACCATGGTTCAAAAATACGAAGCATCGTTCCCGGGTCTTTCCTTTGAGATAGGCTTTGAACCGTCGCCAATGGCCCACTGTGCAGCTCTAGTGCGACGTTAATTAACTAAACCAAACAAAAAGAAAACACCATTTCACCTACAGTCCACTTATATAGTATTCCGTGTGTAAACCTGTTCCGTCAAACTGTGTACCTTTCTCTCCATTTTAAAAAAAAGTAAGCCCTAGGGGGGAAAAAGTCGGCCCTAGGGGGAATTTTCAGTTCTTTCAATGTTATTCAGATCGTATCTCAAAATGTTAAAGTCCTAAAATTACGAAATTAAGTGAATTTGTTAAGAAATGTTTGATAAATAAGAAAAGTATATTTTGGTTTCAATACTGTTATTAGTTTATAAGTTATTTAATATTAAAGTCGTCGTTGATAAAATTTCGCTTACAAGTAATTTTGTCCGTCGAGTTTCTGAAACACTATTAAGAGCAGAGATCCAATTTTTTTAGGGAGTGTACAAATAGGTTTGAACTGGAAATCCAAGTAAGCATTTTTTAAAATTCGAATTAGTTTTGGATTTATAAATTTTTTAAACCTTTGAACACGCTCCACTTTTTGAAGTTTTTTCGCCCTCATTTTTGAAACGTGATTTCTAAATTGCTAAAAGTCATTTAAAATTACATATTTTCTTATTAAAAAAAATATATTAATGTTCGTTAAAACTTCATCTTTCCGATGTTATAAAGATTATAGTTCTATCTTTACAATTAAATTAGATGTGATCAATTAAGATAGGTATAAAAAATAGTGAAGAAAGGAAAAATGTCGGATATTTCGAGAAAATTTTAATTTGCGAATTTTTGTCTCATTGTTCCGCTTGCATCTCAAAAAGTAAATGTCCTAAAATTATGAAATTATGCCAGTTTATTAAGAAATGTTTGGGTAATAAGATGAATATATTTTTTTTTCAATACGATCACTATATTAGATGTTATTTTATGTTAAAGTCATGATTTCAGAAAATTTTTAAACCAATTCATACATTTTTGTATACTTGTCTTCCAATTTTCAACAAAAAAATAAATAAAAAAATAGGGGTATAGATTAAACCATTGGCTACAAACGATCCAGAGCGTTTGTGAAATTTCAATTTAGTTTTGTAGTTATAAATTTTAAAATCATTGACGAAATGTCTGAAATAATCGTCAATTTTACGCGTAAAATTTTAAGGGATAAATTAAAACTGCTCTAAGTAGTTCAAAAATATACTTTTTTCCCGTTAAAAAAATATAGTTATATTCGTAAAATCTTACTTTCTTGAATGGTATCAATACTGAAATTCTATCTTAAAAATAAATTAGATGTAACTATTTATGTGAAGTACTATAATTATTATTAAAAGATATTTCGGAGCAAAATGCCAACGTTGGCAAAATGCCAACATGTATGTAAATCTAAATCCTGTAGCTTATTATATATTTTAACGGGAAATTATTATTAACGCCAATTCTCAATAATCTTACTTTATATAAATAAAAGTTGGCGAATTAGACTTATTTAAGATTGGCGCGTTTATGCAACTGTTTGTTTACACATGTTTCGCTTTTCAATGAGTAGAAACAATTGCGTTGAAGCAGTTGAGATTTTCCAGTTATCCAGGGGGGGGGGGGGCCGTAAACTTTTATACCTTAAAAGTTGGGAATTTCGAATTTTAAAAATCCCTGAGTTGGGAAAATTTATGCCTCAGGAAAGTTAATATTATTAGCAAATGAAAGCGATGGAAGACTAGGAATTGCTCAGCTTGTATTAAGATGAAACTTAAATTAGACCTCAAAACAGAACACTGCATTATAACATGCGTGCAATAAATCAATACTTTCGAGATAACTGTATAATATTTCCTATAAAAAAGCTGACAAATGTCTATAAGTTGGAACTGGGAATTTTTTAGCACTGTTGCGTTTTGAATTTCGAATCGTTAAGTGTGGTCTGGTTAATTAACGTCGCACTAGAGCTGCACATTGAACTACTGGCGTTGGTTCGAACAAAGCGTCCTTGATTGGTTATTGGTACGTATTTACTTACTACATCAAGGACGCTTTGGTTCGAGTCCTTTCTTGAAGAATAGACCCGGGAACGATGTCTCATATTTTTAACAATGGTCAGATAACGAGGACAACACTAGAGTTGGTACCTGACGTCCTTAACTTGGGAATTTTGAATCGTTCACTTTCGGAATTTCGGATCGTTAAGTTGGAAAATTTCTTGTCTCAACATCCCAAAAATAAATTTGTGTGACGGCACTGCCAGCAATAATTTATATAACTAAAAAAAGTATTGTTGTTAGGACACATTGTCATTGTCTACAGTGTATGAAGCCGGTATTGTTTGCAAACTATAGAGGATTGCGTAGCAATCCTCCGGGGGTTGGTGAAGCGTTAGCGGAGCAGGGGGCAGAGCCCCCTAGTAATTAAAAAAATGCAGAAATTATGATTGTTAAAAATATTGGGGATCGCTTAGTATAGATCAGGAGTCTATAATTAGCATTAAGCTACTAATCCCTATAACTAAAACTAAAATAATACCGGAAAAATAAGACCGGTGACCCTTTTTTATTATATATGCTGATGTAAGCCCCCTCTCCCGACATTATGGCCATGTATACATTATAATTACGTTTAGCCATGAAAATGAATGAAAGAAAATCAAAGACTGGTTTATATAGACACACAGTAATCTTTTGAAGCAAATTATATCCCACAAAATATCATAGATCACCAACCTCTACAAATATCAAAACATATGAACAAAATAGCTTCGAATTGCGGGAATGTAGTTTTAAAAAAATCCCAGTATCCTTCACATTTACTAGAAACTTGAGTTTGAAATTTACATAGAGATTTCAGCTAGAAGGAATGTTTAAAAAAAAATAATCAATCCACGGCGATCGAAATTTCCGTCGCAGTTGGTTTCTCCTGTAAACCTCCTTCTGTGCTCTCTTCTCGAAAGACCGAGCAACTGAAATGTTTAATCATTCGCTGCATTAACCAGGGACATCGGCTTCAACATGAACGACCGGCCAACTCAACTGTGAGCAGAAACCCTGGCAAAGTTCTCCGCCAAATGGCTCTTGACCGTTTTCGGTCCACAGAATCTCAAGTGCAGCCCTTTATTTTAATAAATAAAATTGGAGAATTTAATGTTCATTTCGAATTATACCATTTTTAACCGACTGAATAGCGCGCCAACCGGAACCGCCAAAAGGAGGGAGGTTATCAATTCGACGGGTTAGGTATTTTTTTTTATGTATATATATTCGCGCAAGATTTATTTTCTATTTCAGATATCTGGAAAATTCGTTTTATTGTTGGATAGGGTCTCGCTGGGGCACCTTTTGAAAAAAATATCCCTTTATCCGGCATTTAATTATCCGGTTTGGTTTGGTTAATTAACGTCGCACTAGAGCTGAACAGTGGACTATTGGCGACGGCTCGGTGCATATCTCGAAGGAAAGACCCGGGAACGATGAATCTATTTTTGAAACATGGCCAGATGACGAGGACAGCACCTGAGCTGGCACCCGATTAAAACCTCAAAAGGCGTCAGGACATTAGACCCCGATCAGATTTATCGTGCACCAGTCCCGTATACACGCCATTGTATAATTTGTTGGATGTTCTGGACGACTTTCTAGTATTTTTGTATCGAAGCTGGCAACCCTCCGATCGCAAGATTGCTACTTTTTTTTTTGTCGAGTTCACCGCACGGATTCGAACCAGCAATCGTCTGATTACTAGCTGAACGCCTTTATCCACTGGGTCACTCGAGGTCCTTTAACTATCTGGAATTTTTTATTAACCGGGACGTTTGAAAAAAAATATTGTAAGATTATTCTTTGGAATTGAAAATTTTCTTTTTGTTAAATAGAGAAAAATCCACTTTTTCAAATAATTTTGTAAAAAATTGTTTATCTGGCTGTTATATATCCAGAAATATCGATTAAACGGATTTTTAATTTATAAATCCAAATTAATTTTTTTTTATTGTTGAATAAAGATTGTTCAACCATGACTTTTCTTTCACACGACAATTATTGGCATGGATAGGGATTGTTTTACGATATACAATGTTGAGGCAATATAGTTTTGTTTACCCGGCATTTATTAAACCAGATCCTAGATGTGGAAAAATGTGAGTAACAATTTGAATTTCTTGGTGAATAATAGTAGGGGGCTTCGCCCTCTGCTATCTTAAAAACTAAGGAAACCAAAAAATTATCTTTTAACCCACTGACGTGCACGCTCTTTTCGTAATTGTAATGTTATGTTTAATTTTTTTTCTACATACTTTTTTTTTTAATTGTAGCTTGTAAGTTATATACCTTAAAAATTGTAATTAAAAAATATATTATGAAATGGAGTACTTTTATGAATTAAAAAAATTGTTTGCTTTGCTAGAAAAACTGGATATCATTGGACGTAATATCACGTCCATAAGCGTCAGAGGGTTAAAACAAAGGGAAAACGGCTTTGAGAAAAAAGTACAAAATAATTTTAAATTCTTCGAACAAGTTGAAAAAATTAATATTAATTTTATACTTATAAAATTTTTTTTAAGTTGGTGACAATTTACAAAAAAACATACCTAACTTTTTGCGCCTATGTCAAAAACGTTGTAATAAGTATAAAATTGATATTAAATAATTCAATTTTTTCAACTTGTTCATAAAATTAAAAATTATTTTGTATTTTTCAGTGCATTTTTCTTAAAATCAGTTTTTTTTAAATAATTTTTTCCCTTTTTAGTTTTTAAATTAGTAAGGTGCTTCGGCCCCTACTATTATTCACCAAGAAATTCAAATTATTGCTAACTTTGATTACTCCATTATTGCTAACTCCATTGATCGTTGCATTAGCCAAGAGGCACCATCATTTGCTTAACGTGAGAGTGTGTAGATTAGCAAACGCAGGAAGTTTCATATTATACGTCAGATTAATTAGACACTTCAGCACTTCTACACAGACTGCAAGATATTTTAGACCTACTATACCCTACAGAGCCATGGTAAACTGCTGAGCATGGGTCCGGGATTGGCGGATCTCCAGTTCGGTAAAATGATATTCGCATAGTTAGATAATCAGTAAGGACACCGAAGACTGTATGGGTAGGTTAAATATGTCGTTGGTCAAATGTCCTTACATTAGTCGTGATGTGGATGTTTGGAACTAGTGAAATGTCAGCTAATGTGTGACTTAACAATCTGAACGCGATTTAAAATTACGAAACAGTGTTCCTCTTTTCTTTGGGATACAATAAAAATCATCACCAATAACACATTAGCTCCAGATTGGTTGGGTTTGATTAAATAACGTCGCACTAGGGCTGCACAGTGGGCTATTGGCGACGGTTCGGGGCCTAGCTCGAAGGAAAGACCGGGAACACATACACATTCACATACATATTCACACACACATTCATACGTGCACCTCGTTATTTTAGAACCACGGTCAGATGACGAGGAAACACCTGAACTTGCACCCAACTCCGTCAATAGACGCCGAGACTTTGGACCCCGAACAGATTTATCGTGCACCAGTCCCGTATCACCACCGATAATTTTTGTGGATGTTCTGGACGACTTTTCTAGTACTTTGTACCGAAGCTGGCATCCCTCCGATCACAAGATCACTACTTTTTACTTTTCCTTGTCAAGTCCGTCGCGCAGGATCGAACCAGGAATCCTCTGATTCGCAGCTGACCCCTTTATCCACTGGGTCACAGAGGCCGCATTAGCTCTAGAGCAGTGGTTCGCAATCCGTGGTCCGCGGACCAGTGATAGTCCATGAAAGGGACTTAAGTGGTCCGTGAAACTTTTGTCCAATCAAGATGTTTTGGTAAGTAATACTCTGAATTACATATATATTTTCAAATTAAATATTGATTTACAATTAATTAAAAATGGAGGTCCGTTCAATGTCTAATTTTTAACTCGGTGGTCCTCGGCTACCTAAAGAAGTAAAATCACTGCTGTAGAAGAACATTAATTGAACCGTCTAGTTTCAAAACCATATAGATCCATTTTCTTAAATTTTACAAGAGACGCCAAAATTGATTGACATCCACGTACTTTTCGATATAAACCCATGACTTTGAATTCCGGTTTAAACTGGACTCGGACACTTTTGGTCAATACCGCTTATGAAAAATATTAAACAAAAATGAATTTGTGAAAAATATGGATATACCTGGTTTTGAAACCATATAGTTCAATTTAACTATAAACAACCGCAAATTTTACCTGCAGTGTCTATTACACGCAGTTATTGACATATCGTATTGACCATTACTCCTAAGCTAATCTTTTAGACGCTAACATCGGGACAATGCGTCGCGCCATTTTACTAATTCCTCCCCATCTGCTAATTAAAACAGAAGGGAATTTCAATTGAACGCTTCATCCTCGAACGACCGTCACGCTGTGGAACGCCGTGTGTGGACACGGATGCTCTTTAACTAATGAAATGGCGCCATCAACAGGACGTGTGTCATTGGAAAGCTGCTGTGTGGGATTCGAACGGACAGGCAGATGGTATGTAGTTGAAGGGGTTATTTGATAAATTTTAACCAGTGTGCTGTTTAAATTATACATTTTATCTAGGTATAAGGGTAGTTCAGGATTTAATTTCAGTTGGAATCTGTTAATTTTGTCGTAATTTTTTTCCTTTTTTTAAATTGGTAGGTAAATTCCGCCGTAAACATTATCTGCTCCTTTTCCGCCGATATATTGCAACCAAATAGATTACTATGCCAAAGTTGGCAACCCTCTAGTTGCAGTGATGGAAATATGGAAAATATACAGTTTTACCATATATAAAGTTATAAAATATGTGATTTTATTATCGTTTGAAGAGTTTGAACCTACTTTTTTTTTTTAATAATTGAAGAATTTAATTTAGTTTGAATTTAAGTGGAATGTTTTTCTTTCTAAAAGAAAGTTATAATCCGGCATTTTGAAAAATCGACTTTTTTATTATTTATTGTCTTCGTTAAAAGAACACCTGCTAGTGTGGTTTATTTTGATTTAGGAATCTATTCTGTATTTACGTTATTTTTAATTTGTCCTGTTACTGCAATTTTTTTAATCCATTTAAAACTTTATGTTTAGTGTATTAACGATTGCAGCAAATGGCGTTCATTATGTTAAAAAAATATTGTAGTTAATTCTTGCTATTTATAAGCTTCGAAATTCATATTTTTGTAAAATATTGCAATTAAAAAAAATCATTACATTTTTCCGAGTTTCCTATTTTTTAGTGTTACTAATTCAATTACTCATCCCCCCCCCCCCTCCACTTTAAAATCCTTGAAAGAAAAAGCTAAATAAAATATAATTTTTTTCATTGGAATGTATTAAAAGGTTCTTCTTATATACATTACCCAGGAATATTAATTTGACTCTTCTAATTTATATATAAAAGTTATCGTGCTTCAAACTATCACAAGTGTTTTTGCAATCTCAAACAAATCGATTGATGGTCTTAAATTACACCACACAGAAGTTAATATTTTTTTCAGAAATGTAAACCATTAAATAATGTAAATTACAAAAAAAAGAACGAGCTGAAAGCATAATATGCATAATGTGTAATTTATATTTAATTTCAAAATACCCATTTTCTTTTATTTCCCTCCCCCACCTTACTCTATATGATAGTAAAGGCCTTCGACAAAAATATTAATATACCGCATGTAGACACTACATATGCCAGACCGATAGTTAGTATGCAGGTAGTATACCAAGTATGCCTTTGAAGTGATGCCATCCTAGGTGGTATGCCGGAGTATGTCGCATTTTGTGGTACAACTGTCGATGTTAAGCATATAACTGCATACAACTACAGACACAGTGTGTGAATGGCATACGTTGCAGTGCGTGCGGTTTGTATATTCTAAGTAATACTTTTGTTCAATTAAATGTAACTTTTATTTGGTAGTGTTTTTCATATCAGAATCACTAAACTTTCTTTTGGGTATTGTTAGCCATTATTTTGCAATTGACAGAAATAAGTTTTTTGACATCAAAATTTTAACTTTGGATTTTTTTTTATAGTGAAACTTCTTAAGTTTCACTTTAAAAAAAAAATGTCACAAGTTTGCCAACTAGGTTTGTGATTTTGCCAGGTCTACATGAATTTACCAACATTGTGAAGGGGGATAGATAGCCTCCTTCCCCCTCCCTCTAGTGAGGGACCTGCTCATGGGCGAGTCCCACCGACAGTATACAGAATCATTACGGGAAGACGTTATATATTTTAACGTATATTTAACTTTCGTCAAATTTAATTTTTATGCTTAACCATCTAGTGCATAGTGTAGCATATATGCTACACAACTTTAAAATGACCACTAGTTGCATCTATTGAGTTTTGTGTTAACTATTATAGTACAGTACTGTCACGTAGGGAACCATTTGCCTAATTCTTATAACCGCCACTAGGTCCCATATCTTTATAAAAAATATTGTAATTAAGGCAATCAGTTGCTTCGAGGTCTGTTGTTCTAAAACTGGTTCGTGTAGGTGAAGTTTTCGAAGATTGGTTTATTATTTATAAGTATAATCTGGCTCAACAAATAATCCTGGCTAATACCAGAGGTATGTAGATTGTATTCAACTTTATTTTCATACTTTTTTAAAATTATTTTAGTAATTACACATGATGTTGTACATTCGCTACACAACGGTTTTAATTAAATATGCACGTAGGATTTTTTTGTATGTTTTTTCAGCGATCCAGGGGCAAAGAGAAAGCGAAAAAAAAATATTTCATTAAAAAAGTTCATGCACTAGAGGGTTTACAGGAAATGTAAATTATTTATTTTCGCATGGACATCTACCCTTTGCGACAATTTCTAAAATAGTCGCACATCGCATTAACCCCCTTCCCGCAACGACTATCTCTCTCATCTCATCTTCAATCATCTCTCTTCACTCCCACGGAAGAGCTGTTTACAGGCGAATCGGGTTTCTTTTCGCAATCAGATTGTGCAAGACACTACTCAAACCCAGTGTCAACGCGCATGCAAGAGGACTTCATTTGCAAGGGTCTCATTTGTCGACAAGCACAACCACTCTTTGTCACAGAATCACGTGTGGACGGTTTTATTTTTTCATTGTGTTCTCACACGTCGGAAGTCCTCATGAAAGGCTTCATATTTCAGGGAAATATAAAAAATGGGTGTTAATTAAGAGCAGGACGTTAATGTAACGAACTAATGTGTTCGTTCATGCGCCCTAAAGTCTTATGCCGCCCTCTTTAACTTTTGAACGCCGACACCTATATTCATGAGAGTGGTATCCAGTTACAGTGAAGTGGCTACACTGAGCTCAAATATGAGTGAATATTCTCATAGGGGAGGAGGGGGATAGACAGAGCACGATTAAGACATTGCAACAAGTGAAACCCGACTTTAAATGGGGGCCCCATTGCTACCCTGGAACATTGAATCCAACTTTTGCATGCCCTAATATATATATATACCTTATTGACATTAAAATGAAACATTAAAATAATATTTTAATAAGTAATGTTTATTCCTAAAGTTTTTGATTTTTTTTCTCCAATATTTGAATAAATTTAACAATACAAGTGCCCAATTTTGTTTACTGAAGTTTGTAATGCATTTTTTTAAAGGTAAATTTAGTAACAAACTATCTTTGGGGTGTTAAATATTTATATATGTGTGATTTGGGGCCCCTCAAAAATGTAAGCCTGGGCTTCACTGGCCTATTTGGTAATCGGATATAACTGTGGCGTGCGGATGAATACAGTTCCGACACCTTAATGTGGTAACACGCTTAGTCTATTCTCCAGTTCTTATTTAGCTTAGTGGTTATGGGATGTGAAATAAATATTCCCCTTATTAGCTTAAAAGGGTGTAATCCGGTCGCGCACGCTTCGTAATCACTCCAGTGATTATTTGAGCTCAATCAGTGATTGTGCTATATTCGACGAGACCGCTTATAGCGCCCCCTAGCTGAACAGATAGGAATCGGAGTGTGTATCTAAAAAACTATACGAGATACATAGAAATAGTCAATTACAAAGTCGTAGAGCAGCATCTAATTAGTACGAAAAGATACTTTTGCGGTAGTGAATGCTATGAAAATACGCTTACAACGCACGTTTGTTTGACTTACACGTCTAGAACTATATTTTATACATATGGAGAGCGAAACGCAACATTATTTCCTCCCCTGGCGCGTGTAGTAGCGGAAGTTTTGGAAATCGCGAGCAAACAAGCGAGCATTGTACGCGTTCTATTCATAGCATTCATGTGCACCAGGTATCTTTTCGCCCTAAATTAATGCTACGATGACTTTTCAATTGGTTATTTTCAAGTTTCTTGCATAGTTTTGAGAAAAACACACTAACTCCTGACTTTGCTGCTAGAACGTAGTCCTTTTACTATACTTATACACACATTTTATGACTGTAGTTGTCGGTGTTCAAAAGTTAGGTGCGTGACGTTGAAATTCGATTTGAATTAAGTTTTATTCTAATTACAGGGCTGCCACTGAGTTGTACCTTTGAAAATAGTAGCTTTAGTATCCTCAGACATCAAAAATAGTAGTCTAAATAGTCTCCTCAGAGATAAAAAATAGTATCCTAAATAGTCTCCTCAATTATGCACATATTTAGCAAAGATGACTAAAAGCAGTAAATTGCGACAAACGTTAAACAAATTGCGACAAAGGCATTTTATTAAATGCAAGTAATATTACAAATTGATATTATTTTTATTATTGTCACTGTTTTTAGACAATTCTAAATATGTACTTTATACTCCTTTTCTTAAATAGACTGCATAAATAAAAAATGTATATATTCACTAGATATGAACAAATTCCATTTTTAAACCTTATAACAATTACTGTTTTGTAAAAGTGCATTTTTGCACCAATATTTGCTTTTTAAAAAAAATTAACGTATGTAAAAATACCTGAAGAACATATGCCTACTTTTAAAGAAACATAATAGAATATGACTGAAGGCATTGGTTATAAAAATACTGCATTCACAAAAATTGTCAGCATATTGCCAGATATTTTTTGCTGAGCTTGGTATTAATAAATATCAGTTTATAACAGATAGCTTGCTAAACCAAACAATAGTTTAATAAAAAGCGGAAAATAAAAACAACTTCCACATTTTGAAAAGCAAAAAAAAAACTTCAAAAATGAATCAAATCACTTTTATAATTGCAGTCTTTTAACCAAATTTAGTAGTAATGATAAGTTGTTTATATCCCGAAACTTGCTAATTGCATTCATATTAAAAATAGGAGTAAAATTCTCAACCAAAAAAAATACACCCAAAACTTTTGTCTACGTAATCACAAATCTAAAAGTATAAATCTTTCCTTAAACTCTGAATAATTTATTAAGTTTTATAAAGATATCTACTTAATTCCATCAAAGTTTACACAAGTAGTTCTGGGAACAATTGAGGGTTGCATCAAATACTTCTAATTATGAAACTTTTTGTTGAACCAATGCATGATTCGATTTTTATGCTAACTTTAATACATAGGCCCCACAACAACAAAACTCGTATGTTGAGCTTAATGACTTCAAACAACGTTCATGCCAAATTTGAAGAAAATCAAACAACACATATTAGATTCTGATAATCAGATATAAAGTTCTTTGAAGGTTTAACTAATTTTACCAGCTAACTTATGCAAAATCCCTAGAAATGTTAAAATTTCCATTTTTGATAATCAAAGAAATTAAGACAATAAAATGTTGATTTTTGACCTAATTAAGAATTGATTTGCTGCGAATAAGGTTATTAGCTGACTAAATAAACTTAAAAGGCATATGCTTTAAATGAGACTATTTAAAGGCAGTTGAAAATATTTAACGAAAATGAGTTCTTAATTAAAAATTAATGAATTTATATATATATATTTTCAATATATACTTAACTAAAATATGTGGATTTTTTTTCCAGTGAAATGTGGTTTATACATTAACCAAATCAGTATTGCAAATTTTGCATATGTAGTGCATGAAATCAATTAAGAAGGATGCTACTGTCTATGGGAAATGATATTAATTTATTTTTTCCACAGAAACTTTACATTTATTGAAGAATTTTTTTCAAAACACTGACCTAACCTTGCTAGTTGTTTTAAGCATGTTAATATAAATCATTAAAAATTACACACTAAAAAGTTAGTTTAATAAGAAATTTGAAAATTTCCAAAAAGGTAAATAAAAGCCATATTTTTTTAAGTGGAACAGTTGTGAGAAAGGTAAATTTCAAATAAAAATAATTAGTATAATAAAAATATATAAACGTTTAAACAAAATATAATTCAATTGGAATTTGAATACCAACCAAACGAAAAGAAACGAGTTTCTTTATTAAAAAAATCAATTTTTATTACTGAAAATGACAAGTCCTAAATTTCAAATTCGTGAATTAAACTATATTTTCAAAAAATATAATGCAATTTTGTTAAGTTGTGCAAAACAAATCATGATAAAACAGGAAGTAATGAAATACATGAATTTATATATCTGATGCAAAAGGATTGCAAGTCTTGAAACGCAGATCTCAGCAGATCTCGTTTAGCGAATTTCCGCAATTTCAAGGTTTCCATGCATTAAAAAAACATATAAAAAGAGCTCCAATTGAAAGGTTGCATTCGATACATGCGCCGAAATTATAATTATCTTAACTTTCGAGAGATATCTTCCCCGTTTGACGAAGATCGCAAATATTTCTAGATATGAAAAATGCTAAATTTTTGTGAAATTATCTGAATTTTTTTTAAGATTGAACATTGATTTTTCGAAAAAACAATAAACGAACTGAAGCAGGCCGCGTATACTGATTATCTACAATTCCAGAGTTTTCATGAGCGAAAAAATTCTTAAAACAACGCCATTACGCAACGAAAGATATTGAACCATCAAATTTCGACATAAATGCGGTTTTGTAGCAATTTGGCGCAGGATACCAATTTTGGCTTAGAATTCTCATCCTTGATATTTTTTACAGCAATTTTGATTACAACGATTTTGCCAATAACGATATTTGTTTAAAATTGCGATACACCGACACCGAGAAACGTAATCGCTGCGATACAGCTCGAAATCCCAGCTATTTTATGCAATTATTTTAAGTAACATGCATATAGGCTACACCTTCAACTGAAATTTTTAACTAAAAATTTTCGGAATATACGCGAGTATATTTGGTAATATTTTAGAAAATTAAAAAAAAACCTGATGCATTTATTAAATTAATAGTAATAAAAAAACAAAGGAAAACGGCGGAACCTCGGAAGATTTTCATATCTGAGGTATATCTAATGTTCTTTGCTTCGCGCAGTGAATTCTAGAAGTAACACACGCAACCTACACGCAAATTGCTCTCTAAAAGGTAAAGAAAGCGATGTCTATTGGTGATAAACATGCTTGGCAACTATTATTTATTTGTAAACACATCCTGCAGCGTTTAATGGTGTTAATTCTTCGACTGTTTGTCTTTTAGAATCGCCAAATAGCAGTACATTGGCGCCGTATGCAACAGCCAATCAGATTACGTGATACTTCAAAATGAGTTAAACGGTGCGTGATTCTGTGAAATATTAGTTGAAAATCAGTGTTGTCAAAAAAAGTTATCAAAAAATAGTCGCCCAAAGCTAAAAAAAGTAGAGGGTTTTGATGAAAATAGTCGCTTTTGGCACTATTTTAACAAAAATAGTCGCCATAGTCGCCGAATCTTAAAAAAAGTCGCGTTAGTCGCCTGTGGCAGCCCTGTAATTAGGCTATCAAGTTAAATTCTATTCAGGCAGAGCGTTTTCATAACAAAAGATTTTTAAATCTTTTTTGAGAAATATGTTTTGCGAAAGGACCAAGGCTAGAATAGTTACGTCGCAGAAAACAGAGTAAAAACTTTAAAATAAATAACTTTTATCATATAAAAAATTTATTTATTTCTTCATGCATAAACAAACATGTAATAAATTTGAGAATCGAGGAAAACTGCAAAAACGTTTGATAGATGCCGACCGGAAAATTCCAATTGCGGTCCATGGCAACCTTTTGTCTGAACGATAAACAATTGTTTTCTTCTTTGAGAATATGGTAAACCCGGCTCCCTTCGGCCTTTCTATGGACCTTGGGATTTTCAAACTTGAAAATGAAAAGGGTATTTTTGGAAATATGAATTTATTTTTCAAAAACGAATAGAGATAATATTTTTTTTTTATAAATTTCAATGCTTATCTTATTATTCTTATTTTACGTGTTTGGTTCTCGAATGTATTATACGTTAACTGAATTGGTAACTCAGTGTATTTGTGGGTTAAAATGTGGAGTTCAACACTGGACATCGTAATAACACAAAATCGCTATAAAACGTACATTTATTAACATAGATATGTACAATGATGTGATTTGTAACACAGATATGATTTTGTTTCACAGTTTATTTTTTTTATCATACTCATTCACTAATTATTCACTCAATAAACAAGACTAAAATAGTCTTTTCAATCACATTTAGTAGCAGTTGAAAAGATGCCTATAGTCATTCTCACACTAAAATTAATGATATTTGGTAACAAAACGCAATTTTTTTTATAAGCCATTCATCAAGGTATTTGAGCCCCCTAGTTTCAAAACAAATAGATATTTTTTTTAAAAATTTTTTAAAAAAAAAACGAATTCATTGCAGTCAGTAATTAATTTCAGAATTTATGGAAGAATTTTATCTTCTTAATTTTACATGAAATAAATTTAAACTAATCAGTTCTTTTGTGCTTCCAAAATGCAACTAATCATAGAAAAATTAAGGAACTATACTCGGGGACTACCTAAGTTGAGTCTAAAGCAATTGAATATTTATACATATCATAGCCTCCGCTTCAGGTTCAACTTAGGTTGTCCCCGAGTATAGTTAAAATATAATGTTATATACAACATGAAAATCAAATAGTATAAAACTCAAATTTGTCAAACGACGAGTTAAAAAGATAAAGTAAAACTAAAATATAATTAACAAAACCCTTTTATACAGTTCGGCTTCGGCTAAACGGGCGCTGTGACGTCACTTTGTTTATTGGTTTTTGGATAAGCCCATTGGCCAATTCGTCCAAACTCGCATTTTGATTCGTTGGAACCAGATTAAGGGGTTACGCATCAGACAATTAATCGGAACCAGACTATACAAAATATTCGAATTATATTAGAATGTTTTGTATAGCCTGGTTCCAAATACAAAGAACATACAAAGTTATACAAAAGAATACTAAAATTCTACACAACACAAGCACATCTTTTACTATAAATTTCCTGAAAAAAAAAATGCTTTATCTGATGACGTCACAATAGCAGTTTTTTAAGAAAACTCGGAATTAGAAATGTTGAATAGAGTTTATGAGATTACTTCATCAAACTGTTTATCCAGGTAAATCTATAAAATATACAATTCTCGCAAGTGCATATCTGAAACGCTGTCAACACTTAAATGCCATCAAGAAATGGAATAATAACATGATAAACGCTTCCAAAGCAGTTACAAATAGCACTGCACGTCATGTTGTGAAAAAATGCTTACTAAAATTCGAAAAGACTAATGAACAACCCTTGCCGCCCCCCTCATACATTCGTTGTAACAACTTATAGATGGTACTTCGTTCAAAGAATTCTACCCATAGATGGCAGTACTGCCAACGGCTCGTTTAAAAAAATGCTTGGAAATTAATTATTTTGAAACGCATTTTAAAAACAACAACTTTAATATTCCCGAAACAAAAGTAGCATTCGTTACTGCTCCGGGAAATTCTCTTTATTTTTTAACCTCACATGATAAGATCCGTTGTGTATGAGACACGCAAAAGGGATCTTTGCTACTGAAATAACATATCTGATTACATGTAGAAAAATCTTCATCATTTAACAATCGTCAGCGCGAGGGTTAATTATCATTAAAGCTGGACAATACGGTTTCATCGTCAACGTTTTCAATTGCCTAATTCGAAATTATGCAAAGCCCCAACCTTCCTTGTTGCTTTAAAAAAACAATAAGTCTAATATTTAAGATTCGAATTCGTATCAAAGCACTAGACAGGGAATCACGTGACTGTACAATTCTGTTGCTTCGCAAACAAAATCTCGCCTTGTTCGATGTAAGGCAGGACACAATAGCAATGTGTCCTAGCAAACATACGGTCTTAGTTATAAAAATCTACTTCATTTCCATTACAGGATTACTTAATGAAGATATGGCACAGCAAATGAGTTCACTTTTCTCAGTAAAGAACCCAGTTCTTCCATAATGATGCGTAAACATCCACATTTTTTATCCATGTGTCTATCAGTTGTGTCAAAAAGTTGCCTACTAACGTTACATTCAATCCTACAATGAAGTTACGCCAGCGAGCTCATAATCTTCGTGGCAGTCGAAGTGATCCGAAGTGAAGATGCGAACTGAAAGAGAAGAAACAGCAAAAAGTTTTGTGCGATTCATGTTTTCGCGATGCGAATTAACTATAATTTTTATCATACTTAAACTCATCCTGGAAAAAAAATCGCTGGATTTTTGTAAACAAAGCTTGATGCTGCCAAACCACGGAAAGTAAAACAGCGTGTTTTGACCATCGCCTGAAAGAAATATATAAGATATTAAATGGCGTAATGTTTGTAATTAAATATTAGTTAATCTCAATATAATTAGGTTATCGCCAGTTAGATCCGCATTTTAGTTTATATGCCTGTACAAACAGATCGCCTCGTTGGAACATCGAAAGCCACGTGATTGCCACTTTAATTCACTAATACAAAGTCCGTAATTCTAATACAAAAGTAAATAACAGATTTTTTTTTATTTATATCATTCCATTGCTCGTTCAAAAGGATTTTTACAAAAGACTTTTTATAATAAACTTTCCATTTCATTTAACTTTTTTTTTATGCTCATTTTGCTTCTGTTGCCCAAAAGACTAATCCAAATATCACCAGTAAGTTCGTTTCTCCAAGCAGACACTTAATAAATAAATAAAACAAAAAAGTAGAAGCATTACATTGTTAATCACAACTATCAAAGACAACAGCGTCTCGCTTTAGTACAGGAACACATGATCTCCATAGATGACTTGCGAATCCTCTTCCGGACTTTCGAACACCGGATCGTCTTCGTCATCGTCCCCGTCGTCGCTGTCGTCTTCGTCATCGCGCGTCACTGGCCTTGGAATTTCTCCGACGCTGTCACTATCTTTGGCACGTGTGTCCTCAAGGACGAAGTCGTCTTTCTCAAGGTCTTCGTTCTTTTCATCGTCGTCGTCATCGCCGACCGTGAATTCGAACTGTCCGTCGTCTTCGTCCTTCGCGGATTCTTCCTCCAGGGAGTTCGATTCGACTTCGGAGTACGAGTTCTTCCCGGTGTGCCGCACCTAAGTGAAAAGATGGAGTACATGTTATATTTTTAAATATGGGGATTTCAGCATATGAGTGCTGTTAAAGTATCTGTTTTACTACTACACTATTTTTATGGCATTTATAACACAGCAAAAAAACTTAAAACAAAACGACTCTAAAGGAGTTGTGACTCTCTCAAATTACAAGTTTAAATTTAAGATTATTTAAAGAGAATTAAGGCGATTATTTTTTTCTTTAATTTTAACAGCAAACAAGTTTAAAAAAATATTCAACAAGTAATTATTTAAATAACTTAAAATCGTGTGCCTCATTCACGTAAGATCACGGTTGCAGTGAAACTTCTTTCGTCTTCATTAAGCATGTGAATTTAAATAAATAAATCCTGCTAATATTAATAACTAGCTGTTATCCTGGTCTATTGTTCAGACAACTCCGAATGTTAACTGTTCCATTAGTTTTCCCGTTGAAGTACGATTGTAAGAAAGAGTTATTTCGCCAAAGCAATTTTTGATCGCCAACTTTCAATTGTTTAAAACAATAAGTATATATTAATTTATTTTAAAGTATTTCATTGTTGTCAAGATCTTATGATTTTATAATAATGTAGATACTATTTTTTTAAAAAGTAATTTTAAAAAAAAAGGAGTGATAAGGGAAAATTAAACGGATTTTTAAAATTCCAAGCATCAAGGGCAAAATTGGAAGTTGAATAGTATATATATATAAACTTTGAGACAAGGCCGTGGCCAGGATTTTTTTTCGGGGGAGAGGGGGGGGGGGTTATGGTTGAAGGTTTAATGTTCGTTGTTACGACAACACGAAGACAAACTTTTCCTTTATAATTTTCGTACCGTATCTAAACAATTTTCTAAACTATTTAATGCCGTTCTACCTCTATATTTCATATACTGTTCATGCTAAAATATGCTGAATTGTAGTGTTTTGGCTATTTTTTTATTTTACCTTAAAACACATTTTAAATGCCTATTCTTTGAAATCCATTTTAACCAATAATAAGTGGATAAGTAGCAAAAAAACTATGTTTTTGGCGATACGCAAATTGTAGAAAATATAAAATGTTTGAACATATTTAACATTTTTATAACGATTTGAGAAGAAAATCCCTTTTAAAAATTAGTTGGGATACAGTATAGCTGCTTACAGTCAATGGCGGCGATTGGGTGCTAAAAGCGCGGGGGCGGGCCGCCGTATTAAGGTCAAAGGAGGGAGTGAATTAATGGCCAACCCGGTTGACGTGGCTCACACTCTTCTACACGATGGTAGGTTTTTATCCACAAAGGCTGAATTCCTGTGAGTTATTGGGGGGGGGGGGAGGAGGGAAGGAAGCGCATACTGCAGTCAAAGGCAACAACCCTCTACAGACGGTACAAAGCTCTAATAGGGGAATGTGTTAATAATCGGCCTAGTCCAGGGGTCGGCAACCTGCGGCTCGCGAGCCGCATGTGGCTCTTTTGATGAAAAGTTGCGGCTCTCCAGTTCCACACGAAAAAATTAATAATTTATTATCAAAACCCTTAAAAAATAAGAAAATATATTTTTAAGTACCTAATTTCTCAATAGCTTCTATTTTCATAATCATTAATTACATCGCCACAATTAGTTTAATTGTGGTATCGGTAGAAGGAAAGGGCAACCTAGCCTACGCCTTGCTGGAAGAAGTAGTTTGTTAAAAAAAATTACTTTTTTTTGTTGAAGACATGGATAGCGGTAAATTACTTCATTTTAAAAATCTGAAGCAATATCGTGATGAGACCAATGCAACTATTGACACGAATTACTTCAGCATAGCTTTAATAAAACATGAAGGATGGATTCGCTGAGAGATTCGATCATCAAAACAAACAAAAGTACTCTCGCGTTTATAGTAAATCCTTTCAACGCAAATACAAATGAGATCAACATTGAGCCATTTGGAATTGATGCTGGATCGCTCCAAATGCAATTCCTAGATTTGAAAACCAAAGACTTGTGGAGTGGCAAGTTCACAGAACTCGAGAGCAAGTTGGAAGTCCAGAAATGCATGAACATCACGCAGCACAAGTGGACAGCTCTAAAAGAAATTCTGCGAGTTGAGGCCCTCATATTCGGCGCATGGAATAGTCTTCCAGAATGCTACAGTGAGGTGAAGAAGTTGGCATATGGAGTGCTGACGATCTTCGGATCGTCATATTCGTGGGAGCAAGCGTTCTCTTGCATGAATATAATAAAAAGTAGTTAGAAGTCAACTAACAAATAAAAATCTAGAGTCGTGCTTGAAACTTAAAACAACTAGTTATAAGCCAGATTTAATCAAACTTTCAAAAGACATGGAAAGCCAATGCTCCCATTGATGTAACTATCTATATATTGTGTTTTTATATGAATAAATATTTTTCCGCATTTAAAGCCGTTTATTTTAAATCAAATATATATAAGCAAATATTATAATATTGAAACGAAAATTTTTAGTGGCTCTTTAAAATTTGGGAAATTTTGTAAATTGTAACTTTGGGCTCTTCCGTTTCAATAGGTTGCCGACCCCTGACCTAGTCGATGAATACCACTCTCCTTTACGCGATTGTAGATTTCCATATCTTGATCTGCCTTTAAACCCGTGGAGTTATGAAGGTGAAATCGTATTCTGCAGTTAAGACAGACTTTCTACTCACGACAGTCAGAGGGCGTAATGGGTTTACAATAGGTCCGTCCTCTACATGATGGTATGCTATTTATCCCCTTAAAATGATTCCACGGAGATTTATGGGGGCGGAATCGTATACTGCAGTTGCCGATTGGGTTTGGGTTTTTGTTTTATTTTTAAAAAGTGAGGGTTGACATCAGAAAATGTGCGGGGGCAACCCCTCCCCCCCCCCCCCCCACCCGAAACTTCGCCGTTGCTTACAGTATTGTTTCAAACGCGACCATAGAAATAACTGGTTTAAGTGTTTTAGAAGTTACAATTTATAGTTCAGTGCTGAAAGATATTAAATATCAAGAGATCATCTAACTTCCGTTCGGAACACTCCCAGCCGATGTAGAAAAATAGAATATTATTGGCTGTGACGTCATAGTTAATTTTATATAGTTCATAGTTCTAAACCATCTAGTTTATAGTTCTAAACCATCGGTGGTATTAGGCACTATAAGTAAATAGTTTTTGGATTCAAGAACGAAAAAAAAAGGACATGAAGAAAAAAAAGGGGGAAGAGGAGTGTTGAAAAAAAGTATATCACACAATTTCGGGGGGGGGGGGGGTGTCCCTTCGGTTCCCCCCCCCCCCCTGTCTACGGCCCTGCTTTGAGACATCTCCGATCAGAGGAATATAGTGTCCTGTTTGGCACAGACTCACATAAACAGACTCTTTTATTATTATAGATTATTATTTTATTATAATAAATCAGTCCTATTACCCCAAGTCCAAATAGCTAAACAATAATAAATTATTATAGCAGATCGAGTTGTCGACGGTTCGAGCCCTGGCAACCAAAAATATTTAAAATAATTATTTGACTTAATTATCTATCGACACCAATTTAAACTTGTAGTTAACTTACACATGCGCACTGTAAAAGAAAAAAAACGTACCTAAACATGAGTACCTGAACCTACTCATTTTTCCTTGAGTACTATTGTATTGTACATGAGCGATGACGTACTCAAATTTAAGTAATCGTACTTTCTCAAAAATGAGCAGTGTGATTTAATATTGGTAATCTCAGCTTCTGTTCAAGCCAACTTAACAAAGCGACCTGACACACTTAAAACAGTCGTTCAAAAGATGGTTTTCCACACTATTTGACGTCGATTGCTTAAATTAAAACTGATTTATTACAATTCAATTATTTTACTTCACATTCTTTTTGGTACACCTTTTTAACACTACTTCTGGTTATAACGTCTTTCCATCGCATTGATAGCTTAACGGTTAAGACTGTGAACGGCGGTGTTGCAGACGTGGATTCGATTCCCTGTAAGTCCAAGTTGTAATAGTCGATATTTATTGAAAATTATTTATGAAGGCACCCTATGAAAACAAGCTACTGCTCTATTTATTAATTTTTACTTATTTTTGAGTATATGTCTTTGTCAAAAATGAAATTTACGTATTCGGAGCTATGATAAGAATCGAATGTAATAAAAAATGAGACATTTTACTTATTTTTAAGTACCTAATTTTAACAGCGCAGACTTATATTTTACTTACCTTAATAAGTCCGGATTGGTCAGCGTCGTCGTCTTGCAGCATCAATCTCCTGTCTGTCGACGGAAGGAAGAGGAACTCCGCGCTGTTGCGACGATCCTGCGACACACCGTCGTCCTCGAACTCTTCGGCGTCCTGTACTTCCACGTCGTCGTCTTCGGCCACGGTGCCTCGCCTTGTCGGAGAATCGGCGTCGTCGTCATCGTAGTCCTCGTACTCCTGACGAAGGGGGATGGACGACGGCGAAGCGGCTGCCGACTCGCCTATCCAGTCCTCGTCACCTGAGTCAACGAGAGATTACGAAATTGAATTTCTATTTCGTAAATTAAATTTCTATTTCGTAAATTAAATTTCTATTTCGTAAATTAAATTTCTATTTCGTAAATTAAATTTCTATTTCGTAAATTAAATTTCTATTTCGTAAATTAAATTTCTATTTCGTAAATTAAATTTCTATTTCGTAAATTAAATTTCTATTTCGTAAATTAAATTTCTATTTCGTAAATTAAATTTCTATTTCGTAAATTAAATTTCTATTTCGTAAATTAAATTTCTATTTTGTCGTTTTAATTTTCTTAAAATTAAATTTTAAGAAATTAAATTTAAGAAATTAAATTTTTATTTTCATCGTTCAGTTAGCATATTTCCTACATCTTTTACATTCATATTCATATATCAGTTAGCATATTTCATTATAAGTACAATTATATAACTCGAAAAGTAACAAATTACGTTGTTTTTACTAGGGATGAAACGGATATCCGGTAACTATCCGGTATCCGGTTGATTTTTAATTATCCGGTAATTATCCGATATTTGGAAGCAAAGGGCTAGATTTCCAATTACGATCCCGGAAAACGCTGCAGTTTTTTTGTGTGGGTATTATTATCTTTTGTTCTCGCTGTAAATATTTTCCTGAAAATACTACCAATGTATTCTGCAGTCTGTAAATTCTCCCTTGAATTTTTCTCGGGCTATTCAGATGGGTAAAGAGTGAAGTGATAACTTTCTCGTTAATTCTCTGACGGAGAAGCAAATTTCGAATACGCAGGTTTGTTTCACTGCAGAATAGATTAATTAATATTTCCCAAAAAAAAAAATTGGGGGCAAAAATAATATTTTTAATTATATCAGTAGGGAAGGTTTTCTAAAGTCCACCAAATGTTTTAAATGTGAAAATTATTAAATTTTTTTTTTGTTTTCTTCTGGAAAACTCGAGATACTCGAACGGATATACACATTTGCATCCATCAGGTGGATCCTGACCGGGTGCGTTTCAGACAAGGTGGATCACAAAAGAATACAAAGATATGCTGCTGACATTCGGAACCAGCACTAACTATCTTGGAGTATCTTCGAATTTCAACAATCCACATTGGGTGGTGGTGTGTAGGATGCATAACTACATCTCCGTTCGTTATACATTAGAAATTGTTTTTTCTGCAGTCTAGTAAAGAGCTAGTTTTAGCATTTAAATATAACGCAATTTAGATCAGCAATTTGGAAATATTTCAAAATTGCATTTTTAAATGCATTATACAGTACAGCTCCGGCCATTTCAAAATTATAATAAATATGAATAGTTTATTAAAGAATTGTTAAGGGGGTCCGATACCTTCTACATTTTTTTTTTTTATTATTTTTATACTTGTACAATCCAATTTTTTTTCTCTTTCTAAATATGAATAAAAAACCATTTTAAGACGCTCAATTTTTTTTTTAAATTGCACATTTATTTTTAAATTAAAATTTTAGTAAATTTTTTAACAATTTTAAAATTCCTACTCCTTTTTTGTTTTTCAATATTTTGAAGCAATTTTTTTATTTAAGATCTTGAATAATATGTAAATAGATCTATGCATTCAAATTTTGATTCAGATACATCACTTTAAAAAAATAAAATATATATTAGAAATTTTGGAAAAAAAATTGACGAAAAAAAATAAAATTCAATTTTAAGTGGTTTTAAAAAACAAATTATGGTAAAAATAGGAAATCTGAATGCATACATATATTTAAAATATATTTATCTTGCTATACACACAAAAATTATGATTTTAAGTATAATATAATGGTAAAAAAGCCTTAGCATTTTTAGTGTTCATTAAATTTCAAAACCACGAACAGAGATATTTGCTTTTAAAGTTTACATATAGTGATACAACTATGTTATAGGAACACATCATTAATATAGTGTCTCTTTAAAACATTCATAACTAAAAAAGTAATAGGAATTTTTTGAAGCAGTTTTTTGTGAGTTATTAAGATAAGTTTGAATATTATTTTTTAAATATAAAAAAAAAATTACTTTTTTTGCGAATTTTGGGTATCGGACCCCCTTAAGAGAATATCTTTTCGTTAAAAAAAACACCTGCCGGATATCCGGTATATAATGTACGTCGGTGTTCATATGGCTGGATCGCCACAACACTGTAGATCCACAATTACATTGTGGAATCTTAAAACAATTTCAGGAGTGCGCTTTCCGTAAAATATAGTCGTAAATAACATGAATTGTTCAAATGGTCAAATGACCTCTCGTGGAGACTAGACATGTTATAAATTTTTTCTGGAAAGTAAAGAATAAAGAAAGTTGTGACTATTGAAAAATGAGTTGTATGTATATTATAGGAAAAGTCAATAAGTTACATGGCGATACAGTAAAGTTGTATACAAGAAATTCTAAACAAAATTTCAAAAACGGTCATTTGACAGCGCGTCGTAGGTTTAGTGTTAAGGGTTGCGAAGGGGGATGGGGTGGGTTTTCGAAATCCCATTCAGACAGTGAGCTTCTTCTTGTTTTGAAAGTCAAGTGTGCAAAATTGCATCAAGCTCGAAATAAAACTATAGATTTGTATAAAAAGCACACAAATTGATACTCTCCTTTAAAAAAAAAAAAAAAAAATGTTTTCCGCCATTACTAAAATATTTTTCGCATACCCCCGACCAAGCCGTCACGTACCCCATGAGGTAGGCGTACCACATGTTGAAGATCAAGGGGTTTTCGTGGAGAAAAACTGACATATTTTTTTTACAAACGTCCACATGATAAATAGGATAGCAGGGACCGATTAAGACATTGCAAGGGAAGCCCGACTTTAAATGGGGGCCCCATTGCTACCCTGGAACATTGAATCCGATTTTTGCCTGCCCTAATATATTTATACCTTATTGACTTAAAAATGAAACACTAAAATAATATTTTAATGAGTAATGTTTATTCCTAATGTTCATACATGTTTTGTTTTTTTCTCCAATATTTGAACAATTTTAACAATACAAGTGACCAATTTTGTACTGAAGTTTGTAGTGCATTTTTTTAAAGGTAAATTTAGTAACAAACTATGTTTGGGGTGTTAAATATTTATATAATATGTGTGATTTGGGTCCCTTAAAAATGTAAAGTGTAAGCCTGGGCTTTACGGGCCTATTCAGTAATCAGGCCCTGACGGATAGGAAATATAAACACCCAATACATATTGCTCATCTGTTCTCCATATCATATCAAGGTTTTAGCTCGTGACGAAACTGATGCCACCAGAAATCCGTTTCGGATTCAATTACATCGATTCCCCCGCGCAACATCCATCAAAGAGCAGCCGGATAAACCGGATAACCGAAATCCCACTCCTCAATCAACCGACGATACATCCCAAACCTCGTAAAAAGTCCCGTATAACAATGACCCCCCCTGGAAAACAAAACCTTACAGAAAAGAACAAAATCGCCATTTTCGCTAATGGCAGAGTCAATTACATGCCCTGAGGACTTCGCAGCGATTTGTCATCCTTAGCGGAGAATTCCTTACCGTGGAATGGCAACGCGCGATTATATCATTCCCGGTTGCCATGGCGACGGCAGAGCGTTCGCTTCCAATTCTTTTCGGTGAGTGATAGGGGAGTGTAATAATGGAAGTTTCTGGAAGGAAAAGGAAAGAATTTTTCCGGAAAAGCCCGGGTATTAAGGTAAAGGGAGCGAATATAATATCGCAGGAGAAATGTCTAATGGTAGCGAATGAACGGAATGGGTTGGCCAATATGTCGACAGGATTTGGTCGTAAGTGCTTTTTGCGCAATGTATGTCTATTGCGCCTATTAATGATTGGGACAGGAAGAGATTTCTGTTAAATCTGTCTCTTTTGTACCAGTAAAAGAGATGTACATTGTTTTAGCTATATGTTTGTGGTTTATCCCAGAAAATACAACATCAGTTGAATGCGTACCAATTGCGAATGGGCTTTTTGAGCCTACTATAAATTGCTGAAAGTAGGTACACAAAAATAAGTAATTTTTATACATTCTCATTTACTAATTTTTGATTATATTCTGTGCTTATCATGGCTCCGAATACATAAGTTTCATGAAAAGACAGGTATTCAAAAATTTTGAAAAGGGCATGTACTCAAAAATGAGCACAATGAATAAAAAGAGCAGATGCTAGCCTACATAGGCTACCTTCATAAATCACTTTCGATAAATATCAACTATTTCAACACACTTACCGGGAATCGAACTCAGATCATCAGGCACCGCAGTTCAGTTCATTATCCGTTATGCTACCAGGGCGACGTGAAGAAGTTATAAAAAGAATACTTGATAGCCAAAAGAATGGAAAGTAAGATAATGGAGTTGTAATAACTCAATTTCCATTTAAGCAATCGACATCCAATAAGGTGGAAAACCATCTTTTGAACAATCATTTTAAGAGTGTCAGGTAGCTTTGTTAAGATGGATTGAACAGAAGCTGAGATTAGCAATATTACATCACACTGCTCAATTTTGCGAAAGTACGGTTCCTTAAATTTGAGTATGTCGTTGCTCATTTACGATGCAATTGTACTCAAAGAAAAACCGAGTAGGTTCAGGTACTCATTTTTAAGTATTTTTTTTCTACAGTGTAAAAGTAGTGCCAGTAGCGCCCAAGCTTTGGGGGATGACTAGAAAAAACACGAAGAAAACCTGTTGTCATACACAAATTCTGTAATATGGTGACCAAAGTATCGAACTGAAGGCCCTATGCTTTTTCATCGTAATTGCGCCATAGGCTAGGTCAAATATATTTCCATCGGATAGAAATTGTTAGGCAGTATAGTTAGTGGAAGGGTGAGTGCTAGTTTCACACTAGCTGATGCATGTTCCCATGAATTGGGATTCCATTTATATACAAATTCGTCTTGTCGTTCACACTATACGCCAGTGGTTTGCCAGATTGGCTTTTTATCGGCTATTTTGGCTAGGCTGGAAAAATAAATCATAATCTGTTATTTTCAGTCCTAATTTAATAAGTTCCGGTTTTAATTTAAAATGTATGGAGAAAAGGGCCCCATGGGATCAAATAAGCTCCATTATTTTAACAAAAAGTTTCATCACAGCATATTGAGGGAAACTGCATAAATTTAAATTCTAAAAAAAATTAAACTGATATACTTCCAGATGGCAACCTTTTTATCGAGAGTTCGGGATGGAAAGAAAAACTGATTTTCCGAACTTCTTCCTTCAAGAATAATTATTTCTAAAATTCGGGCGCAACTGGCACTACTTTTAGCACGAGCGCAAATGGCACAACACCAAACATCTAGGCCATAACTGACAAATGCTATGTATGCTACTTTTGCGATATTCTCACAGTCTGGCCTACATTATAGTCGGCAGGTATAATTAATACCTTTATTTTACACGCTAGTTTGACATAAGAAATTATTGGTCTCAAATTCATACGACAATGAATTAAAGGTTAAAGAAATAATGTAAAGCAACGAAAACCGTTAAGAGGGATGAAGACATAACTTTTTAACGTGAAACGTCTTTCCAAATGGGATATCAGGATAGAAACATATTATTAAGTTTATAGGATAATCTATTATGGCACTATAACTACATGTAATATTGCAGGATTATAAAAAGGCGACAATGCGTGTAAAATCTAGAATTAAAGTGAAACACGTACGGGGCGTGGAAATAATTTTTGTAAGACGTAACAGAATGCGTATCTCCTTTCCGTTGGCGAGGTTTTTGTTCGATCAATCCCTATATATAATCAGCTGAAATGACGTTTCACAACAAACCTTTCTGTTCGTACTCCGTTATAGTCACACCCTATATTATAATATATTTCGAATTTGAAAAAAATAATCACTTAATAAGAATAAGACAAACTAAATACAGAATTTGTGACATACAAAAAAAAATCAACATATTAGAAATTTTTAAATTTGAAGGTTTTATGCAGGGAAACTGCAGTTTGTGTGAAGTTGAAAATCTATTAAATTAAAGGCTTTTGTTTAAATGTTCTTCATAAAAAATGTAAAAACCCTTAAAAAACATTTTTAAAAATAACCTTCAATTTTGAAACAGTAAAGGGAAAAGCAGATTATTTTTTTAAAAAAAGTTTTATACAGAAAAACTAAAAACTTTATAACGTTTTTTGAGTATCCTATATAAAACCTTCAAAAACCTTTCAATTTCACAATTATGATGAAGATTTCATGCTGACTTTTTTTTGTTGCTTAGAACAGTTGTAAAGAAATCCGCGTAGAGTTAAAGTGGAACATCGTTGCTCTACATACAAAATACCAGAAAACCTTTCCTCGGCGTATGTATTTTGATTCAAAGTAATAAGAAACCTGTTCGAAGTACACACTAAGACTTTTACGAGTCTTGTCAGCCCCTCCGCACACATTGAAACGAGCGCGCCAGACTTTACATAAATGGATTAAACGATATTTCAACAAGAACTCTTCAAAGTGCGCCTTCCTATTCACGGTAGAAACACGCATGAATGAAGAATCCAGACACATCCAGGAAAGAGCCCAGCAGCAGCCATCGAGAGGGGCTGACTTTGATTGAAGCTCGGGGTCTTTTATGAGTTTTGCTGAGACTTCAAAATGTCTCGGACTAAAAGGAAAGTACAGTTTAGTTTTCCCAAAGGCGGCATAAATATATTCGGAAATTTTGTAGAAACCTTCTTTAGGCGTATTTCGAATCTTGGGTTTGGATAAAATGGTACTGAAAAGATCGTATTCTCGTTTTTATGCAATAAGTTTGTAAGATATTTTTAAAGCATACTATATGCACCAAGTACGGCCCGATTTACTGTATCTAAGTATTAACAAATATTTAAACGAATCATATATATGTTACAAAGATGTAAACGAATTACATATCCTCTATTAACAAAGATGTAAACCTATCACATATCTACTATTAACAAAGATGTAAACGAATCACATATCTACTATTAACAAGGATGTAAACGAATCACATATCTAGTATTAACAAAGATGTAGATGTAAACGAACCACATATCTACTATTAACAAAGATGTAAACGAATCACGTATATGCTATTAACAAAGATGTAAACGAATCACGTATATACTATTAACAAAGATGTAAACGAATCACATATCTACCATTAACAAAGACGTAAACGAATCGCATATTTACTATTAACAAAGACATAAACGAATCACATATCTACTATTAACAAGAATTTAAATGAATGACATATATACTATAGATATAAACGAATCACATATCTACTATTAACAAAGATGTAGACGAATCACATATCTACTATTAACAAGAATTTAAACGAATCACATATCTACTATTAACAAAGATGTAAACGAATCACATATCTACCATTAACAAAGGCGTAAACGAATCACATATCTACTATAGATGTAAACGAATCACATATTTACTATTAACAAAGATGTAAACGAATCACATATCTACTATTAACAAATATAAAATCTATCATTTAAGAAATATTATTAATTTACCATTTAAGCTTTAAAAAAGGGGCTTTAGCGACCTCTTTCACTACGATTCACATTAGAACGAATACAAATGACGATGTTCACATTTGGTTCAATAATCTATTTCATGATTGTGGGACTAGTAACATCATTTACCGCAGTGGTCCCCAAAAGGAGGTCACAAAGGGAAAAAATGGTTAAAATGCTTTGAACGGTCATTCTTGGCGACTTTCTGAAAAAGCGTGTTATTGATCATATCTATAAGTTGATTTTGCTCCTGTTCAATAAGATTTTCCATTTCTTCGACATCACATATAAAGATAATGAATCAAAATGAAGTATTTCGCTCATCCCATGCAGTTCGAAAATCAGTTAATTTAGTTCGAAATAGTTAACTTAAGTGACTATTACAATGTTTTAATGAGTTTAAATGAGTGTTAAATGCACCAGTAAGAGTAATTAAACTTTTGATTGTGGTGCTATATCTTTTTTATGTAATTGTTGGATAAATTTGTGTCCATATTCTTAGTAAAAGAGGTGTAAAATTTCAATAAATTATAAACTGAATTTCAGAATTCATTTTCCCCTTCATTTTCATGTTGAAACAAAATTGAAACGTATATGTATACCCACAAAGCGAGGTAGACTTGCATTTATATGAAAAAAGGGGTCCCCGATCCTGTTTCAGTTTTAGCTAAAGGCCCGTGGCTAAATGCTAATTGGTAACTGCTGATCTAGTGAATAGAGGACACTGAACTAAAATAAACTCTGGAATGATGACTCCCAATGGGGAAAATGTACTTTATCCTAGAGCGTAGATGAATGCTGTTCAGATTGGTTTGGTTAATAAACGTCGCACTAGAGCTGCACAGTGGGCTATTGGCGACGGTTCGGGATCTATCTCGAAGGAAAGACCTGGGAACACGTACACATTCACACACACATTCATACATGCACCTCGTTATTTTAGAACCATGGTCAGATGACGAGGAAACACCTGAATTGGCACTCAACGCCTTTAATAGAACTCGGGATTTTGGACCCCGATCAAATGTATCGTGCACCAATCCCGTATACATGACGTTAATTTTTGCGGATGTTCTGAACGACTTTTCTAGTATTTTGTAGAATGCTGTTCAGGAGATCAGGTTGATAAAACATTCTATCTTGGCTTTTGCACCGCTATTCGTGTTGTGTCGGTCTTGAGTATTTCATTATTCAGTTAATATTTTTTTCCTTCAATTGCTTCTAAATAAGAGAGAAAGTATGGCAAAACATTAATAGTGTAACATTTATAAATTTTTGAGAGTAAGAAATGTAGTTTTAAAACTAGGACATCTGCACTTCATTATATGCCAAACACCATGCGAAAGGACTACATATTTTTACCTTTGCTCAAGAGGGTGTATAGCAATTGCACACGTTTAGTCTCTTCCCCAGTGATTATTTTAACTCAGTGGTAGACTCAAATGTTGGTGCTGCCATCTGGTGATATATCTAAGAAACAACAATAGACCCGAAGAGGGAACATACCATAACACAAGTTGTCAGAGAATCGAGCTGGTAATAGCAGATATGTAGCTTGCTACTATTTATTATTCAATATGGAATTAAAGTAATTAAGATTATTAGTAATTACTACTATAAATAAATATAATATTTTTATCGTACTGTCATAATTTAATTTTTACCGTCGTAAGTATGCTAAGTTTCAAGTTGATATTACATTTGACTGGAGGTTATAATAGAGTTTGAGGATTTAAAGAGAGCCAATTGAGTTATCTAAAAGCGTGTAATAATAATAATAAATTACCTGTGTTTAAGCCACCTGACGGAAACGAACGTAGTCCATTTATTCGATTTGCATGTTATGTTATTTAATTTTAGTTTTCCAACAGATCTATCAGTGGGCGAAGTCATAGCATTCCACATAAACTAGATGCTATTCATTTTGCGGTGTGAAAGTAACGGTTGGTTACAAAACCAGGTAAGTAAAGAAATCAGTTTCAAAACCAGGTAGATCAAGGTGCGCGTAGACGACTGCGCACCGGTTTTGAAACTAAGCGACTTATATCTTCGAGCATGAATGGACTGTAGTAGAGCGAATATGACGTCATAATCGTGAAACCAACATCTCAGACCGAATGGCTTCAGGCACGTGACTTCTTTTCAAAATTATGAATTAAAAAAATACTCGCGCTTGGCTAATGAATTGGGAAATGTGTAACAGTGAAAATTTATGAATGGAATGACGTAATTAACCACGTGTCAGAGGCCATACATGTTGGCCTCACTTTGATGTTAGCGAGATTACAAAGGTATGTTTTCTCTACTATGAAGCCAATGCCATGCGTTTCAAATTGGCGCGCAATTACCGCTACTGAATCCGCCCGTTTTTTCTGCCACCTATATGTATTTAATTGAAGAAGCTGTAGTTGCACTGGCGTCCGCACTTAAAACTTGAACGTACTCGTTTGTCTTTGAGTACAATTGCATCGTAAATAAGCGATGACGTACTTAAATTTCAGTAATCGTACTTTCTCAAGAACGAGCAGTGTGTTTCAATATTGCTCATCTGAGCTTCTATTTACGCCATCTTAACAAAGCGACCTGGCAAACTTAAAATATTAATTCAGAAGATGGTTTTCCACATTGTTTGATGTTGATTGCTTAAATGCAAACTAAATTATTGAAGGGGGAGGGAGGAAGGGTATCACTGTAGAACTAACTTTTGTGTATTAAATTTGTGACTTCTTATTTACTTATTTATTTCTTTTTATTGTTATTAAATGTTTTTTTTTAATTATTGGTTTAAACAATTTACTTAGAAAGGGTTTATTAATAAGGTATTATGGCTACAGTCATAAATTATATTTATGGGTATATAGTAATATTAAGGTAGTGGCCAATTTCATATTAAAAAAAAAATAATTTAAAGCTTTTTACAGGAAAAAGGTTTTGTGTATTTTAAGTTCAAATTGAATTGACTATAGATTTAATATTATATTTAATATTTATTAATTAGTATTAGATTTAATATTTATTAATTGTTATTAGATTTAATATTTATTAATTAATATTATATTTAATATTTATTAATTAGTATTGGATTTAATATTTATTAATTATTATAATTAATATTTATTAATTATTATAATTAATATTTATTAATTATTATTAGATTTAATATTTATTAATTATTATTAAATTTAATATTTATTAATTATTATAATTAATATTTATTAATTATTATTAGATTTAATATTTATTAATTATTATTAAATTTAATATTTATTAATTATTATTAGATTTAATATTTATTAATTATTATTAGATATAATATTTATTAATTATTATTAGATTTAATACTTATTAATTATTATTAGATTTAATATTTATTAATTATTATTAGATTTAATATTTATTATTAGATTTAATATTTATTAATTATTATTAGATTTAATATTTATTATTAGATTTAATATTTATTAATGAGTATTAGATTTAATATTTATTAAATATTATTAGATTTAATACTTATTAATTATTATTAGATTTAATATTTATTATTAGATTTAATATTTATTATTAGATTTAATATTTATTAATGAGTATTAGATTTAATATTTATTAAATATTATTAGATTTAATACTTATTAATTATTATTAGATTTAATATTTATTAATTATTATTAGATTTAATATTTATTATTAGATTTAATATTTATTATTAGATTTAATATTTATTAATTATTATTAGATTTAATATTTATTATTAGATTTAATATTTATTAATTATTATTAGATTTAATATTTATTATTAGATTTAATATTTATTAATGAGTATTAGATTTAATATTTATTAATTATTATTAGATTTAATATTTATTAATTATTATTAGATATAATATTTATTAATTATTATTAGATTTAATACTTATTAATTATTATTAGATTTAATATTTATTAATTATTATTAGATTTAATATTTATTATTAGATTTAATATTTATTAATTATTATTAGATTTAATATTTATTATTAGATTTAATATTTATTAATGAGTATTAGATTTAATATTTATTAAATATTATTAGATTTAATACTTATTAATTATTATTAGATTTAATATTTATTATTAGATTTAATATTTATTATTAGATTTAATATTTATTAATGAGTATTAGATTTAATATTTATTAAATATTATTAGATTTAATACTTATTAATTATTATTAGATTTAATATTTATTAATTATTATTAGATTTAATATTTATTATTAGATTTAATATTTATTATTAGATTTAATATTTATTAATTATTATTAGATTTAATATTTATTATTAGATTTAATATTTATTAATTATTATTAGATTTAATATTTATTATTAGATTTAATATTTATTAATGAGTATTAGATTTAATATTTATTAATTATTATTAGATTTAATATTTATTAATTATTATTAGATTTAATATTTATTAATTATTATTAGATTTAATATTTATTAATTATTATTAGATTTAATATTTATTTAATATTATTAGATTTAATATTTATTAATTATTATTAGATTTAATATTTATTAATTATTATTAGATTTAATATTTATTAATTATTATTAGATTTATTATTTATTAATTATTATTAGATTTATTATTTATTAATTATTATTAGATTTAATAGTATTAATGTTCTGTAGTAAATATAAATATTTTACTACATATATTACATCCAAACTCTCCGAATTGGGAAAATTTATCCCTGAAGAAAATTCAAATTATTAGCAAATGAAAGCTAGGAATTGCCCAACATGTGAGATTACATTTAAATTAGACTTCAAAACGAATTGGAAAGTGCGTGTAACAAATCAATGCTAGTAAGATAACGGTTTGATATTACCTAATACATATTTTAAGAAAATGCCGATAAGTTGGAACTGGAAATTTTCAGCACTGTTGAATTGGGAATTTCGAATAATTAAGTTGACAATTTTGAATAGTTAAGTTGGGAATTTCGAATCGTTAAGTTGGAAAATGTCTTGTTTCAACCCTCCCCCAAAAAACCATTTTGTTTGACAGCACTTTCCCTAAAATTAATGCGTCATTTTCTATTCCACAAACACAAAATCGTAACAATGGACACATTAATAATATGTTACGTCAGGACAGGCGATAAGATAACGTCGTTAGAACGTCTTGGCACTTGGAAGTGTTTTGCATAAGATTCCGTGCCAAATTTATGCAATCTCCGGAAATAACGCAGGCGCCTTTTCGAAGATTTTGGCAAGGAAAAAGCAAGAGAAGTAAAGAGCAAGAAGAAAGAATACACAGATCGAAATCCACCTTGCCGCAGACAAAACTGGAAAACTTCCAGACAGGTTGAGAGGGACTCAAGTATCCGAAATCGAGTAATTTAGGGAAAGAGGAGAAGCGAAAGCATTGAAGATACTGAAAATAAAAGTTAGGAAATCAAGGTTGCTTTCGGTTGTAGTTGTTTAGTATTTTAGGTTTGCTGTAAGGTATGTAGACAAAATCGTAATATGTGAATTCCGTTCCGTCGCAAACGTACATCTTTTCCACCAATATGTTGTAACGAAAAAGATTGCTATGTCAAAGTTGGCAACCCTCTATGTTGTAGTGATGCAAATTGTAAGTAAATGAATTATTTATAAAATTAAATTTTTTTTTTGCAGGTTTGAACGTGCTTTTTTAAAAAAACATAATTGTGGACATTTTAATAAATATGACAATTTAAGATAATTATTTCAGTATCTTACTTTTACTAAAACTTGATTGCATTATTGAAAAATTAATTAAATAATCGACGAATTACTGACGATTTCATAATAAATATCTTAAACGTATAAAATTTCCTTTTATTAAAATGTTCATTTGGGAGGGGCACAGTTGACAAGAACCTCTCCTCCCCCCCCCCCCCCCCCCCCTCAGGTAATCCTTACTTTTACTAATAATTAGTTGAGTATCCAAATGCAAAAGCAGTTATCCAAAAATTCGAAAAATGAAATTTTATTATCAATAGGTACTACTTTATAGCTTTAACAATAAATCTCTATATTTTTAATTATATTATTTTACTACATAATTTGAAGATCAATTAAAATTAAACAATATCATTAAGCCTGTAGAGAAATTCCTATAAGACCTAAATGGAAATAAGCCACTATCATCTTTTTAATGTTCGTTCTTGTCATTTCCCTTACTGTAAAATTCCATTGGCACTAATAGCTTGGCTAAAAAAATTTGAACTCTGAAAATTATCCGTAGATGATATATGTTGTTCGCATAAAAGTAAAAAACTCACAGAGCGATTTTTAAAACACATCATGGAACAAGAAAAATAAATCAAAACAGTAAAATCCTGATATGCGAAATTATTTGGATCCAAAAAGAATACTTTCGCCTTATCCTATTGCGTAATAAAAAAATAAATATTTATTTCTCAAAATAGATTTGCGTAACATTTGTCTATTAAAAATGTAAACAAAAATGGACATACTCTAGTCCTCGAACTTTTTTTTATAGCAGTTAGTGAAAGAGTCAGTGTGTCATCGACAGGAAGTAGGAAAAGATGCGATTGCAAAAGACTAAAAAAGCAAAAATAAGGTCAAAAGATTGTGGAACTTAGCAAGTCCACTTTAAAATTACCAAACTAAGAATAGTCTTTTTAAAGGAATTTCTTAATTGATGAATTATGCATGTACAAGTGGGGGAATTATGTCATTGTATCAATAAGAATTGCATTATAAAGATGCACTTTTATGAGGGTTTTATATATATATAGAAACAGCGAATATATATATATATATATATATATATATATATATATATATATATATATATTTTAAGATATATATATATATCCGTCCCGTTTTCGCCGGGACAGTCCCGTTTCTTCGCCCTTTGTCCCAGGAATCTCAAGTCCTGGGATGTCCCATTATTCATACATATGAACCCCGTTGACAGACGCTCCAAAAGCCAGATTTCTTCTGAAAATCCAAATTTCCAGTGTAAAAATATCCATATTTACGGATGGTACGATTGACCGCCCCAGCTCCCCCTTTAGGAACTTCCCCAGATAATTGCGAGAAGGTCACTCGCCCCTCTGGTCAAGAGTAAATGATTGATGATTCAGGGTTCCCGGATTGTTTTTTTTAGATTTCTGGTAGCCCCATTTATAGCACCCAGCCATACTATTTTTAACTCTATATAAAGGTTCAAAGCTAAAACAGATATAGAAATTTGTGAACACATGCTCCTCCACATGTAATACAATAAACAACCAATTATACTTTGGCGAAGAAAAAAGCGTAACTCTTCAGTTCAGCAGACGATACGGAATAACAACCACGAGTTTAAACAATTGATGACGTCTCGTGCATAGAGTCGACCATTCTTCTACGAACGTTGAAATGAATATAAGAAAATCGTCTGCGAGAATGACTAGAAACGGATGCCAGCATAATTGGAAATCCATTTTATATATATACAGTAAGTTTAATAATGAATTTCCTATTTTATCATGCAGTGAAATGCAATTAGAGTTCTTCCTTAAAGTGATTGGTGAATTGATTAAAGTTCGATCGAAGCACATTGTGTAAAATGTCATCGCAATTCAATGTAGACACTGCTTTGCATCGCACGGAACTTCGATAATCCAATTAGTTTGGCATTTTAAACATGTTTAAATCTAAAACATTTATTTCAGAAACGCTACTGTTCTATTCAAATTCGTCTTAAAAGGAACGCAATATATTCCCGATTATCGTATGTACTATACATACTATTAATAATTTCTGTGATTTAACTTATTTATACAAAACTAGCTATTTCGCTACTAAGTATACAAGCCAACGCGTCTCTTAGATAGAGACCTATTTATTTATTGGTAGTTTGAAATGTTAGAATAGTTATAGGATGGAATAGTTATAGATAAGAAAGTTATAGATAGGATAGGAATAGTTGTAAGTAGACTAGTTATAGGTAGGAATAGTTATTTGTAGGAATACTTATATTTAACAATAGTTATAGGTAAATATTTACAGGTAAGAATAGTTATAGTATGAATAGTTATAGGTAGTATAATTATTTATAAGAATAGTTGTAGGTAGGATAGTTAGTTATAAGTAGGATATTGATAGATAATATTTATAGGTAGGAATAGTTATAGGCAGTAATAGTTATAAATGGGATAGTTATACGATATTTATAAGTAGTAATATTTATACGTAGGATACTTATACGTTAAAAGATATTTATAGGTAGGACTGCCAAGCAGTGCCGTTACATAAAAAGTATTTTTCTTGGAGGGGGGGGGGGGGGGGGGTTGAAACAAGAAATTTTCCAACACAACAGTGTTGAAAATTCCCAGTTACAACTTATCCACATTTTATATATATATATATATATATATATTAGGTAATATTAAACAGTTCTCTTACAAGCATTGATTTGTTGCACGCATGTTCCAATGCAGTGTCCGTTCTGAGGTCTAATTTAAATATAATCTTACTAGTTGTCCGATTTCTAATCTTCCCTAGTTTTCATTTGTTAATAATAATTATTTTCTTTAGGCATAGATTTTTCCAACTCGCGGACTTTAGAAGTTGAAATTCCCAACTTTCAAGGTTTAAAGATTATTGGGGGACCCCCGCTGGTGCGACGGGCCTGGATTCGATGTTCGTCATCCGCCAGACTTTCATCTTATGGAGTGAGATTTTCAGTCCAACTATCCTCACGTTGGCCGTAATGTGAAGTTTGGAGAGTGAATTGCCAGTGTCAGAAGCTGGTCCTTGTCATTCGACCGATCAAAATTACGAGGAGGTATCCCTGAGTCATTCCTTCGGGATATATCCCGAACAGTCGCCAATAGTCTATTGTGCAGCAACTCCGAACAATGGAAACACTTTTAAGGAATGATCGATACACACCACTTACTTACATACCATATTTAGTTGTTGTAGTATTAATGTATTTTGGGATTTTCCATTTACAGACACCCACAGAACAACTTTAAAAAAACAAATTTTTGAAGTCCGCGATCCCCAAAACGTACAGAATACTCGTATTCTAACTTCTAAACATAATTCCATAACTCGGTATCCCATGAAAGCTAATTAAAAGTAATATCTATCATTAATTATAACATAAACTTTTCAATGGTTTTATACGAAAATTCCCCCTGTGAATTAGACGAGCAGTCAATGCAAGGATTCGCATTGAAGACAGTATACGCATTGCAGAATTTCAAAGAACTCCTTTCAGTTTTCCACAAGGCTTCACATGGGCTTAATTAGCTGAAGTGTTAAAATCGTAAACGGAGACCTATTATCAAGACGCTTTGAATAGAAGGGGGGGGGGGGGCAGAGTAGGGAGGGAAAGTTTTGTGGCATAACGGAAGTCGCTTAGTTGTTAAGTTGCGTTGAAATTGAGGATTGAAAACGTCTTTAAAATGGGCTATCTCGAGTATCAGGATAATAACATTGTCTTTATAAAGTGATCCATACCGAGAGTATAACTCCGTGACAAATAGCACGATTAACAAAAACTTGATCTCGTTCGATAGGAAATTAGACACCGATGCGGATAAAATCTTGAAATGAAGCAAAGCACATACGTGGCTTAGATGGGATCCAATGGAATCAGAATAAATATCTTGTTTATTTTCCTTCTACTATTGAGGTTTTTATTGGCAGTCAACTCCTATTTCTATCATCTGCTGAAATGACGTTTCACATAAAACTTTGCTTGTCGTTCTCCGACTCAAGCACGCCCGATTTTTATGTATCTCTCTTAAATCAATTCTTCTTTGACGTCAAGGAAAAGATGCTGTGAGATTAGCACATCAAATCATGGGAAGAACAATGAAGATCTATCCGAAGAGATTTTGAAGTAAATACAAAATAAAGTTTCATTTATGATCTTTTAACGATTATTTAACGGACTATTATCGTTCTTCGCATTTCACAACTTGGTAAATAAAAGTAAAGCCTTGTAGTTTAAATAAGGCCCGTTCTACACGAACGTTATAGAACGTTTTGCAGAATCCTCCGTGATTGGAACATGAAAACTACGTTGTTTGAATGTACCAATCAGAGGCGATTCTGCAAATTTATTACATGTGTGAAGGGGGTCTAAGGTGTAGAGGTCTCAATTTCAATAACTGTAAAAATCGGGTGTAGCTGTGTTGGAGCATGGCCAAAAAAGTTTTACGTGAAACGTCTTTTCAGCAGATTATAGAAATAGTGAGTGAGCGCCAATAAAATGTTAGGAAGATAAATAAGCTGTTCCGTCAGGACCATCTTCCCCGTACGAGCTTTGGTTTATTGCAAGGTATAGCGGAGACTTGTTGTGTTGTGGTATCTATTTTTTTGTTAAACGAGATAAAAATGTATGTCAATTGTGCTATTTGTCACGGAGTTATAGTTCAGAATGGATCACACTAAAAGAGTAATTTATTGTTTTTTACCTTATACCCCATGTAGTTAAATTTAAAGACGTTTCACTTCAAAAGTCGGTCCTCATCAGTTTTAAAATACAATATTCTTTTTTGCATAAAGTCATCGGTGACATTGCCGGATATTTTTTCAAAAGAAAATTTCAATGTATGCTTTAACATGCACAAGATCAACAACCCGAACTATAAAGAAGACACAAAATTATAAAAAATGCGGTCACTGAAAAAAAATCCAGGCATTTCAATTTACCTCGGTTACCTCAAACCAACCAGACATCGATTTTTCAATTAATCGATTTTCTCCAAGGAAGAGGAGTACCGATATAATTCAATGCAAAAGTCCTCCATAAAAGTTATCAGTGACAGAACTGAAAGGCTTTGGAGTTCTTAAGTTCCAAAAAGATTCGTTCAGCCATTTTTTTTTTCGATACTAATTACATCATTCAAACTCAAAGACTTCATGGAAATTCTCGTTCAAGAATAACGATAACGCTCTTTTTTTAAAGAAGAATTATAATTTTTTCAAAAGAGCTTTTTTCAAGTGCACACGTCAAAAACTCCATTTTCAAGTATAAATAGTTCTTGAACGATAATTCTTACAGAAGAGTGATCTTTGTTAAGCCTAACTCATACATCATTTTGGCAGGGGGAAGAAAAAAAACAAAATGGCCAATTAGGAATTCCATTCTTGAAGTGTTCCATTTCAGGAAAATATCCGAAATTATAATATTAAGAGATATATAAATAAAAAAAGAACAAGAAAAAACATTATTCCACAGCCACCTATATTTGGGAACGGAGCCAAGTTTGGAGTGTTCGACTGGCTTGCAGTTTACTGGAGCGTCGGAGAAAATGAAATAAACAAATATTAATGAAAGTATGCTTTGCTTTTGGCGCTTGTTCTTTTTGTTCTTTTTAAGGCGGACGGGCGTGTGTCGTGACCTTGGCAGTAAAGGAGAGGCAAATGAGTGAGATGCCGATTCGAGCTCATTTTTAGCTCCGTTTTCTGCTTTCTTTTGAGCTCATCTGTTTCGTAATGTAAACACACTTTATCAAGCCTTTGCTTTTGACTATTTTTTTTTGACATGAGGATTTTACTTGGAACGTAAACCATGGTTTTTTCTTGGAAAAAAAATATACGTCTGTGAATAGATTGGTTGGAAAACGTTGTACTAGAACTACACAATGGACTCTTAATAGCATAGGCACAGTAAACGGTCAAAATAGTAAAATATATATATATATATATATATATATATATATATATATATATATATATATATATATATATATATATATAAATTTTTTAATATCTTGAGAAATGTATACAATATTTTTAACAATTAACAAATTATTGATAATTAACAACTAATTAGCATAACTGACAAATAGCGTTGCTTTTTTATATTGGTAAATATACTGTGAATGGAACTAGTTGAACCCCCATGCCTCCACCCCCTCATAATTTTTTAGTTGCTCTCGTTTGATTGAATTCACTGACTATCCAGAAGAACCGGGAACACTGTGACGAAATTTTGAACCATGGTCAGATGAAGAGAACAACATCAGAGCTGGCACCCAATGCATCTGACATACACCTGAGGTCGTTTGGACCACAACAGATTTAAAGGCATAAGGAATATGTCTTCACTTCTTTCATCTTCAGACGCCGCGTTCGACGTCCGTCAAGGATTCCGACACTGGATTGGTTGAAACAAGAAATTTCCCAACTTAACGATTCGAAATTCTCAACTCAACTATTCGAAATTCCCAACTCAACATTGCTAAAAATTCCCAGTTCTAACTTATTGCCATTTTTCATCTTCTTTATATATATATTTAGGTAATATTAAACAGATCTCTCACAAGCATTGATATGTTGCACCCATATTCCAATGCAGTGTCCATTTTGATGTCTAATTTAAATGTAATCGGTACATGTTGACATGTTGGGCAATTTCTAATCTTCCCTCGCTTTCATTTGTTAATAATATTAATTTTCTTCATGCATAAATTTTCCCTACTCGGGGTTTTTAGAAGTTGAAATTCTCAACTTTTAGGGTTGTTCTTGCGATAATTACCGCAAGGGGCATGCGAATATATTATTACAGTAGTCAATATCCCTTTTTCTGGTCTCATTCATAATGGATGTGAGGTATTTAAAAAAAAGAATTTCACGGAGCAGTGACGTATCGTACTTTTGTCTCATGAGTATTAACGTTTTTTTTTAAAAAAAATACGTTTAAAAATAATTAGTTTCTAAGCAGTTTTTAAACGAGCCGTTGGTAGTGCTGCCATCTATGGGTATTTACTAGGGATGAAACGGATATCCGGTAACTATCCGGTATCCGGCCTATCCGGCTGCTTTTTAACTATCCGGTAACTATCCGATATCCGGAAGTAAAGTGCCGGATATCCGATTTTCCATGCCGGATATCCGGATGAATAAAACATCGAAGATTTTTTTTTGTGGCGATCAATTTTCTTTGTTCTTGCTTTAAATATTTTCCTGAAAATTCTACCAATGTATTCACAGTATGCAGATTCTCCCTTTAACCAATAAAGACTTTAAAAAACCCACTTTTTTTCAAATTTTTAACTTTAAAATTATATTTTTAACGAATCGTTATGGTGGAGGGTCATCACATCTCACAACTAATATAAAGTTGAATAAAAAAAAATATCTCAAAAGTTTAAGGAAACTTGAGTTTTCATGTTTGGAATGAAAAGGCATATGGTAAAATTACAATTATTCAGAAATTAAGTGTAAAATGTACAAAACATACGACCATTGCTAGCAGCACCCTAGAATAACCCTTTGTAAATAAAAAAGTTTTTTGAATGTTTATTCAATTTTGGTATCACTTTAAAGATAAGGAATTGGGAAATATTACAGAATAAAAAAATATTTTTTAATTTTTGACCGATTTCCGTTTTTTCTAGTGTGAATGAGAAGTTATTTTCATAAAAAATAAACTGCCGGATATCCGATCGGATATCCGGCAAAGTCCAGTTCGGATATCCGATATCCGGTTTGTAATGTGCGCCGGATATCCGATATCCGGTAAAACCACTATCCGGTTCATCCCTAGTATTTACAACAAATATGTGTGTGTGGGGATGGCGCAGGGTTTTTCATAGGATAATTATCACACGGGAATGCTAGTATAACAGGATGGCAACAAAATTCTGGGAAAAAAATTCCCTGATTTCCATGATGGTGTCACAAAAATTTCCCTGATTTTACAATTACATTAAGAAATGGTGCAATACATACTTTGTATAGAAACAAAATATCCACGTTACAATAATACAATAAATATATTGCATTATAAATGAAAAATTATAATACTTATTAACAGTTAAAATAATAATTTATGGGTACAAAACAATTATACAATTGCGATAGGCATAATAGTAATTAAACATAACCTCTGGAAGCAAAAAATTAATAAAAAGCAAGTTTTTCAAATTATTTCTTTTGTAGATAATTTTAAAAAGTCCGACAAACTTTATTTTTGCTTCTCCCTCCAGCAGGGGTTAACGCATTTACAAAAATAAAACTGAAAATGCGCATGACCATGCTTTTTTTTTATTATTTCTTTTCAGTGTTGTTTGTTTGGTTGGTTAATTAACGTCGCACTAGAGCTGCACAGTGGGCTATTGGCGACGGTTCGGGGTATATCCTTTGAACATGGATCCTTCATAGTAGAGAAAACATAATGTTATAATCTCGCTAACATCAAAGTGAGGCCAACATGTATGACCTCAAGCACGTGGTTAATTACGGCATTCCATTCATAAATGTTCACTGTGTTACACATTTCCCAATTCATCAGCCAATCGAATGTATTTTTTAATTCATAATTTTGAAAAGAAGTCACGTGTCTGAGATGTTGATTTCACGATTATGACGTCATATTCGCTCTACTACAGTCCATTCATGCTCGAAGGGTCTATCTCGAAAAAAGGAAAGACCTGGGAACATATTCACATTCATACATGCACCTCGTTAATTTAGAACCATGGTGAGATGACGAGGAAACACCTGAACAGCCACCCAACGCCTTCAATAGACGTCGGGACTTTGGATCCCGATCAGATTTATCGTGCACCATTATTCCTTTTCAGAACTAAATGGAAAAACTAAATTATTTAGAATAGAGGGCAAAATAGATGATAATTGCTGTTTTAATGATCCAAATTTGAAAATTTCCCTGATTTTTTGTAAAATTTTGAAAAATTCCCTGACATTTCTGGAATTAAAAAATTCTATGATAATTCCCTGATTTCCAGGTTACGTTGCCACCCTGTATAAGTAAATACACATTACAAAAATCTAATGGAATTTAAAAAAATAGGAATTAATTTTTCTTTAAAAAACACACACACGTCATCTAACCACGGTTCAAAATTAAGAGGCTAGGTTCCCGGGTCTTTCCTTCAGGATAATCCCTGAAAGCACTCAAGTGGGACGTTAATTCAACCAACCAACTAATTATTTTATTTAAACTCGTGCAAAAACAAACCCCGAGTCTTTCAGGTTGTTTGCTACAAATAACAATTTTAATGCACAGTCAACAGAAACCCGTTACCGTTTCTCCAAAAGAAATCCGTGACTACAGTGACTTTTAGTCACTATAGCGTGACTATTCAATTCAAAGGGTTATGGAGACGTCCGAAGCAAGTTTCTCGAGAAAGGATTGAAAAAAATGTGAAAGAAAAAAAAAATATAATGTTTTAGAATGTCTTGGGAGGAAGAACGGGATAATGACCATGCAAGGGATAATTGAGATAAATAGCTTCGGTGAATGTACAACAGAGCATACATTATCATCGCGATTATAGGTTGCGGTTTTTATTTATCTGCCCGCTTTGAATGTTACAATTGGCTAGGCAGTGAAAGAGTTACAAAGAGGTATGCTAAACCCGGCAACACTCTGAAATGGTGATGCTAGATTTTAAATGAAACTTTCTGTTATGGATATGGGATGCTATATTTTAATTGAAAGGGTGCAATAAAAAAAATCGGGAGTGGCTGTGTCAAAGCACGGCCAGAAGAGTTTTACTTGAAACGTCCTTTTAACAAATTTTGGAAATAGGAATTGGTCACCAACAAAAATCTTGCAAAGAGAAGCTTATTAATATCTCGTATGTTTTTAGCTTTGTTTAAAGTGTGCGAGCTGGCTGTCAAGTAATCTAAGTCACAAAAATCCGAAAAAAATTACAACATTTTCCATTACTATGCATCTAGGTCTATGATTTGGCGAATACGTACGGCTTCAACTTCAACAGGTTGCCTAATAATGAGTCAAATGCCATTCCATTTAACATTGCCGCCAAGACGAGTTGCAAACTTTAAACGTTTCTATCTCGGAACGTTTCTGGACTAATACAACCTGGCAGCCAACCCGACCAAATTATATACTCATTACCGCCTAATTTTCCTATCTAGCGAGACTAAATTAAAGTAAATTGTGCTATTTGTTACGTAGTTATAGTGTTAGAATGAATCACCCCAAAAGCGTTTCCATCAAAATTTGGACATCGGGGTTTTAGATGCTTTTAAACATTTTGATGCCATCTCAGGTAATGTACACGTCATCTGACCAAGGATCTCAAATTACAAGGCACTGTTCCCCGGTCTTTCGCCAACCAATAACCCTTAAAATAAATACCGAGGTTCACTCATACATACAGCTATTGTAGTAATCAATAATAATAAAAGTTTACACTATTAAAAGTAGGTACTCAAAAATAAGTAAAACGTACTCATTTTTGATTACTTTCGATGCTATCATGGCTCCGAATACATGTTTGAATTTTGAAAAAGACATTTAGTTAGAAATGAGTAAAATGAATAAAAAGAGCAGTAACTCGCCTACATAGGCTGCCTTCATAAATCACTTTCAATAAATATCGAGAATGACAACCAAGACTTACCGGGAATCGATCCCATGTCTTCAGGCACCGCAGTCCAATGCTTTATCCGTTGTATTACCAGGGCGACGCGTGGAAGTTATAAACACAATAAATGTTAAAAAGAACGGAAAGTAAGATAACTGAATTGTAATAACTCAGTTTCCATTTAAGCAATCGACATCAAATAATGCGGAAAACCATCTTCTGAATAACTGTTTTAAGCTTGTCAGGTCGCTTTTGTTAAGATGGCTTGAACAGAAGCTGATATTAGCAATATTAAATCACACTGTTCATTTTTGAGAAAGTACGATCACTAAAATTTAAGTATGCCCTCGCTCATATACGATGCAATTGTACTGAAAGAAAAACGAGTACGTTCAGGTACTCATTTTTAAGTACCTTTTTCTACAGTGTATCAATGGATAGCTAAACACCTACTTTCTCTGCGTACAAAAGGCTGCCATTTTATATATAAATTCTATTTTTGTCCTCAAGACCTGAGACTCCATTTAATTTTTTTTTCTTTTAAATAATTATAACAATTTTAGAAATATCACATAAAAGAACATATTTAATAAAATATTTCCGAGACCTAGAACGGTCCCTTGTAGCTTAGTCGGTAACGTGCAATACTTCGGAACAATATACAGAGGGTTCGAGTCTCAGATACGTGAGGTCAGACAGCTAGCGCAATATAAAATAACAAGGTGTTTTCCGCAATGGCTTTTCTAAGCACCCCGGTCATGCATACGGGCGCATAAATCATGATTGTTATTATTGCAACGGGCGAGAAAAGAGGTCGACCGCGAAAGGAAATTGCAGTATCGATCGACCATCAAAAGAGACACGGATAACAGACAAGAGAGGATTTGGGGTGCGTTTGCTCAGGTGTGGAATCTACACAAGGTATTACACCCTTGGGGAGGGGTTCCGGAATCGATGTTCTGGAGTAACCAAGGCAACAGGTGGTTCGTATTGTTGAAAGAGAGCTCGAACAAAAGGTATAGGACGAGGATTGGGTATAGGTACTATCAGGCACGTAGGTAAGGGGGTGGTTCTGGGGGTTCAAACCCCTCCCATTGAAAGTCAAGAAGGAAAAAAAATTAAAAATCGAATTACTGTAAAAATTATAATAATACTTTAAAAAACTAGAAATTCTTCAATTTCTCGTATAATAATTTCTTGTTGAGTTGCACGAGGAAAAACCTGGTATTTCCAGGGGTCCTATCCCGGAAAATATTTTTTTTAAAAGCTTCAAAATATGTTTTTTTGAAACACGATGACGCCATGTTAGGCTTAGTTTGAGATAATTTGTATCTCAAACTAAGCCTAACATGGCGTCATCGTGTTTCATTGTCTAGTATTTGGATTTCGGCTACAAAAGAAAAAGATCGTTAAACGGTGCCCGTATAAACAAGATGATCCATAACCATATATTATTCCAAACAAGAGTTCTCAAAATTTAAATTTGTTATCAAATTTATTTCCTAATTAAGGAGTGATATTTACTAATTTTAAAAATAGATGATGACTGATATTGGTAACAATTTCAGGAAAAATAAATTATGCTGCTGTTTCGATATTTATCTGCCAATGTATTCCTGCTTACTTAAATAAAAATTTCTAATTTTTTTTTTTTAAAAATGAGGGGTGAGGAGGGTTTTTTTTTAGGGAGGGGGGGGGGGGGTGTTGATTTTGGTGGAGGATTCCCTCCCACCCCTCTTTGGTTAAGGGCACTGAAGGAACCTAAAGAAATTCATTGCTCAGTTACTGAACCCCCTCCCATGCAAAATCTATACCTACGTGCCTGGGTACTATAACACAAGGTTAAAGAGAAATGTTGACCACTTTTAAACCTTAAATTTCTAGTGTAACTTAAAGAGTTATATGAATGATTTTAACCCATTGCGCTCGAGGAACATGGTAGATATTTACGTTCTTTTTATGGAACAGTTACTCTGTACTTAAAAAGGAGTACCTGAACCTAATTATTTTTCTCTAAGTATAATTGCATCGTAAATGAGCGAGGACGTACTCAAATTGAAGCAACCGTATTTTCTCAACAATGAGCAGTGCGATTTAATAATGCTAATCTCAGCTCCTGTTCAAGCCATCTTAACCAAGCGACTTGACAAACTTAAAATAGGTGTTCAGGTGATGGTTTTACACATGATGTGATGTCGATTGCTTAAATAGAAACTGAGTTATTACAACTCAATTATTTTACTTCCCATTCTTTTGGCACATTTTTTTAAACATTTCTTCTGTTTATAACTTATTCACGTTGCCCTGGTAGTACAACGGATAAGGCATTGGGATGGGATCTCTGAAGGGCCTGGATTCGATTCCCGGTAAGTCTTAGTTGCAATTGTCGATATTTATTGAAAGTAATTTACGAAGTCAGCCTATGTAGACTCTGCGCTCTTTTTATTCATTTTTACCCATTGTACTTATTTTTGGGTACATGTATTTTTCAAAATTAAAAATTAAATGTATTCGGTGCCATGATAAGCATCGAATGTAATCAAAAAGGAATATATTTTACTTATTTTGGAATATCTGTTTAACAGTGCACATCCGGTTCATGTTATTTTGAAAGGAGGTATACCAAATATATATTTAGGGGCTTATGATATATGTGAAATGTTTAAAAAACAAGTAGGGGTGTCGACGAAATTTCAATCTGAAAGTTTTATATCACCAATATACTTGGTGCCATGCTTGTCGAAGAGAATTAAGCAAAATGTTACTTTTGACTCCCCGGGTCTCCATCTACGCCCTGTACGTGCTTTGCTTTATATCCAGATGAATGTTAAACGAATCGGAGCCCAATTTTCTATCGAACGCAAGGCCACCTTTAACAACTGCGGGGCCTAATAGCGAAGCACCTTTAGGTCTTCATATAAATTTATGAATAAGTTGGAATAAAATTAATGAAACTAAAAATTAATGAATTATAAATTAATGAAACTAAAAATTAATGAATTATAAATTAATGAAACTAAAAATTAATGAATTATAAATTAATGAAACTAAAAATTAATGAATTATAAATTAATGAAACTAAAAATTAATGAATTATAAATTAATGAAGCCAATCAGGATTAGAATTTTTTTTAAGCAGTTGACAGTCAACTATTGGAATTACAAATGAAGTTGATAATCAACTATCAATGTTAGGTGCTGTTACATTTCCTTTGCATAAAATATTTATTAGATATTCACATAAAAAGTCCGCATTAATTTGTTCTATTTATTGTAAAATAAATAAATAATTTTTCAATGAGTTTATGCCTACATGGATCCCTCTAAAAGCGAAAAATTGTGTTTCCAATCTGATACTCTATGTATTTGCTTTTAAAGACGTGTCACGCAAAAAAATCCATTTATTTAACATTTTCTTTTTGCATATTTTTCTCTTAGCGCAGAACCGTGGCCGAGCGGTTAAATGCGCCAGCTGGGAATTCGAAGATTCCTGGTTCGGTCCTAGGCGATGAACTTGACAAAGAAAAGTAAAAAAAGTAGGGATCTTATGATCGGAGGGTTGCCAGCTTCGCTACAAAATACTAGAAAAGTCGTCCAGAACATCCGCAAAAATTAACGACGTGTATACGGGACTGATACACGATAAATCTGATCGGGGTCCAAAGTCCCGACGTCTATTGAAGGCGTTGGGTGCCAGTTCGGGTGTTTCCTCGTCATCTGACCATGGTTCTAAAATAGCGAGGTGCATGTATGAATGTGTATGTGTTCCCGTCTTTCCTTCGAGATAGACCCCGAACCGTCGCCAATAGTATACTGTGCAGCTCTAGTGCGACGTTAATTAACCAAATCAAATCTTAGCACAGGACCCTGTGAAATGGTACAGGACACACCCATAAGGACAGCATACATCGAACGTGACACCAAATTTATGTCAATCGGGCTATTTGTCAAAGAGTTATAATGAGTATCAGAAAGGCTGTTTTTGAAGTGAAATTAAAAATTGCGCCCTCCTGACCTTTTTTTGCACGAATCACCTGCCCTTCTTGCCCTTCCCAAAATCGCACGATTCAAGATTTACAGATTTTACCTTTACGTGAATTTTTTTTTTAATTTCTAATTAGGTTTGTAAAACATCAGTTGTCAAGTAACTACACTGTTAAAAATAGGTACTCAAAAATAAGTAAAATGTACTCATTTTTTAGTACATTCGATGCTTATCATAAGCTCCGAATACATAAGTTTCAGTTCTGAAAAAGACATGTTCTCAAAAATGAACAAAAATAGCAGTTGCTTGCCTACATAGGCTGTCTTCATAAATCACTTTCAATGAATATCAACAATTACAACAAAGACTTACCGGGAATCGGACCCATATCCTTAGGCACCGCAGTCAAGTGCCTTATCCGTTGTATTACCAGGGCGACGTGCAGAAGTTATAAACAGAAAAAAAATTTAAAAGGTGTGCCAAAAGAATGGGAAGTAAGATAATAGAGTTGTAATGGCTTACTTTCCATTTAAGCAAGCGACATAAAATGATGTGGAAAACTATCTTCTGAACAACTATTTTAAGTGTGTCAGGTCGCTTTGTTAAGATGACTTGAACAGAAGCTGTGATTAGAAATATTAAATCACACTGTTGATTATTGAGAAAGTACGGTTATTTAAATTTGAGTACATCAATGCTCATTTACGATGCAATGTATTCAAAGAAAAACGAATAGGTTCAGGTACTCATTTATAAATACCTTTTTTTACAGTGTAAGAATTGGTTAAAATCAATTCGGTTTTTTAATTGTTTTAACAATTTTAGAAATATTGCATTCTGCAACATGTTAAAAAATATTTCTAAGGTCTAGAACGTGCCTTTGTGGTAACGAGCGGGTCTCTGGAACAATTGGTCGCGGGTTCGAGTCCTCAAGATCTGCACCTCAGGATTTTTAAAATTCCATTTGGTTTTTTAAATGATTTGAACAATTTTAGAAATATTTCCTTAAACAAAATCGTAAAAAATATTTCCATGATTTAGAACGTGCATTTGTTGCTTAGTTGGCAGCGAGTGAGACTTTTAGTTCGAATTCTCAAGATGTGCACCTGAGGATTTGCAAATTACATTTGGTTGTTATAAAATGATTCGAATAGTTTTAGAAATATTGCAATAAGTAGCATATTAAAAAAATATTTACAATGTCTAGAACGTGCATTTGTTGCTTAGTTGGTATCGGATGGGACTTTGAAACAATAAGTCGCGGGCTCGAGTCCTCAAAATGTGCAACCGAGGATTTGTAAAATTCCATTTGACATTTTAAATAATTTGAGCAACTTAAGAAATATTGCATGGAAGCAACATCTTAAAAAAAAATATTTCCAAAATATAGAACGTGCATTTGTTGCTTAGTTGGTGGCGAGTGGGTCTTATTTTTTTTAATGTATATGAAAAATAGAATTTTTTTTAATGCATATAATATTGGCCCAGCAGCGCGAAGCCAAACCGATAATAAAATAAAAAACAAATCGCCTTAATTTTTTTTTAAATACCAGCAGAATTCAAGAAAAGAAAAATCATCCAGAATGCAAATTCAAACGTTCGAAACTCACCATCCAAATCAAACTCGTCCGATTCGTCCCAAACTTCTCCGTCGCTGGTCACCACCGGCGCGGAAGACGAAGTCTCCGGCACGAACTGCCTTCTCGTCGGCAACGCGACGCACAGCACCAAAAGCACACACGCGAAAGAAAGAGCAGCCAAAGTCACCGCCATGCCACTTTCAACTTAATTGCACGAAATTTGAATAGAATGCAAAGATGAGACGCGAAAGAAAAGAGTGGCACTTCACTCGGACAGCCGGTCCATTCCAAAACTACAACACCGCACTTCACGCAGCCAGCGAACTGTCGAAGCCGTTCCGCCGAGTAAGGAGGGTTGGCGCGGATTTTTTTTTTTGGCGAGATGGCAGCTCCATCTCTCGGCGAAGGATGATTTCTAGGAAGAAATCGATAATGGGGCTTTTAGAAATAATTTTGATGTGTCTTGAGTTTTCGGAAGAATTGCGCGGACAAAGCCGTCTTTAGGGGTGTGCGGCGTGTGCTACCGCACAGGGCACCGCGCTTAAAAGAGAAAATGGGAGAACGGACACTGCATTAGAATATGGTTTCAACAAATCTCATGCTTCTGAACGAGATGTTTAATATTACCTAATCTATAAAAAAGAAGATGAAAATTGTCGATAAGTTGGAACTGGAAATTTTCGGCACTGTTGAGTTGGGAATTTCGAATCGTTAAGTTGGGAAATTACTTGTTTCAACCCCCTCCCCCCAAATATTTTTTGTTTGACGGCACTCAGGCACGTAGGTATAGATTTGTCATGGGGGTGGTTCAGTCACTGATTAACTTATTCTCCCCTCCACCCCTAAAAAACGTCCCTCGCCCCCCCCCCCTTCCTATTTTTCATTTTTTTAAAAATTATATTCATTTTTATTCACGTAAATATGAATATGTTGGCATATAAATATCAAAACAGCAACAGTTATCGTTGGTTTTTCATGAAATCGTTACCAATATCAGTCATTAACTATTTAAAAAATTAGTGTAATTAGTTATGAAATAAATTTAGAGAACAAATTTAAATTTTAAGATTCCGTGTTTAAAATAATATATGGATTCCGTTTAACGATCTTTTGTCTCCGAAATTCAAGTGCTATTTAATGAAACGCGATTACATTATGTTACGTTTAGTTTGAGATAAAAATGACCTCAAAAGCATGTTTTTGAAGCCTTTTAAAAACTATTTTTTGAGGTAGAAAGCCCGAAAACTACCAGGTTTTCCCTCACGCAATTCAACGAGGAGTATTATACTAGAAATTGAAAAATTTCTAGGTTTTTACAGTAATTCGATTTTTTTCCCCGTGACTGTCAATGGGAGGGGTTTGAATCCCCTGAACCCCCCCCCCCCCTACCTACGTGCCAGACGGCACTGGTCCTACGCCAGATTAACTCCATGCTGAATTATAGATTATTTGAGAACTGTCGATGTAGATCGAGGTTTTTCATCCAACACGTCGTTAACAAAGCTCTATACAAACTTAAAAATTCTAATATACCTGAACGCTCTAATGATTTGGTTGTTTTGCCATATTGTCCCCAGATCAGCCATAAAATTTCTAAAATTCTCAGTAAATTCGACATACGTTCCATTTTTTTCACTTATCAATAATATCACTTTTATACGCAATTAAAGACCTTAATAACTGGAACATATATAGTATCCTAAGTCAATGTGACACGTTATACATCGGTCAAACAAAAATAGGATTAAGATTTCGCATTAAGGAGCCCCAAGCACATACTTTAAACAAGAAATAAAGAAGTCTTCCATTGCCAGGCACTCTTGGGAACACATAATCGTATATTTAATTTTTCCAACCTACATTTAATTTGCAAACCCAAATATCTCCATTCGAACTTGACTTCCTGGAGGCGTTTCACATTTTCAGCAATACTGATTTCGATTGTTAATGAGAGCTTTGCTGTTACGATATTTCCTGCTTGTTAGCACACAACAATTAACTCCAACCGATTGAGATAGTTTTTGTCCTTTGGCAACACTCTAAATTCTGGGTTTATTTTCCTTTTGTTGTGCACACAAACTTTTTCATTTCTGCTGATGAAGGGAAATCTATATCCCGAAACATGTTCAGATTTTATGTATTTTTAACGTTACATTTGTATTTTAATGCATTTACTTTATTTTTAACGTTACATTTGTATTTTAATGCATTTACTTTATTTTCAAGTGACTATTTTTAACAATGTACCAAAAGTAAAATTTTCACCTCTGTGGCGCATTTCGCAACCTAATAGTAGAAACTGCGAAATCCATTGATATTAATAAGAACACTTGAAATTGAAAGTGTTCCAACATAACCAAAACCGAACGATTACAGAACTGAATTTCGGAATTTAATATTGAATTCGGTAATCGTAGCAAAATTCATTTAAAAGATATCTTGTTTACAGACACTCAAAAAGAACAATATTTTACCATTTTTTTAAAATCCAAAATAATCATCAAAAGACATGGAAACAAAAGCCACGACATCGAAATATTAACACTGAAACACAACTTTTATATTTCTACTTTTTTAATATCTCATTATTTTATAAATTAATAACGGATAATGAAAATTACTAACGTTCGAAATTTAGTTTTAAATTATCAAATAGTTTTTTTGTGTTACTTCTTCCTCTTTTGAGTTACTTCTTTCATTAAACCCTAGTATCAAATATTAATTATCACGAGGTTTTCACAACGTTCATCTTTTCCCTAAAGGGATTTTCAATATCCCTTCTTATTCATTAAAATAATAATAGTCCATCACATGTTTTTCATATTAAATTTCGGTGGAGTCTTTTGATCCCTTTTGTTCCGCATCCTACAAAGTTAATTAAAGAGCAAAACATCCCTTTTCCTAAACAGCGGCGACAGTTTAAATTAATTTAAAATTAAATATTGTTTTTAAGGTGCCGCTTTAATTAAATGTGGAGAGGAGGAAAGAGAACCGAAATTTATTTTGAAAAGAAAAATTCAGATCGAATTTGTTCTATTAATTTTAATCGAGGCGCGTACAAAGGCGAGGTTAAAATTTAAATTAAACTTGATTGACATCAAATGAATGAAATAATTGTCGGCCGAATAAGAAATGTCTTTATACTTTTATATATATGCATAGTTTTTTTTTTATATAGTATTTTATTAGATTTTTAATCATTTCTAGGCAAGAAAGTATATACGGGACATTTTATTTAACTTCTTGTGGACGGTGAAGCATGACTAAAAATAAAACAAGTAAAATATTGTGCAACTCCTTTTCCTTCCTGTTTAAATATATTTGATTACCAGCTAAACGAGTTCGCGAAAATCTTTCTCTAAATCTGTCATAATGCAGGTTTTTTTAAACACACAGAAAGCTTCATTGACAAATGCATCATAAATGAGCGATGACGCACTCAAATTTAAGCAACCGTACTTTCTCAAAAATGAGCAGTGTGACTTAATATTGCTAATCTCAGCTTCTATTCAAACCGTTTTAACAAAGCGACTTGACAAACTTAAAATAGTTTTTTAAGATGGATTTTTGCATTATTTGGCGTCGATTGCTTAAATTGAAACCGAGTTATTACAACTCAATTGTTTACCTCCCATTCTTTTAGCACACCTTTTCTAACATTTCTTCTGTTTACAACTTCTCACGTCGCTGGTAGTTTAACGGATAAGGCTCTGGTCTGCGGTGCCTGAGGATCTGCGTTAGATCCCCGTCGTGGTTCTAATTGTCGATATTTATTGAAAGTGATTTATAAAGACAGCCTAGGTTAGAATATGCTCTTTATATCCATTTTTATTCATTGTACTCCTTTTTGAGTTCATGTCTTTTGAAACTTATGTATTCGGAAGCACGATAAACATCGAATGTACTCAAAAATGAGCAAATTTTACTTATTTTTGAGTACCTATTTTTATCAAGGTAATATATGTCTTCCTTTTTAGCCATTTTTTTCTTTATAAAAAGTTGTTTTCTGTCACGGCTGTCCCATTCGCAAAGAAAACACAGGGATTTCTTGTAACCACTCTGTTGACCGAGCAACATAGGAATCACTGCAAACTCCCCATCTGTGTTCCGTATACGAAACTTTATTAAGTATCAATTCAAGATTTTCATAGTACTTATTTAAATGAATTGAATGCCTAACAGGAGCAGAACTCCTTGAAACCATTGTCATAATTCTTCTACATGAACAGAACAAACTTTGTGTGTGGTTCTAGGCTTAGTATTGATCTTCGAGCATGAATGGACTGTAGTAGAGCGAATATGACGTCGTTATCGTGATGCAAACATTTCAGACCTAATGGCACCAGACACGTGACCTCCCCAAATTTATGAATGAAAAAACGTTCGCGATTGACTTGTGATTTGGAAATAATAGGAAAGGTGTTATTTCATGAAGTACAGGATATTTTACTGAATGAACTAGAATTTTTTTTATGAATGGATGACGTAGTAAACCACGTGTCTGAAGCCATACATGTTGGCCTCACTTTGATGTTAGCGATATATTATAACCTTATGATTTCTCTACTATGAGGGATCTATGCTCGAAGGTATTGATACCTCATTATCATGCCAAAATAAGCAACGTACACTTTTTTCACCACATCTAAAATCTTTCTTTGTCTTTTTTCTTACTGTAATTTATTAATTTAAAAAAAATATTTAAAACCTAAAAATATGTTTAATAAGTTCAAACAAATAACTTTGCGGTGATCTTAAATATATAAAATTTGTATATTTTAGATATAGTGTTACGTACAATTTATGAAAAAATTGTACGTAATGGAATTTTTTAATTATTTTTCCAATAATATCGCACTGATGGTGACTTTTTCATGGTCACTAAATTCTTTTTTTCCTTATTGGGCAGTCCCTATCCCCCACCTTCCTTCCTCCTTGCTGAAACCGTTTCGTGGAGGGAAAATGCGAGTAACTACCACACAAACTGCACGTTGTGATTGGTCGAAATTAACGTCAAATACACGGGCAAACTGGACACCGTGATGCCGTGTAAACCAATCACCGTCTGCAGATTTTTTAGTCGTTTGCGCTGTCCTCCTCTGAGACCTCTGTGGCCGAGTGGATAAAGGCGTCAGTTGGGAATCTGAGGGTCCCCGGTTCGGACCTGTGTGACGGACTAGACTAAAAATAGTAAAAAAGTAGTGACATTGCGATCGGAGGGTTGCCAACTTCGCTACCAAAATACTGGAATGTCGTCCAGAACATCCACAAAAATTAACGGCGTGTATACGGGACTGGTGCACAATAAATCAGATTGGGGTCCAAAGTCCCGACGTCTATTGAAGGCATTGGGTGCCAGTTCAGGTGTTTCCTCGTCATCTGACCATGTTTCTAAAATAACGAGGTGCATGTATGAATGTGTGCGTGAATGTGTATGTGTTCCCGGGTCTTCCCTTCGAGATTGACCCCGAACCGTCGCCAATAGAATACTGTGCAGCTCTACTGCGACGTTAATTAACAAAACAAAACCTTACCAGTTGCAATTCCTTTTCATCCTATATTACAATCTGATAAGGATGAGAGTGTTACGGCTGTTGTTACAGAATTATTTTCGTAATAAAGCTGCTAGCTGAGATGTTGTCCTCGTCATCTGACCATGGTTTAAAAATACTAGGCAGTGTTTCCATGTCTTTCTTTCGAAATATACCCTAAACCGTTACAAATAGCCCAATGTGCTTCTCTAGTGGGATGCTAACATAAGCTACGGAGTTCCCGTGCGACATCCTTTCAACCAATTATAACTTCACTCTACATTGGTGGCAATGGTAAGATAATAGTTTGTTATTGTTTATGATTATTGTTTATGATACTGATGTGCTCCTTTGTTTGAGACATGCTGACATATTTAGCTATAATGTATTCTAATTAACCGGTTCAGTTACCAATATCACTCACGGAAATCCTTTTCTAAACTAAATTTGTATACTTGAAGGTTTACGATCAAAGAACAAATCGCATATACTTTTTTAGTGTTTCTAAAATGCCATTTAAGTAGTGAGGTGGGTAACACATATTTGCACAAATCTGACGAAACTCGTCCTCTTCCAAACAAGAGAAAATACACAAGTGTGTGAAATAAACTATTTTATCAAAATTAAAATTTATGGACTCGCAACTTTATCTCAGGGGAAGGAAAACCACCTGTGTGAAATAAAGTTATCAAAAAATTAGCATCTGCTTTTTTACATATGTAAAAAAAAAACATTAAAGTGAAATTTGCAATAAATAATGGAACAGATGTAGTATAGGACATTTGGCGCATTTTTGTTTTTGGCGACAAAAAATTGCAGTTAAACAGCGCTATGACGTCATAGGGTTGCCAAGATTGAAAGTCCCCACAAGAATCGGAACATACCAATAATGTCAGGTTGGGTTGCCATACTATAAATTTATCGACCCTATAAAACAAGCCAAAAAAAACCTCCCGCGCCAAATGTCCTATACTACATCTGTACCTAAATAATGCTCTAAAATGATAAATCTCGAGCAACATCTGCTAATACCCACCAAAAATAATCTTCATGTATGTGAAGTGTGCAACAAACAATTTACTAAAAAAAGTCATCTCAATATGCACCGTGTCATCCATACAGGGGAAAAACCATATGAATGTAAAGTATGCAACAAACAGTTTACACGAAAAGATCTTCTCAATATTCACCTCCTGATCCACACAGGAGAAAAACCTCATATGTGTGGAGTATGCAAAAAACAATTTTCCGAAAGAGGGAATTTAAGAAAGCACCTCCTTATCCACACAGGAGAAAAACCTCATATGTGTGGAGTATGCAACAAACAATTTTCCGAAAGAGGGAATTTAAGAAAGCACCTCCTTATCCATACAGGAGAAAAACCGCACACATGTGAAGTGTGCAACAAACAGTTTACTCGAAAAAGCCTGCTCAATATTCACCTCCTGATCCACACAGGAGAAAAACCTCATATGTGTGGAGTATGCAACAAACAATTTTCCGAAAGAGGGAATTTAAGAAAGCACCTCCTTATCCACACAGGAGAAAAACCTCATATGTGTGGAGTAGGCAACAAACAATTTTCCGAAAGAGGGAATTTAAGAAAGCAGCTCCTTATCCATACAGGAGAAAAACCACACACATGTGAAGTGTGCAACAAACAGTTTACTCGAAAAAGCCTGCTCAATATGCACCTACTGCTCCACACTGGAGAAAAGCCTCATACGTGTGAAGTGTGCAACAAACAATTTACTGTAAAGAGTAATCTCAACAGGCACTTGATTATTCACACTGGAGAAAAGCCTCATACGTGTGGAGTGTGCAACAAACAATTTACTCAATTGAGTAATTTCAAGCAACATTTTCTGATCCATACAGGAGAAAAACCTCGTACGTGCAAAGTGTGCAACAAGCAATTTTCTAGAAATTCTGATCTCACTCGGCATCTTTTTATCCACACGTGCGAAGAGCGACATGCAGGGGTGCCCATCCCCCCCAAACCCAATGGCGCAAATCCCCCCCAAAAATTTTCTCCACCCTTCCCTCCCCAAGGAGGTTAACAAAGGGGGGGGGGGGAGGACCAGACCCCCCCCCCCTCCGCGTAAACTTGTATTGTGTCCCCTCACATCTTATTTACATTATATAAATTCACTCTCCATTTCAATCTCTAATTTTTTTTATTATTATTATTCAACATGTACCGGACCAGCAACTTTTAGAAACTACAATAAACTCCTGGCTGCATATCCGTTTTCAACAAACGCATTTATATAAGCAGGGTCACCATTAAGGGTGTGCCACAGGTGCCGCTGCTTTATGTGGGGCCCCGCGTTGACAAGGAAACAATTTCTTTAAAAAAATTAGAAAATCGGTTTTAACGTGAAACGTCTTTTCATTTGCATGGGAAATCGGGATAGAAATATCATGATAAGGTGTCCATTTCGACACGTGACGAATAGCACACTACATAGCTTCGTTTAATAGGAAATAGGAGCTCATGCGCATAAAATCATGATATAAACAAAACATATGAGACGTGGGGGAGAGGGGGGCGGCTAGAGACCGTGGCGTCAGACGAACAGCTTGTTTATCTTCCGTCTGTTGGCGACCAATCCATACAATCAGCTGTAATGACATGAGTTGATGAATTATAGTATAAAGTGACGGACCTTGATTTTGTAAAATTTTGTTAGACATGTATTTGAGATCAAAATGTTTAACACAAGAATCTTTTCATTTAAATTACAGTTTTTAATGCTTCTATTTGGTGCTAACTGAGGAATTAACTATTTAAAAACTTTTATAGTAACATTGTTTAATCATACAGACATGCAGAATATATGTTAATTTTTTTTATTTCAGGAAAAATATTTTCGTGATGATGGCAATTTATATTTTGCATTTAAATTATATAAGTCTTTGTGGCATTAGAAAATTTTATCAAAGATATTTTAAAAGTAAAAAATATATATGTATTGAAAGTATTGTATTTATCAGAAAATCAAATTATCGAAAGTTAAATAAATAAAGTATAATTTTGGCCAGGCACGTAGGTATAGATTTTTAATGTGGGCGGGGAGATTCAGTGACTGAGCAACGTATTTCTTTAGGTACTTATTCCTCTCTCCCCCCCCCCCCAGATTGTTGGGGGGCGGGGAGGGGGGGGGGTCAACCGGAAAAAAATGCAAATCACAACAAAGAGTCAAATCACAAACAAGATTTATTATCGAAATAACGCCAAAAATGCTCAGACGCGTTCGGCGCCCATCGATTTTACAATAATACATTTTAATGTAAAAAGTTTCATATAGTCATTTGATGAAAGAAAGTGTGTCTGATCTATTTTTAGAATTAAATAAAAATAAAAAGGGTGATACGAGCTGACTGGTCTGCGTCTGAATTGATTTGTACAAAAAGTAGCGGGAAAAAATCGCTCGCAGATTTTTCGAGAAATTTAGATAATACTCAAAAGAGCAGGTGTTTTCGCGGGCCAACAAAAACCTAAACTGGCAACAGATAATGAAGTATTTGCTGATTAATGAAATATGTGGTCTTGGCTCGAAGAGCCATTACCACAATATGATTTCCATAGCATGTTTTGGAGCATGTTGTTTTTACAACCCCATTTGACGAACTTTTCCCTTCGTTATCTTTATTTAACCTAACATGACGTTATCGTGTTTCTGGCTCAATTCTCCATGCTCACAGGGGTATTCTTTCTCTCCCCCCCCCCCCCCCCCCCAAAAAAAAAACCAAACTATTTTTATGATTTTTACATAATTCGGTTTTTAATTTTTTTTATTTGAATTACAATGGGAGGGGTTTAACCCCCCCCCCCCCCCCACACACACACCTGCATTCCGTTCCAGATTTTGGCCAGTATTTTATAATATTAATTATAGTACTTTAATTCTATTTTGCATTAAATGATCTTGTAAACTTTTATAGTGACTGACAAAAAAATAAGACCACGGACTATTTTGAAATGGCACTCGCGCTTTTGGAGAAATTAAATTTTTTTTTTTGTAAATTAAATTAATAGGATAAAAATTAATAGGATACATTTAATTGAATAAAAAAATTCGGCTATATCTCCGTTATATATATTGTTTCATTGCTGCAAAAATGGAGGAAGGGGGAAAAATTTTTCATTAATTTTAACGATTTGAAATGTCTTATGAGAATTCAATTCTTAAAGTATATAGATATTTTTACTGTAATGCTTAGATTTAACCAATAATACGCACTTTTTTTTCAGTTTTGCTTTGTACTTGCTATTTTGAAAGGTTTTAAAAATACCATTTCTAAATATAATTTAGAATAAATTAAAATTTATTTTTAAATTTTATTTTGTTAAAAACAAAATTAAATTACACAATATCTAAGAATTATTACACGTTAAAAAGTAATTTACAAAACCTTTACTATTTTGTAAAACTTTCAATGTCAAAAAGCGGAGAGTTATAATGTACTAAAAAGGAAGTTTTTGAGCTGATTAACTGCACATAATTTTATAAACAGTTTTATAACAGTCTGCTTCATTGCAGTTTTTTTTTTAAACATATGCCTCATCACAAGCGGAGAAGTTAAATTTGTTGCAGCAATTGCTTATATGTTTTGTAATGTAATCGTAATTTATGATATAAGGATACATGGAGATTACAGGTTCTGAGTTTGTAGCACTCTTCATATTTATTATTATTTATACATTCTTGCTAATTGAAATTTATTGCCTCACAGCGTTTTTTAATTTCAATCTCAACACTGAAGTGTATAGTCTGAATGTTTGAACCGGACAAAGATGAGTAAACGTGTACGTAATTTTCTTTACAATGTCATCCAGCTTATGTGCCGAAGAGGCGTTTCTCGAATTCGCTGGAAATTCCAGTGATTGAAGGCACATTATATAATGTAATATACTTATTAAATAATTTTTCCCCAAAACATTTCCCCCCTAAAACAAAATAATAATAAAAAAGCTATGTAAAAAAATCCCCCCCAAAAATTTTGATGGCGCAACTTGCGCCATGATCCCCCCCTGTGGGCACCCCTGGCGACATGTATGTTAAATGTGCAACAAACAGTTCACTTGACGAGATTTTTTTAGGAACAGATTGTTTATATGACTCGTTTAGCAATATTTTTATTTGACAAAAGTAAACGCAATGATGATTGATCAGTCAACACTAAAGAATTACGTTAGACTTACTTTTAGCCCCAGTGATTTTAACAGAATAGCTATGTTAATAGTTTCAGTGTTCACTCTAGCTGTTTATTGAAGGGCGGTCCGTCTGCCCGCCCTTTTTTTTTATATCGGTAGCACCCTAATGCCCTTTTTTCAAAAATACTGCCCTCTTTTGAAAACATTCCACCCCTCCGGCCCTTTTCAGACAATCACAAGCATCCAGCTTTCCTAACTGTTTAAAAAATGCATCGCAAAATTTCTTTTTGACTACATGTGTTGTACAATCGGGATGATTCGGAGCACCCCATGAATCCTATTGGTGAAACTTTTTTTTTAAAGTGCCCAGTTCAGACGGAGGATTGAGATTCCTGTGAAGTGTTATCCCGTGGGCTGTGGTTGAATTGTGGTAATAGATTCGATATTGTATCACAAGTGTTTATTCGAAGGTAGCGTTGATCTATTGTCGTGAAGTCACCAATATAGCGTACTATGAGCTTTTTGGCTGTGACTCGGAACCAGGGACGTTATGCTTGCTACGCTGGTACTACCAGTCAGTCTATAGTGGTTATTCGACCAAAGTGACAGTTGGAGTATTTGAAATGACCCCCACAATATTCTCAATAAATTGGTGCATGAAATTTCCGTTGAAATGTTGTCTTCTTTTTTCAAATTGAAAGATAAATTCTGCTACAAAAGTTATCTGCTGTTTCACCCCAATATGTTGTATATGAATGTCCAAATATATTACTAAGCCAACATTGGTAACCCTGTAAGTTATTGTGATGGAAATACTAAGTAAAATAAATTGTTTAACCGAGTATTTAAAATTATAATATAAGTGATTTAATTTTTATTTGAGAGTTAGAGCATGTTTTTTAAAAATTATATTTTAAAAATTTAGATTGTTTTCCAATGAAAAACAAATTATTATGCTGCGAGATTCCTGAAACGACTATCCGAAAGGGAGTTGAGATGACAAAACTGATTGCTCGGAGGAATGTCCCAAACGATGGCTCTAAGGGTGTACCAGCTGTTTATAAGCAGTGTGGTGGGCCAAAATTTGAATTTTAACTGGCAAAGTAAAAATCCTCACCACATCTCACTGAACTGACTCAACTCTAATACTTTAACTTTCTGTATAACCAGGAAGATGAAATTTGACAGAGTTGTTACTTGTATCTTTCATAGAAAAAGTAAGCTATCGGGTAGGTAAGCCACACTGTACCGTAATAATTGGTTTGTAATAATAGGAATAATTTGGGTAACAAAATAATTTTACCCCACATGGTAGGAAGGTCAGAGGGCGATTGTATAAATGTACAATCTGGTTGACGCGGCCTACCTTCCTCTACACAATGTTAAGTTATTTATCCACAAAGGCTTATTCTGTAGAATTATTGGGGTGGAAGAGTATACTGCCTGTCACCAAGGGTGACATTTTCCTTCATGGAGTATAAAGATAAGAGAGAAAAATGGGTCGATCAAGGTCTTTCATAACATATGGGTTGGAAGACCTGATCGACGCGACTCACTTTCCTATACGATATGGTAGATCATTTATCGCGCATAGCACGATTTTACGGAGAGTATAATGGGAACGAAATCGTCTGCAGTTAACATTCCCTTTACAGGGTACAATCAGCGGACCCCGGAATGGGGGTTAATAATCGGCTTGGTCGATGTGGCCTACCTTTCTTTATATGATGGTATATGCCTATTCGAGGAGTATGTGAGCGGAATCGAAAACTGTTGTTGTGGACTCCTCCCCCAAGTGTCAAAGGGGGAATTGGTTTGCGTTCATTGTCTGTAGTAGTGGTACGAATTTTTTTAAAAAAAATTTGGTTTGGCAATGCAGTTAAAAATGTGACTTATTTTTTATTTTAAAAATTTCAATATTAAAAAAGTGCAGGGGCAAAATCCCAAAAAAGTGCTAGAGAATAAAAATAATACATAAAAAAAATAACAGTCGAATTGATAACCTTTCTCCTTGGCGCGCAATTTGGCGATTTTAATTTAAAATTTCTGGCGGTTTTATTTTGGAGTTTTGGTTGGTGTGCTGTTCAGTCGGTTAAAAATCACATATATTAAAATTTTTATAAATATATATGTGCGGCAGGCCTGTAGCTAGCTGGGGGCCAGAGCCCAACTGAAATCACTATTTGTCATCAAAACAACTTAAATCGAAAATTGAACCAAACCAGCCAGGGACCAAACAGGTCGTTAGCCCCGTGGCTTATTTATCGCCAATTTACCGGTCTTTTTGAAAACTAGAGGGGAGTAGTCCAACTGGTATGTCACAGAGAGTTGTAATATTAAATAGAGAGCGCCTGAACTCCTGAAAATTGGACTTTAGTTTTTGAGGTCTTTTATTTGTTTAGTATTTCTGAAAGTTATGGTGCTTTGTTTTGCCTTTTAAAGCCAAAATGAAACATGTATCAGATGCTTGTGTTAAATTATTTCCTAGAAGAAAGCTAAGTAATAACAATCCAGTTTAGTTGCTTTTTTTCTTTTAAAAAAAAGCGGAGGAAAAGACAACCCAACGATTAATCAGGAAAGGTGAGATTATTCCATATGTGTTTTTAAAAGACTTCGTTCCTATTGTCAGTTCCCATGCATACTAATTTAGAAGAATTATAACATTTGTACTCTTTTACTTTAAAATTCAATTGCTAAAATACAAATGACTTATGTTTTGTGCAAACATATGCATTTTTTTTAATGTATGTGAAAAACAATGGCAGATTCGTAAGTATGAAAATTAATTGGGCCCGAATGACAAGTAAACTCAAGCATAATAATCAATAGTTAATGTGAATAAAATATAGTATAAAATAATCTTTTTTTCAAAATAAAAACTGGCTTTAAAAAAAGCTCTAAAACGTTTTTTTAAAAGTAATTATTAATTTAAGGAACAAAAATGGAATTTTTTTAAAATATTTAAGTATTAATTTTATGGTCATTATCACTTTTTGAAATTGGCTCTAAAATTTAGGTGTGGTTTTTTTTTTTGTGAATTGGCGCAAATTTTTTAAAGAGTGGTAAAAAGTACAAAATTAATTCTAAATGATTATTTTTTTTCCACTAGCCCCTAAATTAAAATTTTTGTACTCTGTAGTATTTTATTTCTTTAAGTATATATATATATTTAAATCAATTAGCAAAATAAACCTCTTTGAGCATGTTTACATAATGGTCTGAAGAGACTGTGATAGTCTGTTTATTTTCCTCGAAAAACCATGAGTGATCTGATGGGACGTGCGTCTCCACTTCTTTTTTCTGCACACAAGAAGAGGGATTGCACGTTGTCACCCACCAAAAAATAGATTTCCGGTCCGGGATATTTTCCAAAGGCTCAATATTGAAGCGATTTCGGAAAGCGCGCTGGGTTGAAACAACCGAACTTCCGTTGGAAAAATAGGCCTCTTCGGCAAATGCACGCTATTCGTTACTCCAACGTATGATGGCGTCTGAACCACAAAGTCACAAAACTTTAAAATCTATTCGAGACCACGCCTACCTGCCTGGGGCTGCTGTAAGCTTCAGAGCACTCCCTTCAAAAAAGGAAGTTAACTTGCCGCACCCTGCGTATATATATATATATATTTATACACGTGTAAAGTAATCTGACGATCCACCCCCCACCCCCCTTATAAATTTCCTGTGTACGTCACTGGCTCGAGATGATATCGGTCGTGTGGATTCCCTTCCACAAACATTACTTATTTTTTTCTCTTTTGTTTAGTCATGCTTCTGTTTTCTTTCTTTTATTATTCGAAAAAATGTATTCACAGTTCCTAAATTTAGCTCACCCTGTCTAGGTTAACTTTCATTAACGAATTTTTCTACTTTCATATTCTTTTAACGTTATCTCCCTGTTTGGCTTTCATTTCAAATATAATATTTAAATTTTCCCCGCTTTTATTCGCTTCATCTGTAAACCGCCCGCTTGGCAAAATGTCAGATGGCTTACTTTTACTCTTGTTTAGGCAGTTAGTTAGGGGGGGGGGGGGGGGGGGCGATGAAAATTATGATTGAAAACTGGGCCGCGAATACTGAAAGGTTGAGAATCGCTGTCTTATAACATATGTGTAGGTATTTACTTATTTTCAAACAATATGCGCTAAATATTTCCTTTTCATTAACGAAACGAAAATATTTTATTTGTGTTCAATACTCGAAGAAGCGAAACTCTTTATATTTATCAGGTTTTATTGTTCATATTTTCTTATTGCAGAATATAAAATAACAATTGAAAGAACTTCGCTTATGGTAAATTTTTTACATAAAAACGTAATGCAATTATTTTAAAACTACAAAGTAAGAAAAATCTCCTTAATATATCTGTTAAATTCCCTTAAATTGTGCCAGTCGTTAAAAAAAAAAAACTATATTTAAATACAAAATTAAACACAAAACCATATTACAATACTTCGATCTCGTTTAGTTCTGAAAGTCGCCAAGGCCATATCACGTGGTTTCAATGATGGACACACGGAAATCAGCATTTTAATTCCTCTATTTATATCATTACTTTATGGCGTTGCTTTTTTCGGGAACATCAGAATAAAAGATATTTGATCTTTTTCTCATCCCTATTTTTTTTTTCTCCTTTAGGAATAATGAGATAAAGTATAATCTCTGGCGAGCAAAGATCTCAAAATCTTCACAATCAATCAATCAAGGAAAATATTCTATTGAGATAACAAAAGTTTTTTGAAATAGGTTGGTTGGTTGGTTTGTTAGGTTTTAGTGGCGCAAGGGTTTTTGAAATAGGATTGAAGTGCTCCTTAATTTGAATTTTGCAGACATATTTGCTAGAATGTATATTTTATAGTTGCTGTAATATGGTAGTGTGATTTTATACTTATTCTAAGTAAATTTTTGTGCTAGTTGAAGTGATATAACTTATCGCATGTACTCTATTAGTGTTTTAAAAATGCCATTTATGTAGTGAGGTGGGACACTAAATGTTTTCACGGAATGGAAGTCTGACGAAACAAGAAAATACTCAAATTGCCAACTGATCTTTTATTTTGTAAAAAAAAACATGAAAGAAAGACGTGCAACAGCAAATGTTCTAAAATGATAAATTTCAAGTAGCACCTGCTCATTCCCCTCGTGGGAAAATCTCACGTATGCGATTGAACTCGGAAAAGATCATCTCAATATGCAAGGAGAAAAACCTCATGTATGTGAAGTGTGCAACAAACAGTTTAATGTAAAAAGTAGTCTCAACATGCATCTGCTTAGTCACACTGGAGAAAAACCTCATATATGTGAAATATGCAATAAACAATTTTCTGAAAGAGGAAGTTTAAGAAAGCATCTCTTGATCCACTCGGGTGAAAAACCATATGTATGTGAAATGTGCAACAAACAGTTTAATCAAAAGAGTAATCTCAAGAAGCACCTGATTATACACACTGGAGAAAAACCTCACACATGTCACGTGTGCAACAAACAATTTAGTGTAAAGAATAGTCTCAATCTGCATCTGCTTAGTCACACTGGAGAAAAACCTCATATATGTGAAATATGCAATAAACAATTTTCTGAAAGAGGAATTTTAAGAAAGCATCTCTTGATCCACTCGGGTGAAAAACCATATGTATGTGAAATGTGCAACAAACAGTTTAATCAAAAGAGTAATCTCAAGAAGCACCTGATTATTCACACAGGAGAAAAACCTCATGTATGTGAAGTGTGCAACAAACAGTTTAATGTAAAAAGTAGTCTCAACATGCATCTGCTTAGTCACACTGGAGAAAAACCTCATATATGTGAAATATGCAATAAACAATTTTCTGAAAGAGGAAGTTTAAGAAAGCATCTCTTGATCCACTCGGGTGAAAAACCATATGTATGTGAAATGTGCAACAAACAGTTTAATCAAAAGAGTAATCTCAAGAAGCACCTGATTATACACACTGGAGAAAAACCTCACACATGTCACGTGTGCAACAAACAATTTAGTGTAAAGAATAGTCTCAATCTGCATCTGCTTAGTCACACTGGAGAAAAACCTCATATATGTGAAATATGCAATAAACAATTTTCTGAAAGAGGAAGTTTAAGAAAGCATCTCTTGATCCACTCGGGTGAAAAACCATATGTATGTGAAATGTGCAACAAACAGTTTAATCAAAAGAGTAATCTCAACAAGCATCTGATTATACACACTGGAGAAAAACCTCACACATGTCACGTGTGCAACAAACAATTTAGTGTAAAGAATAGTCTCAATCTGCATCTGCTTAGTCACACTGGAGAAAAACCTCATATATGTGAAATATGCAATAAACAATTTTCTGAAAGAGGAATTTTAAGAAAGCATCTCTTGATCCACTCGGGTGAAAAACCATATGTATGTGAAATGTGCAACAAACAGTTTAATCAAAAGAGTAATCTCAAGAAGCACCTGATTATTCACACAGGAGAAAAACCTCATGTATGTGAAGTGTGCAACAAACAGTTTAATGTAAAAAGTAGTCTCAACATGCATCTGCTTAGTCACACTGGAGAAAAACCTCATATATGTGAAATATGCAATAAACAATTTTCTGAAAGAGGAAGTTTAAGAAAGCATCTCTTGATCCACTCGGGTGAAAAACCATATGTATGTGAAATGTGCAACAAACAGTTTAATCAAAAGAGTAATCTCAAGAAGCACCTGATTATTCACACTGGAGAAAAACCTCACACATGTCACGTGTGCAACAAACAATTTAGTGTAAAGAATAGTCTCAATCTGCATCTGCTTAGTCACACTGGAGAAAAACCTCATATATGTGAAATATGCAATAAACAATTTTCTGAAAGAGGAAGTTTAAGAAAGCATCTCTTGATCCACTCGGGTGAAAAACCATATGTATGTGAAATGTGCAACAAACAGTTTAATCAAAAGAGTAATCTCAAGAAGCACCTGATTATTCACACTGGAGAAAAACCTCACACATGTCACGTGTGCAACAAACAATTTAGTGTAAAGAATAGTCTCAATCTGCATCTGCTTAGTCACACTGGAGAAAAACCTCATATATGTGAAATATGCAATAAACAATTTTCTGAAAGAGGAAGTTTAAGAAAGCATCTCTTGATCCACTCGGGTGAAAAACCATATGTATGTGAAATGTGCAACAAACAGTTTAATCAAAAGAGTAATCTCAAGAAGCACCTGATTTTTCACACTGGAGAAAAACCTCACACATGTCACGTGTGCAACAAACAATTTAGTGTAAAGAATAGTCTCAATCTGCATCTGCTTAGTCACACTGGAGAAAAACCTCATATATGTGAAATATGCAATAAACAATTTTCTGAAAGAGGAAGTTTAAGAAAGCATCTCTTGATCCACTCGGGTGAAAAACCATATGTATGTGAAATGTGCAACAAACAGTTTAATCAAAAGAGTAATCTCAAGAAGCACCTGATTATTCACACTGGAGAAAAACCTCACACATGTCACGTGTGCAACAAACAATTTAGTGTAAAGAATAGTCTCAATCTGCATCTGCTTAGTCACACTGAAGAAAAACCTCTCATATATGAAATATGCAATAAACAATTTTCTGAAAGAGGGAATTTTAGAAAGCATCTCTTGATCCACTCGGGTGAAAAACCATATGTGTGTGAAGTGTGCAACAAACAGTTTAATCAAAAGATTAGTCTCAAGAGGCACCTGATTATTCACACTGGACAAAAACCTCACACATGTCAACAAACAATGTAGTGTAACGAATAGGCTTAGGATTTGTGATAATATTTTAACAGAATATCAATTCGAAATATTTTCATATATTTGTTACTATCTTTATTTGAAAATGAATAAAAATAGGGGTAATGAAAACTTTTATTTAATTATGTCAAACTAGAGTTACACAAAAGGACTGTTACAGATGGCACATAGAACAACAAATTTTGACAACAGTTTTAAGCGATATTTGTAAAATTGTGCTAAATTTTGAGAGTGGACCCTCGTGATAAATAATAAATGGAATCAATAAAATGGGTGAACCTATTTCATTGATTCCATTTATTATTCAACAATTTGCCATTGGCTACAGGTTTTGAAGCCAAATTGGTTGTATAAACAATTTGGAATAGATGTAGTAGTATAGAACACTTGCCGTGTTTTTTTCTTGGTGACCAAACTTGTCGTCAAAACGGTGTTTCAATTTGTACAAATGAAATCTTAGTATCTTGGAACAGAGGCGGTAATTAAATTTTCCTGGTGTTTAATTATTGAACAAGAGTTTTAAGTGCTTTTGTGCTAAATTTCCTCAAATTCTTTGTTCCTCAAATTGAACAACAACTGCCTGTTATTGAGCACATTATGCTTTTACTTTTAGATGTACATTAAAAATTTAAATTTAGGTGTACATTGTTTTTTTTATAGGTACACTGTGCATTTTCCTTGAAGGTTACATTGAGCCTTTTCTTTTTGCAATACATTATGCTTTTCCTTTTAAGGGTACCTAAGTTTTATTTAAGGGGTACACGTTGGGCTTTCTTTGAAAGATACATGTATGTTTGCTTTTTAACCAACTTACAGAGTGCTAACCAAGAACGTTTAAACTTGCCAAGAAGGAGGTTATCGATTCTTCTGTTATGTTTTTTTTTCATGTATGTTTGTGCATTATTTCAGTTCTATATCGGAAATATATTGTTTAATAAGGGGTGGCCTCACTTGGAAATTTTTTTATAACAAATGTCTGGTTATCCAACATTTAACTATCTGGAATTTTCAATTAACCAGACAGTAAGACAACCGGACGGTTTTAAAAAAATATATTCTCTGATTTCGAAAATTCCCTTTTTTTTTGGATAAAGAAAATCTACTTTTGCAAAAATTGAAAAACCAGTTAGTTATCCATCTTTTATTTATCCTGTAATATCGATTACTAATCCAATTTTTAAAAAAAAAATCTATGATTTCAAAACATTTTCATTGTTGCATAGGGATTGTCCAACTGCAGTATAATCTTGTTCATTTAATTTATTAAACCCGATTATCTTGAGTCTTCTAATGAATGAATTTTGTAATATACTATTCAAGATGTTGAAAAAAAGTGAGCAACAACTTGCACTTCCTTCTGGTGAATAACAGCAGTGGGCGAAACCCCGTGTTAAATTAAAAACTAATAAGGAAAAAATAAAATCGTCTTTAAAAAAAAAAAGCTTTAAAATGTAAAAAAATAATTTTTAATTTTACGAACAAGTTGAAAAAATTTAAATATATATATTAATTTTATATTTATTATTTTTTTTAGTTGTGCTAATTTACAAAACCATGCCTAAATTTTGGTGTTGATTTCAAAAAGTAGTAATAAATATAAAATCGATGTTAAATATTAAAAAAAAATTCAACTTGTTCATAAAATTAAAAATTATCTTTTAGTTTTTAGTAATTTTTTCTTGAAGTTTTTCTTTTTTTTAGAACGTTATTTTATAGTAGCTGGTACTATGCATTTTTTCTGTGTTTGTGTTTAGAGGTACATTTACTTAAATTTCAGTATAACATAAGCTTTAACTTTTAGGAATTATGCATGTTTTTTTTCAATTTTGCATACCGTCAAAACTTTTAGTAGTTACAATGAAAACTTCTCTGTGCATTAAAATGTTCTTGTTACTATATGATATAGAGGTTTTCTTGTGTTACATTCTAATTCATGGGTTATATGAAAGTTTCGAAATTTAGCTACACCAAAAGAATTTTTTTGCACTAAATTTTAACTTTATTTGCTCCAAAACGCTTTATTAATGCTCCAATTTTCAATTGTACCTGCTCCGAAACGCATGAAGCCGGACAACACCCCTTACATGAATTGGAAATATAAAGTAAACTATTTTTCAGAGAAAACCAATACAATATTGAAATTTTCCTAATCCTTTAGAGCAGTGGTTTCCAAACTATTTTGGTCGTGGAACCCCAAAATTTGTTGCCAATGATCGCGGACAGGGGTGCCCATAGGGGGGGATCATGGCGCAAGTTGCGCCATCAGAATTTTTGGGGGGATTTTTTTTCATTGCTTTATTATTAGTAAATTTTTAGGGGGAAATGTTTTGGGCAAAAAATAATTTTGCAACATAATATGTCACTGGAATTTCCAGCCATTTCAAGAAACGCCTCTTCGACACAAAAGCTGACGAAATTTTAAAAAAATTATCTTGCTTGAAAATGCAAGTCTTTATTCTGTTAAAACTAAATGCCATTTTAAGATCTACAGAATAAATTACAAAAAATATCTGATTAATGGCTATGGAAGAATCTTAGGGTTGTGCGGCGGCGCATGCCACCGCACAAGACCCCCCGGTTTTTTTTTTGGAGGGGGGAGGGGGGTTCAGTAAAAAAAACCGAGAAAAGTACTTTAGAGAAAAAAATCATATTTTTTAAAAACTCCATTAGGATTTTTTTTTAATATGTGTTACTCATATGTATATCTAGGACATACACGTTTACTGATCTTTGTCCGGTTCATACATTCAGACTATACACTTCAGTGCTGAGATTTAAATTAAAAAACGCTCTGAGGCAATAACTTTTCCGTTAGGAAAAAGGAATGTAAAAATAATAATAAATATGAAGATTGCTATAAACTCCAGACTGCAACAAAAACTGGAATAAAACGGTGACTTTAACAAAGTTATTTCTTTCGTTTGTTAATATGTGGCATATGTTTTTTTAAAAAAACTGCAGTGATGGAAGCATAAACTGTTTCCGCATCTCAATAACACTTAAACGTAAATTACGATTTTTATATACAACTCCACAACAAACTAATTACTTTTCTACGTTTGTTCACTAATAAGCATCAGTTGTGCGATTAGGGGGGAAGCCCCCCTCCCACATTTTTTTTGGATGTTGCCCCCATACTTTTTAAATTTAAACTTAAAAAAATATATAGTATATTTTGTGACTGAATTGACGAACTAAAGAAAATTTCGTACCCCAACCCCTCCTAATTTTTTCTGGTGCTTATATTACACATTTACAATCGATTTTATTTTCTTGTATTATCTTGTATCTTCTGCCAGCACACAGACAGCTAAGAGACATTTAGGAGCCACTTCTGTCATTACAAAATACTCATGGTTCAAAAAAGAAAAAAAGAAAAAGGAAGTAGGAGCGACCATAGGTCTCGATTTTTGAGCGGGAAACATATTGGCGCCGATATTTATCTATGTTGAATATTATGAAAGCCAAACTAAACTTTTGGAACCCCCTCTACTGAGCGTAGGTGGTTTTATTATATTTGAGTTTCGTCTTGGCGTCGAATCAGTTTAAATAATTTCAATGGTGTTACAATAAAATAATGGATAATATATTTTAGTCAGCAAGGACGAATGTTTTTTGTGACATGCAATTTAAATGAGGAGCAAAGCTGCAAATATTTAAATTGTAAAAAAAAAACTAAATGAAAAGTATTTTCTGAGTTTGATAAACTGTACCGGTAAGTGGATAAATATCATACGTCATTTTTAAATTTTAATTAAAAAAGATTTCTTAAAATTCGATAAAATAAAGTTTTTGCATTTGGTAGTCATATTTAAAATAGCCAAAAATAAGGGTAGCAGGTCATGAGTGATTTTAAACAAAACCAATAGCCTTCAGTATTTTGCATGAATTTCCTTGATATTTTTTTTAATCTTTGTGTTTACCTGTCTATTTTGTTGGGGTTTAATAGATGTTTTTTTTAAATAAAACTTTCACAAGTTTATTCATTACTTATAATCTGTACTTTAGTTCATGTTGACATGTCCAACCGTTAAGGCATGAATTTTCTCACTTTTTCATAAATATTTCTGTTTGACCATATATGTAGCTGTGTTTTATATATACCAGTTTTGTTTATACCATTAGGTAAGAGAAAGTATACAGTAAAAAACAGATATTCTAAGGCCCGTTCTACACGGACGCTATTTACGCCGCGTTGCATTTTACAGAAGCATCTGATTGGTGCATTCAAACCACGTGGTGGACCAATCGCAGAGTTATCGCAAAAGCTAACGTGCGCAATTAACGTCCGTGTAGAATGGGGACATTATTAAAGCGCATTAGATTTTGTAAATGACCCTGTGACTGGGGAATACAAACTATGTGGTTTACATATACACTCGTAGAACCATTTGTGTCTAACGCGCGTAAATAACATCAATTTTATTTCTTTGATGTCATGATGTGTTTTTTAAAAAAGCAGTTTTTTATATTTCAGTCAGAAAGCTTTTTTTTCTTATATATAAATTATTTAAGCATTTTAGCGGCATTTGGCTGACATGTAAGAGGCAATTGTTTCTGAGCATTTAGGGTAAAACCTATTTACATCATGTGTTTCTGCTAATTAGAGTGATTTTGCATATATCACTGACAAATGTAATAACATATCATATTGTAGATAGTTATTTTAGTCTAAATGGAGCGATTGCAAGGGTTTTTCTGAAATTGAACAATCAGAGATTAACGTCAGCATTTCTACAGTAACTATTTGTAGGTGTTTACAAAATTTAATTCCAAAACTGGAATTTAAAATATACATTTGTAAATTATATTTTCTGGTGGAATTGAAATCAAAACCTTAGATAAATCGATGACATTTTGTAGAAAACAGCAGATTTTTAGACCATAACAAAGCTGCGGTTCTTAAACCGAAATCGATCAATTCTTAGCGGACAGACAATAACAAGTTCTATGGAATTTATTATGAATTAATTAATAAATTTCTGAAATTACAATTTTATTCGAAAAAATTATTTTATCCGAACCTCCGACCATATATTTTACCTACGAACCTGACTTTAAGCACCATTTGTTTGTATCAATGAAACGTCATAAAGAGATGCGGAGAGGAAGTTTAATGCAATATATAAGTTTCATACATATAAGTTAATGTATATAAGTCAATGTATATAAGTTAAAGTATAACCAAATTTATATCTTGATTTTATCTCTAACTGATTTATAAAATGCGAAATGTGGAGCTTTGTGTGGATTCAGTTGAAAATTTTAGATTCTAATAAAGTTATATGTTTTAAATTTGTTGGGGCATAGATTTTTTTTTGCGGGGGGGGATTTGCGCCATTGAGCTTGGGGGGGATGGGCACCCCTGATCGCGGAACCCTGAATATTTTTTAATCAACGACTTTTCAAAATTTAATATCTGATACTAAATAAAACAAGTATTATTTTGGTATTTCAGATTTTATTGAATTAAGCAAAACTAAAAAAAAAAACAATTCATCATCATAGAAATAAATATCAACAACATCATAGAAATAATTAATAAAAATACAAAACATAAACTAAAATAAATAGAAAATCTTTAATGTGAAGAATGCACCTGCTTCTTTGATTCCATGATTCTCTTAAAATTGGGCGTTAGGTTTGATAACTGAACTCGCATATCTGGTGCAGCATCAAGTCTGTTACGATATTTGGTTTTTGTCGCAACATATTTTGAAAACCCAGCTTCACACAAATAAGTGGTTGCAAACGGCAGTAGAATTCGAATAGCCTGTTTTGCTAAATTTGGAAATTCATCGAAAATGTGAATATATTAAACACCATTCTTATTTTTTTTTAATCAAATAAAATTTGTCACGCGGAACCCCTAAATTTTTTTGTGGAACCCCAGGGTTCCACGGAACCCACTTTGGGAACCACTGCTTTAGAGGGCTAAACACTGGCTAAAATGCACGATATTGAGAGAGGTGCACTTTCGAATAATTTTTGATCTTGGTATGTTTTACTGTTTCTTAATTTTATGAAAATGTAATTATATAAATAATTATACTTAATATTCTTTTGAGGATTTTTTTTAATTATTTATAAATAATTTGAATAATCATTTTAAGAATAGCCCACTGTGCATCTCTAGTACGACGCGAATATTTTTTTTTATTTTAGTATTGTTAATGTTATGAGTTGAGCAAAAAATTAATTAAATATTTATACTCTTTATTCTTTTGGAGATTTTTTCAAATATTCGGGTCGAATTAATATATATTCCAGAACTGCAAATTACATCGTTTTTAGGTGTACATGTAAATTTAGGATGCACTGTTTTGTAAATTTCCCATACTATGTTACAAAATGTCAACGGTTTTAAGAAATATAAAAGTGCAATTATTATCTTCTGTAACATTATCTTCTGTAATCTTTGAAAATGATAATAAAATATTGCACTCATCTTTGTATGATCCTCAAATACTCAAAGCAAAATAAAAATGTAAGAAAAATAAAAACAACTGATTTCCAAAAAAAGTAAAACAATGCAATTGTAATTATCACAAATTAAACATATTTTTTTATAGAACATAAAAGTACTAGGGTATATTTATATTTTACAAATCTGTTAAAAAAATAGAATTTTTCTCTTGCATAAAAATATTGTAATATGCTTTTTCATTAGGATTTTAATTATCATCCCTCTAAATAATTTTTTCCGTAAGTTGACGTTTTCTTTCGGTGTGGTGCAGTCCCCCAGGCCCTATCTTAATTTCTGTGCCTACATCCGAACCTGACCAGCGTCCTTCATTTCGTAGTCCTAACATATGGACGTAGCTCCTGAAATGCGAGCTATAATTTTATTTAATACTTCGCATATAACTAGAAAATTAACGAAAATTTATATTATTTCAATGGGGAAGAACATTTCTGCGTTATCAAAAGTAGGTGTTGTTATTGAAAATTTTAAAAACATACGCATCGCTAGAAACCTAATTAAAATATTATTAATATTTTTTTTAAAGAACATGTCATTGTTTTCATAAAATAACTAGCTGTGGCCACACTTGTCCTGTAACTGCACTTACCCCATTCCATCCTTTGATGTATTTGCATCAAATAAAAAGCGATATTGAATTTTAAATAATTTCTTCTTGTTAAGGTTGGGTATGGGCTTTCGCACACCTTTCCTAGCGGTGCCCATGGGATCCAGCAATATTTCAATATTAAAATATTTTTCTCAATTATTTCATTTAGTGGTCAGCGGTGTGTGTCTAGGATCAGTACCGTTAGACAAAAAATATTTTTGAGGGGTTTGAATCAAGAAATTTCTCAACTTAACGATTCGAAATTCCCAACTCGACAGTGCTGAAAATTTCTAGTTCCAACATATCGACATTTTTCATCTTTTTTTTATATATTAGGTAATATAAAACAGCTCTCTCACAATCATTGATTTTGTTGCACCCATATTCCAATGCAGTGCCTGTTCTGAGGTATAATTTAAATGTAATCATACAAGTTGGTCAATTTCTAATAGCTAGCTTTCATTTGTTAATAATATTTCTTTTCTTCCCCTCTAACTCCCCCCCCCCCCCTCCCGGTGCGACGGCCTGGAGGTATACAAATTTAAGTAAACGTACGTTCTTTAAAATGGTCTTTGTGATTTAATATTGCTAATCTCATCTTCTGTTGGAGCCATCTTAACAAAGCGACCTGACGCACTTAAAATAGGTGTTCGGAAGATGGTGTTTCACATAATTTGATGTCGATTGCTTAAATGGAAACTGAGTTATTGCAATTTAATTATCTTACTTCCCATTCTTTTGCCACGCCTTTTTAACATTACCTCTGTTTATAACTTCTTCAAACCCCCAAAAATTCCCCGATGCGACGGGCCTGTCTAGGATAGTTGCAGCCAGGGCCGTCGGAACCGGTATGGCTGCTTCCCTACCAACTTTCATACAAATAGTGTGTTGTGAAAATGATTTTTTAAAACATTTCAAATACCCCAAAAATAATAATAAATTAAATGGGGAGGGTGGGGGCTAGGCTAAGTGCGGATCCTGGTGGGGGGTAAAGGGGAAATTACCCCCCCCTAACATCTAAGATTACATTTTCAAAAGTCACCTAGGCAATGAAAAATTTCAAACTAAGAATTTATTTTTGCGAATCGTGATATATATGCAATGCTTAACGCTCTTTAAAACTTCCCAATACTCCCCCCCCCCCCCTCCCGTAGACAGAGTTACTCAAAGTATGCTTGTTTTAATTTCGATAGAGAAAATTTAATGAAAAGGGAAGGAAAAAAAGTTAAAGTAATCATTTCAAAAATGTTAAATTTCAATGTAGTTTTTCCAGCAACTGAAAAACTTTCGATTATCAAGTAGCTTGGATGGCGTTGGGGGCGTCAAATTTGGTGTTCATGATAACAATATACTGTATTACCCCCCCCCCCTAACAATAATCTCTGGATCCGCCCTTGGGCTAGGCTGGCGTAACAGAGCGTGGCATGGGGGGGGGGGGGGGGGTAGAGGGTGAAAGGGCAAAATAAAAAATACGTGACGTAATAAATGAGCACTCCTTTTCTTGCACTAAAGAAAGTGATACATACCTTTTAATCTCAATCTCGATGCCTTGACCTTTAGGAACGTAATTCTACATTTTGACATCACTCCTAAATTTCATCTGTTTACTGCCCAGTGACATCACCACTACACAACTATCAATTTCACCCCCGGCTTGTTCAGAACCACCGGGCGACTTTTTAAAAACAAGCCGAATATTGTGAAATTTCAAACTCTTTTATTTTTGGACGTTTCCTCGTTTATTTATTGCCAAATTTTCTGCTGTGGTTAACTTTACTAACCAATGCGACTATTAGCGTGATAGATAAATGTTGTGGAATCTTTAGAAGACCATAGTGAGAGGATTTATTAGGATAAGGGATGGATTTATTTGTTTAAATTGCGATAAATGGGAAGGTTGGGGGTCAAGGATAATGGCGTGTTGACAATGTAAAGGAGTTTAAATTTATATGACACTACACTGTTAAAAATAGGTACTCAAAAATAAGTAAAATGTACTCATTTTTGATTACTTTCTCATAGCTCCAAATACATAAGTTCCATTTTTGGAAACGACATGTAAAAAAAGCAGTTGCTTGTCTACATACGCTGCCTTCATAAAGCACTTTCAACAATTACAACCAGGACGTGTCGGTAAATAGGCTGTATCGGGGACACAGCCACAGTGGGGTACGCGAAACGTCTTGTGCGTGCTGCAGACGGTGAATGGGCACTAAGGTGACAAACAGTTTAACACATTAAACACTTATAAGCTTACAACTGGTTTGAGTTAGATGGATTATTCTTCCGCCAAACGCGACCACTCCTACTCAAATCGACAAACGTACTGCCAACTACGTCTCTGTGAAATACGCGTGCGAGGATAAATTTAGCTCCGCATGTGTCATGCGTGGCGGGACAGCGGTGCCATCTGTGCAAGCGCATTACATACTTCCGTTACATGGACACCAGGCACGTAGGTATAAATTTTTAATGGGAGGGGTTCAATGACTGAGCTACGGATTGCTTTAGGTAGCTTATTTTAATTTCCTCCTGCGAAATCAACAACCCCCCTCACTCCGTTTCCTTATATAAGCTTATCAGTTTTTATCTAACTGAATAGGAACATCATTTATTTTTCCTGAAATCTTTACCAATATCAGTCATTACCTATTTTTAAAATTAGTAAATATCACTACCTAATTAGGAAAAAAATTAAAGAACAAATTTAAATTTTGAGAACCCTTGTTTAGAATAATATATGTTTGGAGCATTTCGTTTATACGGCCCGGCCCTGTTTGACGTTCTTTTCTCTTTGTAGCCGAAATAAAAATACTAGATAATGACACACTATGACGTCATGTTAGCCTTAGTTTGATTTAGAAATGACCTCAAAACACGTTTTTGAAGCCTTTTTAAAACTATATTCCAGGGTAGGACCTCGGAAAATACCAAGTTTTTCCTCATGCAACTCAACAAGAAGTATTATATGAGAAATTTTAAAAAAAATCTAGTTTTTTAAAGTATTTTTATGATCTTTAGAGTAATTCGATTATTTTATATTTTCTTCTTCACTTTTAATGGGAGGGGTCTGAACCCCCTGAACCACCCCCTTACCTACGTGCCTGATGGACACCCTATCCCAAACTGAAAGACGTTTCGCGTAAAAAAAAACCTAATCCTTTATAATGGTTATGTGTACTGAATTATAGAAATATTGACAGTATATCACAGCATAGTGGGAATGAGAAGTTTTCGAACAATTAATGCATTTGGTTAAAACAAGGATTTGGAACGACCTCTAATATTTTTAATTTAATTTTAATAGGATACAGTCAGAGAGTAAGATTCACTCTGTCATTGAACTAATACTCTTTTTTTTTTGTTATCAAATTTACATTTGTAGGTAGTAAATATATTATTTTCGCGGATTATCATAATTGAAAGATAAGACAAGTTCCGAATTTAACTCGATATATTATTTTTATATAAAAAATTGAAGAAGAAATGGAGTTTGGATTTCACGTTCGAAATTAATTTTAATTAAACTTCTAAACATTTGTTTCTGCAATATATTTTAACTAAAATGTTCATGGTCACAAAAACCTTTAAAAAAAAAATCATCAATCATTTCACCAACCAATCAAAACCAACCAAGCGACTTTCAGACTCTTTGATCCCGTTTCTCCACAAACATTCTTTTAGTTTTCAACTTTCACATAAATACAAAAAAGAACAGCGGGGTTTTCTTAGCGAATCACCGGCACGGTCAAAGTTCGAGGTTGCCGATCAATTATTCATGCGCACGAAATTAAAAATTCTGGTTTCTTTCTACAACCAGATTACCTGTAACTGTCGCTGCATGTCGTCAGCTAGAACCGAACGGTATTCATCTTAAAATGAAAGACTTAGATAAGAAGATACCGTTCAGAAAGTTAAGTTAAAAGGCAATAACTTTCAACTGCTTTGTTGGGTATAGGCAATAAATCTGTCACATTGTGATACTGACTCATGGGAACCGACTTAAGCCTTACCGGTTTTGACAGGATGGTAAAGTGATTGGAATTATGGATTTAGCAGATCTTTTGACTGAATTTGCGATTTAATAAAAAGCAGAGTAGAAAGTTTTGGAGTAGGTTTGTTACATTTGAAATAAATTGACCATTTCGGGAATAAATTATTCCGGAGCAATAATTTTATTCATAAAAAAATTAATGCAAGTACCTTTATTCGAACAAGCATCCACTTTTGCAGAAAGCAACAGTTGTCGACACGCAATTTAGCAATATGAGATATATATATTTTAAATTAAGATTTTTTTAAAAAAAAAGTTAAAAACTATATAATATGGCTTTTATGTAACGATTTATAGTTGGTTGATGAATATCCCACTAGATGGCGGCACCAAAAATAATTCGTATTGTCGTCTGAGAGGCGACATAGGAATGCATAGGGTTAAAACCAATGAAATATTTGCATGACAAATTTATTTTCACTTATGCGCTATACACAATTCAAAGTGATCTAAAATTGCGTTTCTTCAGAAAGCAAGGAAAAAGTGTAACTTCCAGGGAGGAGAGAGAGGAATTTCCGATCTGTAATTTTTACAGATATAGAATGGTTAAAATGAGTATCGATGTACATGATTAGAATTACATATAGGCACATTTTTAAATAATTATATAAGTTCTTTTCTCTTCTATATCTCATCCAGCTGCAATGGAATACAAAAACCTGATGCCGGTTCTTTCAATGTGATATTTACGTTATTTAATCTACACTTTTGCAGTTCTGTTTTAGAAATGTTCTTTTTAGGACCGTTTTTTAGATCTGTTCTAGAAATGTTCTTTTTTAAACCTGTTCCAGAAATGCTTTTTTTAGAACCATTTTTTTTTTTACAATTGTTCTTTTTGGAATTGCTATGTTTTAAAACTGCTTTCTTTTTTAACTATTTTTATTTAGAACCAATTACATAGCTTTAGTAGCGTCCGCCACACTAGAGCTATGCAGACTTTTGGTTGAATAGCTCAGTATGAAACTGATTGCATTGCTTTTATTACCGTCAGCTACACTAGAACTATGCAGACTTTTGGTTGAATAGCTCAGTATGAAACTAACTGATTGCATTGCTTTTATTAGCGTCCGCTACACTAGAGCTATGCAGACTTTTGGTTGAATAGCTCAGTATGAAACTAACTGATTGCTCTTATTACCGTCCGATACACTAGAGCTATGCAGACTTTTGGTTGAATAGCTCAGTATGAAACTGATTGCATTGCTCTTATTACCGTCCGCTACACTAGAGCTATGCAGACTTTTGGTTGAATAGCTCAGTATGAAACTGATTGCATTGCTCTTATTACCGTCCGCTACACTAGAGCTATGCAGACTTTTGGTTGAATAGCTCAGTATGAAACTGATTGCATTGCTCTTATTACCGTCCGCTACACTAGAGCTATGCAGACTTTTGGTGGAATAGCTCAGTATGAAACTGATTGCATTGCTCTTATTACCGTCCGCTACACTAGAGCTATGCAGACTTTTGGTTGAATAGCTCAGTATGAAACTGATTGCATTGCTCTTATTACCGTCCGCTACACTAGAGCTATGCAGACTTTTGGTTGAATAGCTCAGTATGAAACTGATTGCATTGCTCTTATTACCGTCCGCTACACTATAGCTATGCAGACTTTTGGTTGAATAGCTCAGTATGAAACTGATTGCATTGCTCTTATTACCGTTCGATACACTAGAGCTATGCAGACTTTTGGTTGAATAGCTCAGTATGAAACTGATTGCATTGCTCTTATTACCGTCCGATACACTAGAGCTATTCAGGCTTTTGGCCATGAAACGGGATCTTTATGAAGGATTGGCGGATTTAGGGGAGGGGCACTAGGACCCGAACCCCCTCCAGACTTTACCACCTCATTTTTTCCCCTGTGTAATCGTGGAAGACATATATAAGTACAGTTTTTTTTGTTGCCTGGTAGGATTTATTGAACACATTGTCCTTCTATTTTCAAATTAAAGTTGTACAGCTTGATTACAAAAGACACTCCATACATATGTCGCGAGTTCGGGTTACATATTTTTATTATGTTTATTTTGGATTGCAATACAAATGCAATATTGTAACACACTCCTGATTACGACAACCCCTATCTATATAGTGCCTTCTACTGATTGGCGGAATCAGTTCGTCAGTCGGGAGCCAGCTTTCACCGGTTGCATCTAATTTGTATTCAATATTGTATGTGTGTGCAACTGGGAATGTCAATTAATTTTTTTACATCTAAAACACAATAGAGTATTCCTTGGCTTAAATTCTCAAGAATCCTATTCGTAGCAATGACCCCAGCTACAAATTGGCGTCCAACGTGGAGCACTGTTTCGTAATTTTTAAACAACGTCAAATGACGAGATCCTACCGGGCCAGCCAGGTTATCACGGTTCTTTTATAAAGCTAAAAAATTATAGACTAAATGTATAATTTCTTCTCTTAGCATTTTCTCTTTCAAGGTGACACCGTACTCTAAAATTCACTCAATATTAGTTAAATTACGAATTTTTTTATTGTATAAAATAATACCTTACATATTGAAGAAAACGCATGCAAAGTTTTAAAATTCCACGAGTTTATTAAACGATTATTTTTTATAGTTTAAAAAACCTCATGTGAAAATTTCTCGCGGCTATTAATACTTAGTAAATTTTATTCCTTTTTTTGGGAACTGTTATTACACCTCAAAGATCATGCGTTTAACCTCTAGCCTATATTGAATTCTAAATGCAGTTACTTAAATATATGGCGGCATTTTAAGAGCGTATAAAACTTCAACCGAAGATCAATTAACGTCTCGACTAATCAATCTCCCTCAAACCGGAGATGAAAATTTCGAACGCGTGCAACCGGTAATTCCAAATCTCACACTTTCACTGGAAAAGAAATGCAATTTCGATTTTTCCCACATTCTCCCAAAAGAACAATTACAACCCAGAACACTATCTGACACAACTATCAACAGATAGCGAACGGGTCACGGTCGCGTACGAGAAGGAAAAGATCATCATCATCGAGAGTTGCGAGTCGTGACAATTCCGCCATTTTGTAGAAAGGTCTTCTTCTGAGAAGAGTTCGCCTGTTCTTTGTTTTGTTCGTTGTTGTTCTTAAAAAGCCTTCTGGCATTTTTATAATCGCTTTACTTCGAATCAGGATTTTTTATTTTTTTGGGGTTTTGCGTGGGTGTTCGGTAATTGTGTTATTGTTATTTTAACTCGTTTCTTTGCGTTCTTAATCGAATGGGATCGGATGGAATGCTTCGAGAAGGATTGAGGATGTTTTAACAGGGCGTTCAGAAACGACATATTGCTGATTTGTGGTATTCGAAGCAGAAATCTAGCACTAAATCTTGAAACTGGCTTTTTATATCAGGCGAATCAAGTCTTGGAATCTACACATACATTAAAATGGGCTGGCATTTAAGTGTGCAAAGTGGAGAAAATCAACCTAAAAACTGGCAATTAGCAGTTGGGTGGGTTGGAAGTGATGTAAGCAAAGGGTGGCCCAGAGGTAGGATATTCGGCTCATAATCGGTGGGTTGTGTGTTAGAATACAGACTTTAAAAATTCAGCGAGCTTGTTAACGGAGGGTTGCCAGTTTTCTTATTAATCGTCCGCAATAGACATCCGCTGTGTATAGGAGACTGGTGCCCATTAAAGGGGAAGAACATATATTCGCTATTTTCATTTGCAGACGCCGCGTTCGACGTCCGTGATACTTGATTGGTTAGTTTCCCTTCGAGGGTCTGTATCCAACCAATCCAGTTTCGGAATCTTTGACGGACGTCTAGAGCGACGTTGGCAGACGAAAAGCGCGAGGATATGTTCCCCACCTTATATCTGTCGTGGATCAAAGACTTCACGCTTTTGTCAGTTGCATGGAGTGTCAAAAAAGATTTTCTTCACATCATCTGATCATGGTTCAAAATTACGAAACAGTGTTCCCGGGTCTTTCCTTTGGAATAGATACCGAACCGTCGCCCAATAATAGCTCCTGTGTAGCTCTAGTTCATTGTTTATTCAACCAACCAAATTATTTACTACAATTTTTATATTATGGTATCCTAATATCCTATGGGAGCCGGATAGCCCAGTGGATAAAGGTGTCGGCTGGGAATCAAAGGATTCACGGTTCGAACCTGTGCGAGGACTAGACTAAAGAATAGTAAAAAAGTAGTGATATTGCGATCGGAGGGTTGCCAACTTCGCTACCAAAATACTACAATGTCGTGCAGAACATCCACAAAAATTATCGGCGTGTATACGGGACTGGTGCACGATCAATTTGATCGGGGTCCAAAGTCCCGACGTCTATTGAAGGCGTTGGGTGCCAGTTCAGGTATTGTCCTCGTCATCTGACCATGGTTCAAAAATACGAGGCATCGTTCCCGGGTCTTTCCTTCGAGATAGGCCCCTAACCGTCGCCAATAGCCCACTGTGCAGCTCTAGTGCGACGTTAATTAACCAACTAACCAACCAACCTAATATCCTTTGATGTTATTATTTTAAGTACCAGGGGACCGAGCCCAGCTCGTTTGCATATTTGATTACTTAGTAATATTTCTAATGCATCGAATCAAATGCAAATGTTTTGAAATGTCCATATCAATGGTTAGACGTTTCATAATATATTTTATCGTCTAATAATGTCTTAATTATCGAAATAAGTTAAGTTCTTTGAAATGCTCATACGATTGGTTAGAAGTGTCGAGATTGCAAAGATACCGTAACAATTTCTGCAAAGGTAATTTAAATTAATATTTTTAAGGATCCTGAGCGTCTAATACGACCATTCGCACAATTGTAGCACAAAGATGTTTTCGTTTGCATGCTAAACCCTGACAATATTATTGCTGTTCAGTACTTTAAGTAACAATTTGTAACGATATTTGCTTTTGTCTAACTCTGGAAGAACTGACTGGATTTTTAAATGATGTAAAGCACTCATTGTTAATAAGAAGATTATTATAACGGATATCAAATTATTTTTTGCTACTGCAAAATTATTTCGGTAATTTTTTTTTATCTTCAACCTGTATTCATTCAACCTTTAAACAGCATTTTATATTCTTATTAAACGTTTAATCAATAATAAAGATTTTTACTTATTTTGAGTAATTTTATGTGTTATTCGGAATTGATCGTAGTGACGAAAGCAGTTTTATCTTTAATTTAGTGAAAAATAATTTCATTTTACCAATTACAAAAATTAAATTTGTTGATTTAAATTGTTGAATTTGTTAAATTAAATTTGTGGCTGTTGTTAGGAATATTTCATAATTTTGAAGAGGTTACAGAAGAAAAGGTTCTATAATATAAAATTTGTGTAGGTGGCTAGTAGTATGGGTCCTGAAAAAAATAGTTACTTCGAACAAATTTTTATTAACAAAATACTTATTTGAAGTAACACGATTAAAATAATTAAGAAAACATTTACAGTTTATTTTTACAAATGGTTTTAAATTAAATTAATTTCCCTGTGTATATGAAAACTTTTTCTTTCAAGGGTTTAGATTACTATGTACGTTTCAATTGAAAACTTTTAAACTGTTTTTCCTTTGTTATATTGTAGAGTCTCGTTACTCATCTAAATATCTGCTTGAAACTAAACATGCTTACGGAATGCGAGAAAATGTCGAAAACAATTTCATATTTAATTAGGCAGGTGGTTTCGAAAAAATATTTAAATAAAGAAGAATTATTTGAAATAACAAAGTAAATCAATTTTAAAACACATTTATAGTAAATGTCAAATTTATATTTAAAAGTGATTTTAAATTTTGTTAATGAAAAATTTAAACTCTTTTTCCGTTGTTTTATTGCAAAATCTCATTACTCATTTTCAATCCCTCTCTGCTTGTAACTAAACTTACTTACGTAATTCGTGAAACAGTTGATTATTAAATTAATACTAACTAATACAATTTAATATCGAGAACTATTTCATATTAAATTAAATAGGGTAAGGATTGACCTCGCGCAATTTTTCTACGCAATGGTCATAGGTAATAGGAATGTTGCTTTTACATTCAGAATGTGACAAATTTACTGGTATCACTTTTCCAGAAAAAAATTAGCATTTCAAACTATTTAACTTTTTTAGATTTTATTTACTCATTAGAATGTAGAACAAATAACAAACCATTTTTATAGACACTATGCATGACGTGGTCACCAGATTAAAATTTTGACGAATTAACAAAAACGCATGGTCGATTAGCCTCTGTGATTGATGAATAACAAACCACGTGGGATCCACCAACCAATAACATATGCGCATGAAGTTTCTTATATCTTTAAAGACGTCATGTTAATTACAACAGAAATCAGTGCAAAGTGTCCACAGTAAACAAACGCAAATTTTTGGAAACGTTTCATTTTTCAAAATTTTTTAAACATATCTCCAAAACTGTTAAATTCACAAAAAAAATTCAGTTTCTCGTTTAATGCTATCAGTTATAATAGTGTATTTATAAACAATTGGGAAAATAAAAAATATCAAATATCGATAATGTATAGAACAAAACCGTTTTTTAAATGTATAAAATAATTTTTTTATCTTTATAAATAGTGTGCAAAATTAATTTAATAAAACTTCTTTTAGTTAATTCCATTTGAATATAAAAGCTTAAAAAAGTATTTTTAAACAGTTGGTAAAATAAAATTTATCAACTAACAATGTAGAACAAAGTTTAATTTTAAAAGTAAATAAATATGTATTTTATAAATAACACGTAACACATTAATTTAATAAAACATAATTCAATTGATTCCATTGAAATATAAATACTTAGCAAAACAAACGAAATTGCATCTAATCAAACATATTTTTAATTGAAAATTCCATGTTCTATTTGTGGATATACATAATCCATTTTACATGGAATATAAATAAAACCTACATGGTTTCCCTAACGATATTTTCTTATACGGTATTTTAAAAACTTGCTCTTGCGTATTCCACTTATGAATTAGAAAACTTATAGTATTTAGTAGACGAAAAAGTCATTTAGTAGACGAAAAAATCATTTAGTAGACGAAAAAGTCATTTAGTAGACGAAAAAGTCATTTAGTAGACGAAAAAGTCACGTTATTAGAATATGTTTTTTCTTTACTTGAAAACGCAAACGATTTTTCAATTCTAATTTAATTTACTGATGTTTCATTTGTTTATTTATGAGAAAAAAAATACTTTATTTTAGAATAATTAGTAAAATGAAAATTTCTCATCAAAATATTTTACACGTTTTAAATTAAAATAAGATATGACGAATTAAATAACGCTTACTTCGTTTATTTATGAGAAAAAAATAACACTATTTTAGAATAAAAACTCAAATGAAAATATTTCATAAAATTATTTTACACTTAAATTAAAATTATATATGACGAATTAAATAACGTTAACTTCGTTTATTTATGAGAAAAAAATAATACTATTTTAGAATAAAAACTCAAATAAAAATATATCATAAAAATATTTTACACGTTTTAAATTAAAATAACATATGACGAATTAAATAACGTTTAACGGTTATTGCCATATAACTTATTAACTCATTCGCGATGAATAATTTGCAATGGAAAGAGTTAAATGGAACTTTTAATCTACTTATTTCACCCTCTAAATGAAATTTTTCGAAGATGAAACCTATCCCAATCGAATTTTTACCCCGAAAATTGGTAGTACATAAATTTTCGTGAAAATCGTTAGAGTGGATTTGGAGATTGTGCAAACAAACAAACGAACAAACAAACAAATATAGTGACATTGCTCGTTTAATAGTATTAGATAGATTAAATATCCTTTCGTATGCAGTAAAATAAAACTAAATATACATTATGCATTTTTTTAAAATTTTAATTACATTTAAATGTTTTTTAATACTCTTAAGTATTGACTAGTAGGCATGCGAAATAACCTTCGAGCATGAATGGACTGTAGTTGAGAGAATATGACGTCACAATCGTGAAGCCCACATCTCAGAGCGAAATGCCCATATCAATGTGCCATCTCTTCAAAATTATGAATGAAAAAATACTCGCAATTGGCATGTGAATTGGGAAATGTGTAACATTGAAAAATTATGAATGGAATGACGTAGTTAACCACGTGTCTTGGGCCATTCATGTTGGTTTCACTTTGATGTTAGCGAGATTGACATCATGACTCCTCTACTACAAAGGATCCATGCTCGAAGGAAATAACTCACCCCGAACCACTGAACTCTAACTGTAACTTCTGGAAGGCTCAAACCTTGTTTCCTCTATGGGCGCGTTGAAGACAATTGAAAGCAGCCATGCTGTGTCCCAATATGTTTTTTAAGTGATTTAGTGGTGTTTTTTGTTACCATAGCATTGTAGAAATATTGAATTTATATAAATAATATATTTTCTTATTATAGAATTAATTTTTATATTGCCAAACAAATAGTTTTATTCTTACTTTTTATCTACTTCGACTTTGACTTGCAAATGACTTTCTATTTTAATAGCAGATTGCATTTAAAATGGGTTTAAAAAGAAAATAGAAAAAAACTCAGCCAAAAGCAGTACATGTCGACTTATTTTAACATGAAAAATATTCGAAATTTTGCAGTAGAAAAGAAAGTGGGTCACATCATGGCTGCCTCTATATCGGCTTCAAGTCAACAAAATATCTTGCCCAATCCAGAAGTTACAGATCAGTGCCCCGAACTAAAGCAAATATCCGAACCATAAACAAACCAAAATAATTTTCTTAAAAAATACTTTACTTGCCTTTTCACATTTTTTTTAACATTTTTTTTTCTTTAATAATGATTGAACAAAGTATTCCGAGAAACTATTTCAATTAAGGGAAACAGACATTTTGTAACAGATGACTTGAGCTTGATTGATTGCAATAAATTAAAAAACTATGTAAATTTATCAATTTGGTAAGTAAAAGTTTCAAAATAATTGTTTTAACCGCAACCGTACCTTTGAGTCATTCCCATCATGCCCTAAATTTACCTTTTAAGAATGTGTGAATCACCACGTATTCTGCTATTACCCTTAAAAAAAACCAAGTGTAATTTAACCCAAGTGTAATTTAGCTATTAATTTGTATATAATAGCAATAAAATCTACCCACTTTAACAACTAAAATCTTTTTCTCAGTTACCAAAATAACGAATTGTTATTTTGATCTCTGTTCTTCTAATTGTGCGGTATAAAATAAATATTTTTCTTATAGAAAAATTTATATTTTTTTTGCAATTTAAAATGTCGCATAACATATATATTTTTTTATATTCTAAGAAATACTTTTTTTTAGTTTCACTACGTGAAACTTATGTATTTTTATTATTGTTAAAAAAAATTAAATGACAATATTGAATAGAATTTGAGAAAAGTGTGCAAATGTACTGAAAATATCAGTTTTGAGAAAAATACAAAAAAGTTTATTAATTAAAATTGTTTATACAAAACTAAATTTTTGTAGTGTAATGATCATACCAAATGTTTAGTTATGCACTGTATTAATTTTTTTTTATAAAATATTAAATAATTTTTAGCAATTTCAAGTTGAATCAAATACGACTGATTTTTGTTGTAAAAGACTTCTGTTACCCCTTAACGTTACAGCCAAGTCGAATTGCAAACTTTAAACGCTCTTATTTGGAAACTCTTTTTCTATTTACACTACTTCCACCCAAATCTAAGCCTCCGTGGCCGAGTGGATAAAGGCGTCAACTGGGAATCAAAGGGTTCCTGGTTCGATCCTGTACGACGGACTTGACTAAGAAAAGTAAAAAAGTAGTGATCTTGTGATCGGAGGGTTGCCAGATTCACTACAAAATACTAGGAATGTCGTCTAGAACATCCACAAAAATATACGGGACTGGTGCACGAAAAATCTGATGGGGATCCAAAGTCCGGATGTCTGTTGAAGGCGTTGGGTGCCAGTTCAGGTGTTTCCTCGTCATCTGACCATAGGTTAAAAAAAAAAAGAGGCATAGTTAACGGGTCTTTCCATTGAGATAGGCCCCGAACCGTCGCCAATAGCCCACTGTGCAACTCTAGTGCGACGTTAACTAACCAAACCAATCCACCCAAGTCTAAGTATCATTAGGAAATGGACTTGAAAAAAAATCTCTTCATAATTCTGAAAATTTCCCTTTATATATGCGACCTACTCTAAAAAAAAAGGTACTTAAAAATGAGTATCTGAACCTACACGTTTTTCTTTGTTTACAATTTCATCGTAAATGAGCGATGGCGTACTCAAATTTAAGTAACCGTACTTTCTCAAAAATGAGCACTGTGATTTAATTAATCTCAGCTTCTGTTTAAGCCTTCTTAACAAAGCGACCTGACAAATTTAAAATAGTTTTTCAGAAGATGGTTTTCCACATTATTTAATGTCGATTGCTTAAATGAAAATCGAGTCATTATAACACAATTATTTTACTTTCCTTTCTTTTGGCATACCTTTTAAACGTTTATTCTGTTTATAACTTCTTCACGTCGCTCTGGTAGTTTAATGGACTGCGGTGCCTGAGGATCTGCGTTCGATTCCTGGTATGCCTTGGTTGTAATTGTCGATATTTATTAGAAGTGATTTATGAAGGCAGCCTATGTTTTTTTTTTTTAAATTCATTTTTAACGCATTGTACTCATTTTTTGGTTCATTTCTTTTGCAAAATGGAAGCTTATGCATTCGGAGCCATGGTAAGTATCGAATGTACTCAACAATGAGTACATTTGACTTATTTTTGAGTACCTAGTTTTAACAGTGCATAAACAGTCAGGTATGAGAAAACCATTTTGAAGTAAATAATTGTAAATTTATTGTTATACATGTGGGAAATAGCCAAAGTAAATGGTCGGCTTCATCGGTAATCTTTCTTATTGCTTACTTAATAGTGTAATGGTTTGAAGCAGTTTTGATGCATCATGTCATGATTTTCCGATGCCAATCGTTAATGATGTCGCAGATTTGGTTAATTTATGGAAAACTTCCAGAGGGTCGCGTGTGGAAACGAAGAAAAGATCAAGGATTAAGTCATCTTCACGGTTGGTGTGTGCTATTTCCGTGTAGGATGGAATGGAGTGAATGTCTGTACTCAGCGATGCGTTCAATTTCTGTAAAAAATGGATTTGTTTTTGAAGTAGTTTCACACTTTGTAGGTTAGTGGATGTAGTTCGAATTTCATCGATCAGGCTTTCGAATACTGGTCTTTAACATAAACATAGAGTAGTATGAATGCAATATAAATTTCAAGCATTCATTGACCGTCCTTAGGAACGTGCCCCACGCTTTTTGCAGGGTTCCGCGCTCAGTTTTAAAAAAAAAGTGTTTCAGAGAAAAATTTATTTATATTTTTAGATTAGATTAGTCCATTAGATTTTCTTTCAAATATGCACAGCACTTTTGCTGTGCAGATTTCCTCCGAAGATTCTAAGAAATGTCCTCTGCATTCCACTTAAAAGTTTGATTTTTTTTTTGGTGTATTTCAAAAATTTAATTTATTTTGACACTATGGGTTCCTCGACTAGGTTTGCGCAGGGCCCCGTGGCAGCTAAGAGTTGCTCTGGGGCAAGCGCGGATCCAGGTGGGGGGTAAAGGGGAAATTACCCCCCCCCCCCCTAACATCTAAAATTATATTTTCAAAAGTCACTTAGGCAATGAAAATTTCAAACTAAGAATTTTTTTTTTGCGAATCGTGATATATATGCATTGCTTAACGCTCTTTAAAACTTCCCAATACTTCGAAATACTCCCCCCCCCCCCCCGTAGACAGAGTTACTCAAAGTATGCTTGTTTTAATTTCTATAGAGAAAATTTAATGAAAAGGGAATGAAAAAAAGTTAAAGTAATCATTTCAAAAATGTTAAATTTCAATGTAGTTTTTCCAACAACGGAAAAACTTTCGATTATCAAGTAGCTTGGATGGCGTTGGGGGAGGGCGTCAAATTTGGTGTTCATGATAATAATATACTGTATTACCCCCCCCCCCTAACAATAATCTCTGGATCCGCCCTTGCTCTGGGGCCGCCCTTGGTCGAGCCATATGTATTTGTGCACATTTTTTGTGCAATAAATAAATAAAAATGCGCGATGTATGAATGAGGAGTGAGCACACAAAAGCAAACAAGTCAGTTAGATCACAAGTCACAGAAAACAGCATAGACGTTTGTAGAAGTTTAACTATTTTTTAAAGTTTAACTTGCTTTAAAAACTTTGAAAAAACACTAACACCCATATTTAAACGGCAATAGCCCAATTGCGGCCGAAGGAAGACGGGTTACCATATTCCCAAATAAGAACACAATTGTTTATCGCCCGGACAAAAGGTTGCCATGGGCCGCAATTGGAACTTTCCGATTTAAACGTCTAAGATAGAAAATGTTTTTTTTAACTAATTAATTTAAAGTTTTTATTTTGACACGTATGTTTGATTTTCATGATTTTTTTTAACACTTTGGTTAGTATGAAAGTCGCAAAGAAAAAAGTAAATCCGCAAATTATCCATTGACTGCTTGAGAAATGAAACACGACATGTAACGAATGCGCGAAAGATGAAATTTGGGACGGGTATTTACATGAGATAGGGGTGTGTCAATTTCCAATTTTTTGTACCCTACCCACTAGGTATTTACCAGGGCCACATATTTAGAGCAGTAAATAATTTTAAGAAAAAAAATTATTTAACATTTTAAAAATTCGGAAGAAAAAAATCTGATTTAAATAAAAAAAATCAGATTTAAATCAAATCCGATTTTTTTTTCTTAAAAAAAAATCCCGATTTTTTTATACTTTGCCTTTGAGTCAGAAATACAAGCCTATATCCGTTTATTCGGATATCCAAGTGTCCTACTCCTAATCCTGCTATATGGTATGAGTATAATACTGTATACGAGAAAAGTGTTCTTCAATTCATTGAAAAAAGACAATAGTATACCTGTTCTGGTTGATAAGGCTCCCATTAATAATGGGAACCTATTAAGATCTCTTGAACGATCAATTGTGCAGAAGAAAAGAAAGAGTTACAGACAAAAAAACCTGATACAAGATAAATTCATTATACAATTTCACGAACTACTACGCTGTGGTCGATTAATTGGTGTTTTGAATCACCACAGGAAACAATGTATCATTTCGATCTGATTGCATCTCTGCCCAAGTATCCGCAGTCATGCTCAAAAGACCTATAATCTCAAACTTACAGATATGGGTTTTATAGCTTTGGAACGATTCATGTTTAAATTTCGTAGATTTTAATTCTATGACTATCCTAAAAATCTTTGAATGCATTTTGTTATTTAAACTGGTTTGAATTAGCAACAATTGATTAACATTTCGTTAGTCGTACCCTATTTGTTAGATGTTAAGCCCTATTTTCCGCTTTCCATGTAATTTTTTTTTTGTATATTTTTAACTATACTCGGGCACTACTAAACTACACCCTAAAGCGAAGGCATGATATTTAAAAAGGCTCAACTGCACAAATCTGTGGCTCTGATTGGCTGAAAATAATTCATCAGGCCTATCGCACCGGGGGGTTCACCCCGCCCCCAATAATATGGAAACCCTAAAACTTGGGAATTTCAAGTTTTCCCCAAGTTGAAAAAATTTATCCCCCAAAACAAATCCCCAAGTTGGAAAAAATTTATGCCTGAAGAAAATTAATATTATTAGCAAATGAAAGCTAGGGAAGAATAAAAATTACCCAATTAGTAAGATTACATTTAAATTAGATATGCTTGTGAGAGATTGTTTAATATTACCTAATATATATATAAAAAAACATTGAAAAATGCTGATAAGTTGAAAATGGGAATTTTCAGTACTGCTAAGTTGGGAATTTCGAATAGTTAAGTTCGGAATTTAGAATCGTAAAGTTGGAAAATTTCTTGTTTCAACATCCCCAAAAAACATTTTTGTGACGGCACTGCTATTCATAATACACTTTCTTACCTACCCTCCTTACCTTAGAGATTGAACTATTTCCTCGCCAAATTTATTGATTATTGAACACCGACAATCTTTAGCTTTTTATCCTTTACAGAGGACATTACGTCATCTGATTGTTAATTATCAAAATGCACAACATTTAAAAGTAAAACAGTTTAATATTATGCAATAGTATTAAGAATATTCAAATTCCATCGAAAGTTTGGTACATCGTTCATTGCCTTGGATGTATTTTCCTTGCTTTTTGAGAACTATATTTGTCGGCGGAAGAATCATCTCTACAGCATAAATGCTTAAGACCAAGATATTCTGTCCCCAAGTACAGTTGTGTTAAGTACTAATAATAATTACTAAAACATTTGTATGGACATGTAAAGTTTTGTCTTTTATTTGAACAAAACTATTTTTTTAATGAAATTTGATGCAGTGTTGGAATTCCGCAGCACTTGTGGACGATCGGAAACTGTTCTGCGAAACTGGATTCCTTCTGTGAAGAAAAGTGAGGCAGTGGAAATAAAACGATTTAGCATTTAAAAACTGAATCGATTGTAACAACTAAACTGAACTAAAGACATGGATTCGTATCTTCCACTTATCAACATATTTCGATAGAAGGGTTTCCCATTGTTTCGCATCAACGGTTCCATCTTTCAAGGTGTACACAAACACGTGAAAAGTGCCGATACTCTCACGTTAAGGCTATTAGCATTGGCAGAAAAACCTCCTCAATAAAAGAAACGAAAACAAGGTGATAATAATTACGTGATTTACGACACACACAAACATTGTTAAATGTAAATGTTAAAAAGAATTCGGAATAATAAAGATGTATATCTGAGACAATCGAATGCACTTTCAATGGCGTCAGTGGAAGCCGCCATTTTGAAAAGAATAAATGTTCCTGGCTTTTTTTTGTTTGCTATTTACCGTTGAGGATCAACGGGTTCGAGATTAATTGGAGTGATACACGCAAAAGGTTTGTTGAGGTCTCACAACTTCACTTTTACTTTTTGAATGCCTTAACTGTAAATGGATCTTTGGAATTTTTTTGTGTGTGCGATGTTTGGAATGGCTTAAACTAGATTTTTATCCTGCTTGGAATGGGTAATCGTGAAAGGGAATTGTTTGTTGTTTTTTAGTCGGTATAGTTTTTAAGTGGTAGTTTCGTTTATGGTGCAGTGTAAAACGAACTCGATGATTGTGAAATGATGAACATTAAATTGTAACTGCCGCAAAAACAATGCAACGTAACTGAAAAATTTTATATTCGTTATCTGTATACAGTATTAAAGCAATTTCATAAAAACGCATGTGCAACATCCGTTGACTTTCTGCTATAGTTTGACTCCGCATTATTGGCGTTTGGGTACCGCTCTCAAAACTGGTATTAGCGAATCAACAAACGAGTTCAAACGAGTTGACCAATCGGCTTATCTAAACAGAAGCGGTTACAAGAATTTTTGTGACACAAGCGAACAGGATTTTGGTGCCATAAATATTTTTTTAAGGCAATTTGCAACTTGAATCCTATTTTCTAATTTCATCAACTAAAAAAATCTATCTTCAAATCACTAAGGTGCAAAATTTTGGGGGAAATCACTAGTCTGCAGGCTCAAGGGTACGTTCTCAAATATTAAAATAAAATCCAAACCTCTATTGATTAATGCACATGTAGAAATAAAGTGATAAATAAATCTCAAAGTAATAAATTAATTTAATTAAAATATAAAATATATATAGTAGTTAAAATAATAAACCTTGAAAAAATTCTAAATTTGACAATAAATTTCCAATTCAAATCATTTATATTTCGCCCTTTCCACTGAATTTCACCCTTTCCACTGAAAATTCTACTGAAACCACTGAAATTTGACGCTTTCCTGAGTCCGGTGTCTCAAGCGGCCGCTTATATTGCTTGGACCTTAAGCCATTGTTGTATCTAAATCTGGTAAAAGCAACTCTACTTGAGCGTTGTGTGACACTAGGGGCTGGAGACTAATTTACTGACTACAGCAAAGGTACTCCAGACTGTTACCAATTCCCTAATATAACTTAGGGTTTTCTTAAAGGATTTCCAACAAGTGCAGTAGAACTCCAATTATCTGAACTCTAGTTATCCGGATCAAACAAAGCAAATAGCCAACCGGATCGCTTTGAGGAAAAAAAAAATCAGCAAAATCCATATTTTAAAAGTTTCTTATCGGTGAATGTAGTCAGGGTGCCAAATGCCAAAAAATAGGTCAACCTTGTTTTGGCGTACGGAGAAAATGTTTTCGTGGTTTCTGATGTAGTAAATAGCGTAGATTTCAAAATCGATTGATGCCACTCTGTAAATCTTGAGCATTTTGAAATATCCAAGATGGCGCCTGCCGCGCACCGTTCGCGAACACTTAAGAAGCTTATTTTGGCGTACGGAGAAAATGTTTTCATGGTTTCTGATGTAGTAAATAGTGTAGATTTCAGAACCGATTGATGCCACTCTGCAAAACTTGAGCAATTTGAAAAATCCAAGATGGCGCCTACTGCGCATCTTTCGCGAAGAGTGGAAAACTTTGTTTTGACAGATGGAAAAAATATTTTCATAGTTTCTGATGCAGTAAATAGCGTAGATTTTACAACTGATTGATGCCACTCTGTAAAATTTGATAAATTTGAAAAATCCAAGATGGCGCCCGCGAGATATTCGTCGTTCATTTGAGTGACGCTGTGATCGACGAAATACATCAGTGTTGCCCAAATCGAAAAGCTTGTTTTGGCGCAGGGAGAAAATGTTTTCGCAGTTTCTGATGCAGTAAATAGCGTTGATTTCAGAACCGATTGATGCCACTCTGTAAATCTTGAGCAATTTGAAAAATCCAAGATGGCGCCAATGATAGACATTGAAAAGATGTCCACTTTGGAGTGTTGTAATAGTGGCATGTGGGACATTTTTCTTAATGATTTTTGATCCAGGAATCAGAATACATTGTTATTTTTTACATAAAATAACGGTGGAAACTTATTTGGATGTTATTCCAAGATGGCGCCCAAGAGATGGCTGCTTTAAAAATGTCCACTTTAGTGTGTAGTAATAGTGGCATGTAAGACATCGTTTTAAATGTTTTGGGGTCAAGGAATCTGAATACAATGTTATTTTTCACTTAAAATAAATCTGGAATACAATTCAGATGGTATTCCAAGATGGCGTCAATGATGACCACTATAAAAATGTCCAATTTAGAGTGTAGTAATAGTGGCATGTAAGACATCGTTTTTAATGTTTTTAGGTCAAGAAACCTGAATATATTGTTATTTTTCAATTAAAATGACTGTAGAAACTAATTTAGATGGTAAACTGATGAATATTTTGCATGTGCAGTCTATTATAATTATTTAAAGTATGCCACTGTTTATGTGATATTCATAGAAAAGATGTTTAGAAATTGTTTTGAAAGAAGAACATGGGATGAGATATATAACTCGTTATTGGAATGTGATATGGTTCGATAAGATGATAGATAACAATATTAGGTGTTGTCAGCACCGATGAAAGGAAACAATGCTCCGCGCAAAAGGTGACCACACATATGGAAGCTACACTTTTATAATTCAGAATAATAGTCCTTCAGGCAATCAAATGCATACAAATGGTCGACATATTAAAATACAAATTTGCTAATGTGCCCACGTTTATGTTTAGAGAGAGACTGAGACAGGAAACCTGCTTTATTGAGATCACTAAATGAAACGCATTCATTTTAGCAAATTCGTATTTTAATATGTCGACCATTTGTATGCATTTGATTGCCTGAAGGACTATTATTCTGAATTATAAAAGTGTAGTTTCCATATATGTGGTCACCTTTTGTGCGGAGCATTGTTTCCTTTCATCCATGCTGACAACACCTTTCTGTAAACTGTCATAGAAACCACTTGGAAGGGTGTCTTTAAACTTCAGTATACATTTACCACCCAATTCAAAAGCACTGTCAACGTTAATTTTTCTTGATGCAATATGTCCAGTCACAATGTGTACTAGGCCTTTTGTGCTCTGATGGATTTAAAAGCTGCATGCATAGTTCCAGTTCTGCCACTTTGCAAAAATCATTCTCTGGTTGATTCCTCACAAGTACATTTGAAACCCATCGCTTGACTCCAACATTGTTTAGTGTAAGACCCGTCAAAGAAGATCCTTTTGCAACATGTCTATATCGCATAATATTGTTATCTATCATCGTATCGAACCATATCACATTCCAATAACGAGTTATAAATCTCATCCCATGTTCTTCTTTCAAAAAAAATTCTAAACATCTTTGTGGCATCTTTTCTATGAACATCACATAAACAGTGGCATACTTTAAATAATTATAATAAACTGCACATGCAAAATATTCATCAGTTTACCATCTAAATTAGTTTCTACAGTCATTTTAATTGAAAAATAACAATATATTCAGGTTTCATGACCTAAAAACATTAAAAACGATGTCTTACATGCCACTATTACTACACTCTAAATTGGAAATTTTTATAGTGGTCATCATTGACGCCATCTTGGAATACCATCTGAATTGTATTCCAGATTTATTTTAAGTGAAAAATAACATTGTATTCAGATTCCTTGACCCCAAAACATTTAAAACGATGTCTTACATGCCACTATTACTACACACTAAAGTGGACATTTTTAAAGCAGCCATCTCTTGGGCGCCATCTTGGAATAACATCCAAATAAGTTTCCACCGTTATTTTATGTGAAAAATAACAATGTATTCTGATTCCTGGATCAAAAATCATTAAGAAAAATTTCTCACATGCCACTATTACAACACTCCAAAGTGGACATCTTTTCAATGTCTATCATTGGCGCCATCTTGGATTTTTCAAATTGCTCAAGATTTACAGAGTGGCATCAATCGGTTCTGAAATCAACGCTATTTACTGCATCAGAAACTGCGAAAACATTTTCTCCCTGCGCCAAAACAAGCTTTTCGATTTGGGCAACACTGATGTATTTCGTCGATCACAGCGTCACTCAAATGAACGACGAATATCTCGCGGGCGCCATCTTGGATTTTTCAAATTTATAAAATTTTGCAGAGTGGCATCAATCAGTTGTAAAATCTACGCTATTTACTGCATCAGAAACTATGATAACATTTCTTCCATCTGTCAAAACAAAGTTTTCCACTCTTCGCGAAGGATGCGCAGTAGGCGCCATCTTGGATTTTTCAAATTGCTCAAGTTTTGCAGAGTGGCATCAATCGGTTCTGAAATCTACGCTATTTACTACATCAGAAACCATGAAAACATTTTCTCCGTACGCCAAAATAAGCTTCTCAAGTGTTCGCGAACGGTGCACGGCAGGCGCCATCTTGGATATTTCAAAATGCTCAAGATTTACCGAGTGGCATCAATCGGTTCTGAAATCTACGCTATTTACTACATCAGAAACCACGAAAACATTTTCTCCGTACGCCAGAACAAGCTTTTCGATTTGGCACCCTGACTAATGATATGGATTTTTACAATCATTAAATTACATTACGTACTAAAGCAAAGTTTGTTTCTTTTTACTAAGAAAGAAAGTTTTTTCGGGAATTATCCAATTATCCGAGTGGTATTTGGTCCCAAAATTTATTATCCGGAGTTCTACTGCAACCATAAACATTTACAGATGCCAATTATGGCAAACTTCTGCATTCTCGAAACCCAGCACAAAGCCGACTATACTCTGGGACAACCTAAGTTGGGCCTAAAGAAATTGAATATTTTATACCTATCATAGCTTCCGCTTCAGGTTCAACTTAGGTTGTCCCCGAGTATTGTCTATTTTATTCCCCACAATTCTTCGATACAGATCCAATTGGCTACAGGTCCAGTAGAATTAACAAAGTTATCTGGGACGCAGTTCCAATTTTCAGTATCCATATTATAAACTGTCCGGGATTTCTACAAATGAAACTTATGGCCTTTAGTCCTGTTATATTAATCTTTTCTTGGTTGATTTTTTTCTCGAATTTTTGTTTCAAAAAATGCATTATTTAAATTTTATATGTACTATCCTGAATTCTATTTGTCTGGCTCGTTGGTATCTATGATTTTTATTTTGCTAATCCTCCGTCTGTTCTATCCTGTCCATTGTTAGACCCGTATGGCCTCCTGCCGAGACCATACGCGACTGACAATGTTAAACGTATGACATACGACGCCGACCATGAAGAGGTTTAAATGCCCTTAACATCGTTTATTGATGCATAATGTCTTCAGGGCCTCCGTGGCCGAGTGGATTAAGGCGTCAGCTGGGAATCCAAGGGTCCCCAGTTCAAACCTTGCGATGGACTAGACTAAAGAATAGTAAAAAGTAGTGATATTGCGATCGGAGGGTTGCCAACTTCGCTACCAAAATACTAGAATGTCGTCCAGAACATCCACAAAAAATGAATAGCGTGTATACGGGACTGGTGCACGATACATCTGATCGGGGTCCAAAGTCCCGACGTCTATTGAAGGCGTTGGGTGCCAGCTCATGTGTTGTCCTCGTCATCTGACCATGGTTCAAAAATACGAGACATCGTTCCCGGGCCTTCCCTTTGAGATAGGCCACGAACCGTCGCCAATAGCCTACTGTGCAGCTCTAGTGCGACGTTAATTAACCAAAACCAAACCAAGCATAATGTCTTCTTTTGTCGTCTTCTTTAGAAATACTTCCATCCAGTAACTTATTTTGTGCAAAAATATACTTTTTCTTCTAATTGTTCTTATAATAGACGATATGTGATAAAATTCACGTTAATATGGTCTATTATGTTATTTTTAACTGGGCTTCATTCTAGATTGAACAATCATCGGTAAATAGTCATACCTTATGAAGCCCTACATAAGAACGACCACACGCATTTAACCACAAGGATCAATAACTTCAACTTTCACATTCAAGGAAATGTTGCGTTTTGAAAAGAATTAACAATAAAACGACTTTAACAGACAGCAAAAAAAGAAACTCCGATATCGAACATATACCAATTTCAATTTCACTTCATATCAAAATCAATCTATTCATAGAGAAATTGAATCATAGATGAGGGAATTTCCCTCAATCAATAAAGCTAACAATACTCATCATTTGATTATTCCATCTTGCACGCTGATTGGTTCTTTCTCTTTTTTCTTGTTAAGCCTAACCTACTGTGACGTTTAGCCATCACATTAAATTTAAACAGGTTATTAATCCTTTAATGTTTTCTTTGTGTTTCCCCATTGTTCTTTTTTTGCGCCCAACTTTTCCATGGATGTCCGTGTTCTGTGTTTCGTGTCAGAGAGTGATATATTTTGGGCACAATCGCTGCTTTCTAATGAATTCGAACATGCATTGTTCGTGAGAAAAGTATTACATAGAATCAGAATAATCGGAGTTTAGTTGTGATGATACTACTTGTCATGTTTTATTCGGCTGTTATTTCTGAATTTATACTGTAAAAAAGGTACTTTAAAATGAGTATCTAAACCTACTTGTTTTTCTTTAAGTTTAATTGCATCGTAAATGAACGATAACTGTACTCAAATGCAATTAATGGCATTTTCTCGAAAAGTAGCAATGTTATTAGATATCGCTAATATCAGCTTCTGTTCAAACGATCTTTATAAAACTTCACAAACTTAAAATAGTAATTTATAAAAATGTTTTCCTTTTATTTTATGTCGATTGGTTAAAGAAACTGAATTATTACAACTCAATTATTTTACTTCCCATTCTTTTAGCATAACTTTTCTAAAAAATTCTTCTGATTCCCTGATAATGGAATGGATAAGGCAATAGATTGTGGTATTGAGGATCTGGGTTCGATTCTTAAAAAGACTTGTTTGTAATCGTGCATGTGTTTGATATTTCTGTATGCTAATTGATTGAAAATGGTTTATGTTGTATACTATGGCAATAACAAGTTCGTAAAATGATGTAAAGCAGCCTATGTAGGCAAGCATTTACTAAATTTTTTTCTCATTGTACTAATCTTTGAGTACATGTCTTTTTCGAAATTGTTACTCATGTATTCGGAGCCATAATAAACATTGAATGTAACTAAAAATTATTAAATTTTACTTATTTTCAATTACCTATATTTAACAGTGTATTTGATATTTTTATTATCATTGGGAATATTACGTTTAATGAAATACACGTTGGTGAATTTTTTTTTGTATTTGTTTTTTTTTTCAAGTTAGTACTAAGGAATAAATTCGATTATTTTTTTTAATTTTGATGTTTAGTCTTGCAAAATTAAATCCATTTTATTTTTTTTAATATTGCTAATATAATCTATTCTAAAACTATTTGTTTCAGTGTTTGTTTGTTTATTTATTTGTTTGTTTGCGAAATCCGCTCTTACGATTTTCACGAAAATTGGTGAATTACTACTTTTTGGGGTAAATATTCGATTGAGATAGGTTTTATCTTAGAAAAATGTCATTTTGAGGGTGAAATAAACAGATTAAAAGTTCGATGTCATTCTTTCCATTGCAAATTATCAATCGCGTATTAGTTAATAGGTTATACGGCAATAACAGTTAAACTGAACAGTGTAAATAACTAAATGAGGTTTTATTAAATTAATGTTACGTGTTATTAATAAAATATATATTTATTTACATTTAAAATTAAACATTATTTAATTCATCAAATTTTATTTTAATTCAAAACTTGTAAAATATTTTTGATGGGATATTTTTATTATAATTTTTATTTTTAAATAAAGTATTTTTTTCTCATAAACAACCAATGAAAATGTCAGTAAATTAAAATTAAAAAATCGTTTGCGCTGGTTCGCGTTTTCAAATAAAGAAAAAGCACATTCTAATCAGGTGACCTTTTCATCTACTAAATACTATAAGTTTTCTAATAAATATTTAAAAAGAACTTGAATAAAAATCGTTTGCATTTAAAATAATCAAAGTTTGAACAAATTTAATCTTGTGATTTTTTTACTCTGTTTATACACGTGTATAAATGGAAATAACAAGAGCAATTTTTTTTTTAAATACCTTATAAGGAAATATCGTTTGAAACACCACATAGGTATTTTTATTCCATGTAAAATGGATTATGTATTTTCACAAATAGAACATGGAATTTTCAAAACAAAATATGTTTGTTTAGAGGTAATTTCATTTGTTTTGTTAAGTATTTATATTCCAATGGAAGCAACTGAATGAGGTTTTATTAAATTAATGTTGCGTGTTATTTATAAAATATATATTTATTTACATTTAAAATTAAACTTTGTTCGACATTGTTATTTGATAAGTTTTATTTTAGCAACTGTTTATAAATACTTTTTTCAGCTTTTATATTCCAATGGAATTAATTAAAAGAAGTTTTATTAAATTAATTTTACGCAATATTTATAAAGTTAAAAAAAATGTATATACATTAAAAAAACAATTTTGTTTTTAGCATCATCGTTATATATTTTACCAATCGTTTATAAATACACTTGTTTCTGATAGTATTAAACAAGAAACAGAGAAGAAATTTCAGTTTTCCAGTTTTGAAGACATGTTTTAGAAATTATGAAAAAAGAAGCGTTTCCCAAAATTCACATTTGTTTACCATGGACACTTTGCACTGCTTTGTGCTGAAATTCACCTGAAGTCATTTTAAGATATAGGTAAGTGATTTTACACGCATTTGTTATTGGTTAATGGAAACCACGCTGTTCGTTATTCACCAATCACAGAGGCTAATCAACATGCGTTTTTGTTACTCCGTCAAAATTTTAATCTCGAGATTATGTTATGCATAGTGTCTATAAAATTGGTTTGTTATTTAGTTCAAATTCTGATAAGTAAATAATTACTGAAAAATTTAAATAGTTTCGAATGGTAAATGTAAAAGCAACATTCCTATTACCTTTTGTACAATACTGAAGTTTTATGTGGTATTTATTTTTAAATTTGAAGCAGCAAATAATCGTTCAAAATTAGTTTGTTATGTTTTCATAATAAATTTAACAGTGCAGGAAAATTGCGAGAGTTCCGTCCTTGCACCTATCTAATGTAATATGAAATAATTCTCGATATTAAATTGTATTAGTTAGTAATAATTTAATAATGAACTGTTTCTCGAATTAAGCAAGGAAGTTTATTTTCAAGCAGACAGGGGCATAAAATGAGTACCTAATGGGGTTTTACAATAGAACAACGGAAAAACAGTTTACACATTTCATTAACCAAATTTAAAATAATTTTTAAATATAAATTTGACATTTACTATAAATGTATTTTTATATTACTATAAATGTTTTTTATTTAAATTTATTTACTTTGTTACTGAAAATAAGTATTTTTCTTTATTAAAAAATGTGTTCGAACTAATCTTGCACATGCCTAATTAAACATGAAATTATTTTCGATATTAAATTGTATTAGATAGTAATAACTCTAAATACTGAATTGTTTCTAGTGTTACGTAAGTTTTAGTTTCAAGCAGATATTTATATGAGTAATGAGACTTTACAATATAACAAAGAAAAAACATTTGAAGAGTTTTCAATTCAAACGTACATAGTAATCTAAATGCTTAAAAGAAAAAAATTTCACATACGCACAGGGAAATTAATTTCACCAAATTTAAAAACATTTTAAAAATAAATTTGACATTTACCGTAAATGTGTTTTTAATTATTTTTATCGTGTTACTTCAAATAAATATTTTGTTTATAAAAATTGGTTCGAAGTAACTATTTCTTTTCAAGACCACTACTACTAGCGATCTATTCAAATTTTATATTCTGTAATCTTTTCTTAGTAACAAAATTATAAAATATTCCTCTAATAACTGGCGCAAATTTCAACATGTGTCATTTTCATACATTAGGCTAAATAAAATAATATATGTGTATTGAAAAGTCTAGAACAGCAGCTTAAAAAAATATTTTTAACAATTAAAAAGTATAGATTAAGATTAATTTAATCGCATTGCAATAAAAATGAAATGCAATAAAAAACTATTTTAATTAGATTATAGAAGATTTTCGCAACTGTTTTTAATAACAGTTTATTATAACAATTCGTTACAATTATTATAATTAATTGATTAAAGTTATGTTATTTTTCACTAAATTAAAGATAAAACTGTTTTCATCACTACGACTAATTCCGAATAAAATTATTCAAAATAAGTATGACATCTTTATTATTTATTAAACGTTTAACAAGAATACAATTTTTTTTTCGTTCCTTATTATTTGTGTATGTAGATTATTGAAGATAAAAAAAATTGCTGAAATAATTTTGCAGTAGCAAAAAAATAATTTGGTCTCCATTATCATAGTCTTCTTTATTAGAAAGGCTACTTTGCAAAGCATTTAAAAGTCCATTCAGTTATTCCAGAGTTAGACAGATGCAAACTACAAATCACTACAAATTGTTGCATCACTACAAATTGTTACTGACAATATACTGAACTACAAGAATATTGTCGGGGTTTAGCATACAAATGAAAACTTTGTGCTACAATAGTGCGAATGGTTGTATTAGACAAACAAAAAAAATTAAAAAAATTAATTTAATTGTTAAGAACATTAATTTAAGTTAATTTTTCAAAATTGCCGTTTATCTTTGCAATTTTGATACGTCTAACCAATCATATGAGCATGTCAAAGAACTTAAACTTCTTTCGATAATGAAGACATTATTATACGATAAAATATATCATGAAACATTTGACCATTGATATGGACATTTCAAAACATTTGCATATAATTCGAGTCATTAGAAATAATATTAAGTAATAAAATATGCGAGCTGGGATAAGTCCTCCTGATACTTAAAAATAATTCGCCAAGTGTGAGTAAGAATCGCGCAGAGATGGTTTCGTTCTATTAGTGCAAATAAGATACGATATTTACAATTTTGGAATCGGTTACGAATTTTGTTTTTCAGGTATGAAAATTATGATAAGCATATGCAAATTTGACAACATATAAAAAATGTAAATTTTGCAAATTTACTGCACTTTCACATGAAATTTATTTCACTTCACCTGAAATTTATTTTCTTAACTTCTTTACTATCTAAAAACATTACCTGATCACAATGTTACCACATTAGTATACTAATAAAGATGTCAATATATAAGATATATAAGATGTCAATATATAAGATATATAAGATGTCAAAGATATAATAAAGATGTCAATTGTCTACCAAATCCCCATGATTCCAAAATGCCGATCTAATTGCTTTTTTAGAAGAATTAACAACTAATCTGGCAAACTTTTCCATTTGTCCATTACCCTTGTTGTGTTAAATAGCTTGTAATAAAACAAAAAAAAATACCTGTTACTGACTCCGCAGGTTGAAATTTTGATTCCACATAAATTTTTCTACAGTTTTTTTTAGAGCAGACACTATATTTCAAATGTTTTTTAGCAAATAATTTATTAAGTAAACAGGAAAAATGTATAAAAGAAGCCGATTGTGTAAGATCTTTGACCTTTGGCACAGCAGAAATGTGTGACCCTGTTATTGAGACTGACTACGCGTTCAAACAAAGGGCCAAAGATTCCGAGAGAAACGCGATAAAATAGTGACACAAATATTTTGATTGAAAAAAATAAATGAGGCATAAGACAGATAAAAATTTTAATAGAAGATATTAAAGAAATAAAGAATATGGATACCCTATTCACCATGGTAATTAAATTTAAAGTTTATAATTAAATTTGTTTGTTGTAGCTTATTTAACACTTTCAAGTTTATTTAACTTTTCAATTCCAAGGGGCATTAGGGTTTAACGTCTATCCTTTTTCAAAACAAATAATTATATTCGCTCACAGTTTCCTTTTAAATCATCAATAAACCTTTCACTTTCTATTGTAGCCATTAGGAGTGTGCGACGCGTGCAACCGCACATCAGAGAAAAAAATACAAAATTAAAATGTTACTGATAATATTATTTTTTTATAGTATTTCTTTTGAATTTAAATATTTTTACAACAGTTATATGGGGTATCAGGACAAAGACACCACGCTTTTAGTGTGATCTATTTCGACACTATAACTCTTTGATAAATAGCTCTATTGACATTAATATGGTCGTGTTCGATAACAAATAAGGCTTATTAGAATTTTAAACACAAAGGAAAAAAATCGACTTTTCTTTGTTTCAAAGTCATTTAGTAAATGAAGGGTACAGAGGATAAAGGCGAAATGTCAAGCTTTTGTCAAAAAGGATATTTTCAAACCCTTTAGTAGCATCCGAAGTGAACTATTAAACTGTAGTTTAATAGTTCGAACCAGAGGGAAAGTATCGAGTATTTGAAGTGACCTCAAAAGCATGTCATTTTTTTAGGTCACAGTACACCTTCACTAACGTAATACGCGTCACCGGTGCTCTTCATTCGTTCTCCTGTCCGACTCACTGAGAGGAAGCACTGTGGTGGTCACTTCAAATTCCCGATGCTTTCTCTAGGATTTGAGTAATTACTTTAACTCGACGATTAAAGTTCGAATTCGGTTCGGGAATTCGATTAGGGGTGACTACCAATTTTACATCGCTGCAGAGGCATTAGTGAAATAATGTATGTATGCATTATGGGGTTCTAAATAAAATAAATGCAATATTTCAGTTGTTAAATCGGTAAGTTATTCGAATCCCAAACATGTTGGAAATGGAAGAAATAATACCAAATTTTTTAGGAATAATCTCTTTTGGAATCATTTTTCTGCCACTTATCTCAAAGAGAATGCTAACTAGAGGGTGTGCAGAGTTGAGACCCCTAGTGTAGTTGGCTTGGTGGTTTGATATCGTGACTTTTTTTAGTTACAATTTCGAAGTTTTTTTTTTAAAGGGCTTAGCGAGTTTACTTTTCTAAATTTTTATCGGGATGGGGGGGGGGGGGATTCGCAACTAAGACTGTCATATCTTAGTTAATAAATTTTACAATTTATTTGCACAAAGAAAATTTTCAACTCATGTTTTTCTTGATATGTTCTCATTAGTGTGGTCTCATATTATTATTGTGTATTCTCTAATTATTGTTCTCATATTATATTACTGTGTTCTCATATTATTATTGGGTGTTCTCATATTATTATTGGGTGTTCTCATATTATTATTGGGTGTTCTCATATTATTATTGGGTGTTCTCATATTATTATTGGGTGTTCTCATATTATTATTGTTTTCATATTGTATTACTCTATTCTCATATTATTATTGTTTTCATATTGTATTACTCTATTCTCATATTATTATTGTGTGTGAGTTCGCATATTATTATTGTTCCTATATTATTATTTCTATGTGAGAACTTTTAAATTCTTGACGTGAATGCGTCTTTAAAATAAGTCCGGGCAGAAACTTGAGAGATACGAAAAGTGTAGAAATTTCAAAGCACCGTAACTCCATTGGGGATTCAGACTATCTTAATAAATTACCTTCCTTCCAGTAGGGGAAATTGAGGCCGCGTTGACCAGGTCAGGCATTAATCCACTTCCCCCTCTGACTTTTTGTACCGCGTGAGGGGGATTAAATGAATCATATTTTAGGCATACGCAGGCCTATTTAACCACCGTAACTTCAGATCTAATAGGCGGGTCGTTGCGAGTGCGTGCTTAAATTGAAGATAACAACAAGTTCTACGTTTTCATTTGATTAGACATTTTAAGCAATTTATGCGAATATTGTGAGGAGTGTGGAAAGTGACAATTTGTAGAACATTTCACTATGAAGCCAAAAATTCGCACTAAATTCCGAGTTCTGCATAGAAAACTAAAACGGGTCGAAAAAAGCAGCTGACGACAAACAAAATGATACCAGGAAGTCTAAAATTATGACAAGTACGGAGAGATCTAGAGTTTATCGAAAAAACAAGAAGGAGCATGCGAGCGAATGAAATATTCACTAACCAAACCTTACGGCAGTTGTTTATAATCAGCATTAAGCCACGGCTCCTAACTGAAACTGAAATATGATCGGGGTCCCCTTTTTTTCGTATATGCTCATGGAAGTGCGCAACGTCTTCTGGGCATGTATACGTTTCAATATTGTTAGATCATAAAAATGAAGGGAAAATTAAAAATTTCATTTTATAATTTCTTGTGAATTTACGCAAATTTTGGTAAAAATATGAGCACTCAAATTTACCCAACAAATACATAGAAAAGATAACATCACCAATAATAAATTTAATTATTTTTAGTTTCTTGTACATTTAACACTCATTTAAACTCATGAAAACATTGAAATGGAAACTCATGTAAATAAATTTTCTTTGTGATCCCGCGAACATCCTTTTTAGTCCATTGCAATTAGACCGAAAAATGGCAAATAGGAGAAAAAATTACAATAGTTTTCAAACTTTGGTCAAATACTCGTTTGGCCTCCAGGAATTGAAAACCGAAGAGTTCCCCTCCTTGAGGGGGGAGCTTTCCCCCCTAGCCCCCCTAATCCCCCCCCTCGAAATTTCGAAAAAAATTGTATCTCGCTTATAAAACAAGCTATAATTACAATTTTTTTTTTAAATGTAAGTAATTTTTTTTCTATTAATTATTACTTTATATTTAAGCTTGTATCTGGCATAGTTTTCATATAAAAAAATATATATCTGTAAAATGTTTCATTTCTTTCTATAGCTATTTTTCTATTATAGCAAACCAAAAAAGTGTTTTATTAAACTACTAAACTTGAATTGAAAAGTTCAATTTATTTATTTAGTTATTTACTTCATGTAACAGGACATTTCCCTTACACCAATGCTTGCCAATTGTACCTCCGGCCTCCAGGATATGAATGTACTTGAAAAGAACATGACAACTGAGGAATTCCGTAAATTTCCCGGGCCTTTGCTTCGATACAGACCCCGAACATTCGCCAATAGCCCAATGTGCATCTCTAGAGCGATGTTAATTAACTAAACCCATCCAATCGAAAAAAAAGGTACATTAACAGATTCAAAAAAGTTGGTAAAAACCGTAAAAACCCATATTTGACTTGGCAATTTTAAGGCATCTATTAAGAATGTTACCCCAGGAAAACCTCTTCCATGTATAACGCCTCCAAAGCTGTTTAAAATTTTCATTATCGTTTGCTCAATCACCAATTAAAATATTGCATTTTTTTACAAATATTTCTCCAATACTTTTATGCATAAGTGGGCCATAGAATGTTAGTAATTTTCTGTTGACTTGTCAAAATCACAATCCTAGTTGGCAAACTTGCGAAATATGTGACTTTTTTTTTAAAGTGAAACTCCTTAATTTCAATTTTTAAAAAAAAGTTTCACAAGTTTGCTAACTAGGTTTGTGATTTTGCCAAATCCTCAGGAATTTTCCAACATTTGGGGGGTGGACCTTAGGAGGGACCTGACTGGCATTATTCAATTTGGCTCGCAAGCTGAAAAAAGCTGACGTGGCTAAAAGCAACGTTTTCGTCAACCAGCTCAGTAATAGCCGGAAAAAGACGTTATTGAAGTAGGTACAACGCATCTTTTCCAGAGGATACTGTACATTTACCTGGCGAACTACAAGATTTCGTATTCGAGCTTGCAACTGTACTCATGGCTTTATTTGATAGCAGCACCATTATGAGAAAGACAAAGAAATTAGCGTTTTATAATGCTATAATACTGTTCCAGAGCGACTAGTTGGTAGCTCTGACAACCTGTACTTTGTCTTTGATGGAGGCTCACTTATTCATCTCGTGACATGGCCAAAGCAAGAGACTCTTAATGATGTTTATACTACCTACACACCTTTACATCAAGAAATATTACGCGATCAAGTAACTGTTGTGTTTGACGGATACACCGATAGTAGTATCAGAAGTAAGGTTATAGAAAAAGCCAAAGGCGCTTGATGAAGCGTACGTAAAAATAAATAAATTTTATTAGTACGGTTCTCGTTGACTCACATATAATTTCTAAGCAATCTTGTCAATAAGGAGTCATTTTGTAACTCACTGGCCACCTGGTGAACTTAGGCATTGTATAGCAACAAATGATGCTGATGTATATATTGTGAGTATCGCAATAGAGACACACGAGAAGAATAAAAATCAAGTTATTGTAGTTGGCCAATATGTTGACTTCTTTTACTACATACACAGTGAACGTCTTCATGCTGAAAGAGAGTAAAGGTAACGCAAGGATAGATTCTACAACTCTAATAATCTGAAGAACTCTAATTTTGTCGCCTATTGCAAAAAATCCATTCTTTCCTTCATGTGATTAGTGATAACAACATAACCTCAGGATTTTATGGAAATTTGAAAACTGAAGGAAGTATAGTTGTTCAACCACAGTACATACATGCAAGATATCCCTGAGATCTTCAATAACCTTAATTCTACTTGTGATGATATTGAACGAGCAGGGGAGAGGTTCGTCATCGCATCGTATAACAATATGAACAAAGAAGAAAACAACTTGAATACGATTATGTATGACTGTTTTTAATAAACTAGTAGGTCAAGCGAGTGCTGTTGTTGTCCTCTCCAAATTACCTCCAAACACAGAAGCTGCACATCAACACTCCCGTAGCATATTTCACCAAGTGCACACGGCAAGGAGATTGTTTGAACTCATCGGGCTAGGGATGGAACTTAGTGAGCAAATTATTGACACACATATCAGCTGCTAAAGGACCAGCTCCAGCTAAAATAGTGTGTCTAATTACTTGTGCATTTAATAAAGGTTATGGAAAGAAATGCAAGTATGTAAAAGTTAACCATTGTTGCACTGTTATGTGCAAAAACTACTTAGGCCAAAGTTGAAGTAATACCGAAGCAATAGACATCGTCGATGAAATAGATAATGATAGTAAAGCAAGAACTATTACATTATTCTGCATTATCTGGAAATAAATAATTTTAATGTAATTATTGTAAAATAAAATAATTTGTATTGAAATGTAACCTAATATGTATCCATAATTATGATACTTTTTCATTCTTTATTAATGACTATGTCCTAATATATTTTCAGTTTAAAGAAGGTTATGTGTTGTTTTATGTTTAATAAAGTTTGGATTTTAAATTGCGTAGCATGCTTTCTCTTCCGAAATTAAATGCACAAATACAGGCTTGGCCATATAGGTTATTAAGAGCAGCGCTGATAAAAAAAATATATAAAACTATATGGTATATCAAATGTTTAACAAAATATTATTTTTCTTTTTACATTTCATGTTTGGTAGTTTAATAAAACATTTATTTGGTTCACTTTAATAAAAAAAATTATAATAAAAAAAATTATAATATACCAGGTATATTATTGTAATATATTTTTTTACAGGAAAACTATGCCAGGTACAAGCCCAAATCTAAATAAATAATTTATAAAAGACTTAAATACCTATATTTAAAAAAAAATTTTCATTATAACTTGTTTTATAAGCGAGATATAATTTTTTTTCGAAATATCGAGGGGAGGGGGGTTGAGGGGGCTAGGGGGGAAAGCTCCCCCCTCAACGAGGGGAACTCTTCGGTTCTCAATTTCTGGAGGTCAAACAAGTATTTGACCAAAGTTTAAAAACTATTGTAATTTTTTCTCCTATTTTACCTAATTGCAATGGACTATTTGTGAACCACTGCCCTACGGTTCAGTGTGGTCTTGCTCACAGATTCTAAACGCTTCAAGTGTAATATTAAGCGTTTAGAATTGAATAAAATTAAGATAAATACACTGTTAAAAATAGGTATTCAAAAATAAGTAAAATTTACTCATTTTTGAGTACGTTCACTGCTACATAAGTTTCAATTTTGAAAAAGACCATGTACTCAAAAATACCCAGATCCTAAGGCATCGCAGTCCAGAACCTTATCCGTTAAACTACCAGGGCGACTTGGAATAATTTATAAACAGAATAAATGTTAAAATAATGTTTTCCAAAAGAATGGCACACATTTTTAATGTTCATATAATGCATGTTCATATACGATGCACTTGTACTCAAATAAAAGCGAGTAGGTTCAGGTACTTATTTTTAAGTACCCTTTTTTTTACTGTGTAGAAAATTCAAAATAAAAAAAAAATAGTCTTCTTTATTAGAAAGGCTATTTTTTCTATATTAAAATTTTTTTTTATTAAAAACTTTAAAATGTTACTCAAACGTAAAATTATTTCTGATGCTTTCCTATCCAATGCTGACTTTTAAATTTGTGATCACAACCGGGCAGTCGTAAATTTCCTGAGCAACTGTGCAGTCGTCGATCTTGTTTAGAATAGCCCTTGATGGAAGATACCAAAAAAAAGTGAAAGGCAAACACCTGTGGGGCATGTCCCATGTCATGACATGTACATGAAATAAAAATATTATTAAAAACTTTAAAATATTACCCAAACGTTAATATATTTCTGACGCTTTCCTATCTTATTGCTCACTTTTAAATTTGTGATCACAATCGGGCAGTCGTAAATTTCCTGAGCAACTGTGCAGTCGTCAATCTTGTTTAGAATAGCCCTTGATGGAAGATACCAAAAAAAAGTGAAAGGCAAACACCTGTGGGGCATGTCCCATGTCATGACATGACCCCCCCTTTCTGCCCACTCTCAAGGACGACGACGAGCCAGGCAGATGCGGAGAGAAGCAGCAGCAAAAAGGGGGGCAGTCGGGCTCACGAAACCTGTTCTCGGGAACAGAGAAAGTTTTTAAAAGGGTGAGAGAGATACTGTTGTCAGAGCATCACTAAAGATCGCTCACTTCGTCGTCGGAGTTGTTGGTGGAGATGATGATGCTGCTGCTGCTGAACCTCTTTTTGCTGGTGTTTGTCGGTGGAGTGTTTGCTGGCGGCGGACAACAAGGTAAAGGGGGGTTGTTTGTGTATTACTATTAATCGTGTTTTGTACTCGTTTGGTTTTATATATGGTTGAGGAGAGTATAAACTAATAATAATTAGCTCTACAGCTTTTTAAGCTGAGTTGGGCATGTCTTGAATATTAAAATAATAATAGTAGTAATAGATAGGCGGCTTTATTAGGGGATTTTTCGATTGCCACTTGAAAGAATATAAATAATATATATATTTGATATTTGGTGGATGGAATAATGCTACTTTTTTCTATTTAAAACAGCAATTACATAACTTTTTTTTAAAATTTAAGTATTTTCAAAAAAATTTTGTACCATGAAATTGAATTAGAAAAAAATACTTCCTAAATAAGTTACCCACAAAAAAGTATAATAAATAAGTATAAATAATATTAATAAATAATTATAAAAAAAAAATTTATCCTTTAGAGAGTTAAGGGGAGTATAAATCTTTTGACGACAACATGAAGGTTTTTTTTGCATGATTTTTAGATTGATTCTTGAATTAATGTAATTTATATTTTGATTTTATATGTATTGAACAACATAAGGATACTTTCTTATACTTAAAACAGAAATTGCTTAAAGTTTAAGTATTTTCAAAAAAGTTTTGTACCGCGAAATGGAATTAAAAAAAAATACTTCCTATATAAAAGTTACCCACAAAATTAAAAAACAGTTCTCAATGTAGGACTTTTGTAATTTCATATGAATATACATAGGACAGTTTTACATAACCTAAACTCGAATTTTGATGTTTGGAGAAATACTTTTTTTTAAAAAGTAATTTATAGTTAAAGAAATTTTTTTATTTTATTTAATTGAAAATGATATTTCTTGAAACAATTTCATCAAAGCTCAAAATTCTGTTTCAGATAATGTAAAACTAACCTTCTTACATTCATATGAAGTTATAAAGTCGTACGTTGAGTACTGTTCTTTTAATTCTGTGGGTAATTTTTATTTAATCAGTATTTGTTCTTATTGCATTTCATGGTACAAAACATTTGAAAATACTTATTTTAAGTAATACCTGTTTTAAATATAATAAAGAGTATCATTATTTTCCAATAAATGTTCAAGTCCAATAAATTTAAAATAAAATATAAATTAAATTTTAGTACTGTTCTTTTAATTCTGTGGGTAATTTTTATTTAATCAGTATTTGTTCTTATTGCATTTCATGGTACAAAACATTTGAAAATACTTATTTTAAGTAATACCTGTTTTAAATATAATAAAGAGTATCATTATTTTCCAATAAATGTTCAAGTCCAATAAATTTAAAATAAAATATAAATTAAATTTTAGTACTGTTCTTTTAATTCTGTGGGTAATTTTTATTTAATCAGTATTTGTTCTTATTGCATTTCATGGTACAAAACATTTGAAAATACTTATTTTAAGTAATACCTGTTTTAAATATAATAAAGAGTATCATTATTTTCCAATAAATGTTCAAGTCCAATAAATTTAAAATAAAATATAAATTAAATTTTAGTACTGTTCTTTTAATTCTGTGGGTAATTTTTATTTAATCAGTATTTGTTCTTATTGCATTTCATGGTACAAAACATTTGAAAATACTTATTTTAAGTAATACCTGTTTTAAATATAATAAAGAGTATCATTATTTTCCAATAAATGTTCAAGTCCAATAAATTTAAAATAAAATATAAATTAAATTTTTTAGAGAGTCAACTTAAAAACCATACAAAAAATGCCTTTATGCTGTCGTTAAAAGATTATACTCCCCTTAACTGAGATAAAGTCTTATATATTTATTAAGTTATTCAACTATTAGTGCAAATAAATACGTTATTAAGTGTAATCCTAAAATTGACATTGGAATACATTTTAAGTATTTTTATTTATCAAAATATATGGATGGAGGCTTGTATAATGGGGTTTTGTTCTTTCGTCTTGCATAAATATTACATACCCCTTCCAAATAATAGTTTTCTGGTTCAGCCCTAAAGTTCGACCCAAGTTCGAGTCTTTTTGTGTTTTCCGAAAGGTTACAAAAGTGAACGTACAATGATTGTGATTTTAGCTATTAATATACTTTGTAAAAATTAAACTGTCATGTCAAATGTAAATATAATGATAATTGTTTTAGCAAAATATAAATTCTTAAAAATATTTTATAACTTATCTTTATAGAATTTTTAAAACTATAAAATTAGAAATTTCGAAGTTAAGTGTTATTGTACAAATGAGTGGATTATAAGAATAATTAACATTTAATGTAAACCTTATATAAAAATAATTTTATACGTTAAGCTTTATAATAATAATATCATAAAATAATATTTTAATAATGTAATAACCTTTTATAAATGATATATAATAACCTTTTATAAATAATATATAATAACCTTTTATATAAATAATATATTAATATTTTATATAAATAATATATTAATATTTTATATAAATAATACAATAACCTCTTTTTATAATAGTAACTTACATTTAAGGTAAGGTCAACAAAAGTTATTACCCAAAGGTATGTCTACGTCAGGATGTAAATGAATTATACAGTAAAGGTTCATTGTTTTAAATATCAGTCAACATGACATGAATTGCTAACAAACAGCAAGTAGGCTCTTTTTAAGCCGTGCCCAGCCTTAGGGTAGGTCAAAGTATTTATTTAATTTTTGAGTAAGAAAACTAAGAACAATCTAAGTAAAACAGTACATAAGGCTGTCATGGGTGCTATATTTAGTCCGCTTCAAGTTCTGTTTAATTGCTACAATTAACACGGTTGGGATCACATTACTATGATTTACATTGTAGAGAAACTTGATGTCTTTAACTTAGTATTAGCAGACATACACGCTGAGAATACGTGTTTTATCCTACCTTCTGCATAATAGATGAAAGGTGCCAGAATTAGGCGAGGGCTTCAGTTTGACATGTGCTGACAGACCCACCTGAGAAAGCTTCCAAGTGATTATTGGATACAAAGGAAAAGAAATTCGGAATGGGAAAATTAGAAGAAACTTTGGATAATTATTTAAAAGCTTTGTTTTATGGTTAAAATTATTAGAACGATAGCTTGAAGACAAAAGCTGTGAATGCATGATACCCGAACGTTAAAAAATATTTTTCTTTAACTGTTAATATTAATTTATCTGTCTCAATTTGAGGTTAATTATTAAATTTTTTAGTTAAATTGAGTTGACCCTATGGGGTCTGAGTCGTAAATATACATCCGTGGATCTCTAATTTTTCCAGAAGGTACTCGAAATTAAAATATTTATGTTACAATAATTTTTTAACCTACAATATTTTAAAACTACCTGTATGGCCCCGGGTTGCTGGGGACCCCATTGAGGCATATACATTAAAAAATTGGCTCTTTGGGACTCGAACCCGCGACCTATTCTTCCAAAGTCACGCGCGTTTCCGACTACCCCACAAAAACAAGTTCTAGCTAGTATTTAGAAATATTATTTCGAGATGTTCCTTTGTGTAATAATTCTTGTAAAAACCTTTTTTAATAAAACGGCTGATATTTATAAGATACACGTACGATTAGTAAGAGTTCCGGGTAATTCTCTTTCTTTTGAGACCTCACTTGTTTAGATTCGTCGCGTGTAGGAGATGTAAAACAGATTTGTACTACAGAAATAATATATGTGATACTTTTCCCATCTAATGCATTGACTATGTCATAATTAAAATTAAAATTCTTAGTTTGTTTTTAAAAAGTATTGAATATTTAAATTAAATTATCTTAAAGTAAAAGTAATTTTACAACTATTTTATTTCCTGTGTAACTCAGTGAGTTTAAATAAATACTTTTAGATAAATTATTTTATGAATTGCATTTGTGTTCTTTGATTACGTATTTAAATATTACAAATATCTATTTTAATTTTATATTCAATATTTTAATAACTATTCCATGTGTATAACTGAGTATTGCTCAATTGAATTGTTTGCTTAAGTACTTTATAATGATAGTTTTTATAAATAATTATTTTATATAATTTAAAAAAATCGATTTAAACCACATTTACTAACATAATAATAAATATTTCTAGTTCCATATATTTAATCGCATCTCAAATCAAAACTAATTGTTCAAACAACGCGTAAGAAAAAAAAATAATCTTGTTTCGATCAGTACACAGTGTTTCAATTTCGAATCGTAAACTCTACCGCCACAAGTAAAACTTGTATACACGACTTAAATACACGACTCTCCAATTAATGTAAATCATAACCTTTGCCATTTGCACTCTCAACTCGAATCTGACGCCAAGGGCCGCCAAGATTGAGTGCCATGAAATGATTTCATATCAAGATCTTACACTGTTTTATTATTTAATAAAAATGTTTACTCACGTAATTTTTTTTTTTACAAAGTTAAAAATTGGTACTCAAAAATAAGTAAAATGTACTCATTTTTTATTACATTCGATGCTTATCATAGCTCCGAATACATAAGTTTCAATTTCGAAAAAGGCATGTACTTAAAAATGAGTGCGATGAGTAAAAATGAGTAAAAAGAGCAGATGCTCGCCTACATAGGCCGCCTTCATAAATCCCTTTCAATAAATATCGACAATTACAACCGACTTAATAGAAATTGAATGCAAATCCTCAGGCACCGCAGTCCAGAGCCTTACCCGTTAAGCTACTAGGGCGACATGAATAAGTTATAAGAGAATAAAGTTAAGAGAATAAATGTTAAAAAGGTATGCCAAAATAATAGGAAGTAAGATAACTGAATTGCAATAAATCAGTTTCCATTCAAAGAATCTACATCAAATGATGTGGAAAACCATCTCCTGCACAACTATTATCGGTTAAATAACTTCGCTTAAGGTCGCTTGGTTAAAATGGTTTGAACAGAAACTAAGATTAGCAATATTAAATCACACTGCTCATTTTTGAGAAAGTACGATTATTGAAATTTGAGTACGCCATCACTCCTTTACAATGCAATTGTACTCAAAGAAAAACGAGTAGGTTCAGGTACTCATTTATAAATACTTTTTTGTTTCAGTACATATTTTTTTTATATTTATTATTATATTGAAGAACAGTTATAAGAAATAGCATTATTATTAAAAAAAAATTATAATAGGGTAGAGCCCCTTTCTAAAATATATTAAAAATACAACATTATACAAGTAATGGCAACAAACTACAAGCTCGAAGATTAGCAGGTTTGGTCCGTCATAACAATCCATTGTTGATCCAATTGTTTTTAAAAACTACTTTCTGCTGATTATTTAACAAAATTATCAATAAAGATATTCCATTTGCCTATTACCCTATTATATAAAATCTTACTTTTTTTCTTTCCCGAATAAACAAATGACCTCTAGTCCGATGAAATCAAGCGACCCGGTCGGGTTCGCAACGCTAAGCCAAAAAAGAAGACAAATCGCCACCTCCCCAAACAGCCAACCAACAAGAAACGAACGCCCGACCGGACTCGAACTTAATATACTGTGCACAACTGCTAACGTTAAACCGCGTACAATATATTCCCGAACCCGAACTACATTTCGTAAAAAAATAAAATCAGTATTGGTGGAACCGTATCTGTAAAACCTTTAATTTAATACAAGGATATTTTTTTTTCATTGAAAATCAACGAAGATACGAAGTTTTTTAATTTTCGCAAAGTTAGTTGATTAGTCACTTTTTCAAATTATGAAGCCCGAATTTGTAAGTCGAGCTAGACACTACATTATTCAACCGATTCTTTTGATTAATAGCTTATATGATAGCTTTATGGCATCACAAGGTCCTTTTGTTAATTTTATTTTATAATATTAATTATTTATAAGTTTAATTAGCTAAAAAAGTAATTTATTACATTCTATGCCCTTAACATATTTCAGTTCGAAATTTTTTTTAATGGATATGTAATGTCCCTTCATGTTTTTCTCTAGCGTATACAGTAAAATTATACTGATCAATTGGGACCAGATCCCACCCGGATAATCAAATATCCGGATAATCGGATAACTCACGAACAATTTTATTTCTTGGTAAAAAAAAGGGCATTTTTCTTTGTGTGATATTTAATTTTATATGTATTGTAACTGTTTTATCATTCACTGATAGGAAACTTATAAAATGAGGATTTTGTTGATATCTTTTTTTCTTAAAGTGGTTTGGATAATTAGCGATCCTCAAAACCATCCGTATAATTAAAGTTCTACTGTACATGTTTAATTTTCTGATTTTGTCACAATAGTTTTCATTTATAAGGCCCCTCAACCCTTTTCATTGACTTGTATTGCACTCTTCCTAACAAATCAATATATATAATTACGATGGTAATTTTACATTATAATCAAGATAAATTAATTTGAAGGAACGTTAGAGAGGTCCCTATTTCAACTCGACCTTTCAGCACTTCATCTGTTTGTCTGTAAATTTGTTTGTTACGCATTTACGACTAAACGGGTTGTTCGATCTTCTTCAAATTTGGCAGGAATCTTTCTTGAAGTCATTAAAATCAGCGCATATGTTTTCTTTTAAGGTTTAAATTTTTTCTCGAGGTGTACTGTTCCTAGAACTACTAGTAAATAGTAAAATAATCTCAAATCTATATAGAGTTTTGATTAAAATAACAAGTTTCTCAATATTTAAACCTTAAGGCAAAAATAAGCTTATACAATTAACCCAATTTTTCTTTTTCAAACCTTGAATAAAATGAACCAGAATGAAATAAAATACAAATAAATGGTATTTTAAATAGAAAAAAAAATAAAGACGAAAGTCTAAATTTTAATTTTATTAATTTTGCAATAGGAAAATGAGGAAAAATAATTGTATAAAATGTAATTTCTTTCCTTCCAAGATTTTTTAGGGAATTCTCACTATCAAAATGTGGACATAATTAATAATTTCGCAGAAACGTTTTGTATTAATTTTTTTAATATATCGGTGTTTACGTTATATAACTAGGGTAAAGTGGGGGGGGGGGATCATGGGGTAAAATGGGTTTTCTGGCATTAAATATTAAATCACACTTCGTTAAACTTATGTTTTGATCTCGTTTTTTTTTTAATAAAATAATACGTTTAATGGAATACATTTTAGCAAACAATTACGCTTCCGGGTGATTTAATTCCAAGTCCAACAGTTGATTTGTTTGAGTATACAAAAAATAAAAACAAAAATCCTCGTGATAGTTTGAGGGTAAGAAACATTATATAAAAAGTTGAAAAGTAGAATATTTCTGAGTTTTGTATAAAAAAACCTTTTAATACATTCCAATTAAAAAACTGGAAACAATTCTGATTAATGTAGCATTTTTGTCAATGTTTTGAAAAATGGAAAAAAAGGGGTTTTCGAATTATTAATGCTAAAAAGTAGAAAATTTGGAAAAATTTAACAATCTTCGAAAAAAGTGCATTTTTCTACAAAAATAGGAATTTCGAAGCTTTTAAATGACAAGAGTTAATTGCAATATATCTAACACTGTTTAAATGTTCATATTATGAAGTTACATGCCTGTTTTTTTTCAAATAAACTGTCAACAAAAGAATATATTTCTATAAAAAAAATGGGCGCTATTTGCTTTTTTATTACAAGGGAAATGTTTTAAATGAAATAACGAAACAAAAATAACTTAAATACAGCATAGATTTCTGAATCAAAGTAAGACAAATGATATTATAGCAAGTTTTGTTTTCGAATATAATAAATAATAATAAGTAATTTTTCAAAATGGCGTATTACAACTTGCTTTTAGAATAAATTGTTACAAAAACACTCCGTTAATAATCGAATATACTGAGTTTTTAAAAGTTAAAGGCTATAATTTGTTCTATTTTATTCAAGTTACTATTTTGACTAAAAAAAATGTTTTAAAATGCTTTTAGACGGTAATTTCCATGAATGCCACAAAAAACTCATTTTATCCTATCTATGAATCGAAGTAGGTTACATTAGAAAAATAAGTATAAAATATATTTAAAAAAAAAACAATGCAAATATAAAAATAATGTTAAAAGTTCAATATTTTCAAACAAAATTAAAAAAAAAAAAAAAACTTTTTTAGCGTAGTTTTCTTAAAGTTTTTTTTTTAATAAAAAGATTATTTTATTGTTTGTATAGATAAAATCTATTGTTGACAACCTTTAAATCTAAACATCTACGGCGCTACCAACAGAAGAAACCAGGAAATTCTGATATCTCAAAGTCTAAACTCAAGGCCTCTTTGTTTAGGCACCTTTGACGATTAAATCTCATCTAAGCTACCTGAAATTTACTGTCTATTTAAAAAACTTTCCCTTAAAATAAACTGCATAGGACATATAAAAGAAGAAACATCCTTTTACTTTGCCATGATCCCGAAACAATGCTCGGTCAGATAAAAGCACTTTGGAATTCATCATCGTAGCGACAGCTAATTTCCATCATCCTGATTGTCACTTTCATCCCTTGCATCAGATAACGAACCCACGCTGAGCATTATCGGGCACGTTCTCTCTATAATCACGACTACTCTTCACAATTTCCGGAATTTCGTGATGAACTTTAGGTAGCAGGTAAGTATCACGGTTGCGCAGGGAAAATGTAGCTAAAGAAAGACCAGAGCGTGTTCTTTTTAATCCGCTCAAAGATTAAATTCAGTTTTGACTTGCGCAAGGGGTAACGTAATTGGTTTATTTTCATTATTAAACGTCGTTATCAGAAAAATCTAATGTTATTATGATAAGTAACCCGATGATACATCATGGAGAATACAATACACTTCAGAATCTACGCTAATAAAACAAAACTTTGGTATGTTTGTTTCCTCATATCTCGGAAAATAATTATTATAATTTAATAATGCTTGGTAAAATCATATTTTCTACCTAGAGAATTATTTTAATATCGAGGATTTTCCGATATCTTAATTGAATGATGAGTTATAAATATAGATTTTTTTTCCTTTTCAATTGACGTCAAGGTGTAGAGCTTCGACCTGGGCCCGAACTCGCTACCTCGTGATCAACAGCAAAGTGCTGTTACCCTCTCGGCCAAAACAATCGCTCGGTCGAGAGAGCAGAGTTGCATTTAAAGGCTTTGAGTACACCGGCGCAGACGTATAAATAAAATTCTCCCCATGCTATTCTCAGAATTTACGCTAATAAAACAAAACTGGGGTATGTTTGTTTCCTCATATCTCGGAAAATAATTATTATAATTTAATAAATAAGGCTTGGTAAAATCGTAGTTTCTACCTAGAAAATGATTTTAATATCGAGGATTTTTTGGTAACTTAATTTAATGACGAGTTATAAATATAAAAAAAAAATCTTATATATTTTTTCACTTGACGTGAGGAGCTTCGAGCTGGGCCTGAACTCGCTACCTCATGATCCATAGCCAAGTGCTGTTACCCTCTCGGCCAAACCGATCGCTCGGTTGAGAGAGCAGAGTTACAGTTAAAGGCGTTGTGTACACCGCCGCAGACGTATAAGTAAAATTCTATCCATGCTAATCTGAGCATCTGTACGACAGACCTTAATCAAACTTGACACGCTTAAAATTGTAATACAGATGAAGGTTTTACACTTTATTTAATGTCGGAACAGAACGGAGTTATTACTACTTAATTCTCTTACCTACCATTCTTCGGCACACCTTTTTTTGTTTTCCCAAACGTTACTTTTCATTGTGCACACCTATTTTGATATTTTGTAATAATAGAGGAGAAATGATGTGGTGCTATTTCAGAGATTTTTCATAAATAAACGGAGTTATGGTAGAAAAAAATTACAAATTTAAAAAACCGTATATATGCTAAAACTGTATGAATTAGATATTTCAAAAAAAAATTAAGTATTGTAAGGCCTTGGTACGTCGCGTTGTTTAATTATCCTCAGGTAAATAACGGATATTTAGTTAGTTTAAACACTCTGAAGGGTTGAGCAAAATAAGGAATGTGTAAATTTATTTTCAGTGTAAGAAGAGTATTATATATATTCTTAACACATTTCATTTTTAAGAAAATATTTTTAGAAAGTAATTTTAGCAAAGAAAGATTTCAGAAGTTCCCTTAATTCTTTAAATTTGAAAATGTATTAAAAATGGAGATTTTTTTTAAAAAAAACTTTAAACTATGAGAAACTGGTGTGACACGAACGGATAAACATTCATACTACAATAATGATTTGAATAGAAGGAGTTGAATTGATAAAAATCACAATATTTAGTTTTCTTCCCAATATTGATTGAAGGGGGGTTATGGGAATAGTATTTTGAGGATAATTAATTAAATAGTAGTTACAGGTTGGGCACAAATTGTTGGGCGATGGTCATTGTTTGACTGTTTAACTACACATAATAAACCATTCTTTTTGCTATGCTTTAACTATTTTATTTATTGACACTAAGTCTATGCAATTTGTTTAAAATACAAATAGTTATGCAACTGAATGTGGTTCAGCCAAATAATGACTATAACCGAACAATTTGTGACCACACTGTATGCTTTTACCACATATCTTGCTGGTACCAACCCATAAAGAAAATGCAATATTTTACCGGAAAGTTCCAGTTGCGTCCCCGGCAAACCTTTTTCCTGAACATTAAAAACATCTGCTTTCTTTTCGTGCTCTTATTGAAAGTAATTTATTTTGAAAGGAAAATTATTGCAAGATAATTTTTGGACAGATTGAACTTTTAAATGTATTTTGTTTTACGCAGGGCATAAATAATAAAGTTGTAAATGCGTTTTCCGGAAGGTTTTATTAAGTTTGAAAATGTATTTAAAAACCGTTTGCAGAATGTAATTTAGGTTTAATTCAAGTGAAAAAAAATAATTTGGATGGAAGATTCTCAAAACGATTGCCCAACAAAGTTCGAAATAGGCTGCATCATTGCCATTGCAACCTCTACCCCTCTTAGGGGGGAGATTTCCCCCCCTTGCTAATACACTGCATGTGTGGAGTGATACAGCTCGAAATGAATTATCTGATTTGGGCTGCACTTGGAATTCGATAAACTGATTGGCTCGTGTGTGAATCGCGGGGCTGGGTGGGAGAACCGAGAATTTATGAGAATCTCACCAAACGGAAATAGTTTTCGTAATAAATTTCCACTGTGTGATGTTGTTTCGTTATGTAAGTTCATATGAAAATTGACCGATTCGCGTGTTTAAAAGAAAGGAGGATTGCTTCAATTTTCAAAAAATAAGTAAGTGTTTTCTATTTTTTTCGCATGTTATCATCTTGTAAAAAATTAAAGAAAACTTTGATTTAAGTAGTAAATAATAAAGAATTTCCGTTCATATATGGTTGTGTGTGAGGGGGGGGGGGGACAGGGGGGATTCACATGATTTCCGCTGCACTAACATTTTCGACCACGGGCCGCCACTGTTGCTCGGTGCGAAAACCGACTGATGGGATGGGACGGGTAGCCTAAAACGACAAAAAGTTAACAGATGTTTTCGGAAAGCAATGTTTCGTTGTCCAATGCAAAAATTGACTGATCGGAGGGTATAGGTAGCCCCAAGCGACTGTCCTAAGGGGGTACCAGCTGTTTTTGAAAAGAAAAGTGCCATTGCCCGTTCAAAACTCGACTACTCAACGAGGATTAGAGCCCAAAATAACTGTTCCAAGGGGGTACCAGCTGTTTACGAGCAGGGTGACGGGCCTAAGATTCTCATATTTACTATCAATAGACAAGACGAAACCTATCCTTTGGTCAAAACTACACGGACGGTATTAACGCACGCTACGCAATACAACTAACAAACGAAGCTATTTATTGTGTCCAAACATGGCTGCGTTTCGGCCTTGCTCACAGTTTTCTTTCAATATCGAACGAAGGGAAGTATAAAAGGAACCTTTTTCTTTTCCTCCAAAAGTATGGTAAGCCGGCTGGCTCATTTCGGCCGCAACTGGGCTATTGCTTATTTTACGATGCGCGAATATCTCATAATACTTGAATTTCGAAATCTGACGACCACAGAAAAGAAAAAGATTTGTGGTTTTGTTAATGTCATGAATATGTATACATAAATAAATAGGTGTTCAGTGAGTTGAAGTTATTTTACAAACACCTGTTTTGTGGTTTAAACCAGGACATGGCCGAACAGCATTATACAATCTCAATAACTTTCAAGGTGATTTGAGCAGTAGGTTGTGTCATAAATTATTAAATATTTATGATTTATGTTATTTTACAAGTCTTTATTTTATTAGTCTTGGTTGATCTCTTGATTGTGCGGTTGATAAAGAATTGGGAAAAAGGTTGAAAAATAAGTTTACATTTAAACAAATTAAAAAAGATATTTATAGTTTCTAAAATTTTAAATAATTTGTCATTTTAAATAATTTTAATAATTTATAAGAAACATTATATTACGAGGTTTTCGGATAGGCTCTTTCAAATTTGAAACTTCATTTTGAAGAATACTAGACGCTTTGGCATAATTGACTTCCTGTCTTTATATGGAACTTTGAAGTATTTCCATAAAAAAAATTCAAATTTTATAGAATTTCTACGAAAATTTACTGTTAAAAACCACATATGCTTTTATTAAAAACGTTTTATAGTTTAATGCTCTATAAATCACTAACCATTTCCTAGAGAAAAATCTTAATACTAATAATTGCAATTAAACAACAAAACATATTCCGATAAATTTTTTTAGATTTAGATTTAGCTGAAAAATCTTACATTGTTAAAAATAGATTCTCGAAAATAAGTCAAATGTACTAATTTTTGAGTACATTTGATGTTTTATATTGCTCCGAATACATAAGTTTCAATTTTGAAAAAGACACATACTCAAAAATAAGTGCAATGAGTAGATGCTTTCCAACATAGGTTGCCTTCAACAATAGCTTTCACTAAATATCGATAATAATAACCAAATCTTATCGAAAACGATCCCTTAGCGCAGCAGTCCGGAGCTTTATCCGTTAAACTAACAATGCGACTTGAAGGAGTATAAACAGAAAATATATTAAAAATGTGTGTCAAAAGAATGGGAAGTAAGATAATTTAGTTGTAATAACTCAGTCTCCATTTAAGCAATCAACATCAAATGATGTGGAAAACACATTTACTGAACGACTATTTTAAGTTTGTCAGGTTTTATTAAGATCGCTTGAACAGAAACTGAGATTAGCAATATTAAATCACATTGCTCATTTTTGAGTAAGTACGGTTACTTAAATATGAGTACGTCATCGCTCATTTACAATGCAATTACACTTAAAGAAAAACGAATAGGTTCAAGTACTCATTTTTAAGTGGCTTTTTTACAGTGTACACATACTAGATAGACAGGTTATGGCTTCAAAACAAAGTCACAAAACGTACCAGATTTTTATATGCTAAAATATATTTTTTGCGATGGTTTTTTTTAGCGCACATAAAAAGTTACATTGCATACAAGATTCAAATCAACAACAATAAACTTGTTCCATTAGAATCTTCGGAATAACTGAGCAGAACTCGTAATGTATCCATTAGATATCATCAGGGACGACGCGTAATTACAAGCATTAAGCACTGGAAATCGTGACAGAGTTCGTGGCACTCGACGGAAACATGCTGCCTTCTCGATCTCGCGAACTCAAAATAAGAATGGTTATAACACTCTGGGAGAGTGGAGACGGAAACGAACAATATTCCGAGGAAAGTGAGTCTTTTCCGTCAGTTGAGAGTTTTTCTACAATTTGTAAATGCAAAGAATGCGCAAATTTATTTCGGAACCTACTCTAACGACCGGTCGTGGGTTCATTGGGCCAGCGGCAGGGTCAACTCTTATGACAGAGGGAGGAGAGCCTTAAAATTGACAAGTCTTAAAGATTGGCATAATTAAGGGGTGGTTTTTCAAAATTTCATGTAAACAGTGACCTCTAGTTTTGAAGGTCAAGTAGGCAAAATGATATTAACTCTATTATCTTGAGAATACTTTCGCCATTTCGGTGATATTTTTGCATATATGAATATATTTTAGTTCATTTGGCGAAATTTATATTTATTTGGTAACATTGTTATTCATTTGGCGACATTTTTTATTCATTTAGCGATATTTAGGTGGTATATTGGCAATATTTCTTCATCAGTCAATTAGAGTGCTTCGTTTATCTATCCTCATAGCTAAATATGTAAGATACGTTACATTGTTGAAATATTCCATTGTTACAGTATTGCATTATTATAAATAGGTTTTATTAAGAAGTCAATGGGGTGAAGCGAGTTAAAGGGTTTGAAAGGGGGAAGGGGGTGGTTGTTCGAAATTTCATGCAGACAGTCATCTTCCCCTTGCTTCAAAAGTCATGTGTGGGAAACTTCCTCAACATCGGAATAAAACTGCATATTTGAATTAAAAATAAACATACAAACTCCTCTTTATATATAGATTAATAGTTTGTTTCGATCATCTTCTATTGCAATAATTATAATGAATTGTTAGATTTTATACTGAAAATACATTAATTTTTCACTTATACAGATTAGAAGCTTAAGAAACGTTTAAAAAATGACAAAAGGATGTGAATTTTATTTTTTATTTTTATAGCGTATTTTTATTTAAGTCCTGTACTTTTATTTAAACTTATTTTTTAATTGCAGAATTAAAAATATCAAGTCACAGTTAACTTATTAATAAACTGTTATTAATGGTTAGTAAATTTATTCTGGGTTTTTATAGATAAATAAGATCCTGATTATCTTCATTGTTTTTGTCATACTTATAAACAATATTAGCTTTGGGTATTTGTACAATATAAACAACTTTTACGCATTCGATCAATTATTTAAATAAATTAATACATAATTAAGAGACTACGATGGTTTGTTTAATTGTTTTTAATTATTTTTATGTATTTTTGCCACATAAAATGATACATCATTCCGTTTTCCATTTTATTCCAAAACCTTTTATCAAGATCTTAGAGTTCACATGAAATTTAAGAATGATAAATTCCTTAGCAATCTTGGAATTCGAACTACACGTGAACTTAAGAAAATAAAGATGGCTTCATCGTTTGCCAATATAGAACATTCCACTAAAATTTTGAAATCAATTATTTCGTTCGGAACAGCGATAAACGCTAACAAGTAAAGTTTTTGTGCGAAAACGGTTTGTGTAAGTGCCATTAAAAAAAGTATAATGAACTGGAAAATCCGGAAAATACCAGTTCCAGTTACGGGTGATTCTTCAAAGAATAGCGATAAAATCAGTTTCGATTTCTACATTTTGTAGTTAGTGACCGTAAAAAAAATACTTAAACTTGATTTCTTGTCTATAAAACAGGATACGCTATATCTATTTTCTTTAGAATAGTATCGAATTTCGCAATGGTAATTCGGATGATATATATGATATTTTTGACGTGGGTACGTTTTTACAATGTGTCTCTGGTAGGAGGCGCATGTAGGACGAAGTGGACCATAACGGAATATTTTACTTAATTTTTAATGCCTATTTTTAACAGTGTTGTGTCATACGGCCTTCAGTGTGCGCGCGCAGAAGAGATGTCGATTTAGCTTTGAGTATAGGGTAAGGTGAGAGTAATATGAGTCTTTTTACAAATAATAGTAAATTTCTTTTTATTTTACTGATATCAGTGCTTCTCTTTTGCGTTGTATATTTCATTTAGGTAATATTTTAGACGGAATTAACCCTCTGGCGATCGTGAATGTTACATCACACCCACAATGTTAAAAATAGGTACTCAAAAATAAGTAAAATATAATAATTTTTTGTACATTCAAGGCTTATCATGGCTTCGAATATATAAGTTTCATTTTTGAAAAAGGAATGTACTCAAATATGAGTAAAAATTATTAAAAAGAGCAGTTGCTTGTCTACATAGACTGCCTTCTAAACCACATTCAATAAATATCAACAATTACAACCACCGGGAATCGAACCCAGATACTCGGGCCTTACCCAGGGCGACGTGAAAAAGTCATAAACAGAAGAAATGTTTAAAAGGTGTGCCAAAAGATGGGAAGCAAGGTAACTGAGTTGTAATAATTCCGTTTTCATTTAAACAACCGACATCAAATAATGTGGAAAGCCATCTTCTGAACACTTATTTTAAGTGTGTCAGGTTGCTTTTTTAAGATAGATTAAACAGAAGCTGAGATTAGCAATATTAAATAACACTGCTCATTTTTGAGAAAGTACGATTACTGAAATTTAAGTACGTCATCGCTTATTTACGATGTGATTGTACTCAAAGAAAAACATGTATGTTCAGGTACTCATTTTTAAGCTTCTTTTTTTTAAGTGTAGTACATACTTTTGCAGTAAATATAAAATATATTTATATATAAATAATAAAGATTTTAAAATGTCGTTTTTCTCTTATGCCTTCGTTTCTTTTATCTTGGAGAAAAATAAAATATTTTTTAGTTATATATTAACAAACGTCTTTTTGTATTTCTAACTGGTCCTTCTGTTCAACTAACTGCAGACATGTGTATTTCTTTAAAAAAAATTAAATAATTCATTGTATTACAGTATAAATTTTTATATTAAAACTCCAGGAAGAAAATTAAGTAATTTATGAATAATAATTGCATTTAATTATATATTATATTAATTGTTTTCACTAAATCTTAAAACTAAATTTTTAAGAATTGCTGATAAAATTGATTTTGTTAAGAAACTTAACAGAAAGTAATAGGAAGTATTGTTCGTTGACATAATTGTTTAAATTTTTGTATTTTAAATATTTTCAAATTTAAGTATTAAGTTAACAATTAGATAATAAAGTGAATATTATAATTACAAACATACATTTTCTATTTACGAAATTCTTTTAATGACAATATTTATTTTATCTATATAGTTATTTTTATTCTTAGAAAATTGAAGTTTTTAAAAAATTATAAGGGTATTTAAAACTATCTCTGTTATTCAAATGTTAATCATTTAATATAAAGAAGTCATAATAGATTCTGAAATGCAATAGTAGCCAGTTTCCAAAGTGAATAATGGCGACTTTCACTCACTCAACAGTTCGAATTAACAGGTTTCACTTCGAGGTTTTGGCAATACCCCATGAGCCGGTATTTCCCCTTTACCTAGAAAAAAAGCGTTCTTGAACTTTGACACAACGCCATCAATTTACGACTCTTTCGAACTCAAACCCATTCGGTTTCTAATCGTTTACCCCCCCCCCCCCCTCTTCCCCCCCCCCCCTCCCTGCCCCCCCTCGTGCTATATCATCCTTTTGTTCCACCACTGAAAGAAAGTTTCCATAATGTTCTTTCACGCACCAGCAGACGATTTAAATGCTGTTGCCAGAATGAGGAAATAGTTAATCGCATTGTAATTATTTCGAACAGCTGGCTGTCTTAACATATTTAGCTACCGTTCCTCCGTTTTTTAAATGAATTAATTTTTAAAAGGATTCATTGCTTTAATGCATGTAAAATTTAGTAATTGGCTTCATTTGCATAATAATTGTAGCAGTAATATGTTACTATTATCTTCTTCCTTACTCGCAGAACAAAGTATATCAAAGATCATGATCTCATAGGAGATTGTGGTTTCGGTTTCCTAGATGTATAATATGATAGCAGACGATGTTGCGTGGTCAAACTTCTTTACGTGGTTGTTGTTTTAAAAATAGAACACAATGCTTCTAAATGGCTTGAAAGCGAAGATAAATATTTCTTTCGTATTGCTTTGAATGTTAAAAACACAACAACATTCGGTTATTTTTTCGCGTTTTATATCGGTTGCTTTTTACACCAAGAATATTGTACGATTATCGGAAATTTTATATAATCGCCCGTGATAGTTAGTAAGTCTGCAAATATGAAAAATTAAGTTTTTATATAAACTTTCTACAGAAAAATCCAATGCATATTTCTAGGTAAACCTTATACCTCAAAGCAATATTTATAATATTTTTTTAAAGCAATAGCAGTGACAACTAGAAACACGATAACTTTTTTTTTAATTCTTTCTCTTTTAAATCTTGATATTTTTAGTTACGAGTTACTGCAGCTTAAGCGACGATATTTAATAGTTAGTTTCTCTGAATTTAATTACCACATAAACGAAATGTAATTAGTTTTATACGTCAAAAAACCGAAAATTTTGACGAAGTCTCTCAACTAAAGGAGTTAGTATAATATATTCAGTTTATGTGTTCCACAATAATAACAGAATGAGATAATTTTGATATAATGATAGTAATAATTATGTCTAATTTCTTGTTATTAATATCTTAGTAAAGTCCTTAGTAAAAGAACGATCATTCTCCATCTCAACAAATATGATATTTATAAAGTTCTTTATAAGGGGAGACATTATTCATCCACAACAAAAATCACTCGTATTTCATTTGACTAAAAATTGCTCCAAATTATTTAAAATTTAATATTTTATATAAAAAAAAATTTCAATAAACAGCTAATTATTTGTTTTGATAACTACACTTCCAAAATGTAATTTGTTTTTTAGTCCAAAACCAAAATTAAATTTAGATTCAATAGTTTAGTTTCAATGTATTCTACATAAAAATAAAATTTGGCGATTGTATATTGGAAACTGTTATAGAAAACTGTACCCTATGAACTTATTAACCTAAAAGCCTGTAGTTATAAAATTACTTTTTTCATTAAAAGTATACTAAATGCAGAAAATATTGTGATTGAATCTTGTTAAATATTGTTTTTCCCACATGTATACAAAATTTCAATCCTTTTTTTGTTCATCGCAAACTTCACGGTCACCGTTAGATATATAGATGCTCGAAACACCTGTAATTATCTGTTCTGCCGCCAACAGCCACATCTTTCCTGACTTTAGACGCTTAAGATATATACAAACTTTTAAAATAAGTTTCGAGTACCTTCGTGGCTTTGCGCTTAGTTAAAAATAAGAACCCTATTGATTGCAGTAACGCATCAAAGGATCTTTATTATAACCGACAATAGATGCGATAAAAATAATGTACATCCAAATGAATCTCACCACGCAAGCCGATACAAAAGACAAAATAGAATTTTGCCTTGGAGATTCAGACAAACACCTAAACGTTTGCGAGCACTCCCACGCAAACGGTAAAGTCCTCACATACTCCCTCCCATGGATCCAGAATTAGATCCGACAAAAAACGACACACCAAACCTTTATTCTGTCATCACTCCTCACCGATAACAATGCTCATTTGCATTGCAAATAATCGATATAATCCCTAAATGGCACCTTAAGATGAACGACACACATTAAAGAGTTTTATAACAATGAACTTCTCGCCAGCCCTTAATAAAAGGACCCCGAAGCAAAAACAATGTCATTGTAAATGGGCTCATTCGCGGGGTAATCCCTTCCGAGAGAAAAAATTTTTTTCGCTTGATGTTCATCACTTCATTTCAGTTTTTTGTGTGTGCTCCACCCTCTGTGGTCGGCGTTGTTTCCTCGTTCCGGGGTCAATGCGGGAGGATGCAGGAAAAAAATAAAAAATATAAAATTCTTTTTTTTTTTTGGCAGCGAGAAAGTTTTTCCCCAAATCCGTGTCAGGAGAACAAGAAAGGGGCGGGGTGGTAAAGAAAAAGTCCTATCAACAAAAGGGTTTTTCGTACTTTTTTCGACGATTCTTCTCTCTTTTAGAGGGCAATATGACACTCAGCCCTGTTTGGGAGATCTGCATCTCGTCAGTTCGGAAAAGTAATTATTTTTTTGAGAGAGATTCCAGTGTGCCCTGAAAGTGTGCCATTGTGTGGGATTTTAGGCGAAGATATTTCGCGGACTTAATATAGTCTGATTTGCGTAAGGTCAACCACCTTTACAGAATTAAATGATAATTTTGGAAACGTAAACAAGGGCGGCGCAACCTCAAATATCCTAAACGGAATCCTGGGGCGCTAGACTCCAAAGAAGATGCTAAATTTTCGTGAAATTTATTCGTGAATGTTTTTTATTATATTTAACAAATAAATATAATTTTAACTAAACTAAATTTTATGACATTCATGAGCCATCTAATTTCAAAACCAGATAAATCCATTTTCATAAATTATACAGGACACCGAAAACGATTGTATTTTTACTTTACCTACATGTACTTTTAAATTACAACCCATGACTTAGAATGTACTTTTAGACTGGAGCACCTAACAAATACAGCTTAGCAAATACACTTCTACTGTAGTGTATTCTTCCTAGTATTATAATTTTATTGAACCTCGATTATCCGGAACTCGCTGTTAACCGAACGTATGTTAATCAACATAAAAAAAAATTCCCCAACCTGTAGATCAATTGCTTCTCTCAAAACTAAATATTTTTTCCTTCAATTTTTCTTTTTCTATAAAGTCTGTTACACGAAGCATATGCGGGTGCAAATGGATCTGTGATTGGATAATATAAACCAGGTTATTTGTATTGTCGAATCACATATATCTTTTTCACAAGCATCCTCTTCCCCTGTAACAGCCTTAACTTGTTTACAAGCCCCTTAAGGTGTACGTATACACTTGAAATTTTTTTTTATATTTATGAATTTAAAAATCTAGTTTTTTCGTGTAGGAAAACACCTTAAAAATAGTGATGAATCATTTAAAAAAATTCTGAAAAATATAAAATACAAATTACCTAATTAGCATTTTATATGTTAATTAGCATGTTTTTTCAAACGTGATTACGCAAGTTGTAATTAATCTAGAAGCATAATTTTTGTTGGAAATTACTCGCAGTATCTTTCTTAATGTTATGACCCTCCAAAAAGATTACAGCATTTAAAGTGTTTTTTTAAATAATTTTTTACCTCGGCAGTCCCTAAAAAAACACTTTTTTATTCAAATTTTCAACTTTAAAATTCTATTAAAAATTATTTTTTGAACGAATCGTTTTAATGGAGGGTCATAACATCTTACAACTAATATAAATTTAAAAGAAAACATAATTTTCTCAAAATGTTTAAGCAAACTTGAGTTATCATGTTTCGAATGAAGGGACATATGTTAAAAATACAATTCTTCAGAAATCAAGTGTAAAGTTTACAAAACATATTGCCATTGCAAGCGCGGCCATAGAATAACTCTTTGTAAATAAAAAAGTTTTTGGAATATTTATTCAATCTTGGTATCATCTGAAAGATACTGAATCGGGGAATACTATAGAACCAAAAAAATATTTTGGAAATTTTGGCCGATTTTCGTTTTTTATAGTGTGTATGTACACCTTAAGTCCTTAATTATAAAGGTTAAAAGTCAACTATAAAGGACTTCATTTATATGATTGGTGATGTTTGAGATTCGGTTCCCCAGCATACTATTCAGAATAGTTGGGAAAAACTTGCATCTTATTTAATCAAAGAAGAAAAGTAGTCCTATATTTAATTAAAGAAAACTTCGATTAATAGTATACAACACTATTAAAAAAAGGTACTCAAAAATAAGTAAAATGTAATAAGTAAATAATAAAAATTTACTCATTTTTGAGTACATTCGATGTTTATCATAGCTCCGAATACACAAGTTTCATATTTGAAAAAGACATGAACTCAAAAATGAGTACAATGAGTAATAAAAAGAGAAGTTGTTTGTCTACATAGGCTGCTTCATAAATTTCTTACAATAAATATGAACAATTACAACCAAAACTTACTGGGAATCGAACCATGTCCTCCGGCACCGCAGTCCAGTGCCTTATCCATTGTACTAGCAGAAAATGAAGAAGTTATAAACTGTTAAAAAGGTGTGACAAAAGAATGGGAAGTAAGATAATTTAGTTATAATTACTCGGTTTCCATTTAAGCAACTGACATCAAATAATGTGGAAAACCATCTTCTGAACAACTATTTTAAGTTTGTCAAGTCGGTTTGTTAAAATGGCTTGAACAGAAGCTGAGATTGTCAATATTAAATCACACTGCTTATTTTTGAGAAAGTACGATTATTTAAATTTGAGTACGGCGTCGGTCGCTCATTACGATTCAATTGTACTAATAGAAAAACGAGTATGTTCAGGTATACTCCTTTTTAAGTACCCTTTTTTAACATTGTAGTTTTACTATACATTGACAATTCTCTATTATCCGGAATTTGTGATTATTCGACCTACCTCCGGTCCGAATTAGGTCGGATAATCGAGATACTACTGTATCATAGGTATGTTGCAAAGCAAATCTTAAATGGAGAATAACACTTTCTTTTGTATCAACCCCGTCAAATTGAAAAAGATAACATTTGTTAAAAGAAAGGGTCACTGTAAACACCTAGGGCCAGACTTCACACAACAACCTTTTTACATTAGAAATTACAACCCTTCCCCGCTGTTAAAAGTTAATCAAAAACCACACACAATGTCTCTTAAATTGTTTTCCGCACACAAACACCTGCTGGTTTGTAATCTCTTTAATGCCATCGCCGCCTACAAAAGTTTGTTCTTCTCCAAGCTTGTTCTTCGCCCAAAGGCGTCGAAAAACTCGTCAAGTGATAAAATGACAACTTTAAAGAAAAAACAAATTCGAAGATTCTGAATGATGTCAGGGGAACAGGATTTTTGGGAGGCGAGAAATCATCAACTTGGCACAATCCTGGGCGCAGTTGGAATTGAAAAAAAGAACCTTCCATTAACAAAAAAATCGAAATCCTCTGAAGGCATTGTTTGGCTTCTTGGTCAACTGTTGTGCTGATGTCATTATGTGACGCCAATAACGGGCAATTGGCACCGGTAACTGGTGTTTAAAAGGCGGATGGAAGTTTACTTGTAACTGAGACCTTATTCATGGAGGCTGAGTTTGAATTGCTGGAGGTACCATTGTTGGAGGACGTTAAGGTGGTACTTATCGTTCTGAGTGTGCAATTGAGTTTCGATTGTGTCATGGAGGTGGTATTCTACTCTCAAAAGATGGGTTTTGTAACTTTACGTGCATTATTTACACTGAAGATTGAAATGGTAGAAAATAATTCAATGTGGAAATCAGTTGAGCGCAACCATACTTATATGATGATGGTAATTTCTATAAGAAAAAGGGTAAATATACGATGACTTAATAAGTGTATATATTTGTATTAGAAACGTCCGCGTTCAAAACCAGTTCATATATAGATAGATAAGTTTATTGTAGTTGGCCGTAGCCCATTTACAATGGTTGGCAACAAAATTTAACAAAAACGGGTATAAAATGTGATAACACAAAATACAAGATAATACATTTAAAAAAAAATTAAAACACAATTTGAAGAAATATGCAAAAAAAAAGACAAAAAGTTATTACATGAGGAATTAGAATAGGGTTTAAATTTGTTATTCCTGCTGAAGTTCACTGATCAAGTCCTCCCGGAATTTTTAAAAAGAGATTGCATAGTTATAAAAACAAAAATATTCGTTCTTGTAAAATTTTAGGATGGTTGGTTGCTGGATTCAATTGATGATAAGTATTTACGTCTTAATGTATCGTAAATTGGACAGACTAAAAATACATGATTTCATTTTCTGTTGTGTTAAAAAATTTACAGGAATTATTAGGAAAAATTTCTAAAGCAACTCCTTTAAAAAATATACGTGATTGATTACAACGAATTTCATTCAACGAATCAAAATCAGTTCAATTAAGTCTTGTTGTTGAAATCCATCAGGGCAGCGATTCTCAACCTGTGGGGCGCGCCCCCCTAGGGGGGCACGAGCACACTAGAAGGGGGGCGCGAGAATATCCAAGAGAAAATATTATTTAAAAAAATTGATTAACTGACTGCTGCGCATGCTCGAGACAGTGGCGTACGCAGCCCCCCACCCCCCCTTCCCCCATCGGTATGAAGTTTAAAAAAATTAATACAAAAATAATGCTTTTTTCCCCAATTAATAAGCATTTCTAAAACAAAACAAAAAGTTTAGAAAAACACAAACGTTTTTTTTTATTTAAAAGTGTGTGTGTGGGGGGGGGGTCACTCGTATCATCTTTTCCCAACAGGCAGACAGCTAACCGCCATTTAGACGCCTTCCCATTTCCGTCATTACAAAATATTCATCCTTTGACAGGAAATAAAAAGAAAATGTAAAATAAACAAAAAGCAAAAGTGTTTCGATTTTAGAGGCGGGAACAATTTTGGCGCCTATATATCTACGTTGAAAATTTAATTAGTCAATAAGAAATATTTTTTTTAAATGGTAAATAAAATGTCGCATTTTTTTTTTTTTTTGGTTTAGAATATTTTGTTTCAAAAAATTTGTCGCCGGTCATTTAGAATATATCTTGTAAGTCTTGTAGTGTAGAAGTAAAGGATGACTAAAATAGTCAGGTCAAAAATAAAGGTCAAATGAAAAGATGTTATGAACAGTTTCTACTTTTTGTACTCCTGAAAATTGGACTTTAGTTTTTGAGGACTTTTATTTGTTTGGTATTTCTGAAAGTTATGGTGCTTTGTTTTGCCTTAAATCCAAAATGAAACATGTATCAGATGATTGTGTTAAATTATTTTCTAGAAGAAAGCTAAGACAATAACAATCCAGTTTAGTTGCTTTTTTTTCTTTTAAAAAAAGCGAAGGAAAAGACAACCTAACAATTAATCAGGAAAGGTGAGATTATTCCATATGTGTTTTTAAAAGACTTCATTCCTATTGTCAGTTCCCATGCATACTAATTTAGAAGAATTATAACATTTGTACTGCTTTTACTTTAAAATTCAATTGCTAAAATACAAATGACTTATATTTTGTGCAAACATATGCAATTTTTTGTAATGTATGTGAAAAACAATGGCAGATTCGTAAGTATGAAAATTAATTGGGCCCGAATGACAAGTAAACTCAAGCATAATCAATAGTTAATGTGAATAAAATATAGTATAAAATAATCTTTTTTTCAAAATAAAAACCGGCTTTAAAAAAAGCTCTAAAACGTTTTTTTAAAAATAATTATTAATTTAAGGAACAAAAGTGGAATTTTTTTTTAAATATTTAGGTATTAATTTTATGGTCATTATCACTTTTTGAAATTGGCTCTAAAATTTAGGTGTGGTTTTTTTTTGTGAATTGGCACACATTTTTTAAAGAGTAGTAAAAAGTACAAAATTAATTCTAAATGATTATTTTTTTTCCACTAGTCCCTAAATTAAAATTTTGTACTCTGTAGTATTTTATTTCTTAAAGTATATATATATATATTTCAATCAATCAGCAAAAAAAACCTCTTCGAGCATGTTTGATTACATAATGGTCTGAAGAGACTGTCATAGTCTGTTCATTTTCCTCGAAAAACCATGGGTGATCTGATGGGACGTGCGTCTCCACTTCTTTTTTTTCTGCACACAACCAGTTTCCCTGAACGTTATCACCCACCAAAAAATAGATTTCCGGTCCGGGATATATCCCAAAGGCTCAATATTGAAGCGATTTCGGAAAGCTCGCTGGGTTGAAACCACCGAACTTCCGTTGGAAAAATAGGCCTCTACGGCAAACGCACGCTATTCGTTACTCCAACGTATGATGGCGTCTGAACCACAAGGTCAGAAAACTTTAAAATCTATTCGAGACCACGCCTACCTGCCTGGGGCTGCTGTAACCTTCAGAGCACTCACTTCAAAAAAAGAAGTTAACTTGCCGCACCCTGCGTATATATATATATATATATATATATATATATATATATATATATATATATTTATACACGTGTAAAGTAATCTGACGATCAACCCAACCCCCCTATAAATTTCCTGTGTACGCCACTGGCTCGAGATGATATCGGTCGTGTGGATTCCCTTCCACAAACATTACTTATTTTTTTCTCTTTTGTTTAGTCATGCGTCTGTTTTCTTTCTTTTATTATTCGAAAAAATGTATTCCCAGTTTCTAAATTTAGCTCACCCCGTCTAGGTTAACTTTCATTAACGAATTTTTCTACTTTCATATTCTTTTAACGTTATCTCCCTGTTTGACTTTCATTTCAAATATAATATTTAAATTTTCCCCGCTTTCATTCGCTTCATCTGCTCACCGCCCGCTTGGCAAAATGCCAGATGTGGTTTCTCGCCAACGTTGGCTTACTTTTACTCTTGTTTTGGCAGTTAGTTAAAAATAATTTGAAAACAGAATCCAAAATACTCAATATACATTATTGTTGTAAACATTTTTTTTCTTTGGGGGGGGGGGGGGGGCGCGATGAAAATTATGATTGAAAACTGGGCCGCGAATACTGAAAGGTTGAGAATCGCTGCATCAGGGCCTTCAAGCGGAAGGACGCAGCGCACTGCCGATAGACTCGCCTATTCGAGCGTATAGAGATTTTTGTTCCATCAGACTGGATGGCCGTACTACCACAAGAAAATTTTGAGTTGGCACAAAAAAAAATAATAATTCCAATTGTAAAATTTTTATGTACAAACGTGCTTCCGATAGGTCCTTCCGAAGGACCTTGGCCTGTACGTTCTATCGAAAATATTTAATGTTGCTATACCCTGTATTAAATAACTAAAATTTTAATATTCGCATTTACTTTACTAAAACTATATTAAACCCACTTTTTTACAGCTTTAATGGAAAATACAATGTACAATGATTTATAAACACGTAACAATGTTTTCAATAACCCCCCCCCCCCCCCCTCCAAAAAAAAATACTAAGGTATTTCATTCTGATCTAATGCAGTATGAACTCATATCCTGCAAATCAATAGTTTTTTACAATATCATCGTCTTAATTCATATACCCCATGTAACTAACATAGTAAATTACCTAGCACCTGTAATGGCTTGGCATTGTTTTCAGAAAGTCGCCAACCGATGAAATGTGTAGGCCGCATGTGTCGATTTCTTTCTTTTCTTTAAATATTTGGTCACTTAGAGATTAAACTATTTCCTCGCCAAATTCAAGAGTTAATGACACCGACGATTTGCAGCTTTTTTATTCGTCACAGCTGACATTACGTCATCCGACAGTTAATTACCAAAATAAGCTAAATTTAAAATTAAAAAGAGTTTAACTTCTCAACAGTATTAAGAATATTCGAATTCCATTAGATGATTTTGTTTACTTTTTTTAATAACTTTATATTTAACGGCGGAAGGATCATCTCAACAGAATAGATGCTCAGAATAACCTATTCCGAATAAAATAAATCTCAACCTGAGATATCATGTTCCTAAAACTAGAATTTGGCTTATTATGTAGTTGATATAATTACACTGTTAAAGTAGATACTCAGAAATAAGTAAAATATACTCATTTGTGAGTACACTCGATGCTTATCATGGCTTTGAGTACATAAGTTTCAATTATAAAAAGACATGTACTCGAAAATGAGTACAATGAGTAAAAATGAATAAAAAGTAGATGTTAGCCTATATAGACTGCCTTCATACATCACTTTCAATAAATATCGACAATTACAACCAAATCTTACCGGAAATCGAACCCAGAACATCATGCACCGCAGTCCAGGGCCTTATCCGTTAAACTTCGAGCGCGTCTTGAAGTAGTTATAAACAGAAGAAAAGTTAAATAGGTGTGCCAACAGAATGGGAATTAAAATACTTGAACTGTAATAACTCAGTTTCCATTTAAGCAATCGATATCAAATAATGTGGAAAACCATTTTCTTAACAACTATAATTTAAGTTTTAGATATCGTTTTGTTTTTAAGATGTCTTGAACAGAAACTGAGATCAGCATAAATAAACCACACTGCTCACTTTTGAGAAAGTTTGCTTACTTAAATTTGAGTACGTCATCGCGCATTCACGATGCAATTGCACTCAAAGAAAAACGAGTAGGTTCATATACTCATTTTTAAGTACCTTTTCCTTACAGTATATCTTGTACTACAAATAAAATCTAAACATATTGACTCAATTTTATTATTATTTCCAAACCAGAATTAACATCGAAATTTTTTTCAAATTCTTTCCTGAAATTGTAATTTGGTTCTTTCGTCTTCATAACGAGTGTGAACCTTCGAGCATGGATCCTTCATAGTAGAGAAAACATAATGTTATAATCTCGCTAACATCAAAGTGAGGCCAACATGTATGGCCTCAGACACGTGGTTAATTACGTCATTCCATTCATAAATTTTGACTGTTACACATTTCCCAATTCATCAGCCAATCGCGAGTATTTTTTAATTCATAGTTTTGAAAAGAAGTCACGTGTCTGAGGCCATTCGGTCTGAGATGTTGGTTTCACGATTATGACGTCATATTCGCTCTACTACAGTCCATTCATGCTCGAAGGTGCGAACAAGCAGCTATTTCTCCTAGACATGAAAAGTCATTGCCGTACTATGAGTAAAGTTTAATAAAATTAATATATGATATTTTTCCTGTTTTAAAGTCTTAATATTTTTTTTAATTTCAGATGGTTTTATACAACAAGAAGCATCTCAAGTAGAAACTTTTGAAGTAAGTATTTTATTAATTATTTTTGAACTAATATAGATAACATTTCACAGAAATACATAATTACTTTAATTAAAGAAGATCAAACTGGGCATCATTTAAACGCTTTAGAAATTAACTAAAACGTTCAAAGATTTAAGATAATAGTAAAATAATATAGTAGTAATGTAATATTAAGATAATAGTAAATAAAGTTTAAGATAATTATTATAATTAAATATATAAAAAAAGATTGGTAAACAAACTTATAACTTCTCGAAAAAATAATATAAATAATTGAGTAGGTTTATTTGTGACGTTAATTCAACCAATCTACATTGAAAAAATAATATAGTGTCTTTTTTGCTCAGTACTTATAAAGTTAATAAAACAATTTAGTCATCTATTTTCAAAATCAGATTAATATTTTCATAAATTTTACAGAAGTGATAGACACCTACATTTGTATTTAAACCCATAGCTTTGATAACCCATAACCTTTTGGGCAATACCACTTTACAAGGTGTTGTAGTGCATTCAGAATTTGTAAAAATATAAAAATAATTAAATGATTTTGCATAAGATAGAGATGCATATAGTTTTGAAACTAAACGGCTCAAATGTAATTTTTAAAAGTTATATTTTAAAATATCTGTTTTTCAAATTAAATTTTTTTAAAGTAATGTATTTTAAATTAGTTCATTTGAATACCTTAAGGTTAAGGGTTTAATGTACCCAAAAAATTGTAAAATTTACGATTTTTTTTTTATTTGCTAAAATTATAGTTTGGAATCTTTTGAATAGGCTTGCAAAATAATAAAACTCTATTAATGTTTTTAAGGAGTGATTTGAGTGTTTATGCTGGATGACAGATGTGGTTTTCAAGAAACGAAAACTTTAAATCGTTTTTTTTTTTCAAGTGTTTGGGTTTTCTTTGATATTAAGTTTTCGAAATTCTTAGGCTTTTTTAATTATTAACGAAGTAATGTTTATTTTTTAAACACATTGTAAAATATGTGTATATTATAAATTGGTATGCAAATTAGCTGTATATAAAGTAGTTCGTTTAAAAAAATACTCAAGTCAAAACATTTTAGTTTTAGAGAATTTTTTTGTGTTATTATGAATAACTATTTATATAAAAATATTGACATACTAAGTTTTAATGCCAAATTATATGTATTATAGTTCAATATATCTGAGAAAAAGTTGGGTGAAAAAAATATTTATATTTAAAAAAGCCTAGCGTCTAAAAAAAGCTTTTAAAAATGAAAAAGTTTAAATTTTGAAAAAAATACAAACAATTATTAAATGTTTGTGTAAAATATTGTTCTATTATATACATTTAAATAATATATATTAACATTTTTATTCAAAAAGTCAAAAATAAAAAAAAATTAAATGGTTTCATGACTTTTCAAATATATCTTACTTTAGAAATGACTTTTATTTGCATTTTCAAAATTATGTTAAATAAAATAGGGCAAGTACAGGAAACGTCATTTTAACAAAAAAAACATTCCTTCTCCTCCAAATTAGCTTTAATCGTTTGCATGTAACAGTAAAACGCGTGGGAGAGTCCCATGGAAACATCCTAATGACATTTTTATTGGAATATTTCATTCTAATAAAACATCACTTAGGAATTCTTCTAAATTCCTACAATGGGCACCTTATTCCCTTAAATGCACCCTCGGGTATTTTGAACATCACTGGGCCGTAGCCGACAAACACGTTTAGTCAGCGAAGCAGAGGCATGAAAATGATGAACAAATTAAATGTTCGTGACAGAGTAAAGAGTTGGAACAAATGGCGTACGTGATGTAAGTTCTGTGGGAGGCTGAGGTTTAAGATTGTAGGGGTGTATCAGTAAACTAGAAATATTCCAATATCTTAATAAATAATAACCAACAATTGACTCTATTTTGTTGTTTAAGCATAATACTTAGTATGGAAGCTATGCTTATCAGACGTTTCCAAAGAATATTTAAAAATTTTAAATGAAAAAAAAAAGTTTTAATATGTTTGATCTATATTTAATTCTCTTTTTTACGTTAAAAAAAGCTTTAATTTATAATTCGTTCCCTTATACAGATGTGGTACTCAACCTTATTTTTCTCACGTACACTGTTAAAAATAGGTACTCAAAAATCATCTTTGTACTCATCTTTGAGTACATTTATTGATGAATATCATAGCTCCGAATACATAAGTTTCATTTTTAAAAAAAGACATGTACTCAAAAATGAGTACAATGCATAAAAAGACTAGTTGCTAGCCTACCTTTATAAATCTCTTTCAATAAACTTCAACAATTACAACTAAGACTTACCGGAACCATACTTACGGAATCGAACCCAGATTCTCAGGTACCACAGTGCAGTGTGTTATTAAAAGTTCTAGAAAAAGGTATGTATTTTTTTTAACAAGTAGAAAGTTGGAATTGTAACATTTATTTGAAGATGACCCGAATTTTTCAATTACCTGATTTCCTCCTTACCTCGGTAGAGGTAAAAAATTAACTTTCCAAATATAAATTGTTTAACATGCATAACAGCTGCGTGATGATATGACGATGTGTTTAAAAAAGAAAATCAAAATGAAAATTCAAAAATCAATTATTTTAAATAATGTATATATAACGTTAAGTTGAGCCTTTCCCAAGAAGAAGGGAGTCCATCAATTATTTCCATTGAAGAAATGAGGATATCCCTTTTTGGATTTTAATTGTGTTAGGGAATATACATGTTCATACGAAATCATTGTATTTTTTATCCTTTGGTTTTTGCCCTGCATAGGGAAAGCATTGCATGTCAATTAATATATTATTTACAAATTCCTTGTTCAAATAGATTCTCAGAACTCAACAAGAAGTATTACTCGGAAAATTCTAATATCCCATATTTTTTTCAGTTCATTTTTATTATTTTTACAGTAATTTGGTTTTTAATTTTTTACTGGACTTTCCTTAACTTTGGCCATTATAATGAACGTACAAAAGGAGAGGTTTGAACCCGTTGAGCCCTCCCCTTACCACCTACGTTCTTGTTAATACTGTTAAAAAAATTTACTTAAAAATTAGTACTCTAACCTACTCATTTTCTTTGATTACAATTGCATCGCAAATGAGCGATAACGTAATCAAATTTTAGTAACCGTACTTCCTCAAAAATGAGCAATGTGATTTAATATTACTAATCTCAGCTTCTGTTCAAGCCATCTTAACAAAGCGACCTGACACACTTAAAATAGTTGTTCAGAACCACATTGTTTTCTACGTTATTTCCACATCCGATATATTACAACTCAATTAACTTACTTCCCATTCTTTTGGCACACCTTTTTGACATTTCTTCTGTTTATCACTTCCTCAAGTCACCCTGATAGTTTAAATAAGGCTCTGGACTGCGGTGCCTAAGGATCTGGGTTTGATTCCCTTGGTTATAATTGTCGATATTTATTGAAAGTTGTTTCTGAAGGCAACCTACGTAGACTACTAGCATCTGCTCCTTTTACTAATTTTTACTCTGTACTCATTTTTGAGTACATGTCTTTTTCAAAATGGGAACTAATGCATTCGGAGCCATGATAAGCATCGAGTGTACTCAAAAATGAGTACATTTTACTTATATTTGAGTACCTATTTTTAACAGTGAAAGTTCAATGTAACCTAAACTTACTAGCCATACAAATGAGTCCCGTGTTCTTCTTCTCCAGAATGTTCCTGCCAGCGAGGTGGAGTACGTGGACGGTCCTCTGGCCCCCCTCTACGACTTCCTCATCCAGAAGCGTCTCCACAAGTTCTGCAAGCTGCTGAGGGAGGCCGCCCTTGAGGAAGTTCTGCAAGGACTCGGAGGTAACGGACATTTTTAAAGAAATTTTGGTTATGACACATTTTCCATATATGTCAAATTTTGTTGATGGTAGAACGTACAGGCCAAAATCCTATCAGGATGACCTTCTGCAAGCCTTTTGTACATGGCCGCCCACCAATCAATGCGTCCTGCCGGCAGGACGTCCGTTTCGTGTTCATTTTGAAATTGGGTTGGTTAATTAAAAATGTAAATTGTCGAAAGCTTCGGTGGTGACGTGGCAAAGGAGGTTTTACAAGCTCAGTTTACTTTTGTTTGGTAGCAAAGTTGAGAATTTTCAAATTCTCATAAAAAATGTTACAGTTGGAATTTTGAAACCTTTTTTTTTTTTTTTTTTTTTTTTTAATTAACTCAGAATTATCAGGTGGTAGTTTCGGACGTCCTGCCAGAAAGAAAGAATAAAAATCTATACTTAAAGGGGAATACTTCTTACTTTCACCGTACGAGCGTAAAAGAAAATCCTACTCTTCATTACGATCGTACCTTTACAAGTATTCCTAGTTTTAAGTCAATATGCCTTTTGTAGCCAAGTTGAATTATAAGATTTGAGGATTAAAATTTGAATTACAAGATTTGAGCAAGTAGGTAGTAAAAGAAAGTTAGTATATAAGTGAGATGTAAAGTAGTAAAAGAGAGTCGGTTTGATAACAGTAACCGAGAGTTAGTTAGATAAAATTAAGTTAGTAAAATAGAAAGTTAGAAAAGTATTGAGAAATAAAGTAATAAAAGATCATTAGTAAGTAGTAAAAGAGAGTTTGTTAGATAAAAGTAAGTAATAAATGCGAGTTAGTAATATGTGAGAAGTAAAGTATTAAACGGAATTAGTAATTTGTAAATTAGTAAAAAAAAAAGAGAGAAAGTAAGTAGTAAAGTAGTAAAAGAGAATTAATAATGTAGTAAAAGAGAGTTCGATAAAATTAAATGTAGTAAAAAAGTGTTAGTAAAATAGTTAGAAGTAAAGTAGTAAAAGAGGATTAGTAAGTAGTTAAGTAGTAAAAGCTAAGTAGAGAGTTTTCTTAGATAAAAGTAAGTATTAAAGGGAGTTAATTAGATAAAATTAAGTAGTAAAAGAAAGTTAGTAAAATAGTGAGAAGCAAAGTAGTAAAACAGAATTAGTAAATACTTAAGTAGTAAAAGATAATTGGAAAGTTGTAAAAGAGAATTAGTAAGTAGTAAAATAGTAAAAGTGAATTAGTAAAGTATTAAAAGAGAATTAGTAAAGTAATAAAAGAAAATTAGTAAAGTAGTAAAAAAGAATTTGTAAATAAGAGTTTGATAGATGAAAGAGAGTGAGTGCCATAAAATTAAATAGTAAAAGAAAGTTAGTAAAATAGTGAGATGTAAAGTTTAAAAGATAATTATTAAAAGAGAGTTTGATAGATAAAAGTAAGTATTAAAAGGGAGTTAGTTAGATAAAATTAAGTAGTAAAAGAAAGTTAGTAAAATAGTGAGATGTAAAGTAGTAAAAGATAATTAGTAAGTAGTAAAATAGTAAAAGATAATTAGTAAGTAGTAAAATAGTAAAAATAATTAGTAGAAGTAATAAAAGAGAATTAGTAAAGCAGTAAAAGTTAGTTCTTTTGATAAAAATTAGTAGTAAAACAACAGAGTAATGGTTCTCGCAGGTTTCTGGACTCTGTTCGTGCCCACCGATGCCTCGTTCATCTTCCTCCCCGGCGGCACCCTGGATGACCTGAAGAGGAACCCCCAGCTGCTGAGGGACTTCGTCCTCTACCACTTCGTCACCGGGGACTTCACCACGTCGCAGGTGCTCAACGAGATGATCGTCGAGTCGGTGCAAGGGGCCCCGCTCAGGTTCAACATCTACGGAGAGGTGAGCGACTTTTCATCATCTGTTAAAGAATCATTTACTCATCAATATGATGAATTGGTTTGAGGTTTGTGAAGTAACCGATATTTACTTTTAGCCGATGGCGATTGCCGTAGTATTGTATAATCTATTTAATCCACTGACACGCGAGTTATTTTTACAATTGAAGATGTGTGTGCAAGAAAGACATCTCCAATTTTTCTGATTAATACTTTTAAATTTATTCTTATGAAAAAAAAAACTCTATTGATTAGTACAAGAACCAGACAGCTCTAAGCAATAGCTATAGAGATATAAAGGAAAAGGAGCTAAACTTTTGTATTAGACGATGTAAGAAACGTACAGTGTTTTTTGCCCATCCTGAACAATTTTCAGTGTTTCCTCTAGGCTTTTTTTGAAGGGCGGCCCGCCCTGCCCGCCCTTTTTTCATCTCGATAGCGCCCTCGTGCCCTTTTTTAAAATATGCCGCCCTCCTTTGAAAACCTTCCGCTGGATGGCGCCACTCATGTTTGTTGCATTTTTCCTCGTCCAAAAGTCACCAATTATCATTTTGGAGATTTCTCCAATTGTATGCCCATCCATCAGGACAGTATTGGTTAATTTTTTTCATCGACTACTTGCATCTACTTTTTGATTCCAAGTGATGTTTTTCTTGCTTTTTCTTCTTTTCTGCTTGTGAAGCTTTGTAACTCATATCTATGATCTCTTTATTTTTGAATTTTTTCAATTTAAGATTTTTGTTCTATTTAAGATTCTTTCTCGCAATAAAGTAGACTTACAAATGCTGATGGTGGGATCTTGGGATGGCTTTCCAAGTACTCCAACGGCTTTTAGTTTCTTTGAAACTACCCTTTCTTGTTGTGTTGTAAGATCTTCCAGATGATTGTTGCTTCCCGTAAAATGCTCAAAATGACAAATAAATGTTAACTATGTTCCGACGAACGTTGTATACTTCGTACAATATCCAGATACGGTAGTCTTTTTGATTCGAAAGTTGAAATTTGACTTGTTCAAAACTTTTTAATGTATTGTACCTACCCATATCTGATGATACAACTATAGACTAATTTTATTCATAATAAATAACACACAAAATGGTTTTAATTTGAAGAAAAAAAATCGTTATATATGTATGTGAGGATTCAGTATCAAATGTCAATCTGGAAACGATTATTTCACTTCAAATTAAAGAACGTTCGCATCATTTTGCAACGGCAAATACCTCCATTTCTCATATCAGGCAATTAATTCGAATCAGTATTTAACATTTTATAAGTGTTACAAGCTCGTGATGAAAGGCATTTTACACTTTTTATTTTAAATTAAGTAAGTGGTCATATCATTATGCAACCTTCTGTATGTAAAACAAAGAATGTATCAAGGAATCATGGAATTATTTCGTAATATTTTAGATTTGAAATTAAAAACTGAAGTACTACATATTTAGAATGCCTGATGAATCACAAAAAATATTATTATTATTAAGCATCATTAAATTTAACTTATTGAAATTTCAACATTAACTTTCCTGAAACGTTGCTGAACATCCAAATCAAAAATGACTCATGGAAATAAAAACACTACCTTTCTCAACACACAAACAAGTTTTGAAATATTTTCGAATAATTAAAGAATGCATTCTCTAAAGTAATTCTTTAACTGGAAATACACAATCGATGATTAGTTTTTAAAAAAAAAAAAAAAAAAAATCATCCATTTATCAAATAAGTGTTTTAGCAAAAAACACGAAATTATTGTGTAAATAAGAACAACTGGAGAATATCGATTTAGTCCCAACAAAATTATTTAAATTCCATAGTCATGAAATCTTTTCTTGATGCTCTACTCTTTACGTCCTTATTTTCGGAAAATCCTCAAGGAAACTCTCAAACCAGATTATTGATTTCAAGTACAGACCTTCCTAAGGTCACGATGACCTTTGAGGTCAATTTCCATTGAAACATTATTCATACCTGTGTTCCAGACTGCGGAGTCCATTAAACGAACGCTTGTTGCCAGATTTAGAATACATTTCCCTCGATTCAGCTTCTACGAGGCTTCGGTGTAGCACCAAGCAAGTTATAAAAAAATCGTGATTGACCCACATCGAGTCGAAGTGAAATGATTCACCTACGCTTTCAGCCAATAATAATAGAGTAATTGAATACGTAATGCCAATACAATCGGGGATTGGTCAGAAGTCAAATGGAAGTGGGTTTTTTAACCCTGTGGAACGGATCGGTGAAGTTTATACGTATCTACTTTATTTTTGTAATTAATTGTAGCACTAATGATAAGGCGGCTGATGCTGTAAGATATGCTTGAATAAATAGATGGGACTTATCTTACATTTTAACATGTGTAACTTATTTATTAGTTCTTTATTTATATAATTTTCAAATTATTTTGTTCCAATGTGCAAGTCGTCATTAATTTTAAAAGCTTTTTAATTTTGTGCGGATAAAGGCCACCCTTAGCTTCCGCAGAGTCCTGTGTGAACCTTGCTGCAAGGACTGTTAAATGAGTTTTTTTATTTTAAACACTCATCCTTTAAAAAAAATCTAACTTTTTGTTGGTGGTCTCAATTTTACAGTGATGTAGTGGAGTGCAGAGTGCATTTTTTTGCAGTGATGTAGTAGAAAGTATAGTACATTTTTATGCAGTGAAGTGCAGAATGAATTTATATGCAGTGATGTAGTAAAATGTAGAGTGCATTTTTATGCAGAGATGTATTGGAGTGCAGAATGCATTTATATGCAGTGATGTAGTGAAATGTAGAGTGCATTTTTATGCAGAGATGTATTAGAGTGTGCAGAGTGCATTCATGCAGTGATGTAGTGGTGTGCAGAGTGCATTTTTGTACAGTGATGTAGTGGAGTGTAGAGTGCATTTTTATGCATATATGTAGTGGAGTGCAGGGTGCATTTTTATGCAGCGATGTAGTGCAGTGCAGAGTTTATTTTTATACAGTGATGCTGTGGAGTGCAGAATGCATTTATATGCAGTGATGTAGTGAAATGTAGAGTGCATTTTTATGCAGAGATGTATTAGAGTGTGCAGAGTGCATTCATGCAGTGATGTAGTGGTGTGCAGAGTGCATTTTTTATAGTGATGTAATGGAGTACACAGTGCATTTTTATACAGTGATGTAGTGGAGTGTACAGTGCATTTTTATGTGGTATGCAATGGAGTGCGAAGTGCATTTTTATGCAGCGATGTAGTGCAGTGCAGAGTTCATTTTATACAGTGATGCAGTGGAGTGCAGAGTGCATTTTTATGCAGTGATGAACTGGAGTACAGAGTGCATTTTTATGTAGAACCTTCGAGGAAAGCTCCACAGCATAAATGATTGTAGATAAATGAGTACAATTTTTTTTTAAATCTAATGGAGTTTTTAAAAAATATTAATTAATTTTCTATAAAATAATTTTATAGTGTTTTTAACCTGTGCGTAGGATTTACCCAAAACCGCGGGGCGGCTCTGGGCGGTGGCACACCACTAAAGACGTCCTGGTTATGATCTTCTTCATTGTTTACTTTGTTTCCTTGGTAAACGCCTTATAACAAATTAGTTTTTCGGAGATGATTTAATTAATCGCAAAAATTATTCAGTTTATAAAAAAATATGCAGTGCTAAACAGCCAAATAAAAATGTAGTGGCATACTTAATTATCCAATTTAGTCATTTGCTTTTTTTATGTTTACAAGACAATACAAATTTAATTTATCATTAAGTTTTAAGTAACATTTTGAACTTGTGCTACAAAAGGATAACTCTATAAAATATACAGGGTGCCCAGTTAAGTATTTTCACACACTCTTAAATTTTGAATGACGACTTCTAAAGTCCTAAAAGTGATGCCTAAAGTATAGTGGTTTCGTACTATTCGATAAGACACACTGACACCGCTCCCTAGTGTAAAAGTTCGGAGTTGGCTAACTTATCTAAGAAACTATACGAGATACAGTAAAATAGTCAATTAAAAAGTTGTAAAGAAAGTGAAGTATATATTTAATACGAATAAATAACTCGTGCGCATGAATGCTATGAATAAAACGCGTACAACACTCGTTTGTTTGTATATTTATTGTTCGTTAGCGATTTTCAACACTGTTAGATCTCAAAAATAGATTCAGAAATACCAATAACTCATTATGTAGCACTAATGTGACATTAATTCAATAAACGAACCATTCACTTTATCGCAATATGATCCCGTTGGTTGTTGTGTATCTGTTTAAAGAGTGGGATGCCAGCTCGGTGTTGCCTTCGTCCTCTGACCATACCCCACAGAGCCTCCAGTTGTCCAGTGGATAAAGGCGTTCAGCTGATAATCAGAGGATTGCTAGTTCGAGCCCGTGCGGTGGACTTGACCAAGAAAAGTAAAAGAGTAGTGATCTTGCGATTGAAAGGTTGCCAGATTCTCTACAAAAATACTAGAAAGTCGTCCAGAACATCCAAAAAATTATACTGTTTTGTATACGGGACTAATACACGATAAATCTGATCGATGTCCAATGTCCTGACGCCTATTGAGGTTGAGTCGGGTACCAGGTCAGGTGTTGCTTTCGTCATCTGACCATGGTGGTTCAAAAATACGAGGCTTTGTTCCAGGGTCTTTCCTTAGTTTGGTTTGGTTTGATTAATTAACGTCGCACTAGAGCTGCATAGTGGGCTAATGTTCGGGGCCTAACTCGAAGGAAAGACCCGGGAACGATGCCTCGCATTTTTGAACCACCATGGTCAGATGACGAAGACAACACCTGAGCTAGCACCCAACACCTTCAATAGACGTCGAGACTTTGGACACCGGTCAGATTTATCGTGCACCAGTCCCGATAATTTTTGTGGATGTTCTGGACGACTTTTCTAGTATTTTGTAGCGTAGATGGCAACCCTCCGATCACAAGATCACTACTTTTTTACTTTTCCTTGTCAAGTCCGTCTCACAGGATCGAACCAGGAGTCCTCTGGTTTCCAGCTAACTTTTTTATCCACTGGGCCACAGAGGCCCTGTCTTTCCTTAGAGATATGCCCCTGAAGCTTCGCCAATAGCCCACTGTACAGCTCTAGTAATGGGTTAATTAAGCAAACCAAAAATCGTACCTTACATTCACGAGAACATGTTCCCCGGTCTTTTTTTCGGTATTGATATTTAAACACCGCAGTCTATTATAGCCCTAGGCGACTGTATTTCCACAAACCAACCACCCTCAACGCTTTAACCCGCAAGCATTAGACTGAGGCATGTTCACCCACAGTTTTATGTGCTGATGCGCGAATTCCAGAGGGTTAATCGCCATTCCGTGCTCAAAGACGCGATTTTCGTGTTATCCGTTTTGCTTAGGATATTAGGGAGGAGTTAAAAGATTGCCAACACTTTGTTATCGGGGTTTTTATCTACGTATGAACGCTTTTACAACATATAATTAACTCTTCTTAAAAACATATACTTTACATTTTAAGTTTCAATGTGGATATAGAAATATAATTTGAAATATTTTTTATGTGCAGGGAGGCCATATAATAACTTCCTCTGTTTAGATACATCTGTACCTAAACCTAATGAACGAAATTACGCCATACTTCCAATTAAGGTTATTGAAGGCACAGGGAAAATATTTCCTTAACAAATTAGTACCAAAATTCCCTTAGATTGGGAATTTTAGCTCTGTCTGAGCAGAAAACAGGCATATTATATATTTTAAAAAATTGCAATATACATACAAATTATTTTAATGAAGTTTTGGTTTGGTCTGGTTAAATAACGTCGCACTACAGCTGCACAGTGGGCTATTGGCGACGGTTCGGAGCCTATCTCGAAGGAAAGACCCGGGAACGATGCCTCGTATTTTAATGAAGACCCTGATTCTGATGAATAAAGGATTATTTCTTTTGAGTTCAATCTCTAAATTAATTTAGTTTGTCTATCGCAAATTTTTAAAATACATTATTCCTGCTTTTTTTTTGCCCGGAGAGTGCCGAACCTGATTTATTCTGTGTGTTTGTTTCATGATTGATGTTATTAAATATATATATATATATATATATATATATATATATATATATATATATATATATATATATATATATATATATATATATATATATATATATATATATATATATATATATATATATATATATATATATATATATATTTAATATATATATATATATATATATATATATATATATATATATATATATATATATATATATATATATATATATATATATATATATATATATATATATATATATATATATATATATATATATATATATATATATATATATATATATATATATATATATATATAAATATATATATATATATATTTAATATATATATATATAAATATATATATATATATATATATATATATTTAATATATATATATATATATATATATATATATATATATATATATATATATATATATATATATATATATATATATATATATATATATATATATATATATATATATATATATATATATATATATATATATATATATATATATATATATATATATATATATATATATATATAAATATATATATATATATATATATATATTAATATATTAATATATATATTAATTTAATATATATATATATATTAAATATATATATATATATATATATATATATATATATATATATATATATATATATATATATATTAATATATTAATATATATATTAATTTAATATATATATATATATTAAATATATATATATATATATATATATATATATATATATATATATATATAAAATGTTCACTGTAACTGTGTTTTTTTTTCTTCCTTTGTTTTTTATATAGTGTTTATCTTTAGAAGATATTATATAAATTAGTAGTATTTTGTTTTTTACTCTATGAAAAGTATTATAAAAAATAATGATTGGACACAAACTAAACTTGATTGAAAACCGTTTTATAATCGATTAATCAATTGAAAATGTATATAAACTGCCACTCCGTAATCATTGGGCAATCAACAATAAAAATGAAAAATGTTGGCAATGATACTTTAACAAATACATTAGATAGCATAATAAGAAATACAAACTAAATTGAAGTTGATGTAGTGAAGCTAGCCGTGCGAGGATTTTAGCATGAATAATTCTGTTCGATCCCGCGATGCCGGGGTACCCGTTAAATACTATAAATTTACAACATAATTTGAGTTGCTCCCCCCCCCCCCCCCCCCGTTGGGAATTTAACCCTTAACCTATTCCTCCGAACTCCCACGCGCTACCAACCCAGCTGCCAAGGGACGTTCTCGCTATACTTATTTTAAAAGATACTTCTTTATGTAATAATTATTTTAAACGTATTTTTTAAACAAACAGTTGATATTTGTAAGATGTACGAACAGTTAGCGAGTGCTCCAGGAAATTCTCTTTCTTTCGATTCCTCACTTGTGAAGATTCGTTGCGTGTAAGAGGCGTAAAAGGGAGCTATACTATGGAAATAATACATATGATGTTTTATCCTTTTCAGGTCATCACTGTGTCAGGAGCGCAGATCGTGGAACCCGATCTGGAGTTCGAACTGGGACGCATCCACATCATTGACCATCCACTCTATCCCATCCCCACGGTGGACACGGCGTCCTATCTGCAAACGAACCACCAGAGACTGTACAGCCTGCTGCTGGACTCGAACCTGATCGATTACATATCAAGTATTAACTTTTCCCTAATTAACCAAAAAGTATATTTACGCAGAGTGAACTGTAGTCCCTGTTTTTCTAAAATACGAGCTAAAGGCCCATACTACACGGACGTGATAAAAAACCACGTTGTTTGAATGCACCAATCACAGAAGCTTCTGCAAAATGCGACTCTCGTTTATCTAGCTCTCTTTGTTTTTTACGTAACAAAATGAAAGCCAAAAGAGACTGAGGAAACCGAAATCGTCACTCCTGTTGGTCACACTGATCTCTAACTGTAACTTCTGGATTTGGCAAGACATTTTGTTGACTTGAAGCCAATGTGGAAGCAGCCGTGATGTGTGCCCCACTTTCACGCTACTTCAATATTTCGTATATTTTTTATGTTAAAATAAGTTGACATGTATTTATTTTGTCTGAGTTTTTTTTTTTTTTTCGTTTTCTTTTGGAACCCATTTTAAATGCAATCTACCATTAAAATAGAAAGTCATTTGCAAGTCAAAGTCGATGTAGTTAAAAAGCAAGAGCAGAAACTATTTGTTTGGCAATATAAAAATTAATTCTATAAGAAGAAAATATAACATTTATATACATTTAATATTTCTACAATGCACTATATTAAAAAACACCACTAAATCACCTTTAATGTTGGGGCACAGTATGTCTGCTTCCACATTGACTTCAGAGGAAACAAATTTTGAGCCTTCCATGAGCTACAGTTAGAGTTCACTGGTTGGTCACGATACACTCAAACTGAAATCAGTCTTCAGTTTGTGACGTAAAACGCACGTTCCATACTGTTACCTTTACAGTGGGTGCTGGTTTATCGTGTCCATGTAGAATTAGCTTTAAAGTTACGGATTTCTCTATTTGTATTACTATTTTTCTGTTGAAACTCAATAAATTTAGTACCAATTATTAAGGTATATTGATGAAAATATATTTATTATTAAACGTTGATACAATATTTTATTTTCACACAGGTGGCACGTTTACCATCCTCGCTCCTGATGATGACGCTTTTGATTTCCTCAGCATGGAACTGAAGGATGCCCTCCAATCCAACAGGACACTTGCAGAGAGTGAGTGCACTCTTCGATGCCGATATCCAATGAATAAACCTATATTATTAAGATACGCAACAAAAATCTCGTATTCAATTTCTGGTATTCTTCTCACATATAATTAGGTTGTCACAAATTATTAGGCAATGGTCATTGTTTGGCAGCATCCCATTTAGCTGTGTTGGCATAATTAAACATTATTTATACCCAACTACTTCGCTTATATTTTAAGGGAAACCCGAGCCCGAAATTCGGAAAAATTGCTAATTATATATTTTTTGGCATAAAACGACGCTATACATATTTAAGAAAGTGTGCACAAAATGTCAAAGCAGTAGAAGAAAGGGAACATAAGTTTTATTACATGTTTATATATCATTTATTATATGCCTACCGTCTGCAACATTCGTCATTTATTAAAAATATTTTTTTCGAATTTTGGGCACGTTTAAAATGCTGAAGCTTTGAAAACATTTACTTAAAACTAAACTGTTTAATAGTTTTTGAAACTTTAATATGTGTTTCATAAACGTATGAAATAGCTTTTTTTAATTAAGTTATAAATTATTTATTCCCGAATTAATGAACATAAAAATATAAATATATTTTAGGTTATGAACTTAAAATAAGTTTTTGAAAACAATTAATACACAAATTTTTACAAAAATCCATTCATACGTGAATCCATCCATTCAATAATGTAAAAAAAAATTAAATTTCTGAATTTATTAATAAAAGTATTAGGATTTGGGGTAATGTCTCCCTTTTAAACAAGTCGCAACAAAGTCATTAAAGTCAGTACATACTTACGCGATATTAAATCAATTTCAATATTTTTTTAATATTAAAAATTGAAAGAGGAGTAGTGTTTAAAGAAAAAGCATATTTAAGCTTAAAAAACATATTAAGCTTATAAAAGAAAATTTAAAATTTAAATTTTTTCCCTTTGATTGTTGTTGAGAAAGAGTAGTTCTAATAATGTTAAAAAAATTAAATTTCTGAATTTATTAATAAAAGTATTAGGATTTGGGGGTAATGTCTCCCTTTTAAACAAGTCGCAACAAAGTCATTAAAGTCAGTACATACTTACGCGATATTTAATCAATTTCAATATTATTTTAATATTAAAAATTGAAAGAGGAGTAGTGTTTAAAGAAAAAGCATATTTAAGCTTAAAAAACATATTAAGCTTATAAAAGAAAAAAAAGAAAATTTAAAATTTAAATTTTCTCCCTTTGATTATTGTTCAGAAAGAGTAGTTCTAATAATGTAAAAAAAAATTAAATTTCTGAATTTATTAATAAAAGTATTAGGATTTGGGGGTAAAGTCTCCCTTTTAAACAAGTCGCAACAAAGTCATTAAACCAAGCAACATTAATAAAAATAGTTTATTAAGTGTAGTTAAACAGCCAAACAATGTCCATCACCCAACAATTAGTGATCACCCTTCCTGTCCTATCTACACCACTACCCTCCATTCCATGTGTCACACTCTTCTTCCAACCCCAAACAATCCCGAAGAAAGAAGATTCCGAAAGAAATTCCTCTCAACGAATGATGGATTGTGCTGAGAGAACTCTCTGGGTCACGCAGGAAAAAGGATTAATTCAAATCGGATGAAAAGATGATGCCACTTCGAAAAAACAAAAAAAAATAATAAAGATTTTGCTCTAAGGGGATTATTTCTTACTCAACGGGAAATTGACTTCCTAGTCGGGAATGAAAGAACAAAGGGGTGTCTAAAATTTCGCCCGATCTTTGTTAGATTTGCTAATTCAAGGATATCGTGGGTTTCACAATTTTTACTTGACGAGATAATAATACAGTCGATCGATCATTCAATTAATCTGCAATTAATTATGATTGAATAATATATATGTGTGTGTATTTGTGTGTGTGTCTGTCTGTGCGTGTGCGCGTGTGTGTACACTTAAAATAGGTACTTAAAAATAAATCAAATGTACTCATTTTTGATTACATTCGATGCTTATCATAGCTCAGAATACACAGGTTTCATTTTTGAAAAAGACGTGTACTCAAAAATGAGTAAAATGAACAGTTGCTTCCCTACATAGGCTGCCTTTATAAATCACTTTCAATAAATTTTAACTATTACAACCAGGAATCGAACCCAATTCGTCTACCTGATGTCTTCCTCACCGAGGTCCAGGGTCTTATCCGTTGTACTCCGGAAGCTACGTGAAGAAGGCATAAACAGAAGTAATGTTAAAAAGGCGTGACTAAAGAATGGGTAGTAAGATAATTGAGTCGTAATAACTCAGTTTCCATTTAAGCAATCGACATCAAATAATGTGCCAGGTCGCTTTGTTAAGATGGCTTAAACAGAAGCTGATATTAGCAATATTTAATCATACTTCTCATTTTTTGCAAAAGTACGATTACTTAAATTTGAATACGTCATCGCTCATTTACGATGCAATATAATCATAGATCACGGTGTTTTTTTTTTAACATTTGTGGATAGAGGAGGGGATTTTACAAGTACAGTCTGTAAAGAAAAAAATCTTTTGTAGTATTTTTCAGGAATGGTGACTCGTTTTGGCCTTGCCGCGAGTCACTAGTAATGTCCTTGCGTATGTCCAATGAGATAGCCTTACCTCTACAATATTACATCATGTTTTTGTTACTACCTTACTCACCACTTGTATTTAAATCTGTACCATATGTTATTCTAAAAATAATATATGCATTTCTTTACTATGCATACTTTATATGTGAATCATTCCTCCGATGATATATTGTTTTTCCAACAAAAAGTGTTTGTTTTATAATTAAATTTTAAAACTTCCTGATCGACGATCAAGGTTTGTTTATATTGTATAAATTCATATTATGGCATCAGAGACACGTAATGTTTTTGTGACTGCCAGGGAATAAAATAAATAATTATAAAATATTTTTATTGCTAAAGTTGAATGTTAAACTTATAATAGAAAAAATTATTGTGAACCCTATGACGCTCAAGGCCATATATATACGTCCAGGGATCGCCAGGTTTTTTAGCTATGCTTCCAATTTTTAAATATTTCATTTTGCAGTGTTTTTTTAATTTAAAAGTACGGGTACAACTTACAAGCTATATCTTTACATTAATTGTTTTTAATTAAATAATATAAGATAGCATATCCAGGAAAATTATTTCAATTTCGGAGCAGTGAAAACAACTTTGCATTTGCCAAAATCGTGTCAGTAGGTTAAATGCACATGTTATGGGTCGTTTGGCAACCAAGCGGTATATTCCCCAAAATCCAAAAACTAACTAACTCAATTTTTCATTACTAATCAGATATATCTTTATATGGCCAAATGGCAGGTCCCGCATAAAGTCCAAGCTACACAACTGACTATGGACGACGCCGAATTTTAGCGAAAAACGGAAAGTAGAAAAGATTTGAGTTGGAAATTTGTTGTCAACATTGGACATTTTTCTAGGTTTATATTTTAAATTAGATTATATTGTATATTATTAACCGTGTATTAGAGATGTGTCACTTTTAATTCAACCACTCAGCATTTCGTCTGTTTGTAAATGTGTTTGCTGTGCAGTTACAACCAAACACGTTGTTCGATTTTCTTCAAATTCTGGAAAAATGTTTCTTGAATTCATTAAAAAAAACTTATATGTTCTTTTTGATCGCGAGGTCTAGAGGTACTAGTAATTAAATTAATTCATTGGAGATACATTTTTTTTTCCTTACTGTATATTATTTTAAAGAGGTTATATAGCTTGGATTTTATTTTATTAGTATGTGTAATAAAGCGATTTTCCCCCAAAAATTTAATTTGACCTTTTTTACTGACTCCAATGCAGATTGTTTTAGTTTACTAAGTTGGATAATTCCAATGTTAAAAAAATATTATCCAAGTTGCAAAACTGCTAAAAACAAATTATATGTATAAATGTGATCGCCAAAGTCATGTGTCGCAAAAATTCTTTGAGCCGACCCTGCAAAGGGGTTTGGCTCCAAGTTTACTAAGTTGCCCAATACAGAGTTGAATGTTATTAAACCTAACAATATATTTAAGGCGAGTTGTACATTTCAAACGCTCTTGTCTTGAAACTCTATTTTTGGAGTGACATGATTTGGCGACCAAACCACTCATATGTAAATATACATTTGAACTCAAATGGAACTTTATTTCGTACAGGAGTCTTGCTTCTCCATATTTTACCTGGAAGTATCTATACGGGTGGTATCACTGACGGGATGCAGTGGGAAACAGTAGGAGGTGCTGTGATCACTTTTACTACCAAGAGAGGTATGATTCTATTTAACAGTATTTTCAATTATTCATTTTATTCATTACTTTAAATAAAGAAAAATTTAGTATAAATTGTATTAGCTTTTGTTTTGGTAAATTCTTGTTTATTATTTTTAAATTGCAAGATTTTATTGATAGTCTACGAATATATGTCATGTAAATTTTTGATTGATAAATTTCATTAACTATTATATAAATTTTGTCTCATATGTAATCTTTAAATTAGGATATATATTATTTATGTAGTAAATATCCCTTTTATGCCCCTTAGACGCAACGAATCGTAACACACGAGCTATCAAAAGAAAGAAAATTTCATGGACCAGTGACGAATAGTACTTTCATCTTATAAATATCAACGGTTTTTTTAATGCGTTTAAAATAATTCATTTAAATGTTTTTTTAAACAAGCCGTTGATAATGTTGCTTTTTATAAGAAGACCGTTAAACTTTGTTAATTTTTTGGGCATACAAGATTCGCTAATATATTTTTCACATGATTGGGTAATCTTTCGGTAATTAAACTCACGAGCATGCTAGTATACAATATTCATTATTTTTAGAAATTTGTTATCTACTTTTTTGATTTAGACAATTTGAAAAGCGTTACAACCCACTGTCTTAAGTCTAAAGATTTGAACTTAGTACACTTGCGATTTTGACAAATGTAGAGAGCAGTTCGAAAACATCAGCTGTCCACACTTGCCTTGATTTATGAGAAATGGCAAAAACACTTCAATTTCTATGCAGTAAGCGGGGATGTCAGTTTTTAAATCTATGCTGAATATTTTTAATTAAACTTTGTGAGAAATATAGGAACAGTTGAGTGATACTAGCATCTCATTTTTGAAAATGAAGAATTAAACTCAATAAATCAAAACTATAAATGTGAATGTTCACATAATAACAATTAGAATTACAAGTAAAGAATTATTACTATTTTTTTTCAGGTTTAATTTTTGCCAACGATATTCCGATCATACTCCCAGACGTTCCCTTCACAAATGGCGTCATCCACGCCGTAAACCGCGTCATTCTTCCGGATGGGGTCGAAGCAGACTGCCACTGCAAACCTTCTTCCGATAAACCCTCCAAACAGACCACCCCTCAAGCTCCTGCACGTCAACCAGCGGGCCAGACCCGAAGACCATCTTTCGTGCAGGGACTAACAACCAGGAGACCCAACGACCCGTCACTGAACAGGCAGACTCCAGGGTCGTTTGTACAAACTCGACCAGTTACTGCAAGACCTAGACCACCAGTGCAGCAACCAACAAGAGCTAGGCAAACACCTAGGCCGGTACTAACGCCAGTTCAAATCACCAGATCGCCCTTGCATCCGCAACCAGAAGAGCAATTGAATGTTGTGGTTCCTGAATCGCCATCTTTCGCTGGCCAGAAAAGACCGGATCAGATCCGTACCACAAGGCATCCACCTCCATCAAGGCGCATACCACCTCCTCCACCACCAAGAATCCCCATTCAGCCTCCAAGAAGCCAACCACCTCCAGTGGTTCCCGATGATGGTATATATCCCGAGCAAGAACTCGCACCAGTGGTTACCAATCCTCCTCGACAGACCCCGCATTGGGCTAACCGTCAGCCAACTCAGGCAACTCGATATCCCTCAGTTCCAAGAGCTTCATTCAGAACAACGACAACAACGCGATTGCCGCAACCCTCAAGAGTCCACGGCAGAGTTACACAGCCGCCTGTAGGGAAAATGCCGCAAAGACCAGATTCTGAACAGAATTTCGCAACCAGTCCTCATCAGGAGTTCCAAACTCAGAGACCTGTGAACCAGCCGGCTTGGCAGCAGAATCAAATAACTAGACAAACTCAGCAGCCGAGGACGACTCGCCAGCCACCCAGGGTCCAACCTCCACCCCAGAGGAGACCAGTTCAACCGAGACCACTTGTAAATTTCCAAACTCCAGTACCCGCTTTACCTCAGCCAACAAATCAGCCTTTCGAATCGAATCGGGAGGTACCGAATTGTCGACAGAGAGGCGATAGGCTCCTTCCATCCAATCAGAATCTTCCTGTTTGCCCGGAACCAGAAATGCAAGAACCGTGCCAAAATGCCCCTTACAACCCATCTGACTCCCGTCCCTTGTGTCCCTCAAGCTGCAGATCGCCCAATGAACCATTCAATCCTTCAGACAGACGACCAATGTGTCCGACTCCCGCACCCGTACCTGCTCAAGGATGCCGAGCACCAAATCAACAAACATATGTTGGGGATAGAAGACCACTTTGTTCTCAATCCCCACCAGTTCAAGCAGGTTGTAGAGATCCCTCTACTCCATTCAATCCTTCGGATAATCGCCCCCCATGTGCTACTTCTACTTCTGTTGTTCCTCCTCAAGATACATCTCAACCACAAGGATGTAGGAGCATCAATGAACCCCAAGACGGCAGGCCACTGTGCCCAGGTCAACAGCAGGTGAATTGTAGGCATTTTATGGAACGTCCGAAAGCAGGCGATCGACGTCCCATATGTAAAACGAATCAGCAACCGACTAAACAAGGTCAAAGACCAGGAAAGGTACCGCCTTCACAACAACGTCCGACTCAGGGAACCAGACCTCCCAATGCTCAACCAACAAGGAGACAGCCCTGGCAAACAACCCAGCGACCACAAGACACGACAAACCAAATAAGAAATCCTGGCCATCAACAAATAGGCAAGGTTCCGCAGGTAAATGGAAGACCCATGTCCCCTCCTACTCAACCACAAAGAGGAGCATTCCAAACCCAACCTCAACCAGGTCCACAACAACCTGGTCAGCAACAACCTGGTCAGCTACAGCCTGGTCTGCAACAACCTGGTCCACGTCAACAACAACCTGGTCCACATCAACAACAACCTGGTCCACGTCAACAACAACCAGGTCAACGACAACCTCCACGTCAACCAACTCCAAGACAACCTCAACCAACTCCAAGACAACCACAGCCAACTCCACGCATACCTCAACAAAATCAACTTCAACCAGTACCTAGCCCACGTCATCCTCAACCTATTTCGCATCAACCTCAACCTCGCCATCCCCAACCAGGATCTCATCAACAACAAGCAACACCAGGACAACCGCAAACAGGATTCCAGCCTTCCACTCCGGTACTAGGTGGACCTAGACCAACACCTCAGACACCTTCAAGGCCCGTTTTCGTCCCTCCACCACCTCCACCTGGTTCTAGGTCCCAGTCCCAAGGTCCGCATCCTCAAGTAGGTGGAACACAGGCTCCACCTCCGTTCCAGCCGTTCCAAACCACGTCTTTGCCTGCTGTCCGACCACTTCAGACCAGGCCACTCAGTCCACAGAGACAACAACCAGGACAGGGTACATCTTTTCCAGGACGAGTCACTTCCACGACGAGACTTCCGGTGTCCGTGACAGGGACTTCCACTTCTCCTGAAGAAGATTCCAGACGAACTTTGTACGAAATCGTGGAAGATCCGGCTCTTTTGATCCGAGGACGACCTGTGAAGTTGACGAAGATCTTTGCTCTCTTTCACAAGGCTGGCATAGAAGATATCCTTCTAGGAGCAGGTATACACTATTAAAACATTATTACGACTTTTCACCAAAATTTGGTACCCATTTAGCTGCAACCAACATTGGGTGCTTAGTTTCACCCTTTTACGGTGTTACCACGAATACCATTTAATGGTGAAACGTTGCACCAAAACTCAAAACGTTGCATAAAACTCAAAATTCGAGTTTCTTTTAGTATTTTTGTAGCGAAGCTGTCAATCCACCGATCGCAAGATCACGACTTTTTTACTTTTCTTTGTCAAGTCGGGCCGATCTTAGCCATCGATCGCACTCGAACTAGGAATTCTCTTATTCATAGCTGAACGCCTTTATCCATTGGGCCACGGAGACCCTTGCTTGTCGTTGTCTTTCTTGGAGGGGAATCCTCGGCTTGTTCATGTAGCGACAGCGAAAATTTAGATTGGAGTTAAAGAGATTAAACTAATTGTCGGAGAAACCTTCACTTCTTTCCGATAAAGGATTTTGGTTCGATCCAGATTCCACCATAATATGGTGTAATTTGTGGAAGACCTCCGTTTTGCACCAAAATATGGAACAAAATTAAACTGAAATTTTTAACAGTGTAGCACTTCATACTTCAAAATTTAATTTATTATTTTCAAATTAAAAAAAAACGTTTTAATAGGCAAATTCGTAAAGATTGATATGTGAAACTTAAATTAAAAAAAAAGAAGAAAACAAAATTCCAACTGTATTTAAATCAATCAAAATAAGTTATGAAAAATTTAGGCAATTTTATTTGGAAAACCAAATTGAAATATGTTTGAAAACTTTCGAATGTGTTTGAATAAATTCGAAGTTGAAAGATTTAATTCTACGATCAATGTGTTTCAGAAGTAACACGAGATTGGAATTCCAACTAAGCACTATTGAATTCGTTATGCGCAGAACTTGAAAATCGGTCGTAGCGCACAAAAGAATGCATCTCGGGATACAGATTGCTAAGCAGAATCGATCGGCAATATTTCATATTCAACCACTTTTAGGGCTTCTCCTTTCTCCTCTTTCTTTCCTGTTTCCACAGAATACAAAAGCTAACTTAAGAAAATGTTGTATTTCAAAATTATGACTGCTTGCTCAACCAAGGTTTTGTGACAGAAAAAGACAATGAAGTTTTAAAATATGTAAAAAAGATTTATTTCTTTTAGAAAAATATGTGTTATTTTTTTATTTAGTGTATAAAAATTTTGATCTTTTGATCTAACAAAACGAGTGATTTCAAAATTATTAACATAAAAATTTTATTTTGATGATTCGTTAAAAAAAAAACGTTGATTCTCGATGCATCCAGTTTAAGTACTAACTAAAACAATATATCTTTGTAAGTTTTAATTCTAAATTAACCGTGCAGAGCTCCATAAGTTGCGATATCCAGGATTCCTCTAAAACAAGGGTGTCCAGTCCGCGAACCACTGGTAGTCCGCACCAATTGATAGAGGATTTTTTTTTTTACAGGAATAATTGAAAAAGTGTTTCTAATTAATCGTTTCTAAATTCTAAATTAACCATGCAGAGCTCCATAAGTTTTTATATCCAAGATTCCTCTAAAAAACAACTGTTTTCCTGTTCGCGAACCACTGGTGGTCCGCACCAATCGAAAGAGGATTTTTTTTCTTTATATGCATAATTGAAAAAATGTAAATCAGAAAAGAATGGAGCTGTTTGGTTCTTCCACCCACAGCTTCAATTACACTAAGAAATACTTAAATTATACCCATTACAGTACTGAAGTATATTTTAAAATTCTTATTAGATAGTAGTAGTCCGCGACTTAGTATGGCGATTTATACTTAGTATCCGCAGCACCAACAGTTTGGTAGCTAGCCACTGCTCTAAAATATAAAATGTTGTCTCGTTCCAGGTCCCACCACGGTGTTCCTTCCTTCAGACGATGCGTTTGCCACCCTCCCTAAAGGGGTGGTGGACCAGCTGGAAGAGAACCCTGAGCTCTTGAGACAGATACTGCTGTACCACGTGGCCAACATCGAGATCGTGCCCAGTGGGCAGGAGGAGAGCTACACGGTGCCCAGCATGGGAGGTGAACAGCTGGTCATTACCATGAGCAAAGGCGGAAGGGTAAGTTATCTGTAGCAACGTTATTCAATACAAAATGCGATTTGTAAGCATTATATGGGCAGCTTGGGTTGCCAAGTTGTACAAGTCCAAAAACGCATGTTTTTATTACGCTATAATAACATTTAAAAATTAATTTTATATAAATCAATTGACTGGATTAGAGAGGAGATTTTTATAATTTTCACTAGAGTTTATGTTTGTAAAATTATCATACCTACTTCAATTGATTGAAGTTCTAGCAAGTATTAAATTGAATTGATTATAACAACGCAATCGATGTCAATGTTTTCCAGCTCATCCTGATAAGCGGGGCCAAAGCCATCGCAGTGACAAGGGCCAACAACGGTATCTTCTACGTCATCAACCAACTGCTGTACCCCCTCCCACACCGGGACATCGTGGGGGCCATCCAGTCAAGACCGGACCTCTCGACCCTCGCATGGCTCCTGCCCATAAGCGGGCTCTCGGACATGCTGCAAGGTAACTCATGATTTGGTACATGCGCACAAAAGAAGCCCACAGCACAACGCATCTTGGGATACTGCCAACAGTTTCGTTATACGCAGAACTTGAAAATCGGTCGGAGCGCATAAAATCATCGACGCAATGCCTCTCGGGATACAGATTGCTAAACAGAACCGAGCGGCAATACTTCATATTCTACCACTTTTAGGGCTTCTCCTTTCTCCCTGTTTGAAGAATACAGCGAAAGAACGGTCAAGGTCCTCGCTAGAGAGAGGGGGAAGGGATTTAGCCCCCCCCCCCATCCCCATCCCCATTAATGTGGGTAGGTACCTGTATACTTGGCAAAATCACTAACCTAGTTGGGAAACATCTTTTTTTTTTAATTACTCTAAGAAGTTTCACTCTTAAAAAAGCTAAATGTTTCACAAGTTTGCCAAGTAGGTTTCTGATTTTGCCAAGTCTACAGGAATTTATCAGCTTTCTTACGGCCCGCTTAGACATGAAAAATATTTTGGAGTAAATCACCGAAAGCGTCGCAGCCAAGTGTCGTCAATATAACAGCAGATCAATGAATGAACAGATCCCTCCTGCAATGTAGTTTTAATCATTAAATGTAAAAGCGATGAGTTGTTATCAATTAATGAACGTTTGTATCACTGAATGTGATAATGAGCCTAGGTAAAGCATTGTAGAAAACACAAAATTTTAATAAACTTGGGTTGGCAATTTTTCACCCAAAACTCAATTTTTCCATCCAAGCGAGAAAAAAATCAGACACTTAAAAAAGTCGACAATTTGAATTGAAAAAAAAATTGAAAACCCCCATATTTGACCATGCAATTTTAAAGCTTCTCTCTCACCTAACGACCCGAACTTCTGGTCCCCCTGTTCTCCCTATGAACGAAATCATCTGGTTGAATAGATCATTTGTTAGTTCTTGCGATCCTCTCAGGCGTAATAAGTGACGGTCCCTAATAGTAAGTGATGTCATTCCAGAATCCTTCCAATTCGTCTCGCCTCAATTCGATTAGTTTTGCATAGAGGAGCACGAGCTCTGCAGGGTTAAAGAATAGTTTATTTAATTAAAGTCTAACGGTCCGCCTTCTGTCATCTCTCTATTCCCCCCCCCCCCAAATTTAAAAGCAATTTCTGATACATGATACATTTAAACTTTTACCACTTCTAATATTTTTATTCTTTCAATATATATAAATTTTGTTATTACATACTTTAATCATTAAATTTATCAACAACTTTCACAAATAAAAAGTTGATTTACGCTTTTTTTAATACAAAAAATCTTATCCAAAGTCTTAAATAAATACTTTTTTGCAAGTACCATGTGCCCTTTAATATCCTTTCAAGTCGCAATTTGTAAAAAAAACTAGCAACAAAACCTTCAATTGTGCAGCTATCTTTTGACTGTAAGCTCGAACTCGCATAGGCTTTAAAAGAGCTTAACACTATTTACCTAATTAATCAGGAACAAAAACAACGAATCATTTTGTTTCAGCAACTTTCATTGGACAATTTTTTTTCCTGGCAATCTTCTCTAATCCTTTTCCTCCAATTAGGGAATTCCTTCCAAATGATGATTGCACAAGAATAAAAGGTTTCTTTCTTAAATAAGTCGATTTCAAGGTTTGTCTTTCTATCTTAATTAACAGGTATTTGCACAATCTCAAAACAATCGGATTCGGATTCTTTTGTTATTCTATTTTTAAAAGAAAACTTAGTTTAGCTTTTAATCGTATGTTTACATTTTGTTTTTGTGGGAAAACTTCAGGTGTTTTAATTCAAATAGAATTATGCAGAGTAGTCACAAGTTGTTCGGCGGTTGTTATTGTTCGGATATGTCACACTTAGCTGTTATTTACATAATAAAACATTTTCCAACTACTTCGCTTATATTTTAAACAATTCGCTTAGCTTTAGTATAAACAAACAAAGTACAGTAGAACTCCAATTATTCGAACTCCAGTTATCTGTAATAAACAAAGTGGATCGCCAATTATCCGGATCGTTTTGAGGAAAAAAAAGTAATTAGCAAAATCTACATTTTTAAAGTTTCTTATTGGTGAATGATATTGTTTTTAATAACCGTTAAATTACATTACATACTAAAGCAAAATTCATTCTTTACGAAGAATTAACCTTTTTCCCCTTGAACTTGGGGCTCTGCCAACCCCCATAGGATTGCTTCGCAAACCAATGCTGACTTCATGAACAGTAGACAATGACAATGTGTCCTAACAACAATACTTTTTTAAGTTATGCGAATCATAACTGGAAAAGCTCAACTGTAGAATTGTTTCTGTTCATTAAAAAGCGAAACATGTTCAGCATAAATGCACCAAGCATAAAGAGTCAACTTTTACTCTATTCACTAACTTTTATTTAAAACTACTATATACGTAAGAGAATTGGTGCTAAAAATGATTCACCAATACGATATATATTAAATTATGGGAAACAGGGTTGCCATATTCTTTCCTTTTTCTACTGATCACCTTTAGAAAAATATTTATAGTACTTCACATAAATAGCTACATTTTCAGATAAAATTTCAGTCTTAATACCATCCAAGAAAGGAGGTTTTGCAAACATGACTACATTTTTTTTTTTTGTGGGGGGAAGTATATTTTTTATCTATTTACAGAAGTTTTAACCCTTTGCACTCCAATAACTCTTTGCGTTTTCCGTTCTTTCTAAGGAACAGTTATTCATCCTTATGTTCTTTTCCCTAGAATTTGTTTTGCTTATAGAGAAACGAAACATAATCTGTTTTGGATCTGCAAAAGAACAAGTTGAAAAAAATATTAATGTTTTTTAAACACAAAATCACAGTTGCTCTCGTTTATTTTAAAGAGCAGGGAACCAAAAGAACGGGTCGTTATATTGTCGCCTGAGGGGCGCCAACGGAGTGCAAAGGGTTAATTTTTCACTTTTAAAAAACCTTGCATTATCCTTGATTATTTTAAACCTCGATTATACAAAACCTAGATTATTTTAAACATTTCGTCAATAGTTTAAAAATTTATAACTACAAAACTAATTCGAATTTTCAAAAACGCTTTAGTTCATTTGTAGTCAATAGTTTAAACTGTATCCTAAATTTTTATTTATTTTTCTGTTAAAAATTGGAAAACAAGTATTCAAAAATATATGAATTTTTATACAGTTATGACTTTAACATTAAATAACGTATAAACTACTGATCGTATTGAAAAAAATATTTATTCAGCTTATTCCTCAAACATTTATTAACAAACTGGCACAATGTAATAATTTTAGGACATTTACTTTTTGTGATGCGAGCGGAACAATGAGAAAAAAAAGTATCAAATTAAAATTTGCTCGAAATATCCGAGAAAACATTGATTTTTCACTAGTTATAATACCTAGCATAATTAACTATAGCTCATTTAATTGTAAAGATAGAAATATGATCTTTATGATATCAGAAAGATGAAGTTTTAACAAATATTTATATTTTGATTAAGAAAATAAGTAATTTTAAATTACTTATAGCAGTCTAAAAATCACGTTGCAAAAACGAAGGTGGAAAACTAAAAATGAGTGGAGCGTGTTTAAATATTAAAAAATATATATGAATTCAAAACTAATTAAAATTTTATAAAATGCTCCTTTGCATTTCCAGTTTAAACCTATACCTACATTCCCTAAAACAATTAGATCTCTCCTCTTAATAGTGAGTCACAAACTCGACGGACAAAATCACTTGTAAGCGAAATTTTAGCAACGACGATTTTAATATTAAATAACTTCTAAAATAATAATCGTATTGATACAAAAATATATTCGTCTTATTTACCAAACATTCCTTAACAAATTCACTTAATTTCGTAATTTTAGGATTATTACTTTTTGAGATGCGATCAAAATAACAACGAAAGAATTGAAATTTCCCTTTAGGGATAACTTTAAAAAAATAGAGGGATTATCCAATTATCCAGATTGTATCTTATCCTAATTTATCAGGATAATTGAAGTTCTGCTATAATTAAAGCATAGTAAAAGTAATGGTTTATTATGTGTAATTAGGCAGCAACAATAGCAATTGCCTAACAATTTGTGATCGCCCTGCATTACCCTTACCAACCCTGCTACCATAAGCTGTTATTATATTGTTTGTGTATTATTACGCATGCATGCAATAAGTATGTTGATGTGTTTGGTGATTACATTTAGTAATGCGCATTTATGCGTTTCTTGCAGGTCAGACTCCGTACACATTCCTGGCACCGACGGACAATGCGTTTGCCCAACTCCCACCTGCTGTCTACGATGAACTAACCCAAAATACAACAGCTCTTCAACGTAAGTCCCTAATCCGCAAAGGATAGATATTTCAAAAGACGCAATGAAGTTGTTCATGGGTTTCCGATTATGCTACCGTGCATTTATGGTTTTAGGGATTTTTTTTTTAACAAGCAAGCATAGTTTTGACTTATCCCTCTTCTGTAAGCGACCAGACAAAAACTCGTCATATTTTTTTAACTCTTTGTACGTACTCGGGGAACATGTTTGGTATCTACGTTCTTTCTATGGAATAGTTAATTTCCATTCCCTCTTTTTAAAAGAGGTATTCTTTAGCCTGTTTTTTTTACGTTTAGTGTACATAATTGAATCACTTATCTGCAACTTCTGGATTGGGTCAGACATTTTGTTGACTTGAAGCCAATGTGGAAGCAGCCATGCTGTGCCCCAGTTTCCCGATACCGCAATATTTCATATATTTCATGTTAAAATAACCCGGCATGTTTAGTTTTTTTCCATCTTCTTTTAAAACCCATTTTAAATGCAATCTGCTATTAAAATAGAAAGTCATTTGTAAGTCAAAGTCGAAGTAATTAAAACGCAAGAGCAAAAATTAAATGTTTGGCAATATAAAAATTAATTCTATAAGAATAAAATATAATACTTATATACATTTAGTATATCGGCAGTGCTATAATATTAAAAAACACCACTAAATCACTTATAAAAAATGTTGGGGCACAGTATGGCTGCTTCCACATTGGCTTCAATATGCTCATAGAGGAAACAAGTTTTGAGCCTTCCAGAAGTTACAGTTAGAGTTCATAATTGGATCCGCGATATAGAGTAGGACTGTATTTGTTTGTTTGATTGTTTGGAAGGATGCTAATTGTGGATTTTTGTTTATTAAGTGTTATGGAACATCTTCGCTGTTCCAAGTTCGTGATCCTTCTCATGTGTTACAATAATTGGCCCACAGAGGGCGTTGATGCTGTAATGACGTATAATATACATTATGAGGTAATAGAGATGCCGGCTTTAACAATAGTTATAAAATTTTAAAAGTTATGCATGAAGCTGAATATCAATCTGAGTATACCAAATTTGAAATTAATGGTTTAGGACATTTATCATGTTTAAAAAAATACAGGGATTGTGATTAATTTCAACATAAAGAAAGTTTTAGATCACGAATATACTTGGTGCTTCTAGGTGACAAAAATAATTTCTCTTAAATTCTGTGAGATTCTTTTTAAACTCAAAAATATGTTGTTCTGTTCTATTTTCTTTTGTGTTCTGTTTTATGTTCTGTTGCGTTTTTTATGTTCAATAAAATGGAGTTCTCCTTCGATTTGAAGAACATGTAACAAAAGAACAAGTCGTTATTTTGGTGACTGAGAGTCACCACTCGAGTCCAAAGGGTTAAATATCTTCAAATAGCTAAAAATATAATATGACACTTCGAAATTTCTTGAATATTACTTTAATGTGTGAAATTTTTATGTATGAAAATTAAATGTAAACTATATATATTTTATGAATTATATAACTATTTATAAAACAATGAAATATTAAGGCAAAGTTTTCTTTACTGTAAGGAAAATTTTTAAAATGCAAAATTTTCACTCATTGTATTCTTCTCGGCCATTGTAAACACGAATTACAAAGTTTAAATGATATGTAAAAGGGCAAAATTCATTCAATGAAATGAAACTCGTAAACTGAAAATTTTATGCTTTCTTTGAAAGAAATCAGAAAGTACTCCCTTTCATGTGTAGAACAGGAATTTTAAAAAGATATAAAGTATATATATTTATTAATGGAAACACCTGTTGTTAACAATTTCTTTACTTTCACTTCCAGAGGTTCTTCTCAACCACATCATAGAGGGCGCACACTACGGGAGAGAGTTTCTGACTGGAGGAACTTTCCCCAGTGCGAGAGGCGGGAAATTGAAGTTCCAAGTCGTGAGCTGTGAGTAAAACTTTTAGAACAATTTCCCACATGAGATCATGAACCGGCTACAACGAGCCGAATTTATTTACTTTACTATGAACCAAATCGATGCGTTTAAAAGTGAGCCGTTATGCGTTATTCAGTAGAAAGTGGTTATATAGTTGCAATAGGGATGAGCAATTTTTGAATAACAGTTAAAAGATCCTTATTTCAATTTTCGATAATTAAAAATATTTTTTTTGGAAACTAACAGTTCTTCATACGCTCAATAAAAGTAATATTTAAAAATCGAATAAAATAAAAATATTATTAAGAATTGAGTTCTTCAAACAATCGATAGATATCGCTATTTAATTTTGTTAGAAACGTAGGAACTTGAGAAAATGACCATGTTTAAATAAGGACATCTTTTCTCTTAAAAATGATAGAATTACACGGAAGGTTGTCAACCGTTGTTGTACTCACAGCTAACTTACAGACGGTTACAGGGAGTGTAAACTATTTTCTATAGATCAAATCACTGCGTTTAAACGTGATACTTCTAACCAGTTACAGAGAGCTGAAACCGTATCAAGTCAGTGATTTCACAAGGTAAACTGTCAGCCTGTTACAGAGTTTACGTAGTATCAAATCAGCGTGTGGACCCGAGATATCAAGAGATTGTTATTATTATTTAATGGCATATGGCTGTTTAATGTTCACAAACGCTTACAATTTTCTATATGTGAAAACTTTTAAAGGCGTATAAGGAGACAAACTTTTAATTTATATGTGTCTATAAGAGAAATTTAATTTAATAAATTTGTACTTCGTTTATATTCAAACAGATAGTTTTAATAAATAAGTTTCCTGGCAAATACACAGTTCACCATGGGCTCATATCCAAATGATGTTTTTTTAATATGAGCCCTCAAGTTTCAAAAAGCAGATACATCACTTTTGACAAATTTTTCAAAATAAACAAAAAACTACTTAATTGCATTATTTATGGAAGAATTTTATCTTCTTTTCTTTACAAAGTGGTATTCTATAGACACAGGTCTTAACCACATTTTAGCTATGTACGTATTACTTTGAGAGATGATTTTTTTCTTTCTTTTGGATCTATCTAGTTTTGAAACCAAGCTATGGGATATATTTATTTTGAAACTGATTACTGCACTGCGATCAGTGCGCAGTAGCCAACGCGCATCTTGATGTATCTGCTTTTGAATTTGATATCTTTACTTATCTTTGATATCTATACTTCTGCACCATAAAATAAATATTGTCTAGTTACTTTAGAATGTTATGACTTCACCTACTTTTAGATCTGTATGAAAACTAAAAATAAATGTCATAATCTGAAATTCGAAAAAAATATGATCTTTCTATATCTGAGTCTACATGATATATTAAAGTAATATTTTATAAGCACCAGTAACACATTTCATTTCGTATTCAGATGGGTATCAAGTGAACGAAATCAACATAAAGACACCGGAAATCGTGACAGGAACTGGAGTCATACATTTAATTGATCAGATTTTGCTGGAGGATTCTGATAGGAAGTACTTCAAAAAACTAGATAATTCTGTAACAGGTGAGTCTATATTTGTCCTTCTCCATAAAACCGTATTATCTCATTTTTAAAAAATTCATGATGTACGTAATTTGTACGTTGTTGGATGTACAGGGAACTCGGTATTTTCTAAGCTCCTAAACTTTTGATAGATAACACCTAGTCATAAAATTGGTATAGGTTCACTGTTCAAAACAGGTACCCAAAATAAATAAAATGTACTTATTTTAGAGTACATTCAATGCTAATCATGGCTCCGAATACATAAGTTTCAATTTTGAAAAAGACATGAACTCATAAATGAGTAAAAATTAATAAAAATTGAACATATGCTAGCCTACATAGGCTGCCATCATAAATCACTTTCAATAATTATCGACAATTACAACAAAGTTTTACCAGGAATCGAACGCAGTTCTTTAGGCTCCGCAGCCCTGTGCCTTGTCCGTTGTACCACCAGGGCCACTCGAAGAAATTATAAACAGAATAAATATTAAAAAGGTGTGCCAAAAGAATGGGAAGTAAGATAATTGAGTTGTAATAACTCAGTTTCCATTTAAGCAATCGATATCAAATAATGTGGAAAAACCTCTTTTGAACAAATATTTTAAGTGTGGCAGGTCGCTTTGTTAAGATGGCTTGAACAGAAGCTGATATTAGTAATATTAATTCACACTGCTTATTTTTGAGAAAGTACGATTACTTAAATTTCAGTACGCCATTGCTCATTTACGATGCTATTGTACTCTTCGAGCAAGAATGGACTGTAGTAGAGCGAATATGACGTCATAATCGTGATGCAAACATCTCAGACCTGATGGCACGAGACACATAACTTCTTTTCAAAATTTATGAATGAAAAAACGTTCGCGATTGACTTGTGATTTGAAAATAATAGTAAATGTGTTACTTCATGAAGTACATGATATTTTTATGAATGAACTAGAAAAAAATTATGAATGGATGACATAGTAAGCCACGTGTCTAGGCCATACATGTTGGCCTCACTTTGATGTTAGCGAGATAATAACCTTATGATTTCTCTACTATGAGGGATCCATGCTCGGAGATTGTACTCAAAGAAAACTATTATGTTCAGGTACTCATTTTTTACAGTGTTCGTTTAACTATACTAACTCCTCATACACTCTCAATACAGGTCAAGATGTCACACAAACTAATCCTCAGCAACCCCCAGAATCCCAGCCGCTCATCCAACCGCCTCAACAGACAGGCAACCAGCGGCAACCGCCAGTAGCAGAGCAACGCTTGCCGCAGGGAATGGCCAATCATCCGACGGGTCTACAGCCGCCGGCGACTGGTCAGTGGACAGGTAGGAGACTGTCCCCAGGTCAGTTGACAACGACAACCCTCAGGGCTTCCAATGGACAACAGGGTGTCACAGGAAGACATAATACACCTGGAGTAGGAGGTAGAGGAGCATATTTAACTTATTATTTAGCTTTTCTGCACTGTTAAGGGGAATATAGGATCTAGAGAGACGTGTAGCTCATTTCTTTAATTTTGCAGATATCATTCAAAAATTTTTCTACTTATGTATGCAAAGCATATTAACACAATCACATAGACGTGCATTTTTTTAAATTCATTTTTGTTTAAAAAACTAGGGGGCTCCGCCCCCTGCTCCGCTAACGCTTCGCCACCCCCCAAAGGATTGCTACGCAATCCTCTTTAGTTTGCTTCGCAAACAATACCGGCTTCATACACTGTAGACAATGACAATGTGTCCTAACAACAATACTTTTTTTAGTTATATAAATTATTACTGGCAGTGCCGTCACACAAATTTATTTTTGGGATGTTGAGACAAGAAATTTCCCAACTTAACGATCCGAAATTCCGAAAGTGAACGATTCAAAATTCCCAACTTAAGGACGTCAGGTACCAACTCTAGTGTTGTCCTCGTTATCTGACCATTGTTAAAAATATGGGACATCGTTCCCGGGTCTATTCTTCAAGAAAAACCTCGAACCAAAGCGTCCTTGATGTAGTAAGTAAATACGTACCAATAACCAATCAAGGACGCTTTGTTCGAACCAACGCCAGTAGTTCAATGTGCAGCTCTAGTGCGACGTTAATTAACCAGACCACACTTTACGATTCGAAATTCAAAACGCAACAGTGCTAAAAAATTCCCAGTTCCAACTTATAGACATTTGTCAGCTTTTTTATAGGTAATATTAAACAGTTATCTCGAAAGTATTGATTTATTGCACGCATGTTCCAATGCAGTGTTCTGTTTTGAGGTCTAATTTAAGTTTCATCTTAATACAAGCTGGGCAATTTCTAGTCTTCCATCGCTTTCATTTGCTAATAATATTAACTTTCCTGAGGCATAAATTTTCCCAACTCAGGGATTTTTAAAACTCCGAAATTCTCAACTTTTAAGGTATAAAAGTTTACAGCCCCCCCCCCCCCCCCCCCCCCCCCCCTGGATAACTGGAAAATCTCAACTGCTTCAACGCAATTGTTTCTACTCATTGAAAAGCGAAACATGTGTAAACAAACAGTAGCATAAACGCGCCAATCTTAAATAAGTCTAATTCGCCAACTTTAATTTATATAAAGTAAGATTATTGAGAATTGGCGTTAATAATAATTTCCCGTTAAAATATATAATAAGCTACAGGATTTAGATTTACATACATGTTGGCATTTTGCTCCGAAATATCTTTTAATAATAATTATAGTACTTCACATAAATAGTTACATCTAATTTATTTTTTAAGATAGAATTTCAGTATTGATACCATTCAAGAAAGGAAGATTTTACGAATATAACTATATTTTTTTAACGGGAAAAAAGTATATTTTTGAACTACTTAGAGCAGTTTTAATTTATCCCTTAAAATTTTACGCGTAAAATTAACGATTATTTCAGACATTTCGTCAATTATTTAAAAATTTATAACTACAAAAATAAATCGAACTTTGACAAACGCTCTGGATCATTTGTAGCCAATAGTTTAATCTATACCCCTAATTTTTTTTTTTTTTTTTTTTTTTTGAAAATTGGAAGACAAGTATACAAAAATTTATGAATTATTTTCAAAATGTTCTAAAATCATGAATTTAACATAAAATAACGTCTAATATACTGATCGTATTAAAAAACAAAAATATTCATCTTATTACCCAAACATTTCTTAATAAACTGGCATAATTTCATAATTTTAGGACATTTACTTTTTGAGATGCAAGCGGAACAATGAGACAAAAATTCGCAAATTAAAATTTTCTCGAAATATCCGAAATTTTTCCTTTCTTTACTATTTTTTATACCTATCTTAATTTACCACATCTAATTTAATTGTAAAGATAGAACTATAATCTTTATAACATCGGAAAGATGAAGTTTTAACGAACATTAATATATTTTTTTTAATAAGAAAATATGTAATTTTAAATGACTTATAGCAATTTAGAAATCACGTTTCAAAAATGAGGGCGAAAAAACTTCAAAAAGTGGAGCGTGTTCAAAGGTTTAAAAAATTTATAAATCCAAAACTATTTCGAATTTTAAAAAATGCTTACTTGGATTTCCAGTTCAAACCTATTTGTACACTCCCTAAAAAAATTGGAATTCTCCTCTTAATAGTGTTTCAGAAACTCGACGGACAAAATTACTTGTAAGCGAAATTTTATCAACGACGACTTTAATATTAAATAACTTATAAACTAATAACAGTATTGAAACAAAAATATATTCTTCTTATTTATCAAACATTTTTTAACAAATTCACTTAATTTCGTAATTTTAGGACTTTAACATTTTGAGATACGATCTGAATAACATTGAAAGAACTGAAAATTCCCCCTAGGGCCGACTTTTTCCCCCTAGGGCTTACTTTTTTTTTAAATAGAGAGATTACAAAAAATGTGACCGCTCTTATTTTTTATATATGTAAATAAAATATTATATTATTGACGTTATATAATTATAGATATATAATTATTGATGTTATGTAATTATAGATGTTATATAATTATTGATGTTATATAATTATGGATATTATATAATTATGGATATTATATAATTATTGATGTTATATACTTATTAATTTTATATAATTATGGATTTCATATCATTATTGATTTCATATCATTATTGATTTCATATCATTATTAATGTTATATAATGTTATTTTGTTTTGATACACATTCAGAGAGTCCTTCTGGTCAACCAGGTGATGCCGTTCAGAGACGTCCAACGGGCAGCATGGGTGGACAGATGGCCCTCACCGGCCAAAGGGGAGCCGCCTTCCAGTCGCACATCTTGCCACCTGGAGAGAACGGTCAGCAGGCCAACGTGGCTGACCTGGCCAGGGCCATGGGCCTGAACCGCTTCGCTAACTGGGTGACCAACACCGGACTCCTGGAGAAGATACACGATGGAGGTAATTTGGGAAGCCGTTACGAGTTTACATTTGTCCCTGATTTTTTTTATTTTATACATGTGAGATGGGTTTTAACATATCTCAAATGAACTTAAGGGAGTGTAAAGATCATGAATTGGCCTGTGTTTATTTCTACGTGCTTATAGCGGACCAGGACCTGCTTTAGAAGCCGCGGGGCCTGGTGCAAACTTAGTGTAGCTGGGACCCTTTTTTTTATTCTTCACACAAACATATAAATTAGTTTAAATGAAACTTTTAAATTATGAAACTTATGAATAAATTATCAGATATTTGGAAAGCCAATCTTTTTTTTCTAACAATTACAAATATTTAATGCTGCTACATTTAATTTGAATTAAATATTTATTAGAGAATTCGGCACATAAAAAGTCCGTATTATTTTTATATTTTATAATATTTTTATCAATAAGCCTAATTTTCTATCTAACGTGACCAAATTATGTTAGTCATGCTATTTGTCATGGAGTGGGTGCCCCTAAGAGCTTAACATGATATTTCTATCCTGATATCTCGTGTAGCTGATTTTTTTAAAGACTTTTCTCGTCAAAAGTGAAAAATAAGAATTTCATATTATCTGTAACTTTTTCATTTTAAGTTCATTCATTCATTTCATTTTGAGTTTCATTCACCCCGCGCTGTGGCAGACGACGCTCAGTGTACCACGTGATATGAATTCTCGAATCACCGAGAAGCTCCAGCGCGTTTTCCCATTCGTGTGAAACTGACTTTAATCTCACCCATTCAATTGTTTACATTATATCTAAAGATCATCTTCGTCAATAACCTATTGTACACCTCTAGTGGGACGTTAATTTAACCAACTAAAGATCAATTTCATTGGTCGCGGACAACTATCGCCATCTTGTGAGTAGAGACTCATGTTTTGGTGGTGACATCTGGTGAAAACTATAAGAAACAACAGCTCACCCTATTGAGGACGCTAGCAGGAACAATAAAAGTTTCGTATATCATATCCATTTTTACGAAGGAATATTGAAATTTTAATAATGGAAAACCTTTGAAATTACAATTTTACATAAATAATAGGTTGAAAAGAAATTTTTGTAAAAGAACAGAATTCCTCTTTTCAGCAAAACGAACGTAAAAAATAACACACTCAACGTTTGAGCTGCTGGTAGGTGATTCTTGAAATGTTTTGTGTGTAAAGAGTTAATTAAACATTTTTAGTAAAATTAATGTATAAATATAAGCTTACAAAAACAATTTGTATGCTGTGGATTTTAGTATTATATGGTGTTCAGTATCGGGCACTTGTAACAGTTAAAAGCGATTTTTAATTCACACTATCAGCGGTAAGCATAAATAATTATTTAAATATAAAGGTTCCATGAGAAAACAATAGGAGACCAGATTTTAATGACATTTTCTTATTTTAACGAAAGGGTTGAACATTTATTATGTCTATGATAGTCCATAAAAAGTCAAAATATTTTAATCCTATGTGTTTATAAGACATGAAACTTCGTTTTTCATTTCTCCACAATCCTTCTATACAAACCATTGATTACAACCTTTAGATGACCATGGACCACTGAATTGAATTTGAGGACCACCCCACTGAAAAACTCCGGTTTAAAAAGCATCTATATTGTAAATAAATTTAAAATAAATATAATTAAGAAAAATTTCGCAAATAAAATTTTATTATTCATTTTAAATAAATTTTAAAATTATTAAACATGTATATCTGTCACATTTGAAATAATTAATGTAATGTTTCGTTTAGCATCTTATAAATCAACTTCGATATTCTTAGGTACAAAAGTACATTTGACACACAAGTAAAGACATAGTAAACTTTTTCAATCCAAAATATATAGCAGCAAAAACAAACTTGTCAGTCTGATTACAAATAGCAGAAAACTGAATTAGTGTTTGGTAGATGCTTGCATTTCTATGGAGCTTTGGATTTTTAATTTTTAAGATGAAAGCCATATATGTGGAAATATTTCTTTTTAATTGCACACAAATACGCGTAGACGTTTTCTTTTTTTTTTATTCATAAAATTCCATGCTTGTCTAATTTTATATTTTTTGGCATGTTTGGTTTTACCTGCATGCTTCTCATATCCTCATATTTTAGCGGCCTCATGTAAACAAATACTTTTTTAACCAATTTTACAACATGGGTTATATATTTTAACTTTGGAATTATCTAACTTTTTAAACTAAAAAAATCCTTCAGAAGCAAGGGTCCTTTAAAAAGGGGCCCCATTGCTCTCAAATAGACCCTGGAACATCAAGTCTAACTTTTACAAGCACTCAAATCCTGGCCCCTGAATGGCATTAAAATGAAACACTTTAGAAACATTATAACAAAATATATTAATAAGTAATGAGTATTCCTAATATTCTGTATGTTTTGATTTTTTCCCACAATTCGAACAAATTTAACACAAGTTGCAAGGTTTTTTATTAGAGTTTCTAATGCAATTTGTTTAAAGATAAATTTAACAAGCTATGTTGGGGATGTTAAATATTTACACAATATGTATGATTTGGGTTCCCTTAAAAATGTCAAATGTAAGCTTGGGCTTCACATGCCTATTCGGTAATCAGGCCCTGCTAAACGGTACAAAATCATTCGTCTTCATCAAATGAGTGCGTTTTCACATAATAAAATAAAACCCAAGCTATATAATATCTATAAAGTTACAAAAATTAATAAATGTTTCTTAAATTAATTAATTTACTTATAATATGTAATTTAATTAAATATATCAACCTAGAAAAATGTCCAATGTTGACAACAACTTTCCAATAATATTTTCCCCTTTTCACTAAAAATTCGTCCGGCTCTTATAGTATTTCTGGGTTATGAGCCACTTTCTTTGTTCTTAACCTTTACTCTTTATATAAAAATCCAATAATCTTAATCTCACAGGTGTGTACACCGTGTTCGCCCCTACCGACGACGCAGTCAACTCCCTCCCCCAGGACATGATGAACTCGATAGACTCGAACCCGGAGCAGACCAAATCCCTGCTGCAGTACCACATCGTGCCCCAGAGACTCAACCTCAACTCTCTGAAAAACGAGGAGACCCACTCCACTCTGCTGCAGGGGAAGTCCATACGGTTCAACGTCTACCAGACCCCACAGGCCAGCTGCCAACAGGTGGGGGGTTTTGCTTAGGTTTGATTAATTAACGTCGCATAAAAAATATTTTTGGTGATATACAAATTGGTTCTATATGTAGAAAATAAAATATCAAATGTATTTAACATTTCTATAGCGGTTTGAGAAGAAAAAACCCGACAAAATCATTTAAAAAAATTAGTTGTGGTGCAGTGTTACTTCAACCTAGTCCATAAGGTGAAACCGATTTGATCCTTCCAAAAGTATGTGTTAACACGAAGGAATGTGTAAACACTCAGCATGTTCGAAAAGTTTGACTTTCTTCCACTCCATTGGTTCTCAACCTTTTCTCTCTTCCGTACCCCTTAATAAAAATTTTCGTTAATGAGTTCACCCCTTTCTCTCATAACCCTTCTCACCCATTCCCCTATGCAAACGAAAGTTTTGTTCTTGTTAAGCAGTAATGTTCTTAAGATAGCAAATTAATCAAACTATTCAAATTGGGGACTTTTTTTATAGATATTTATTTTCGATTTTACTTGTACTGCATGTGTTATTTTTATTTCAGTTATTTTCCGCCATAACAAATCATATTTTTGCTTACCACCCACCGGACCGCTACGTATCCCCAAGGGTACACGTGTCACAGGTTGAGAACAGCTGTTCTACACGATGGTACGTCATTTACCCTAATAAGGTGATTCCAAGTAGAGTTATAAGGATTAGACAAGTGCCGTGTACTAAAAAACGACACCTTCCAAATCCTTATGTTATTAAGATTAGACAGGTGTCGTATACTACAAAACGATACATGCCGAATCCTTATATAAGGATTTGGCAGGCCGAATCCTTATATAAGGATTTGGCAGGTGTCATTTTTTAGTACACGACACCTGTCTAGTCCACGTAGAATCACCCTATTAGGGTAAATGACATACCATCGTGTAGAACAGCGGTTCTCAACCTGTGGTAGTTTTTTCAACCGTTTTTTAATATACGACTCCGAGTACCCCTTACCGGTTTTAGATACGTATTCACGACAAAAAACCGAAAATTATAATAGTAACTTTCATTATTTGAAAAGCAATTTATGATTTTAATTAGCAATTTTTAATTATCAAATTTAATAGCAATTTATCTTTCATTTGAAATAAACGCATCTTTATATCTCTTATCGATCGAACAAATCCTCTTGGGATAGAACACGCACTATTCTCTATTTTCCTCCATCGTGATTGGTGGGTCATATATTTGGAGAAACGTGCTCTTCTGTCGTATTAATCGTATGTTATGGGAGCGGTCTCGTGGGGTCACACCACCGAAATGATCCCGCAGCATCCAGAGTGTCCCCCGTGTAATGAAGAAATATGCGTCTCTTTCCTTATCAGCATTTATTTCTTCCGGTAAATGGAAGAGATGTGTTTGCTGTGAGAGATTTTCAAATTTTATCCGATATTATTTATTTTTTTATCTCATACTTCTTATATATGTGTAAGTAGGACTGATAAAATTATTCGTTAAATTAACTCTTTTAGAATCATCATAGAATATTTTAAGCTATTTATTGAGTACTGAGTGCCTAGCAGTAAAAATAACAAAAACGCGTTGTTTGTATACTGTTAGAACATTAAAGTAGATGCTAAAGCCCATTCTACACGGGCGCGATCCTTCAAAGATGCCTCTGTGATTGGAGCATACCCTGTTAAAAATAGGTATTAAAAATAACTAAAATGTACTCATTTTTGAGTACATTTGATACTTACCATAGCTCCGAATACATAAGTTTCAATTTTGAAACAGACATGTGCTCAAAAGTGAGTACAATAAGTAAAAACGAATAAAAAGAGCAGATGCTTTCCTACATAGACTGCCTTCATAAATCACTTTCAATAAATTTCAACCATTACAACCAGGAATTACGAGGCCTTATCCGTTGTACTAACAGACTCCGTTGTACTACTACCTTACTCCGTTGTACTACCAGAGCCGTGACCAGAGCGACGTAAAGAAGTTATAAACAGAAGTAATGTTAAAAAGGCGTGGCAAAAGAATGGGAAGTAAGATAACTGAATCGTAATAATTCAGTTACCATTTAAGCAATAGATATAAAAAAAAATGTGGAAAACCATCTTCTGAACAAATATTTTAAGTTTGCCAGATCGCTTTGTTAAGATGGCTTGAACAGAAGCAGCTGATATTAGCTAGATTAAACCATGCTGCTCATTTTTACGAAAGTACGATTACTTAAATTTAAGTACGTCATCGCTCATTTACAATGCAATTGTACTCAATGAAAAACGAGAACGTGCATATACTCATTTTTAAGCGCATTTTTTACAGTGTACGAACTTGTATCCACCAATAGCAAAGCCATCTGAAGAAGCTAGATCGCGTTTATCACGCCCTTGTAGAATTGGCCTAACACAAAGGTAAAGAAGATAACTTGTCAACCTATTGAAGTAGAACCCACACCACTTGGGGCAAAATTATAGACCTATATACCTAGTATTTGAAAATTATATTATTACATTTTTAGTTTCTTGAGATTCACACCATTTGGCAACCAAACAGTGCCCACTGTATAGAATTCCGTACGGCACGTGCTTTTCACGTCACAAGCTAAATGTCGGTTTGTGTTTCTGAGTGTATCGTGACCAACAGGAGTTAGGAATTCGCCTTCCTCCGCCTCTTTCGGCCTTCAGTTTGTGACGTAAAAAGCATGTGGTATACGCTTTCTATACAGTGGGCGCTGAGCCAATCTAACCTTTTGTTACATTTTGTTCAGCATTTTGAATGGAATTTTAAAATGTCTCGCTTCTTATTGGTCCAGGTGGTGACGGCATCCGGCACCCCTATCGGAGAATCCCTGGCCACCATGGGCTCCGTCCAGATGATCCCCGTGACACAGGTGCTGTACCAGCCCACGGGCAGCCTGCAGAACATCATCGACGCCTCCCCTATCCTGCAGAAACTGTCGCAGGCCGTCAGGGCGGCGAGGCTCACGTGGGTCGTCACAGGTGAGTGAACGAATTGTCTATAATAAATTATCTTTATCTGTGGCGCGCAAAACACTACCTTCCACAGCTCGGAGATGTCTGAAAAACTATTTATATGGTACTATTCAACCTCAAATTGTGACTTAAAATTTACAATTCCATTTAGTTTTCCGTTTATAACCGTTTTAGAAGCTAGTTTTTTTTTAACGCCCACTTAAAAAGAAATAATAGCTACATTGACCCAGTTCTTTTGGTTCGCTGTTCTTTAAAATAAACGAGAACAATATGATCTTACGTTTAAAAAAATCAATCTATTTTTAAAATTATTCTCTTGGTCTGGTTTGATTAAAAACGTCGCACTAGAGCTGCACAGTGGACTATTGGCGACGGTTCGGGACTGATCACGAAGGAAAGACCCGGGAACGATTCCTCGTATTTTTGAACCATGAACCAGATGACGAGGACAACACCTGAGCTGGTACCCAACGCCTTCGATAGACGTCGGGACTTTGGACCTCAATCAGATGTATCGTGCACCAGTCCCGTATACACGCCGTTAATTTTTGTGGATGTTCTGGACGACATTCTAGTATTTTGGTAGCGAAGTTGGCAACCCTCCGATCGCAATATCACTACTTTTTTACTATTCTTAGTCTAGTCCGTCGCACAGGTTCGAACCGGGATTCCTCGGATTTTCAGCTGACACCTTTATCCACTCGGCCACGGAGGCCCTTTATTCTCTCGGAAATCCTGAACATATTATGATTTTTTACCTCTATGAACATAAAAAATTCTGGGGAAAAAAACAGAAATAGGAATAACTGTTCCGTAGAAAGAACGCAAATGCCAAAGTTGTTCTTGAATTGCAAAGAGTTAATAAACCTTTTTTTATTATTTAGGAACCGGTCCCTTGACTTTCTTCGCTCCCAGTGACACGGCTTTCAATACCCTGTCTCCTGAACAACAGAAGACTCTAATAGACGACAAACAAGCCTTCACAGGTAAACACATCATCTATATACTTCAAAATATATGAATTTCCAACCAAACATCATTTTAACTTTCATTTTTTTTATATGAACTAAAACTGCTTTTATCTGCATGGAAATCAAAAATGTTAATATTTAATATTTTGTATATTTGCGTTTGATATGCTTTAGATATCAATGAGCAATATTTCTTGCCAAACAATTTAAACTTCAGAATATCTTCTTCTCAATCGTATGCAAATGGCGCTCTAAGTTGTTTGGGTGGCGAAGATATAGCATTTCAGAGTTGTTATATTATTTTATAATCACTCTGTATATTATTATTTTTTATCCTTCTAATTCTGAATGGTTTTGAGTGTTTATTACGGTTTTGAGTGTTTATTAAAAAACTCGAATTTTTTAGTTTAAAGTCCAGTTTCTCTCAGGAAACAAATTGTAACGTTACAATATTTTTTTATATAAAAGTGTTCACTTTTTCATTGTGAACACAATTATGTTTTTTAATTCAATTAGGCGGTTTATAAATATTTTTAATAAATATTTGTTCTCTTAGAATCTTTTTATATTCAAAGGTGGAGGAAATGGGTAATTTTTTAGGTATAAAATTTTTCGTGTTAAAAGACATTATTAAAAAAAATTTAATCACATTACTAACTTGATTAAAATAGAATAAATAACAATCTTCAACTTTTAAAACCTCAGTATATTTTATTATTAACGGTCTGTTTTTTTAACAGTCTAATCTAAAACCAATTATACTACGGGACAACCTAAGTTGAACCTGAAGGGGAAGCTATGATATATATATATATATATATATATATATATATATATATATATATATATATATATATATATATATATATATATATATAATTATTTTTGACTTTTCGAATAAAAATTTAAATTTTTATTATTTAAATTTATATAAGAACACAATATTTCACACCCATATTAAATCTTTCTTTATATTTATTTTTTAATTAAAACTTTTTCCATTTTTTTTTAATTTAAACACTAAGGTGTTTTTTTTTAAATATTTATATATTTTTACCAACATTTTTTTAAAAATCCCCTGAACTATAATTCATAAGAATTGGCATTAAATTTTTTTATACTTCTTGTATTTGATTTTTATATAAATATTTATTTATAATAACACAAAAAAATTCCTTAAAACTTAAATACTTAAATTTTCAACAGAGTTAATGCGTGTGCCAATTTATAATATATACATATTTTATATTATGCTTAAAAAAGTACATAATTTTCCATCAGTAATAAAAAACATTAGCTTTTCGAAAAACTTAATATCTTAAAAAACAAACTTGTCAATCCGACATAAATTCTCAAGTAACTCGTTAAAAACATAGATACAGGTATACAATTTTGCATGTATTTTTAGAAAATTCAAATCTATATAATTTTAGCAAATAAAAAAAACGATTTTATCCCTTTAAATTTTCAAAAATTAAGACGGAACTTGATCCCGCTCATCCCTCTTAATCGCCGTATTGAGTAAGTTTATATTTTTGCAATAACCTTTTTGTCTTTTAGAATTGCTGAAGAGACATTTGGTGCGAGGTACGTACTTCTCCAGTGGGATTCAGCAAGACTTGCAGAAGAACAACGAAAACAACGAACCAATGAGGATCTCTTTACAAGAGGGTGAGCTATTTTAATACTATTGGGGCTTTCCAAACACTTTTTTAACACTGAGCGTTTAAGAAAATGTCAAAATTGTAAAGTTGTTTATCTCTGCAAAATAATTTACTTTATATTTTCAATAAATGTATATTATATGCATTATTTTTTCCTTCTTTTCCTTTTCATTACTTTAATAGATATAGCATCCCAATGCTTTATATTTTAACATCCCAATGCTTTATATTTCAAAAATACATCAACATCGAATATTTTTATGAATTTATAAGTTTAAGGACATTGCTATAGAAAAACCGGAAATTCACGGACGACTTAAGTCGTTCAGATCTGTCAGTGTTAAACCCTACAAATGCATAATTTTAAATACAAGAAAAAGATTCATCTATAAAATAAGGTTTAAATTTATATTACATTTTTCACATGTTCCTCTGGAAATTATTTTTATATGTACTTAAAAATTTCAAAATATTCCCTACGATTAATGTCTTATAATCAGGTTATCACGCTCCATATATTTGAACCAATATTTCCATATATTTGGAAAAAAATATATTTTAACCAAACCAATTAAATGAAATATGCAAAAGAAACGTTTTTATAAACCTACATAAAAAAAAACAACTTTTCTTCCAAATTCCTTCATTTTAAATATTTCACGATTATATTTTCTATTTATGTTTTCTGCGATTATGTTTTCTGCAGGCAATAGTACATTACCGAATAGGCCTATGAAGATCAGGTTTACACTTTTGAGGGGCCCCTAAATCACACATTTTATATAAAATATTTAACACCCCTGACATAGTTTTCTAGTAAATTTACCTTTAAAAAACTGCATTACAAACTTCAGTAAACAAAATTGTCACTTGTTTTGTTAAATTTGTTCGGATAATTTGATAAAAATAAAAACATGCAGCGTATTAGGAATAAACATTACTTATTAATATGTTTTAATATATTACTTTAATATGTTTCATTTTAATGCTAATAAGTTGTAAATATATTAGTGCATGCGAAAATTTGATTTGATAATCCAGGGTCTATTTGAGAACAATGAGGGCCCCCATTTAAAGGCGGGCTTCCCTTGCTTCAATGTCTTAATAAGGGCACTGCCCACACATACTTTCCATAATCCGCGATGACGGAAAATAAAAACCCAACTTATTGTATAATTTTGAAAATTTTTGCTGTTTTTGCGTGCTTTTGTTGTGTAGTGCGACGTTATTAACACGTTCGCTGCCACTGACGCGCTGGCGCGTGATACATTCTTTAAAATAACACGTAAAAGGCAATAGTCAACTTGCATCCTTTTAGACATCGGCAGTGAAAGTGTTAATGTTACTTTGTATGATTTTTGTTGAAATCTTATCTGACCTGTTTTGTCATTGTTGTGTTCAACCCTTCGATTTTTTTAATATCCGCCGTCTTCGGGCACTCACTTCGATGGAAAGGTAAATTCTTTCCAACAAACACTTGGTCTCCACACAGGATCCATTATCCCTATGTATATTTATTTGATAAATCAGAATTAATAGGCCTTGTTTTGTAGCTTGTTCTTTTTTTATTTTCTAAATAAAAAATTGTCTATTTAACGTCTTTAATTTCCTATTTTCCAGGCGTGTTGACCGTGAACTCCGTCCCCGTCACGTACTCCGACATCACGGCCACCAACGGTGTGCTCCACGTGATAGACCAGTTCCTCTGAGCACCGATCCAAGGGTTGAAGTATCAAGAAACAAACATCAACTGCGACATCCCGATTTTTTGAGAAAGCAAAAATACAACTTGATATCATAAAAAGCATAATTTATAATTTGCGAATCGAAGCTTCCGATTGATACTTAAAAGAATATCTAATTCGCTATTCAGTAACAGAAAATCCGACGACAATAACTTTTAAAAGTAATTCGATGAAAAGATATATATTGAACTGTCAACTTTAAAACCAGTGTTGGGATTTATGGTTCGAGATACCGTTGTTAGGGTCACATATTTATTTTACTTATTGCTTCGATGCTTACTTACGTGAGATACTTCTAATTGTGGAAATTAAGGTTGCCGATTTTATCGTGGAAGAACAACTAAATCGTTTCTGATGTGGTTTAATGATTTTCTTTAAAAGATTCGCCAAGCCGTCAAAAAAAGTAACTCTTTACCATCACCTTAATTTTTTTTGTGATTTACAGACAAAATTCACATTTTTCATTAAAATAAGTCATTTTTTTTTTAATATACCATAAAACACATCTTACTGTTTATTTTCTTATTTATCTCATAAAACACTGAAGAACAGCACGCGATAAATTAAACCATATTTAAGCATGTAAATGTAGCAAAAAATACTTTCCAGTGCTTGGAACGATACGAAAATCGCTCTATTTTATTTCCCTTCATTAAAAAGTTATTTATTTATTTTTTGCAAAATTGACTAAAATATACCAATACATTGCATATAGGAGTATTTTTTCACTACTAAAGGCCTCTGCCAACCAAATACGTGGCAATAGCAAACTTACCCCGGGGGTTACATAGTAATCTTCTGGGTGTAAGTTTGATGTTGCCATTCCACGTAGAGTAATACAGAGTTTTTTTTATTACCGCGTAAGAGAATTATATTTGTCACTATAATTATTTTTTTATTGTATGTTTGGAAAATCGAAGTGTTGTAGCGCGTTTGTTTGATACTTTTCCCTTCCATTTGAAGTCAAAGAGAACCGCCTCATGCCAAATGTTACCTTTTTATTATCGTCTGGAAAAACTGCCATTCCACTTGAATTGTTTTGCACATATTTTGTTGAATTAAAGTTACAAAAAAAATCGTTGTTGTTTCATTTATTGTTTCATTGAGTACAACATAGCTAAAAATCAGTTACCGTCAACTGGGCTTACTTTCCTCCTTTATTTTTCATTTCGCAAATTAAGTAAAAGTGTTTGAGTTGTTAGTGGAACTAAAATTATGTTCTGGGTATCAATATATTTCTATGATAACTGAAGATTCCGATAATCTGTAATTTTTAAAATGTATACTTCTTTAGTATTACTATTTATATTTTTTTTCTTCTGTGGAGTAAAGTAGGAAGGGGGTGTAGGATATTTTACACCAATGTCAGAAATTTACTTTTGTCAATACTAAAGCTTGGATGGAGTGAATAAAATCTTTTGGAAATTATTATTAAGCACCATTCAAAAATTATATTCTATTTTTATTGTCCAAAAAGTTAATTTCCACTACCAAAAGAGACCATTTTAAAACCAAGAAACTTTAAATGCTTCCATAAGTTCCATAAGTTCACTTATTCTGAAGAAAATTCACTTATTCTGAATTCGCAAAGATAGTTGACGAATTCAGATTGATTTGATCGTCCAATTTTTGCTCGTATTGTGGGGTAATAAAAACGAGGGGAAAATAAAAATACATAAGATATAAATTAATAGAAAACTCAAAATATATATTTTTTTAAATAATAACATTTTAATACAAATTCTTCTCTTATGGAAAAACTTGGCGCAACGCAACAAATTATTAATGCATATAACTTACATTTCTTTGCTTGACTAGTAAATTAGAAAACATTAAGGTTTATTTAACTATTCTAAAGGTTTACTTCCCTTCAACAGTTGGGATAAATAACTTTGAATATTTGTCTGTAATGAGGTTCGTGAGAACCTGAATTAGAAGCAAAAGATCAGAAAGACCATTAGAATACTATTAAATTGATTATTACATAGTGTAATTTGCACTTACCTTGTTCAGATAACACGTGATTAACGTAAAATATACAACTTTTTCCACTGAAAGAAAACGCGCGTTAAAACAAAAACACTTTTAGCTTTAACCTTCCTTAACAGAAAGCGAGGGACAAAAACAGGCATACCGTTGAATAGCAGGGTTGCCAAACCCCACAGGAAAAATATGTTATTGACTTCTTTCACTGAATGTCTCCCTTTTTTTTCCCCAAGTGTGAAACTGTTTTTAACAGGTGGGGAAAAGTCCCCCTGCAAAGAGGAAAGTAATCCTCGTTTACGGGTACCTATTTGAGTATGTCTATTCAGAAAAAAATGGGTCGCTTATTTTGAAAAGGGAACGTTATCCTCGTTGAGACTAAGCAGCCGTAGAGAACGCTGCTTGAATATGAAATTCAAGAGTCACTTCTAAATGTGTAATTAAACAATAGAAGTGAACTTGAATTACGTCGCCAAGCAGTATTCGCTAGGGCTGACGATTCCCAGCCAGGAAAATGTTCCCTTTTGAAAATAAGCTGCTCAAATAATATAAGAAGTATTTGGAGAAAAAATCGTTTCAAAACGCCTTTCTTTTATTTATCTCAAAGTACTCATGTTTCAATTTTCAATAAAGACTCACCTATATTTATACTATCAACAATATACATACTCGCCAAGAGGCTAATTAAAACCACGCATCATAGAAATAAAATAAGCTATATAAACAAATAAACTATCTTGAATATCAACCTAAGCATCATTTGTAGTCTTTCCTTTCCTCTGTAGAGGACAATTTTTAAAAAAATATTTACAAAATATCAAATAAAACCACAAACTTATTTTCGAACATACACAAAGATGTGTCAAAAAATTGGTAAGTTAGATAAATTGTATAATAACTCGGAGCATATGCGTACCGCAAACGCCTAATGTAACTTTTTTTTACTTTGAATTATTATATTTTTGATATATTTCTAATAAATCAAAAATCAAGGGAGAAGATACTGATTATCTTATTGATAACTTTACAAAATTATACATCCAGAATTTTGTTTATGGAGTTATATTGTTGCAACTTGAAATTTAAATTGTAAAATTTTTTGCTTTCCTTTTTTTAAAAATATAATTACGCATTGTTGGCTCAATTTTTTTCAAAATTAATATGGGAACATAAACAGAAAAAATGGCACCACAATCTACAACTCTTCCTCTTCATACATCTAAGCTTCATTTTTAGCCTTTCTTTTTCTCCCTAGATGGCAACACGTCGAACTACAAATAAAATTACTTTTTCTGTATTCATGAAGAATCATTGTGCTAAAAGAAGCGACGATGTTTATGGTGAATAAGTTGAACATAGTAAGCTATAACGATCTTATGATCGGTTTGGTTCGATTAAACAACGTCGCACAAGAGCTGCACAGTGGACTATTGGCGACGATTCGGGGTATATCTCGAAGGAAAGACCCGGGAACGATCTTATGATCGGTGGAATATATCACGTGACCTCTCGATTCCAACAGACAGTGTTGAAATCGAGATGTCACGTGATATATTCTTTAAGAATTCTTCGTTGAAGCGTTTCTTTGAGGGAGACGAAGCCCCAGTGGGTAAAGACGTTTAGCTATTAATCAGAGGATTGCTGGTTCGAACCCGTGCGATGGACTTAATAAAGAAAAGTAAATAAGTAGTAATCTGGCGATCGGAGAGTTGCCAGCTTTTCTACAAAAATATTAGAAAATCGCCCAAAACATCCGACATATTATACTGGCGTGTATACGGAACTGGTGCAGTATTCGTTACATATTTTGGGCACTAAAATCGAAAAGATTAGACTTTTAAGAAATAGATAAAAGAATGTGAAATATTTTGAAAATCAAAAAACAAGTGAGTTGAGGAATATATTTTATTATAAGTTTAAATTGATTGTTCAGTCTTGGAAATTTTATAGATATTTTTAAGTTTAAATTTTTTTAAAAATGCTATGCAACTTTGGATATATTTGTTTAAATAAATGCAATATAAAACAAAATGCGGTATAAACAGAAACTTTCAAAGATCTGTTATTATTTTTAGTGCTGCCATCTAGCGACAAAGTATTAGACAACAAATAACCTAATAAGGGAGTCTTTGTGACAAAAGTGGACATAACTGTACGACCCCCGATTTTCATGGCACTTGGTAACATCATAATATCATCGCATAAGAAGGTTTAAAAAACCAGGCAGTTATTAGAATATAATTTTTTACTATAAAATACTTTCCCGATGTATTTTTGAATCGAAGTAAAATTGCATCTTTCTCTCAAACTTATCTCAGTATCGGGCCCATCGATCTTAATAAAACTTGACAAATTTAAAATACAGTTAATAAGAAATCTAATTTTATTATGTGTTAATATTTTAAAAAGTAACTGAGTTATTAAAACTTTTTTCTCTTAAGGGGAGATAGTAGTTTGACTTTAAAAAAAACGATTTTTTAAAATTATTTTTAAAAAAATATATGATTTATTAGGATTTATTTAAGCCAAACCGCATTAAAATTGGACAAAAATTAAACACACAGCGATGAAACACATTTGTAAAGAAATATGGGTAATTATATACAATTCTATCTTTAAACCCCTTTTTCTCAGTTTCACATTTTTATGTCGATCCGCATGATTACAAAAAAACTTTTCTTTCAATTCACTTTAAATTTATTATACATGTTCAACTATCAAATATGCATGCACTAAACCTAAAAAAAGGTTTTTTAACACAATATTTTTCAATAAAAAATATTTTTATATCATTAAAAAACAAATTTTCAAAAATTATAATTTTGATTTTTTTTAAATATACTTTTCATTAAATATTTAATTTTTTTTTTGGTTTGGAGTATAAAAGCATTATATAGCTTCACTTTTTTAAAATAAATTTGTTTCTAGTGTGTTTAATTAATAAGTAATCTTGCGGACGGTGAACTCTATTTTAAATTTTTTTAGCAATGCCTTGTATTTCAAAATATTTTTTTTAAAAACAACCAAGCAATAGATTTAATTTATAATAATATTTTAATAAAGCCAACATTCAATAGTTTAAGTTCCAAAAATTTTAATTATAAATATACAAAACCTATTATTTTATTCATGTTCGAAATAATTGTCAAATACCAGCCAATTTCACCTTTGAAAACTACTATCTCCCCTTAACTCCCGCTATTGACGTGAATACATCTTTAAAATCGGTCCGGAGCATAACAGTGGTCATAGGCAGATTCTTACGCGGCACGAAAAGTGTTCATTTCTCAAAGCATAACAACTTTAAGTAGGAATAAGATGTATATAAAGTAACAAAATAATTTTATTAATGATTTTAATTTAATTTTATAAGTAGTTTTTTTTTTATTATCATATAATCATACATGCCATGTTACAAAATGTCTATAGTTTCTTGGAATCTTAAGGTGCAATGGTATTCTTGAATATATGAAAATAACAATAAAATATTTCACTCGTCTTTTTATACCCTCAAACGGCTCTAAGAAAAATAAAAATGTAAGGAAAAAAACAGATTTCCAATAAAAAAAAGTAAAACAATGCTATTTTACTTATCACAAATAATATATATTTTTTCAATGAACATAAAAATATTAGGGTATATTTACACTCTACAAATCTATTAAGAAATTAAATTTTAATCCATCATAAAATAGTTGTAGTATTCTATTTTCATTTGAATTATCATCCTTCCAAATATTTTTTTCCGCGAGTTGACTCTTTCGCGCGTACGTGTGTGCGTGCGTGCATGCGTGTATGTATGCGTGCGTGCGTGTGTGCGTGCGTGCGTGTATGTGTGCGTGCGTGTATGTGTGTGTGTTTGTACGTGAGTGTATGTGCGTGTGCGTTCGTGCGTGTGCGTTCGTGCGTGTGCGTTCGTCCGTGTGTGTATGTGTGTGCGTGCGTGTGCGTGCGTGTATGTGTCGGAGGGGGAAACACCTCGCTTCTCGGGGGCAGTACGTTGAACGTCGAGGTTCATTGGACGACTAGGGCCGGTTGAGTGTTCTTGTACCATAAATTTGGTAAGAAGCATATTTTACTAAGTTTTTATCGTCATACATGTATGTGCATTAAAAGCAAATTTTTGTCGTTTCCAATGTGCATTAAAAACGAAAAAAACCTTAAATAACGGATAACCTTCCATTTTAAATAGGGGTGAAGGGAAGGTTCCAATTTCCCCAAGTGTTCTATAGCTATATCCGCCACTGCACATAAATACTGTTTATCAATAAAATAAACTTACCAGAAGCATTAGGTATGAGCAATAGACAATAGCAACCACATATCGATAACAAATTATTTTTTTTATCAACTGTTGTTTAACATCGTTGATTGGAAAACAATTTCCTTTAATTGTATTGTAATCTTGTCTTAATTACATTTTTAACCTGCATTCGAACCTCAATTTGCATAACGGTAACAACACACTCGACGCTCATAAGGAAGTGACCGATGAAATGATGGCAGGGTTAATGGAATGTCGAGTGTTGATAATGCATCGAGAGTAGAGCACGATGTGAACTACTGAATACGAACGAAGCTTAATAACTTTTAGCATCATTTATTGTGAGTTTTATTGTTGAATTGGAACAGTCTCTAACACTGAACTCGAACTGTAACTTCTGGAAGGCTCAAAGCTTGTTTTCTCTATGGGCGCGTTGACGCCAATGTGGAAGCAACCATACTGTGCCCCAACATTTTTTTTAAAGGGATTTCGTGGTGTTTTTTAATACTATAGCATTGTAGAAATATTAAATGTAAATATTATATTTTCTTCTGATAAAGTTAATTTTTTTATATTGCCAAACAGATAGTTTTTGCTCTTGCATTTCAACGACTTTGACTAGCAAATGACTTTCTATTTTAATAGCAGACTGCATTTAAAATGGGTTTAAAAAGAAAATAGAAAAAAACTCAACCAAAAGCAATACATGTATGCTTATTTTAACATGAAATATATGCGAAATATTGCGTTAGCGATGAAAGTGGGGCACAGCATGGCTGCTTCCACATTGACTTCAAGTCAACAAAATGTCTTTCACAATCCAAGAGTTACAGTTAGAGATCAGTAATCTCTAGCAGGGGCGGCCCAAGAAATTTTTGGACCACAAATAAAAATGAAACTTTTGTTGAAAGTGAGATATTAATATAACCTTATGTTAGCTACAGGAATGTACTTTTAATTCGTGAAATGGAAAAAACAATAATAGTCCATTAAAATAAAATAAAAACTTTAAAAAATCAAATTAATGTATTTGTTTTTTATTTTCTACGAAATTACTCCGACCTTCGTCGTTTTTCCCCAGGTCTTTTCCCCAGTTATCCGCGGTTCCACAGGTGTTTAATTTTTATCCCATTGTCTCGATATCCCAGTTTATTTCATTTCTTTTCTTTTATTTTTTCAAAGGCATATTAATTGTTTCGTTGTTCAGACATATCTGGGTATATCTCCGAATGTAAACTTTTCAGTTAGTTTTCCCCTTGAAGCATATGTGTCAGAAATAGTTATTTCACCATAGCATTTTCTGATCGGAAACTTTCAATTGTTTAAAACAAAAAATATATATTAATTTATTTTTAAATATTCCATTGTTGTCCAGATCTTATGATTTTATAACATTGTAATTTTATAATAATGTGGGTACTCTTTTCTTAATAGCCATTTTAAAAAAATAGCTTTTAAAACCGTTATAAAAGGAAAAGTAAACGAAATTTTAATATTTAAACTGAAAATTTATTAGAAATTGCTGAAGAACAATTAGAATCTATATATCCAAATTTCAGACAATTCCGAGCTGTAGAAGATAATATTTTGCGAGCTACACATGCACAAACATATACACACAGGTTCAGACTCATATTAAACCAACTGAAAAGAGCGCCAACCAAAACCGCCAAAGCTCGCCAAAAGAGACTGGTTATCAATTCGACTGTTATGTATTTTTTAAAAACAAATTTTAATTCTCCCAAGATTTCTGTTCTAATTCAAATATTTGGAAAATTCTATTTGTTGTTGTTAGATAGGGGATGTTTTACTTGGGTACATTTTGAAAAAAATATCCAGTTATCCAGCATTTAAGTATCTGGAATTTTCAATTAACCGGACCATTTGGAAAAAAAAAGAGTTACCCATTTTTAAAAAAAAAAAAAATTATTAAATAGAGAAAAATCCACTTTGGCAAAAAAATCAACAACAAATTCGGTTATCCGGTTTTTATATATCCGAAAATGTCGATTAACAGGACTTCTTTTAACAATTTCTCAGATTTAAAAATATTTTCATTGTTGAATAAAGATTATATAACAATGACATTTCGTTTAACCAGCATTTATTAGCATGGATAGGGATTGATTAACAATATACATTTTTGATACATTTTAATTTTGTTTACCTGACATTTATTAAACCGCATCGACATTTATTAAACCGGATCCAGGTCGTGGGAAAATATCAACAGCAACTTGAATTTCTTCGTGAAAGGAGAAGACGAAGCCCCCTGCTAAATTAAAAACTAAAAAAATGACCGCTTCGACATTTATTAAACCGGATCCAGGTCGTGGGAAAATATCAGCAGCAACTTGAATTTCTTCGTGAAAGGAGAAGACGAAGCCCACTGCTAAATTAAAAACTAAAAAAAGGACAATCAAAATAGTCTTTTTAAAAAAAAAAGAAATCCGAGTTTACGAAGAATGCTTTAAAAAGTAAAAAATAATTTTTAATTTTACGAACAAGTTGAAAAAAAAATTATTTAATATTAATTTATATTTATTACAACTTCTTGAAGTTGGTATCAATTTACAAAAAACATACCTAAAATTTGGGGCCCATTTAAAAACGTTGAAATAAGTATAAATTCGGTATTAAATATTTCAATTACTTCAAATTGTTCGTTAAATTAAAAATTATTTTTTTACTTTATAGCGCATTTTTTAAAGTCGGTTTTCCTTTTTTTTTAATTATTATAGATTATACTTAACTTTAAATAATTAATTATATTAAAATCAAATATTATTTCATTGGCAACAACCAAACAAAATAAAATAAAAATATCGAGCAATTGAAGCCCAAGGCCTTTGAAGTTTTATGTAGTTACTCAATAAAATTGTTATGTTCTTGTATCCAACCCCTCATGACCTGTGGATTTCTAGATTGTGGTTTCCACAGCTTGCGAAAACAGAAAGTATTACGAGTTACAACATAATAAATAAAACTAAAAGAGGAAAAGGCATTCATTTTAAAGAACTTTCCTTATGCGGTTGATTCATATCTATATCTAAAAAATCAAATAGCTTATTGAAGAACTTTTATTGAGGTCTGAAATTAAATTTCAACTTCCTTTTAATACATTAACAAAAAATAACAATTCGAAAATGTAAATTGCGGGGTGTTATATCGGAAAGTTCAAATTGCGGCCCATGGCAACCTTTTGTCTGGGCGATAAACAATAATTTTCTGCTTTGAGAATATGCTAAACCCGGCTCCCTTCGGCCGCAATTGGGCTATTGCCTTTTATATAATATACCTTTTTTATTACTTGAATTGATGAAATTACAAAGTATTGCAAATATAATTTTTTTTAAAGTATAAATTTAATGTATAGTATAAGTATAAAAAGTATAAATATAATCAAACTGTTAAAAGTATAAATATAAACAAACTTTTAAAAGTATAAATATAAACAAACTGTTTAAAGTGTAAATATAAACAAACTGTCAAAGTATAAATATAAATAAACTTTTAAAAGTATAAATATAAACAAACTGTTAAAAATATTTATAAATATAAACAAACTGTTAAAAGTATTTATAAATATAAACAAACTGTTAAAAGTATTTATAAATATAAACAAACTGTTAAAAGTATTTATAAATATAAACAAACTGTTAAAAGTATTTATAAATATAAACAAACTGTTAAAAGTATTTATAAATATAAACAAACTGTTAAAAGTATTTATAAATATAAACAAACTGTTAAAAGCATAAATATTAAGCATAACATAAATACATAATGTATATAAATTAGTATGAATGTATAAACTGTTTAATGTATTAGTATAAAGCATAACATAAATTCATAAAGTATATAAATATGTATGAATACACAAAACAAACTGGTAAAAGTATAAATATTTTCAGATATTTTCTTAAATAAGCAGTTAAATAAAATACTAAGTTGAAAATTTGCAATACTTGTTTCAAAGTACGCTCATTGCGGAAAGTCAAATCCGTATTTATCCACAAGTGCGACAGTCAATTAACCCCATGCAATAATTATCTGCAAGTGCGTCACGGGGTCAATCGACTCGGTACTTTTTCTTTAATTAAATCGTATCCGGCACCATGAAAATTTGATAATATAGGAAAAATCATGTTTTTCCACTCCATAGTTGTAAACCAATTCCACGGCAACAGGACATGAATCGATTCATCTAAAGATTCATTAACATGTTCAGTGCGGTAAGGGGTCAAAAATTTGCAGGGGATGAATTGATACCTTGCTCTATCTGGAGTAGAGTTTGCCCTCCATGAATATATTGTCTAGCTACAGGCCAGTTACTCTATCCTTCAATCCTTTCTATCTCTAAGTGCGCGGAAGCAGGCCCGTCGCACCGGGGGGGAGAGTCGGAAATAATCAGGAAATACTGAAAGTTGCGAATTTAAACTTCTAAAAACCTTGACCTCATGCATAATTGAGAAAATTAATGCCTGAAGAAAATTAATATTATTAACAAATGAAAGCAAGGAAAAATTGGAAATTGACCAACTTGTAAGGTTACATTTAAATTAGACCTCAGAACGGACACTGCAATGGTATATGGCTGCAACAAATCAATGTTTGTGAGAGAACTGTTTAATATTCCGTAAAATATATAAACATAAAAAGATGAAAAATGTCGATAAGTTGGAAGTGAGAATTTTCAGCACTGTTGAGTTGAGAATTTCGAATCGTTAAGTTGGGAAATTTCCTGTTTCAACCACCAAAAAATATTTGTTGTGTAACGGCACTGGTCATATATACGATATATTACTTAGTATACTACTCTTCTACTTTCTTAAAGCTTTATTTAAAAATAACGAAATTGATTACACCAATCCATTTCTCTCACTCCACCTGGAAAAAGAAGACGAAAGAAAGAGAAACCGCATCGCGCTATCAATCCTCTCATCTCGTTCACAAAGCGACACAACAACAAAAACTGTAACAATCAATTGAGCAATGCCCTGGGTTTCCCCCCACTTTCGGGCCCACATGACCCCAAAATGTTCCGACGGGCCCCACACCAGAAGTAGGGCATAGCGGCCGGTTCCAACAACCAACACGTGTTGTCAAATGATCCCTTCAGGGCTAAAAAAGAACTTTCGATTTCATCAACGTTCCATTCACTCTAGAAGACCGGAAGGAATCACTTCCGTATTGGTGACCTTTCCGATACATTTTAGTGAGTTTAGGTGGAAATTTAGGTGACACCCACTTTTCGTTTCATCTTCGAGGTGGGTCGGGTAGGCGCCTTTATATAAGGCCCGTACTGTTCGACAGCGGACGCCATTCCTTTGTTGCACTTTGATCGCCCAAGATTTCACTTTTTCATCATGAAAGTTCTAGTAAGTACAACGGTATTTTTCTTCAGTTTCATTTTAACCCTTTGCACATCCGATGTCGCCTCTCAGGCGTCAACATAACGACCCGTTCTTTTGTTTCCCTGTTCTTTAAAATAAACGAGAACAGCGTAATCTTGTGTTTAGAACATCAATTTTTTTTTCTTCAACTTGTTGTCTTGCAAATAAAAAACAGATTACGATTTTTTTCCCTTTATGAGTATAAAATATCTGTGGAAAAGAACGTAAAGAGGTATAACTGTTCCATAGAAAGAACACAAATAGCAAAGTGTTCTTGGGTTACCCCTTGGAAGCGAGGAACATGTTTGATGTTTACGTTATTTTTATGGAATAGTTCCTGTTATATATTTTTACCCTTTCGCTCCCGGTGGTCTCACACTAAAACCACCTATTTACAAATTTGTAGGATGAGACTCTGGTTTCCATGGTAACCACATGCGTGAATAAGAAGCGTAAAGCACAATCTGTGTCAGCATAGAAATAATTTTAGGTGAATTTGTAAATAACAGTGAAAAATTCAAGTCATTCTCTAAGAGAATTTTTTTATTTAATATTTACAATTTTTTTTTTTTTTTTTTTTTTTGCTATTAGGATTTTTATTAAGATTTATCAATACTATTTGACAATTTTTTTTGCTAAAAAAGTAAATATTTTAACCTTAATTAAGCCTGATGATTTAAAATGGATATCGGATGCTTTAAAGATTTGCTCCATTGATTCTTTATGACGCTTCACTGATGCTTTTAATTTTCTAAACAAGTGATCCAAAAACTCTGTGAAACTAGGTGTCACGTTTAGACGACTAGAAAACACAATTTAACCTTCTGATAGAGCTGAACGACTTAAGTCGTCCATAGATTTCAAGTTTTTCCAACAATACACATAAACTTTAAAATCCTAAAAAAAATTCATGTTGAAATATTTTTCGTATCTAAATCGTTGGAGTGTGTCTTGAAAGCTATATATATTAAAATAATAAAAATTACAAAATCTGTATAATATACATGCATTGGGAATATAAAGTAAACTATTTAGTAGAGAAAACATTTTTACAATTTTGCCCTGTTCTAACCACACAGACGGTAAGGAAAAATTTACTACGAGAAAAAAAAGTTAGGGCTAAAGTGGTATTCTTCAGCGGGTCTGTCATTTATTACCCAATGCACGACGACTTGAAAAGCTCTTGGTTTTGTCATTAAGATCGAAATGTTTGCTCGAATCAGTAAGTTTGTTGGTTCTGACTATTTTCTACACTTTCGGTTAGTTGTAAAGGTTGTAATGCACTTTGAATCAATCTTTGTTTAGTCGTGTTTCACGTCGAAGTTCTATTAGATTAGGTAGTATTTGAAGCACCTAAAGCGTTGTATTTTCCTAGTGCGATGAAATTTGCGTATTATGTAATCATTATTTGGTCGGATTTAGTGCTTATTTTTCGAACAGCCACTATCTGTAAAACATCTGTTTAATTTGAAATTATTCTCGTAATTATTAACTCGTAAGGCAGCGGTGTCAACATTGAAAATAAAAACTCACATCACGTGGTTATAACGCTGCCACATTTGGCGTTCAGACATCTGCAGGAGTTTCAAATTTGGCGCACTTTCTTCTCTTTTGGTGATAAGGAGTTCTGTCCGTATTCAACTTTTTAATATATATGTACGTATTTACTTATTTTCAAACAATATGCGCTAAATATTTCCTCTTCATTAACGAAACGAAAATATTTTATTTGTGTTCAATACTCGAAGAAGCGAAACTCTTTATATTTCTCAGGTTTTATTGTTCATATTTTCTAGTTGAAGTATACAAAATAACAATTGAAAGAACTTCGCTTATAGTAAATTTTTTACATAAAAACGTAATGCAATTATTTCAAAACTACAAATTAAGAAAAATCTCCTTAATATATTTGTTAAACTCCCTTAAATTGTGCCACTCGTTCAAAAAAAACTATATTTAAATACAAAATGAAACACAAAACCATACTACAATACTTCGATCTCGTTTAGTTCTGAAAGTCGCCAAGGCCTGCCAAGTAATATTGGCGCATGAATGAATTGGCATTTCCACCTATCACGTGGTTTCAATGATGGACACACGGAAATCAGCATTTTTATTCCTCTATTTGTATCATTACTCTATGGGGAAAACAGCTTAGTTTGTCAGAATCAATCGGATACGAGGTGTGTCAGGAGCGTGACGTAATAAGTGATGAGGCCACTGGACTGCCATGACGCCACATTTCAGTTAATCTCACATCCTATTCAAAGCATCTTAGGTAAGGCCAATCATGAAAGTGCGTGATATAAAGGGAAAGGGGTATGCAAAATAATGAGAAATACCGTGACGTAATAAATTGACTCTATCTCTGTCTTTTAAGTTTATATTGTCTTTACAGGCAGCTATATTCTCCCTGATTCTTCTCGCTGCCTGTGCGATGGCTATAGAGTATGGTGGTCACCATGGTTACCATCACGCACAGCCACAAATCATCAAGATCATTAAACCCGTCCATGTGGTGCATGTCGTCAAGCACATCCCGCCCCCAGTGCCTGTCATCAAGTACGTCAAACTCTACCACTCAACTCATGTCGGACACTACGGAGGACACGGACACCACTATTAAAACATGCAAGTAGGTGAATCTACCCCACACATTGGTTTATGTTTGATTATAATTAATTGAATTTCATTGCTTGTCGAAGCAATAATTAGTCTCACGTATTATATCTGTAAAATTAAAGTAACTATAGGTTATTAACTGTATTCGCCGTACTGTTAATTTTGTACTCACAGTAAACTGAAAACTTAAATAAAGCTGACGCTGTTAAGATATATAATTTAAAATACGCTATTACAGTAGACTCTCGATAACTCAAACTTCGATAACTCGAATTTTTCGATATCTCGAAAAAATCGATTTCCCTTCACCTTCATTACTTATTTAATGTAATTTTATCTCGTTAATTCGAAGTTTTTCTTCCTTATTTTCGATAACTCGAAGTTTCCACACAACTCAAAATTTGGTTTTCCTCCCAAAACTACGGATTTTGAAAAAACTTATATGCAATTGCCAGGTCCGTATCAGTTCTCTTTCTTATTGTGCGTTGTTGAATGGGGATTCGTACAATGGATTCCTGCCTGTATCTCACCCTTTTGTTTGAATGTCGCCAGACTGGATTTCCTTGGCTGTATCCCCTCCTCTTTAAGCCAGCGTCCAACAAGGAAGATTAATGATTTATAGTCTCTCAAGCCAGCTGGTGTCTTCGGCGAGTCACTTTCTTGGAACATTACCGACCGCCCACAAAGCAATTCACTTAAAACCTGAAAAACCAGACGACACTCGACCCCTTCTCGCTTTTGCTTAGGCTTTCGTGTGGTGTTGATTTGTCGCTGCGAATAATGGCGACAAAACGAAAATGTAATACACTCTCTATAGCAGCTTTTGATGAGAGATCGCTCTCGGAAAAAGATAAAGAATACGAACCTCCTCTAAAGATAACTTTGAAAGAGGCTCTATCTTCAATAAAAAATATGCGTGCATTCGTTGAATCGTGGCCGGAAATAAAAACAGCGATATTTCAAGCAATCATGCATTTGGAAAATATAATTGATTCCGAAATAAATAGAAATACTCACCAAAAAATTTTGGATAGATATTTTAAATAAAGTAGGGTAAGTATACTTGTATTTATTTTTACCAAAACAGCTTTTTTATAGGATTTTCGATAACTCGAATTTTCGATATCTCGAATTTTTATACACTTCCCTTCGAGTTCGAGATAGCGAGAGTTGCCTGTATTTAATACTAAAAATTCATTTTTAATAATAATAATATTAAAATTTTATTATTATGTTAAAAATGTATTGCAAATCACAAGGTTTTGATTTTTTTTAAACAATTTTATTTTTCTTGATGTACAGCTGCTTATTATACATATTATTGATAAGAGGACATTCCTAAGTTTCACTTGGTTGCCAAAAGATGTCGCTAACAACTTTGTTTATCATATTTTAGATTGGAACTTTTACCTTTGCAAAAGCACCCCTTTTCACTAAATTGACGAATTCGACGTATTACACTCCGATAGGGTAAAAATTGCGTATTTCCCTATAGGGAAAAATTGCGTATTTGCGGAAAAACTCATTTTGAATGCTTGAAAAATCTAAACTGACTAGGAGGCTCCGCCCCCTGCTCCGCTAACGCTCCGCCAACCCCCGGAGGATTGCTACGCAATCCTCGTAGGTTTGCTCCGCAAACCACTTCTCGCTTCGCTCGCTAAAAGGTAGAACACAATAACAATGTGTCCTAGTAACAATACTTTCTTAATTATATTACTAAAAACTTTAAAAGTTGAAATTGTAAATTTAAATTAATATTCATCTTGGCATCACTACATTTTTTCGCCATGAAAGTCAAAATAAAATCATTTAAACTAATTTCTTTTTACCTACAAATGAAAATAATGGTGCCACTGGCAAGACTATTATTTTTTATTTTCCACGTTATTTATTATTATTATTATTTTCCATTATTTATTATTTTCGCACCTTACCCGCGTTTCAGTTAAATTTCTAACATTATCAGTAGGTTTTTTTTTAATATAATTGACATTAAGCTTACCATAAATCTTGCCTACCAGAAGAGTGTAATTTACTGAGTTTATACGTCATAAAAATGAAGCTCATAGAAATCTAGTTTTAAAAATTGCCAACAGATGGCGCCACCGCAATTTACCTTAATTTAAAGTTTGGAAAAGCGTTTTTCAAAACTGCTATTTTTTAATTTAATAAGTCTTATATTCTTTCTAATTTAAGCTGACATCATCAAAATAATTATTTACCAATGAATTGAAAGGGTTAATCATCAAAATGGCTTACATAATGGCAAAATTAAAATGCGGGCGCAACAGAATTTTGTAAATAAAGTAACTGTTGCCATTCCGCATATAGAAATACAGCGTTTTTCAATCACCGCGTAAGAGAATTATATATAAAGATTCTATTTTAGTAAATTCAATGACATCAAACGCCTTCTGTTGTACGGTTGTCATCACAATGTGTACAGATAATAAACAACAAATCCTGGTGTAATGAATGGAAGACACTTTCAGAGATATTTATTGTCCAATGTCCTCTTTGCAATGGGAGTTGCGGTGAGTTGGAGAAAAAAAAAGGGGAGGGGGCTCTAAGTTGTTTGGTTGCGGAGATATAGATTTCCAAAGTTGTTATTTTTTTTATAATCACCCTGTGTTTCAATTAGTAGGGCAACAGACAGCTAACTAAACCTAAAATAGGACCGGAGACCGCTTTTTTTATATATGCTCATGGAAAATGAAATACTGCTAAATGTTCTGATTAAATATTTCGTCAAAAATAAGAAGTATATTCGTCGAAAATAAACAACTTATTTCGTCGTTTGGAAAACAATTAACAAAAAATTTTAACTAAAAATTTAATCGTGGAATGTTTAACTAAACCATTTTTAACAGTGCTTCTATGAATTGATATGCAAAGAACGTGCAAAAGGGAGCCATTTTCCTATTTAAATTGTCTTTGGCATTAAAATTTCGATAACTTCGCCACTTTTGGCGCTTGAGACAGTTATATATTACACTCTTAAAATTGTCTATACATAAATTCTTCATAATTTCCTATTTTTATACCTAAAAATATTCAATAATCTGATATGCGTGAAGTTTCAAGAATTATAACCATATTGAATAAAGAAATTTTAACACCCAAAACTGCTCTAAATAAAAAAAAAATAGAAATACGTATATATTTTACTAATAACGATACTATTTAAATATATTTTGATATCGTGTTTATGAAGCAGGGGTGTGCGACGTGTGCCATCGCACTGGGCTCATCAGAGAAACATATGCAAAATATTAATGATAGAAGACAAAAAGAACTTTGTCTGTGTCATTAATATTAATAAAAGAACAAAATGCAGACTTTTTACTTAATAAAGTTCAATGATAAATATTCTATGCAAATGAGTGAATCAAGCATATGTAGTTGATAAAAAAAATGACGATTGGCTTTTCAAAAACCTGACAAACTAATAAATTAATATTTTATAAATTTCATTCAAATTTGTAGAAGACAAAAACGGGTCCCGCTAAAGTCCGCACCGGGCCACGCGACTGCAAAGGACGGCCCTGATATATAATCGATTATTATAGACTTTAAACCAGTGGCGGCTTGTGGACTATAGCAAGTACAGCCGGGCTGCACCTAAAATTATTAGTATTTATTTTTAAAACTAAAATCAGATATTTTACTAATTTTCTTAAATGAAGATTAGAATTGAAAATGAAATTTCTACGGTAGTAAACAAAATCTTCGGTAAATAACAAGCCTGTTGCCGTAATGCACAATTCAGGAGGGGGGGGGGGGGGGGGGGGAAACTCCATTCCATCAAAACTGCAGCCAAAAAGCGAAGTTCGAAATCGGCTGCATCGTTGCCATGGCAACCTCTACGTAGTAGGAAGATTCCCCCCCCCCCCCGCCCTCCCCTCTCCCCATGCTAATGCACTGCAATTGAGAGAAGTTACAGCCGAAATGAATTTTCTTGTTTGGGCTACACTTGGTATTCGATAAACTGATTGGCTCGTGCGTGAATCGCGGGGGAATGGGTGGGAGAAACGAGAACTTACGAGAATCTCACCAAACGGAAATGTTTTTCGTGATAAATTTACTGTGTGCTGTTATTTCAGGACCGTTATGCTTAAAAGAAAGGATGATTGCTTTAATTTTCAAAAAATAAGTGTTTTCTATTTTTTTCGCGTGTTATCATTTCGTAAAAATTGAAAGGAAACTTTGATTTGAGTAGTGAATAATAAAAAATTTCCGTTTATGTATGGTTTGTGGAAAATAGAGGGGGGGGGGGGGGGGGGGGAATTCACGTGATTTCGGCTGCACTAACATTTTCGACCACGGGCCGCCACTGTGTTAAACTTTTATTGATATGTATTCTCAAAGGGTTTTGAAACTGGACAGAATAAGTACAAAATCAGAATTGACGGATGTTCAAAATATATTACGGTATTGACTTTGAATGGATATTGAAATACTGGTTTATTCTATTTTTACATGCTTTTATTTAAATACTATTCAAAAACTTTAAAAAAAAAACACATGGGAAATGGAAGATTGCGGGAACATTTGAAATATTTTTTTTAATTTTCAAAGAAAAAAAAAGTTGTTTCAAAGAATAGCTAATTTAAAAGCATAAATGTATTTACAAAAACGCAAAAGAAATATATTATTATTAACAAGAGATGTTTTGGGTTTTGGATATTAGTTATATTATAACTTTTTAAAAGAGTTTTTCCAAATAATATTATTTAAACAGAGCTTTTAACGAATATTACATTTATTAAATTTTGAATTGAAATGGTCCTAGAAACTTGAAATCAAACTTTTTTTCATTGGCGTAAAAATAACCCTACTCTTTAAAATATCTTAAATTTGTAAAAAATAATAGAACTAAAACCAGTTTTCGTCCTCAAAAGTAGTTAAAATGTATTAAAGCAATTAACACTTTCAATAACTATATCAGACAATCCCTATAGTGTGGTTATTTTTCTTAACAGAATAACAATCCTTGATATTTGAGATTTTTTAAATAATTTGGTTTCACTATAGCATTGGACGTTATTATATTATTTATATTCATCAAAACTCGTTTAACCCATAGAGTAATGATAGAAATAGAGGAATAAAAATGCTGATTTCCGTGTGTCCATCATTGAAACCACGTGATATGTGGAAATGCCAATTCATTCATGCGCCAATTTTACTTGGCAGGCCTTGGCGACTTTCATAACTAAACGAGATCGAAGTATTGTAATATGGTTTTGTGTTTAAATTTGTATTTAAATATCGTTTTTTTGAACGAATGGCACAATTTAAGGGAGTTTAACAAATACATTAAGGGGATTTTTTCTTACTTTGTAGTTTTGAAATAATTGCATTACGTTTTTATGAAAAAAATTTACCATAAGCGAAGTTCTTTCAATTGTTATTTTGTATACTTCAATAACAAAATATGAACAATAAAACCTGAGAAATATAAAGAGTTTCGCTTCTTCGAGTATTGAACACAAATGAAATATTTTCGATTCGTTAATGAAGAGGAAATATTTAGCGCATATTGTTTGAAAATAAGTAAATACGTACATATATGTTAAAAAGTTGAATTCGGACAGAACTCCTTATCACCAAAAGAGAAGAAAGTGCGCCAAATTTGAAACTCCTGCAGATGTCTGAACGCCAAATGTGGCAGCGCTATAACCACGTGATGTGGGTTTTTCTTTTCAATGTTGACACCGCGGCCTTACGAGAGTCTGGTATTGAAGGCGCTCTCTATTTAATATTACAACTCTCTTGTTTAACCCTGCAGCGAACGCGCTCCTGAAAACAAGGAGAATCGAATTGGGCATATTTTTACTGGAATGACATCACTAGGGACCGTCGCTTATTATGCCTGAGAGCTCACGAGAACTAACAAATGATCTAATCTAACCAGCTGATTTCGCTCATCATCAGAGGTCCGAGTGGTTGTAGGTTAAATTTCTTTAATGTTATTGTACCTCTCGGGAAAGTAAGAAAAAATTGTTTTACCTCGAGTGAAAAGATTTATGAAAGTTAGACAATAGCTTTTTGCTGCTTAATATATAAATATATTTATGTGGTGAGATACACATTTTTTTATTATACTCTAGTCGAATGTATACTGTCCCTTGGTAGGGTTTAATAAGAAAAAATATCAAATCGCGATGTGTGGAGTCATAAAAGTGACGATCCCTAACAAGAATACGCCATCCGAAACCTTTATTTTTCCGATTTCATACTTCGATTGTGCATCTCATGCACAGCGAGAACTCTGCAGTGTTAATAGGATTTTTTACAACTTTTGTAAACAAAAGAATTATTTAAAAAGAATTTAAACAAATAGAAAACTCATTTTAATTACTATCATGAATTCGTTTTTTTTCTCTCTTTTATTTACTTTTAAGTATTTTTAGTTGTTTATGCAAATATTTACAGATTTCATAATTATTAGTTTTTTTAGTTTACAAAATATTAATCTTTTTAAATTACTTGGAATATAGGTTGGCTAAAAACTTTTTATAAAAATACATAAAATAATCATTCAACACGATAATTTATAAAAACCATTAATAAAAATTCTTCTTTCTACAGATCCCTTTCCATTCTTCTTCTGAAATTTGTGACTGATGTTGTTGAAATAAGCTGGTATTACAGTTTTTTGCCATATTTATTATTATTAAATAAAATCTGACGTTCCCGACCAAACTACAGAGATGCATGAAAGTTGCTACCAGGAACTATGTACCAAAATCCTTGTAAAAATTGTAAGATAAATTTCTGAAATCATTTGTATATAGAATTGTATAGTTGTGTACATTGGACACATAAATAAAAAAGAACACAGAAAAAGTGTGTGGAATTATTTTTTGAAATAAAATTTTTGTAAGTATAATTTAATTTTTGTAAATTATTTAAATAATATTGATATTACATTATTTATGTTTGGTATACCCAAAAATATATTACACAAAATGTATTACAAATGTTAGTCTATTAAATATTAAAGTACTAAAAATTTTAACTTTTTATTCTACGATTTTGTAGCTATAAAGTTAATGTCTTTGGCATGGCGTTCAAGATAACCCCATATTTTTTTTTTAAATTCTTCTATCCCAAAAATTAGATCCCCCAGATTTTGCATTAAATAAAAATGTGTAGTACACTCTAAAAGTTTAAGATATTTTTATATATTGAAAAACAAAAAATATGTGTAAAACTTTTAAGTTTTCATAAAAGCAAAATACATTAATGTGTAATGGAAAGGAATAAGAAAACTAAGCATATTCCACTTACAGAACCATAAAAACCTGTGTAATAAAATACACAAAATAAATTTAACCATATCTTGGATGGCATTCAGATTATTTACAAATGAATTTTTAAGAAATATGAACACTTATATATTAAAACGCATTTATGAACCTCCCTATATGACTTGCAACTCTGAAAATATAACACGACACAAGTTAAATTAAGGATGAGCACATAGAAATGAAATTATTTTATTTCTGACAGAATAATGCATAATGTTTTAGTTAATGTTTCAATATCTATAAATAATTTTTTTTGTTATATTGGTTGCAGAATATTGCCTATTTTAGCCTAATCTTTCATTCATGACTGATACGGTTTGGTTTGGTTTTGTTAATTAACGTCGCACTAGAGCTGCACAGTGGGCTATTGGCGACGGTTCGGGGTCAATCTCGAAGGAAAGACCCGGGAACACATACACATTCACACACACATTCATACATGCACCTCGTTATTTGAGAACCATGGTCAGATGACGAGGAAACACCTGAACTGGCACCCAACGACTTCAATAGACGTCGGGACTTTGGACCTCGATCAGATTTATCGTGCACCAGTCCCGTATACACGCCAGTATAATTTGTTGGATATTCTGGACGACTTTCTAGTATTTTTGTAGCGAAGCCATGGCTGATACGTCTTTTGTCATAACATTGAAAAACCAATATTAAATATAACCAGTCCATACTAAATGTGCCAAAATGCATAAAAAATCATTTTGATGAATTTTACGTAAACCGATTTAAAAGTCCCAATTGTCAGGTGAGCCTGGTAGCCCAATAGATAAATGTGTTCAGCTGGTAATCAGAGGATTGCTAGTTAGAGGCCGTGCGGTAGACTTGATACAGAAAAGTAACGTTCTTGTGATCGGAGGGTTGCCAGGTTCCCTAAAAAAAATACTAGAAATTCATCCAGATCATCCAACAAATTATACTGGTATGTATACTGAACTGGTGCACCTTAAATCTGATCGGAGTCCAAAGTCCTGAAACCTACTACGTCCAGAATATCCAACAAATTATACTGGCGTGTATACGGGACTGGTGCACGATAAATCTGATCGGGGTCCAAAGTCCCGACGTCTATTAAAGGCGTTGGGTGCCAGTTCAGGTGTTTCCTCACATCTGACCATGGTTCTAAAATAACGAGGTGCATGTATGAATGTGTGGGTGAATGTGTATGTGTTCCCGGGTCTTTCCTTCGAGATTGACCCCGAACCGTCGCCAATAGCCCACTGTGCAGCTCTAGTGCGACGTTAATTAACAAAACCAAACCAACCTGAAACCTATTGCAGTTGTGGGTGCCAGCACAGGTGTTGTCCTTGTCATCTGACTATGGTTCAAATATACGAGGGAACGTTCCCGGGTCTTTTCTTCGAGATCGGCCCCGAACCGTCGCCAATAGCCCACTGTGCAACATTTTTTAACCGAACCAAACCCAATTGCCAGGTAGTTGGTTGAATTGTCGCAATAGAACTACACAATGGGCAATAGGTATTGCCCGAGATTGAGTGTCCTGATCAAAATGTTCATGTTCACTTTATGAAGTGTGGGACTTTTCTAAAAATCCTACATTCACAACGATAAAACATTGCTTGACGACAAAAACCGGGTTGGGCGCCGGGTTGCTAGATTTGGCGAAAAATCAGGGCGACCGTGAAAGACAGATAAACCGAAAAATGCACTAAAAAGTAAAAAATAAATTTCAAGTTTACGAACGCATTGAAAATATGGAATTATTTAATGTCAATTTTATACTTATTACAACTTTTTGAAATCGGCGCCAAAATTTAGGTATGATTTTTGTAAATAGGCACCAACTTCAAAAAGTTGTAATAAGTATAAAATTGACATTAAATAATTCCATATTGTCAATGCGTTCGTAAAATTAAAAAATATTTTTTACTTTTTAGCGCATTTTTCTTCAAGTCGGTTTTTCCATGGAGGTAAGAGTTACTCTTACCTCCATGGGTTTTCCTTTTTTTAAGAAAGATTATTTTATTTTTCCCTTTTTAGTTTTTAATTTAGCGGGGGGGCTTCCCCCCATTATTATTCACCAAGAAATTCAAGTAACAACTTGTGCTCAACAATGTATATTGTAAAGCAATTCCTATCAATGGTGGTTAAACGAAATGTCATTGTTGTAAACTTCTGTTAAACAATGAAAATATTATGGAATCGGAAAAATTGTTTTAAAAAACTCCTTAATCGACATTTCCGGATATTTAATAGCCGGATAACCGATATTTTTTTTGCAGATTTTGCTAAGTGGATCTTTTTCTATCCAACAAAAAAAAATTTCGAAATCGAACAATATTTTTTTCAAACGGTCCAATTAATTGAGCATTCCGGATAATTAAATGCCGGATAACCGGATATTTTTTTTTCAAATTACTCCCTTTTGAAACATTCCCCTATCAAACAACAAAAAAAATTGTGCAAATATCTGAATTAGAACCAAAGTTCTGCGCAAACATACATTTTTTTTTTAATACATAAAGGTCGAATCTATAACCTCTTGACATTTCGCGCGATTTGGCGGTTTTAATTTAAAATTTCTGGCGGTTTTATTTCGGAGTTTTGGTTGGCGCGCTGTTCAGTCGGTTAAAAATCAATCAATTATTTAGATTCTAAGTGTTGCCAATTTTCTATAGATAGAAGAAATTTTTAAAGGAGAAAATAAAAAGTGGGGTGCTATGTTAGGCAATGTTTATGTCAGAGCTCAGCTGTTCGCAATTTCCTTCCAAACATTTCACACCAAAAATAAAATGAAGACATTTAGATCTATTTCTATATTTATTCTACTTCTGGTTAATGTAATGGAAGTTTAGTACGACGCGGGTTGAGATTAAAGTCCTGAAAAATAAATTACAGCCCATTTTTCAAAAATGCCTGCATGATTGGTGTACAAAACCACGTGGTTTATGTAATCTCAACCCAGGTTAGTTTTAACTGCAATTTTTTTACTACGCATTAATATTCTGGGCTGCGTGGCAACACATCGAGAAAAGGTCTGTCAAGAAAAGGATCGATCGGTTTTGTTATGATCATGGATCCAACCGATTTGGTTGAAGTTGATTTACAATTCGATAAAAGCAAAAAATGCTTGGACCGATGGATGGAAAATTTACCTGAGGAAGCTCATTCCTTACCTCTGCACTGTTTGGCCATTCCTGGTAATATTTTTTGGTATAGGATTTTTTCTATAGATGCAAAATATTTCTCAAGCCACCCAGTGTTTAGGATAAAAATAGCATCTTCCCTTAGATTTGATTGACGCAGATGCGCATGTTTGCAAATATAAGACTTCGTATCATTATTTTTAGAAAAGTTCTATTTGGTTTTGCATTTAATATTTTATTATTATGCAGTAGTATTTAGGCTATATTTTTTTATCGAAGCTTTGAGCACTTTTGTTGCTCTTAAAAACAAAACTATTCAGCTTAGTACTGTAGCACTTGATGATTTTACAGAAACAAAAAAAAATTCAGTTTTTAAATAAGTAGGTTTTTATGCATTTCTATGAAAAATTATAATTTTGTGACTTTTATTACGATAACAATTGACAGAAATATAATTTATAAAAATTAAATATACTTGATATGCTAAAAAAAATAATAATGTTGCCGAATACATGGGCTAAATTTTAAAAGTTACATTTCCCAAACAAAATTATAAATCAATTTTCTTTGGTTGGTTTTAATTTATAATCCTTTTTAAATATTAAAATTGGGTATAATAAAGGATCATCATCTCAAAGTATAAACTAGCCATTTATAAAAAGTTTAGGATGACATAGTAAAAGTTATTAAAACTTATTGTGAACTAGTTGTTTGGGCACACATTGCTGGGGAACCCGTTACGGCATATACATTTTAAAAAAAAATTTAATGTGCACCCATGGAGACTTGAATCAACGACTCAGGATTAGTGTGCGACTCAGGATTTCTTTTGCATTCTGGATGTGTGAAAAACTTCCATACATATGCAAAATAATTTTGTATAAAAAATTTTCCTTATAAACTAAAGTTTTATAATTTTCCTTAAAGTTAGGGAATATTTTGGTAATTGTATCAACATACAAACACACTAAAATGTTGTTATATGCTTGGTAACACCATGGCACACCACCAATATAATGTATGCCCAAAGTATGGAACCCAGAGATAGGATATTTGTGCTCTTGAAAGAAATACCATCAGTCAACAACCTATTGTTATAAAGTCGTGCGCTATCGACTAACCTACAAATATACACTCTAGATTTTGGAAATATTTCTATAAAGATGTTTCTTAATGCAATATTTCTAAAATTGCTAAATTGTACGCAGAGAAAGTATGTGTTTTGCTTGAAAAGATTCTTCCTTTTATTATTATAGATTCAATTTTTAAGACTCCATTGAAATAAAAAGAAAATAATTAAAAAGTCGGGTCAGATTTACTGTACAGTCACCCTAGGCGCAATTTTTTCCACATTTGGCGATAATTTTTTTTTAAATGGTAACTCCCCTCCGACCCTACAAGGAATTGCAGCAACCCTATTGGAAAACAGTCACCAAAATGGCGAGATTTTGAAAAAGTAGTCAAGGGTGACCATACAGTAAATTTTTACCAAAAAGTCTTTATTTTGAATGGGAATATTACCATTAATTTAAACCAAATACACATACTATTATTTTAACCCCAGGTTCCCATGACTCCCTCAGCTGCACCCTCACTCCCCACTCGGACGTCGCCCCAGACGACCAATCCCTCTACAACTCATTCTTCATCCGAGCGACCAGCTGCCTCTCCAAGCGCGTCATCTACAACTGGTGCTGCACCCAGTCGTCCGACTGCAAACAACAGCTGGAGTCAGGCATACGCTACTTCGACCTGCGTGTGGCCAAGAGGCCAGAGGACGGTCTGCTGTACATAGTCCATGGGCTGTACGGAACGGAGACGAAGAATGTCCTCGAGACGATGCACGAGTTCCTGGACACGCATCCCAAGGAGGTCATTCTGTTGGACTTCCAGCATTTGTACGAGATGAACCACTTCGATCACCACAAGCTTCTGCATCAGTTGATGGAGATTCTGGGGCCGATGCTGTGTCCCTATGTGGCCGATCTGACGGAGTTCACGCTCTCTTGGCTTTGGGAGAGGGGGTTTCAGGTAGGCAAGATTTCTCTGGGACTTTGGCTAGGTGGAAAACTCAATAAGTCATTTGCAGCTGTTGTGAGGGATTAGGGTTTTTATTTGCATGGAGCCAATAAAGGCTATGTTAACCCTTTGCACTCCAAGAACACTTTGCATTCTTTTTACGGAACAGTTATTCCTCTTTATGTTCTTTTCCCTATAATTTTTTTTTGGTCATAAAGGAAAACAAAAGCATAATCTATTTTGGATCTGCAAGACAAGTTGAAAAAATATAATTTTTTTAAATGCAAGATCACGTTGTTATGGTTAATTTTAAAGAACAGGGAACCAAAGAACTGGTTGTTCTGTTGGTGCCTGAGAGGTTAAGATAAATATGTGGTTTTATTTATTTATTTTAACCTTTTGTGGTCAAGAGGTGACTCTCGGTAACCAAAATAACGATATGTTCTTTTGTTCTGTGTTCTTCAAACTAAACAACAACTGCATGTTCTTGAAAACAAAAAAAAAACTTTTATTTAATTAGCTTATTCTTTATCTAACTCCATTTAAAGGTATGGCCTCACTTGGCTGTCAGTATATTGTACAACCCTTTTTATTCGAGTGTTGCCTTTAAGTCACCAAAATAACATGTTTTTTTCTCTGTTCTTTAAAATGAAAGAGAACAACATATTCTTGAATTTAAAAATTTCATTCTCTTACAAACATTAATATAAATTATTTTTGTCGTCTAGAAGCACCAAGTATGTTGGTGATCTTAAACTTTCTTCCGATTGGAATTCCTTACAGCACGTTTATTTTTAACACTTGACAAATGTCAAAAATACTCAAATATATGTTTGATACACTGAGATTAATATTCAGATTCATGCATAACTTTTTTATAATTATCCATCCACCGCATAAAAAGAACACACTAAAGTATACCTCTTCAAAAAGAACAGGAACAGTATGCAACTGTTCCATAAAAAGAATGTCAATATCAAACGTTTCTCGGTAATAAAGGGTTAAAATTGGCTTACTTTTTGTCTGATAAAAAATTACTTTAGCACCAAACAGGCACATCGAAAACAAATTTCATCCTTTAAAACTCGACTTGGCAAGGTTTTTACCAAGCCCTGACAATATTTACATAAGTCATCTTTACTAGTATATCGTAGGCAGTACCTCAAAACACATAACATCCAATTTAAAATAAAATTATTCAGTAGTTTTACAATAAACCTTACACCATTAAAAGAAAGTGATTAAAAGAAAGATTTTTGCTTCCAATGTTATTTCTGTGGGATACATATTTAATTCTGACTATTTTTTTATATTTTGATTTCTGTTGTTTTGAAAACTGAAGTATAAAAAGTTCTTTAAAGTTGTACAATGGAAACTTTTCTTTTGTGGAAGAAACAATTTTAATACAGCATGCAGTTTGGAAGAAAAATACATTATATTGAGAGAAAAGACATGGCAGCTATGTCTTTTCTTGGCATAGCTGCTTTTCTTGGATAGCAGACATGGCAACTTTGAACATACTTTTTTTTTTAATCTGATTTGCAAATAAAAAGCCATCAAAATGCAAATTTAAATAATGTACATGATTATTCAGTTTCAAACAAATTGGACATAAAAATAATATAGTAGAAGCAATAAAAGTAACTTATAAATATAACATGGTAATCAAAAATCTTAAGTTGGTCTTTATTTTATAAATAAATTACAAAAAAATTAATATGTATATCGTTGGGTTAATACACAAATCAGTTTCAGCAGCTGCAGCAAAAGCTGCTTGGCGACGAAATTTAAATGATTCACTGCTAAATGTGAAATTGTTTTTAAAAAATAATTGATCAGAATTAGCTTAGATTGTAGAAGAGGGATTGACTTAAAAAATCACATAATTTCAAAGCTGGAATTTCATTGCCTAACAGCTTTTACTACGACTGCTGAATTCGTGGTTTGTGAAGCCAACAATATGGATTTCCATTTAATTAAAGTTTTTGCTACAATAGAAAGTTAGTATATAATATTGTACAGATATTTGTAATGAATCCTTCCAGGTCATTGTCTTCTATCGTGACCCAGTCGCCCAGTACCATCCTTTCCTATGGCCAGCCGAGTCCATCCCGAACCCGTGGCCCAACACCCGCAGCATCAAGAACCTGCTGGCCTTCCTCACAGGGGGCTATGAGCGCAGGCGAGAGGCAGGGAAGTTCTTCGTCTCCCAGTCCATCCTCACGCCAAACCTCTTGTTCATCCTGAGGAACATCCTCGGCACGCTGAGAGGGGTCCTCGTCAACGAGAGCAACAAGCAGCTGCTGAAGTGGTTAGAGGACAAGCACCCCGGGCCACACGGCCTGAATATCGTTATCTGCGATTTCGTGGATTACAATGATTGCGCCATACCGCAGAGTATCGTCAATTTGAATCACAAGGCGCCCATCATGTCGAGTAGCCAGTTGCGAAAAAGTAGTCAGTACGAGGTGGTGTGATTTGCTGCTGTTGGGAGGTAGAGATGCAATGGGTACAAAGTTATACCACATACAGTGGGGTATTGTGGCCATCTGTTTGTTATAGTTTTGATTAAATACTTGGAATGCAATGGATATTCGGTCAACACACTGTATCCGGTCAATAAGCCGGATATTTGGCAGTAGCTGGATATTACAATTATCCGGAAGTATATCCGGCCTACAATTATATACTGAGAAATAAAGATATATATATATATAAAAGATAAATATATATATATAACATATAAAAAATTACATTACAAAATGTGAAAAAAAAGTTTAATCAAAATATTTGGTTTATTTTTATTATTTTTCCGAACCTAATTATATAATCTAAAAAAAAATAAGCACTTTTATCTCTTTTTTTTTAAGAGTAATAAATGACAGTGTAAAATAATAATCGTTCTGCATTGGTAGATTTTGGTTTCAATTCTTCTCACAAATTAACGCTGCCTCTAAGAATAGTCTATCACTCTATATACTGCTGGTCGGTAAAGAAAGGTATATTTTTACTAATTTTTATAAAGTAGAAAATTAGTAGCATTGATTTTTCACAAGTAGAACTAGATATTTTTCTTTCTAACTAGTTTCAAAAGGTGATCTAACTCTTGAAGGAGAACTGATTCATAATCATCATTACCTACATACAACTTTAGTGGCAGTGAAATTGGCATTAACTTCTTGGAAACAATCCCTAAAAGGTTTACAATTTTTTTTTTTGCTATCAATTCGTAAAACCTTTTATTTTATTGTTATTCTTTTTGTCGAATTTAGAAGAATGTTGGTTTCTTCTTTCATCAATGCTAATATAGAAAGTTTTAACAGCCTCAGTATGTCCTTTGTTAAAAAAAAGTATTTTGAACCTAGGAATTGAACCCTAATTTAAATGCTAACATGATATAACTAATTATTTGAAAAAAAAAGTATGTAATTATCAAATTGGTACTGAAATTGAAAATTCTAAAAAAAAATTAAGGTTATTGCAAAAATTAAAAAGTGAAATAAAAAAAGAAAAGGAGAAAAACATACTGCCGCCGGATAACCAGATATCCGGCTGACATCCCTGCCAGATATCCATTGCATCAAGTCGATTTCATTCGGTAATATGGCTGTATCGAAATGTGTGTGTGTGATTAGATTAGAAGTATTGAATGTGGGAACTTATTTTTTTGCAATGTATAAATAGGTGAATTTCCTATTTATATTTTGAAATGGCAGTTATAACATTTAACGGTCATGATTAACGTTTGGATATTTCCATGCAGTCTCAACTAACTTAATTATAATTCAAAGACGTTTAAGATGCCACTTTATATAGTGCAAATTGATATTGAAAATTACTTTTCTACAAGCCAAATATTCTAGAAAACTATTCTATTAATTAAACAAATATTTCATACATTAAAAATATAGGCAAAATGCATCCCAGGGTGGCAACAATATTCTGAAAATAAAAGTTCCCTGATTTCCATGGTTCACAAAAATTTCCCTGATTTTACAATTACATTAAGAAATGTTGCAATACATGCTTTGTATAGAAACAAAGTATCCACGCTACAATGATCCCATAACTATATTGCATTGTAAATGAAAAATAAGAAATACTTATTGACAGTTAAAATAATAATTTATGGATACTACACAAATTATGCAATTGCGATAGGCATAAGTCATTAAACATGTTCTCTGGAAGCAGATAATGCAAAAAAAAACAAGTTTTTTTCAAATTATTTCTTTTTTGTAGATAATTTTAAATGTTTTATATGCTTCATACTTCCTTTTATAATCTTCAATAAATCACATATTTATTAGCCCCTCACATGTTGCTTACAATTCAAGGTCCAATGCACTTTGGTTTTGCTTCTTCCTCCAGCAGTGGTTCACATTTTTACAAAAAATAAATATGAAAATGCTCATAATGATGCTTTAAAAAAATCAGAAATAAAAGGAACTATTGACCACTAAATTACCCAGAATAGGGGGCATTTGAAAATGTCCCTGATTTTTTGAAAAATTTTGAAAATTTCCTTTATATTTTCAGAATTAAAAATTTCCATGATAATTCCCTGATTTCCAGGTTATGTTGCTACCCTCCATTCTAAATACTGATACACTTTCTTTCGATACTAAACTATGAATTTTTAATGTAAAGATTTAGACATTTTAAAAATAATAATGAGACATACTTTGCTGATATTAATATTTAAAATCCATAAAGGATTACTTTTCGATTGTAGTTAGGTGAAGTACATGTGTGTTTGCATTCGGAAAACACGGCTTTGTACCCATTACATCTTAATGGAGTTTTTAAATATTTGCATTTCATTTTTATTTATTGTTTCTAAGTCATAATGTGATGCTTATTTTTTTTTTTTGTTTTGTATAAAAATAGTGATATGAAAGTATTAAATTCGGGGGACCAATGACTGATAAAGTATATCATTTGTCCTGATTATTCTGAAATATATCAAATCGAAATCTGTAATATTTTGTTAATCGTTTTTACACTGGGATGAAGACATTAAAAATACAGAAATTTACACGATAGCTGCAACTTTTTTTTTCTACAAAAATTTATATTGGTATAAATTACTTGAAGTTTCATCCCTGTTAACAGATAAAATTTATTGTAAATAAAATCATAAGTATGCCAATTGTTATACATTAAAAAATCAAAACATTCCGAATTTCTTACTTGAACCCCTTCCATGCATTCCAAAATCGAACAAGGGGTATAAATCTGGGGCAGCTTTCTCTCCTATACACGAGTCATTAGGGACAGCTATGTATTATGAGTATAGTGTATTTTGAGGTTAAAGTAAAGAATAAGGGTCCCATTCCGCCAAAATATCAAAAATAATTCACCAAATATGATTTGTTTAAATTTGGCAACCATGCCCAATACTTGCGTAATATAACGCACGCGCAAACAGTCTCGCATGCGGAAATATTTTCATATAACACGTTATTTTGGTTACATAATTTGATGCAAGATTTTCATTGTGTGTCTCTCATTGATTCAATTTACAGCAAGTTTCTCCTTCCACTTATTTACTTGACATTGATATCTCAGCGCTTACAACATGGATCTTCCACACGAAGTTTGTTTACAAAAGGTTATTTGGCGGAGAAGCCCCTTGTTCTTTACTTTTACCCATTTTGATTTTCAATTCTATTTTATCATCTAAAAAGATGCTGTTGTCATTTTTATTCATGAATTCATTTACCATGTTCGAATCTTACTGTTTTGCTAATGTGATATACATATTGATGTTTAATTTTATTTCAGAGATTTCTACCTTTATGTTTCAAAGTATGCCATCTAGCTACTAGAAGATAGTTGTTTGTTTAGATTTAATCAAGTAGATTGTTTGTGATGCCATTTTTGTGATGAATAAAGATTTAAAAATAAATTGTGGGAGTATATTCAAAATACATAAAAATTTATATTCTCCTTTATACATTAATAAATATGTACAAAAAAATAAATACATGTATAACCACAATATATATACAACTCTTCTTATGCAGGATCTTAGCCTCGTTTTATAAAAGAATAGATGTCGAAAATCTAAAGGAGGAAAAAAAAAGATAAGTATTGAAAAGACAAATGAAATTTTTAAAAACTAGATAAAACTGAAAAGTCAAAACAATTAAAAATAAATAGTGTAGATGTAAATTTTATGTCCATTCCATCACTTTGAAATGGATATATAAGTTTAAATATGGTTGTGTAAATTGTTCATAGCTTCAAAAATGTTCGGTTAACGTTTTTAGTTTTTCTTTATTTTGCAGTGCACAATTTTTTTATAATTATTCATTTTTAATAAGTATTTATTCAATATTTTTTTTTACAAGGGAATTTCTACATATAAAAACTTTGAGAATTTCCAGGGCCTAAATTTTGGTAGTAAATCTGGATATTAAAAAGAAAGTTCTTAAAATATAGTCCAAAAATTAAAAGTGATCATTTTTGATCGAAATAATCCACTTAGCCATAATATCTTTATTACAAATTGCATATTTTAACCTTTACAGGAAACAGTCCAGTTAATTTAAATTCCAGATACCTAGTTACCGGATATTGTTTTCAAAAGGTTCCCAAGTGAAACATAACCTACCAAACAAAAAAAATTGTGCAAATGTCTGAATTAAAACAGAAATCTTGCACAAACATACATTAAAAAAAACATAACTGTCCAATTGATAACCTCTCTCCTTTGGCGTGTTTTCTGAAATTAGTTGGTGCACATTTAAGTCAGTTAAAAATTAAAAAAACTTCTTTAAAAAAAAAAAAACATTTGACACTTCAATGGTGATACTCAATCACTTCTTATAAAGATAAGATATCTTGGAAAGGGTGCTACTATCAAAGAGTTACAAAGTAAACAAGAATTTAATAAAATAAGACAATTCAATAACTAAACAGTTTTCTAATAGGGTTCTAGAGGCTATTTTGCTGCCAAAATAGTTCATTTTTGAAAAAGAACAAAAACATCTTTAATATCCATAAAAAAATTTAAGCTAATTATTTAACCATATCAAATAGTTAAAGTTTGCATTGTATATTGTAGGTACAAATTTACAGATATGAAAACAAATTTAACCAAAAATTTTTTTTTTTAATGATATCATAAAATCCCAATCTAACTAAGGATCAGATAATGCTACTACAGTGAAATAACAAACAAAAATTCAAGATTAAAACAAGAAAAACTTACAAATTAAGAAATATTTTCTTTAACAGTCCATCAGACCAATGTGGCCTTTTTCGCTGTATCTTGGTTTTGATACCAAGCAACCATTTCGTCATGAAAAGTGTCGGCCAAAGAGATGCGAAGACCCATTTCCCCCAATGAAAGACTTTTATCTGGGTCCTCTGGATGCCGACGAACTGGGTTCGGTGAACTTTCATAGCTGTTAAAGATAAGAAATTATAATTAGTACAGTCTTAATTCAATACACACTTTCCATTATCATTTAAAAAAATCCGTACTCACAGCCAAAAAATAAAGATTTTTTAAAGACATCAAAGTGATGTGCATTACAACTTATGAAAACCAACCAAAAACCATTGATTACTTTTTTTTGTGTCTTGGATTTTATTTTTGGATTTCAAATTAAAAAATAGATTTGGGAATATTTAGTCTGGTCAATAAACAGCCATTGCTTGTATATAACCATTCAGGATAGTTTGTAACATCTTTATTTTCTCATTTTTGTTTTGAAAACATAAAGCAATTCATAAAAATAATATATGCTGAAACATTTTTTGCATTTAAATCATTCAGGGGAATGCATTAGAAATATCAATTAACTAGGAAAAACAAATTTATAACCTCATATTTTGATCGTCCCTAAGAGGGTTGAAACATACTAATACTCAATAAATAAAGAAAATTAGTGAAAATATATATTTACTATTTCTCTCAAAATTGTACTAGGTGACATCAGGACTGAGCAGGTTATCTACGAGTTTTTTTTTTAAATTATTTTTAATGCATTTAGTATAAAAATAAAAGTTGTAGGAAATTACTTCAACTTTCAATAAAAGAAGTTGTACATTAATTTGGAGTACAATACAAGGTTGCCAGATATTTAAAAGATAATTTGTGCAATTTATATTAAGCAATTTAGACAATACAACTTTTGTCATAAGTTGGAATCTCAGAAAGTTTGACATTGACTTAAGAGCTCTTAATAAATTATACTTACTATTGGATTGAGTTGTCCAAAAACTCCTTATCATATGAAGAAACACTAGTGGCAAGCTCCTGATGTTGATTCAACTGATGTCCCACATTATCAGACTGGGGAACAGCATTGCCGGGTTTGCCTTGTTCTGGACTGTGATTGTAAAACTGCATCTGCGAGGAATCATTTAGCTCCTCCACGTCCTGCTGGCCGTGGACCTCATTCATGTTCGACGCTTGCTTCGACTGCCTTCTATGCTTGGTGCTGTACTTGTAAAAATCAGATATCTCATAAGGTTTCGTCTCTTCCCAATATGGCTGGAAGTGGCCAAACGACACAACATTCACTTCCACACTGGGAGAAAAGTTCATGTTCTGGGACGGAACGGGAGACGGGTTCTCGACCCTCGAAAAGTTTTGCCAGTTCTGGTTGCTTGGCATAGCATTGGACGTCTTCTCTTGCTCCAGCGGGAGAGATTCAGAGTGGTAAGAATGGGAATACTGGTACGATGAAGCATCACAATGTACTTGTGGGTGGGTTTTACGGTGGGAATTTTCTCTGTACACAACGGGTTCATACAAGTCGTTCGATAATGTATCTTGAAAATCTCGCCCGGCTATTTCAGGAACATCTTCGGCGACAAAACAGTCAGCGAGGATTCGCCTCGTTGGACGTTTGGGAGGTTCTTGGGGTTGCGCAACAGAAAGACCCGCGACAGCCCTGTTGTCTTCCAGATTCAAATGCCTAACACCACTTTCAAGGTTATCACTAACTAACTTATAGTTACTTGAGCTGTATTCCAGTGGCCCGGGCAAGTTTTCGTAAAACGAACTGGACTTGCCGACTGCTGCGTGGTTGGGAGAGGCGCTCGACAATTCCTCAATGTTCTCGTAATGATGGTATTGGTTACCATTGGCATACAGCAGTTGGCTGTTACTGGAGGCAGGCCTTTCGTACGGGACTTGAGGGGAATAAAGCCCCTTGGCATTTAGGTTTCTGTATTCAGCCAAACCACCCTGCGCCAATAGGGGTGAAGGGGATTTCCTCAGATCGCAGCTGCTTTGCACGAAGTCGTGCTCTTCGTAATAAGTCTGCTGGTGTTGGTGGTTATAAAATGAATCGGATGCAGAAGGTAAACCGTTTTCTAACCATTGCGCTGGGAGGGTGGGTTCCGCTTTCACACACGCTTCCGACAGGACTTTATTCTTGCGTTTTTTAGTGACTACAGGGGAATCCAGAGAAGTTTCAATCCACTCCTTTGTCTTCAGTTTTGGGGCACTCATCTCCAAAGAACCGGAAGAAATGGCCCTTTTGCAATCCTGCAGCAGCACGGAAGCCTGAACCAAATCCACGACCTGGCTAATGGTCTGACTGCTCAGCCCAGTGTTGAAGTCGTGAGCGGAAGCACTCGAGCCCACTGGAGTGTTCCTTATGGTGGGAACGCTATACACATGACGAACTCCATCCACGACATCATCATGGTTTAAGTCGGGTTCACTGATATGCACCTGGCTGAGCTTGCAATGCAGCGACCCAGAACGGCTCCTGTGCAAAGAGTTCTCGGAGAAAGCGTGGTTGAATTTTTCACTTCGCACAGAGTCACACTGCAAGCGATAGGAAGAGTCAGTGCAACTGAAATTCCCACCTCCGTGGCTACTAATCGAAGTAGCATCGTAGTTGCTGTCTTTGGCGGACAATGAGAAGCCTCCTGCTTTGCTGAACCGTTCGTCGTAAGAGCATGATAAAGGTGTGTTCACATATCTGCCTGAGGAAGACACATCTGCACAGTGGCTCAACGTGTCTTGACTTTGAGCATCTAAAAGTAAGTCGTCTGGGTCGTTGAATGCTTGACTAGCGCGTCGATTTGGAACGCTGTAGTGGTTTGTACCTTCGATATCCAAATTAGCTTCAAATCTGGAAAGGGAAAAAAATACTTTAAGTGGAGTTACTAATTTTAACTTGTCGAAGAGCAATAATTTAAAAAAAAAAAAAGATTTTAGCGAATTGAAATAAGATATTTTATTAATTAAAATAAGAGATTTTATAAATTAAAATAACAGATTTTATAAATTAAAATAAAAAACTTCTATATGTAACATTTAAAAAGTCTGCAGTTATTTTAGAACATATAATAAGCAACCACATAAGTATATAAAAAGTTTGAATCATAAGACGTCCAAGAAAAATTAAAGCCAATAACAAAAAACATTAAGGAAAGCTGTTGAAATTAATCTACAAGATACCTTTTTAATTTTTCAATAAGAATTAACTAAATAACCCAATACTATAATTTATAACAAAATAAAGGTACAAATGAATACTTTCTCAATGATATAGAACCGAGTTTCATTATTTAGATGTCCGTTCCAGGTGTCAACACACTTGTAATGTATTTAAAAAAATATGCAATTGTTTTTTACTCTACTAGGGTACTCCGCCCCTTACTCCCTAATGCTCGTCCAATTAGGGGCCACAAGAAAACCTCGCTTTCTGACATAGACAATAGTCTGTACCCATTTTAAAAATAAATATTCATTCATACTTCAACTTTTTCGTAGTGCCTTGCAAATATTCAATATGGCCCTGACAACCCAGAGCATTTCTACTTGTGTCTTCCATTCTCTAACAACAAACTGCTGATTCTTCTACTCCCCATTTTAAAAATGCTGCACTAATTCTTCGTCAACAACACAATTATCATAAAAAAATAGAATTGTCATTGGCTTTTGCGTTTGAGTGGCTTTCATGCCTTGAGTTTCGTCTTAAGTTGTTTGGATGCCAAATGGTGAGTATTATTTTTTTATCTAGTTTTAAAACTTATTATCAATGGTAATTCGTCGATGTAAAAATATGGAAATTCTAAGTCAGAATAACATTATAAACACAAAAGAAGGTATTTTGCCAAAGCAATATTTTTTATAGCCAACTTTAATTTAAATTTTTATAGACATCTCTTTTTCTAATTAGAATATCGAAAAAAACTCGGTGTTGTTACCTTCTTCAGAGTGAGAACTGTGATTTTTAACAAATTTCAACAAAATCAGAAAATTGTTACCCGATATATGAATAACCAAACACACAGACCCCCTTGTATTACCTTTTCCCGACAGTGGTAATGACTTTTTTTTGCAATAACTTGAAAACTAATAAATATATTTTTGTAAAAAAAACCATCAGGCATTAGATGAGAAATATGGCTACTATTCGACAAATAAAATTAGAATTTTTGAATGTTTGCTTCTATACGCTTTGCTTGACACACCGAAAACTTTAACAAATTGTAACTTCTAACGTAAGTGTTCCATTGCAACAAATATACCAACATCTCTTTCCCCAAACATTTCTTAACAAATTTAGTAAATTTCATAATTATTCGATAGTTACTTTTTGAGAAGTGACTCAAAGCATAGAAGAGGAAAGGGGGTTTACCAATTGTCAGTGGCAGTTACTTTTTTACAATAGAAAGAAAAAAAATTCATATGTTTTTAAGTAACTAGATGTTATGGTGTGAATAAATTACATAACATCTCTATTAATATTATTAGTAATATTTTTAAACGATAAAAATTCAGGGACGTTCATCGTTAATGATAAAAATGTACAGAAGTGTAAATATTTATGATTTAAAAGAAGAAAAAAATTTCTTTATAACATTACTCCGAAATAGTACAAAACTCAACATTTAAAATTTTCAAATACAGATTGCTAAAAATATTTCTTTATGTGCTCATAACTTTTAATGTTAGAACTTATCTGTGAGGAAATTTCTTATTGGCAAAAATAAATAAAATGTTTCACACACACACAATGTGTGTGTAAAACAATGCCAATTCATTCTGTCTAGGTAAAAACAAATTTTATCATGTTAAATAATCCAGAAAACAAAGAATGTTTTAAGAGCAGAATAAGAACTTTTAGAACGTAAAAAGAATCCAATAGATAAAAATAAGGAGCTATTAAGTACTTAGGAACATTAAAAAAATTAGTTCTTACTGACTTCTAAGGACCTACAAATAAAATGTAGTAATCCAAAAGAAACTTTTATTATTAGTATAAGACATTTTAGAAGTTTCCCCAAACAAATATCATGGATAAAAATAAAGAATTTATGCTTTATAAGACTAATTATAAACATTAAGACAAAATAAGAAATTCATTTCTAAGGCATTTACAAACAAAATAACCTTGCTAATTTAAATAAATAATCACTTCAAAAATTCCCGCTAATATTAACTTTTTAAGTATTGTCAGGATGCTAGTGAGGTCTAATTGTCAAACAATAAGAAGTTAAAACAATGGATAAAGACATTGACAATTCAAGCTCTTTAATAAGAACAAATATTAAAAATTCCCAAATAAATCCAAATTATTCGACTTTTTAATTATTTATATACTTAAATAGTATTAAACAAAAACATGTAGCACACAACAGCTGATGAATCAACACCAACTAGAAACTAGTAGCTGACTTGATACTTCCGTTTCATGTTCGATTTTGTGTCAAGGTCATTCAGAGTAATCCTAGAACTAAGGAAGAATAAGGACAGAAATTTTCCATGAACTAAGGAAGAGAATTCCGTTGCAACACTCACCTGTTTCTGTATGGAATGCCAAGCGAGGCAATACTGCTACCTCCACAACTGATAGCATCGTACTCGGAATGCGAAGAAGAATTCCTCCTTGCGTTGACGCTAAACGGAATCACATCTTCATACGTGTCATCAGCGGCGGCAGGGGGGCAGTGCTGCAGGGACTGATGGCGGTGACGGAACTTTGCAGGACTCGGTGGGGCGGAAGAGCAAGTCCCCTCAATTAAGTGAGGGAGGGAGGTGGACGGAAGAACCGAGGAGCTCTGGATGGAAAGAAACAGAATATATAAAAAGATTTGTATGTGTTTATTTTTTTAAATACTGCACATTTACAAATTGGTTTAAATTGAAGATCTATAAAATAAAAATAAGGAGTTTTAAAAGCTATAAAAGCCGACGAAAATTATTCGACTTTCCTGGTAATGTTATTTTTTTTTTAAAAATTCTTGTTTTCTAATAAGGTGTGTGGCACTGTTTTACATTAAAACAACACCAAATATTAAACTTAGAACATACAGACGGAAGTCCTGTCAGAAGGACTTTCGGAAACTACTTCTGTATGCAACAAATGTTATGTAGAACTTTTTTTTATGTGCCAACTCAGAAATTTTTTAACTTTCTGATTTAGAAAATTCCACTGAAAATCCCAGTCCTTTTCCTAATTTCTGTTTTGTTAAAAGTGTCGTTCTTTACACCACTTTGTTGTCAACCTTGATAAAAGAAAGCCTTTAGCTTTCTGAAACTATTTGGTTAATTTTCCAATATATTTGTGCCTTATGTACATTAGGGTGCATCAAAAAAGCCATTTTTTAAAAAAAGTTTTGCAATTATTTTGGCCCTTATATAAAAGTGTTCTATGTCATAAAAGAAACTTCCTGTATTTTTTTCAGAATTTTTTAAAGCAATTTACCGGGTCCACATGATGGTAGCAAATTGATATTAAAATATTTTTGTAAATAAATGTTTTCAAATTAGGTTCACCTTAATTGTAGAGTACCAATAGAATGTTTAAAACTTATAGGAACTTATAATACAATAATCTTTATTAACAATGCATAATATATGTAAACTTTAGCACTTCAATAAATCAATGTTAATATAATGTAAGTAAAACGTCAGCGATCATGATCATGACCCTCAATTTACAGTTTTCTTTTGCGGAGATTGGGCATCTGTTTTCTGTCAGCCTCAACTACCTGCATAATGTTCTGGTAATGTTGCTCAGATCTAGCTGCATCGAGGTAGTCACTACTCAGTTTTATAGCACGTTCTGCAGAATCATTAACAACGTTCAGAGCAACTGTCTTTGCCTTTGATGCAATAAATGAGGGCTCAACTGGCCAAATGTCAACATCTTTGTCGAGAAATTCTGTGTACATTTCTAAAAGATGGAAAATGAACCAAGAGTCAACAGTGGTCAGATCCCCAATCCTAGTATTACTTGTGATGGTAGGAAATTTGGGTTTTCCAAATCCTGTGCCAAAACGATTGCAAGGAACTGTCACTGTATCAGATGGTTTTGTTGTGAGAAGTTTCTCTGCTAAATATTGAAGTTCTAATTTTGGAACTATGTCACTGAATAATGCTAATGGTATCATTTCAGAACATAAATACCACAAATGACGGTTAAGTGCTGTTAATCCACTAACTGATATACCATTATCAATTTTACTGTACTTCAGAAGATCTTTGTAAAGACCGAAATCATGCCACGGAGCATTGACAGCTGATGTGCTATTTACCCACCATCGACTGTAAAGAAAGCACACATAAGTGACAAATTTACGCAACTTCAACTGTTGAGCTACAGTGGTGATTGTTCCTTTAGGCAACAAACTGATCTGCTTCTCCAAAAGTACAACATTAATTGCGTACAAAATTTTAGACATCCACGAGCTTTGTGAACAGCACCGGGACGACGAAATTCGAATGATTTTGATTTATCACCATTGTCCAGATACAGCAAGCACAGTTCAGTGAATTCCTTGTAATCTTTATGGTGATGCTTTAGCAACAGCAACAGCGTTCTTCTGCCACTTTGTAACCAAAGACAAAGTTTGTTCATCCCTGGAGACTGAGCACTTATCAAAGGAACCGAGAGTCTCATCACTTGCATGAGGCACTTTATCGAAATGTTTCTTGAATCGGCTGAAAACCATATATTCTCCCGATTTAGAAGTTTCTACATTCAAATCATTGAAGACCTGGGTAAGTATTAGCTCACCGGCATGATGACGGCATGCAGACCAAAGTAAAGTGCGACCAATTCTTTGTTGTAGAGTGATGCCGGCTGCAGTGACATGTCCAGTATTGCTGGATGTCGCGTCGAAGGTCATGTTCACTACTGAATCCACACATTTCCATGACTGTAACAACTGCACTGTTGCTTAAGCTATGACATGACCAGATCGTTGGTCGGTTCCCGGTTTGTAAGATGGTACACCAAGAAGCTTTATGTCTGCATTATTTCCAACAGCTACCGCAAGTCTCTCTTCCGATTCGTTCTTTGATTTGTTAAGCAACAGCTTTGAATCCCAATGTAAGGATGCAAATTTTGGTGGAGCCCATGTAGTTTGTAATGTCTTGGCAATTTCTTTATTTACAGTACGCCTTGACCTGTCTGCTGTGGCATATGAAATTGATAGTTTCTTTGCATCACCTCCAGATTCCTCAATTATGGCATGAGGGAATGCAGCTTGTTGAGCTGGAGAAAGCTTCATTCTTGTTGCCAAAGATACTATTTTTGGTACCTTCCTTTCTTGCTTCTGTGGAAATCTTGAAAGGGATGTCTCTGTTGTCTGTTTCACTGCTGCTGCTTCCTTCATTTATTTATTTCCACAGTGCAGCTGGCTGAGGCTTGTTGACATTTCTGCTGAGCCACCAGCTTCAATATTGAATGCAGCTTCTTGTCCCATGAACCAAATGATGCAGCTCGGTCTGTTTTCATTGATTGAAAAAATTTCAAATCTTCGTTGTTCTTTATTAAAGTTTTTGCATTTTGTGTCCAAATTTGAAATGTTCTTCCGAGTTCTATTTTAGTGTCTTGGATCTTTGCCTGTGCAGATGCTGATGACCGACGGTCTACCGGAATTTCTCGAAGTTTAGCATTCTTCTGAAACAAAGTTATTATCCTCTCACATGTGTTTTTTCAGTAATTATTGGAATGTTTCCCTTTTGATAAAATGGAATAATCTTTTTTAAAACTATCTTGGCATTCTCATACTTTGTTCGGTTAAGCTGTAGTCCTTCACACTGATGAAACATATAACATCGTAAAACTTGATTGTTTGTTGGCAACCTGGATCCTGTTATCTCTGCATTAGCTTGTGTAATTCCAGTTTCAATACCAAAAACTTCAGCACTAAGACGAGTCTCTTTGTGGTCATAATTTTTACCTGATTTGGCCATGGAAAAGAATAATGACCTCTTCACTCTTCAGATGTAAAAATACTACTGGAACAGCAAATACTTCTGCACTCTGTCTAGCACAAATGCATATGCCATTAGTCATCAAACTAAAAACCAATCAAAGAACAGCTCAATGCCCATGAAACAGAATAGTTTCACATGCTACAAAAAATTTATTTTTAATTCACATAGAAGGGTGAAAATTGTATATTATTTTTGGCAGCTTTCCAACTATAGTTTTGCTAACAAACAGGAGAGTCAGGGAAGCAGATTTTAAAGTAGAATTGTAAAAATGGTACTTTTGGTAACTTTTTTGGTATTTTTTATTATTATATTTTATTGTTATGTTATTTTTGTATTATTAATGTTATATTAGTTATTTTTAGTTTAGTATTTGTCTTTGTTATTTTAGTTTTGTTAGTATTTGCTAGGAATGTAAGCAAATTTCATTCTGCAGGACGCATGTGGACCCCCTAGGCATCTTAAAAATTGTCTAATATTTACCACAGTGTCTTTTCAACCAAAGTAGAATACTTTAAGCATAGGGCCATCAAAATTTAAAACTATGGTGTTTTTTGATGCACCCTAATGTACATTGTTGTTCAGACTTCATAGTTCAGCGAAAAGTTGTATCACCCTTGTGCATTAAATTGAACTACAATTTAAAATGTAAACATTTGTATTACAGTTCCACTCAGGCTTAAATAGTGAAGATTACCCTTTTATGCCACACCAAGATTGTTACTCAATATTAAAATTAATTTTTCCAGAATGTTTTCGAAATATTTCTACCTGAGGTTCAAATTTAAAAATAAATGACTTTTTAAACATTTTTATCGAAACTTACTTGTAAACAATAGACTAGCAAAGTATAATTTTTTTTTTTAATTACAAATTAAAAACTTTCATGGGGAAAAGCAAATCACATCAACGATGATAAAGCGAACATAACAGGTCCTGCACATATATTCATCAATTATTTATTTTTTAAATCGCCCGACTTCCCTAAAAAATTTATTTGTTCTTTGACAATTCCAGGTTTTTTAAGCAAATGGCAATCCTGCATATGCATCTCCAGTGAATTAAAATGCAATTTACTTTCAATTGTAAATAGTGCACCTTGAAAAGTTTTAAGAAGTTCAGAGATGAATAACAATGTCAATTTATATAGTCAATGCATCTGGCCAATATTACACAAACTTACGAATTGTTTCTTTAGGGTGGTATCAAAATCTTCAAAAAAAAAGTTTCCCAATATTTCCCTGATGATGGCACAAACATTTCCCTGATTTTACAATTAAGAAATGTTGCAATACATGCTTTGCGTAAAAAAAAATACCCATGCTACAGTAATGTAATAAATATATTGTATAAATTAAATATATTGCATAAATTAAATGTATTGCATAAATTAAATACATTGCATTAAGGAAATATCAAGACAACTAAACTACGCAGAATAGATGATAATTGTAGTTTTATTGATACAAATTCGAAAATTTCCCTGATCTTTTGTGAAAATTAAAAATTTTCTCTGACATTTCCAGAATTAAAATTTTTTATAATTCCCGGTTTTTCAGGTTATGTTACCACTCTGTTATTTATGTCATTCTTGGCATTATTTTATAGCTTCATATATAAATTATTTTTTAAAGCATAAAAAGTGTCAAACTTAAAAAAAAAAGTTATTATTAAAAAAAATACAAACTTAATTATAAAGGCAATAGATCAATATCAAAACTTGCTTAATTCTATAAATTTAATCAATTGAATGTTTATAATAATACCTTCACATTAGATGTAGTCTTACTTAATTTAACCTATACATAACAAAACGATTTGAATTATAAATGTTAGTTTTTTACTTACAATTAAGGACGACTTTAAATTACTCCTACTGGATATCGAGTTCTCTGATGACGATGAAGGAAGACCAAGATGATTCAATCCATTGCTTAAAGTTCCTAAAAATATTTTTAAAAACACATTATAATAACTCTTTGATTAAAAAATTAAGATGAAACAATTTCAATTCATTCTATACTTTTACAAAGGACTAGCAAGAATACCTATTCTTCACACATGACTAAATAAAACCTATAGAAATTAATAAACAATTATTCTCTAAACCAAAGTATAAAAAAGTGTATAATTATTTAGATTTTCATCTTTAGGTTTTACACTTATTTTTAAGTTATATTAAAATATAACCATTCTTGTTATAGTATAAGTTAAATAACATATAACTTAAAAATAAGTATAAAAATGTTTTTTCCATATTTTTTGCTAAAAAGCTGTTTATTATTATTATATTAAAAAGTTATTCTGTCAATTGTTTAAATCAATAAACATATATTATTAATTTAGTTTAGAGTATTTTATTGTTGGCAAAATATTATGATTTTATAACAATATTGATACTATTTCTTTTTAAATGGACATTTAAAAAAAATGGCTTCTAAAACCGATATAAATTCATTTAAAAAAAATAAACATAATTTTTAAATTCCGAACCATAAGTGCACAACTTGTGGATAAATAGTATCTATATATAAATGTTTAGCCTTTTATATGCAGAAGAAGTTTGAGTTTGGAGTGAAACAGACTCTTTTATTGTTATAGATTAGCATATGTAACATGAGTATAAAAATAGGAGTTAAAACAACTTTACTATATTCTTTGGCACTGAACAACTACAGTTAACATAAGATCAACAAGGAAGCTAGTTTATACACCAGGTGTACAAGTATGAAATGCAGATTTCGGACAACAGATGGTGCACCAATGTACTTTGTGCTATAAAGATTTGACACAGCGCCATTTTGTTGTGTCATCAACAAGTGTCAGACGTGCACGAGTGATAACTTGGAAAAGTGTGTGCATAGTGTGGTGTTCAATATGTCGAAATGAATACTGAACATTCGTGGACAGCATTAATTTTTATGTTTTCATTTGAAGAAAACCGCTGCTGAATCACACCGATTACTTCGAAAAGCTTATGGTGAACATGCTCCATCGCAAGATACGGAGGAAACGGTTAATACTAAACATTACCAACAACAATTGACCGATTTGAACCGTTCGCTGCATGAAAAAAGGCCAGAATACCGAAAGAGGCAACACAAAGTCATTTTTCTTCATGCCATTGCTCCATCACATACGGCAAAACCGGTTCGCAGCACGTTGGAAACACTCAGCTGGGAAGTTTTATCCCATGCCTATATCATAATTGCCTCCTTACCAGACTTGGCTCCTTCCGATTACCACTTGTTTGCATTGATGGGTCATGCACTTGCTCAGCAGCGCTTTGGTTCGTACGAAGATGTGAAAAAATGGCTCCATCAATGGTTTGCAGCAAAAGGGGAAGATTTTTACTGGGGTGGTATTCATAAATTGACGGAAAGATGGGGAAAATGTATAACAAGCAATGGAGCATACCTTGAATAAAGCACTTTTTATCATTATTCCGAATTTAACGTGTTTGCTTTTGAAAAAAAATCCACATTTCATACTTGTACACCTGGTACGTTTCTCACTGGTGATCATACCTATGTGTCTGAAGTTGGCTTGATTTTCTTTTCTTTCTTGTCACTGTGTTTGTAAATTCGCGCATTTTGTTCGTCAGGTTTCTACTTATTATAGTAATCAACCAAAATTATTCCGTTTTAAAATCAAGTACATGGTTGATTGTGATCTATTTTCACACTTTAAGCTCCCTTTCAGTACCTAAATGTATAAACCGTCCCATAATCTTTTTTTTTAAATATATATAATTGTTTTTGCGTAATTTTATATAAAAACTACTTAACTACTGAAAAATTCTAAAAATTAAAATGACTGTAAATTATCTTTCTTTAATCCAACCCATATAAATCTGAAGGAAAAAAACTTCAAAGTTAACCAATAATTATTTAACTGTAGAAAAACTTGGTCAAATAACTGTGGACAGTCTCAGAAAATGCTTTTTAAACATGAGCATGCAACCCGTTACAATTCATTTTCTAAATGCTACGATAAAATACATACCTTCAACACTTTGTTCCTTTTTTTGTTTTTCTTTTTCTCTTTTTAAGGTAGATAGCTTTTCTTCTATATCCTTCAACTAAAGAAATATAGAAATGATAAATAACATATCCAAAAAAATGCATATTACATAAAACAAATAGTTTTAAATATGAAGAATTCAATTTGGAGAGGCAATTAATAATCAAATATTTAAAAACAACTTTGAATATATTAAAGAAATTTCGATACTGAGAAATTTGTTAAAGAAAAAGTATTTCCTTGCATTAATACTGAAGCTTATTCGAATAAAATTTTCAAAAATATTTAATGTTGTAAAGCCGAAACATCCTCCAGAAAACTGATATTTTTGTGAATTTATGCTTTTGTGCAAAAAGTAGATGATGCAAATGACAACACAAGGAATATATATGATTAAAGTTATTACAACTTAATTTCTTATAAAAAAAATGAATTTGAAATATTTATTTTTCTGACAATTCTAACTTTTTTTTGTCTTATAGAAATATAACATATTCCATCAAAATAATGTTATCATTTGGCACTAAAGAACTTTCATGGTACTGTAGTGCTATGCACTTTTTGATCTTCGAACCAAGGAACAAGGATATTCCGATACTCTACCAGTCAGGCTAAAGTGATCACTCCAGTCCAAGGGGGAGTATCGGATATATGAAGTGACCCTCACAGTACTTTCACTGAAAGATTACTGCACATTATAATTTAAATTAAGACAAAAAATGGTATCAAATTGCATAGTACCTTTGAAGTAGCTTGATGGTAGGATACTTTTCTTATTTTGCGAACACTCTTGCGAGCAGTTATATCATTCGCTAATTTAAATGCTGCAGAAGCTATCTTACTCTGAATTTCATAGTCTAATTCTAGGTCATTTAATGTTTCACGCTGAAATTGTAAAATATATTTGGTTAAAATTTAATTTTTTTAAAAATCTGCAGAAACATATAATAAAATATTTACAAATACTATCACAATCTATAAGAAAGGGATTTCTAACAAACTTAAAATAATATTTAAAGATATCTAAAAGTACCAATAAAAATTGTGATCTAAAATCATATCATTAATATATCATTATCAATAATAAACTTTTTTTTTGGTTAAAACAAAAAATTATTCTTTTCTGTCAAAAGTAATTTTATATATATAATATTAATACTTAATATTATTACTTAATTAATATTAATACTTAATATTATTACTTAATTAATATTAATACTTAATTATAATATTGTGTTAAGCTGTTGTGTCTTAAGCTTTTAAAATATATGTCATTACTAATTTTAATAAAACAGCTAACCCCAGACATGGTTTGCAAAGAAAATTAAAAAGTTGCAATTCCAGAGAAAAGCTATTTAAAATAATAGAAATTCAGATTAACTTAGATATTTTAGTTATGAAAAAAACTAGAAAAATACTAACTTTGTAAAATGTATCAAAGTTACAAGAGATAAAGTCTTCAAATATTTCAATGTCAAGAAATCATATAACATTAAATGCTTAAAAACCATAGGCCATTCCCAAAATATTTAGTAAAAACTTCCAACAAATTTTACATATAATAAAATCCAAAATAATCAACGATAAGCACACAGTTTGAATATGACAACATTTCTATAATTCACTACCCTTGGTTATTAAAATCAGGATTTCGAAAAAATTCTTTAAAAATTTAATATTTCTAACAAGTGTTCAGAAATTTGCATGACAATAACAGAAACTTGTATAGGCATTTGTATGGTGATTGCTAAGGTGACAACTTACCTCTTTGCCTTTTGTTTTGTAGAAAATCTTATCGCTTATGGTGAAAGAAGTCCCGATGCGTCTCCGAACTTGAGGCTGGGCTTCCCCTGGCAGAAATGGAGTTTCAGGAGGCAGCTCCCCAATTAACTCCTGCAAAACATTTACATCAACATTTGAGAAAAAAAAATAAAAATGTCGAAAATATTTTGAAAATGACAGCAACGTGTTTCTAAAATTTGGGGGATATTAACCTTTTGCACTCGAGTGTTGTCTTTAAGTAATCAAAATAACACATTATTTTTCTTTTTTTCTGTTCTTCAAAAATACAGAAAACAATATAGTCTTGAGTTTAACCACCCGGCGGATGCAAACGTGTATGTCTATTCGAATAGCCATAGTTTTATCCGTCAGAGGGTTAAAAAACTACTATTCCCTCACAAACTTTAATATTTTTTTTTTCATCTAGAAGCATCAAGTATGTTGGTGATTTAAAGCTCTCATTCCATTGAAACTCCTCAGGAAAGACATTTTTTTTATAAAAAAAAGACACCCGACACATGTCATAAACCCTAAATATACGTTTGGCACATTGAAATTAAAATTTAGAATCATGCATAACCTTTTTATTTTCATTATTATCCACCCTAAACATAAAAAGAACATGCTAAAAAAAGATTTTACTTCTGTAAAAAGAACAGGAACAGGATGCAACTGTTCCATAAAAAAAACATAAATAACAAACATGTTTGATATTTACGTTCTTTTTATGGAACATTTTACATCCCATTCTTGTTTCTTTTAAAAAGGTAGTCATGGTGGATAATTATAAAAATAAAAAAGTTATGCATAAAGCTGAATATTAATTTTAATATACTAAATATATTTTTAATGGTTAATGACATTTTTGAAATGTTTATAAAAAAAAAGGGTTTATAAGGAATTTCAATCTGAAGAAAGTTTTAGATCAATTAGTTAATTAAATTAGAATAGGGAGAACAAAAGAATGTGTCATTATTTTAGTGACTAAAAGTCGCCATTCAAGTTCAGAAGGTTGAAGCAATTGTTAATGGAACCGAATATAAATGTTGAGGATTTTTAATACATAACATTTAAACACATCAAAGTAAAAGTACTGTTTTCAGATAACATTTTTATTGTAAGGATTTCACTTTTTCAACTGCAATTTAGTACGCAAAAACAGATTTTAAAAATGGATCTCAAAAACAGAAAATACTACAATAGCCAAATGGGGTGAACAGGTTACTACTACATCCTAATAATTTTCTTAAACTTCATCATATAGTCTTATGTTCGAGATCAGTGGAATTGTGTAAAGATAGCCAAAAGGATAAAAAAAAGGACTTTTGATGGAAAGATTGTTTTTTAATTCACAGTAGAATCTTTGATTTTTTTTTTTTTTTTTTTTAAACTTTACCATTATACATTAAATTTTAGACAATCCTAAGCTGTTAGAATATTTAGAAGTTTCATTAAAATGGCTTGAAAAGACTTTTATATTTTAAATCAAATGCTATATAGAAGTATAAATATATAATATATTTCTTCAAACACACATTCTTGAACCAGCTGAAAAGATGCAACCTTAAATTGTTTTTAAAATATTGTAAACCATTATGTATTAAAATAAATAAAAAATGGTCCTCTTACCCCTTCTTTTAGACAGAGGGCCTTAAGTTCTTCATTTTTCTTCTTCAATGCATCCTGAAGGGCATCTTTCCTTGATTGCAAAGCAGATAACATTTCAATTGTAGCTGCCTTGCTCTCTTCACTTAATTCTCCTATAAAAATTTACAGAATAAATTTCACATGTAATTCCCGAGGGTGACATGCAATATAAGGTTTTAGCAGGCAAATAATGAAAGATATGGCTTTTTATCCATTTAAAGGGACATGGTACCTTCTAAACATTTTTTTTATTTACTTTTTGAACAAAAGAATTAATGTATAGTGGATTAATGGCCAACCTAGTCAACATTGCCTGCCTTCCTCTACAGAATTGGTAGAAGGACATTTCATCTCCATAGGCTGATTCTCCCTGGAGTTATAGCACTTCTAAATATCAACCAATGATATACCAATGATCTTAAGCTTATTAATCGTAAATTTATCACAGTATCTTTATTAAGGGGCACGGTACCATCTAAACCTTTTTATTTTAAACTTTTAGAATTAAAATTTCAATGTATATTGTTTAAATTTATATAAAAACAATATATTACACACAAAAATTCCCTAATTGTCTGTAATTGTTTTCTTCAAATTTAAACTTAAAAAAAAAAATGTATTTTTCATTGAAATTATTCTTGGATCCTTTGAACTGTAATACATAATAATTGGCATTAAAAATGTGTATACTACAATGTATTTGATTTTTATATAAATAGTATTCATAACACAGGGCTCGCAATACTTTTAAATTATGACCCTAGGGGAAAAAGAGACCAAACTTCTTAAAAGAAGGACCTACATACTTTAAGACCGCATTAATTTTAAGTCATCAATGCGAGTGTGACAAAATTATAAGAAAAACGCAGTGGTGCAAAAAGTTATGTAAAAAAAAGTTAAATTTTCTACGTAACACCGCAGGTTAGCCATGCACTGGCAACTATCGGACATCCAACTGAACTATTTAGTTGCAAGCAACTGAAAAACTCAAATTGTATCTGCTCATTCAGCAATTATCGGTCCTGCAACTATTGGACAAAATATCCTTTCGCTCAATACCATGCTAACGACTTTGTCAAGTAATCGACAATTTGGCCATTTTGTATGGATTGTAAAAATACGGCTTTGAGCAATTTTTCATCTTTACTTTGGCGATTTCGAAATCTGAAACGTGGCAGCACTGAGTCAAATGCAATTAAAATAATCGTCGAACAGTTGCTGAGTTATTTTTTAGTCACTTATATGATTAAAAGTTGCAGTGCAATTATCGCTTCTGCCAGGTAAATAATTTATAATCAGATATATGATTACATCAGTCTCAAGTTCAAAAGAATGTCACTCTTAAATCACAATTGAACATATGTATTAAGTGTGTTAATGACACTGCCACATGAATTATTGTTTTGTTAATTTTGCTAAGTGGCAACACTGTATTGATTGGAATCTCGAATTTGATTAGAATTCGTTGAGATTTGGAAAAGTCGGTTGGTTTTTAATAAAGTTTAAGCTTCTTATTTCTTCATAAACTTTAAGCTTCTTCTTAAAGTTTAAGCTTCTTATTTCTTCATAAACTTCAATGGCGTCCATTTTATTTTATTTGTGAATGAGTTGAATTTATTAAATCATTCTACAGATTGATGATTAAGGTGAATTCCAGAGGTAAGTTACTATACTAAAAGTTTAAGAATTTGTGATCGGACAGTCACCATCTATTAAAAACAAGATATTGTTGACAAATTGTATCATAGGCTAAAAAAGAAAACAATATTTTAAAGAACGTCAAAATTTTGAAAACTGAAATTACAAAAAAAAAAATCTTATCTTGTAAGGGTGATTCATACAAGTGGGTATGTATGTATGCATCACACACTAGCTTATTAACACTGAAATTCATTCGATAAAATTATTCTACTAAAACAAATATAGATATGCAATTGGTATTTCTTTCAGGCAAGTTAAGTGGAGTAGTTTCAAATAAAACCAAAGAGGGACAGCTTGCCTTCGATAATGATGGTGGGAAGACTAGCTGAACTGTTGCTGCGGCTGATGTTTGACTGCGAGCTGGCAGAAGAGAGGGACTGGACACTTCGGCACAGCTCGGAGGCAATTTGGCTTAAGCTCCTGTTCACTCGACTGGAACTCTGGTAAACGAATAAATCACAGGCCATGGTTAAAATGTGAATTTTGCAACATAACTGATACAGTAACTGATATATTGGAGTATTTTGAACTAAAAAAAATTCCTTGGAATCGAAAACAGTTTTACAGGCAAAAAAAATTAAGCACACATTCAGACATACAATTTGATAGGTAGGAATCCACTTAGATATGTATTGTTATAGTACTTTTTATAATTAAAAGCTATAAAGAGTCTTTAAAATTTTATGAAAAATATTAGGTTTTTAAAGCTATTGAGTGTTTATTTCAACAGAGGAAGTTTCAAATAAAACTTGTAGAAAAGTTAGATTCCTGATTGCAACACAATATGATTGAAATTCTATGACAATACAAGCTTTCCCTCAGAGTTATTTTTAAGTAATTTACTAATTAAAAATTAAATGAAAAAATGTATCATTTTTTATACAATTTTTAGAAATCTGACAATAAAATTTTAAAAATTTGCTAATCAACATGCTGCTAAATTTAATTATGATGAGATGAGTCTATAGTAATTTTCTACAATACAATTAATTTGGCATAAATCTGATATTTGACTTGTAAAGTAACATATAGATTTTGTTTTTTAAATATATTTTTTAACGAACTCTAACTTATTATCACAAATTCCCAAACTCCAGAATTGAAAATATTAAAATCTTTATGTTTTAAAAAAATTCACATTCTTTTTAAATACAACTAATAAAGTACTAAACTTACAGCCTAAGTCGATTCTACCATTAGAAAATTTACTTAAGAATCAGAATGTTAGTACTTAGATTTACAGAATGTATCTTACCTTTTTAATATTTCTATCGAGAAAAAACTGATGTTGAGCAATTGCCATAGACCATATACATTTTGCAATACTGGGAGAGGCGGCATACCACACATACACTGTGACACTGGCTGGGGCAAGGGCTCTTCTACTTACAGATACTCTGCAATCAAACAAAATATATAATTAGAAAATAGTGTTATTATATTTAGTTAACTTGCAAGTATTATTTTAATGTTATACTATAAGTAAAGGTTTCTAACAGACAAAAAAAATTAAGAAATTTAAGCCTGTAAAAATTTAATGGAGCTGTACATTCAAATGTAACATAGTACGGAAATCACAAAACTAGCATTTTCTGAATTTATTCCAAAATTATATGAAAAAAGAAATGATATAATGCCAAACATTTAAAAATATATATATTTTAATCTTGTCTGTTAAACTCATTTTTATTTGCCTGTTTCTAGAAACGAGACAACTATTCAGTTTACTTTTCAAACAATTACACGACTGATTGTAATTAGGGAAAATGAGCATTTAATAAAACACTCACTGGGTCGTTGGATCACAAATAGCATTAGAAAGATCATCAAATTCTTCAACCGGTTCCTCTATGGCATCTTCATACAGGTTAAAACTGCTGAGTGTGTGAACAACCCTTGAATGCATAAAATTAAACATAAGGGAGAAAACAAAAAACTTGATGCAAGTAAAAAATTACTGCATATATTTAACTTTTTTTTCATCTATATAATAACAAATATTTTTATCTTAAAAAACAGCACATGCCTTTGACTGCAATTTAGTTTATTTAAGGCATTGAAGTTTCATAATGAAAAATTTATTTAATACTGTTACTCATTATGCACAAATGCCAAAATATCTACCTTAAAAATATACTTTTGCATATGTATAAATAAATGTAAAACTTATCAGTTCACAAGCATATATTTAATAATTAAATTGCAATAAAGCATTTTAAATGAAAATAATTATCATTCATTTACATTTTTTGCACCCTAAATCATACCTTCTTTAAATCTCAAAAAAATTATAAGTTATTTAAACAATAGAAAATCATACATATACAACTTGACATCATAGATCTTGATCTCCTATAACTTAAAAATAAAATATTCAACTCACCTTCTAGCTTCATGGACTTCAACTGTGAACTTTTTATCACGAAAATACAAGTTTTCCAACTGTTTCCACAGAAATACCTAAATAGATAAAAAAGAAAATTAAACTGCAACCTAAAGTGATCAGCAAAGGGGAATTTTATGGAAGTACTGAATACTAGATTTTGCTGAATATTCGGTTAAAATTTCAATCAAAATTTGGTATATTCGACCGAATATTAAGTTAAATTTTAAACTAATATTTTTATTAAAATTAGAATCTCATTAATTATTTTATTCATTTCAATGAATTTTCTTATACTGAATTCACAATAAATTATAGTAAATTTTGTTAAACCATCCTAATGTAAATGATTTATAGAATTATTTATGCTTTTAGAATATTTTCATTAATATTGAAAAATCAGTTCTAATAACTCACAAACATAAATAACCTGAAAGATTCAAATTAATGAATATGAAATAGAATGAAGCACCCCTCAGAGAGTTAAAGCTTTATAATAAAATGAAATACCGTATATACTCGCGTATAAGCCGACCCCCTAATTTTAGACCAATTTTTTGTCCAAAATCGGAAACTTGCGTATAAGCCGAGTTGTATTTTCGTACATGAAAAATTCCGATTAAAATCAGCAAATCCTTGACAAAAGAATGAAATTTTAATTAGAAAAATTAATATTTAAGCCTAGAAATTAAAAGTTTAAAGAAAGTGGCTGGAGAAACGGCCTTCCTCGAAGTTCGTGACGATTCATCGGGCTTAAAAGTATGTACCACTCGCGATGTTCTGGTGTTTTTCAAACCTCCACTCGACTTCTTAAATTAAATCTCCCTTATTATCAAATAAAATATTTTAAACCACAAACTTAAATACCAAAATGTGCAATTTCTAATCCTTAACATCGTTTTGTAAAGATTTAAAAACTTAGAAAACGTCAACTATTTTCTGTCAACATCGCTGACTACTGTCGCTATTAAATACGGATGAGCATTTTTTTTATCCTTCTCGGAAGGAAATACTACTACTTTATGGATGAATATATACTTCTAATTAAAATATTTAGTTTTTAATTACAAGATAAATTACTTGAAAGTAGAACTTGAATTCGCCGATTTGCAACCACGATTTTACCGCTTTAAAGTCAATTCCATCCTGAATACTAATGAAACACTATTAATATCTGTACATAATATTATCAAGGAATAAAATCTGCATTGGGGAAATAAATTTTGTTTAATTATTGCAATCGAGCAAGAAAGACATTGACTTTAAAGTGGTGTCATTCGCTACGCACAATGTCAACTTCTTAGTTATTACAGTAGCGTTTACTAGCTTCATAAATTCTACAAACCAATTAAATATTTATAAAAATATATACTTTTTATTAAGTTAAACTGATTATTTATGTGAGTAGTTAAATTTTGCGTTACGATTACGCAGCGATGCGCAGAACGGTATTCAGTCGGCACGTGATTCACATTCTCGATCTCGGAAATGCGTCGGGGCGATTTCAGAAGAATCCGCTAATTTCAACTTCTTTCCTTTTTCCATTTTAGGCAAATTATATTAGAAATTTTAATGACCCGCGTATAAGCCGACCCCCCTACTTTTTGATGAAAATTTGGACTTAAATTTCTCGGCTTATACGCGAGTATATACGGTAGATACAAACAATTCAAAGCTGTCGGGTGCAAAGAAGAGGTAGGTTTTTAATTCAGATACAAAGTTAAAATTTAATTCACATTAAGATCAAACAGTTTTAATAGAGATTTATTAAAGTGATTTAAGTGATAGTTATTTCAAGGACTTTTCCAAGAGTCTTCTGTAACTTGAAAGGTTCTAAAGACCTTTTGAATGAATATAAGGAGTTTTTAAATACTTTTTATGGGCCTTTATGAACTTGAAACTAAATTAAGGAGTTTTTAAAGACTTTTAAGGACCACACACATATGAACCCTGCATATACATAGTCTTCACACAATCAGGTAAATAGTCAACATGATTACATTCATTAATTGAAAAAATATTTAACAGTTCTACAAAACTTATGCTACAAATATTATATTAAAGCAACTTATATTTCTAGAAGAAATAATGTTAAAAAAAAAGGTTTCAGAGCTTTTATTGATAATAAATCTAGTATTCTTGCATGAATTTATTTCTAGGAAAATACTCACCCTTCTAGGTGTGCGTCGATCATTTTTGTCGTATTGACTAACACCACGATAACTCAAGCTCAGCCAGCAAGGATTTCCAGCTTTGTCCTACATTAATAGATTTCATTTATAAACTCTATAATTACATTTCAATCGGGACTCAAGTTGAAAAGGTCTTTTTTAAAAAATTACCTAATCTGACTAAAATTTATCAAAATAAAAAAGCTTCCTTAGGCAGAATAGCACAAACAAAATTAGGAAATGGTTTTGGCAGAGTTCTAATACACTTCTATCGATGGCCAAAAGCACAATGGCTGTATGTCCACATTTGTAAGCTTTCGGAAAACGCAAAAAGAATATTTACAAACTTAGTGGAAGCCTATGGGGAAATTGGTTTTTAACACTTTGGGTACATTTGACGAGTGAGACTCGTCATCTGCTTATTTGGGCGAAGTTATGGTGGACGAGTCCGACTCGTCATCTGAATTTAAGAAGCAGGTGTTGATGTTTGCGGCACCCCCGCCAGTGAGCGTTGATCGCAAACAATTTGGTGTAGGGTCGGTCAAGAATGGGATCAATTGAACCTCACTCAAAGGGTTAATTTAAATCTGCACTACAAAATTGTTATTTGGAATTGACATACAATGCTTGCGCAGAAAAAAGAACTGGACTTTTCTTTGATAGCAATATATAATTTTTTGCCGAAAATGAACATACAACCATTAGCCATTGACATACTTTAATATAAGAAATTAAAGTTTAAAATATTTTTATGGAATTACACAAACACTAGATAAAAAATAAATTATACAGATTTTTTGCATAATATCATTAAATACCTTGTTAAAAGCATTATTTTTAAGAATATGATTATTTTACAATTAATGATATTTTTTAAGAATCCTTAATATAGAAATATAATTGAATCTTATTTTAAGCAAATTACCAAGACATTTCATGCATGAAAAAAGATTTCCAATATCAAATCCTTACAATTTTTCCCACAATAAACTTGCATAATATAACATTACCAAAGAAAAATATGTCAAATATGAAAAATAATTTTAATTTAAAAAAATTCGCTAATTGTTCCATTACTAAATGGTTTTCACTTCCAACTTGCCTAATGCATGCTAACTTCAAAACGTTAATAAAATAAGAAAATTTAATGACTACATTATTTTTTTTTTTTAAATTATCGCTTGCAGTGAAGATTATTTGCTTTAAGCAGTCATTAACAAACTTTTGTAAAACAAAACAAACTCCTATGGCAGTTATACAGTTTTCTAAGTTAACACTACCACTACACAAAATAGTTTAAATGCCTGCATATTATAGAGACAATGCAAACAAGTTAGTATTTAAGGCAATGAAAGATAGAAAAAAGGTCTATTGGAATCAATTATTTTTTAATGGGATTATCAATTTATTTTCATTTTTTAATATAAAAATATTTTCAAAAAAGCTAACTCTTCATTATTATTAAGCTAAATTATAGAAATAAAAAAAAACACGGTTCAGTGATTGCAATAACCGAGAAAGGACGAAAATGGTATATCCATACCTTTATTTCATAGTAATGCTGTCCATATGTTGGTAAACTCTCTACAATGCTCAAATAGCTAAGAAGGAAAAAAATAATTTTAGCATAAACATAACACCGAAAATTATTTAAGTAAGAAAATGTTTCCTATTGACATTTCTATCAAAATTGATAAATAATTTTATCTCGAACATTTTGGAAATTTAGTAGAATAACTTTCTTTGGAATGGTATAAAATTTACATTTTTAAATGGCTTCATTATTTGAAGAATGAAAGTTAGTCAGCTACTTAAGCAATACTAGACTTTAAGAATAGTAATAAAATAAAGTGCAGAAAAAAATTAGTGTCCATCTTAAATAAAGAATTGAAAATTATGTAATTTAATCTATATTGCATAACTTAGCTCTCAATTTACGACCGGACTAAATAACTACACTTGGATAATAATACATAATTAAAGAGAAACATTTTAGGAAAAACTTTAGAAAAATAAAATGAATATGATATAATTTCAAGTAATTGCAAAGTAATTAATGCTCAATTTTTGTTTCCATTAAGCCTTTGCACTCCTAGAATATCTTTTGCAATTTTTGTTCTTTCTACGGAAGTTATCACTCTTTTTGTTCTTTTACCAAGAATTTTCTATGCCCATAGAGGGAAAAAAATCATAATATGTTTTGGATCTGCAAGAGAACAAATTGAAAACAACACAAGACCATGCTGTTCGTTTATTTTAAAGAACAGGAAACTAATAGACCAAGTTATATTGTTGTGAGCAGACAACAGAGCAGGAGTGCAAAAGGTTAATTATTATTAATGTTACATACATTGATTTCCAAGTGGTTTCAAGCATCTTAGTCCTTAAAAAGCTAACTATATATATTTTATTTAAATGAGTTCCATTTGACGTCAAAAATGGAAAGGTTCTTTTACTAACCTTATTTTAGAGAAAAGTACAAAAATAGAAGTTCTTAATAGTTGTTATAGAATAAGTAAAAATTTAAGTACATTAAAAAGAATTATGTTGTATAAATGAAAAAGTTTCTCACTTAACAATGGCAGCACCTCTAGTCTGTCCAGCAAGCACTTTATAGTGATCAAGAACATGAGATTCGCTAAAAAATTCACAAATAGAAAAACTCAAATAAAATTTTAATAACATTTATAAAAGAGATGAGATTTTTTAACAGCAAAATGATTTTACATGTAAAGTGATGTTGAGTATTATTTACTTTTTCACAGTGAAAATAATTGCTAATGACTTCCTAAGTTTTTAAAAATATTTTCAAACCTTAAAACCGCATTTTAAAGATCTTGTAAGGATTCGTATCTGCAAAGTATATCAAGGGCATTTTTTTGTTAAAATAATTCAAGTTGAAAAGTACTTACAAGGAAATTATTTTGCTTTCTATATGAATCAGAATATTTAAATGATAAGTTAATTGAAATATGAATAACAATAAATGTAATATAACAGTAAATTTAAAAAAGTAAAATAATTACTTCGGCTTTCAATTATTTGGAAAGATTGTGTAAATTTTTAATTGTATTCTCAGTCAGATTATCCTTATAAATAATATCTATACCTCAGAGCCAGATAAACCAAATTTGGGCAACATTACAGGAGAGCGGAAAAACTTAATCCTACTCTCATTGCAAAGTATTGGACTTGGGCTTTTATAGTTCTTGCTAAAGGCTTAAAAATCATTTTTGAGTGAAACAAAAATATTTTAAAACATATGCAGTAAAACAAAAATCGCCAAATTTGGACTTGGGCTCGTCTGACTCCGAGGCACAGATATAGAAGAAGAATTTTTAAAGGGATAATACATTTTCTTATTGATCAGTAGCAGATTAAATAATATGAGAAAAACTAACTGTAGATGGAACAATTGTAATGTTTGTTCACTGTCCTAAAAATAAGTAATATTTGTAGTAAGTAATATAAGTAATAAGCAATATTAATAGAATGTGTTATGTGTCAAATAACATTTTAAAGGGCAGATTCGTTAACCGAAAAATGTATTTCTGGTATTGAAATTAGCAAAGCCAAGTAACTGTTTTGCAGAAGTATGTTTTAATTTCCATTTGGAATTGCATGCCTAAACAGGAAATTTTATTGATCAGCATAAAAAACAATTCAAGACACTATTAGTCCCTATTGAAACCAGCAGATACAGACTTCAGAAATATAAATCTTGATGACAAACAACAGGCTCAACAAAGTCATTCGAATAACTTTTAAATTTACGTAAACAACAAAAGGTTTCAAAATAGCTTATGATTTAAATGAATGTGCCTTTCTAAATTGAGACTAAAGATAACAAAGTACAGCTGTTTCGGATTTACTAAAGATACTACTACACAGCTGTTATATTGAACGTTGTGTGGCGTTATATTCAACTGGATATACTGTACTTTTTTCCAGATATCGAATAATTACCGGATAGTTACCAGAAATCGGTTTCATCCCTAGTCTTTACTACAGTTGCAAGCAAGCCGTATATTTAAAATACTTTATATTGGCATTTGATGGACTAATCAAATCACTTAACATGCTCCATCACATTTGTCTGCTATTCCCATTGTAGGGCAAATTTGCTCCTACTAACAGTTTACTATTTATTATATTTATATCTTAAAATGATGCAACTTATCTCTTCAATAAATGCCTAGTACAACATAGTAAATATTATAAACTAATAATTTTCAAAGTAAATCAAAATAATAAACATAAAAATACAAATTAAAAAGAGAAAAAATTACCATGATGCAATCGAAGAAAATTCTTTAAGTGTTGTTGTAGGTAAAACTGGTAGTCTTTTTAAATGCAATTTAAATGCCTGATCGCTGGAATGAAATAAAAATTAGTTTTATACACATTATATACCAAAAAATAAATATTTTTTTAAAAACACACACAGATTAAAAGTATTATATTTTTCAACTACTTACTCTGTGTAGTCCCCATAAGTTGCTTGAATAACTAACGCAGCAAGTTGAAAAATAATTTCGCTGTCAATTTCTAAATCTCCCTATAAAGAATCGTAAATTAAATAAGTGAGAAATATGAAAAAGGTATGCTAAAGAATGGGAAGTACATCGTAATAATTCACATTCACTTTCAAATATACAGGGTGATTAAAAGAGAATACCACAATTTTCAAAGGCTATTTCCCTGCAGCCAATCACCTTTGAGAGCCATTCTTCTATTGATTCATTGCGGAAGAGAACATTTTAAAGCTTTATTTGGTTGACAAGAAACCGCCATGAATGTTTTTTTATTGAACTAAAGAAAAACAGCTTTTTGTTAATTGTCTTTTCAAGTCGAGATGAAAACCACAAACAAAGGATTAAGAAAAAGGATTATTATGCTCCTAGTGACATCTTTTATTAACCAAATGAGAACATTCTCTTTGCAATGTTATAATAAAGCTAAAAGTTCATTAGTTACAGAGATAAGTCACAATATTCTTTTGTAATTATCTTGTATATAGAGAATTCTTTCTTAATGGCCTGATTTACAAGTGGTAAAAATTGGCTAAAATTAGTTTAAATAAGATTAATAAGTATTAGTTAAAATATAGTGAAAGGTAACTCTTGGCAACTTCTCGGAAATTTACTAACCGTACTTGGCGACAAGAACTAAAAAAATCAGGGTTAACGTTCAATATATTTTACCATGTCTTTTCATTACTTTTATATTTGCAAGTTTATTTTATATCTAATCTTTTTTACACAAATGGTGAGAAAATATCTTTTAAAAATTACTACTATTTGGTAAAATAAGAATTTTAATTATATAATATTTCCAAATAGACAACTTCATATGGTTATTTTTAAATGACTTCTGCAAATTAATAATTAACAATATTTTTTTTAAAAAAATTCAATCTCAAGGCAATAAAAATTACAGATAAAAAAATTCTATACATACAGTATGAACTTTTTAATGAATAAATAAGATGAGCTTAAAAACCCAATACAAATTCAACAACACAGATTTATACATTTGATATACATACTTAAAATTGAAGTTTATTCGATTCCAAAAATGTAATAAATTAAAAAGACAAGGCTTCACCCGATCTGTCCATTGAAAAAAAAAATACTCAACGAAGTGCACTTAACTTAATGAAAATCAATTCCTGCTAATTTATTTTGAAGAGACAATATCCTATCGGGAAAAAAAGTACTTTCAAAACCAGTATACAATTATACAATCTAAATTTTACCTAAAAATTCTGATCAAATTGCATTAAACTAAAGAAATTAGGATTACTCATTTCAGGATTTCTTAAGTAAACAAGCAGAAGTTGTACAAGTACTTCCAAAACGGGTTACAGATAAAGTAAACAAAACATTTTCTAGCGTAAATTGAACTATCCGCAACATAAAACAATCAAAAACTTACATAAAAATAAACAAACACCCAGTAGATTTTTCACACTACGTGTTGGTTATTGCGGAATACCTGATTTTTTTAGTAATTTAAAATTTAGGGCATCGGAAGTTCACGACAAATACAAAACCAGCCGCCACGCGAGATTTCGCTTGGCCGCCGATAGAGGGCTCTAGCTCCGCGAGTGCATTATCAAGTTGCCACTCAAGCAAATTATCCGAAGTTCTGCTGCAAACAGGTTGTTGTGTTGCGATTACTGGAAAGGGCAATCCAACAGGTGGATTCTCTTTGAAAAAATAAAAAGCGCCGAGTCGTTTTATATATATAGAAAGAAAAAAAACGTCGTAAAATTTATGACTTAAATCAGACGTTCTGTCTGATATGTGCTTGCCGTCCGAACTTATTAAAATAGAGGCAGACGTTATAAGTTTTTTTTTTAAACTTTATTCTAGTCACGCCGCTTTTGGAAAGTTTTTTTTCTTTTTTTTTTGCAACTATTGAATATGAATACACTGCCCTATATGTTGAATAAAGATTTGCCAATTTTGAAATGGCCAGATCCTGTGTAAACTTTTTTTTTATTTAACAAATCACTCATATTCGCTTGAACAAAATAAAATATTTGGAATAAATATAGGCTATTATTTACTTAAAATGTTTTATTTTAAAAGCAGAAAAGTGGTAAATTAATACATAAACATTAAAAAAAAATCTAAGACATAACTGTCAGAACACACATTCTAAATCACGAAAATTAAATTGTATACATTATGTTCCTTTTACTGCGAACATGCAATTTATTTATTATTTTTAACCGACTGCCCAGTGCGCCAACCAAAACAAAACCGCCAACGCGAGCCAAGTCGAGAGGTTATCTATTCGGCCGGTATGTATTTTTTTTTATGTATGTTCGCGCGAGATTTCGGTTCTACTTCAGATATCTGCACAATTTTTTTTTGTTGGATAGGGGATGTTTCACTTGGGAGCAATTAAAAAAATATCCAGTTATCCGGCATTTAGCTATCCGGAATTCTCAATTAACCGGACCGTTTTTAAAAAAATGTACGATTTCGAAAATTCTTTTTTTGCTGGATAGAAAAAAAATCCACTTAGGCAAAATCTGCAAAAAAATATTCGGTTTTCCGGCTGTTATATATCCGGAAATGTCGATTAACCGAAGTTTTTTATGTTGTTACGGAGTTATGTTGTAGGGTCGGTCAAGAAAGGGATCAATTGAACCTCACAAAATCCGTGGTCGGATTTGGTGATTTAAACAAACCAAATTATCGGCAAGTTGTCGTATGGTGGAAGTGAAATGTATTTCTTATTTTATACTTGTAAACGGATTTAAGCAAATCTTTGTAAATATATTCTGGTTTTTCTTTGATAACGATTTGTAAGAATAAAGTTGTGCTCTTGTGTGAAACGAAATCTCCTGGACTCTGTGTGTATTTTTTTAATTAGAACTGTGGATTAAATTGTTGGAATGGGCGTTATGTTCGAATAAAAAATTAAAAAATTGAACAGATTTCATAACATTTTTATTGTTTAACAGAAGTTGTACAAGAATGACATTTCGTTAAACCAGCATTTATTGGCATGGATAGGGATAGTTTTACAATATACGTTGTTGAGCACAAGTTGCTACTTGAAATTATTGGTAAATAATAATAGGGGGGAAGTTCCCTGCTATTTTAAAAACTAAAAAGGGAAAAATAAAATAATCTTTCTAGAAAAAAGGAAAACCGACATTAAGGAAAATGCGCTAAAAAGTAAAAAATAATTTTTATATTTACGAATCAGTTGAAAATTTGAATTATTGAATATCAATTTTATACTTAGTACAACTTTTTGAAGTTGGTGCTAATGGGGGAGTTTCACGCCGAGAAGAAGAAGACCGATGTTCCAACGGAACACGGAGAAAGTTCCGCGACGCCGAATAAGTTCCGTAGGGTTAGCATGGAGCTTTGGCTCCTGTACTATAATTTTAAGTTTTAGTCTTTAAATAATACCTGAATATAGAAATATTAACTATATACACTGAGATAGATTGTACTAATCGTTTTTCAAGTATTTTTGTGTTGAAATAAAAGTATTTTTCCGTATTTTGTTGTAATTCTAATTATATACAAATATAATATAAGTATTTCTGTACTTAAATTTATTCATATATGGAATACAAATATTACTTATTTGGAAAAACAAATATTATAAACAAACTTTCCCATAATTTCAAGCGTAGCGACTAAACAAACAAATGTAAAGTTGTCTGCTGTAGGGAAGAAATCGAAACTACAAGTAGGTAAAACGTGTTAATACGTCACGTGAAACTCCCACATTTGCAAAAACCATACCTAAATTTTGGCGGCGATTTCAAAAAGTTGTACTAAATATAAAATTGATATTCAATAATTCAATTTTTCAACTGATTCGTAAAATTAAAAATTATTTTTTACTTTTTAGCGCATTTTCCTTAATGTCGGTTTTCCTTTTTTCTAGAAAGATTATTTTATTAATGCATCAATTAGATAATTGATATATTTTATTGTTACTAACAGTTAATCAAATAAATCGCCTTATTTCTAACTTTTAATAACTTAATTTAATTTTTGGTATTCATAATAAATGTAACGTCTCAAAAATTAAATGGTACGCCCTTGTTAAGGATATAAATGGCATTTCTGTTGAAAATATAAAATTCCGCTATTTTTTTTTGTTGTTGTTGCTTATACGTAATTAAATCAATGTATCATGGATTGAATATTTTTAAACGATTTTTAGAAAACCCACATGGTTTTAAAAACGTATCTGTTTAAATCACAATTCGGTAGCCGCTAAGAATATTCCATCAATATATATAATTAATAAACTATTTTTTATTAGGTTGCAGTAGTAGCCGGAACAGTGGCCATACTGGGATTTTATACAAAGAAGACGGGGTGCAAAAATAACAGTTAAAAGACATTTTATGGCAATTACACGACAAGGACGCGAAACTAGGTATATATTACACAATTTCCAACTAGACAATTAATGCACAGAAATTAAATTTTAAAATTAAATTATCGCATATAAGTGCAAACAGTGGCGGCTCGTGAATAAGAAGAGTGCAAGGGGCACGATTTACAAGAGAATTCAAACAGAACAGTGCAATTCAGTAGTTAATATAAACATAATAAATAAGGTAAAAATATATTAATTTCTATGAAATATACAAGCATGAATAAAACAAGGAATTATTCCGAATTTAACCAAATAATAGAACATAAAAAAAATTAAAAAACCAGAAAGAACCAAAAATTTAATTGGCAATAATAGATAACGTATAAAAACAGAGAAAAATATTTGAAAAGGTAATTTTAGTAAAAAAAACTAGTAAACTAGTAAAAAATTAATTTGAATAAAAATCGGCAATTTCCCTTTAATTTTTTATTTTTTTAAATACTCAGACAGTGTCTAAAAAAGTGACCGGGCACCCTTAGGACCTACGCCACTGCACCAAGCTGCCAAAGAGTGACGAAACGCATTCGGTTAAAACTTATTTAACTAGTTGTTAAACTGGTTAATTTAGGCTAATTAATTTTTCGAAATGGCCTGCAAAATCGGCAAGCCTGTTCTTGGTCACGATTGCGTGGACTGAATTTTTTTTTTTTTTTTTTTTTTTTTTTTTTTTTTTTTTAAAGACGCCCTGGACTATTAGTTTATAGATGTTTAGAAAACATTCAATGGAGAATTGTGGGAACATAAGGGATATTTTTATTACAATTTAAGCCTGCTAAATTAAAATGTTTTAAAAGGATCATAGTAAAACCGAAGAGTCAAGTTTGGTTTTCTTAATTAACGTCGTACTAGAGCTGCACAGTGGGCTATTGGCGACGGTTCGGGGTAAATCTCGAAGGAAAGACCCGGGAACACATACACATTCACACACACTTTCATACATGCATCTCGTTATTTTAGAACCATGGTCAGATGACGAGGAAACGCCTTCAATAGACGTCGGGACTTTGGACCCCGATCAGATTTATCGTGCACCAGTCCCGTATACACGCCAGTATAATTTGTTGGATATTCTGGACGACTTTCTAGTATTTTTGTAGCGAAGCTGGTAACCCTTTGATCGCAAGATCACTACTTTTTTACTTTTCTATGTCAAGTCCATTGCACGGATTCGAACCACCAATCTTCTGATTAGTAGCTGAACGCCTTGGAAAAGTTTAAACTTACTTTTCAGAGAGAAAATTACTTCTCCAAGAATAAATACAATCTCTTATTATTAAGGAAATTTCCACCTGGTACTTTATAGAAGTAAATAGTTTTAAAGAAATAATTTTAGCTATATAATCTCATTTTTAACATATAAACTGTTCAAAAAATATGGAGTGAAACCTTAGACACATACATCCAAATTCTATTCCGAAGATAGCAACTGGTTGCTGCTAACAAAACAACAATCTTCTACCTCAATTGTGTGGGAGAGTTTTCACCTAAAACTATGTCATAGAATTTAAACAAATTCGAACATTTGATGAGGGCTTTTTGCATAGTGTTTTAATCTCTTCTTGGTTGAATTTTTTTTACAGAATTTTTGTTACATTTATTTTTAAGAATTAAAAAAAAATGCCTTTTTTGTATGTTCTATTCTCAGTTCTGATCGTTTGACCCGCAAGTACCTGCTTGTTCTATCCTGCTAACTCTTCGTTTGTTCTATCCTGCCTATTGTTTGACATGTAGGTCTCTAATAAAACTGTTCTACCTGCTAATCCTCCGTCTGTTTTATCCTGCCTACAGTTTGATACGCAAGACTCAACCTGTTCTATCTGGCTAATCTTTCATCTGTTCTCTTCGGTACATAGTTTGGCCCGTATGTTCTTCTGGTAACCATACAGGTCAGAAAATTATGAACATAAGGCATACATGTGATGGCGATATAGAAGAGGTTAATGTGATATAGCTAGAGAATTTGAAAATAGCAGCTTACACAAATTTAAAAGCTATTTTTCTTAACTTTTGATCTCTTTGAGCAATTTATATAAAAAAAATTATTTACCTTAATATAAGGAATCCCAAAAATGTTCTTGGCAATTTCAATCCAATTCTTTATATTCTAATAAGGGAGCGTTCATTTATTGTGTCATGTTCTTTTTCACCCTTTCAGACACATATTATGTTATCCTTAATTTTTACATCTTAAAACTTCCACTCTGTATTTTACCAAACATCCCCTTAAAAAGGTTAAAGATATTTGAGCATTTTTTCATGACATTTTGCAAAGTCCTGCAACCACTGAGACCTTTCAGTCCCCAACCCTGCAGTATACCACTTTTTCCATATATAATAGCAGATTTATCTGTTCTTAAGGTATTTTTTTGACAGTTAATTTTTTTAATTACCTTTGAAGATACAAAGGATATCAAAATACTTAGAAGCAAAGAAAACTCTACATCAAAATTTTGACCCCAAAAAAATAGTTTCAATATGACAAGTATATTATTAAAAGAAAAATTAGCAAATAAACAGCTAGGGTCTTAGGTCCACTTTTATTTATTATTTGTATTCATGATATTAGTTGGAAAAATGGGGGCAAAGTTTTGCCGATAATTTAAAAATTATGGAAACTGTGAATTCTGAGAAACAAATAGAGCAATTGCAAGGTGATTTAACAAAAATATCAGAATGGGCTGTTAAGTGGGATATGTCTTTTATTGTCAGTGAACGTCAGGTTTTGCATACGAGTATCAAAAATACAAAAGGCTGTCTATTCTTTACAAGGGGCTAGAATCCAAGATAGTGGATGCAGTCGGTGATATAGGGGTATTAGTAAATGAGGATTTTAAAATAGGTCATCAATGTACAGTAGCTAGCAAAGAAGCTAATAGATTGTTAGGTTGCATCAGGAAAAGTGTTTCTTCAATATCTGAGGATATAATCTTGCCATTGTATAGAGGTTTGGTTAGGTCTCATCTAGAGTATGCTGTACAGATTTGGTCACCCTATCTTAAGAAAGACATTGATTTGTTAGAGAATGTTCAGCACAGGGTTACCAAAACGGTTCAAGGTATTTCAGACATGGATAATGGAAATAGATAAAGGAATTTGAATACATATACTTTGTAAGAGATGAGGGTTAGGAGATATTTCATTTAACTGTTCAACTTTATTAAACAGAGGAAAGTATAGGGTTTGGTTTTTAACAAGAGTGATAGAAGGAGAGGTCATGGGTTTAAATTAAACAAATCACATTTTAATCAGGAAGGGAGAAATCACTATTTTTATAATAGGGATAATGGATTTTAAGAAGTTAGATAGTCATCGAAGAATAGTTAGGAGATACTAAACTGAACTAACCTTGTTGGACATTGAGACTGTTGTTTGTCATAAATTTTTGTATTTGTATGCATGTTTGCTTAGAAGAAATTAAAAACATGTATAATTTATTAAAATGGGATTGATTTTATAAACTCAAAATACCAATGTGCTTATTTTGAATAAATTCCAAAGAAATATCTTGAGTGAATCAAAAAATCAGTAAAGTTGTTCTCTTGAAAAAGGATAAACAACTTCATTTTACATTACACAAAGGAGCTGTCAGTGATTCAATTCGAAACATAAGTCCGAGAACAATGCGATAATTTTGTACGCCAGATTGCATTTGAACCTTAGACAAGGTCAAAATTTGACGACCTTGCTTAGTTATTAGGGCAATGCCGAGCTAGCTTGATATTTACTCTTATTTTCCAAACTAAAATAATTTTATTTTTAGCTTAAAATAATTATAAAAAACGCTCAAAATTTTTAGCTTAAAATAATTCTCCCAGATAATTGTTTTTTTTTTGTATAAATTATTTTTTAATGATTTATCGTTATGTCATTATATACATAGAAATATATTGCCACTTTTAAATGTAACACAGCTTAGCTTGTCTATTAAAGTTTTAATTTTAAATTTTGAGTGTTTCTTAACCACTTCTATAGTGTGAACTTGTCATTCAAGTAAATTAATATTATATTTTTATATATCACAAAAGGTTTTATGTGTTATTAATCTTCGAAAAATTACTTCTAGTTATATTATCATAACAAAAAAAAGAAAATTTTATTTTGCTTTTCATTAAAGGTACTTTATAGTAATTCCATTAAATGATAATGCAGTGTTAACTCTAGCCGTATTTTGAAAGGCGGTCCGCCCTGACCGCTCTTTTTTCATCTCAATAGCACCCTCATGCCCTTTTTTAAAAAATCTGTCCTTCTTTCCCTTTTCAATCAAACACAAGCATCTTTTCTTACCTAACTATCTTTAAAAAAAGCATCGATAAACATTTTTTTTAGTGCAACTTGGAATTAAGTGAATTATGACAGTAGAGGTTACCAGATTAGGTATTTTATAACCGAATTTGGATTGAAGTAACCTTTTCACTAGTTTTGTAAAGGTCTGCATTAGGGCTACTTATTGATTTGGTTTTTAACTGAAACATTAACTTTTAAATGTCAAGTTTTGGATTTTAGGTAGTATCTTCATAAAGTGACATCAGTTTAGTATGGGTCTTTCCTTAGAGATAAGCCCCAAACCGTCACAAATAGCCCAACATGCCAAACAGCCCGTCATGTCAACCAACAAATCTGAACTTTTTTTGTTTTGTTAGGGAATTAACATTGCAGTAGAGCTGTGCAGAGGGCTATTGACGGCAGTTCTGGAAAGTTAAAATGTGTCAACGGGTCAGCCACGCCTACTTCAAACTTTTTTTTAAAGTGTCCTTTTAAAAATAAGAAATGCTTTTCCAGAAACGGGATGCCTTTTACTACCAGCGCGCTGCCACTTTTTATTTCTAGGGTGAACACTGGATAATGACATCCATATTATACCTACAGATGCAAAGTGTTTGTCTTTTGTTTTTTTGAAAAATCAAAATTATATTTTCCGACCACTTACTGTTTTGAAAATACAGCAAGTTAAGGCTTTCATTAACGATTGGTGGAATTGATATAATATTAATTGCTTTTCAAAGGAAATGTTTATATATTTTTACAGGTTTGAAGTATGCAATGTCTAATCAAGTTGAAATCAATTGTTTTTAAAAGGTGTTTATCATTTTAAAAGCTTTTTTAATTGTACCGAAAGGAGAAATAATTAAAATATTTATGACAAAACTAAGAAAAAAATTAACTTTTAAAAATAAAATTTTAAATAAAAAAAATGGGGATTATTCAAATTGAAAAAAAAATCTTTAAATTTAAAATGTCTATATGACATTATTTAAAATCTGAAATGGAAGATAGAATACATGTTTAACTATTACAACAGTTTAGTTTAAATCTTAGAAAACTGGTTGTCTTTCTGAAATGTCAGGATTTTATAAGTGCTCCCCCCCCCCCCCTTCCCCAACTATAATTTATATATTTTGTTTATGTTCTTCATTTAATTATGTTAACTAAACATTTCATATAAAGATAACTATATCAAATAAATTCAATTCAATTATTAAATTAAGTTAGTGCTTATAAGTGTCATTTAAATTGTACAGAAAATTAAATAACTAAGAAAAATATAAAGATGCTTAAAAATCCCCAAAACATTTAGTGCAACAGCATAAAACAGTGAAAAATGGTACTTTGTACTTGCAATACTAAGAAAATGACAGGTAATATTATACAACTTAAATGCTAATAAATTAAATAAAAAATGTAAAATTAAATTATATTTTTGTTATTTTAAAGTTTATTTTATTTCAATCTATTCAATGCAAAACACATTACTTATTTTCTTAATAAAATTACTAGTGAAACGTACCTTGGATATTAAAGATTTTGTTTGCAAATAAAACGCTTCAATAGTTGCACTATCTCGAAGCTGAGTTATGCTTTCAACAAAATACCTAAAAAGATTCATATCATTTAACTCATATCATTATCAACTTCAAATAACATAATCACATATATTGAATGAAATAAATATCATACAAATAAGGAAATCATACATAAATAACTATATACAACATAAGTCTTCAGCCTATATGCTAAACTTAATTTTTTAAATATTTGACACAAATTTCTATTTTTGAAGTTGGATAAAAATATTTCCTTAAACTATTTCCTGGAACAGATTTTATATATATTGTGTTTATTATTTAATTCATTATATTAATCTTGTATTCGGTTTTATTACATTTATATCGAAAGGACATTTTTCATAATGAAAACTACAAAAGGCTTTTTAGATATACCAATTCTAAATCCTGAGTATTTTCAGAAAGGATAAGCAAAAATCAGGTTAATGTGGATTTGAAATAAAACATTTTTTTTTTACCTTTAGCTTTTCCTGTTTCAACTTAATTCTAATTTATATACAAATTAAACATTTTCAAAAAATATTATATAATTAACAATAAAATTCCAGTGAAAAATAAAATTTTAGACATTAATTATATGATGTATGTTTTTAAATTTAAAAACTGAACTTTATAACCAATAAAAAAGAGCTTGAAGTAATCTGAAATTAGCACAAACATTTTCTATTTGTTGCATTGAAAATTATTATGAGAATTTAACAGTTTAAATGAAAAGCTTTGAATTAAATTTGTTTCTGTTATAAGCTTGTTATGTGCTTCGACCTCCCCTGAAAAAAATATCAAATATTGGCTCTTGCAGCTTTAGCAGTAAGAATTAGCATAAAGTATTTGAAGATATCATCACTACAATTCTCTAAGATAATATTTTTTACTTGACTCCCATTTTAAAATATAACTTTTCAGAGAAAAGAATCATCAAAAAAGCATATAAAACTAATATACACACACACACTAAAGCTGAAACCACACCTTTTGCAAGATGACTCTTATGAAGTCATATATTATTATGAGCTTTACAGTGTTTACTCTAGGTATTTTTTTGAAGGGTGTTTTTTTTTCAAAAATGCTGCCCACTTTTAAAAATATTCCACCCCTTTTCAGTCAAGCACAAGTGCATCGATTTCAACTTTTTGTGTAAATTGTAAATAAGTTAATTATGACAGGACAAGAGCTGCACAGCGGGCTATTGGCGGCAGTTCTGAATCAATCCCGGAAAAAAACGAGAACACTGCCTCGCGATTTTGGACCATGGTTATATGGTGACAACACCTGCGCTGCTACCCCACGCAACCTGAATAAGAAGGAGGACCACAACTTATTTTCTCTCTACACTACACAGAGGATTATTTTTAGCATGTGCGATGTTTTTCCCCATGATAAGATAGATCGCTACATACATGCTACGAGTCGAGCCCCCATTCCTCTGGACATGGGTCCCATTTGTCAACAGGTGGCCACGGCGGCCCCCAAACTTTTTCTTTAAAACTGCCCTTTCAAAAACGGAGTGTCTTTTCCTGCCAACAGCGTCCTGCCCCTTTTTATTTATAGCGTGAACAATGAGCTTTGTGTTAATCACAAATAACAATGGAAATATTTAATTTTATTGTGGTTAGATAAATACTCACTTAATCTTAAAATAGAGGGTAAGAGTGACTCCTTGCGAGTTAGATTTCTTGGGAAAGTCATGTTCCAGAACACGTTTATCAAGATGCAGCCATGAATGCTGACCACTACAAAGAAAGATGATTAATGAATTTCTATCAAATAACTTGAAAGAATGAAGAATCATACAGAAAACTAATGTGTTAGACGTCTTACCTTTCATCAAGATAGCATATGCCGAAATATTCCTTTTCTTTGAGATTGAAATGAGATGCGACAATATCGAGCAGTTCTCCGGCATATAATCTTGACTGGAAAAGTAAATTTCGGTCAGTAAATAAATAAAAATATATAAAATTTATAAAGTCAATTTTAAATTCAAAGTTTAATCCACAGCATCATTTATAAAAATAAAGTTATTCTTTGAAAAATTTACTTAAATCGAGGACAGGAAAAAAGTTTTATTTTATTTTATTAAAAAATACATATGATAATGCACCAGATTCATAAAGTTCAGTAAGCTGACTATTCACATAATATTTATATTCTATAATTTGGTGGTGTAGTGGCGGCTTATATAAATTAGTGTTGGTTTATTCTTAGATAGACAGAAATCAGTTGGTTTATTTGACAAATAAAGTTACTTTTAATTGACGTTGACGGCAATATTTACATTCTTTGACATTATTTACAGAATTATTCATTCGGAAGCTTATATGCTCATCTTGATGATCGGAAACAAACTGCGTAGTTAGAATCTTGCTTAAAGGAACATTAAACAAAACAATCCACTTGGTGGGTTGCCAGAAAGCATGTCACTTGGCGCTGTATCACAAAGTTAGCTACTTCGTAATAGCGACAATTAGGTAAAGTGCTTTGGCCTGAATAGGTGGGTTGGCTGTCAAGTAGAGTAAGTCACAAAACAGAGTTTCGAGATAGAATGGTTTAAAGTTTAAAACTCGCCTTGGTTTAATGTTAAGTGGGGTTGGCATTCAACTCATTATAGGGCAACCTATTGAACAAGGGCCCACACCACTTGGCCAAATGATAGATCTAGCTACCTAGTAATGGAAAATGGTGTTAATTCGTTTTAGGATTTTTGTAACTTTGACGGTAGAAAACCCAATTATCAATAAAATCCTATATTATTTTTTCATCTATGTATATTATAAAAGAAAGAGTCTGTCTGTGCATCGCAAAACACCAACTTCCTCTGCACATAAAAGGCTGAAAATTTATATATAGTAAGTACTATTCATCCTCAAGATGTGCACTTTAGGCTTGGATTTATAAAATTCAACATAGCATTTGTTTTAAATTATTTTAAAAGTTTTAGAAATATTTCATAAAAATAATATGTGTAAAAACTATCTCCAGGCACGTAGGTAAGGGGGTGGTTCAGGGGGTTCAAACCCCTCCCATTGTAAGTCAAGAAAAAAAAATCGAATTACTGTAAAAATATTTTTAAAAAATAGAAAAATTTTACTTTCTCGTATTATACTTCTTGTAAAGTTGATATATTCCGGGGGGAAAACATTTTTCAACAAGCTTCAAAAACATGTTTTGAGGCAATTTTTATCTCAAACTAAGCTTCAAAAGACATCATCGTGTTCATTTTCTAGCATTTGGATTTCGGCGACAAAGGGACAAGATCGTCAAACGGGGCCGTATACACAAGGTGCTCCAAAACCATATATTGTACTAAACAATGATTCTCAAAACATAAATTTGTTCTCTAAATTTATTTCATAATTAAGGAGTGGTATTTACTAATTTTAAAAACAGGTAATGGGTCATTCCATATCAAATCAACGGAAAAAAAAGGATTTTGACACCCACCCCCCTCCGATTTTTTTAAAATTTGGTGAAAACGCTTTCCTTGTGGGTCGAAGTAAATATCCGAATTTTTTTTGCTGTATCTCAAATAGTTTTTATTTTACAGCCATTCGAAATTTCAGAAATTCAGCTCATCTTGCACGTTTGAGTTTTTTAAAATCAGTCGCATATATCTAGAGATAAAATTATTTCTCCAGAACTATTCATTGGATCTCTATGAATTTTTTTTAGCAAATTAATAAAAGCCTATTGATGTTATAAAAAAATACTTCATTCCTCAAAATCAATAAAAAAATCCAGGAAAAAATTTGAAAGAGGCAAGTATTTGATTTTTTTTGTAGAAAAACTTACTTTATAAAATGGAAATTATCTAAAAGAGGGTCCTCCACAATTTTAATTTTTTATACATGAAAATAATTGTAAGAACATATTTTATCATAATAACGAATAAAATTGATGGCTATTTTTCTCTTTATAGTAAAAATTTTCACTTTTGTCGGCCATCTTGAAAAATCACATATCTTGAAATTTTTTTTAAACAAACACATTTTTATTTAGCAATATAATTATAATACTGAAATTTTTATATAGTCATTTGTTATTCTGAAAACATTCATAAAATATTTTAATTAAATAATTTTGAAATAACAATTTTAAAGTCCCTTTAATTAAAACTTAATTTCAAGAAATTTGTTTTCTAGTCTATACGTCAGTTCAAAGAGACCATGGCACTTACCACCTCCGTTTTTTAAAAAATTAGTGTAAACTCTTTTTTTGTAGATAAAACTATATATACAAAATTATTTTGCTGTATCTCAAATAGTTTTCGTATTACAGCCATTCAAAATCTCAGCTCATCTTACACATTTAAGATTTTCAAAATGAGGCGCATATATCTTGATATAAAATTCTTTCTCCGGAATTATTCATTGTATCTCTATGAATTTTTTTTTGAAAATCAATAAAAGCATATTGATGTTATAAAAAAATATTTCATTCCCCAAAATCAATATAAAATTTCAGGAAAAAATTTGAAAGCGCAAGAATTTGATCTTTTTTTGTAGAAAACTTACTTTATTAAATTTAAATTATCGAAAACAGTGTCCTTCAAAATTTAATTTTTTATACATAAAACTCATTGTAAGAACATGTTTTATCATAATTTCTTCAGTTCCTTTATTGACACTAAAAGATAACTTAAATGGCATTCACTTGATGTTACCTTTGCCACACTACATTTTAAAGGTTCCACTTTTCAGTTTTAAACTTAACTACAATTTGAAAACCATTTAACTAACCAAAATTAAAATTATCCTTCCAAGATATTCTTTATAAAAGTGTGACCAATAAGTTCATTCCCAACTTCTTTTCTGTCCATCTCTTTCAACCATCTCCATGTGAACATTCCATAGCTCAAGTGGCTTCAAGTGTTTACATTATGTCCCAATCAAATGTCTACAACACATGGAGGCCCTTGTAGGGAGGCACATACATTTATGAGAATTTTCCTTTTTTTTTTGTCTGTGATCACCAAAAAAAAAGAAAGTTGCAAAATTGAGTATGGCTATAGACTAGAAAACAAATTTCTTGTAATTAAGTTTTAATTAAATTAACTTCAAAATGTTTATATAAAAATTATTTAATTCAAACGTTTTATGAATGCTATCAGAATAACTAATAATTATATAAAAGTTCCAGAATGACAAAAGCGCAAATTTTTACTATAAAGAGTAAAATAGCCATCAATTTTATTCTTTATTATGATAAACCATGTTCCTACAATTATTTTCATATATAAAAAAGTAAAATTGTGGAAGACCCTCTTTTTGATAATTTAGATTTAGTAAGTTTTTCTACAAAAAAATCAAATACTTGCCACTTTCAAATTATTTCCTGAAATTTTATATTGATTTTGGGGAGTGAATTTTTTTTTTGTAACATCAGTATGCTCTTATTGATATTCCAAAAAAATTTCATAGTGATACAATGAATAGTTCCAGAGAAAGAATTTTATATCTAGATATATGCGCCTCATTTTGAAAATCTTAAATGTGTAAGATGAGCTGAGATTTTGAATGGCTGTAATACGAAAACTATTTGAGATACAGCAAAATAATTTTGTATATATAGTTTTATCTACAAAGAAAGAGTTTACATTAATTTAAAAAAAAAAAACGGAGGTGGTAAGTGCCATGGTCTCGTTGAACTGACATATAGACTAGAAAACAAATTTCTTGAAATTAAGTTTTAATTAAAGGGGCTTTAAAATTGTTATTTCAAAATTATTTAATTAAAATATTTTATGAATGTTATCAGAATAACAAATGATTGTATAAAAATTTCAGTATTATAATTATATTGCTAAATAAAAATGTGTTTGTTTTTAAAAAATTTCAAGATATGTGATTTTTTAAGATGGCCGACAAAAGTGAAAATTTTTACTATAAAGAGAAAAATAGCCATCAATATTATTCTTTATTATGATAAAACATGTTCTTACAATTATTTTCATATATAAAAAATTAAAATTGTAGAGGACCCTCTTTTTGATAATTTCGATTTAATAAAGTAAGTTTTTCTATAAAAAAATCAAATACTTGCCTCTTTCAAATTTTTTCCTGAAAATTTTTATTGATTTTGGGGAATTAATTATTTTTTTGTAACATCAATATGCTTTTATTGATTTCCCAAAAACATTTCATAGAGATCCAATGAATAGTTCTGGAGAAATAATTTTATCTCTAGATATATGCGACTGATTTTAAAAATCTCAAACGTGCAAGATGAGCTGAATTTCTGAAATTTCGAATGGCTGTAAAATAAAAACTATTTGAGATACAGCAAAAAAATTTCGGATATTTACTTTGACCCACAGGGAAAGCGTTTTCACCAAATTTTAAAAAAAATCGGAGGGGGGTGGGTGTCATGGTCCCGTTGAATTGACATGGAATGACCCTAATGACTGATATTGGTATTGATTTCATGAAAAATAAACGATAACTGTTGCTGTTACGGTATTTACCTGTCAACATATTCCTGTTTACTCTTTAAAAAAAAAAAAAATGGGGGAGGGTGTTGATTTTGGGAAGGTTTCAGCACAACTCTTGTTAAGAGGGGGGGTACTAATAAGTAACAGGTGGCCACTAAAAATCCGTTTAAAAAATAAAGAAATCCGTTTCTATACCTACGTGCCTGACTATCTCCAAAATCTCAAACTTTACCTTTGTATCTTAGTCGGTAGCTCGCCAGACTTCTGAATAAGAAGTTGCAAATTTGAGTCCAGAAGTGGCCCATTATCTTTTTTTAATGTATATGCCCTGATCCTAGAATACTACCATATGTAAATTTCACGTAGTCTCCCATTAACTTACATTCTAGGGTTAACAGGCTCTCCAGCAACACGGGGCCAAACAGCTCGTAGAGGGTCTTTACGCATTTTTCAAAGATAAAAATAAGGTCTTTCCAAGGACTTTTTAAATACCTCAAAAGCAATTTATAAGGACCTTAATTTTAATATGAAGAAATTGTATTCATTTGTAAGAAGAAGTTAGTTCTAAAGTCGTTAATTGGCTTCTTAGAATTTAAAAAATATTTAAATAAATGAATATAACACAGGAAAATAGGTTTATTCAGCAAAAAGCTATTGGGTACATAGAAGCGTTGGATTTTCTAATTAAATACAAAGTTGGGTTTAATTTACATTAATGTAGATATTCATTTGCGTAGATTCGGTAACATTATTTAAATAATAATCGTTTTAAGGACTTTCTAAAACCCTTCGGTAATTTATAAGTTCGATAACTAAAAGTTTCTAAAGACCATTTGGATTAAAATAATTCATTTCTAAGTACTTTTTAATGGCTTTTATGAACACTACCAAAAAATAAGGATTTCTTGAAGATTTTTGTACAGGTACGAACACTGTAATCAGAAATGATTACTCATATTACAGGGTGGCAACAAGATTCTGGAAAAAAAGTTCCATGATATTTCCCTGATGGTGTCCCAAAAAATTCCCTGATTTTACAATTACATTAAGAAATGTTGCAATGTATGCTTTGTATGGAAACAAAGTATCCATGCTGCGATATATATTGCATTATAAATGAAAAATTATAAGAAATACACTTCTTGACAATTAAAATAATAATTTATGGATACAACACGAATTATGCAATTGCGACAGGCATTATAGTAATTAAACATGTTCTCTAGAAGAAGAAAATGCATAAAAAGCAAGTTTTTTCAAATTATTTCTTTTGTAGATAATTTTAAGTGTTAAATATGCTTCATATTTCTTAATCCAATCTTCAATAAATTCCATATTTATTAGCTCCTCATATGTTGCTTACAATTCAAGGTCCAACGCACTTTGCTTTTGCTTCTAACTCCAACAGTGGTTCACGTTTTTACAAAAATAAACTAAAAATATGAAAATGCGCATAACCATGCTTTTTTTTTTCTTAAATTCTTATTCAGAACTAAAAGAAAATATTGACGAATAAATTAACAAGAATGGGGGGCATAACAGACGATAATTACCGATTTAACGATCCAAATTTGAAAATTTCCCTGATTTTTTGTGAAATTTCCCTGACTTTTCGCTAATATTTCCAGAATTAAAAATTTCCATGATAATTCCCTGATTTCCAGGTTATGTTGCCACCCTGTATTACTTTGAGTTGGGTGGAGCGAAAGTAAAATTGATTGAGCAGAAAGTAAAATACCTGAATTACAATGTCCAATCTTCTTTCATCAAGCAGTACCACCTGAGTACGGCGGCCCTCGGACATCTGAAAGAAAAAAAATATTTCCATTAAAATAATTTTTAAGGAGTTTAAGAATTAAGTTTTAATAAAATATGCAGATAACATTAAAATCAATAAACACTAATTTAAATTATTCTACTTAATTTATTTCAACCCTATGTACGGGACAAAAGTGTTCGGCAATTTACATATTACTTTTTTTACATTCCATGTTCTTTTTATCTTCCTATATATAGAAAAAAATTGAAATCTAAAATAAACAAATCTGTACCTCGGAGGTATAAAGCACTATGTCCATTTTTAATATTTTGCAGGAGAGTTTATCAAAAATTTTATGCCTGTTGAATTCTATAAATATAGAGTTCTGTAAAAAAATATCTCCAGTGGTAAACCATATAGTATTTAGTGTTTTATAGCTCTGTAAAGAGTGTGGAAAACACATAAATCGCAATTTTAATCTGAAATTCGAAAAATTGGGTATAGTGTCATACACCTCCGTGTTACTGAAATAGAGGCCGAAATTAGCATCGCTATGGCTACTAGTAAACTAACAAGGATCTTACTTCAGATTCCCAAGCAATCCTAAATAATAAATATTTTACCAATGAAGAATAGAACCAAGCTGAGTTATATAAAAAATACACAAATACTTAACACACCTATGGCACTAAAGTATCGATATATTGTTCCCAATTAAAAAAAAATAACTCCATAAAAATAACTATTTAATTTGGTTTCCTTAAAAAAAAAATCTTAAAAACGATTAAACACAAAATTTATTCACATAAAATTGTCTTAAAATGTCCTAATAAACTAGTAGAAAAACAATATAAAAATGCTAGTAAAACATAACAAATCATGCAAATGTTTTATTTTAAAAGGTTAAAATTAGAACATGCATTTTCCCAACAACGTGAGAACGATTCTTTAAGTCATATTCACGCTCGTTTAGCTTTATTGTGAAAAGGAAATCGACGATGAGTCATAGGAAATTAATAATTACGTATTCATATATTGTGGGAAACGGATAAATAAAAGATAATTTAACTTATGGGCTTCCCTGTTAATACGTCAAGTTTTAAAAGACACAAGGATAATTATCTCTTGAATAAAAATCACAACGTCTAATTAGTTGGGATTTCTGTGAAACTGAATATTTGGATAAAAATTTGAACGTTTTCTAAATGAAGAATAAGCAATTAAAAATCTCAAAATCCGTAAATTAGAACTGTCTTGAGTTCTGGATGGATGAAAGCCCGATGAAAGCTCGATGGATGAAAGCCCGATCGTTGCTTTCATCCATCGATGTCCATTTTTTTTTTAGAGTTATTGATATCAATGTAAAGGTAGAATCTACATTTTTATTCCTCCACAAACATTGCATATGTCATCTTCCAAATAATAAATTTGTGGTGCAGGTTTTAAACATCGGGCCAATTACGAAAAAGGCCCAAGTTCGAAATCTTTTTTGCGTTTTCCGAAATTTTACAAAAGTGGACATACAATGATTGCGCTTTTAGCCGTCGATATGAGATTGAATTTTTGGTCCTCCCCTTCTTTTAAATACAGTTAATATTATTGCTTCACCTATTATAATAAATACATAATCGTTAACTGCTACTATGTAGGGCCACAAATTATTAGCACGGTTAATTACACTGAAATTATAAGGCTCATTCGATTTGTACTTTTATTGCTCTAACTGGTTCTGAACCATTACTTTAAACTACTTATAAACAGATCCTGATTAAACTTTACATTTTTGAGGACCCCACCCCCAAATCACACATATATAAATATTTAACGCCCTTAGCATAGTTTGTTTAAATTTACCTTAAAATATCTGCATTACAAACTTGTATAGTGTAAAAAAATTTCACTTGTGTTAAATGTGTTCGAATATTGGGGGAAAAAATCGAAACATATATAATATTAGGAATTTTAATTAATAACTTTTAATATATTATTTATAATGTGTTTCAGTTTAATGTTAAAAAAAGGGGTAAATATATTAGTGTATTCAAAAGTTCTATTTTCCAAAGTCTGTTTAAGAGCAATGGGGCTCCAATTTAAATGCGAATTCCCTTGCTTCAATATCTTAATCGGGCCCTGCTTATAAATAAATTTTCAAATACAATTTACAAACTAAATAAATATCAAATTAATTCAGTTAACATTTCAATTCCATGACATTTTATATCTGCTTTACTTAAAACAGCCAATACGTTGATGGTGATCCTGTTAAGGTATATATACATTTAAAGAAAAACTGATATACCTTTGTCGGAACTCGAACCCGAAAACTATTGTTCCGAAATCCGGCGCTCTCCCGACTAAGTTATAAAAAGCACGCTATAGGGACTTGGAAATATTTTATTGAGATGTTTCTTTATGTAACATTTCTAAAATTGTTAAAATTATTTAAAAAACTAAATTTTACAAATCAGAGCCTCAGGTGCACATCTTGAGGCTGAATGGTACTAATAAAAAAAATTCAACCAGCCTTTGGTACGCAGATGAAGTAGGTGTTTTGTGAGCCACAGACACACTCTTTTATTACTATAGACGAAAACAAAGAATTAAAATTCTCATGTCAATGATAAAATTATCATTTTTTGCTGTTAAATTCATTGTTGCTAAAGAGCTGGTCTATACAAAATTTCTGAATTTCTACAAGAAAATCTATATAAAATTTGAACTCTTTCCTTCTTTGAAGTTAAAGAAACCTAAACATATTTTTTTTTTTAAATTTAATTAATAGGTTATGATCTCATTAGGTTATGATCTTTGAGCATGAATGGATTGTAGTAGGGCGAATATGACGTAATCATCGTGATGCCAACATCTCAGACCTGATGGCACCAGACACGTGACTTCCTTTCAAAATTTATGAATGAAAAAACCGTTCGCGATTGACTTGTGATTTGGAAATAATAGTAAATGTGTTACTTCATGAAGTGCAGGATATTTTTATGAATGAACTAGAAAAAATTTATGAATGGATGACGTAGTAAATCACGTGTCTGAGGCCATACATGTTGGCCTCACTTTGATGTTAGCGAGTTTATACCTTATGATTTCTCTACTATCAGGAATCCATGCTCGAAGGTTATGATGGCGGATACTTATTTAACCTAATTTTATCAAACTATAGGATTTAGACACATAGGCATGTGCAAAAAATAAATGACAAATCTCGAATATATTGAAATCTGATAAATGGGTATACATTGCGGCCCTAAGGGAGCCGGGTTACCATATTCTCAAAGAAGAACACAATTGTTTATCGCCCAGACAAAAGGTTGCCGTGGGCCGCAATTGGAACTTTCCGTACATCAAAACATTAATTTTAAATTACTTGCCAGTCGTGATTCGCTGTTAGCAAAACTTTAAGCGTAATCAAAACATTTAGTTCCAATTCAAGCTAGAACACTGTTAAAAATGCATTCTCATATTTGACGAAACAGACGCCTGCTATATGCTTCGATTAAATATTTCGTCCAACTGAGTAAATTTATTTTGTCGTTTTCTGAACGAAATTTATTTCGTCAAAAATGAGGACGATTTTAAATAATAATTCAATATCGACGAGCTGACCATAACCGCGGATTCTCATTCCAAAATCTAACGCTCAATCCACTCGGCCGAGAAAGCTCGTTTGAATTCTGACAATATAAGTATAAGAACCAAACATGAGCTGGTGCCTCAGAAAAGGGCCAAACAGGAATCTGAGCAAAATGACTTTCGTTCAAAATTTGAGGATTATTGTTTCGTCAAAAATCGCGTGATTCGATGACGAAACGATTGTCGAATATAACAGAAGTATACTTGACGATTGTAGAATTCTCAAAAATGAAAGAGTTATCCAACAAAAACAGAATTTTTGAAAACCAACAATATATTTTTTATCAAAAGGTCCGGTTAATTAAGAATTCCTGATAGTTAAACACCGGATATTTTTTACAAATAGATCCCAAATGAGACATTTCCTATCCAAGAAAAGAATTATACAAATACCCGAATCAGAACAGAAATCATCCTCGAACATTGATTTAAAAAAAATACATAAAGGTCGAATTGGTAACCTGTCTTTTGGCACTATTGGCGGTATTGGTTGGAGCGTTGAAGTCGGTTAAAAATCATATTCGTTTGAATATAATAATTATTGCTTATAATATTATTTAAAATAATTATAACGCTAAAATGGAAACACATCAAAGCATTAAAAATTCCAAAATTTGGTATTTTTAATGGCGGATTTAATTTGCTGTTAGTTAGGTATTTGGTTAGGTTAGTTTGTATAGTAGGGTAATAGACAAATGAAACAATTTGACATTGAATATTGATAATTCTACAAGACTAATTGATTTTAAGAAGTAAAGGTTGGTTGAATTAAGAGCTGCACAATCGTCTATCGGCGACGCCTCGGGAATCAGTAGCGGACACGGAAAAGTTATAAGGGTGGGACTATGGAACTAATTATAAATCATATTATTAAATAACCTTTTCTTATTAGTATCTACAAAGTTAAAAATTCAAGCCCTTTTTTTAAGAAACTTCCGTCATTTTTGAAGAAACAGACGTCTGCTGAAAAGTCCAATTAAGTATTTCGTATTACTGAGAAAATTCGTTTTGTCGGTTTTTTTTCGCGAAATTTATTTCTTCAAAAATGAGGTCGAAAAATCGACAGCGCGACTCGAAACAGGGATCTCTCAGTCCGAAGTCACGTGCACTGCCGACGAGCCAGAATTTTTTCTGAATTGCGGCAATATATATTCGAATCAAAGTCAGAACCGAATGAGCTGATATCACAGAAAAAGAATTGGAGAGAATTACTTTCGTAAAAAAATTTGAGGATTCGTGTTTTGTCTAACGTCACGTGATTCAAAGACGATAGTCAAAATTGACGAAACTAACCTTGACGATCACAGAATGCTCAAAAATGATTTTATTTCTTAGAGTGCATATGAAGTAAAAATTTACGTTTATAGATCAATGAGATTGGTTATGAACCCCCCTCAACCCTTGTGTATGCCACTGCTCGGGATCTATGCCAAAGGAAAGACCCGGAAAGTTTACATCGTAACATGATTTGAAGAAAAGACGGTAAATTCCTAGTATACGGTACCTTCTTGGCGCTATTTCGAAAATTGGCGCCAAGGCTTGGCAAAATAAAGTGAAACCGTGCGAAAAAAAAAAGTAGGATTGCCGGTAGATATTACAAGGAACGGTCAAGAAATAGGGTTGCCAAAATATAAAATTTATCGATTATCGCCAAAGCGCATTTGGCGGGGGCACCGTAGACTAGGAATTAACTGAAAAAACTATAATACCTGGGAGGACTTCTTCCTCAATAGGGTGGACAGAGTAGTCCATGTCCCAGAAAACCTCCTCTTCGGCGGAACGGCTTCTCGTCTTACAACGTCCATTATTACGACGAGATCGCGACGAAAACAACGTTGTTTTGAAGGGAAGAAGACATTGATTTGCGAGCACAGAAAAAAAAATTACGTCATGACAACTGTTGCAGGGACACAGTCATGCCGGACTTCCGTCCTTAGCGGGAAATCTAAAGATTACGTCTGTACCGCCAGAAATTGTGTTATTGTGTGACGTTCTCGGATAAAATGAGGGAAACAGACGCACAAAAAAGTCCAGAATATTTTGACTTTGGGATGTAAATAACACTGGGTCTAGGGATCGGAACGAAAATAACAATGATGGCAGTGTCAATAAGTTATCGGATACCTGTTATCTTCATATTATCGGTTATGCTAGATAATGAATAAAAAAAAAAGAAATACATCGAAGTATATTCACATTGGAGAAAAAGCCACCCAAATTGCAACGTGGTCCAAAATACAAATTGTCGATTATTTGACTCTGAATAACTATACTCCGAGACAATATAAGTTGACCCTGAAGCGGAAGCTATGACATGCATAAAATATTCAATTGCTTTAGGCTCAACTTAGGTTGTCCCCGCGTATAGTAGTTCTGGGAACAGTTGACCATGCGATTAACAAAAAAAAAAAAAAAAAAAAAAAACAGGGGTTCTCTCTATATTTAGATCAAAATTCTCATACTTTTCCAGAAGATTTTCAAAAAATTCCAGACAAAGAATTAAATTATTTTTTCACTTATTAATCTTCAAAACTGGAAAAATAAAGCGCTCGTAAATAATAATTTCCATTTCCAGAATATATACCTATATATAAAAAAAACGCTCATTAGCAATCATGCTATTTAGTAATTAATTATCAATTAGTTGTTAATTATCAATAATTAATTAATTACTGAAGAAATTGCATAATTTTTCTGATATTAACAAATTTTGGTAAAAAATTTTGACTATGGGGCAAATTCGAAAGATATACGACTCATTATTGGGTAATTTATTGAACCACTTAGCCGAATAATAAATTTTAGAAACAGTAATGGAAAAAGGTGTTAAAATCAATTTTCGGATATTTTTACTCCCAACACTTGACAGGCAACCTGCCCGTTTATCAGTAAATGTGCACTTTTTAAAAATTCACGAGTAACAGAAAATACTTTCGACAAGTTTTTGAATGATTTGTTTGTTATTAAAAAAATTTCAAACTGAAAAAAAAAAATACATTAGAAAAATTAAAATAACAAATTTCCAAAATGTAAATAAAATTGGAATTTTCGAAAACAACAATAAAATTATTTAAATAAACGGATCAACAAACTTAAAAATAAAGAATCTTACATCTTAGAATTAAATTGTGCGCGTCTATTTTGAAATATTGAAGGACAATGTTATTCCAATGCAAATACCCTTGAATGCGTTATTTTGACAGATGTTACTGTACTAATGCAGTGTCAATGAAATCACAATGGAATTTAAATGGATATACTAAAAGATATAACCTACCTCATAAGTCATTGTGTTTCAATAATTCACCAAATCGAGACCTGAACAATGCGTCCTTACATGCATCATACCACAAGCCGTTGTTCATAAAACGTAAAGTCTGTATCTTCAACAGAAGAACATCTGCTTTGAGGCCAGTCAGAATGACGCGACAAGAACGTCCAATATTTAATAGTTTAACGATATTCGTACACATATTCCTAACTGTCTTGTGAATGAATTGCAAAAATCTATCCTTCCGGAAATAAAGTTATTTTCTTCTGAAAGTGTAGGTTTCATATAGCCTTTTTAAAAGGTAACTTTTAAAAATACAAAGTCGGTTGAAAATGGAAATAATAAGATTTCCAAGTTCTAACATTGATAAATAATTCAACTTGGTACATAAAATTTCTAAACAGAAATAATATGGCTTTGAAAAAATGCTCAGGGTTATTTTAATAATGTAAAGGCAAACGACTGAAATTCAACGACACTTAAAAATTGTGGTCTGTAAAGTTAATGAGTTATAAATGGTATACATTGTCTCTATAACGATCTGAAATTTCAAATCAAATAACTTTTGTCACCTTACACCAAAGGCACACTTTGATCAGTCAAAAAATAATTTACGTTGATTCACACGATACATAAACATTGAAAGGCTTAATGCGCAATCACAATATCTTTTTTCAAGACGAGAATATCTTATTTTCAAGCAGTCAAGAAACTCGGCAGATAAGAGGCCCAGACAAACACGTCGATTCCGGAAAATTTTGCAGTTTTTTTTTTTCTTTGTGGCATTCACCCACCCCCTCCTTCGACGATAAGAGTTGACATCTCTATGGCCCTAACATTTCAGCTCTATTTATCTCCACTTGCAATCCACCATTACAAAAATCAACTAGCCGGTTAGAAATCGTACAGTTGTGTGTATGCGCTGGATCTTCGATGCGTTAAAAGTAATATTTATGATTAATGGAAGTTTAGATTAGTGGTTCACTTGACCACCAAGTTTCCAGAAAATTCCCTGATTCTGAAAATATTGTATAGCTCGGCTGCGATGAATCGGCGATTGGGTAATTAATATTACCTTTGCCTACCAGAAGCGAATATGTTCTCAAAACTTTTTTCATTCAGCGAATCAACGAACGAGCTTGTAAAAGTTAACCAATAGGTTTATCTATCCCATGTAGACAATATGATGCAAGAGCAGCCATATAGCAGGAGCTGCTCTATAAGTTTCTGTTTTCTGGAATGGTTTCGGCTTGATTTTCATGGTTCTTGTTCCTGGGTTTCAGCCTCAACTTATTCCACCAGTATCCGACCAGACGAAAGTCTTCGGTCTTTGGATTTTAGCCCAGTAATTCCATTTAAAATTATGAAAAAGACACAGGCACCGATAGTTTGGCTAATTTTGCAGCCTCTATCAAATGGGGCTTTCTTGTTAAAAGAAGGAAGAGTTAGACTTCTTAATGGTCTTTACATTTTAGTTCTTCTTTTCACTTCCGCTGAACGATAATAAAAATAACTAGCCAGTTAGAAATCGTGCAGTTTGGTGTGTATGGGTTATTAGTCCTTACGTACATTCGTCAAATGAAGGTAGAATTTATGATCAAAGAAACGTAAATGCTTTGCGACCACAACAAGAAAGGAAAAGGTGGTAAAAAAATGATTTTCTTCTATTAGTAGACTTGACTTCTATTCATCTCTATTCTTCTACATTATAGAAAACCCAGAATTGAGCAAATTTGTCCGTTTCTTTGGCGACCGCCACAGAATTCGGTCTGGGATTTCTCTCACGCTGTTAGGACAGTAGTGACACTCTAAAACAACATTCCCTGAGTCTGGAGACATTGTATAGCTTCCTCAGTCTTCTGGAATTGCTTCTTCGGCCTGATTTTCCTCAGACCTGTCCCTGGGTTCCAGCTTCAACTTGAGCCACCTGTGTCCGGCCAATCTGCTGACCACGACGGCGTACGTCTTCGGTCTCTGGATCCCAGCCGCAGCGACCGAACCGGGCCCGTGCTCCACCTCGTCGACGGAGGGCAAGGGGGGATACGCGTTCTCCAGGGGCCGGATGAAGTCATTGGTTGTCTGGGCCGGAGACAGGACGTTATCCGGGTCCGGGTTGTCCGGGTCTGTCTCTTCGCCAGGATCTTCTTTGTTCTTGCCGCGACAACTCACAATGACACCCATTGAAAGAATTATAAATTTCTATGGTTCTCATGCAGTTTTTATGTCATTTTTTTTCGAACACTACACAAAGAAGTAGTTTTATAAGCCACTTTCACACTATAAAAGTCACTTTCTCAATGTATTAAAACTGTTCTATTGGCGGTAAAATAGGAAAGTTGATCATCAATTTTTGGGAATTCGTAATTATCCCGGATCAGAAAATTGGTATTATTCAATGTTTGTAATATTCCAAAGATTTAATACAATGTTTTCAAGAACTTTTAGGCTCAGATGGTGTTATAGCTTTTATTTTTCATTTCGGAAGAGAAAATTATTTTTGATCCACTAAAAACGTAGTAATTCAGAATCCACATCATAGAAACGATGACTCTGAAGTATTTAATAAGTAATATCTCACTACAAACCTTTGAAGAACAATGTCGGTCACAAGTTGCTATTGCAAAAAAAACTAATCGTCAGGTCATAATTTTCTAAAATATTATTTTAACATGATTGTTCGTTAAATTCGAAGATAGATTGCAACCAAGAGCATCGTCAAATCAACCATAAAACAGAAACACTGTTATTTCCAATTTCAAATATCAACTGGTAAAAAATTTGGCTAACAACAATATGGTAAATAAAAGACTAATAACAATGTGGCCATAATATCTCGATATTGTGGATGTAATAATTTGCACGCTACAAATGGAACTACTTCCTATTAGGAATTGAAAAAATAAACCAAAATAGCTAATTCCATCTTATTAAAAGCCATAATGTTTTTTTTTAAAGATAATTTTCAAGACGCATCATTCGGTAATAATTCATTAACGAACAATTAGAATAACTTGACTTGCACTTTCCCGCGCAAAACGAACAACGGAACTCCCAGAAAACATTCGAACAGTAATCGCATCTTCAAAAATCGTCCTTTCGGCGTAAAGGCCGGGTGGATTATAAAGTCCAATTCCAGGGGAGGGGGCCCTATCCGTTAGCAGAGCCCACCCTTCAGCAATTACTGCAATGCGACGAGGCACACTCTCGGAAATTGCAGACGATTTTCATGGCTGAACAACAGCGTCTCAGCCGAGCGTGAAGAGAATCGCTGAATTTTTCAGACAAACCACGGAAAGGTTCAAGGGAAGGACAATGCCTAACTATGTGTTGGTCTGTTGGCGGTAGCAGCTTTAAGTAATTAGGTAATTCATTTGGAACGGTTCGGGCACAAAAGGTTGGAAACGATATTATATTTCGATTGTGGGTACGTAACAACAAAAACCGTAGAAAAATGAAAGGGTAGTGTGGAATTCGGATTTTTTACTAAATTTTTTTTTTACTGGCACATATTTTCTATTTCTTTTTAAATTTGATTCAAGGAATAAATTTAATAATTACTAGACGATAAAAAAAAAGAAATTCTCTAAAATGTATGATTACAGGCAGTGCCGTCACAACAAAATGTTTTTTGGGGAGGTTGAAGCAAGAAAACTTTCCAACTTTTCCATTCTAAATTCTCAACTTAATTATTCGAAATTCTCAACTTAACACTGCTGAAAATTCCCAGTTTCATTTTATCAACATTTTTCATCCCTTTTTAAATATATTAGGTAATATTAAGCAGTCTCTCACAAGCATTGTCTAATTTAAATGTAATCTTACTAGTTGGGAAATTTCCAATATTGCATAGCTTTCATTTGCTAATATTAATTTTTCACAACTCGGGGATTTTAAAAACTTGAAATTCCCAACTTTTAGGGTTTCCAGATTGCTGCGGGGCCCCTGTCGAAACTTACCGCGGGGCGCCATTAAGTTTGGAATGTTGAAATAAATGCCTCCCAAACTTTTTTAATTTGACTTCAATTTCATAGTGGTGTAGTGTAGTGCAGCGTTTATATTTTTATACAAAATCTTCGAAGAAAATATTCATAGCAAATTATCAATAAAGATGCATGCATTAAGATATAAAAGTATCTGCAAATTTAAAAACATTTCAAACGACGCTTTTTGTTTTAGAAAAGTGAATTTATTTTCCTTTAAAATACTTTCATAATTTTTTTTATAACTGAGCGTTATGCGGTTGCACGCGTTGCACACCCCTAAGGACGGCCCTGTATGTATAATGTAATACGTTATAGGTAATGTATTTAAAGTTTTTTTTAAATATAACTAGAAAGTTATTTTAATTAAATGTACAACATGGTTCATACAGATTTTAAAAAGTAAAAATTAATTAGTTATTACAGACTTTTTGGCACATTCTTAAGTATCTTTTAGTTCTTTATAAATCAAAATTCCAATGTGTCTTAAAATTCAAAAATACTCTCAAAACCAGAATTTCGTTGCACTTCATATAATAAATGTAGTATGTAAGGTCACCAAATTAAATTCTTAACTAACCGAATTTATTATAGCATTTTTATTTTACTGAAGAAACAACATGGATAATCGAAAAAGACTGACTTTATCAATTAGCAAATTTTATAACTGAAATAAAAAAAAAGTTTTCCCAAAAAATTAAGAACATGAGAAGTATTTTAAGGGTCCTTAATTAAGGACCTACCAAAATTGAATAGTTCTGAAGGATATTTAAGGACCGTGCGAACCTTGTACAAATTGAAACTATAGCTAAAATTAAATATTAGTAAGTCAAATTGCATACAACAATTCATTCGCAGATTCAATGTAATCGTAACTTGTAAGCGCAATAAGGGAATAGTAATTTGCTTGTCTTAAAAATACCAAAATATATACAAGTCAAATGTTTTAAAAACAAGAAATATTTTATATAACGAGAAATAACAGAAAAATGTCGGGAGAGAAAGGGTTACCACAATAACACTAAATAATCTCACATAACATACTTTTCTGCGTGTGAGCAAAATAATGGTAACCTAATGCTATGGGTGTGACAAAGATGAAAATTAGAAGATATCTCACTTACCTTTGTAAAAACCAAGTCGTTCGAATTCGTTAACCAATAATAAATATCCGCTTGGTGGAAAAAGCGTTAATCTATATATTACAGAATTGGAATTTAACTAGTACTATAACTAATTCAAATAACAAACGCTACATTCTAAAAAATGGCAACATCTTAACATGAAGTAGTTAAACTAAATTTCAACCTGGAGTTAGCCCCTTTTTTGCAAAAGTGAAGATATAATAAACATTTTAATTAAGGGAAATGGTAGCAAAAAATTTTGTTAATTTTAACTTTTAGTAGACTAGCTGGTTGAGCCTTTTGCTACCAACTCATAGAAGTAATCTCGGAAAAAAGGTAAACGGATTTTTTTTTTTCTCCCGAAGATACAAAAGAGAACCTCAAGCAACTACCATAAGTCGTGTATTCGAAAACCAATATCGGAGAAATCTTTCAATAACGTTCAATAGATAAATAGTTCTAATCTTTATTCAACGGCGAAAGCAGAGAAGACGAAATGAAAAGGAATAATTTATAAAGTTTTGGACATGAATACTTAAAATCAATTATTGTACAGCAGTCATTTCGATAGAAACTTGTGCGACACAAAAAGTGTTGATATTTCACACCAACGTAAACCGATGGGGTATCAGCCAATGGAGATAAATGATCTACCACTGTGTTCTATTAATCTACTCCTTCCTCTGAGCTTTGTAACATGAGGGAGGGGGGGGGGGAGGAAATGAATAAAATTAGGGTATACTCTGGCTTGTTTAACTGCTGTAGTTTTAGTTATAATCGACAGGTCGTGACAAGTGTGAGCTTAGTTGGAAGAGAACTACAAGAACTACAAATCCATTTGACTAGTTGGCAATTTAAGTCATTTGTATGAAAATTGTCTGAAGTTATAAAGGAATAGCCTTTCTTAATAAATATAAAAATATATTCTTTTAAAATAATGGAGATACAGTCCTACGTATTTATTATTATTTAGAGTAAAAAATAACTGAAAAGTTTTATAATCCTAAAAATTTAATAAACCGAGTCATTAATATGCTAATAAAAAACTTGAGACAATTTTTAAAATGTTCTGAATAAATTTTTGAAATGTTAAAAACAATGTTATGAATAAATTTGTTTAAAAGAAATACCTAGTCTTTTTTCCAAAATATGAATAAATAATTTTAAAATATGGACATATTTTTACTGTAGAATATATTTAGAATAATGCGATTAAACTGTTTTGCGCTTGGAAAAATTTTAATAAAAATCAAACCATATATTTGCTAATAAAAATATGTGGCAACTTCAACTTAAGATGTTATGAATTATTTTTTTGAAATATTATGAATCATTTTTTGGAATGTTAAGAATAAATTTTTGGAATGTTATGAAGCCCTTTTTGAAATTTTATGATCACGTTTAAATTAATACAGAAAATAAAATTTATTCTTTTGAAAAAAAAATTATAATGTTAGACAATAAATGAGATTTTTAATAAAAAAATATATCAGTTTTTCGAAGTCGATTTGTCGAATATTTCAATACGATACCAAAATATCCCTCTAACATTCGGTAGAGGAAACTGAAACGGGTTAAATGAGCAGTTCAAGAAGAACAAAATGATTCAAAGAAATCTAAACATATGACAAATGCGGAGATATCTGGAACTTATCACAGCCGAATTTTTAGTATCATTTCTGTACGTGTTCCTATCTAGCTATGAGCCTTTTGTCGATAAATACGGTTAGGATATAAAGTAAATAAAGATGGTAAAACAACGTGGGCTACTTGGTGGAAATTTTATACTGTCCTAACAACTTTGAAATGTTGATGAAATATATTTGTTAAATTTTGAAATGAACCTTCTGTTTGACTTCCTTGTCATCTTGTCTTTGTTTTCATTTTGTGTATATATCTATATCTGTTTTTATTATATATGTATTTTACTGTATATGTAGTTTTTAAAATGTATGTATTTTATTGTTTATGTAGTTTTATTGCGTTGTCTGGATCGGCCTTGGAGCTCATTGACAACATTGTGTGTCTAATAAATAATAATAATAATAATAATAATAAAATCCAAGACCAGACCATGCAGGGCCTATTTTAACATAGAGTTGGTGGGGATTTTTCCCCACCAGTGTGTAGAAATGCCCCACCAGTCATGCAAATTTGCCCCACCGGAATTTTGTTTTGTTTAATCAATTTTCACCAGTAAAAACATAAACTTGAATCTGTGGCATAGGAAAGAATGATGTTAGACAGAGGGACGGGGGGACCCATCCCCGTGAAAAGGCCCGATTTCGACACTCAACCTCCTAACGAGGGAAAAAAAGCTTTCACACCCCTCCCCCGTCTAGCTAGTTCCCATCCACAAAAATCCTTTTGTTCAGAACTGGGTGGTCGAGCCGTTGACAATATATTTTGGATTGCCTACTGTTCAAAACGTTTTATTGCTTTCCTTATCTATACGCAGGATCTCTAAAGTGGGCACCAGCTGTTTTTTTATAGTCGGGAAAACTCTTGGCATCTATTTGAATAGGTATTAGGTCAGAAATATATGGCCTGGGGGTGTGTCATATAAGGGGTGGAAAGTGTTCCAATGCATTTTGGTATGGTTCTCTTGAGATGTTGTCAGAAACAAGACGTTCCAGTATCATTCCTTAGGCCGATTTTTCACTTCAATTTTAAAAGATATTTTTACCTGCATTTAACAACTACAAAAAGTAAGTAAATTACATTTATTTTTTATGTAGATTTCTTTTACGGTGTGTAGTTTAACTAAATGTTATTTGTATAGTTAAAAGAGATTTCTAATTTATACTTTTGGGGGGAAATGTATTTCCCGATGTTAATAACATTTTGAAGGGATCATTATTTACAAATTTTAATACATATAAATAGAAGCCTAAATTTTTCAAAATTATTGGGGAGGGGTAGCTCTAATTTTTAATAAAATGAATACACTATATGAAATTATAGCCAGTCTTTCAAAAGATTATAGAAGATTATTCTTATGAATATGTTTTTTTTTCTTTTTTAAATTTTGATTGGTAGTTTTATATGAACAAAATATATCATGGATGTATAATTCTAAGGTAACCAAAATTAGCATATTTAAGTTATTGTACTAAATGTCTAGAGTGAAACGACAGCAAGAATTAGGTTAAAATAATTTAATTGAAAAATAACTTTTTTTTCTTCGTTACTTACGTATGATCGAAAAGAGACTAAATATTTTTTATTAAAATTGTTATGAAAATGTTTTATTTTTAAATATTCTCAATATATTGATACCAATATAAATTAATCAAAAAGTAAAAAAAAAAATTGGATATATTACTTTTTAACAATGTAATATCAGTGTTCACTCTAGAAATAAAAAGAGGCAGGGCGCTGTTGGTAGTAAAAGGGCACCCCGGTTTTGAAAAGGCACTTATTGTTTTTAAAAGGGCACTTTCAGAAAAAAATTTGGTGTGGGCGCAGCCACCATTGACACATCGGACACGTGACCAAATAAAAACAAGTTCCGATTTGTTGATTGACATTGCGCTGGAGCTGTATATTGGGCTAGTGTTGACAATTCGATGCCTATCTCGAATTTTACATTTAAAAATTAATTTTTTCCCTAAAAACCAAATCTGTAGGGCTACTTACAGACTCCTTACAAAACTGATGAAAAGGCTACTTAAATCCAAAATTTGGTAAAAAAAAATGCATACACTTGCAAATACGCCCCAAACCATCTTCTCTTTTAAAAAAAACATAGAAAAAAACCTTAGCATTTTATATGTGGGCAGATGCAACTAATAGGATTCGTAGAATGCCCGGTGCTCGAAATTTTGGAATCATCGCGATTGCACAACACACGTAGTTAAAAAGGAGTGTGTTTTTCTACTGTCATAATTCACTTAATTCCAATTTACACAAAAAAAAATTTAATCGATGCCTCTTTTAAAGGAAGTTAGGGAAACAAGGATGCTTGTGCTTGACTGAAAAGGGCAAGAGGGGCGGAATTTTTTCAAAAGAGGGCGGAATTTTTTAAAAAGGGGCATGAGGGCGCTATCAAGATGAAAAAAGGGCGAGCAGGGCGGACCGCCCTTCAAAAAATGCCTAGAGTGAACACTGGTAATATGCCAGGTTAATGCCAACTATCTTACATAAAAAGCCATTCGGTATTACATTTAAATTCTGGAACAGTAAGTCTTAGTCTCGCGACTAAATCTTTCATTGGATATTTATTTCGTAGGTTCAGAGGCGTAAAGTTTTCAATTTTTTTTTTAGAGGGGGGGGGGGGGGGTGTATAGACTTAACTTTTAAGACCATTTAGTGCTGGTCCCGTGAGGAGTCGCTGTGGTGAGGGTTTACTGTGCAAGTAATTCATTGTTTAACCAAGGAGAAGAACTAAATTTTTTTTATGTATGTTAATAATTGTCCCAAATCAGACTACGCAGCGGTCTTGGGCCAATACCTGTTAACCTTCGGTATAGATCGGGGGCCTAGGACTGCAGTCATAAGTTATAAGCCTCGAGCCCGTGGGCCCAATACAAGCTTACGTTTATGCGTAGGTTATATGAGTAACTTTAATGAAGGTTGGTAGAAATGAAAAAGTGTCTGAAATTTTGATTTAAAAAAAAATACTTCAAACCGATGCAAAAAAAATAGTCAAAACTTTTGTAAATGCCATTTAATACTAGTTTTTTTATTCAACTACTTATCTTAGATTTTTATTTTAGATATGCATGCTTCGGTGAAAACGGCAATGCTTCCAATACTTTTCTTTTTAATAATACTATTATAAATCTCAAATAACTCCGATTCACAATAAACTTCTATTTCCCCACCAGAATAATTTATTTGTTTTACTCTTGAAAAAGAATTATTTAATATTTTCAAAAAATGTGGTCTTTAAGGGAAGGGGAGTTTGACTCTTGGTCGCACCACATTCCATGCAAGTGGAAAGGGTAATTTCCTGCTACAACATGTTGATGTCAGATCATAGGCAGTCAGATAATCTCGAAACAAATAATAAGAGACTCATAATAGTCTTAAGTGGAAAAGGAACAGCATTTTTCCATCACCGCCCTTCAGTGCTAAAATTTCTGCAGCTGAAGGAACGGCGAAAAAAGTTGTCGGAGCAGCAATTTACAAGAGCAGAGATTATAAAAAACATTTTTCAGAAATGATAACAAGTTTTAAGAAAGTATTATGTTTTTAAAAAATTTAAAACTACTTATTTATCTACATTTTTGTGCTGTAAAGTGAAATATTTTTCGAATACAAATAAATAGAATATTATTGTTCATCTTATAAAGTAAATGCTACTTATTAATGCACATTTTGTTTGTAATATGCTCGGGTACTAGTCTAAAATTTACTTAAGTATACGGATTTAGATGTATATATAATATAGATTTAAAATTTACAAATGTGTGAAGTAAAATGGCGGAAATGTAGGAAATATATATTTTAAAATAGAAAACGTTAGGTTTTTAAAAAAAAGAATATTTAAAAAAAATGTGCATTATGAAAACAAATAAAGCATACTTTTATGTATCGTTAGAAAATTTCATGAATTCGATAATTTCTTTTTAATTAACTTTTTTATAAAATATATAATTTTAAACTAAGTTTATTAAATTAGTTAAAAATTTGCTATTTTAAGTACAAAGTTTTCATTAACATTTGGGGTTCTGCTTTCTGCAGAATTTAATTTGCCCCACCAGTTAAAATTCCTTAAAATATGCTCTGAGACCATGATGACCCAATTGGTACGACACCCGACTCGCAATCAGAAGTATGTGGGATCACACCCATAATCCCACATACAAATACTTCACAGACATAGATCATATTTAAAAACAAATAAAAAATACGAAATATTAAAACGATACTCTAATGTTTTGTCTGTAGTATAGATAATTACAGCGATCATTCAATTTTAGACTCAAGCCTCCTCCATAGTCCGGTGCCCCAAGCGGCCGCTTGTGTCATATTTCCTCTGTTTAGCCCCCCCAAAAAAATCAATTTTTCAATGGGATTTCCGCGTACCTTATTATCGATTCAATTTAGAAAAGGACATTCTGTTAATTAATTTCACTTTCCACAAGAAATAAAGGATCGAAAGATATTTTTGGTCATGGGCCAGAAGTAATGCCAACCCCCTAAAAGGTTTTTATGGAGTTAAATAGCTCCATCGTCTATTCGACGTTCCAAAACTCCGGAAGAAAATAGAATATGCAATGCCACACAGCCGAAGAATGCGAGCAATTTACTCGAAGGAGTAAGGTTGTTAACCAGAAATATAGTGGTCCGTGTGAAGCGAAGCAAATAAAAATAAAGAACCCAGTAAAAGGTGCTCTTTGGATTTGTGTACTACCCTCAACAAGAGACCAAAAGCGAGAGGAAGCGATGATGCAATTTTGAAGAGAGCACTATCGTGTAAAACTTTCCAAGCGGAAAACACAACGTAATCGACGTCGATTGTGGCTACATTCTTAAGGTTGCAGATACAAAGCAATACTTGACGGAAGAATGGTTTGGTGAGCCTCAACCAGGGTTTCTCATCTTACTCTCTATTGCTAAAGAGTTAATGAAACTATAGTTTTCCTTGGGATCAAACAGGGGTGGTACAATGCAAGAAACTTTTTAGACACAAGCGGGTTTGATTTTGGAGGACGATTTGGCAATTCAGATACCTTTTTCTCAAAAACTACCTTAACTAAATTTCTATAATTATAATTACCTTAACTATATTTCTATAATTATAATTACCTTAACTATATTTCTATAATTATAATTACCTTAACTATATTTCTATAATTATAATTACCTTAACTATATTTCTATAATTATAATTACCTTAACTATATTTCTATAATTATAATTACCTTAACTATATTTCTATAATTATAATTACCTTAACTATATTTCTATAATTATAATTACCTTAACTATATTTCTATAATTATAATTACCTTAACTATATTTCTAAAAAATTTACCATGTGATCCTTACAGAGCCGTATTTACCACTAGGCAGCTGCCTAGGACCGCAAGCTACAGAATTTTTTGTTTACCTGAAGTATATATATACAGGGCTCGATATGAGACGGGCGGCGTTCCGGTACCACTCTTTAGGAAAACCAAAATTACGATTCGAGACTTGGGTTTGATAGCTGATGCATTGCACTCCCACACCCCACAGAAGGTGACCGTTCCGGCACCTCTATTTCTGGAAATCGAGCAACACACGCACGCGCGCTCACACACATATATTTACAGAAATTCGATATTTGTAAAATACCCGAAATTTACTCAATACTACATGGCTATTAATATTTTGAAAAATTTTGCTAATTAAAATCAAGCATTTTTCTTGTTCCCTGCTGGTTTTTAATTTGATATCTGACATGAAGTAACTTCTGTAGTACATATATTAAAATAAAATAAATAGTAACGATTATTATAATTATAAGTAGTTATATAATAATTATACAAAATCTATTTTGAAAATGTAGATATTAGGAACATCCGAGTTACTTTTAATAAATAATTTTATTAATTATTAAGTATATCGTGCTAAAAACTATATATACTAAAAACTATATAAAATATAAATGGATTCATAACCTTATAAGACGTTGCACCAATAACAAAAATACAGAAAGCCGAATGTTCAAAATTGAAAATCAGAATTTAATTCGACATTATAGCTAATCTGTACTTTAACAGGGGAGGGGGTCCAGAATGAAGACTAGAATGTAAATAATTGGTTTGACTTTTAAGCCAGATTATTATTTCAATGAATAACCATTTATTCGACAATAACAAAATTGCATCACTTAGAAAAGTGATGTGTCTTCCGTTCTAAAGAACAATGATAATTACCATAACATACCAGCTGCAGAATGACATATTTTTTGTAAAGGTTACATTATAACCTTTTCGCTGTTACTTGTTTCCCCTACACGAACAGATGCAATACGCATATGGAACTGCATATTCCCCTAAAGTTTCAGTAGCTCAAAGTAAACAAGGAAATTTAAATTAGCTTACTTTTGAGGACGGAACATCAAACACAGCAGCCTAGCCGGTTCCTTTCTGCCATTACTACTACGACGCCGTTTATTTTGAAGTATCCATTAGCAACCGTTCAATTTGATAATGTGAGCGACCCCATTTTTATTCTGGAAGACGGCCATTTTTGACCGCTTTAAGCAATGAAATTCGGCTTCTTGGAGGAATAACATGTAAATTTCGTTTGGTAGATTATTTTTTTTTTTAATTTAACAAAGTGACGAATGTAATATATATTATATATGTGTCAGTGACGGCTAGTGCATGGGCCCGAAGGGTGTCACTTTTTTTTTAACACAGCCCCCCTAACATCATTTAAAGGAGAAATTTGTCGAATTTTATTGAACCCTCTGACGGTTTGGGAAAATGCCAAAGTTGTAAGGTTGATTTCTCTACAAAATACAATAAAATTCGTTTATAACGATGCGGGGTATAAAGATAGACCGGATATAACAATGTAAAACGCAAAGAAAGTTTGCATTTCTAATGCAGTCCATGTTAATGTTAATTTTTTCGAATATTACGATGCCGGTTATAACGATAATCCGCATGTAACGATTGAGTTTCCCTCGTCTTATGTTGATAATGATAACAACCGCTTATAACAATGAAGAGCAAGATAGGGACGATTGCGCAATAAACACGCGTCAGGCAAATAGTACCTAAACAAGAATTCCTGAAATATTAGGGATGAAACGGATATCCGGTATCCGGCCTATCCGGCTGCTTTTTAACTATCCGATATCCAGAAGTAAAGTGCCGGATATCCGATTTTCCAAGCCGGATATCCGGATGAATAAAACATCGAAGATTTTTTTGTGGCGATCAATTTTCTTTGTTCTTGCTTTTAAGTATTTTCCTGAAAATTTACCAATGTATTCACAGTGTTCAGATTCTCCCTTTAACCAATAGAGACTTTAAAAAACCTACTTTTTTTAAATTTTTAACTTTAAAATTATATTTTTAACGAATCGTTATGGTGGAGGGTCATTACATCTCACAACTAATATAAAGTTGAATTAAAAAATAAATTTCTCAAAAGTTTAAGCAAACTTGAGTTTTTATGTTTGGAATGAAAGGGCATATGGTAAAATTACAAATATTCAGAAATTAAGTGTAAAATGTCAAAACATACGACCATTGCTAGCTGCACCCTAGAATAACCCTTTGTAAATAAAAAAGTTTTTTGAATGTTTATTCAATTTTGGCATCACTTTAAAGATAAGGAATTGGGAAATATTACAGAATAAAAAAATATTTTTCAATTTTTGACCGATTTCCGTTTTTTCTAGTGTGTATGAGAAGTTATTTTCATAAAAAATAAACTGCCGGATATCCGATCGGATATCCGGCAAAACCACTATCCGGTTCATCCCTATGAAATATCCGGCAGAAATCCCCGGTTCATCTACAATGTTATCAAAATAGAACATTTTATGGAGATTTCCTATTTACAATGTCAAATAGAAGCAAACAAAAATCACTGACCATTCCTCGTCGAAATAGTAGTTTATATAACTAACTTTATCTAACTAATATAGTAGTCTATAAAATGATTATAAAGTACTAAATATATCTATATTCAACTGCCATGTATGTCTGAGCATTATACTTTCTTATTAAGGGATATTTTTCGCGATTCGGATATAACGATTTCCGGATATAACAATCAAATTGTGACGGCCCCTTGAACATCGATATAAGCGGCTTTTACTGTAGTTTACTTTATATTTCAAATACATGTAATTAATAGTGTTTTTTTTTTTTAATTTTAATAGATGTAGATTTTTAAAAAAAAATATCCCAGAGCTTTAGATTCGAAAAATATTTCAAAACAAAATATTTTTACGAATTTAAAGTTTATGCACATTGCTAAAAAAATCCAGAGATTGATGAACGGCTATAGACGTATAGCTGCGTTAGAGGGTTTTAGATAAATATTCCACTAGTTAATTTAATTTTTTTTCTAATATTTCCCCCTGAATATTACACTTTATTCGTTATTATCAATTACGTTTTTGGGTCATCCTTCTTCCTTTAGACTAATATTTTTTTTTAATTGTTTATTTAAATTCAGTTAATTCTTCGGATAATTTTATTTATGTTTTGATACTTCTTGCAAGAAGAAATGCTTATCATTTTTACCATAGTTTATTCATATTACCTATTAAAATACACAGTTACGCTTGGATTTTCTTGTTATTCGGGCCCCCTCAGTTTTCATACTCACGAGCCGCAACTCTTTTCACTTATTTATTTAGTAAAATTACTCGACGATTTCGATTTATTCTTAAAATAAATCTGTTTTCTTTTTATTTAAAGATTTTTTTTTTATGTGAAACGTCTTTCAAATCAGCAGCATGTGGTATCAGGTTTAAAACATCAAGTTACTATATCAGGGTGATCAATTTCGATATTACAACTCCGTGAAAAATAGGACGATTGGCATAAATTTAGTCTCGTTCAATAGGAAATGACACGCCGATACGTGTAAAATCTTAAAGCAAAGCACGTATGAGGCGCGATTGATCGGCCTGAAGCGTCAGACGGAACAATTTCGTCTTGCGAGGTTTTTGTTGAGGACCAATAACTATTGCTATTATGTGCTAAAATGATGTGTTAAACCCTTCTGACCGTGTTCCAACCACCCACACTCGATTTTTTTCGATTTCCACAATGATTTACCATTAGTAACGTAAGAAGGCTATATGCCTAGGGCTCCATTTTTTTTTTTTTTTTTTTGCAGAAAAGTTGCTTATGTTCTGAAAATTCGGTATTATTATTGCATAACTTTTTAGCATTTTTTTCAAAAATGTGTGTAATTTCTTGTTTTTGAAAATAATGCTTAAACAATATATGTAATTTTTTTTTATTCTTCGAAACTATTTTTTTACGACAAGGACCCCCTTCATTAGTGCTTGTGCACATAGTATTAAAATTTCTAAATCAGGCCCAAATTGTTATAAGATAATGTGTGTAGTTTCTGGTGCATAATTTGTTTTAAATATGAGATTGAGAACACACCTTCAAATTTTCATATAATCAGAAATGAGGAGCTTATTTTCAAAAAGAGACATTTGTTTCCAATCGGAACCCATTGGAAAAATTCAATGTGCACAATAGGCACCTCAAATACACTTCATTATCATTGTAAAAAGAATTAAGAAAACTTACAAAATATAAAAAAAAAAAAATATGTTATAGTAAAATGACAAAATATGAAAAACAAATATCACCACTTATATTATTTGAAGTTTAAGTCTGTTAGTTATTTGTAAATGATTGAAATAGAACTTAGAATGAATGAGGGCTCTAATAAAAGCCCTCGAACAAAATATTGAAGGAAAAAATTATTTTATAAAAATATATATTTCAACCCGTCCACTTTTGTTCCTCCAAGAATTTTATATGAATTGTGGACCAAAAGGTAATGGACTGGACGTAGAGTCGAAATTCTCTTATTGTGGGAGGATGGAAGGGGAACAAAAGGAGAAAAATAGGACATAATAAATAGACTTTAATAGGAAATAATAGACTTTAATAGGTCATTTAGACTAAAATAGGTAAACTACGGACAGTGTAAAAAACATCAAACACTGTTTTTCATGTTAAAACACTGACACCCAAGCCAATTTTTTTAATTGTAAAGTTGTTTTTACTGCTTATGTATTTAAATCATATTTCCTGGGCCTGTTATTTTATATTATTAAATAATTTTTAATTAATCGTAAAGATATAGCTTGCAAATTTTATCTCAAGCCTTTGCATTAAAAAAAATGCTGTAAAATGAAGTATGTGTATGAATTTAAAAATTGGGAGCATGACTAGAAATACTAGAGTTCCTTGGACGTACAACCTTCTGCGTCAGAGGGCTAAAGTGTCAAATGAGCATTGACTTATAATGTGGTAAACCTGAAAAATGCCTGCTAGTCCTGTATGTAGTTCAAAGAGAGAGTTAGTTAGAGCGTGTACAGACACGTCTCTAATGTAAACACCCTTTATGGGATGAACAAACAGTTTCTTGCGATTTCCTAATATTTTCAGTTTCGACACTTTGTACATTAACCACTTTTAGTTCCCAATTAATTTGCAAAAAGGTTATCATTGGGATGCACAAAATTATTCTAATCCCATAATGTAAACTCTATAAAATTTCCTTAAGTTTTAAGCTTGGTAACTATTCTTATTCTATTGTTTTAACAAAAAGCAAAGCTTTAAAACTTAGAACATAATCTGAAAAAACACCTTTTTTTTAATAAAAATTTCTAACCTTCTGTTATACAAGATATTATTTACATGTCAATCTTACTGTTTGTCTCCGAGTAATAGTCGTTCGTAGAGAATATTACGCATACTATTTTCTCTCTCTCCTGATACCCAAGTATATACAACTAAAAATTTTAGAATAATTCCCCAACTTCCTCAGAAATTGATAAATTGTTCATTTTTGATAGTTTATGTCATTTTCATTCTCTCTTGACTATTCCATGTTCTCCCTGTTTTCAGGTGCGTTTGAACCCTGTTTTTAGCACATGCATGCTAATAAAGACTTGACAAAATGCTTGTGTTGCTAATAGCTGTGTCAAACGTAGTGGGTACTTAGTTATCATGAAGTTCAGTGAGTTTGGCAGAAGTCCTGAATAGTATTGGGGCTGTATACTATGCCGATACTTTAACTATTATTTAACTAACTAAAGCACTTACACGAATCTGAGTGAAAGTATCAGTATTGGAAGGGTGCACTACAGTACCCCCCACTTCTCAGTGCGCAAGGACGCAAAATGAGTAAAACCCATGAGAAGCATATCACATGGGGGAAGAGAAGCAGGTCGTTATGAATATTGTAGTACAAGTTGTGTTCTTGCCAAATCATAAAAGTAACGTATCATGTTTGGCAGACCTGCGGAATTGAACCTCTGGGCATTGTGCATACTGTGCCATACTTTAACTGTCAAGCTAAAATATTTGTTGCTCGAGTGAAAGAACTGAGTATTTGAAGAGACCACCAAAGTACCTTCCAGCTTCCCTTTTAGTGAGTCAGAAAGAGGAACAAATGAATAACACCCATGAAGCATATCACATGGGAGAAGAAAAGCAGGTCACTATGAATATTGTAGTAGAAGGTGTGTTTCCGCAGGTTACAAATGTAACAGAATGCGTTTGGCAGAAGCCTGGTATAGAACCTGGATAATTACAGGTGATACGTTGATACTTTAATAATCAAGCTAAAGCAATTACTTGAGCAACGAGAGGTTGGAACGTTATAGATTAATGTCTTGTATAAATGAAGGCAATCATGTAAAGTGGATGATGCACTAAATCTTTCAGATTTAAACATCCACACTTCAGCAAAATTAGAAGAAGGGTCCAGGCCATAAACCGTTCTCGGTGTTTGAATCCGATTTAAAATTTCAAGTGAATACTTTCAAGTCAAAACTTATTACTAAGGCTTTCTAAGTAATGCAATAAACCAACGATAATTTTTCTGGAAACTAGATAGTACCTAAAATTTTTCTGTTAAATGTTTTGTGTTTCTTTTATGGTAGAATTTATGATTCTTCAAATTGGAGTTCAACTTAAATATAGAGGACACTGTCAAGACCTGTAAATCAATGATTGCCATGATAGATTTTACTTCCATTTGATAACCCAATGCAAACTTGAGCAATGAATCTCCGGACTACAGCAACTATAAGAATCAAAGCTAGTAACCCCTTGGAGTAGTCAAATAAAGTGGATACAGGCAATCCTTCGAGCAGTCGGTTATGTCAAAAGTCAACAGAAACATCTTCTGATGGTCCTCCATACCTTTTCTGCACTGAAGGCAGCGACAAGTCTTCGCCAGGAATCCAACATTCATATCATCAATGACGGCATGTTTGTCTTAAGTCTCCAACTTACAAATATATTTACTATTAAGATACACATCCACAGCAAAATCAACACGACACGTCAACAACCACACAGAATAATTTTAAACCGACAACATGCAAGGCAAAACTTGACATCTCTCCGTGCAGTGTGTAATCAAGTTCATGTACAAAATAGCAGAAATAACGGCTTCACATCCAAACTTTGCCACAACAGTGTACAAAAAAGCGGTTTATTTATATTTTCTGAATACATAATACTAAAAGTAGTTTAACTCACTTTTTTACATCATGTGCGTCTGAATTTAGAAATTGTAACCCTCAGACATTTTGACAACCCTATTTCATGACGTTCCAAGCAACGTCATGATCTACGGCAACCCTACTTTTTTTTCTTGCACCATTTCATGTTGTTTGCCAAAGCATTGGCGCCAATTTTCAGAATCGCGAAAAGAAGGCACTGTACACTAGGAATTTACCCAAAAATTGCTTAAACGGAGTGCCTACTTGTATTTAAGTTCTACTTAAAATTATATTAACAAAATTAGTTTTTACAAAATGAGTATTAAACTTAGTTTAAGTAAAAATTAAATAGCCAAATGCTTATAATGGACTTCTATTTGTACAGCTCTAGAACAAAACCAGTATTTCAATACAATTTTACGAACAAAAAAAGTTAAATTTGACACTCGTCATAAAATACGCTTCGTAAAATACATATTTCTATTCAGCCGCTAATATTAAAATCAGAAAAAAAAGAGAAAACATCTGTCCGATCATAAAAATTTAAAAGTTGCCCGAGGCGATCATTCATGAAAAGCGAATAAAAAGGCAAAAAATTACCGACGCGAAAAATTTAGAAAAAATATAAAAACACTACCAAGAAACATTCGATTATTCTTGTCAACTAAATGTACAGTTCTCATGTGTCAACAGAATGTAACAAACTTATGAAAGGTTAACGACTTACCTGTACAAACTAAGATGATTACCAACGAAATATTGCATAACATTGAAAACGATCCTGAACAATAAGATTCTCTGTTCAAAGATAGGTGAAATCACAGAATTGTGGTAGGTCTACCTGGGCCACGATCAAAACACCGGGATTCGTGAACAGACAATGAAAACGTAAACAACTTTCACGTAACTTTCAAATAATTTGCAACTCAGTCGCCATACTTCACTCGGTTGGCTGGAAGCTGCGCATGCGCCGCAGGGGCTGGACAGGTGTGTTGCTCTATTCAAAAGTTTTAGTAGGGGACGTACACAAAATGCGGTTGTGTGAGGGATAAAGGATTGCGACCTCTAAGAAATGACGAAATGCTTTTCAGACACCTGGGTAAAATTTAAAGCATAGTCATCGACGGATACAAGAAGTCGTTGGGGACACGGGACGCCTTCAAAACTAATATACGTTTTTAGAGGAGTGTTTTAATTTTTTTTTTGGCGTTTGCAGCATAAAACCTTAATAAAAATTGTGAAATTATAGGTTTTATGAAGGAAACTGCAATTTTTTTTTAAATAACCATCTTAAAACCTGTGAAAAAATTTCAATTTTGAAGCATTAAAATTAATTAAGGAAAATGCAGAATTTTTTTAAAAAATGTATGCACAAAAATTAGAAACTTTAAAAAAAAAATGCATGTTTTTAGTTTCAAATACGTTAATAAAACTTCAATTTCACAATTTTAATGAATATATTTTATGCTGAATTTTTTTTCTTCTGGGAGACAGGACCCCGATTTAGAAAGTTCCGTACTTTAGGCACAACACGTCATTGATGGGGGCCCCTCTCATAAAAATAGTCTCTTTAATAAGAATTAAAAAAATATAGCATATTAAGTGTATAACAAGTCCAAGACACAATTAAATTATATAACGGTTTTGAAAAAATAGCCTAAAAGTTATAAAAAATCGAGTTATAATAACCAATTTGTCAAAGTATAGACAACTTTGGTATAATTTATGCCCATTTAACTAAAAGTTGCCCTAACTGATATAAGCCGGGGCCTAATAGTAAATCAGGTCCCGTGTGTAGATGCACACATGGACCTTGCCATCACCTAAAAGGGAGAAAATTTCTTTTCATATTGATACCATTGAAATATAAAATGTTTGTGAAATATTTATTCTATGTGAATAGCTTGTTGTCTAACATTAACAGATTAAAATAGGTTTTTTAATTTAGTACAACTAGGGAGCTTCGATGCCAGCTACTTAATAACCATTACAAGCGATGCACTTGGTCATCAATAAAAAACAATGAATTTTATGAAAAAGAAATCAATACTAATCATATTTGTAATTAGTTTTATTAAATGCCCTTTGACATAAATCGTTTATATTTTATTTAAGCCTTTACTTTATTTCTAAGCAAAATATATACGAGAAACTGGTTTTAGTTTCGTTACTGTTTCCCCTAAAATTTTGGGTAATTTTCAGAAATAAAATTATCACTTAAGTTGGACTGGCATTAAAAATATGTGTCCATTCATTTTTTTTTTTCAATAAAAGATTTATTTTTTAGAATCCTTCCTAATGTTACTTTGAGAAAAAAATTAATATTCACAGGTATTTTAAAAAAATTAATAATTTTTTGTTAATTAGAAATTATTTCTACTGGCAAAAAAATATTTTTGGTCAGCGGTACCAGACATGTAAGCAATTAATAATTTTACGAATTATGTTTTATCTAAGATTGATATTGTAATGTGTGTGTAAAAAGTTTAATTAGTTTTACAGGGTTCCAGGTATCGGAATAATACAGAGCACATATTTTAAGTTATTACTGTATATATGATAAACTGGTAAAAGTTTTATAAAATTATAGGTATAACTTTAAAACCAAATACAGATTAAAAAAAAGTTATGGATATGATATTGTCATAATTCATGCAAAAAATCAAAAAAAAATTATTTTTCTCAAAATCAAATATTTTATTCCAGAATATATTTTTTTATAAAAATTTAGATGTTTGTTTAAAATATATATGTATTTTTTTAATGCATGATAAGTTTAATAAAGTATTTTTTTCTTTTAATATGTTTGTCCTATTAAATTTATGAAACAATTATGGAAATAATAGATAGTAATAAAACAGCAGGAAGTTGAATTGAAATTTCAAAAGCTACAAGTTTCATGCATGAATCTCTTTTGATGAATTCACATAATTGGCCTGCAAACTTTGGTTAAAATGTATAGTACAGTACCGCTTAGCAACTTTTCTGAAAAAGCAATATTCACAATGCTAACACGTTCTTGGAGACAAAAACCGGTTTTTTTTTCCAATCAAAGAACTCCTCCATTTTCCCCCTGCTGGATTGCCGAAAATGGAAACTAGATTTGGCGAAAAATCAAGAGTAAAATAGAATTCATTTTAATCCAAACTTTTATAGATATTTTTGGTACTGTTACAAATAGCATGATATCATCAAATTCACAGATAAGAGATGCTCAGGGTGATTTAAATATATTCGGCTAAACAGCTGTGGGGATGAGCAGGTGTTTTTCCACAGTAGACTTGGAAGCAAATGCCCCTTTGCACATATGAAACAAACGTTTTGTCTATTTTCAACTTTGTGGTGTGGGTGAAGAAATGTCTTCTAAAAGTACTTTTATTAGCAAATGCCGCTTTGCACATGACATTCATGTGATTTTTCACCTGTGTGAATGAGACTCTCGAGATCAGTTTTCCGAGCAAAAGTCATTTTTCACACTTTGTGGTTTTTTATCGGTGTGGTTTAAGTGATGTATTTTTAGTTGAGATGCCTGAGCAAATGCCATTGTGCACACATCGCACGCATGCGGTTTTTCACCTGTATGTGTGAGGAGATGTCTTTTAACTGCATCTTTATAAGCAAATGACCTCTTGCACAATTGGCATGCATGTGGTTTTTCACCTGTATGTGTGAGGAGATGTCTTTTAACTGCATCTTTATAAGCAAATGACCTCTTGCACAATTGGCATGCATGTGGTTTTTCACCTGTATGTGTGAGGAGATGTCTTTTAACTGCATCTTTATAAGCAAATGACCTCTTGCACAATTGGCATGCATGTGGTTTTTCACCTGTATGTGTGAGGAGATGTCTTTTAACTGCATCTTTATAAGCAAATGACCTCTTGCACACTTGGCATGCATGTGGTTTTTCACCTGTATGTGTGAGGAGATGTCTTTTAACTGCATCTTTATAAGCAAATGACCTCTTGCACACTTGGCATGCATGTGGTTTTTCACCTGTATGTGTGAGGAGATGTCTTTTAACTGCATCTTTATAAGCAAATGACCTCTTGCACACTTGGCATGCATGTGGTTTTTCACCTGTATGTGTGAGGAGATGTCTTTTAACTGCATCTTTATAAGCAAATGACCTCTTGCACACTTGGCATGCATGTGGTTTTTCACCTGTATGTGTGAGGAGATGTCTTTTAACTGCATCTTTATAAGCAAATGACCTCTTGCACACTTGGCATGCATGTGGTTTTTCACCTGTATGTGTGAGGAGATGTCTTTTAACTGCATCTTTATAAGCAAATGACCTCTTGCACAATTGGCATGCATGTGGTTTTTCACCTGTATGTGTGAGGAGATGTCTTTTAACTGCATCTTTATAAGCAAATGACCTCTTGCACACTTGGCATGCATGTGGTTTTTCACCTGTATGTGTGAGGAGATGTCTTTTAACTGCATCTTTATAAGCAAATGACCTCTTGCACACTTGGCATGCATGTGGTTTTTCACCTGTATGTGTGAGGAGATGTCTTTTAACTGCATCTTTATAAGCAAATGACCTCTTGCACACTTGGCATGCATGTGGTTTTTCACCTGTATGTGTGAGGAGATGTCTTTTAACTGCATCTTTATAAGCAAATGACCTCTTGCACACTTGGCATGCATGTGGTTTTTCACCTGTATGTGTGAGGAGATGTCTTTTAACTGCATCTTTATAAGCAAATGACCTCTTGCACACTTGGCATGCATGTGGTTTTTCACCTGTATGTGTGAGGAGATGTCTTTTAACTGCATCTTTATAAGCAAATGACCTCTTGCACACTTGGCATGCATGTGGTTTTTCACCTGTATGTGTGAGGAGATGTCTTTTAACTGCATCTTTATAAGCAAATGACCTCTTGCACAATTGGCATGCATGTGGTTTTTCACCTGTATGTGTGAGGAGATGTCTTTTAACTGCATCTTTATAAGCAAATGACCTCTTGCACACTTGGCATGCATGTGGTTTTTCACCTGTATGTGTGAGGAGATGTCTTTTAACTGCATCTTTATAAGCAAATGACCTCTTGCACAATTGGCATGCATGTGGTTTTTCACCTGTATGTGTGAGGAGATGTCTTTTAACTGCATCTTTATAAGCAAATGACCTCTTGCACACTTGGCATGCATGTGGTTTTTCACCTGTATGGATGAGGAGATGTGTTTTTAGGGCGTCTTTACAAGCAAATGCCATTGTGCACACTTCGCATGCATGTGGTGTTTCACCTGCGTGGATGAGAAAATGTCTATTAAGATGTCTTTTATCAGCAAATGTTCTTTTGCACAATTCGCATGCATGTGGTCTTTCACCAGTGTGAGAAAGAACATGAATTTCGAGGGCATGCCTTCGAGCAAATGTTTTTTCGCACAAGTGACAAGCATGTGGTTTTCTACTTGTGTGGGTACGAAAGTGTCTGCTGCGACTACTTTTATCAGCAAATGCCCTTTTGCACAATTGACATACATGTGGTTTCTCGCCTGTGTGTGTGAGGAGGTGAATTTTGAGGATAGACCTTTGAGAAAATGCTTTTTCGCACAGGTGACAAGCATGTGGTTTTTCACCTGTGTGTATAAGAATATGACTTTTGAGATGACTTGTCTGAGTAAAAGTCATTTTGAATACTTTGCATGCATGCGGTTTTTTATCAGCGTGATTTAAGAGATGTATTTTGAGTTGCGATGCCCGAGCAAATGACGTTGTGCACACTTCGCATACATGTGGTTTTTTACTTGTGTGTGTGAGGACATGTCTATTAAAATCTTTTTTATCAGAAAATGTCATTTTGCACAGTTGGCATGCATGAAGTTTTTCGTCTGTGTGGATGAGGATGTGATTTCCAAGTTCAATTTTAGAAATAAATGTCATTTGGCATATTTCGCATGCATGAAACTTTTTATCTGTATGGTTGAGTAGGTGCTTTTCAAAATCTCCCTTAGGTAATGTCGCATGTTTGTGAAACATACGACTTTTCTTCTGTGTGTTCAAGAATATGCTTCTCCATCTGATCGTTTCCAGTAATAAACATGCTTTTGTAAATGCCGTTCTTTTCGACGAAAGAAAACTATAGTTATAAATACTCTATAATCACCACCACAACATACCAGTGCAACATACTGAATTGGAAAATATATGTTTGGTTTGGTTACAGTTCCATCTGCCTATTTCTGTCCTCAATTGAGACTTATCACAGCCACATTCACCTCGTTATTTTAGATTTGGTTTGGTTAAATAACGTCGCACCAGAGCTGCACAATTGGGTATTGGCGAAGGTTCGGGGTCTATCTCGAAGGAAAGACCCGGGAACACAAACACATTCATACATGCACTTTGTTTTTATAGAACCATGGTCAGATGACGATCATTATCCTAGAACCAGAGTCAGATGACGAGGAAATACCTGAACAAACACCCAACGCTTTCAATAGACATCGGGACTTAGGACCCCGATTAGATTTATAGTGCACGAGTCCCGTATACACACCGATAATGTTTGTATATATTCTGGACGACTTTTCTAGTATTTATAGCGAAGCTGGCAACCCTCCGATCACAAGATCACTACTTTTTTACTTTTCTTTGTCAAGTCTGTCGAACATGATCGAACCGGGAACCCCCTGATTCCCAGCTGACGCATTTATCGACTGGGCTGTCCAGCCCCAACGTACATGTATGACCAATTTTTGATTTGATTTATTTGTTTCCGGACGTCTATTTCTTTCCTCATTACGAGACTTAACACAACCACACATATCTCGTTATTTTTTAACGAAGTTAACACCTGTTTTGATACCCAACGCAGCCTATTAAAATATGCGTTAAAATATTGGATACCGATCAGATTTATCGTACACCAGTCTCGTATATCAAGGCCTACCACGGCCCGCACACAATCTAGTTCGGCCTTGCGTATACACGCCATTATAATTTCTTGGATATTTTTAGACACTTTTTAGCATTGCATTTGTGATACAACTAATTAAGTTTTAAACGATTTTTTGAAAACCACATGGGAACCACTAAAATGGAATTACTTGTTTATTAATCCAAGAAATATGCATGAAAACTTTAAGCACAAACAATTTTATGCAGTGGTGATACAATTGTTGACAAGACATTTTTGAAATAATTTTAATTGTCTGCAATTGATTAACAATAAATAGAAAATAAAGTATATTGGATATTTTTAGTCTTTTTAAACCAATAAACAAGAAACATTAAATTTATTAAAAATTTACTTTAAATATGCGCTGGTAAAATATTTTTTATTGTAAAAGAGTAGCTTAAGTTACAAGATGACCGCTCTTTTTATGTGAAATTTAATATTGTAACGTTTTAATCCTTATTACAGAAAATTAACAACTAAAAAGGGAAAAATAAAATAATCTTTCTAAAAAAAAGGAAAACCGACTTTAAGAAAAATGCACTAAAAAGTAAAAAATAATTTTTAATTTTACGAATGAATCGAAAAAATTGAATTATTGAAAATCAATTTTATACGTAGTACAACTTTTTGAAATCGGCGCCAAAATATAGGTATGATTTTTGAAAATTGGCACCAACTTCCAAAAGTTGTACAACGTATAAAATTAATTTTCAATAATTCAATTTTTTCGACTACTTTTTAGCGCATTTTTCTTAAAGTCGGTTTTCCTTTTTTTTAGAAAGATTATTTTATTTTTCCCTTTTTAGTTGTTAATTTAGCAGGGGGCTTCGCCCCCTATTAACCAAGAAATTCTAGTAGCAACTTGTGCTCATCAATGTATATTTTAAAACAATACCTATAACAAAGCCAATAAACGCATGTTAAACGAAATGTCATTGTTGTACAACTTCCGTTAAACAATGAAAATATTTTGAAATCTTATAAATTGTATAAAAAACTCCAATAAAAAAAATACATACAGGTCGAATCTATAACCTCGCGACTTGACGCGCGCTGGCGGTTTTAATTTAAAGTTTCTGACGGTTTCATTTTGGAGGGTTTTTTTTAGTTTTGGTGGGCGCGCTGGGCAGTCGGTTAAAAATGTTAATTTATATTTAAATGTGTTCATATTTCTCATATAGTCAAAACCAGGGTTTACACGCCCCCCCCCTCCCATCACTCAGCCAGAAAAATACTTTACATCCCTGACTAGTAATTTTTTTACTACTAAATTTTATTGAAAAAAACTTTCATAATATACTTTAGTGGGAAAAAAAATCATCAATTTAGGTGTGGTTTAATTTGTTTGTAAATTAGAAAAGAGAAAATAAATTTAAGCAAAAGGTTAGTAGGATTACTCAACAGTTCTTAATTTGTTGTAATACATGTTTCGTGCATGCTAAATGTGGATTTGATCTTCTATGTTCTATTTGAGAGAGAAAGAGAGCAATTGGGGGCTCCTGTTTGCTGAAGTCTTAATCTTGCCTTCACATATAATGTTTTTCAAATTTGAATTTGACGTCGAATAAAATATATATTATATTTATTTTTTAATTGTATAAAAATACAAAAAAATACGTAGTTGTGATTAATTAAAATCAAAACCATACGATAACTGTATATATACGCCTATGTTTCGTAAACATTAAAAAAAAATAACAAAAATAACTAAAATCCCTTTAAAATAACTTACATATATAAAACTTTATTTATAAATTGTATTGTTACTTACAATTGTAATCCTCAAATGGATTATTACGCGCTAAAAATTAAAAAATAATTTTAAATTTTACAAACGAGTTGAAAAAATTGAATTATTTAATATCAATTTATTATTACAACTTGAAGTTGGTACCAATTTACAATAAATCCTAAATAAATTTGGGCGCCGATTTCAACAGGTTATTAATAAGTATAAAATGGATAGTACATAATTCAATTTTTTCAACTCGTTCGTAAAATTAAATATATTTTTTTTACTTTTTGGCAAATTTTTCTTAAAATCGATTTCTTTTTAAAAAAAAGATTATTTTTATAAGATTATCCGGTTTAACAAATTCATGGTAAACGAAATTTAATTTTTGGGCAATTCCTATTCAACAAGAAAAATATTTTGAAATTGGAATTTAAAAAAAAAGCCTGTTAATCGACATTTCTATATAAATAAAAAAATCTTTAAAAAAATCTATTTTAATAAAAATCTATTTTAATAAAAACACACTAAAAATTAAAAAATAATTTTTAATATTACGTACAAGTGGAAAACTTAATTAATATTAATTTTATTCTTATTGCCACTTTTTGAAATCGGCGCCAAAAAATGTATTTATGGTTTTTGTAAATTGTCATTAATATCAAAAAGTGCTAATAAGTATAAAATTAATATTAAATAATTAAATTTTTTCCACTTGTAAGTAAAAGTAAAAATTTATTTTTCTTAATCTTTGCATATTTTCGTAAAGTCGGTTTTCCTTTTTTGTAAAAGATTATTTTATTTTCCCCTTTCCAGTTTTTAATTTAGCGGGGAGCCTCGTCTTCTGCTATTGTTCACTAAGAAATTCAACTTTGCTCCAATTTTTCCACGCTCGCCCAGATTCGATTTCATAAATGCTGGGGGTGGGGGTAAACAAAACTATATATATATTGTCGCAACAATGTATATTATAAAATTATCCTGATCAATGCCAATAAATGCTGGGTGAATGAAATGTCACAGTTTTACAATCTTCATACAACAATGAAAATATTTTTAAATTGGAGAAACTATTAAAAAAAAAACCCGGGAAATCGATATTTCCGGATATATAATAGACGGATACCAATTTTCTTGTGATTTTTTTTAAGAAGTGGATTTTTCTCTATCCAACAAAAATTAACATTTAAAATCGGACAAAATGTTTGTTTTTTTTCAAAATATTCGGTTAATTGAGAATTTCAGATAGTTAAATGCCGATAATCAGATTTTTTTTATTCAAACGGTGCCCAAGTTTGATTCCCGTATCCCAAATTTTTTTTTTGCACATTTCTGAATTAGAACAGCAAAATTACATTAAAAAAAATACATAACAGTCGAATTAACAACCTCTTTTCTTGGTGCGCTTTGACGGTTTTAGTTGTCGCGCTTTTATATGTCGATTTCTAAATGGCGGATAACCAATTACGTTTTGCAGTTTTTTCCAAAGTAATTTTTTCTCCATTCAACAAAAATAGAATTTTCGAAATCGAGCAATATTTTTTTCAAAGGGCTCAGTTAATTGGGAATTCAGGTTAGTTATGCAGGATAACTATGGATATTTGTTACAGGTGCCGAAGTGAGACAACTCCTACCAAACAAAAAATGTATAAAAATATCTGAATTAGAACAGAAATCATGCGCCAACAAACTTTTTAAAAAAATACATAACAATCGAAGTGACAACCGTCTCTTTGGAGTGTTTGGCGGTATTGGTTGGAGTGCTCCAAGTCGGTTGGAAATAATAATTGAACAAATAAGTGTTGAACAATTTTGTTTGGGACAAAATATGATAGTATGAAAAATTATTTAAAAAAAAAAGAGAATGATTTTAATTTTAACAACTTCAAAATATTTTTATTTAATTTTTTGTTGGGTTAAACGATTATTTGTTGAAATGTAAAATATAAAAATACATTCAAGTAAAATACTTTCTCTGATAAAAGAAGAAGGAAGGAAGTGTATGCCGTTTTCTAGATGGTTGAAAAAGATTAAATTCAGTGAAGACTGAAAGCCAACGTCACGTGTTGGTCACGTGCGTCAGGAAATCGTATCTGTATTTTCTTAGATTTTATCCAATCAAATTTAACTGGAGACACAGATCACTTTAACCGCAAGTATAGTCGAGAATTACGTAATAAAGTGGAAACTGAAAAGGTGTTTTTAATATTATGGCGCGGTGCGAGAGGTATTACAGCGTTGTCCCCGGATTGTGATATTTCTTTAAATTTAGCTTACTCATCGGCCATACGTTTTTATACTTGTCATTATAGTATTATCGGATATTTTATTGTGTTACTCTATTTTACAAATTGTTTGTGCCTAACTAACCTAATTTATTAAAAAGGGTGTCTCACTATGGCTCCGATTTTAGATTCTGATAAACTGCTACCTGAAGTAGACAAATACATCAACAGTAATAATGTTATGATATTTAGCAAATCAACATGTCCTTTCTGCCGAAGAGTGGGTATTTTATTCAAGTATTTTACAGTTTTATTTGATAAATATTTTGTGTTGTAATAATATGTTTGCCGAATTAGTTTAGATAATTGCAATTATTAAATGTATATTTTTTTTATGTTTGATAAAACTTCCTGTTTATTTTAGGTAAAACAGTTATTTGATTCCTTAGGAGTTGCATTTTTTGCTTTAGAATTAGACACTTTAGGTAATTATATTGTACTTTGATTTGTGTTTTTATTTACATTTTTATATCCTTTTGAAATCCTAAATTTACTAATTTGGCATCTCATTTTTCCTCTCGCATTAATATAAAATGTCAGCTACTCTTGTTTGACCAATCATATATGAATAAGGCAGACCATTTGAGGAGGCACTCTTAACCAGTACCTTTGCAATACCTATGTTTACTCCAAACAAGTTGTAAAAAAGTTCTTAAACATGAAAGTGTAAGAATGTCAGTTGTCTGGCCTAAAATTAATTTCCAGCTCCTCTGACCATTTGTTTTGTTTTTAACAACATGCCCCATCTCTGTTTAGATTTGAGTAAATACTCCGCCAAAGCAGTGTTTAATCACCAACATTTTTGGCAAAGATCTAGAGTAGTAATTCTAAAACAAGTGTGAAGTCCATGTTTAGATATTGGACCTTTATTGATGTATTTCGAAAGTTTATTATCCTTAACTAAACAATGAAATATAGTAATTTTAGGTAATTTTTTTCCCCTTCGGTTGGTGACAGTGTTATGAATGATTCTTCTCCCTTATACTTAAGCTTAACCCAATCTCTCTGAAAAACTGTGTGCCTTGATCATCATTCCTGAAATATCATTGCATTTATACTTCAAATTACAAAAAAAGGCACCTTAAGCAAAGTTGTAACATATTAAAATATAAACTGCCTTGAAAAACAATCATCAAAAAATATAGTAACTTTTGTCAATTTAACTGCTAAGGTTAAGTTTGTTGACAATACTGCCCAATTGTATAGTGTTGGGCATAACAGGTTACATTTGAAAGTATTTTGAGTTGTTCATAGCCCATTTTTGTTGTTTTAGTATGGCATAAATTCAGAATGACATTTCTTATTGAGGAGTGAAAAATGAAAACCCCATTTGTCAATTGTTTCAAATCGAACTATATTTTCATAAGGATTGTTTTAAATTAGTGTAAAGTTTTGGAGGATTTTTATTAAGCATTTATTTCTTTATTGCAATTTTTTCAAAATTAAAATTTTTTGACAGTTGCGAAAGATAACTTTGCCAAAAGAAGTATACTTAATTCTGGTCCAATTAGTTTTGGTTAATTGTACTTCAATCACAATGTCTATAGCATTGGTTCCCAAGAGTAGGTCTGTAGGATTGCAAAGAAAAGATTTAAAATGAATTTAAACAGTCGCCCTTGACAAGAAGTTTAATGTAATTAAATTCTTATTGGGGTCTTATCTTTTCTATGTATTTGGACATTCATATTCTTTGATTGGTGTCCTAGTTAGTGAAGAAGAACTCTGGATAGTGTGGATTCTTTACTGTTGGAGTAATCGTGGCATCACATTGCCAATTTAATTCAAGAAACATAGCGGAGATGCAAAAATTCGTGTTTTTAATCGGCGCAAATTCCATTATCAAAGGATTTTTTTTGCTACTTAAATGTAAAGGATGAGAACGGATAATTTCCTAATGGTCATGTGAATCGTAGAATTTTGAGAAGGGTGCCAATTTGTCCATAAAAGGGTAGGAAGGCGTAATTTTCAAGGTAAAAGGACATGGTGTCCTTCAAAACACACCGATAGTGAGCACTGTTGTAAATAGAGGAGGTACACTAACTGGAAATTAGTAATTTTCATTGTTTTTAAAGTATAACAAAAAAACTTGCATAATTTTGCAATAAATTATTGAAATGACATTTTTAGAATGTTGAAATTAGTTTTGTGACTTGGGCTATATTGTTAAAATGTTTATCAAAAATATTATCCAGCATAACCATTGCCGTTTGTCATATAACCAACCATTTATGTGTCCTTCACAACCAGACTCTGAGATAACACTAATTTCTCTAATAGGACTCTTTTACAATTTTCTTCATTTATAGTATACAGTTATTTGAGAACTAGAATCATATTCGCTTTAATTGGGAATGCTGTAATTTTTGTTCCTTTAATAAATTAAAGTAAAATGTGTGTGATTTAAGGGGAGTTTCTATATTGTAATGTCAAATTTACATATTTTAGGTATCTTTTTTCCAGAAAGTACTAATTTACTTTCTAAACAAAATGTTAACCTTTTGAATTAAAAAAAAAATTAAACAGTATTTAAAAGACTGTTTTGCAATAATTTATGCATTATAAAATATATTTTTATAAAATTATTTTAGTATCTTCTTATTAAAGGGAGAAGTATTGCTTTTAACAAGATTCACGGAATTTTTAATTATTTTCCTGTTTTTATTGACTTGACATCCATTTTTAAATGTCATATTCATCAATACAATTTATTTCATACTTTGTAATTATTTTTAGCATAATTCAAAGGTAATCCCTTGTTCTAAACTCCTGAAATGATCAGTAGTGTAAGAAAAAAATTTGTTGCTTTTGTGTGCAGTTTGACTTTTAACATTCTAAGTAAGTTGTGGCAGACTAAACTTCTATCACAATGTTTTAACCAGAATCCAGTACATTTTCTTTATAAAATTGCATATCTAGTTACTGTTACCAAGTTTAAAGAGAGAAATTGTCTGAAACAATAGTAACATATATTTTTTTTTTAGTTTCATCAGATATTGTCTTGAAACTATTGTCTTTGTTCAATTTCAGATCAATCCCTTTTTATATATACTAGTATGTTTAAATTTTACCTTTGCTCTAAATAAGATGATTAGCAAGTTAAATTTCAATATTAAAGAATTTGAAAACATTCTTTTTTATTTATAAACTTTGCTTATTAAAGATATTTAAAGTATTTTTAATGTAAAAATATTTTATTTTAACAATTTTAATATTTTGATTGGAGCAATTATATTTAATTATGTAAATGTGTTTTGTGGGATAAAGCATATTTCATACAATTGATAAGTTACGACATTATCATTAAATAGAAAAAAATTATTAGGTCAAAAAACATTTTCTCTTATGATTTTTTCCCTGACCTTTCCAAGTGTAACATATTGATCCACCTTTACCTGTAACCAAGACTGTTGTTACCATAGCAACAAATCTGTGTTTAGTGATGCCCAACTTTCTTCCACAGTGTTGTGGTATAGATGTGATGGGTTGTTTTCTTATTTCCTAATTTATTTGTAACTTTTTCTATTTAATTTTGATAGTTTTATAAAGTAAAATATGGATATTTATATTGCATCCACATAAAATTCTCCAAGTTTTATATTTTTGACAATTTTCGTAAATATTTTGCGAATGAAAATATTATAGTTCATAATTACGACAAATTAAAAATTTATATTTGAACCCATAATTGAAGAGATAAATGAATGAAGGAGGTATGCAATAAAAAGTAAGTTTTTAAATATTTGAGCAAAAATTTTTATTTTGTATTTAATTTTGGTCGCATAGTTCCGTCATGACCCTAGTTATCTCCATTAATGAGGCTTCTACAGTGCTGTTGTGAGTGTCGAAAAACAGTGTAACACATACCTCCTTCATCCATAACTCATTTGTTTTATGTTTTATATCTTTTTCATATACTTACACCTTCAATTAAAAATTTATATTTGATTCAAAATCTTACAATTTTTAGTTAAGAATGTTGTGAGATTTATCTTTAATTTATAATTCTGTTTAACTTTTTAATTCAAAAACCATAATTGCATTACCACATAATACTATTTAGAAATTAAGATTTTGATTTCACTTCAAATTAATGATATTTATTTTGAAGTGGAATTGCTTACTTCAGAGTTATGTAGTTCTCTCACTAACGGTCTATGTTCAAAATTGTGGGAAAACATGGAGCTTCTCTCTTAAGGTTGGGAATAGTGACCCACTTATCAAATAATGCCTTATAATGAAGTCTTATACTACTCTGAAAGCAAGTGCCAGTCAATTTAAAGAAAATTAACTTAGCAATCAATGTTATTTTGTTTTGGGGCCCGGAGGGGTTGTGGTTAAGTGGTTAGAATAATGATCTAGTAACTGAATGGTTTGGGTTCAAATCGAGTGCAGGAAGCTTGTAATCGAAGGGTTGATATTTTCTTTTTACATTTTCATACAAAAACGTGTAGATGTAAATTAGGGATTGGTGCACATTACATTCGTTGTGGTCCAAATGTCCTTGTGATATTATGAGCAAACTCGGCTGTTGTTGACATCATCTGACCATGTTTCACAATTATGGGACAGTGGTCCTGGATTTGGTATAAATTCACAATCCTTATCAATTGCCCATTGGGTAGCTCTAATGCACAATATATGCTGTTCATTATTTTGTTACATGTAATAAAATCAAAATCATAAATCAAACAAAATCATATAATTTATCAAGGCCCTGGTTGACTATTGATAAAGTATTTGACTATGTACGTGGACTTGACAGGTTGTATCGATTTTGGGATTGTATGGTTGCAAGATTTGTTTATAAAAATATCCACAATTTCCACCATTGTGCATATCGGAACGGTGCACGTTAAATCTGATCATGGTCCAATTTTCTAATTCCTATTGAAGTAATGTCGGGTCCCAGCACTCGGGTGTTGCCTTCGTCATTTGACCATGGTTAAAAAATCTGGCAGCTTTCCCAGATATCGAATCATCGCCAATAGCCATTAATGCGACGTTAATTCAACCAACTAAACCGGCGTCACTTTAGCGAGAGATTAATTCTACCAACCATCAAAATTAGGAAGCTTTGGGATAAATTCCAAATCCTTGTCCATTGTGTAGCTCTAATGCAATGTTTGTATTTTGTTCATTATCATTGTTACGTCCTAAAATGCATCTATAAAAAGATTTCTCTTCTAGAAAATGGCTCTCAGCTGCAGCAGGCCATGGCGTCCAGAGCGGGTCGGTCCACTGTGCCCCAGGTGTTTGTCAGGGGTCAGCATGTTGGGGGCTGCGACGACACCATGGCAGCACACAAGAGCGGGAAACTCCTGGAGATGATCAAGAAGGAAGAGGATAAATACGACTACGACCTGGTCGTTATTGGGGGAGGGTCTGGGGGACTGGCTGCTTCTAAGGTATAAAGTTTTTAAAAAAAATAATGTATGTAAATTACATTCGAAAAGCAATCTTATACAAGTAGCAGACTTGCTAATTTGTTAGGATTGCCTGAACAATGTACAGTTTTGCATTGCTTTGTACAGTCATACAATTTTCATATATTACTGTACAAGTTTGCAAGAATATCTTTATATATTTTTTTTGTCTTCTAAGACAATTAAAACAAGTCATGTATAGTATTTACCAAGGTATGACGGCCCCGTTTTTCATCATCATTTGTTTACATTTCTGTGGCCTGGTTGGTCAGTCGTGGCAATAATTTGGCCATTCAACCAAAGAAGAAGAATCTTATGCTGATTTTCAGTGGCTGACCAGTGCGCTCCTACCAGTCTATATACAGGGCTGTTCATACCTCTTGCTCTTACTGTTCCGCTCTCGCAGTGTCTGTGTTTTTGTACTTGTGGTCTGGTGTTGATGTGGCCTAAGGGGTCGTGTGGCAGCTTTGTCCTAGGTGTATCAGGAAGTTTTGCTGGTGACCTGTGATCCAGCCAAGCCTTAGGAACTTATCATTGCTTTTACTTATTAGCCATAGCTGTTTGTGTACATTTGTCACTGACATTCCCCTAGTAATTATATAAATCCATGTAGTCAGCAGTGAAGTGTCTGTGGCCAATTGTCAACTTAACAAATAATTTCGAATTTGTTACCTGTGACTGTCATTATTTAATAGACCTTCGCAATGTCTGTTCAAAATTAAAATCGGGTATCGGGTAGTGAAACTCGCAAACATTAAAAGATATATATAAGACTTATTTTATTTTAAAATTTCTAATGATTATTTTGTTTAATCTAAGCTTGTTTTTTAAATATTACATAACAAATTTCAAATGATATTTTTAAAAATAAATTATTAAAAATTGTATTAATTAATAGATTATATGCAAACTTGTATATAAAAATAGGTATAGCTGGAACAATTTGATAAATTATTTCTCATAAAGTTCCTTTATTTCTGAATTTTTGCCTTCTTTATTCATTTTATCTTTACTTTACTAAAGAAAGAGAAGAGTTTGCACTAGTTAGAGGAGAATCTTTTTCAAAGGGCACTATTAAATTTTAGTATTCTAACTATAATTATCATAAAATATATTAAGGTTTTCTCCCATTTGTTAGTTTCTGGACAGGTTTAGAAGAGAATCTTTTACAAAGGGCACTATTAAGTTTTAGTATTCTGACTATAACTGTAATAATCTTTAAAAACAGAATAGTAATATTATAGTGTGGACTAAATAAGAGGCTCTTGTTTTTTAGGAAGCTGCAAAATTAGGAAAGAAAGTTGCAGTGTTTGATTTTGTAACTCCCACTCCTCAAGGGACTACATGGGGTAAGTTTACACATTTTTTTTATTGTTTAAATTTCAAACTTTTTACAATTAAACTAATTTAGCTTTTTTTCTTCTTTAGGCCTTGGAGGAACTTGTGTTAATGTCGGATGCATTCCTAAAAAATTAATGCATCAAGCAGCTTTATTAGGTTAGCACATTATATTTGTATGTTTGAATAAATATATCTTTAAACTTAACTGTCATATATCACACAGTTCATTTATCAAAAACAATTTCTATTGGTTATTTTATTCTATGCCTAGTCAAGACATGAAATGTCAAAACATAGTGTTTATTCTTACATTGATGTTCTTATTCAAATATTACCATGAATCAATGTGGTTTTTTTGTGATTATGAAATGTTAAATAATTGTACTTGTTTACTACAAATGAATTTGAAAAATTACAATTTTATTGAAAAATTATTGCCATTTTATTTAGATTATCAATTAAGTGTTGTAAATTTCCATTTTTAATCATTTTTAAATTGTTTATGTATTTATCTTGTTAGTTTATTTAGATAATAAATTATAGATGTTGCATATTTTAAATTATATAAATTTAATTTTAAATTATATAAATTTAATTTTAAATTATATAAATTTAATTTTAAATTATATAAATTTAATTTTAAATTATATAAATTTAATTTTAAATTATATAAATTTAATTTTAAATTATATAAATTTAATTTTAAATTATATAAATTTAATTTTAAATTATATAAATTTAATTTTAAATTATATAAATTTAATTTTAAATTATATAAATTTAATTTTAAATTATATAAATTTAATTTTAAATTATATAAATTTAATTTTAAATTATATAAATTTAATTTTAAATTATATAAATTTAATTTTAAATTTTATAAATTCAATTTTTTTTTTAATTTATAATTTAATACTTTTAATTTTTTTAACTGATTATATTTAATGTGTTTTAGGCCAAGCAATAAAAGATGCAAAGAATTTTGGCTGGAATGTTGATGAGAAAAGTGTGTTTTTTTTTTATATAAACTACTTATCACTATACTTTATATTTATAAGATCTTTATTAAAATATTGAGATACTTTTTATTATTTATAATGACTTGTTATCATGTTGGCTGTTTTAGCAATGTTAATCTATCAATCTTATTTTCAGTGGAGCATGATTGGGTGGTTATGCGTGAAAACATTCAAAATCACATAGGATCTCTAAATTGGAATTATAAAGTTCAGCTGAGAACTGAACAAGTCAAGTACTTCAATTCCTATGCATCATTTATAGGAGATCACAAAATAAAGGTAGATATTACATAAATCAAATCATTTGGTTGTTATTAGTTTATTTTTTCATATTTTTATTTTTAATACTTGTTGTATCATACTTAACCCTTTGCACTCCTAGAACAGCTTTGACAATTCCGTTCTTTCTATGGAACAGTTATTCCTCTTTATGTTCTTTTTCCCAAAATGTTTTGTCCTCATAGAGAAAACAAATAATCTGTTTTAAATCTGCAAGAGAAAGTTGAAAAAAAGATTGATGTTTTTAAAACACTGCTGTTCTTATTTAATTTAAAGAACAAGGAACCAAAAGAACATGTTATGTTGTCACCTGAGATTAGACATCAGAGTGCAAAGGATTAAAACTTAAAAAAATTAACATGGCTCAAATAATATTTGTATAGAAACTGTGTGTGTTAAATTAGTTTACTAATTAGAATTTATGGTTGTCTAGCATTTCTTTACATTAAAAGTATTAAGCATCTTGAAAGAAGGAATCATTAAGAAGCCTGAAATTTAAGAAAGCCAATGGAATTAGAGGTCATGGGTACGAGTTATACAAATCGCAACTTAATTGGGAAGGTATTAAACATTATTTTTATAATACGAGTAATAGACAAATAGGTTTGCCTAAAGAGGTGGTTAATTTGTTACGAGTAGGTAGTTTTAAAGACTTTGAACAGCATTGGAAGATTGTTAGGATGCGTTAAACGGGACCAACCTTGTTTGGATTAGAGCCTGTAGTTGGTCTTTATTATTGTATTTATTCTTGACACACATAGATCAACTATACTCGGGGACAACCTAAGTTGAGCCTAAAGTAATTGAATATTTATACATATCATAGCTTCCGCTTCAACTTAGGTTGTCCCAGAGTATATAACTAAACCACTGATTGGTTTCACACTTAATTAAATAAATATTTATGTAATAAATAAATCATATGGTAAAAATATAAAAAAACAATTAGTGTAGAATAAGATATGCATGGATATTTTTAGAATTCTATGTTGTATTTGTGAGTAAAGTTTTTTTTAAAAAAATGTGCACTTGTATTTTTGGCATTTTCATTATCCTCCATAGGGGACAAAAATGCACAAAATATTAAATTGATTGATCCCCAGTATTTCCCCGCTTGTTGGCACACAATAGTTAACTTCAACCGCTTGAAATAGTTTTTTGTTCTTTGGCAACACTTTCAATTCTGGGTTTATTTATATTTTATTACACACAGACTTTTCATTTTCTGCTGATGAAGGGAGATATCCCAATACATGTCCAGATTTGATGTATTTTTATTGCGTATTTTAACGTTGTATTTGTATTTTAATATTCTTAACGCAATGTTCTATAAGGCAAGTTTTTATCTTATAAGGGTTCCTAAATAGAAATTTTGTAAACAATCATTTTTTTGGTATTTTTTAAATAGCTATGAGTTTTATTTCTGAAAAATAGTATTGCAGACAGTATTGTTTACATGACTAAATATTCAAATGGTTAAAATAATTCAATGCATAACTTAAATTTGTAAGTTCATAGCACATTGAATTTAAATGTTATTTCTTCTATACAGGCTGTTGATAAAAAGGGAAAAGAAACAGTTTTGTCTTCCAAACATTTCATTGTTGCTACTGGTGAACGACCCAGGTATCCTGATATTGAAGGAGCCAAGGAATTTGGTATAACAAGGTAATAATAAAGAATATTCTATTAATCCCCCCCCCCCCAATTATTAACTTCGTTGTTCCAGCACACGTAGTATTTTGTGTTTATTTTTTCCCAGAAATTTATATTTATGTATAATTTATGAAAACTATTATATCTTTTTTTTTTGTTATTATGCAGAGTGGTAACATAACCGGGAAATCAGGGAATTTTTTATTTTGGAATAATCAAAGAAATTTTCAAAATTTCACAATGTCAGGGAAATTTTCAAATTTGGATCATTAAAACGGAAATTATCGTTTATTATGCTCTCTATTCTGGGTAATTTAGTTGTCAATATTTCCTTTTAGTTCTGTAAAAGATTTTTTTTAAAGTATCGTTATGCGCATTTTCATATTTTCAGTTTTATTTTTGTAAAAACTTGAACCACTGCTGGAGGGAGCAGCAAAAGCAAAGTGCATTGGACCTTGAAGTGTAAGCAACATGTGAGGGGCTAATGGATATGTGATTTATTGTAGATTGGAATAGGAAATATTAAGCATATAAAACATTTAAAATTATCTACAAAAGAAATAATTTGAAAAAACTTGCTTTTTTTTGCATTATTTATTTCCAAGAACAAGTTTAATTACTACTATTCCTATTTAGGTTGTATCCATAAATTATTCTTTTGACTGTCAATAAGTATTGCGTATAATTTTTCTTTTATAATTTAATTGTAAAATCATGGAAATTTTTGTGACACCTTCTTGGAAATCAGGAAAAATATCAGAGAACTTTTTTTCCAGAATGTTGTTGCTACCCTGTTATACCAATTAATAAAAGCGACAAAATAACTACTAAATAATTTTAAAAGTGTATTGAAATTAAAAATCTGAATGTGTCCCATTTTGAAAACTACACTATAATGGAATATTTTTAATAATCTTCATATTCTGTTCTATTCTGTTTTTAGCGATGATTTGTTCTCCCTAGAAAAGTCTCCTGGGAAAACTTTAATCATAGGTGCTTCTTATGTCGCATTGGAATGTGCAGGCTTTTTAGCAGGTCTTGGATTGGATATCACAGTCATGGTGCGATCTATACTTCTACGTGGCTTCGATCAAGATATGGCTGAAAAAATTGGAATGTATATGCAAGCTGAAGGGATAAAGTTCCTCCGTCCTTGTGTTCCAACTAAGGTAAAACTTTATGCTGATTTATTAAATTACATTATCAATTGGGATGTTGGACAGCGTTTTCACTAGTGTTTATTAAACTGGGTTAACTTTTTACTGAATATTAAAACTAAACTTTTTGCAATTTAACTAAAAATCCCAAAACTGATTTTATTTTCTCAAACATTTTAGATTTTAGAAAAGTTCTTTTACTAATTTATTACTTTAGTTTTATTGGAAAATTAGGCATGTTTTATCATATTTTAAAAACGCATCTAAATAATTCTAAATTGTCTGTTAGTGTACCTCTAATATTTATAATTATTTAATTATTACAAAGATTTACCTATTTGTAATCAATAATTTTTTTAGACATTTAACTATTCTTTCCCAGTTATGTAGATTTATTTAATTTGATTTTCACATTTTAACTAAGTGAATATTAATATGTATGTTATCAAAATAGGATTTCTTATAAAATTTTGCTTTAAAAAAAAACTGGTTTTTAACTGAACACTGGTTTTGATTTAACTTGAAAGCAGTAAAATGATTGGAGGAAGTTAGTTAAATTAAGAATTGGTTCTCAAATTTTAAAGATATTATAAAATGTTCAATACAAACATACAGGATAAAAAGTACATATAAACTAATATTCTGAAATTAATGTAATAGTATAGTAACAAACTACGAAACTTGTACTTTTAACTTTTTTTTAATATATATAGTAAACCTTCCTTAGAACCTTTTGTCTATAAGAACTGCGAAAGAAAGACTCATTTAGTTTCTTTATAATAGTTTTTTAAAAAAAACTTCTTGCAGTGATCTTTCATTATCACAACCATCTCCTATTGGTCTCATTTAGGGCCGTTATATAGAAGTATCCATATATTAAAATTAGGGACATTTCTAAATGCAGGCATTGTATTCATTGTAAGTTTTTATTTTGATAGTTTGATCTATTTTTAAATATCAATAATTGAAAAGCCAGTTCCAGTAAACAAAATGTAAAATGAAAGAATTTTAATTATTTTATTTAAGCTAAATAACAACAAAATCTTGCATTTTTTTACTTGTTTTTTCAAATAGTATGGTAGTTATGAAATGTACAAAAAAAATATATTTTTATTTCAGGTTGAAAAACATGAAGATAGTACTCATAAGTTGAAAGTAACTGGCAACAAGAATGGTGAAGATATTGTTGGTGAATATGATACTGTAAGTATTTTTATTGGAAAATCGACTTTTTAAATAAAAGTTAAAAGTGTATATAATTTTTTTTTGTTTTGTTTATGACTTATGTAGGTTTATAGATATAAGTATCTAAATTTATGGACACCTTTTGTTGATACAACACCTTCGTGTAAAATAGATTTTTAAAAACAATTTTAGGTAGTCTTTGCAATTGGTCGCGATTCTTGTACCGACAAGATTGGCTTGGAAGTCGCTGGTGTAAAAGTTAATCCTAAGTAAGTTTTAGTTTTTGTAGTACGCTTATATTATTTTCTATGCAAAACACCATTTTCAATTTCGTTTAATGAATTGCTTTTGAAATGTTACTAAATTTAGAGCATTCACCCTCCTTTCCTTCTATTTTTACGTAAAAAGAATTCAACATTTAGAAGTCGGATGATTGGTTTTTACATGGGATTCTGGTAGAAACATCAACCATCCTTCCTGTAAAAGTTAACATACTCTATAAAGTTTTTAATAAAATTGTTTGACATTCAAACTTAAAAAAAAAGATACAACTTTTGCTGTTTTTTTTTTTTATGTTAACACATCCAATACAGTGACTAGTGTTATTTCTAAAAAAGCTATGATCTCGAATTTTGAAAAGGCCTCGTTGGAAAGAAAAAGATAAGAGGTTATTTGCCGAAATTTTACGGAAAGTAAGATGTCAATCCTACATTCTGAAAATTTAAGACTAAACAAACCAAGCTAAAAGTGCGTTTTCAACTTTGGCTGAATTATATTCTTAAAAAATCATATATTAAAAAATGAAAATTTATACAAAAGTGGGTTTGTTGCAATTCAATATCCGATACTGATACCCATTCCAAACATTTTTTTTTAACAATAAATAGCAATTTTAACCCCAAAAAATGAAATCCTGTATATTGTTAACCCTGAAAAATATAATGGGTCATCAGTGATCTCAGCCTCACCTTGTGTTGTCATCGTTCAAAGGCATTGTAAGTCCAGGATTAATACAAATTAAAAGAGAGATTGTGAAAATTAATTTTCCTTTTGAATTTTCATCTTCAAAATTTATATTGAATGCCATTTTACAAAATACTGAAATTACCATGAAATTGTTTATTTGTGTATATCAATTTCAGTAAATTCAAGAATAGTACAATTTGCTACTAATTGTTATATGTAGAATAAAACACATTATACAGGGTGGTAACATAACCGGGAAATCAGGGAATTATCATGGACTTTTAATTCGGGAAAAGTTAGGGAATTTTTCAAAATTTCACAAAAAAAATCAGGGAAATTTTCAAATTTGGATCATTAAAACGGAAATTATCGTCTATTATGCCCTCTATCCTTGGTAATTTAGTTGTCAATATTTCCTTTTAGTTCTGAAAAAGAATTTAAAAAAAAAAAACATGGTTATGTGCAATTTCATATTTTCAGTTTTATTTTTGTAACTACGTTAACCACTGCTGGAGGGAGAAACAAAAGCAAAGTGCGTTGGACCTTGAATTGTAAGCAATGTGCCAGGGGCTAATGAATATGTGATTTATTGAAAATTGGAATAAGAAATATGAAGCATGCAAAACATTTAAAATTATCTACAAAAGAAATAATTTGAAAAAAATTGATTTATTTTGCATTATCTGCTCCCAGATAACATGTTTAATTAGTATTATGCCTGTCGCAATTGCATAATTTGTGTTGTATCCATAAATTATTATTTTAATTGTCAATAATTATTGCTTATAATTTTTCATTTATAATGCAATATATTTATTGTATTATCGTAGCGTGGATACTTTGTTTCTATATAAAGCATGTATTGCAACATTTCTTAATGTAATTGTAAAATCAGGAAAATTTTTGTGACACCATCATGAAAATATCAGGGAACTTTTTTTTTCCAGATTGTTGTTGCCACTTTGTAATTTCAAGACAACTATTTAAATTTATCTGAACAATTTAATTTTCAAAATACTAATGCAATCATCTAATATTTAATTATTTATAATTTATTAGATATTTTTTTTACCATTGCATATAAATTAACAATTAATAAAAAATATATTGAGTTGAAAAAGGATTTCAAAGATTATAAAATTGATCAAATATGTTCAAACCATTCTGTCTCTGTAAATTAATGTTTTTAGTTTTAATAATAACTTATGCAAAGAAAATAGAAAGAATCATAGTATTCCATTATTTAACATCCAATTTTTAATCGAAAGGGGAATATTTTCATGTTGTCTCTTGGAAATTTAATTGCAAATCGCACTTTTTGATTATGTTATCAAACGTTAAACTATAAAATCTCGTTTAAAATTGGATTTATCTACTTTTCTTCATTTAATGGATTTGAAATTTTTCAGAAATGGGAAAGTTCCTGTTGTGAATGAGCAAACAAATGTCCCTCATGTATTTGCTGTTGGAGATATTTTGGAAGGAAAACCAGAGTTGACACCTGTTGCAATAGAAGCAGGCCTTCTGTTGGTCCGCAGGCTGTATGCCGGCAGTGATGTTCAGGTAACTTTTTTAAATTTGTTTGTTGTTTAAATCATTAATTTTTTTTGTATTGTGTGCATTTGTTTTCATGTCATGGCAGGGATGATTCTGGTTCGGAAATTAAGAAAATGTTATCAAATCTGTTCGGAAAATCTGTAGGGTCCTTTTAAAAATCAAATCAATAGGGTACATTTAATTTAATTGTTTTGTTTCCCTTCCCTTTTAAATCTACTTGGGTCATTAATCCCTCTGACTTCTTGAAAATGAATGACAGGGTGGTAACATAACGGAATTTTTAATAATGGAAATATCAGGGAAATTTTCAAAATTTCCCAAAAAATCGGGGAATTTTTCATATTTGGATCATTAAAACAGCAATTATCGTCTATTATGTCCTCTTTTCTGGTAATTTAGTTGTCAATATTTCCTTTTAGTTCTGAGGAAAAAAAAAGCATGGTTATGCGCATATTTTTATTTTTGTAGAAACGTGATCCATTGCTGGTTGGTGAAGCAAAGTGCATTATACTTTGAATTCTAAGCAACACGTAAGGGGCTAATGAATATGTGATTTATTGAAGATCGAAATAGGAAATACAAGCATATAAAACATTTTAAATTTTCTACAAAAGAAATAATTTGAAAAAACTTGCTTTTTTTTTGCATTATTGGCTTCCAGGGAACATGTTTAATTACTATGATGCCTGTCGCAATTGCATAAGTTGTGATGTATCAAAAAAATATTATTTTAACTATCAATAAGTTTTGCTAATATTTTTTCGTTTATAATGCAATATATTTATTCTATCATTGTAGCGTGGATACTTTGTTTCTATACAAAGCATGTATTGCAACATTTATTAATGTAATTGTAAAATCAGGGAAATGTTTGTGACACCATCATGGAAATATCAGGGAACTTACTTTCCAAAATGTTGTTGCCACCCTGAATAACAAATACATGGAAATTGTGTCCTATAATGGATGTGACTTAGTTGCCATCATTTCTTGTTTCTTTGAAAGGGCACTAGCTTTCATGTAATATATATATTTATATATTGTGTACATATGCATGACTTATTTGTCATCTAACTTTGAACATTTTTAATATATATTTTATACTTGCACACATAATGAATAATTCTTTTATTTTTAGTGTGATTACACCTATGTTCCAACTACTGTTTTCACTCCATTAGAATATGGTTGTATTGGATTTTCTGAAGAAAGTGCTGTTGAAAAGTATGGGGATGATGATATAGAGGTAAGTATACAAAAAAATTTACTTACTATAAAAAAATCTGTTAAATAATTTAATTTAATTTGCACTTTTCCCATTGTAAATAAACAAATCTTTACAATTTGTTGATTATAAATATTAAAGGAATACTAAGATATAAATTTTTTTATGCTATTTTAAGAATATGGTTATAAATTTTTTAAATGTATGCAAAATAATGCAATCGAAATATAAAGCTATATCTAATTTACAAATTTATTTTTTCAATGTTAAAATTTTTAAATTCCTTTACAGTAAAATTTATAAATTACAAATCTGCTCAAAACAGCTTAAATGACATTATTATCTAGGTGTAATAATTGAATTATAAAAAATGTCTGTTTTTACACTATTTGAATTTGATGTCCAATCTGTAAAAAACACTTGGATTTTTAATTTATATGGTAGAACATCAACATTGCTATTAGATTTACTATAAAGTTTGTTTTTTCTTTTCTAGGTTTATCATACAAATATCTTGCCTCTTGAATGGACTGTAGCTAAAAGGGATGGCAATAGTTGTTATGCTAAACTAATTTGCCTTAAATCAGAAGATGTAAGTTTCAATTCTATTGCTACTTTTCAATCATTTCCCCCCTATTTGTTATTCTTGCTGACAAGCACCATGTGTGAAAATTTTTTGTTGAAAATTAGAAATATATTTTTAAAAGTAAAAGTAACTTTTTGGAGCAAAGAAATTATTGTTCCGATTTATAATTTCAAGTGCTGACAGAGGGGTACAGTCTCGAGTTACTGAAATATAACTTTATTTTTTCATGGCAAAGTTTTGTTTTTCCCCCGGATCCTTGAAATAAAAGATAATGTTTGTTCTGTTAGTAATATTCTGCTGCCTTCAGATTGCGAATTAAAAAAATTAATATTTCTTGCGTTGCCTAGTAAATCTGCAAATTTCGTAGTGAATCTGTAAATTGACTAGGCACTTGTTGTAGTAAAAATAAGATCTTTGTTTAAAAAACAGCAACATTTATGTACGCTCATTAAGTTTATCACTTTTAAAAAGTTAAGGTGATCTTGTATGTCCAAGGATTCGAGGGTGCAGAATATGTCCAAATGAGGGTTGGGAAATTTTTACTAAAAACGAAAAATAAAATTTGTAACAGATATTTACTTACTCTTTTTTATGTCCTTTTTATAATTATCAATTAGAATGGAATGATATATTTATCTTTAAAATCAATAAAAACACATTTATTAATGTTAAAGAACTTAATATTTATCTTTCCGGCCACATGTTAGTGTGAAGTTACACTCCTGTCGCTCGTCCCTCTGACAGTTACATTTCTTTCTATGGGAAAAACAGGAATAACCCTTGAAATATCTGTTGGGGATTTATTTTTTTTGGAAAAAGTATGTTCAGGGGAAATTTCAGGGGTCTTAACATTTACTTCACCCCTGCAAGAATAAACCACAGTTTCTACCTAGGTCAATATTATATAATTTAATTAAAAAAAAAACGTACAATTTATTTATTTTTCAATATCTAAAGAATAAACTTCTGCACTTTGACGATTTGGAAAAAGTCAATGTGCATATTGCTTAGGCAAAGCGCGGACAACTATTTTGTAGTTGATTCCACAGTTTGAAGAAATCAGTGACTGACAGCTTTTGTACAGTTATGGTAACGTATCCATCAGTAAATGAAAGCATAATTAACAGGAGTATTTAGGTAATTTTCCTTGACTGTTCCAAACTGACAATAAACAAATTGTAGCATTATTGCCCTGAGTGGTTTTCTCTAGCATATGCAAATCTTGACGACCAACAGCATGCTTGAACAGGCCGAACAGAGGTTGGTCCAGTCTAGTATCTCCTGACTATTTGCAGTGAATATTTAATCTCTTCTTAAAATCAATTGTAGAATTCCTAATGTAGAATTAAAAAATATTCACTGACAATTTTTTTTTCCAAGATGTATTTATAGAAAAAGGCCATAATATCTTTCAAAATATCATGACAGCATGTTTTCAGGGGCTCTTATAGTTGGCATAAGTGTTTAGAAATTATATTATATTTCTTATGCAAAATAAAAAAATTCTATCTAATAAATTCTCCACTAATAATGCAATAAAAAACAGATGAGAAAATGAAGAAATAAATACAAACTTTGTGACAAATCGGCCTATTGTTTTAGAGACCACTGTATACAATTGTTGAAGTAAAAAGTTATTCCGGAAACAAACATTGACAATTAAAATTGTACATATACACTAAACATTGAATAATTTGGTGTAATAAATTTTATATTCTAAAGTGAATCACTTATGATTTTTGTTGTTTTCAATTAGTTTTGCTGGATTTATTTTAAAAATAAATTATTTTGTATTTTCAGGAGAGAGTGATTGGATTTCACTACTTGGGACCGAATGCAGGTGAGATAACCCAAGGCTTTGCTTTAGGCCTAAAAAAGGGTGCCACGAAAGCTGACTTTGATGCTGTGATTGGCATCCATCCAACTTGTGCTGAGGTAACACTTTCCTTATGCTATTCAAACCTATTTAGAAAGAGTTGATTTTGAGTTTTCTGTCTGAGAAACCAGCAAATTTTAAGTGGTGGCTCGCGGTTGAGCTGTACCTAAATTTATTAGTGTATTTTAAAACTAAGAGTATACATTTTACTAATTTTCTTAAATAAAGTTTAGAATTGGAAATAAAGAGGAAATTTCGACGGAAAGTAAAAAAAAATTTCTGATAAATAGCGAACCTGTTGCTGTAATACACAATTCAGGAGGGGGGAAAACTCCATTCAATCAAAACTGCAACCAAAAAACAAAGTTCGAAATTGGCTGCATCGTTGCCATGACAACCTTACTTAGCATGACTTCCCCTACACGCTAAAATGGAGGTTTTGACGAAACAAATGCAGCCCCCAAAAATTATTTCAAATCTGCTGTACTTGGGACTGCGATGAATTGATTGGTTCGTGTGTGAATCGGCGGGGTAGGTTGGGGGGGGGGGGGGGGGTGGACGAGAATTTCTAATAATCTCTCCAAATGGAAATAGTTTTCCTGATAAGTTTACACGTGTGTTGCTGTTTAAGTTACTTAAATTATTATTAAGTTTGACAGATTCGCAAGTGTAAAAGGAAGGATTGCTTTAATTTAAAAAAAGAAAAGTGTTTTCTATTTTTTTGGCATGTTATCATTTTGTAAAATTGAAAGGAAACTTTGATTTTAGTGATAAATATTAAAGAATTTTCGTTCATGTATGATAGTGGAAAATGGAGGGTTTATCATTATTTCGGCTGCACTAACATTTTTGACCATGTGCCGCCACTGCAAATTTTTCATAAAGTTTGATTCTGATTTAGCCACTTGACTAATCTCATTTCTTTTTATCAGTGGAAATATTAAACTAAAATTGTAGTTTCTTGATTTGTAATACTTCACTAGAGTAATATATACAGTTGCTTAATTTTTACAATTTGGTATACTTTTAACATCTGAAAAATCCAGAGCAGCATGAGCTTTTTTCGTATTGTATAATAATAATAATTTATAATTAAAAAAAATTGATGCTTTTCAAGCAAAATATTTACTCATTTTATTATTCAGTGTATATCAAAGTGGATAAAAGACATTCTCAAAGTATGCATTGATTTTGATTACATACATTTTTGTGACACTCTGTGTCTGGCTGTTAAATAAATTTAAGGACTATGAATATTTTTATTTTGGCACACCAATTTTTTTTTTAAACACTAGGGGCTCCGCCCCCTGCTCCGCTAACGCTTGGCCAACCCCCGGAGGATTGCTACGCAATCCTCTTTAGTTTGCTTCGCAAACAATACCGGCTTCATACACTGTAGACAATGACAATGTGTCCTAACAACAATATTTTTTTTAGTTATATAAATTATTACTGGCAGTGCCGTCACACACATTTATTTTTGGGATGTTGAGACAAGAAATTTCCCAACTTGTTAGGACAACTTGTTTCCCAACTTGTCCGAATTTCCGAAAGTGAACGATTCAAAATTCCCAACTTAAAGACGTCGGGTACCAGCTCTAGTGTTGTTCTCGTTATCTGACCATTGTTAAAAATATGAGACATCGTTCCCGGGTCTTTTCTTCGAGAAAGGCCTCGAACCAAAGCGTCCTTGATGTAGTAAGTAAATACGTACCAATAACCAATCAAGGGCGCTTTACTCGAACCAACGCCAGTAGTTCAATGTGTAGCTCTAGTGCGACGTTAATTAACCAGACCACACTTAACGATTCGAAATTCAAAACGCAACAGTGCTAAAAAATTCCCAGTTCCAACTTATAGACATTTGTCAGCTTTTTTATAGGTAATATTAAACAGTTCTCTCGAAAGTATTGATTTGTTGCACGCATGTTCCAATGCAGTGTTCCGTTTTGAGATCTAATTTAAGTTTCATCTTAATACAAGCTGGGCAATTTCTAGTCTTCCGTCGCTTTCATTTGCTAATAATATTAATTTTCCTGAGGCATAAATTTTCCCAACTCAGGGATTTTTAAAATTCGAAAACCCCAACTTTTAAGGTTTCAAGTTTACAGGGGGGGGGAGGGGCATGCTCCCCCCCCCCCCCCCCCCCACACACAAACGTTGCCGCCGTTGTGGTGGGTCTGATAACTGGAAAAGCTCAACTACAGAACTGCTTCAACGCAATTGTTTCTACTCATTGAAAAGCGAAACGTGTAAACAAACAGCATAAAACGCGGCAAGCAAAAATAAGCCTACTTCGCCAACTTTTATTTATATAAAGTAAGATTATTGAAAATTGGCGCTAATAATTCCCCATTAAAATATATATTGAGCTACGGAATTTGGATTTACATACATGTTGGCATTTTGCTCCGAAATATTTTTTAATAATAATTATAGTACTTCACATAAATAGTTACATCTAATTTATTTTTTAAGATAGAATTTCAGTTTTCATACCATTCAAGAAAGGAAGATTTTACGAATATAACTATATTTTTTTAACGGGAAAAAAGTATATTTTTGAACTACTTAGAGCAGTTTTAATTTATCTTTTATGAATATACGCGTAAAATTTACAATTATTTCAGACATTTCGTCAATGATTTAAAAATTTATAACTACAAAACTGAATCGAAATTTCACAAACGCTCTGGATCATTTGTAGCCAATAGTTTAATCTATACCCCTAATTTTTTATTAATTTTTTTGTTGAAAATTGGAAGACAAGTATACAAAAATGTATGAATTGTTTTCAAAATTTTCTAAAATCATGATTTAAAATAAAATAACGTCTAATATACTGATCGTATTGAAAAACAAATATATTCATCTTATTACCTAAACATTTCTTAATAAACTGGTATAATTTCATAATTTTAGGACATTTACTTTCTGAGATGCAAGCGGAACAATGAGACAATAAGTCGCAAATTAAAATTTTCTCGAAATATCCGACATTTTTATCCTTCTTCGCTACTTTTTATACCTATCTTAACTGACTATATCTAATTTAATTGTAAAGATAGGAATATAATCTTTATAACATCAGAAAGAGGAAGTTTTAGCGAACATTAATATATTTTTTTGAATAAGAGAATATGTGATTTTAAATGACTTATAGCAATTTAGAAATCACGTTTCAAAAATGAGAGTGAAAAAACTTCAAAAGGGGAGCGTGTTTAAATGTTTAAAAAACTTATAAATCCAAAACTAATTCGAATTTAAAAAAATGCTTACTTGGATTTCCAGTTCAAACCTATTTGTACACTCCCTAAAAAAATTGGATCTCTTCTCTTAATAGTGTTTCAGAAACTCGACGGACAAAATTACTTGTAAGCGAAATTTTATCAACGACGACTTTAATATTAAATAACTCATAAACTAATAACAGTATTGAAACAAAAATATATTCTTCTTATTTATCAAACATTTCTTAACAAATTCACTTAATTTAATAATTTTAGGACTTTTACATTTTGAGATACGATCTGAATAACATTGAAAGAACTGAAAATTCCCCCTAGGACTTACTTTTTTTTAAAATAGAGAGAAACATAAAGAGTTTGCCAAAAGATAAAAATCAGCCTTAGTTTTGAATATACTTGTGACTAACAAGATAAAATTGCAAATTTTAGTAAATATATTTAAAGTAATGTTCTCTAGCTCTAGCTATGAAGTTTAGTATTTGTTTAGTTAACAAATATTGAAAAGTTACTCAACAGAACGAGAGTTTCTAATCGAAATTCTTAATCTTGAGCAACCCTTATACTATTTAATTAGTATTTTGGGTAGTAACTAACAATCAGTGCTTTAAAATTTTCCTAAAAAGCAGCATTCTTGGTATAGATTTTACTTGATTATTGAGATACTACCTACAAAAATATAAAATATCATCTTTGCCAGTTTATGACGTTTGAAATGACTATTTAAAAATCTCTTGTTTGGTGCGGTAGATATTTGGCTATCAGCAGTTAGTCATTATTAAAATTGTGTTGAGCATAGTCAAAAAATTTAAATTTTTTACAAAAGCTATATATATATATATATCCTAATAATGACATACTCCTTGGGAATAAAGTAATTTAAATTTAATTCAATCACAGGTTTTTAATTTATGACAATGTAATAAAATCTATATTCCTAAGCAGTGTTCACCCTAGAAATGAAAAGAGCAGGGTTCTGGTTTGATAAAAATGTGTTTTTTTTCATAAGGAGATTTCCCATGAGAATGCAAAATCGATTTTTGCTAAGATCGGCAATATGGTCAGCAAATTATAATTAAATACCTAACAAACACTTAATCGTCCTTCAAAAACTGCCTAAGGTGAACACTGGCAAAAGCATTGTGCTTATTTTGTATTAATTGCCTTTCCCTTTCTTTCAGATATTTACAACTTTATCTGTCACTAAGCGATCTGGCAGATCCACTGAACAAGCTGGATGCTGAGGTTAAATCCTACTACTGCCCATCAAAAGGATTGATTTTTCCAGAATTTTAGTAAAAGTATTTCAATCAGATTGAAAGACATTTTTAAAATAACTTTTATTTATGCATATTTAGCAATTCTGGAATTTCAAGTCAATCCTTTGGGCAGTAGTAGGAGTTGGGATATTTTGACTGGTAATGCGGCTTAACTGAAACTTATATGAAGGCTATTCTACAAACCGCTACTGTGGATAGAAGTGCTGGATGACCAAGCTGCAATTATCAGTTTTTAATGTAACCTTAAAATTGGTTGCCGTGGCGTTGGGTTTAAACTAATCGACTGAAAATAATTGCGACAATTGTTCCTCTACGTTTATCACATTTAAATTTCAAGTTTGTGATACAAATTTGTTTTAAATTAAAACACAATGTTAGGAAATTATGAAGGTAATGAATTTGTAAAGAGCCTTATTGTGATTTACTTTTTAGTGTTAATTCCATAGCATGTATTTGAATTTTTTCTTCTTAAATTATGTTCTGAGGTTGAATAAAAGTTCAAAGTATTTGTGCAAATGAGTTTTTAATTATTTTCACTTGGTTTTTGTTGCAAGTAACCTTAATCTATAGTCTTCACATTCTGTTTTAAGTGAACTAAGAATTAAGGAAGCCCAGCCCAAATTTTATTGTGAAATAGCCTGGCATTAACAAGTTTTTTTTTTCTAACTTGAATCATTGATCTCAGCCCCTTTGTAAACTACTAATAATATGTTTAATACTTTTTTAAATAGATTACTTAAATCAAAAGTATTACTCGAAATAATGAACATCCACGTTCAAATTAATCACCACTATTCAGAATTAAAAGTTCTCATTAAAAAAAATTATAAACACGTTAAAAAATTACAATTATTAAAGAAGTTACTATTTTTATGAGTAATGGTATTTTTTTACAACTTCTTCAAGTGTGTGTAAATTTTCTAACCACTGGCGTATTTTAACAGACAACTTGAAGTTGGAGAAATGGGGTTATTTAGAATGTCTGTAAGGAACGATTATTGAGTGTATAAAGCATTTTCAAATATGCAACTCCCTCACTTATCCTCAATTACCACTGTCGTATATACCGGACTGAGATGCACGTTAAATCTGATCGGGATTGAATGTACCGACTCCTATTGAGGTTGAGATATGTCGGGCACCAATTCATGTGTTGTCCTCGTCATCTGACCACGGTTCAAAAATACGAGGCATCTAGTGTGACGTTTTTACAACCAAACTGAACCGTAACGGCCTCGAAATTCAATATTCCCTAATTCAGGGATTCTCAACCTGTGGGGCCCGCCCCCCTAGGGGGGCGCGAGCACACTAGAGGGGAGGCACGAGAATATCCAAGATAAAATATTATTTAAAAAAAATTGATTAACTGACTGAAAGGAAAGCACACACACACATAGAAAACAAAATACATTTCGACATGTTTAACAAATAAAGTAAAACAACTTACTTAATCAAAGCATACTAAATTAAAAACAAATTTAATAATTATTAGTGACTTGGGCCTGTTTTCCAGAACAAAGTTTTTCGAAGAAAAGCTTAATATTAGAAATAGCCACTCTCAGTTCTGTTTCTATATTTAGCCGAGATCTATATTTTGTCTTAAAAGAAGCCACAGCAGAAAATCCAGTTTCACAAAGATAGGATGTTGAAAATGGTAATAGAATGCGAAATGCCCTTGTTTTTAGTGCAGAAAAATCATACTCTACTTCTGCCCAAAATTCAAATAGTGATTTATTACTAAATTGCCTTTTAGTTTCGCCACTTGTCGTGAAGTCTATGAATTTTTCTTCCTCATCAATTGAGAGTCCTTCGGTAGACTTATGAAATGGATCCCTAACCCACTCGTAACTTGCTATCAGATTGTCGTCATTTGCTTTAAATTTATGCTCCACAATTCCTATTTTCTACAAAAAGCATTAACTTTATTACTCGTATCCAACATATGTGTATTTTCTCCTTGGAGTTGAAGATTCAAGTTATTTAATTTCTCGAATAGCTCAATTTCATCACAAATAAACCATCGCGAAAATTCACGGCTTCCGGTCTGTTTTCTTCTTCTAGGAAAATGGCGATTTCTTTTCTTAATTCATAAACACGTTTAAAAAATTTCCCACGTGATAACCATCTTGCCTCGCAATAAAATAGTAACGTTGAATGTACTGAACCCATGTCTTTACAAAGTGCGGAAAAGATTCTCGATTTCAGGGGTCTCATTTTTATATAATTTACTACGATTACAACCGTAGTTAACACAATATTCAAACCAGAACTCATTTCTTTCGAAGCCAAAGCTTCTCTGTGGATCATGCAATGTGTCCAGACGCACTGAGGCGATTTTTGCTTTACAAGTGCTTGTATACTTTGGAATCTTCCGGACATTGAACGAGCACCATCGGTGCATATTCCGACGCAATTTTTCCATTCTAAGTTTGCCTCGTTCATAAAATCATTTAAAATAGCAAATAATGCGAGCGCTGTTGTTTTGAGTTCCATTGGTTTGCAGAAAAGTAGTTCTTCTACTTTTGACATATTATCACAAAATCGAACATAGGCAATTAAATGAGCATCTTTATTACTATATGTTGCTTCCTTCATCAAGCTGTATTGAAAACAATTTGTCACGCAACTTTGAGAAAAGCTGACACTGTACATCTTCAGCTATATCACCAATTCGAAGAGCAACAGTATCATTTAAAAGAGGACTGCAATTGTTTAAAAAAATTATCTCCAAACATAGTTTCTACAATCTCAATTGCTGCTGGCAAAATAAGCTCTTCACCAATGGTGTGAGGTTTTTTTCATCTGGCTATTTTATATGAAACTTTGTAAGATGCAATTAAAGCTTTTTTATTAACAGACAAAGTTTCTTTAAAAAATGATTTTTGCTTTTTATATGTTTTTAATTTTAATTCGAAGAATTCTCTGGGTTTGTTGACGTACTCGAAGCGTTTCCAAATGTCGTTTAAGTTTATTAGGTTTCATGCTGTCTGCGGCCAATATTTTTGAGCAAATGATACACAGGGGCTTTTCTTCTTCATTTGTTGATGCTTGACTATCGTCTAATGCTCGCTTACTTCCACTTAAAAATTTATCCATGAGTCTGCATAAATTTGCTGCCGTGAATATTTAATATGGTGAATTGCAATTAACACGAAAACATATATAACATACAATTCCCGATAGATTTGATAGCGATAGAAGGATCGACTCGAATGAGACTGGCTGGAATTGAAACTTGTGTTATCGAACATTTTTCTTCTTCCTATGAGAAAACATTTGCTCTGCGCATGCTCGAGGCGGCATCGGTCGCGTGGATTCCCTTCCACAAACATTACTTATTTTTTTTCTTCTTTTGTTTAGTCATGCTTCTGTTTTATTTCTTTTATTATTCAAAAAAAAAAAAATTATTTCCAGTTTCTAAATTTAGCTCACCCCGTCTAGGTTAACTTTCATTAACGAATTTTTCTACTTTCATATTCTTTTAACGTTAACTCCTTGTTTGGCTTTCATTTCAAATATAATATTTAAATTTTCCCCACTTTAATTCGCTTCATCTGTTCACCGCCCGCTTGGCAAAATGCCAGATGGGTTTTCTCGCCAACGTTGGCTCGCTTTTACTCTTGTTTTGGCAGTAATTTAAAAATAATTTAAAAACAGAATCCAAAATACTCAATATACATTTTTGTTGTATACATTTTATTGTAAGCGGGGGGCGCGATGAAAATTATGATTGAAAACTGGGCCAGGAATACTGAAAGGTTGAGAAACGCTGCCCTTTAGGGCAGTAGCATGTTTCCCGATAGGGCAGTAGCATCCCCTTCCCCCACCTCGCTGAATCCGTTTCTCGGAGGAAAAATACAAGTAACAACCGCACAAACTGCACGATGTGATTGGTCGAATGTAACGTCATATACACATGCAAACCGGAAACCTGCACGTGATGCCGTTTAAACCAATCACCGTCTGCAGATTGTTTTAGTTGTTTGCCGCTGTCCTTCACGAAGTCACGTGGTTGTAACAGCTCTATACTACCCTCCGTGAGCCCATTTTGCACGAACGAGAAAAACGCCTATGAAAGGTTCGTTGATTAGATGGAGCTCGTGTCTTGTATGTTATACATTTGTTATGATATAAATGCCCCCTGTAGTTGTTTTGAAAGTGGGAAAACTGCTCATATATTTTTTTAACTTCACACCAGCTTCTAAATAAATTACGTGGCAACGTTCCCAAGACTTTTCGTCTGAAGCGCTGAGCTACAATATAATATAAGCACTGGATCGAGGGCAAAGCTTCGCCGACCACTTTACTCTATTTGAGGAAAGGTAAAAAAACTAGTCCTTTCGCATGTTGCGCAGATTTAAAACTCATTTCTGGCTTTTAGAAATAAATTAAATGTTACACATTAATTGTTTTTAATACTTACAAGAAAACAAAAAGCATCGAAAAAACAATTTTAAACATTTCGGTAAGGTCATGTGAAATTCCTTCCTTTGGTGACGGTTCGTGATCTATTTCGAAAGAAATAATCTTTTCCGTCAGAAGAAACTAATACGTATCGAATATCCCATATTCAGATCAGTGATCCAATTATGTAATTTTTGTACGATTTAGTTACGACTCTAGTTCAATCAACCGGAATCGAAGAGTTTCACGTGACGTTTCAACATGGTAACTAGTAGTTTCGATTTCTTCCCTACAGCAGACAACTTTGATTTTTTTTATTTAGTCTCTACGCTTGCAATTATGGGAAAGTTTATTTATAATATGTGTTTTTTCCAAATAAGTAATATTTTTATTCCATATATGAATAAATTTAAGTACAGAAATACTTATATTATATTTATATATAATTAGAATTACAACAAAATGCGGAAAATACTTTTATTTCAACACAAAAATACTTGAAAAACGATGAGTATAATTTATATCAGTGTATGTAGTAAACATTTCTATATTGAGGTATTATTTAAGGACTAAAACTTAAAATTATAGTACAGGAGCTAAAGATCCATGCTAACCCTACAGAACTTCTTCAGTGTCGCGGAATTTCTCCATGTTCATTGGAACAGCTGTCTCCTCATAGGCGTAAACTTGTATTGGGCCCATGGGCCCGAGCCCCCCCCCCCCAATATTTTGAAAACCCGGCTGAGCCCCCCCAATAATTTCGGAAGTTCTTATTTACATTAGGCAGAAAAAAAATTCCCTCTATTTTTATTTAAATTTTCTTTATTATTTATTCAACATGTAAGGCACATTTAGCAACTATGGTATTCTCCATAGGCGTAGGAAGTAGGGGGGCTGGTTGTGCTCGAGCCCCTCCAGGAATTATTTTGAAGGGGCTCAGCCCCCCCCCCCCCCCAATATTATACTACTTTTTAAAAAAACAAATTTTAGAAATAGAGAATTCCTACAAACAGGCATTCGAAAGGAAGCGTCCCTTATTTATTCTAAACGTGCTTTAAAGTGGGCGAATTTGCTTTGAAAGCTACAACGCTAAAGCTTTAAAGAGTAATTTTAAGAATAATCTAAAAAATACGCTTTTAAATAAAAAAATATTATTTGTGGACATTTCATAAATTATAAACGTATTTCCCGTAATTTATTCCCTTTGAAATAATAAACCATCAGATTCATGCACTATTTTCTAAACAGCTTATATAGTTGAAATTTCTTCTTTTAGAAAATTAGATTTTATTAAAGAAAGTTAAATAGAGACGAATTCCTCAAATCTGAAAAAATTCATATTTTAGCGTACAATACGGACATTTGAAATTACTATTAACCTTTTCCTGGTTACTTTATGTTCTAAAGCTGTCCAAACAAAAACGGATACAAGTTAAAACATTTAACAAGTTAAACACTTGTTTGTAAAAATTTAAAGCATTGATTGTTTTTTAATTGTTTAGTAGCTTGCAACTCCGTACTATTTTATATTGTACTAGGGGGCTCCGCCCCCTGCTCCGCTGACGCTCCACCAACCCCCGGAGGATTGCTACGCAATCCTTTTTAGTTTGCTTCGCAAACCAATATCGGCTTCATACACTGTAGACAATGACAATGTGTCCTAACAATAATACTTTTTTTAGTTATATAAATTATTACTGTCAGGGCCGTCACACAATTTTTTTTTTCGGATGTTGTTACAAGAAATTTCCCAACTTAACGATCCGAAATTCCGAACTTGAACGATTCAAAATTCCCAACTTAAGGACGTCGGGTACCAGCTGAAGTGTTGTCCTCGTTATCTGACCTATGTTAAAAAATATGAGGCATCGTTCCCGGGTCTTTTCTTCGAGAAAGTCCTCGAACCAAAGCGTCCTTGATGTACTAAGTAAATTCGTACCAATAACCAATCAAGCGCGCTTTGCTCGAACCAACGCCAATAGTTCAATGTGCAGCTCTAGTGCGACGTTTTTTAACCAGACCACACTTAACGATTCGAAATTCACAACGCAACAGTGCTAAAAAAATTCCCAGTTCCAACTTATAGACATTTTCAGCTTTTTTATAGGTAATATTAAACAGTTCTTTCGAAAGTATTGATTTTTCGCACGCATGTTCCAATGCAGTGATCCGTTTTGAGGTCTAATTTAAGTTTCACATTAATACAAGTTTGGCAATTTCTAGTCTTCCGTCACTTTCATTTGCTAATAATAATAATTTGCCTGAGGCATAAATTTTCCCAACTCAGGGAATTTTAATACTCGAAATTCCCAACTTTTAAGGTTTCAAGTTTACAGAGGGGGGGGGGGCATGCTTCCCCCCAATCCCCCCCCCGTTGTGGTGGGCCTGATAACTGGAAAAGCTCAACTGTAGAACTGCTTCAACGCAATTGTTTCTGCTCATTGAAAAGCGAAACATGTGTAAACAAACAACAGCATAAACGCGCCAAGCATAAATAAGCCTATTCGCCAATTTTTATTTATATAAAGTAAGATAATTGAGAATTGGCGCTGATAATAATTCGCCGTTGGCAGCCAAATACATGTTGGCATTTTGCCAATGTTGGCATTTCGTTCCGAAATATCTTTTAATAATAATTATAGTACTTCACATAAATAGTTACATCTAATTTATTTTATAAGATAGAATTTCAGTATTGATACCATTCAAGAAAGGAAGATTTTATGAACATAACTATATTTTTTAACGGGAAAAAAGTATACTTTTGAACTACTTAGAGCAGTTTTAATTTATCCCTTAAAATTTTACGCGTAAAATTGACGATTATTTCAGACATTTCGTCAATTATTTAAAAATTTATAACTACAAAACTAATTTTCACAAACGCTCTGGATCATTTGTAGCCAATAGTTTTATCTATGTCCCTAATTTTTTATTTATTTTTTTTATTGAAAATTGGAAGACAAGTATCCAAAAATGTATGAATTGTGTTCGAAATTTTCGAAAATAATGACTTTAACATAAAATAACGTCTAATATACTAATCGTATTAAAAAACAAATATATTCACCTTATTTCCCAAACATTTCTTAATAAACTGGCATAATTTCATAATTTTAGGAATTTTATCTTTTGAGATGCAAGCGGAACAAAGAGACAAAAAGTCGCAAATTAAAATTTGCTCGAAATATCCGACATTTTTATCCTTCTTCGCTATTTTTTATACCTATCTTAATTGACCATATCTAATTTAATTATAAAGATAGAAATATAATCTTTATAACATCAGAAAGAATAAGTTTTAGCAAACATTAATATATTTTTTTTAATAAGAAAATATGTCATTTTAAATGACTTATAGCATTTTAGAAATCACGTTTCAAAAATGAGGGTGAAAAAACTTCAAAAAGTGGAGCGTGTTTAAATGTTTAAAAAATTTATAAATCCAAAACTAATTCGAATTTTAAAAAATGCTTACTTGGATTTCCAGTTCAAACCTATTTGTACACTCCCTAAAAAAATTGGATCTCTCCTCTTAATAGTGTTTCAGAAACTCGACGGACAAAATTACTTGTAAGCGTAATTTTATCAACGACGACTTTAATATTAAATAACTTATAAACTAATAACAGTATTGACACAAAAATATATTCTTCTTATTTATCAAACATTTCTTAACAAATTCACTTAATTTCGTAATTTTAGGATTTATACATTTTGAGATACAATCTGAATAACATTGAAAGAACTAAAAATTCCCACTAGGGCTTACTTTTTCCCCTTAGGGCTTACTTTTTTTTAAAAATAGAGAGATAACAATATATATATTGAAAAAAAATTCAGCCCCCCCCTGAAAAAAAGAAGTTCCTACGCCACTGGTATTCTCCATCAACTAAAGCATTTATTTGACAAAGACCTCTACCATCTCTCTCTCCCCCCCCCCCTCCTTTTCCAGCTGTTGGGCAGTTGTTTTGGGGTGGCGTCTCGCCTCTTCCCCCCCCCCCCTAGTGTCCTACCCCTACCCTGTCTGCTGGGGACCTATCAGTAGGGCTTGGCCGAAAGGCCTTCAGCAAAAAAATTTCCCACATGTATCCTTTTCAGAAAGGAGCAACAAAATACGCCGACTTTCAGGAACACACACACGTTCCATGAAATGTACATTGAATGAGCGACAGTTCTTCACACAAACAAACGCATTCCCTGTCCCCAGTTAATTTAACACCCGCTGCAACCAGAGCAAGGCGTAACTGAATTGTGTGCAGGTGTGCAGACCTCGACCAAAGCCATAACCCCAAAGCCCTCCAGGTCTTGTCCTGAGGGTTCCCAACACTGAAGCAGGACGTACTGGCTCCGACGAAACCCGAAGACTCGAGCCATCAACAAGTAAAGGAATGTAACAATCACAATAAGGCAGCAAGTGCCCCCCCCCCCCCCCCCCACCGCATTTGGGTTATAGGTTTTCAAGGATGATGGCGAAGTAATTCTATGAGCTGATAAGTTCTAGTTCTAGTTTAAAGTGCACTTGCGCTTGTATAATTTTAAGCGTATATATTTGAGAGGTGAAAAATGTATATGAGAAGAAAAGTTCACAACTTACGGGTTGAAAACAAACTTAAAGTAAGAATCTTTTCATTTATATTATAGTTTTTAATGCTAATAGTTGGTGGTAATTGAAGAAATTAACTTTTTCAAACTTTTATATATTGTAACATTGTTTAATCATATAGACTCCTATATGTTACTTGTTTTGTCCCAGGAAAAATCCTTTCTTCATTACGTCATTTTATATTTTAACTAAAGAAATCTTTGTGGTATATAATAATGCGTGAAGAATATTTTTAAAAAAAATGTCAAAAATGTTTTAAAAATAAAAAGTATTTCTGTATTGAAAGTATTGTATTATTTAACAGAAAATCAAATTATCGAAAGTTAATTAAACGAAGCATAAATTTTGTAAACAATTTTTAACATTAATTAAAGTACTTTAAATACATTTTGCATTCAATGATCTTGTAAACATTTAAAGTGATCGACAAAATTTTACCGCGGACTATTTTGAAATGGCGCTCTCACTCTAGGAGAAATTCTAATAATATTTTTAGAGTTATTTCGTGTGATACATTTAATTGGATAAAGTTTTTTTGTCTATATTTCGGTTAAAACTCGTTTTATAGCTGCAATGATGAAGGAAGGAAGGGAGAAAAAATTAACAGCTAGCAATTTGAAATGTTTTTTGAGAATTCAATGCATTAAACGTACTATTTTGAAGAAACAAAGCTACTATTTAAAATTTATTTTAAAATTATTTGGTCAAAAAAATGTTAAAATTAATGTGAATAATGTATGTTTTTGAATCAAAAACATATTTAAAATATTTATTTCGTAAAATTGTAAATCATAGATAAAGTTAACCAATCTTATAAAATCATTTATATATGATAATTTTGAATGTAGGAAAATTTGGTGTGATATTGCAGAATGCGCATGTAGGGAAAGAGATTTTTGTCCTGCATGGATTTATATTTAATTTCTAAGTTATGGTGTCCCTTGTTTCGATTATTTTATGTAGCGATTTTTTTCCTTTTATCGCGCTTCTCAAAATTTGCGCCAAGGCCATGATTTTCTTCCTGTAAGCAATGGCGGTTTATGGACTACAGCAAGTACAGACGGGTTGTACCTAAATTTATTAGTGTATTTTAAAACTCAGATATTTTCCTAATTTTCTTAAATGAAGATTAGAATTGAAAATGAAATTTCTGCGGTAAGTAAACAAAATCTCCGATGTTGCCGTAATCCACAATTCAGGAGGGGAAAAGCTCCATTCAATCGAAACTGTAGCCAAAAAGCGAAGTTCGAAATTGGCTGCATCGTTGCCATGGTAACCTTACGTAGTATGACTTCCCCTATACGCTAAATTGAGGGTTGTGACGACACAGACACAGCCCAAAAGGATTTTCTCAACTCGGGCTGCACTTGGTATTCGATAAACTGATTGGCTCGTGCATGAATCGCGGGGATGGGTGGGAAAACCAAGAAACTCTCCAAACGGAAATAGGTTTCGTCATAAATTTATTGTGTGCTGTTGTTTTGTTATTTAAGTTAATATTAAAATTGACCGATTCGTATGTTTAAAAGAAAGGAGGATTGCTTTAATTTTCAAAAAATAAGTAAGTGTGTTCTATTTTTTTCGTATGTAATCATTTCGTAAAAATTTAAATGAAACTTTGATTTTAGTAGTAAATAATAAAGAATTTCCGTTCATGTATGGTTGTGGAAAATGAGGGGGGGGGGGGGGGGGGGGGGGAATTCACATGATTTCGGCTGCACTAACAAGATGATTGATATGGCATAGAATTTTATACATAGTTTTATAATGCAAGAGGTATTGAAAATAAATAACAAAACTATTTTCTTTCTTTTGCCTATGCACATTCTGAAAATATATTTAGGCACCAAGAAATATTTTCAGCTACAGGCCTGCCTTGAGGTTAAACGATGTTGCGTCCCTTTTTGAACATTTTAAAACAATTTAGCACCCCCCAAAAATTGCGCAAATACCTTTATTTGAAACTTATAATTTTGAGCCCCCCCAATAATTTTGATAACTTTACGCCTATGGGTCTCCTTCTTCTCGGCGTGAAACTCCCCCATTATCGTATAAATATTTAATGATGCAATAATGCATTACTGCGTCTTCACTGCAACTTTACTCTCAGAATTTTAGTGTGCGTTGTCGTGAAATCGAAACGAAAGTATAACATTAAACTATAGCTTATGTTGTAATTTCAAAATAATTTGTTATCTAAATTTCTAAAATAAATAATGTAGTAATTCTTCTGGAATGCGACTTTATTCGTTGTTAAACAGATTTGTAAGTGGATTTGTTTTAGGAGGTATTTATACTCTTAATATTATAAGTTAACAACGATACCATATTTTCCGTTATAATGTGTTTTTTTTTAATATTTATGTGCGTACTTTTAAGGCATAGAATAGTTTATACAAGTTACGGAGAAGCCGGTAAAGTATATATAAAACGCCAAATTTGTATTCTGCTTGGATCGGAATAAAATCTGTTTTTAATTTTTTTTTTACTAAAACTTTAGTTATTATCGGAAAATTGGCGAATAATATTACTAGTCTACTATAATAATAAACATACTCATTACCACTAAAAAAAGTTGTTCGTGGTAGTTTGAACTATTTTATTGTGATCATAGTCACCAGTATTCCGGTATTCGGTAGAATTTGTTTTGGGGACGTAACGAAAACTTTCAAAACAAACTTGCAACAGTTTACTATTGTTTAAAAAACCTTTGCAAAGAATTACTTGGTTGGATCAAGCAAACTTTGAAGCACAAACTTTGCTAATTGACTCTTTACAATAACCTTTATTATGCTGTCATCTCATTTTGTCCTGCGAGGGGTTTATATAGTATGAAGTAATGTCCATTTTATTGCATTATGGGTACAGATGTAGTATCGGACATTTGGCGTGAGAGTTTTTTTGTGTGTTTTATAGAGGCGATAAATTTATAGTATGGCAACCCAACCTGACATTGTTGATATTTTCGATTCTTGTGGCGGCTTTCAATCTGGCAAGCCTGTGACGTTATAGCGCTGTTTAATGGCAATTTTTCTTCACCAAAAACAAAAACGCGCCAAATGTCCTGTACTACATCTGTTCCGCATTATGTAATCAACAATCTTGAATTGTATTCAAAATAACTAGTATCTATATTTCTTGGTATTTTAACTTTTTATTTATGATTTTGGAAAAATAAAAGAATTTTAAAATAGAGCCTATATTCTAAACTTAATTTTCAATTACCAGATTGTGATTATAAAAAGTAAAAAGGAAGTCGTCCAACAGTTAAACGTAATACGGGTGACGAAATGACCCGTATTACGTTTAACTGTTGGACGAAATGTTCTTTGATTTCATTTCACAAGAAAAGTCGTTTCTTTACCTTTACACCTCGAAAAATTCAAAATGAAAGTGTTCAATATACATGCTTGAATCGTATGTCTTGTGCATAGGGATAGTGAAACCTAATACTGAATTTTAGTTTTTAGATTAAAATTGCATTGTCTAACTTATTTCATGCAAATTCTGGTGAGAACCTTGCAATACGAAAAAGGTGGAGTTTTTTTGCTGGCAACAGAACTAGTTTCTGTTGCCAAGAATGGGTTAGTGTAGCTAAATGTCGCATTTTCAGAAAAGTCACCTTTGAGGTAATGTATAACAGTGCAGTGTTCACTCTAGAAATAAAAAGGGGCATGGCGCTGTTAACAGTAAAAGGGCACCCCGTTGTTAAAAATACACTTTAAAAAAAAAGTTGGGGGGGGGGGGGGGGCGTGGCTAACTGTGGACACATGCACGGAGGAATGGGTACTCAAATTCGTAGCATGAGTGTAGCGATCTTCACTTTAAAATCTTATACTATCTTCTTTAAAAACACACACACACACAAAAACTTAGTATTTCATATGCGAGCATAGGCAACCAATACGATACATGAAATGTCCCGTCCTCGAAATTATCGCGTAATCATCGCGATTGTTCGCGTTGTAAAATAAAAGTGTGTTTTTTTGGAAATAGCCCAATTGTGGCCGAAGGGAGCAGGGTTTACCGTATTCTCTAAAAAGAAAACATTTGTTTATCACCCAGACAAAAGGTTGCCATTGACCGCATTTGAACTTTCCTATTTTTTTACTGTCATAATTAACTTGGTTCCAATTGATAAAAAAGAATTAAGTTATGCCGTTTTTAAAGACAGCTATGGAAATAAGGACACTTGTGCATCACTGAGAAGAGGAGAAGAGCAAGAGGGGCGGAGTTTTTTCAGAAGAAGGTGGCATTTTTGAAAAAAAGGGCATGATGGCGTTATTGAGATGAAAAAAATGCGCTCAAGGCGGGGCGCTCTTAAAAAAAAAGCCTAGAGTGAACATTAACAGTGGTTCCCAAAAGGTTGTCCGTGAACCCCTGGGGTCCGCGGATTGATGTTAGGAAGTTCATTCTATATAATTTGAAATCAGTGCAGTAGCTAAATTAAGTGACTATTATAATGCGTTCAAGTTTAAATGAATGTTAAATATACAAGTAAAGGACTTACAGTAATTAAACTTCTCATTATGGTATTATCTGTTCGTGTAAATTCGTGTCCATATTCTCAGTAAAAGCAGTGCAAAATTATAAGAAATTATAAAATTAATTTCAGAATTTTTTTCCCTTCATTTTTATGTGCAAAACAAAATTGAAACATATACATGTCCAGAAAGCCGGGGAACTTCCATGAGTAAAAAGAAAAAAAGTGCTCCGATCCTATTTTAGTTTTAGATAGGGCTCCATGGCTTAATGCTAATCGGGAACCTTTGTTGTATAATATTCACTTGTTAAAATTCACAAATGCTCATTTCAAATTTACGGATGGCCCATTTTTAGTTTTTATGACTGCCCAATTAAGCCAAAACCTGTTTGAATATACCCTGATAATTACCACCATGTTTATCTTTTTCAGATTTTCCAACATATAGTTAACAAACAGCTGATATACATTCGTTCAAATCCGCCATCTAGTCAAAAAGTCTATGACTCTACATTTCGGATCATGGAAAGAAACACAGAAGCAAACTCTCCGCAAGACACAGATTCTGCAAACAACACAACGTATGCAGCAGCGCTGCAAAGAGGCAAGGCATCAACAGAAGATGCCTCTAACAACAACCCCTCTCAAAACAGCATTTCCAATGGAAACGACTCTTTAGTCGAGGTCGACACCAACAACAAAGGCAGTGCCAATTCGGAAGAGAACAAAAACTTGGTTCTTACGAATACTACTTCCAGTTCACTCAATGACAGTTTTGAAGACGCTGAAGACAGCCAATTGACTTTCAATTCTCAGGCTTCAAAGGATCTCAGCAGTGACTGCAATGTGAACAGTGAAGGGAATTTGGAGTCGAGTGTTTCGACAACGACTGAAGTGAGCGATCCTAAGAGCTCGAATAATCTCGAGATGAACGAGCCTTCAATTGGTAAAAAATTATTTGTTAATAATTTCAAATTGACTTGTTGATAAACTTGACAAAACATGGAGGAACAGATGTAGTATAGGACATTTGGCAGTGTTTTTTTTTTGCAATGAAAAATTGAAGTTAAACATAGCATAGGGTTGCTAGATTGAAAGTCGCCACAAGATTCGGAAAATACCAACAATGTTATGTGGGGTTGCCATATTATAAATTTATCGCCCCAAAAAAACATGCGCACCAAATGTCCTATACTACATCTGTACCATCATGGATATGCGACTGCTTCGTAGTGAGAATTTCTTGTGAATATGTGAAATATTGTTTTTGGTTTACTTAAATGCTTTAAACGGTTTTAGAAAAAGGCATTTGTTAAAATAAATATTATGATATCGACTGGAATGAATTTATTTTATCTAATGAAATAAAAAAAAAAAAATTATTATGTTTTTTATGCTAAAATTTTCTTAAACATTTATACACTATTAGAACCAAGGTTAGTTTAAAACTTAGAATCCATTCCATTGATGTTTTTATTATAATTTACTCATTTCATTAAAATTTAAAATAATTTTGAAGTTGATTAATAAAAAGTATTATTTAAAAATACCCTTTAAGACTTCTGATTTGACAAAGCTGATTTATCACTGTCTATGTCTACTTTAATCTGGACCATCAGCTATGCTATTTGTTTTGAGGTGTGTATTCAAGGAGCCTACAAATTAGTTAAATTCGCATTTTTACAGAGACATAAAACTATTAAAAAAAAATTATAATTTTAAAATATTTTTTTTTTAGAAAAAGACTTGGTCTGAAGATATAAACATGTATTCAAACCGCCCTTCAAAAAACGCCTAGAGTAAACACCGTTAACAGTTTTCTGTAGTTACATTTTTGGCTATGGAACGCACCTTGATCCATAGTTTGAAGCTCTGATGTTGTATTGGGGGTAAGAAGGCTAGCCTGATGTATTGAAGATTTTTTAAATCAATGTGGGCACTGCAGTTGCCTATTAAAAGAAGATTTTACGATTTTTTTTTTGACAATTCACTATCCTATTGACCCAGCTCTTCTACAAACTATTAGGATGTTATACACGCTTTTTTGTTTGCTTTGTATATCGCAGGTAGTTTTTTTATGTTTTTAAAGCACTTTGGCTTGTGCTTTGCCAATCACAGTTGTTTTTCTTTTCTTCTTTGGAGAGTTTTCCTCTAGCACATTTTTCTCTTTTAAATTTTAACGTTTGGTTGGGAGTTATTTTATAAAATAACTCTGCTTCATCAGCCTTAAAAATATCCTTTTCATCGTAATCAAGGATGATGTCGTTCCACACATTCTCCATTCAATTGCTGACATTTGAAAAAGAGACACTAACGTGTTCTCCCAGAATTTTATTGCACGCAATATTGTTCCTCTTCTTAAACCTATCTAACCATTCGTTGGGACACACAAAAACCCTTTCATCAAAACATTCTACAAATTCATTTGCCTTCCCTTGGAGCATGACTCCTATTTAAAGGTAAAAATTCACAGTCGCCACGTGGCGACTAACTTTTTAAAAGTGGCGATCGAAATTTTTTGTTGTGGTCGCCACCGCGGATTTCGACTTTAAAAAAAAAAGAAACTCAGAAATTTAACAACTTCGGGAATCGATGGCACGAATTTGCCTCTTTATGCCTCCCTTATGCTCTAGGTTATAAAATTATCTAAAATATAAAGATAGAGAAGGTCAGACTCAAGCGACTTTTTTGGGGATTGTATAATATATAAGTAATATCGGGCATTTGCAAAATAATGATTTGAAATTATTTATATAGACATTAAGAGATTGCAGCGGTTCCGGTAATATATGGATAAATTTACAATATTTGTTGATTTTTTCTGTCCAATTTATTTTTGAGGGGACATTTGTTGAATTTGATGCAATTTTGATTAATCATTAATTAGTGCTTACAAGATTACTTTTGGGAAAATAAAAACAAAAAAAAAAAATCCTCAATGAAACTATGTATCTTTTTTTTATTAGTCTGAATTTTATATATTGTTAAATTTCATTAAAGAGATATATTATTCTTAAAATACAAATTTAAATATTTAAAAAAAATTAGATAATACTTAAATTTTTTTTAAAATTATAATATTTTTTTTTAATGCAAATTGATTATTTTGAATAATAATTAATTTACAATCATCAGCTTGTTAACGTAGTATGAACGAATACATTTTATAGATTTTTTTTGTACCGCATGAACTTGGTAATGTCGCCATGTAACGTAAAGTGGCCACTGCATTTTTCAAGTCTAGTGGCCACTGCAAATTTTCTTAATTTTCACCTTTACTCCTATTACAGGAAGATTTTTGATTTGTATAATGTTGAACCATTTCAATAGAGCTTCGTCCGCATTCAGCTTTCGCAACTTCTTGGTAAGATTTTTCTCGTAGGCTGAGGTTACCAAGCTACGGTTTTTCGAAAGGGTCACCACTGTAGATTTCGAAAGAGAAAATTCTCTGCAAATGGCAGATTTGGCTGTCACTGCTTTCTATTCTCTTATAATTTGTCACTTTATCTTCAATGGGGAAAAAGCATTTTACTTACTAACAGGAGCCATTTTAAATCTATGCCATGTACACAAGTCAAATGATAATCAGCAATAGAATGAAAGGAAGGCAAATAATGCATGTTGACCAGTTGAATGAGAGAAAGGGAGGAGCTGAGAAGGGAGTCTATTGTCACCTTTGACGAAACTGGCTTCTGTCAATGGAACAAAGGGTATGGAATGTGGTATGGGCGAGTAAAATTAATCTGCATTAAAATTTTTATATGTTTGTATAGGGGCTATGTCTCTGAGATGCATGGTTATAAATAGGCAAATGTTCAAGGAGAGAAAAGCATGAATAAAAGAACTTTGTGTCAGAAAAAAATAAAACACATTTTTTATCCCTTTTGTCCGATTTTTATTCAATATATTTCATTACCATAAGACACTTCATCATTGGAAAATCTTTGTTTGTTATTTTGTGTATCAATCTAGAATTTTTTTTCACAATAATGTAGCATCTTTAATTAGAAATATTTGCGATCTTCATCAAACGTGGATAATATCAGCCAAAAGTTTCGTCACACAGGGATGATATCACTTGAAAGTTGAAATGGTTATAACTCTAATCTCATTGCATCTGGCGAATACCATTTCAAATGGCACTCTTTTGAGAATTTTTTCCTTCATGAAAACTTTTAAATTGTAGAAAGTGCACTAAACAGAATGATCATTTTGCTATGATCTGTGTTGAAAGACTTTAATCCTTTTGCGTCCGATAAATAAATGTTTAAATTTCTCTACTTTTTATTTCCTCATGATTTGATTAGCTCTGCTTAACAAAATTGCATTAAATTTTTTGAAAATATAATTTAATTTACATTGCCATTTGGAGTATAAATATGGATTTTTTTTTTTAAAGAAGCTGGTTTCTTTTTGTTTAGCATTAGAAACATTAATATTATAATTTGCTTCTATTTTGTTTTAATGTTTAGATATTTTATTAAATTAAAAATATGTTTATATGAAATTTATTTTTAAAAAATGGCTTGTATTTAGTTTTGCAAGTGTTTCCAATTTCCTAAGCTATTTTGCTAAACTAAAAAAAGCTCTGAATCCGTTATCTCTAAAGAAAGATTGTGCTCCATATGAAGTGAAATTTGTGATTGAAAATTTTTTTTACAACAAATTCTAGAAAATTTGAGAACTTAATTTTAAATATAAATGAATTTTAAAACTGTGTAAACCATAAATTTATTGATGTATAATGTCATTGACGATTTAATGTATAAGTAACTCTTTTTCAGCAGAGGACAGTGGCGAGGAATCCGATATCGAAGAAGAAAGAAGCGACATAGACAGCTTGTACCCAACAGCCCTCAAGTGGAGATTTCGTCCTAGTAACCCTGCTTTAGGTCTTCCTGAAACTGTCACAGTGTTGGAAACAAATTTTGGGTCAAAAGTATATTTAGTTGGTACTGCTCATTTTAGTTTAGAAAGTCAAGAAGATGTTGCCAAGGTGAGCTGGAAACTCAATATTTGTAGTAAATTTTGGTCTAAAATGTTTTTTGGGCATGGTTGCCATATATATGTGGAAAATAGGAAACACCTGCATTCTAAAGGAATATTAACAGCATTTAAAATTTTCCAGAAAGAGTCAGATTTTTAAAATAAAATTTTGGGCAAATTTAGTACAATTGTAATATTTTTGCCGTCATTAAATGTTTTTCTTTTCCTCCCGAAAGTATAAACTTGAAACAATTATATGTTTCTTGGTGTACTATATTTTACTAAGTTGATGTTTATATGATAATTCACTTAATGTGTTTCAATATTTGTTTGAAAATATCGGCTAATAATAATTTTTGATTTCATGTTAGAAGCTTAAAAAAATTGTGACTACATGTGCAAATTAAAATTATGCAGAATATTAAGTTGTAACTTTTTATTTTAGTGCTTACATACTAAACAACAGCACCAGTGCATTTGCCGGGTGGTACGGAAGGTTTTCTTTTACAGAAAGATTTTCTCTCTTAACAATTCTCTAATAAGCTGTTCATGTTGATTTTGAAACGGCCAGAGCTACTGTACGATGCATTCGATAATGTAATTTTGATATATTTCCAAATTGCTGATCTAAATTGCGCTATATTTAAATGGTAAAACTAGCCCTTACTAGACTGGAGAATAAAAAAAATTCTAATATATAACGGACAGAGATGTAGCTATGCACCCTACACACCAACCCATGTGGATTGTTTAAACTTGAAAATACTCCAAGATTGCTAGTGACTGGTTCCGAATATTTGTAGCATATCTTCCTTACTATCTATTTGTGACCCACCATGCCTGAAGCGGACCCAGTCGGGTTTTAACGAAAAAGTTATCACTTCATTCCTTAGACACTTGAACAGCCCAAGACAATTTCAAGGGAGAATCTGCAGACTGCAGAATACGTTTGTAGTATTTTTAGGAAAATACTTAAAGTGAGAATAAAACTTTAGGACGTCACAAAAAATCTGGATACCGAATAGTTACTGTATATCCGTTTCATCCCTAGTTAATATAACCATTTCTTTTTGTAGACAATAAGAGCCATTCAACCGGATACTGTTATGGTTGAGCTGTGTAAGGATCGAGTAAATATCTTGGCACTGGATGAAGCAACAATTCTGGAAGAAGCCAAAGAACTAAACTTCCAGAAGATGAAAGCTACAATAGAACAAGCAAGTGTTCACTTTATTGTATATATTTAAAATTGAATAGTGGAAATAAGAAATTGTCGTATTTGTAATTAAAATATATCACTACCCAATAGCGAGTCGAGAATAACATAGATTTACCCAGTGTGTCTCATCTCTTTGTCTCTTCCTTCCATTAACTTCATAACATTATATATTTCAATATAACATAGGGGTCATTCCATGTCGAATCAACATATTCATTTTCTCTCAACATCTGAGATTTTTATGAAATTTGGTGAACTTGTTATTCTACTAAGAACCATATATACTGCATAACTATATGTACTATTTTCTCTCAAAACGCTGCAAAGAAATTATCTTAAAACAGCCCAACAAATGTTCATTTTTTTTTTCCGAAATTTTTTTCAGGTAAATTTTATTAATACACTAAATATGTATATTTAAAGTCATTTAACTATTTTAAATGTAGGTTATGTATAATAAATTGATTAATAAAATAATTATTTTAATATATTTTATGAATTATTATCTTAAATTTCAAATTTTCATTTGCATTTTACTTATAAAGTTGCAGCGGTCTTTGTTGTTTGATATGATTGGCCATGCTATTGTAGACTCCATTTCAGAAGGTTTAATTAAGTGGTAATGAATAATTTGATGAATGCCATAGTATGTAGAGAACTAATTATATTTAATGTTTCAAATATAAAAGTTAAGAATTTACATTTAAAGGTTATTTCTATGGCATTACAGTTTTTATGAACAGTGCTCTGAAAGAGCGTCTAAAGAGTTGGATGGAATGTCTGGGAATGAGTTCCTCTTCGCCAGTGTTTTTCGCATTTAACCTTCCCCTGTGTGGGCCTCATGTGTTGGAGCTATGCGATTGGCTCTTTGACATAAACACTGTTCAAGTGGAAGTTCTTTCCGGGAATTGCTTGGTAGGGAAAGAAAGGTGGATCTACTCCATGTCACTGCAAATATTACAGAATGTCTGAACGTCTGACAACTGGAACGATCTAATAGTTGTCTTTTTCAGTGTTCACTCTAGGTGTTTTTTGAAGGGCGGTCCGCCCTGCCCGCCCTTTTTTCATTTCGATAGCGCCCTCATGCCCCTTTTTAAAAAATGCCGCCCTCTTTTGAAAAAAATCCCGCCCATCTTACCCTTTTCAGCCAAGAACAAGCTTCTTGCTTCCCTAGCTGTCATTCAAATTTTGTGTATAAATTGGAATTAAGCAAATGATGATAGTAGAAAAACAAAACTCCGTTTTAACTACGCGTGTTGTGCAATCGTGACGATTCCCCGGTAATTTAGAGCACGGGCCATTCACGAATCCTATTGTTTGCATGTGCCCGCATATGAAATTCTAAGGTTTTTTTTAAATAGAAGATAGTTTGGGACATGGTAACAAAATTAGGCATTTTAATTTTTTGATTTAAGTAGCCTTTTCATCAGTTTTGTAAGGTGTCTGATTAGAGCTACTTACAGATTAGGTTTTTAGGGAAAACATTAATTTTTAAAAGTCAAATTTTGGATTTTAAGTAGTATCTTCATAAAGAGACCTCATTTTTGTACAGGTCTTTTCTTTGACATAGGCCCCGAACCGTCAACAATAGCCCAATATGCAGCTCTAGCGCAATGTCAACCAATAAATCGGAACTTATTTTGTTTGGTCCGATGTGTCAACGGATGGACACGCCCACTCCAAACTTTTTTTTTAAAAAGTGTGCTCTTTTAAAAACAAGAAGTGCATTTTCAAAACCGGGGTGCCCTTTTACCGTCAACAGTGCCCTGCTCCTTTTTATTTCTAGAGTGAACACTGTCTTTTTCTTGTATTTTCTTAATAAAAAATTATTTTTTTTAAATGGAAAAAAACAACTAAAACCAGTTTTTCTGTTTTCCTCATGAATTGTTATTTTAACTGAATATAAGTATTGCTCATTATTTTTCATTTATAATGCTATATATTGTATTATAACATGAATACTTTGTTTCTATACAAAAGATGTATTGCAACATTTCTTAATGTAATTGTAAAATCAGGGAAATTTTTGTGACACCATCATGTAAATCAGAGAAATATCAGGGAACTTTTGTTTCAGGATTTTGTCGCCATTCTGAAAAGGCAATATTATTTTGCAACCTGTTAAATCTGATTAAATGTATGATCTGTAAAAATCAAAGTATATCATAAAATATTGGTTAAAAGATGTTTGCTGATAGGATAATAGGATTGAAATCACGACTATCAAATAGAAATTCTGAAAGTTAGGACAAATTAACTCAAACATTTTTGTTGTCTTGCATTAATTACTTTTCATGTTTCATTATCTTTAAAAATAATAATAATTTGTTTGTCTTTAGAATGGTTTCCTGCAAGGAATTTTGTATTTTCTTCTCCTGAGCATGTCAGTTCACTTTACAAAGGAGTTGGGTATGGCTCCTGGTGGAGAATTCCGAAGGGCCTATATTGAGGTATGGAAGTTTCTTATAAGTTTAATACAATGCTTAGTTTTGCATATATTATTATTTCAATGCTGGAACATTTGAGTAAATTAATGATGTGTTAGAGTGACTTCATTAAAATAGTTATAAAAAATAAATCAAAGATTTATTAAAATATTTACTGTATTCAGGGCTTGTGTGATTTTTTATAGAGATATTCTTAAACGTTGTGTGTTTTAATGTATGTTCGCGCAAGATTTCTGTTGTAATTAAAATATTTGGTTAATTCTTATTTTTTTGGATAAGGGATGGACACCTTTTGAAGAAATATCCGGTTATCCAACATTTAACTATACAAAATTCTCAAATCCTGTGTGAAATTTTTTTGTGTCCGATTTTGGAAATTATTTTTGTTGTTGGGGGAAAAAAATCTACTTTTGCAAAAAAAAAAAAGGAATTATAAATTCTGAAATAATAATATAGATTTACCAGACTTTTTTAAAAACATTTTCTCTTATTTCAAAATATTTTCGTTGTTGACTCAAAATTGTATAACAATCACATTTCATTCACCCGTCATTTATTAAACCGGTTAATCTTAAAATATATTATCTGAAGTGAGGAAAAAAAGAAGCAACAAATTCAATTTTTTGGTGTGTAAAAGGAAAGGGTGAAGGCCCCTGCTAAGTTAAAATCTAGAGTTAAAAATGCACTAAAAAGTGAAAAAATAATTTTTAATTTTACAAACAAGTTGAAAAAATGTAATTATTTGATATTTATTTTATGCATATTACAACTTTTTGAAGTTGGTACCAATTTACAAAATCCATACCTAAATTTTGGCACCGATTTCAAAATGTTGAAATAAGTATAAAATTAATATTAAATAATTCAATTTTTTCTACTTGTTTGTAAAATTAAAAATAATTTTTTACTTTATCGCTCATTTTTCCTAAAGTCGGTTTTTCTCTTTTTTTAAAAAAACTTTAGGTTATCTTTTAAAAAAAATTTTTAAAAGAAAAACGTTTATCTATAGAACTTTATATTTTAAGGCATTTATGATTATTTACATTGGTAAAGATTTTAATAAGCATAGAAAATAAAAATTAATTCTGAAAATTATATTTTTTATTGTTATCATATCAGTAGACAGATGCAATTTCTTCTTAATATTGCTCCTTTTCAATAACAAAGTCAACAAAATTTCCTCTGTTTTCACAGGCGCAGCAGATTCCCGGATGCATGGTTCATTTGGGAGATCGTCCTATACGTATAAGTCTTCAAAGAGCTTTAACCAAACTATCCCTGTGGCAGAAGATTCGAGTGGCATGGCAAATTATACGACTTAAAGGGCCAATCAGGTATTTTACAATCCAAATATTTATATGTCGCACATACATATGAATCGGAAGGTGTAAAAAGGGCATATGTTCTATGTTATGTCCATGAAACATATCCCCATTTTACATCTTTCGATTCATATGTGAAAATGTACATATACATGCTGTTGTGTCCTTGTCAAATGATTCATTTGGCTGTTATTTTTATGTCAAAATATATTAGAAAATTCATTTGGTATTTCTACGTAAAATTGACTAGATTGTATAAATACATTTGTTTTTAGAAAATGTAATTTTTTATATTTCATAAATTTGTTGCGACTTTCTACTAGAATAGGCACTAATTTTTTTATTAGTGTTATAACTTTATAATATTGGACTTGTGTTCTGTTAGGTATATCATGCATGTATCTATTTGTAAGAATTTTTTTTAATAATGTATGGAATTAAAAATAAATATAGTATTAGTATATATTAATTATTGTACGAATTAATTATATAGATAATTTCTTTTCTTTTACAAAAGTGTGCTACTTTTTTATAGCCAAAACTTCCTGAAAGAGGGCTTGCATTAAAAAAATAAATTAATGTGCTTTTTGAAGCAATATATGCAGAGAAATTTGTAAGTAAAAATTAAACAAATATTTAACTATATTAAATAATTAGTAAATGGGTGGCCATATGCAAAACGTGTTGTATTGAAAAATAAGATTTTGATTTTAGCTATTTTTATCAATTTGGCTTCATTTACCATACAATGAAAGAAAAAAACTATTATTTCCCTTTGTATCAGATAAAAAAATGTTGATTAGTGTTATATTAAAGAACATTAGTCCCACAACAGCAAAAACAGTTTTTGTTGATTTAATCAAAATAGTCAAAAGCGTATGTAAAGGATTTTACAACTAGGTTTACTTAAAAAGTTATTTTTCATATTAGACTACAATTAACTCAAACATTTGACATGTTAAATAGAATAAATTATGCAAGTTGTTTGTGATAAGAAATTGTTATAGAATTTTTATTTTGTAAATGCTCAAAATAATTAAAACTGCTATTTTTATTTATTTGAAATTTAAATATATGTTGTAAAATCGCTTTTCTTTTAATAAAATTCATCATTTGCACACATTTAGGTAAATTTGTGTTTTTACTTATTTTACTAATCTTATTCCTGAAAACTGTCAAGGTTGCCATGCACCTAGAAAACAGGGAAAACCGGTAATTGTCAGGAAAAATTAGCAATTCCCCAACTTTTCTTGAAAAGTCAGGAAATTTTTCTAAAATTTTTTTAGCTGAAAGTGCCTTGTTATATTCCTTTCCTTGCTATTGAAGCATTTTCCTTTTTGTTATAAAAATTTTAATTTGAAAAAACGATAGGTAATTTCTAGGGATGAACCGGATAGTGGTTTTGCCGGATATCGGATATCCGGCGCACATTACAAACCGGATATGGGATATCCGAACTGGATTTTGCCAGATATCCGGAAGTTTCTTTTTTAGGAAAATATCTTCTCATACACACTAGAAAATACGGAAATGGGTCAAAAATTACGAAATATATTTTTATTCTATAATATTCCCCAATTACTTACCCTTAAGGTGATACCAAGATTGAATAAACATTCAAAAAACTTTTTTATTTACAAAGGGTTAGTCTAGGGTGCTGCTATCCAATGGGCGTATGTTTTGTACACTTTAAACTCAATTTCTGAATAATTATATTTTTACCATATGCTCTTTCATTCCAAACATAAAAACTCAAGTTTGCTTAAACTTTTAAGAAATTTATTTTTATTTTAACTTTATATTAGTTGTGAGATGTTATGACCCTCTTATGATGGAAAAAAAATCTTCGATGTTTTATTCATCCGGATATCCGGCTTGGAAAATCGGATATCCGGCACTTTACTTCCGGATATCGGATAGTTACCGGATAGTTAAAAATCAGCCGGATACTGGATAGTTAACGGATATCCGTTTCATCCCTAAGTAATTTCTCTCACTCTCTCTCTCTTTTTTTTTTTTTTTTTTAAGACTTTGATAGGCGGATGTTTGCAGGCACTTTATATTTACCCGATTCTACATTAATCTTTAAAAATATTCGTTACTTTTCATGTATCTTTCATTCTGAATTTTTTTTAAAGTCCTTTGAAAAATTCTGGGAATTTTAATGTGTAGAGTGTTCCCAACTCTGAACTGCTGATAAACTCCATCGTTTTTTACAGTAAGGAAGAAGTTGAACGCTGCAAGGATAAAGACTTGTTGGAGAAAATGTTAGAAGAAATGACAGGCGAATTCCCCGAGTTGAGTCAGGTTTTTGTGAAGGAACGAGACATTTATTTGACCTATTCTCTCCAAATGGCAGCCCTGCCAGTGATTTCGCCACGAAATCCTGAAGGTAATCTTTATTATTTTCCTAGGGTCTGTTTGCTTGCATGCTCTTTTGTTATATTGAAATGGGGCATGTCCAGAAGTTGCAATTCCTTATCCAACTTTGGATATTTAGCTGCTGTTTAAAAAAGGCTCGAAAGAAGGTTTTATTGTTATTGTCTTAATAACTCAAAAGTATGGTCTTTATGTAAAATCTACCAGATTACAGTGTTCATTCCTTAAATGAAAACGGACTTCTGGTCTGAGATTAAACCTAAAAAGTAGGGATGAATCAAATAGTGGTTTTGCCGGGTATTTCGCAGGTATTTTTTTTTTACGAAAAGATCCTCTCTTAACAGTTCTTTAATAAACTTCATAATTATACTGATTTTGAAACAACCAAGGCTGTACTGTACAATGCATTTGAAAATATAATTTCGAAATATTTTCGAATTCTGCTATATTTAACTGCTAAACTAGTACTTACTAGACTGGATAATAAAACAATTTCTAATATATTACAAACAGAGGTGTAGCTATGTACCCTACACCCTACCACCACATGGATTGTTCAAAGTCGGAGATACTCCAATATAGCTAGGGGCTGGTTCCGAATGTTTGCAGCAGGGGCGGCTTAAGGGCAGGGCAAACTGGGCAGTTGCCCAGGGCGCCGCCATCCTCGAAGGGCGCCAAATTTGGTTCCTTTTTTTTATTAATTTTTTTTATTATTTTTTATGTATATTTTTTTTAAATTCATTTTAATCAATACAAATGAATAACAAATTTATTTCAAAAACGTTTCGGGGGTGTTTTAAAATTGTAACCGACTAATGAGTGTCGAACGTTTTTTAAAACCTACTCTAGTCAAGAATCGCGAACTAAACAGACTACCATTTAAAATATTTCTCGTCGATGAACACGACAGTTCTCGTTATGATTTCCCCCTGTCCACATTCTGTTTTTTAAGAAGCTTCCCGTCACAAACAACCAGCAGAATTTAGCACTCTCTTAAAATCCTTTTGAAAATGCTTATTACAAAATAAACAAAGGGTTTAACTTTTTTTTAATTAAAGTGGAAATCCGTTAGATTTTTGGACTTGGGCTAGATTAATTATGCAGATGAATAGTAAAGTGATTCGCTCTATGGATAGAGTTAGCAAGAGTGCCCATACCCAAAAGGATTCAAATAAATAAAAATTTTGCCCCTCAAATGTTATGCAATAAATATCATTTGGCTTGTATAAACAGCAGCAACTGGAAGATATTTATCAAATTTGGTTTTTGTACTATAATCAGTTCTTGAGATATTGCGTTTACAAACACTAAACAGACTAGTTTTTATTAAACACTTTTTTTGGACGAGGGAGACAAGACACCTATACTCAATATAGATTCATGTAAAATTGTAGGTCCATAGATGAATCGAAGTTGTGCGCATAGATGACTAATGAAAATCGTGCGTTTTTGTCATGAAATATCCCATTTTATGTTTTATTGTATGGCAATTGTATTAATTGAGTAAACGTTTGTTGACTTTTGTCCTTCTAAGTTAGACTCCTCTTACCCTTTCCTACTTTGTGTGTGTAAGAAAGAACCAAGGACTCGATGCAAAACAACTCTTTATTAAACATATTTTCAGCATTTTTTTTTATAAAATAAAATTTGGTACGTCATGATCCGTTTCACCCCTCCCCTTCTCACATTATTCACACATCGCACAATCAAGCCGGGTAGACTCCTATTCTTCCCTATAGGTGCGTGACGTAACATATGAACGGTCCTTTCCATAACGATAAAAGTTATTTTTAATTAATAAACTCAAACGGAGGCCGTCTTGGTAGAATCGATATTAAAGTTGCCCGCGTTTCATTATATTTTACAGTATTACGTATAAGAAAAACAGTAACAATTGAAGTTTCAGATCAGAAAATGAGGAGCAAACATTCAAAATGTGGTTTATTCAAAATTTATAAAAATTGGATTATTATATCACTGAAATTCCGTCCGAATTTTAATCGAAACAAACTATTTTACTCGTCCACAACACTGTTCCATTTAAATTAACTTTGTAAACATTGGAATCCGTATACGAGTCAATGCATTTAGGGAAAGTTAATTGCGCGATACCTACAAATCCCCTTAATGTGACAAAATACGTTTTGGATCTTCTTATTTTTTGCTAATGTAAATAAAAACTACTGCCGTTGTAACAATATATAGGGGGCCGAAGGAGCGTTAGCGAGTAGGGAAAGGAACTCAGTCCCTTATTTAATAGAATTATTTCGTAGAAATATTAAAATATATTTTTTTCTTTGATGCCTTTGTTAGGGTAGCTTTAGCGTTTTCCCAATTCCCTCCACCCCCCCCCCTCAATATCACGTGACTGTGACGCTAAAAAAATACAGTTGTTAAATGCTTTATAATAAACCCAATATTTTTGTTTTTCTGTAGTACATTTCATTAAAAATATAATTTTAATTGTTTTTTAACATAAATAATATACAAATGTCACTCGATTATTTATAATACTAACGACAATTTAGTACCAACCGTTTTTCCTATATAATTTTGTACAATCCCCCCCCCCCTTCTTATTTAATCGATTTATTGTACAGGAACGTGTCCTCCAATAACTGTTGGTGTATTCGAGGAAATGTAATCTTCAACTAAATAATAATAAAAGATTGCATTGGCGCCGGAACCGGTATGGCAGTTGCCTTACGTACATTCAAATAACGTGTATTAAAAAATATTTCAGAAAAAAGTATGTAATGCCATTTGGAACAAAATGTTAGTTTTTCCTGCCATAGCTCTTTGAAATAACTTCCGGAGCTACTGAGTTCAAATCGCGAAATTCCGCTGTTCACTGCAACTTTTTTCGTAACTGAACATTTTCAAAAGCTTGAAGACCACTCACACACTTTCACCATCCCACTTTCGAGCCGAGCTACGAGGTGGTCACATTAAGGGGTTGACCTCCGTGACTTGTCTTCTATCCCCAGACCATTATAAATCTTTTTTAATGGCCGTACCGCGTACCACCTCGGGACGGGGATTCTCTTGGCTAGGAAAGAAAATAAAGGAATCTTTTTAAAGGCGAATGCGAGCCTGATACATAAGAAAAGATAAGCAACGTCAAAAAAACACGTGGGCGATCAGTTGGACTATTCCCCAAACTGCCCCCCCCCCCCTCCCCCCATTTTTTTTTTTACCTCCTGCATCCTGTGGTCGACTTTGTCCTATATATTCTGTGGTTCGGTGGGCGATAAACAGTGTTCGCAAATGTTTTAATGAGCAGTCGAAAAGACCCTACTCTTTCCCCTTTCCCAACCCCCGAAAACAACAACCCCTCACAGTAAGTAATTTGACCTCTAAGCGTCAGCGGCTCCTAGAACGACCAGTAGTCGCAAAGCTCCCCCCCCCCCCCCGCATGTCAGATACATTTCAGATATATAGCGCAGACACAAAGAAGATCCTCACCCCTTCCCGGAATGTTGTGAGAGTGGGGGAGAATTTATATTTCCTATACTGTTACTGAGTAATACCAACCCAAACTAGAGGGGTCGAATGAAAACGGCGGGAAATTGTTCTTCTTTTCCATCCCCCCCCCCCCCTCCGCGCCCAAATTGCGGACACTCCCCCCCCCCCCTCCCCCCCAAGAGTGACTTGAAGCATTATCTCCAAGGTCAACTGTTCTGCAATTCCATGGTCTTATGACATGCCCTGGGCCTAGTAATGCTCATTATTTGCAGTGCTGCGTCGTCCCTCTCATTTAAAAAAAATAAGTAAGTGTTTTCTATTTTTTTCGCATGTTATCATTTCGTAAAAATTGAAAAGAAACTTTGATTTGAGTAGTAAATAATAAAGAATTTCCGTTCATGGGGAAAATATGGGGAGGGGGGGATTCACATGATTTCGGCTGCACTAACATTTTCGACCACGGGCTGTCACTGGCCATTTCCTAGAGCTGTCTGATTCTTGCATCAATCGATAGATAATCTTTTTTTTATAAGAATAAGTGAAAATTTTTAAATCAGAAATAAGTGGAGCTGTCTGGTTCTTGCACCCACGTATACAATTATGTATACTGTACACCGATAAAAAGTAGGGATGTGACGCATAGTGATTAGGCCGAATAGCTGAATACCGAATATTGGGCCGCCGAACAACAACTTCCTTTAAAATTCTTTATACAGGTAAACAACCCAAGTACCTGAAGTAAAGGATTAGGACGAAAAATTCGTTAGGACAAAATTAGGACGTAAAAAAGACATTCAATGTACAAAAAAATTTATGTGTAATAACTTAGCATTATTGTATAATAACGTAACATTTTTATTCTACATTTTTAGGTGTATTAAATTTGCAACAAAAAAAAGTAAATGTGATTTTTTTGGGGGGGGGGGGGGGGGGGGGGGGGAAATAATTTTTGCCCATGTGGAAAATCTACCTCGAGCCGCCCCTGGTTTGCAGCATATCTTCCTTACTATCTATTCTCCGAAACACAGCCGGTCAAGTTTTAACGAGAAAGTTATCACTTCACTATTTACACACCTGAATAGCCTAATGAAATTTCAAAGGAGAATCAGTAGAATACATTAGTAGTATTTTCAGGAAAGTGCTTAAAGCTATAACAAAAGATATTGGATAATTACGGGATAGGCCAGACACCGGATATCCATTTCATCCCTACTGAAAAGCACTATAATTTTCTATAAAATTATGTTGCAATATGTTAATCCTTTAGATGAGTGGTGACTTTCAGTCACCATAATAACGACCTTCTTCTGTCCTTCAACATAAGAAGCACTTTTCTTTTGTTAGCTTTTTCTTTATATGACTTCAAGTATGCATTACTTGGGTTTTATTAAAGTTTTAAATATAATTTTATTAAAGTTCGCCTAAGTCACAAATATGAAAATTTATTTTTCCTCTTCTTTAATTAAAAGGAGCAAGAACAACATGTCCTTGAGTTAAAAAAGTTATTAACTCGCAAGTTTTAAAAAGAAATTATTTTTGTCATCTAGAATCCCCAAGTATGTTGGTGATCTAAAATTTTCTTTAGATTGAAATTCCCTAACCACTATTTAAGAAAGAATTGACAAATATCATGAACCACTCAATATATATGTTTGACATATGGAGATTAATTATTCAGAATCATTCACAACCTTTTTATTTTCATAATTATCTATTCTAAACTTTAAAAGAACATGCTAAAAAAGATTTTACCCCTTCAAAAAGAACAAAAACAGGATATGACTGTTCCATTAAAAAACCACAAACAAATATGTTTAGTATTTACGTTCCTTTTATGGAGCAGTTATATACCCATTCTTGTTTGGTTATAGTAGTATTTTTTCCCCTTCAGATTAGATATTTTGTTTAAGTATTTATAGGTCCATTTTTAAATTCTGGTTTTAAATGCTAAATTGCAGTTGAAAAAGTGAAAATTTTATCTTGAAGGGCTTAAAATTATGTATTAAAAATCCTCAACATTTCTATTTGGCTCCATTCAAGATTGTTTTAACTCTTTGAACTTGAATGGCGACTTTCTTTCAGTGACCAAACTAATAAAATGTTCTTTTGTTCCTTATTCTAACTTAAAGAAGTGATCTAAAACTTTCCTCAGATTGAAATTCCTCATAATCCCTGTTTTTTTGATTGTATTTTTTTTCTTCAAAAAGTCTGAAACCACTAAATATATGTTTGACATATTACTGAGATTAATATTGAGCTTCATGCATAACTTTTTAATTTTTATAATTATACGCCCTAAGCATAAAAATAACACATGAAAGAATATCTCTTTAAAAAGAACAGGATGTAACAGTTTCATAAAAATAACCTAAATATCAAACGTGTTCCTCAATTGCAAAGGGATAAAGGACTAACAAAAGAATTAAAATGTCTTTATTTGAATATATTCAATAAGCATGGTTTGATTATATGTATAATCAGGATATTTTTTTATCCAGTATTCCACAATGTATAATATGTTTACTAAATTGTTTTGTTACATTTTTTAAATAACTTTTTACAGTTCCTACACCGAGCACAGTAGTTGGAGTCGTAGGGATTGGCCATGTAGCTGGAATTAAAGAAAATTGGGGGAAAGTGAAGGAAGAAGACATCCCTCCTCTTCTGTTGTATGTACAATTTTATAATTTAAATGTTAAAACTCTTAAACAAATTCAAATATATTTTGACTTCCATAGCTTGAACGTGTTCAGGAAATCGAAATTTATTTTTTACATTAATTTGTATATTAACTGAATTAGTTGTATGTTTGTACACTGTATCATGTGGTGTGGATGCTACAAGTATATCAGTCCTAAAACGTTTTCTGTCTTCTACTGCAATATACTCAGCAAGCATAAATATTAATTCTAATGTGTGAGAATAATATGGTTCTCCAGACTGGTGCATTTGAGTACCACAAAATTTTTGAGCGTAACGCCGTTTTTACGTTTAACAACATCGCTAAATCATGAATGATCGAGAAGAGATGACACACTGTTTTATTGCATCGTCTGGTGGTCAGTTTTTCATTGCACTGATATCGTTTGCAGAAAACAAAATTTTTAAAATTAATTTTGTGTTCATCCTTTGTTGAGAGCACACCTATTCTCACTCCCAATATGATGCATCGCAACAAATTGTGATTGTTGAATTTGGTAAGAAAAGAATTGTAAAATGATAAAAAAAAAAAAGTTAGACACCCTGAAGGAGTTTTATTTAATGTTTTATTTGAACGACTACGAAAGGATACAGACACAATTTTTAATTATTTTCGAATGAGCAATGAGAATTTTGACTGGTATTTCATATCAAAAATATAATTAAGAGGAATACACATTTAAGAATGTGTAAATATAACTTCCCATGCCTTTTCTTGGAAGAATCTTGTTTTTTTATAAAATTTGTCTCTAAATGCAGGTCTTTCCTCCCACCCATTCACTCAAGTTTACAATATAGAATTTAAAAGCCATGTCGACAATTAAAGTTTTAAAAAAAAAACGGCTACAGTAGACTGCAACATGTTTTTCCCAAATAAACACAAAATGTCGTCACTGACGTAGGAGAGACAAGTGCCCACAATAGAACGTTTCGATAAATTGTATTGACCGATTGGCAATGACGATATCGTATCGGCTAATGAAAAATCGTTCCGGCTTCGTATGTATATTTTGCCTTCCACGATATCGTGTCACAGAAATCGTATGCGATTTATCGGTGCTGTGTAGTTAAATGTAAAAGCGGACTACAACATTCATTGAACATTACTTTTTGACTAAGGGCATTAAGTGGTCAAGCACAATAAGCTTTTCTTGGAAGATCTTCAGTGAGTCAGCAGAAGTTTGCTTTCCTTTTTATAATTTTCAGCTTTTCAATATATTTTCCATGATTTTTTTTATCAGCTTTTTTTTTACAAATTATTAAACTTTTTAATAAAAATCCTGTTCTTTAGTCAAATACAGAAGGTGGATTTATACTAATGCATCTAAAATCTCTTCATCAAAAAAAAAAAAAAAAAAAAAAAATAGGTTTCCATGAAAAAGTTGATATTTTGTTAATAAAAGAAAATTTGAATAAAATTTGCTTTATCATTAGCAAAGTAAATAACAAAGCATATTCGTCCTAATTTTAAACAATTAAAAAAAATTATGTACAATTTTACTTTGCATTTTAAGAAGCTTTTGTAGCAATTTACAGGATTTGAACGTTCTTAGAAACTCCTTATTTTTACATTTATTTATCTGGAGTATGAAAAAAGTTGTGATGTTTTGTTGAAAGCATCAAAAGAGTCCATTACATTCGTATCCAGAGTTTCCATTTCAAGGAAATTATGCAAAATGTCCACAGCTGCCTTAGCGCTTAGCATCAGAAATTTAAGGTCCTGAACTTACATCCCCTTCGTATGCAATATCTGTAGATAAACTATAATCACCGTTTTCTATTCTCTTAATAATTCAATGGAAAAGCTTTTCGCTAACAGGAGCGATTTTAAACCTACGTGAAGTCCACAAGTCAAACGATAATCAGCAATAGAATGAAAGGAAGGCAAAAAATGTATGCTGACCAGTTGAACGGGGGAAGGGGAGGAGCCGAGCAGGGTAGTATATTGTCACCTTTGAGGAAACTTGTTTCTGTCAAAGGAACAAAGGGAATGTGGTCGGGGTGAGTAAAATTTTCCGTGAAATTAAATTTGGAAGCAAGAATTTTAGTTCGCTGCAACCGAATTCCTTACTTTTGAAGATCGTTACAAGCATTTATAAAATACATTCGTGACATAGGAGTTCGGTTGGGGACCATTTGAAAACTTCGTTACAACCGAGGGATCGTTATATCCCGGGTTCGTTATACCAAGGTTTGACTGTATACGAGATGGCTATTTGCAACTTTTGAGCTAACTTTTCGTTAGAAATGTATACGAATTTGTTTACATTAAAAAATAAATTTCTAATAAATTGCTTTTAATTTCTTTAGAAACTTATTATTATTCGGAAAATGCATATTAACCCTGAATTTAATATTAATAATATTTAAAAAATGAAATTTTCAAAATCATTTTTTGTGTCGTATATATTTACTAATAAAAGTATTTTTTCAGCATCCCAGAGCCTTCTCTATCCAGCAAAGTTCTTCGGCATTCGATTCGCATTTCAGTTGTGGGCCTAGGTGCATATGCTGTTTATAAACTGTTTCCTAGATCAATTATTTCTAGTATTAAGCCACTGTTGATCTACAATTCTAAGTAAGGTGTCTGCTTTGTTGAGTGCGAGTCTACAATTCAAAAACTAAAGTTATGACAAGGACTTCTTATTAAATGTCGAATAAAAACTGTTGAATTTCAGCTATGACTTAATATATATTATCACATGTTTTTAAAAAAAATAAGTGTATTTAGGTAATAAAAGAAAATAAAAAAAAGTGTTATTTCGAAAAAGAACGTTAATTGTACATTTAGTATTTTTAAAATAAGATAAACTAATTTGTTTGTAAAATAAATGTTTATTAATGTGTGTTATTTAGAGAAAAAAAAGAAAATTATTTGTAAAATATGCATTTAAGTAATTTTACATAAATCAAATTATTAACTACTTGTATAAAGCAGTGCTTTAATTGCATGTTTTTATGTTACTGACTCAATTTAAGAGTAAAAAGATTTTTTTATTAAGACTATTGTAACCATTTGGGGCAGTGTTTGAATGGTTCTTATTAGTATTAGTGAAAAAATATTTCAATTAGGTTTCAGAGCTGTGTCTAGAGCTTTACATGTGTTTTAAAATTTATTTTAGTTTCATTTTTCTGAAATTTCATAGTTCATCATATCGAATACTAGTTTGTAAAGTAATTTCTATAATTTTAAAAGCAAATACATTTTTGAAATAGGGTTCTATATATTTCTTAAAAAATTCTTTTTTAATTCGAAATTTTTTAAACTATCTTTTCTCTTCTTAATCTCTAATGTCAACAAGTAGCTTTTTTCAAATGTTTAGTTGTATGCATCTTACTAATATTGAAAAAGTTATTTCTTAAATGTATGCAAGTGCCATAGAATATTTTATTATTCCCTTCACATTAAATATTTTTTTTCTCATTTGACTTTCATTTTTTGAGTTTGTGTAAGTGGAAAAACGAAATATTATTTTTAAAATAGTTTTGTATTGAAATTTGTGTTGAGAATAACACAATACTTTTCCTATATATTAACGTTATCAAACTATATTGGGGCAGAGTGCAAAACATTTATGGTTAAATAAACACCACACAATTTATGCTAGTTAATGCTTTTTTTGTGCCATCTGCCTTTAGGGAATGTTCAGAATTTATTTATTAAATATATTACATTTAATTAAATTATCTTTAACAAATTCATAAAATAAGTTAAATTATTAATGATAAAATTGAATAAAACATAATTTACAATTAAAAAAAAATTCAATTAGTTTAAAATGATTCCTTTCAAATCCTAGATCCACAGCTATTTTATACTTTGTATAACTTACAGTAGGCCAGAATGTCTATGTAATGTATACTTCCTTGGGGAAAAAGACATAAAACTAAGACATTTAGACGTAAACGTAAAAGACATGTAAAATGCCTTTGAACTAATTAAAATATTTATAAGAATAAACTATAGAAACATATTACTAATGTAAATTTAATATCAAAGTAATATTTCTTTACTAATTATTAAATTTATTTTTACAACAATATTTAAAAAGGTTTTAAATAAAAAAATTTGAAAGGTGTATGTAAAAATGTTCAGGAGTGTGTCAGGCTTGCATCTGATGATACATCTTCAAAATGAGTAATGCCAAAAATATACATCCAACCTTTTAGTCGTCTTTTCCAAAATTTTACTCTAAAGGCATTTTGTCACCCTTTCCTCGTGTACTGCCTGAAACAACCTCTTCCACGTGTATGGCATAGTAAATAACCTTTTGTTTTATTCCTTTAATTATTCTTATTTCTGATATATCTAATCTCAGACGTGATACAGAATTATTTTTCAATCTGTATATTTGGGTCTATTGTTGTTCTAGTGCCTTTTGTCATACCAGAAAATAGTCTGACTTCTTTATATCAATAAGTTTTATTATTTTTGTGCTTACTTTATTTTTGTATTGTTACAAATCAAGTTATATGTACAAGTGTTTGATAAGAATTGTTAATGTCTTGGAGCAAAACTTTTTCCAATATATTCCTTACTTTTTACTATTGTTTGCCTGACTGAATTATAGTAGTGTGTTTAAATATACTGATGTATTTAAAAATTTGTACTGAAGTATATTTATGTTTATTTTTGTATGATTTTTGAGTATATTAAAGTATTTGTGGGATATAGGATTTTGCCACACGTTTTAAATGTTGAAAAGCAGTGCAATTTTCAATAATATGGTTCTCCATATTACTGAAAGTTAGGAATCTAAAATAATGGGTTTTGGTGAAAATTAAAGCAATATAAAAAAAGTCTTGTAGGTTGTTTTTATGATATTTTATTTAAAATTTTAAGTCTTAACTTATGCACTATTTTCTCATTGACTTATATAATTTTAAAACTGTTTTAGAAAACTCAGAAACATCCTGTCTAATGTGTATTCTTCCTTTTTTTTAAACCTATTGTTAAGAATTACAATTTGGGTTGTATATATCAATAATTTCACTATAACAAGATATTAATACAAAATATAATAATTCCTGTTAATCATAGATATTTTCTTTTTTAAACTTGCTGAAATGAAACTGTTTAAAAGTCAATCTAAAATTAAGTAAAATATTAGACTGCATTATTTATTTTTTTACTTTTGAATAGCAACATTTACTTTTTTTTACCAATATTATAGAACCAACTTAAGTAAACATTTTTGTACCCTGAGTAAATAATACTTTTATGCACATTGAATAAGTCATGAAATTATTTCCTTTCATGCACATTGAATAAATGTAATAACTTTTTTTTTAATTGTTAAAAAGCAGACATTTTATAGTATCTAGAAAATGTCTGTTACTTGCAAAGTAGTCATAGTGTCCAGAGGGAAAACTATTAGAAATTCCCTGATATTTCACTAACAATTTCCTATGATCTAAGTTTTTCCAGTGTGATAGAAACTATGCTGATATACACAAATTAAGCACAACAGGAAAAAAATTTATACAATATTCGGCATTACATATTGCTTTCCAAGATTCCAAAATATATCGTTTCTATGGACATTCTGTAGTTTTCCTATATTTGTACTATTATCTATAATATGTTAATATTAATTAAAGGTACATTTAATTCTCCAATTTTTAAAAAAATGAAGTAAGTGGTAAATAGTGCTCAACATTGGTGCATTAGTATTTTATATATGTTGTCCTTTTAATATTTTTTTTTTCCCTAATATAGTAGACTTTATAACATGGGTTCCCCACCCATGATCTCTGGACCACTGGTGATCCATGTAACTTGTCTAACATGCATTGTTTAAGAATGTTTTATTTTTTTTATGTCTGATAGGGTGGCAACATAACCTGGAAATTTTTAATTCTGGAAATATAAGGGAAAACTCATGGAAATTTTCACAATTTGACAAATAATCAGGGAATTGTTCAAATTTGAACATTAAATCGGCAATTATCGTCTGTCATGCCCTCCATTCTGTGTAATTTAGTTGTCAATATTTCCTTTTAGTTCGGAATAAGAATTAAAAAAAAAAGTATGGTTATGTGCATTTTCATATTTTCAGTTTTATTTTCGTAAAAACGTGAACCCACTGCATGAGGGAAAAGCAAAAGCAAAGTGCGTTGAAACTTGAATTGTAAGCAACATGTGAGGGGCTAATGAATATGGGATTTATTGAAGATTGGAATAGGAAATATGAAGCATATACAACATTTAAAATTTACTACAAAAGAAATAATTTGAAAAAACTTGCTTTTTCCCGAATATTGTTGCCACCCTGGTCTGAACAATCTGATCAAGAAATTTGTCCTTTTCCTATTAAAAAATATTGCGCATTGGCATTTCACTTTTATACCTTGCCTTAATTTTTATAAATTTTAAACAGAAACGATTCATTTTTCATGTTACGTTGAAAGATATGACATTTAATATCTGAATTACATATATATTTAGTACTTGAATAGTTTTTACTGTTAATCGAAACTCTGTGGTCCACTGCCGCAAATAATTTGGAAAATGCTGCTCTATAATAACTTCTCACAGGACCCGCAAGATTATTATTAAGAATGGTCACTGTAACAAGTTAAAAAATATATTAATAGAAACTACCAATACCCAATTATTATTTTCTGTAAAATTCTTTATAAGATTGGGTTCCTTTACATTGTGAGGTTTCTGTAAGCAGGGTTTATTGTGTATTGTTTCTTAAGCTGTGATACCATGCAAGTTCGAAAGTGTAAACAGATTGACTTTTACACCAATTCGTTTAGATAACTAAGGCGGTTGTTGCAAGTGCATTAAATATTATGAAACACCATAAAAAAATTAAACTTTATCTTCAACTTACAATTACTATACAAACAGAAGTTTAATTCGTTTCCTGGAGAGTTGTGATTTTTAACTTGTGTTGTATCAAGGCTGAAGGAACAATATGCAAAATTAATATTGATTGATATAACTCAAATTGGTTTTTGTGTAAATTTCTAAGATTTAAGTGTTTAAAAAAGTAATGTATGGTTGCGCTGTATGTTATTCTTGTTTGTTATGCATGAAATTAACACTGAAAACTTGTGAAATTTTTCACTGATATATCTTAGTCAAGTTCCTTTTGGTTTATAGTTTGTCCTTTTACAAGGACATGTCACATTCCCGAAAGAGATTTCTTGTTATTCTATAAATGTACTGTTAATATATAAAATTTATGTGAGTGCAATTGTGACTGTTATTAAAGTGCTGTTAAATTAAAACATGCAATGCCATTTTATTTTATAATATATATTAATTTAAGTTTATAAATATGTTTAAAGACTAATGAAACTTCAGTTTTACAACTATTTGGATATAATAATTTTGTATACAGAAGAAGTATGTTTCTTAAAATTTTAAAAGTTCATTTATAAAATGCTAAACAAGGTTTTGTTTCTCATGGACATTCACAGCATTATCATCTTCTAACGTTTTTTAAGGACCGCCAATTTTTCTTAGGTATGAAAGCACACAGAGTTCAATGAACAATAAAAAAATATCAAATGTCACTTTAAAAAAAAATTGTATAAAGCAATAGTTAAAAAAAAATTACAAGGTCCCCTCTTTCACTGAGCAATACTTTACTTCTAGTTACATTACTTTAATATAAAATTTCTTGGAAAATGTTAAATCTCCCAAATTAAAATATATGTACTTAATTATATATTATCCAATTAAATATATTTTCTTTTGAATTATAAAAATTAGGTTCGAGTACATATATATTTATTTGAGTTTGGTTTCTGAAATATTAAGTGATTTTTTTTCTTCTCAAAAACCAGTTTAATTACAACACAATTTCGAACCATATATTAATGGACACATTTTGACCCTTGCTGTACTATATTGGGAAAAAAAAGGGATGGGGGAAACTTGTGTAGGAGCAAATTTATAAATCTGCCACTGTTCCAACCTTCAAATTAATAGAAACAAAATGTTTAATGAAATTATAACATTTAAGACAAAATAACAGATTCAATTCAGGTTATGTCTATGCTGTGGAACATGTCCTTCTGCTTTTCATCTATAGATGTGCTTTATGTCGAGTATACCAGGTTTTCTTCCACGGTACTAGGTCCAACCAATCTAGTATCTCTGTTGCCAAGCACGGTTTCTCTTGATGAAAAGTAGGGACATGTTTCCCGGGTGAAAGCTGCTTATAGTTTTAAATTATAACTACTAAAATATTAATGTAATTTAAATTCAATAACAAGTTGAATTTGTCAGGATTTCTGTTACGATATAAATATTTAAATTCATTTACCCTTTCTGATTAGTCGAAACCTTTTGAAATCAACTCCTGAAATTTTTAGTATGTGTAACCTATATTGCAATATATCCAAACAATTATAAATGGTTAGGTAATTTTTATATTTGGTAAATATTTTTTTTGGTAATGAAGTTCTGGAAAACTTCTTAAAATAAAATTCTAAATACATCCTACAAGAAAGAAAAAGTTAAGTAGCTGCATTTTTGAATATCCTGTATATGGTAACAAGTTATAAATAACAACCAATATTTTATTTTTATTACATAATTAACATTATTATGGACTATATTAACCTTAAATTATTTTTCTTAATGTTAATTTAGCAAAAACGTTAGGGTAAATTCAATTTCATAAGCTTTTGCAAATAAAATATAATAAATACTTATGTAAATTAAACTTTAATATTACTGTTGAAAGCAGGAAATCATAAAGAGGCAAATAACTGATAACATCCAAAAAAGTATCATACAACCTTGAAGAATTTCTTTTTTAAGAAACTGGGATGCTTTGCGTTCAAATCTTTTTTGGCAATCGGATGCTTTGGTCTTTTTAAAAGAATTTCCATCAACATCTCTTACTTCTGCTTCTTTTTTGTAATTTTCCCCTCTTAACATTTCAACTGCCTCATCTTCTGTAGGAACTTGCTGAATCGTTATGCAAGGGTTACTAGTGCCTAAATCCGCTTCCTTTTCATCATTTTCCCCTCTTAACAACTCAACTGCCTCATCTTGTGTAGGAACTTGCTGAATCGTTATGCAAGGGTTACTAGTGCCTAAATCTGCTTCCTTTTCGTCATCCCCTATTAACAACTCAACTGCCTCATCTTGTGTAGGAACTTGCTGAATCGTTATGCAAGGGTTACTAGTGCCTAAATCTGCTTCCTTTTCGTCATCCCCTATTAACAACTCAACTGCCTCATCTTGTGTAGGAACTTGCTGAATCGTTATGCAAGAGTTACTAGTGCCTAAATCTGCTTCCTTTTCGTCATCCCCTATTAACAACTCAACTGCCTCATCTTGTGTAGGAACTTGCTGAATCGTTATGCAAGGGTTACAAGTGCCTAAATCTGCTTCCTTTTCGTCATCCCCTATTAACAACTCAACTGCCTCATCTTGTGTAGGAACTTGCTGAATCGTTATGCAAGGGTTACTAGTGCCTAAATCTGCTTCCTGTATATTAAAAATTTCTTTTAAAATATCTGCAGCTTCATTATATTGTATTTTAGCTTCACTAACTAACAACCCAAGTTCACATTTCCAGCTCAAAGTAGTAAAGTCAATTGTACACAAATGTCTTTCAGAAAGAGGGATATCATTCAAAATATGTAAAGCTTCAGAAAATTTATGTTGATCATAAAGAACTTTTGCCATTGCACTGCGTATTAGAGGGCGGACATGTCCTAAAGTGTCTTTTTTAAGGTGAAGAAATTCTCTAAAATATTTCAGGGCATCATGATGTAGGCTTATACTAAGCATTTTATCAATAAGGTATGAAGCCACTTTTGTATGTTTGACCCCATACAATAAAGGAGTATTGCCATTTGCATCTATGGCATACATATTGGCTCCTCTATCCACAAGAAATTTAACGATATTCAAGTACCCTTTGCTTGTTGCATAATGAAGTGGTGTCGGGGCCAATTTTCCTACAGTATTAAGATTAGCTCCTCTATCTGCAAGAAATACAACAATATCCAAGTGCCCATTACCCGCTGCATAGGCAAGGGGTGTCTTTCTTCCAGAATTGATATTAGCTCCTCTATATGCAAGAAATTTAACGATATTCAAGTACCCTTTATCTGCTGCATAATGGAGTGGTGTCCAGGCTGATTTTCCTCCAGAATTGAGATTAGCTCCTCTAAATGCAAGAAATACAACGATATTAAATTGCCCATTATCTGCTGCACAGGCAAGGGGTGTCTTTCCTTCAGAATTGAGATTAGCTCCTTTATCTGCAAGAAATACAACGATATCCACGTGCCCTTTATCTGCTGCACATGCAAGTGGTGTCCAGCTCTCTTTTTCTTCAGCATTGAGGTTAGCTCCTTTATCTGCAAGAAATTCAACAATTTTCAAGTGTCCTTGATTCGCTGCACAAGTAAGTGGTGTCCTCCCATCTTCATTTACACTATCAAGATTAGCTCCTCTGTCTGCAAGAAATACAACGATGTCCAAGTACCCTTTATCTGCTGCACATGCAAGTGGTGTCCAGCTCTCTTCTTCTCCAGCATTGAGGTTAGCTCCTTTATCTGCAAGAAATTCAACAATTTTCAAGTGTCCTTGATTCGCTGCACAAGTAAGTGGTGTCCTCCCATCTTCATTTACACTATCAAGATTAGCTCCTCTGTCTGCAAGTAATACAACGATGTCCAAGTACCCTTTATCTGCTGCACATGCAAGTGGTGTCCAGCTGTCTTCTTCTCCAGCATTGAGGTTAGCTCCTTTATCTGCAAGAAATTCAACAATTTTCAAGTGTCCTTGATTGGCTGCACAAGTAAGTGGTGTCCTTCTATCTTCATTTACACTATCAAGATTAGCTCCTCTGTCTGCAAGTAATACAACGATGTCCAAGTACCCTTTATCTGCTGCACATGCAAGTGGTGTCCAGCTGTCTTCTTCTCCAGCATTGAGGTTAGCTCCTTTATCTGCAAGAAATTCAACAATTTTCAAGTGTCCTTGATTCGCTGCACAAGTAAGTGGTGTCCTTCTATCTTCATTTACACTATCAAGATTAGCTCCTCTGTCTGCAAGAAATACAACGATGTCCAAGTACCCTTTATCTGCTGCACATGCAAGTGGTGTCCAGCTCTTTTCTTCTCCAGCATTGAGGTTAGCTCCTTTATCTGCAAGAAATTCAACAATTTTCAAGTGTCCTTGATTCGCTGCACAAGTAAGTGGTGTCCTTCTATCTTCATTTACACTATCAAGATTAGCTCCTCTGTCTGCAAGAAATACAACGATATCCAAGTGCCCTTTATCTGCTGCAGAAGTAAGTGGTGTCCAGCTCTCTTCTTCTCCAGCATCGAGGTTAGCTCCTTTATCCGCAAGAAATTCAACAATTTTCAAGTGTCCTTGATTCGCTGCACAAGTTAGTGGTGTCCTTCCATCTTTATTTACACTATCGAGATTAGCTCCTCTGCCTGCAAGAAATACGACGATATCCAAGTGCCCTTTATCTGCTGCAGAAGTAAGTGGTGTCCAGCTCTCTTCTTCTCCAGCATCGAGGTTAGCTCCTTTATCCGCAAGAAATTCAACAATTTTCAAGTGTCCTTGATTCGCTGCACAAGTTAGTGGTGTCCTTCCATCTTTATTTACACTATCGAGATTAGCTCCTCTGCCTGCAAGAAATACGACGATATCCAAGTGCCCTTTATCTGCTGCAGAAGTAAGTGGTGTCCAGCTCTCTTCTTCTCCAGCATTGAGGTTAGCTCCTTTATCCGCAAGAAATTCAACAATTTTCAAGTGTCCTTGATTCGCTGCACAAGTTAGTGGTGTCCTTCCATCTTCATTTACACTATCGAGATTAGCTCCTCTGTCTGCAAAAAATACAACAATATCCAAATGCCCTGCTGCACACGCAAGTGGTGACGAGTACTCATCGTCAAGATTGGCTCCTCTTTCCACGAGAAATTTGACAACATTCCTGTAGCCCTTGAATGCTGCCATGAGAAGTGGGGTCTCCTTACCGTTAGTTTTTTCATCAACATTTGATTCACTGCTAACAAGAAGTTCCACAACCTCCAGGTGCCCTTCTTCAGTAGCAACATCTACAGGTTTTTTGCCTAAACATTTCTCCCTAACATCCACTTGAGCCTTCTTTTGAATTAGAAACCTTACAGCCTCCAAGTAACCTTTCCAAGCAGCATAGTGCAACAGTGTCCAACCCATTTTGTCAGCTTCATTTACACTGAAGCCACGAAGCAAGAAAAACTCGATGACATCTGTATGGCCTTCCCGAGCAGCAATGTGCACAGGTTTTCTGTCGCACATGTTATCTTTTTCATGCATTTTACAACCTATAGAGGCTAAATAAGATATGATTTCAAAATTGCCATGGTAAACTGCATGGTGAACCATTGTCCAGCCGTTTTCATCGGTACATTGTATGTCGACTAAATCAAATATTTCTTCCTTTAGTTTTTGCACATTTCCACTTCGAACTATTTCTATACAACGTTTATCATTGTTTGTGTAAGATTTCTTATTGTTACTAAAAAATCTTTTAATGATTTCACTTGGTATAGCTTCCGGTGTATCTTGACCTGTAGAATCTTTCCATGGCACTCCATTTCGACAGCTGAAGTGGCAAGCAAGACTTTATCTTTCTTACCAGAATCGGGAAACACATAGTAAATGTCATCATTTGTGTTCTGCAACTTTACCAATACCAAATCTTCAGAGATGCGATCCGAAAAGTCTCTTTTCTTGTTTAAAACTTCTTGGGAACGTCTCCGCCACCAGAGCATAGAATAGCATCATAAGTGGTAAAATTGTTAACCGAGTTATACAAAACTAAACGCCAAATTTTATTATCTGTATCTGTTACTACCTTCAAGTGATTTTCAAATCTGTATTCAAGAAGTTTAATACAATTCTTTTCAGTTTTTTCCAGTGTCTCATCTCCGGAGAGTAATGACCCCTGATTACCATTAGCAGAATTACAAAGAATTTCCATGATATTATAAAAAAAAAAAAACTTTTTTCTACACATGTTTGAAATCTGTGGGTAAAATGCTAATGGACGAGTAGAATGACCACGCCTACAGTGACGTCAGAGCTAGTTTGTTTGTGGGATAGCGTTCGAATTTCCCTCAAAACTACTAATATATTGAAAAGTTCGATGATATTTTTTTAGAGTATGATGTTAAAACACAAGTTAAACGTAATTAACGCAAAATTTGAACATGACAAAGCGATATTATTGTTTGTTTACCAGTAATCGGCAACTTCCACGTGCTCGAAATCCCACAAACAAGGTTAAACTCCGCCCTGTTCTAGTTGTCCATTAGCTTAGTTGGTGGACACTTCCGGCTACCTATTTCTGACTTCACTTAGGAGTCTTAACATTGCCAATGTACGCTTCGTAATTTGTGACTACATAATAGACTATTGGCGGCTGTTCGCGATCTATCTCAAAGGAAAGACCCAGGAACACTAATTAATGCCTCACTAGAGCTGGAGTATTGGCGACGGTTCGGGGCCTGTCTCGAAAGAAGGACCTTGGAACAATGCCGTACTTTTTTACCAGGGTCAGATGACAAGGACAACACCTCAGCTGGCACCCGACGCAACCTTAATAGCCGTCAGGACCTTGGACCCCGATCATATTTATCATGCACCAGTCCCGTACACATGCCAGTATAATTTGTTGGCTGTTCTAGTATTTTTGTAGCGCCCCTCCGATTGCAAGATCACCACTTTTTTACTTTTCTTTGTCAAGTCCATCGCACGGATTCGATCCAGCAATCCTCTAATTACTAGCTGAACGCCTTTATCCACTGAGCCACTGGAGGCCCCTTTTTAATTTTAAATGGGAACATGAATACAGCGTAAACTTATCTTTTTACTTAACATTAAATTTAACTATTTAAATTAAATTATAAACTATGATTAGGAGCCCCAGTTGCTCAGTTGATAAGGCGTTCAGTTACTAATCGGAGGATTGGTGGTTCTAATCCGTACGATGGACCCGTGGCGGCCCGTGAACGAAAATGTTAGTGCAGCCGAAATCATGTGAATCCCCCCCCCCCCCCCCCTTTATTTTCCACAACCCATACATGAACGGAAATTCTTTATTAATTACTACTCAAATCAAAGTTTCCTTTCAATTTTTACAAAATGATAACATATGAAAAAAATAGAAAACACTTACTTATTTTTTTAAAATTACAGCAATCCTCCTTTCTTTTAAACATGCGAATCGGTCAATTTTAATATTAACTTAAATAACAGCAGGACCATGTAATGAAACAAAAGCACACAGTAAATGTATCACGAAAACCATTTCCGTTTGGAGATATTCTCTCTCTCCTCTCGTAAGTTATCGTTTCACCCACCCATCCCAGCGTTTCACGGACGAGCCAATCAGCATATCGAATCTCAAGTGCAGCTAAAACAAGAAAATTCATTTCGTCTGTACCTTCTCACAAATGCAGTGCTTTAGCATGGAGAGGATTTTGTTTACTACCGTAGAAATTCCATTTTCAATTCTAATCTTCTTTTAAGAAAATTAGTAAAATATCTGATTTTAGTTTTAAAATACTGAATTTAGGTACAGCCCGGCTGTACTTGCTGTAGTGGACGAGCCGCCACTGCGATGGACTTGACAAAGAAAAGTAAAAAAGTAGTGATCTTGCGATCGGAGGGTTGCCAGCTTCGCTACAAAAATACTAGAAAGTCGTCCAGAATATCCAACAAATTATACTGGCGTGTATACGGGACTAGTGCACGATAAATCTGATCGGGGTCCAAAGTCCCGACGTCTATTGAAGGCGTTGGGTGCCAGTTCAGGTGTTTCCTCGTCATCTGACCATGGTTCTAAAATAACGAGGTGCATGTATGAATGTGTGTGTGAATGTGTATGTGTTCCCGGGTCTTTCCTTCGAGATTGACCCCGAACCGTCGCCAATAACCCACAGTGCAGCTCTAGTGCGACGTTAATTAACAAAACCAAAACCAAACTATGATTAGTTATTGTACCGAAAGAAATCAAGCGACTAGGTCGGGCTCGCAACGCTAAGCTAAAAAAAGAATAATATAACGTCAACTCGTCAAAGCAGCCAACAAGAAACGAACGCCCGACGGGACTAAGATTATATATACGCTGCACAACTCCTAATGTTAAACCGCGTCCGTAAAACATATTCCAGAACCCGAACTACGTTTCGTAAAAAAATAAAACCTGTATTGGTGGAACCGTATCGGTGCAACTTTTAATTTAATACAAGATTATTTTTTTAGTTGAAAATTAACGGAGATGTATATTTTCTCATCTCAAAAATTTATGTGTGTGTAAAATTTTAATCGAGATAAGAAAAGAAAGATGGGGGGGGGGGGGGGGGGGGGCGGCGCTTAGCGTTGTTTACCTTTCTAAAGTTTTTTTGGGGGGTATTTTCATACACAGTAGAGTAGATTGACCTTGCGCTTTTTCACCCCTTGTCTAAAACAAAGATAATGGTCCCTGGTCTAAAAGGACAACAGGTGGTCAAAAGACAGTTTCGAGAAGATTTGTTCTTTTAAAATAACTGAAAGGAATTTAATTATTTAAAACACACTCGTGATTTTCTAAGATAATAATTATAGTTGAATATAGTATTTATATGTAGTCAGGAAAAAAACCCGAACCACCCCTGGTTTTTCGGCTACTATTTATTGTAGTGCTAAACTTAATATACGATTTTATAAGGAATAAAGTTTACTATACACATTGATATATAAAAAATTTGCATAGGGGACTATCTTCATATTGAAATCCGCGCCACCTTTAAAATTTCCAATAGCATAACCCAATTTTGACTCAATATTTAGAATCTACGACGAAATTTATCGTCGTATATCAATTTCAAGCTTTTAAACATATTTTCCGAAATAACAGTTTTATTGAGCTGATATTTTTTATCTGTGTTACTTCAAAACTAATATTCCGGCGGGTATACGGGAGTGGTGCACGTTAAATCTGTCCAATGTCCTGTCGCTTATTGAGGTTGCGTCGGGTGCATCTCAGAAGTTAGTCCTCGACCATGGTTCCAAAATACAAGAGGCCTAGTAGCCCTGTGGATAAAGGTGTTCAGCTGGTAATCAGAGAATTGCTAGTTCAAGCCCGTGATATAAACTTGACAAAGAAACGTAAAAAAGTAGTGGTCTTGTAATCTTACCATCTTCTCTAAAAAAATATTAGAAAGTCGTCCAGAACATCCAACAAATTATGCCGGCTTGTATCTACGGGATTGGTGAGGATAAATCTGATCGGGATGCAAAGTCATAATACTATGAAACAGGCTCTGAATCTGCGCCAATAGCCGACAGTGCAGCTCTAGTGCGACGTTCATTAATCAAACCAAACCAAAATACGAGGCATTGCTCCTCGTTTTTTTTCGAGGCCTCCATGGCCGAGTGTATAAAGGCGTCAGCTGGGAATCAAAGGGTTTCTGGTTCGATCCTGTGCGACGAACTTGACAAAAAAAGAAAAGTAAAAAAGCAGTGATCTTGTGATCGGAGGGTTGCCAGCTTCACTACAAAATACTAGGAATGTCGTCCAGAACATCCACAACATCCACAAAAACTATCGGCGTGCATACGGGAGTGGTGCACGATAAATCTGATCGGGGTCAGAAACCGACGTCTATTGAAGGCGTTGGGTGCCAGCTCAGGTGTTGTCCTCATCACCTGACCATGGTTCAAAAATAAGAGGCATCGTTCTCAGGTCTATCCCTCGAGATAGGTCCCGAACCGTCGCCAATAGCCCACTGTGCAGCTCTTGTGCGACGTTATTAAACCAAACCAACCAAACCAGTGGCGTAGCCAGCATTGGGTTACTTTGGGTTAGAACCCCCCCCCCCATAGCCAGTTTAAAATCAAAATTATTTTTTGAAAAATAACAAGGGCAAAAAAAATAAAAAATATCTGATTTCTATAGAGAAAACACGCGTCTCATTTCCTGGTCTACCCCCTATGCAGGCACGTCGCACCGGGGGAGTAGTCCGACCCCCCCCCCCCCCAATAATTTGTAAACCTTAAAAGTTGGGAATTTCAAGGTTTGAAAATACCCGAGTTGGGAAAATTTATGTCTGAAAAAAATTAATAGTTTGAACAAATGAAAGCAAAAACCCTAAGGTTATTAAGATAAAATTAGAAATTGTCCAACTTGTAAAATTAAACATAAATTCGTGTGTTTGGTTTCAGAGTTTACGCACACTTTATACCGATATGACGCTAAGGCTCCCAAGGCTACAGATGGAGTTGACTAATGCAGTATGCAGCCGACCCAACGCCAGTAGCGGGACTGTTTTAAAAATTGCATTGTAATTTTTTATTGCATCAAGAGAAATTTTTTTTAACCGTGGCCTAGTTTTCTTTAAAAAAAAAGAATCCCACATTTTAAATATATAATAAATTCTTTAAAATAAGGAGCAATGTTTTCAGATTTCCAGATAGGTAGGCGCTTTAAAAAATGCTCGCATCTGCTCATTCTGTTGTTCTTTATTGTCAAAGTTATATTATATGTTTTAACGTTCATCTTAACATTTAAAGAATTTTAAAATATATGGCGTTGCTCTTTACGCGAACGTCACACAGTGTTCTTTTTATTAAAATAACTTCTCTTTTAATTGTGTTAGGTGTGATTGTCTAAATCAAAATCCCCTCCTTTTTATTCGAAAATCACTTTTTTGTCATATAACTCTATTGGTTTTGCCTTCCACAATGTAAAATTTCTTCGAGCTAATATTCGAAGCGCCATGGCGCTTTGAATATATGGGACTGGCGCGCCGGTCCCATATAAATTTATCGTCTCGTGTCTAGGATTTTTTTTATGTTTCGTTTTGTGATTGGTTAGTTGAATCTTCCTATATTGTGTCCTGATATTATGTAATGTTGACGCAGTGCGTTTTCCTTCCTGTTTTTCTATATATTTTTTTTTACCGGTTTCTAATAGAAACTTCCAGAACTTTCGATTGGTTATTTTATTTAAATCACCCCTCGGTTAAAAAAATCATTCAGAGTCCCCAAAAATCTTATGCGTGGAGGACGCATCTTTCAGTACCTATTCTCTTTACCTAATTTTATGTGATATGTGTTTCGTTTAACATTAACTTCGGAGGACTCTCTCTTTGAATACTTTTAAGTTTATTGAATTTATTCATAATAATTTAAATTCCAGTTTTTCTGCATTGATTAATTTAGAAATAAAATGGTTATTAATTTAAAAATTTTAGAATTTAATTACTTCTTGATAAATATGGTCATATTGGTATGTAGGAACTTTTTGTTTTTGAAAAATATTTTTTTTATGTTAAGATTAGCAATGGCTATTGGGTTAGCACAACTGTCGAGTTCCTTTGACTCCTACTATCTACAGATCACTTTACCATTTTCAGAAAATAGCTGTATTTCACAGATTCTACAAATTAATGTTTTTTTTACGAGCAACGCCAATTTCCGTTATGATTTTGCCGCAATGCTCCGTTTTGCTGCGTCACGCAACCAATGAAACCTCTTCCCCCATGTCATGCATGATAAAATTAAACGGAAAATAATAATTTATTCTGTTATTTTTAATTATATAATAAAAAATTATTTACAAATTAAAAATTACTATTTAAAATTTATTATTCAATCCGGAACCCCCATCAATATTTAGCTACCGACTTAAATCCCAGTAAAATGTCAGCCAGGTTTGTTAGTAATTTAAATTAGGAAATGACTAAAGATTAACCTGCAAAAATTAAGCTTTTAAATTACATCTTATTTATAATGTATAAATATATTTAATTAATTAAAATTATTAATTAGAATTTTAATTTGAAACTATTGCTTAAATTAAAAAATATCATAAATTAAATTAACTAATTTAAAATTACTACTTAAAATTTTTTATGATTAATTAAAATTACTAATTTAAAATTAATAAAAATTGCTGATTTAAAATTATTAATTACAATTTATAATTACAATTTATAATTTAAAATTATTTATTAAATTTTATTCAAATTATTAATTAAATTTTATTCAAATTATTAATTAAATTTTATTCAAATTATTAATTAAATTTTATTCAAATTATTAATTAAATTTTATTCAAATTAATTCAATTTTATTTAAATTATTAATTAAATTTTATTCAAATTATTAATTAAATTTTATTTAAATTATTAATTACATTTTATTCAAATTATTAATTAAAATTATTAGTTAAAAATTGTTCAAATCAATTATTAATAAAAAAAAATATTTGGTTTTGGTCAGACCAAAAATAATTTATGAACCCCCCCCCAATCGAACAATCCTGGCTACGCCACTGAACCAAACCGTCGCCCCGAGGAGTTCAACCCCCTCAATAATTTGGAAATCCTAAATGTTGAGAATTTCATGGTTTGAAAATACCTGAGTTGAGAAAATTTATGTCTGAAGAAAATTAATATTTTTTACAAATGAAAGCGAAAACACCAAGGTTATTAAGTGGAAATTAGAAAATGTCCAACTTGTAAAATTAAACTTAAATTCGTGTGTCTGATTTCAGAGTTCACTACACACTGGAGACCGATACGACGCTGAGGCTCCCATGGCTACAGATGGAGGTGTCTAATGCAGTCTGAAGCTAATTCAACGCCAGTGTGTTCCAGACAGACAGCTACTAATATAATCCGTTATCCATTAGCACCCATAAAAATGCTCGCATCTGCTTACTATTCTGTTTTTATTTTCGGAAAAACAAACAATACTTTACTTTAATACCTTTTTACATTAAAATGTAGTATTGCGTAACTTATAGACGCCCAACGTCTGCGCATTTTTGACATTATTTTGATAATAAATCTTGTTTTATCACTCTTGGGGATTTGCGGTTTTGTTCCGGTCGTCAAGCGCCGTGAGGGAGGGGACGGGGGAGGGAAGCACGAATCCCATATAATCTGGGAACCTTAAAAGTTGGGAATTTCGAGTTTTAAAAATCCCTGATTTGGGAAAATTTAAGCCCATAGAAAATTAATATTATTAGCAAATGAAATCGAGGGAAGTTCAGAAATTTCCCAACTTGTAAGATTAAACTTAAATTGGACATCTGAACGGACACTGCATTGGATGTCACACTAGAGCTGCATATTGGGTTATTGGCGAAGGTTCGGGGTCCATCTCGAAGGAAAAACCCAGGGACGATGCTTCGTATTTTTTAACCATGGTCAGATAACGAGGACAACACCCGAGGCTTCTGGCTCCGTTAAGTTATGAAATTTCTTTTAAAAAGTTGTATCTTCAAGAAGTATTTCAAGTGACGCATTTGTGTATTAAATTAGTAAATTATTTTTTGATTGTTTACGTATTTTATTTAATATCATTATTATTTATAAAGAAAGTGTTCTCACATTTAGAAAAATGCCAAATTTTAGTTTATATTTCAGAATTATTTATTATATTTATCCACTGTCATTTAAAATACACATTACTTGCGACGTCATCTAAATTATATTATTTTACCGGCCAAGGAGTTCATTTATCTGTGATGTAATCTTCGCCCCACTTCAGACCTTCTTAAATATTTGTTAAATTTAATATGATTGAAATTCGTAACCAAGATCTTAATAAGAACTGTTTAATAACTTTCACATTTCCTGAATTATCATTTAAAGATTTTTTTCTTTTCCAAGCACCTCGCTGCTTGTTGCTTTTTCTCATTGCGCACTTTATGCATCATGTCGGGAGTTTGTAATGATTGGTCATTACGTCACATATGCTATTTTTTTTATGGGATTGAATATTTCTGCTATGCTTTTCTTCTATTTTTTTTTTGTTGAGTAACAACTGGCGTCTTGATGTCCAGGCTTACTCCAGTATTTTGCTTTGTTTCAAACCCAGAAAAACGGTGTTCGTCGCCTTTTTGTTACGCTATAATTATTTCTAGAACTTTCGTGATAATTTGTCTGACGCTCGTCTTTTTTTTTTTTTTTGCCGGGGAGCTTTTTCTTTGGGGAGATGAGGTGTGGACTTTGAGGTTTTGGTTTGTACCCTTTATTTATCATCCTCTTTTAGACTGAATTTGAGTGATCAAGTTAATATATTAAATTTGTATTAGTTTGCCTTTTTTCAAAATAATATAGTAACTTATCCTTTTGCAAATAAAGCCTTATTGGTCACCTCTGCACAAGGTGTAGAATATGTAACCATTATGATATATCACTGGCTGTACATAATGATATATTAAGACAAAGTTATTCTAATATGCCAACTATAAAAATAGATATTTTATAAAATAATCCACCGTGACAGTAATTAATGGCAATGATAACAGTTGCTGTTTCGATATTTATCTGCCAACGTATGTATTCCTTCTTGTTTTGTTTACTTAAATGAAAATTATAATTTTTCAAATTTTTTTTAGTTAAAAGTTTACGTTTATTTAAGTTTAAATTATACTTAAATTGGACATATAAATTATACTATAAATGCAAAAGCCATGGTAATTATACTGTATAATTGCCATAGGCTTTTACATTAAATTCTCAATTAATTTAAAGTTTTCTGTCAGGAAAATTATAAATTGTTTTCATACATGAATTATTTTCAAATAAAGTATTCTTCAATAAATTATGAATTAAAACAATATAAAAACATGTATCGTAGCTTTCTACTGTTTATTTTAAGCATTTAATTCTACTTAATCTATAAAAAAGATAAAAAATGCCTGTCACTTGGAACTGGAATTTTTTTGAAAGGTTGAGTTATGAATTTCGAATCTTTAAGTTGGGAAATTACTTGTTTCAGCCCCACCAAAAAAAATTGTGTGTAACGACTGTGCAGCTCTAGTACGACGTTGATTCAACAAAACAAACAATGAATCAACCGGGAAAACAACACTGATCTCTAACTGTAACTTCTGGATTATGCAAGATATTTTGATGTCTTGCAGCCAATGTGGGGGCAGCCATGATTTGTCCCACTTTCGCATGAAGTTTAAATGTCATGGCAACTACTTAGATACATTCCTCAAATTTAGTAAGGGAAATCTGTATCAATTATTTTGTTAAATTTTTTAAATTCCTTAACAAAGGTGGGTTAAACAAAAATCAACGCTTCCCATCCATTGGGTTCTTTGTGCGTAAGACAGATATCGTCTGTTGAACACCGGATAATTTTGAGTTTTCCGAAATTAGTAAAAGGTTTCGAAATTAAATGAAATTGCCGCAGAAGTTTTTTTTTTAAATAGCCGACAGTTGAATGGATTGTTAAGAAAGTGTAAAGTTTGTAGAAAACTTTAACAAATAATATGGAGTTGTAATATTTTTGAAGAATTGGAAGGTTGTAGATTTTGCTTAGAATAAATCTTGTCCGGCCCGATTTTACCAGATAGGAAAGAAAAGGTCCTTAAAGGGGCAGAAAATGAAGTATTGTCGACCGGTTCTGCGCGAAAATCTGTATCCCGAGATATATTGCGCCGGTAAGTTTTTTTTTGTACGCTCCAACCGGTTTTCAAGTTCTGTTCATAACGAAACTATTGGCAGTATCCCAAGATACATTACGTTGAGGGCTTCTTTGTGCGTTTCTGCGCATTTGCAAGTTCCTATATTTGGATTTACAGGCGTACTCATGTCAAAAAGCATATGACCAGATTGGTTGGTTGGGTGGTGGGTTAAAAAATGTCGCACTAGAGCTACACAGTGGGTTATTCGCAGTTCCGGATATATTGCGGCCCTAGGCAGCTACAGATTGTTTTTTACAGACATATATATATATATATATATATATATATTTATTTATTTACATAAATTCGATATTTGTAAAATAATCTAAATTTAAAAGAGGGACCTTTACTTATTTATTTTTTCCCATGTGGATATGACGGAGTAGGTGACTTGAGCGAAAAGAATAACATACGTTCCGTGGTAAGTTCCCTGCTCTTTGAATTGTGCGCGAAAGGGGCCTTCGCATTCGGCTCGCCATCTGTCTTCATTTGTCGCTTTCTACGCGGAGATTGGCTGATTATATTCGATCCAGTTAAAAAAGGGGAGGAGTACATTGGGACCCCTCGCGAAATAAATGTATACAAACTATTTTCTTTTCATTATTAGGTCAGTAATTATTTAATTAAGTCAATTTATTTTTTATTAAATAATTATTTTATTAAATTTTTCCCGTCTGGTCCCCTTGCGACATAACTTGAAATTTTACTCAGAATCTGTCTTTGTGCATGGTTAACATTATCGATGAAATACGGAATTGTCAAGAATTTAGAACAATGGAACCTTTAGATGGTCAGAGACCCCCCGAGTCGAAAATTGGGCAAAACACGGAGCACCTGAATCTGATTGCCATTGCTACGTAGAGGTTTCCATGGCAACATTTACGTAGTGTGGAGATCCCCCCCCCCATGCTAATGCACTGCATTTGTGAGAAGGTACAGCCGAAATGAATTTTCTGGTTTGGGCTGCACTTGGTATTCGATAAACTGATTGGATCGTGCGTGAATCGCGGGGATGGGTGGGAGAACCAAGAACTTACGAGAATCTGTCCAAACGGAAATTGTTTTCGTTATAAATTTACTGTGTGCTGTTGTTTCAGAACCATTATGGTTCTGCTGTTGCTTCGTTATTTAAGTTAATATTAAAATTGACCGATTCGCATGTTTAAATGGAAGGAGGATTGCTTTAATTTTCAAAAAATAAGTAAGTGTTTTCTAATTTTTTTTCGCATGTTACCATTTCGTAAAAATTGAAAGGAAACTTGGATTTGAGTAGTAAATTATAAAGAATTTCAGCTGTACTAACATTTTCGACCACGGGCCGCCACTGACGCAATCGTCATTGAAAACGCACTGCCATCTGGGTTCGTTTGTACAGCTGCGGAAAAAAAAAACGAACCACCAATGATTATTTCGTTAGTTTTCATAATAGAGCTAAACTTAATATACCATTTTGTAGGGAATAAAGTCTACTATACAACGATATACAAAAAATTTGCATAGGGGTCTATCTTCATACTCGAATCCGTACCAACTTTAAAATTTTCAATAGCAACACCTAATTTTGATAGCGCAGAAATGTTCCCCGCCCTCAAAATAATCTAGATATAAGTTTTCGTTAATTTCCTATCATTATATGCAGAGATATTATACAATATGTATCGATCTTATTTGAGGGGCTACCTCCACATTGAACAAAGTTGAACTAAGAAATGAATGAAGCGGGTAGAAAATGTTTTGGCGTTAGCCATTTGTTACTACTTCAATGTGATTCTATATAGTATTTTTGATGATGACAAATTTCACCATTTGTATTTTTAAGATGTTCTGAAATCATATAGGCAAATAATAAAATTAATATTGTAAGAAAATTTTTAAATTTTAAAATATATCTTTACAAAATTATTTATTTAAAGTTTAAAATACATATACCAATGATTTACTTTTAAAATTCATATAATTTTTTTTTTAATTCTGTATTTAAATGAAATATTGCAAACGTTATATTACAAACTCAGTTTGAAATGAGGTTATGTAAATTATGAGGTTATCCAAAATTATTTTAATGCTTTTAAAAATCCTTTAAAAAACAAAAATATGCACATAAGGTTTTTTGTATTTAATAAAGAAAGCATTGAAGTTTCTTAAACAGCATTTAGACCACTTCAATGTGCACACAATTTTTGCATCTTAAAAAAAAAAATAGTTTAATAATATAATCACATATGGTGTGTCCAATCCGGCTATGTGAAATATTGGAAAATTTGTAATTTCAATTGCCGCTGTAATTCAATTCGGCTTTTCAATTAGTCAGTGACACTGATTGTGTTTTAAACTCTGTTTTTCACGTTATCGTCAAGGGGGTTACTTTACACCTTGCAGGGTAACTTTTACACCACCTCTTAAAAAAAAGTTTCATATTTGAAAAAAATTCAGCGAAAGAAGTCAGTAATATATTTTTCACGTGAGGATTAGCAATTCTGCTGTCCAACAGTTGGCCTTTTCCCCCCTCTCTTTCTTTAGGGAACGTTACAGCTAAAAGTGTTTTGTAGGTATTACCAACACACCGGTGTTGGTATAACACGGGTTTTCTTCCAGTGGAAAAAGCCCAATTCTGTTATGAAAGAATTTAAAAGTATAAAATCTATTTTCTTCTTCTAGTTCAGGTTACTAATCTTTTGGTTCACTAACCATCATTCCAGTCCAACATTCGGGGTTACTTTACTCCACCAGTTAATTTAAGTAAACCTTATAATAGTAAAGTAAACCTTAGTAGAGAAAAACCTTGTTATTATGTAGTGGTTATTAAGGATGAATCGTATTGTTGTCTAATGTTATAATGAACTAAGATATTCACATTCTTTAAGGGGGTCCGATACCCAAAATTCGCAAAAAAAGTCATTTTTTTTATATTTAAAAAATAATATTCAAACTTATCTTAATAACTCACAAAAAACTGCTTCAAAAAATTCCTATTACTTTTTTAGTTATGAATGTTTTAATGATGTGTTCCTATAACATAGTTGTATCATATGTAAACTTTAAAAGCAAATATCTCTGTTCGTGGTTTTGAAATTTAATGAGCACTAAAAATGCTAAGGCTTTTTTACTATTATACTTAAAATTATAATTTTTGTGTGTATAGCAAGATAAACATATTTTAAATAGATGTATGCATTCAGATTTCCTATTTTTACCATAATTTGTTTTTTAAAACCACTTAAAATGAAATTTTATTTTTTTTTCGTCAATTTTTTTTCCAAAATTTCTAATATATTTTATTTTTTTAAAGTGATGTATCTGAATCAAAATTTGAATGCATACATCTATTTACATATTATTCAAGATCTTAAATAAAAAAAATTGCTTCAAAATATTGAAAAACAAAAAAGGAGTAGGAATTTTAAAATTGTTAAAAAATTTACTAAAATTTTTATTTAAAAATAAATGTGCAATTTAAAAAAAAAATTGAGTGACTTAAAATGGTTTTTTATGCATATTTAGAAAGAGAAAAAAAATTGGATTGTACAAGTATAAAAATAAAGAAAAAAATGTTGAAGGTATCGGACCCCCTTAAATATTTACATGGAGTATTATCAACTTAAATCAATGATTCTCAATTTTTCAATGGTCAAAAATATGAGGCATCGTTCTCGGATCTTTACTTCGAGATAGGCCCCGAACCGTCGTCAACAGCCCACTGTGCAGGTCTAGTGGAACGTTAATTAACCAAGTTCATATTTTTTAACCATGGTCAGATGACGAGAACAACGTATGAATTGACACCCAACGCAACTTCAGTAGGCGATAGGACATTGGACTTGGATCATATTTAACGTGCACCACTCCCGTACACCCTTCGCCTTTATATAAGAATTTAGAATTTTATGCCAACGCGATCACAGCGCTTTTTATTCTCAAAATTAGTGAAGATTTCTGTTAAGTTCTGCTAATTTTAAATTTGTGTACGGCCCCTGAAATGATCATTTTTTACACATTTTAATATAGAAAAAAAACTACTAAGAGGAAAATCACGAAATTTTAGATATGGATATAAAGCGTTTTTCTGAATCCATCACTATCAAAATATAGCATGGTTGCTATTCATAAATTTTATGAATATTAATATCCTAATTTATATAAAATTAAAAAATATACATATAAGTAATGAAAGTTAGTGTATTTTAGTTGGGTCGTTTAGAAGTAACACGGATAAAAATTTCAGCTTAATAAAATTATTATTTCGAAAGATATGATTAAAAGTTTAAGAAATTCATTTAACATTACGAGTTCTAAACTTACGAAATTCATAATTAAAAACTACTTAACCAAATGACTTGCAAATTGATTTTCAGCGATGAATTTTGTCGTAGATTCTAAATATTGAATCAAAATTGGGTGTTGCTATTGGAAATTTTAAAGTTGGTGCGGATTTTAATATGAAGATAGTCCCCTATGCAAAATTTTTGTATATCAATGTGTAGTAGACTTTATTCCATACAAAATGGTATATTAAGTTTAGCTCTACTAAAAAAACTAACGAAATAATCATTGGTGGTTCGTTTTTTTTTTCCGCAGCTGTACCTACCTTAAAGTTGCTATCTTGGTTCATGAAAAATCTCGCAGAATCAGCACCACCTTCTTCTTTTCTACGTACCTGTCAATGTCTAACACCATCACGAAACTGTACATAAGTGTTTTGGAGGACAAAGTTTAAAAATTCTATTATTTAAATTCTATTCTATTATTATTTAAAAAAATGCGATATAAAATTGTCGATTTGTTTAAAAAAAATTTATTTGTGCAATTAGGGGTGTCAAAACAATGTCCGCTTGTGTCACAAATGTGAACGTTTCTGGAATGTGTACCTGCCCATTTCCAAATAGAATAATAGAATCCCTCCCCCCCCCTCACACCCAGAAACGAACCCAATTCGGAGATTGCATCATCATCTTCCCCGGGGCGAAAAAATAAGCACCTATTTACAGGTGATGTATCACCCAATCACAATGAAAATTCTTTTAATCGGCACGAACCCACAAACCCTTCGAAATCGGAACGTATTCGACCGAGTATTCGTTTATAGGGGACACGGCATCAGTTAACAAGCGCGGGAGAGATAATAACTCCTTTGTTTCGTCGGCGAATATTGCTCTCTGTTATGCCATTTGCGCAAGGTTCCCAAATTCGATCATGTCCGCCATCTTGGTTCCGGTCCGTGTGACCGAGAAATCTCGTGCGAATTTAATCACTGGAGAATCTGAAGCGCGTTTTACAGGAAGTCGGGTGTGTAGCGAGAATAAAGGTCAATGAAAATTAAAAGATTTATTTATCAATAAAAAAGGGGGAGTTATGGGTTTTGTGTGAGTGACATTGGGTTGATAGTTTTGTTCCTTGTAAATTCGAGCTGGCACCCAACGCCTTCAATAGACGTCGGGATTTTGGACCCCGATCAGATTTATCGTGCACCAGTCCCGTATACACGCCGTTAATATTTGCGGATGTTCTGGATGACTTTTCTAGTTTTTTTGTAGAGAAGCTGGCAACCCTCCGATCACAAGATCACTACTTTTTTACTTTTCTTTGTCAAGTCCATTGCACAGGTTCGAACCACCAATCCTCGGATTAGTAGCTGAACGCCTTAACCGCTCGGCCACGGAGGCCTCGTAATAGACAGATTAATTCATTATTATTTCCTTCTGTAAATTTATTATCCCTCAAAATGCAAATTTGGCAGATTTTTGCAAAATGTTTCCATTGTATTTTTATGGAAAGGAGGGAGAAGAACCAACTAAAGGGGCACAGTTTTAGGTTTTAATCCGAGGCTAGGTTTGCACTTTATACAAGAAAACTGAAGGGTTGTTTGAAGACAAAAGAACGTTTGTTTTAAATTCCTCCAAAAACCTGTAAAAAATGTGCAAAAACCTTCAATTTTGAAACATAGTTAAAGAGAAAATGCAGATTAAAAAAATAAATAGGTTTTTTGCAAGAAAATTAAAAAACTTCAAAAACAAAACTTTTGTAAAACAGTTGCAGGAACAGCTGCGTACTATTTACAAAGGGGATGAAATGACTATTTCCCGAAGCGGCAAAAAAAGGCGATACATTTTATTAAATATAAATATACAAAAATTTATAAAAAATTCGAAAATATATTTTTTCTTTTGAATTATAAATTTAATTTTAGAGTAAGAGTATATTTTGTTTTCATTTTTAATGAATTTGATATCTATGAAAATAATAATAATTTTTTTAATATATATTTTCTCATAAAAATCTATTTAATTGCAATGCGGGAGTTTCAATATTAATTGGGAGATTGGAGGCAAGGTCAGCATCTTTGCAGACGATTTAAAAATTATGGGGACAAGTGAATTCTGAGGAACAAATAGAGCAATTACAAAGTGATTTAACAAAAATATCAGAATGGGTTTTGTTTTGTTTTGTTTTGTTAATTAACGTCGCACTAGAGCTGCACAGTGGGCTATTGGTGACGGTTCGGGGACAATCTCGAAGGAAAGACCCGGGAACACATACACATTCACACTCATATTCATACATACATGCACCTCGTTATTTTAGAACCATGGTCAGATGACGAGGAAACACCTGAACTGGCACCCAACGCCTTCAATAGACGTCGGGACTTTGGACCCCGATCAGATGTATCGTGCACCAGTCCCGTATACACGCCAGTATAATTTGTTGGATATTTTGGACGACTTTCTAGTATTTTTGTAGCGAAGCTGGCAACCCTCCGATCGCAAGATCACTACTTTTTTACTTTTCTATGTCAAGTCCATCGCACGGATTCGAACCACCAATCCTCTGATTAGTAGCTGAACGCCTTACCAACTGAGCAACTGGGGCTCCTATCAGAATGGGCTGTTAAATGGGGTATGTCTTTTAATATCAGTAAATATCAAGTTTTGCATATGGATATCAAAAATAGAAAGGCTGCATATGTTTTACAGGGGGCAGAAATCAAAAATAGAGAGATAGTAAGTGATCTGGGCGTATTAATAAATGAGGATTTTAAAATGGTTTAAATGGTTTGGTAAGGCCACATCTTGAGTATGCTGTACAGTTTTGGTCACCATATCTTAAAAAAGACATTGAATTGTTAGAGAAAATTCAGCACAGGGCTACTAAAATGGTTCAAGGGTTTTCAGGCATGAATTATGAAGATAGATTGAGGAATTTGAATATGTATACTCTGGAAGAGAGAAGGGTTAGGGGAGATTTGATTCAACTGTTCAAATTTATCAAACAAGGGGTTGTGGAGGTTTTAGATTTTAATATGAGTGATAGAACGAGAGGTCATGGGTTTAAGTTAAACAAATCCCATTTTAATCGGGAAGGAAGAACACACTATTTCTATAATAGGGTAATAGACAAATGGAACAACTTGCCAGTGAGTATTGTTAATTGTAAAGGAGTAAAGGATTTTAAGAAGAAGTTAGATATGCATTTGAGGGATAGTTAAGTGGTACTAGCTTGTTGGACCAACCTTGTTAGGCCTTGAGCCTGTTGTTGGTCGTCAATATTTGTATTTGTATCAATAGAGAAACTTACTAGTAGTTTCGATTTCTTTCCTACAGCAGACAACTCTGCTTTTTTTCGTTTAGCCGCTACCCTTGCAGTTATGGGAAAGTTTGTGTAATACTTGTTTCTGCCAAATAAGTAATTATTCTATATAGGAATAAATTTAAATACAGAAATACTTTATTTTATCTGTATATAAGTCGCTTATAATTACAATTACTACGAAATACAGAAAAATACTTTTATTTCAATACAAAAAATGCTTCATAAACGACGAGTACAATTTATCTGAGTATAAAAAGTAAATATTTCTATATTGAGGTATTATTTAATGAAAAAAACTTCAAATTATAGTACATGAACTGAAGTTCCATGTTAATCCTACGGAACTTCTTCGGCGTCGCGGATTTTTCTCCCTATTCGGTTGGAACAGCGGTCTTCTTCTTCTCGGCGTGAAACTCCCTCATGCAATTATATGCTAGTATATATTAACAAACTTAATAGTAGTCATATTTAGACCATTACTTTTTTGAAAAAGGAGGCGGAAAAATTTGTGTAGCCCTTAGAAAGCAAATTTATATATCCGTCAATATGCCAAAACCGGTATGGCTGCTGCCATACATAATTTCACCCACATAATGAGTTATAAAAATAATTTTAAAAAATCGGATGTGGCTGTGTCGGAGCACGACCAGAGGGGTTTCACGTGAAATGTCATTTCAGCAGATAAATGGAAGTGGCCGCCAAGAAAAATAACGCTAACAGAAGGAAGATATGCAAGCGTTACGTTTGACTTCGCGGGGCCACAAAAGTGCCCTTCTTTATTTCTAGATTACGCGCATCGGCGCTTAATTTCCTATTGAAAGGAATCATATTTTAGTCAATCGTGCCAGTTGTCACGAGGTTATAGCGTTGGAATGTGTTCGAGTAAGCTCATTGTTATTAAATTATTATATAATTTGAAATCGCCCTCTTTTTCGACGAAATAAATTTCGTTAAACAAACGACATAATGGATTTTCTCAGTTTGACGAAATTTTTAATCAAAGCATATGGCAGGTTCTGTTTTGTGAAAAAAGACAAAAGTTTCAGCAAATATGAGCATGCATTTTTACAGTGTATTAAAGGTAACATAGAGATAAAGGTAACAATGATGTTTACATTATGTGACATCCTGCGTTTCATGGGAACCATGCTCAAATAAGAACTAGCAAAATGTCAGTATTTTCCTTGCTCTTTGAAATAAGTAATATTGTGAAAGTGCACTATAAAAATTTAATAAATAGAATATGCAAGTTTTTCTCCTCTGAGTTTCAAATGATGTAAACAAACATTTGTAAACATATTATTTCACTGACCTCAAATATGATAATGCATTTTTACAGTGTATTAAAGGTAACATAGTGTTTACATTATGTGACATCCGGTGTTTCATGTGAACCATGCTCAAATGAGCACTAACAAAATGTCAGTATTTTCCCTGCTCTTTGAAATAAGTGATATTGTGAATGTGTACTAAGAAAAACTTAATAAATAGAATATGCAAGTTTTTCCTCTGAGTTTCAAATGATGTAAACAAACATTTGTAAACATATTATTTCACTGACCTCAAAATATGTTCTGATTATTTATTGAGATAAACATCGAGCCTCCATTTCCTGCACGCAAATATAATCAATATCATAATTTGCATGCTTCACTAAGATTGCTCCATTTCTAGGATCAAAGGAGAAAATATTCCTAAGTCTCTGGAAAAACACCTTTACATATTTAAAAATGGAATTTCTCAAAAAAATATGGCAATACCTTTTGATTTATTACTTGTCTTTGTACTAATATTTTACCTAAAACAACGAGTACAATTGAATCGTTGATTTCATAAACCCGTCAATAGACAATTTTCTGATTTTTTTTTATGAAATTAGAATCTCATATGGTTAATACATATTTTTGTTTATGATCCTCTTAACTGCCGTTCCATATTATGGTTTATTTTTTTACAGTGAATTTTGCGTTTAGTGCAGAAAGCGGAAAAGCGAATCATATAGTGTATGGCGGTCATGTCTCTGGAATTCACATTTAAACCGTCTGCTTACGGGTTTCTGAAATAATTTTTATTTGCAGAATTAGAATCTCATATGGTAAACACATATTTTTGTTTATGGTACTGATAACTGCCATTCCATTTTATGGTTTATTTTTTTACAGTGAATTTTGCGTTTAGTGCAGAAAGCGGAAAAGCGACATCATATAGTGTATGGCGGTCATGTCTCTGGAATTCACATTTGAACCGTCTGCTTACGGGTTTCTGAAATAATTTTTATTTGCAGAATTAGAATCTCATATGGTAAACACATATTTTTGTTTATGATACTGATAACTGCCATTCCATTTTATGGTTTATTTTTTTACAGTGAATTTTGCGTTTAGTGCAGAAAGCGGAAAAGCGACATCATATAGTGTATGGCGGTCATGTCTCTGGAATTCACATTTGAACCGTCTGCTTACGGGTTTCTGAAATAATTTTTATTTGCAGAATTAGAATCTCATATGGTAAACACATATTTTTGTTTATGATACTGATAACTGCCATTCCATTTTATGGTTTATTTTTTTACAGTGAATTTTGCGTTTAGTGCAGAAAGCGGAAAAGCGTATCATATAGTGTATGGCGGTCATGTCTCTGGAATTCACATTTGAATCGTCTGTTTACGGGTATCTGAAATAACTTTTATTTGCAGAATTAGAATCTCATATGGTAAACACATATTTTTGTTTATGATACTGATAACTGCTATACCATTTTATGGTTTATTTTTTTACAGTGAATTTTGCGTTTAGTGCAGAAAGCGGAAAAGCGACATCATATAGTGTATGGCGATCATGTCTCTGGAATTCACATTTAAACCGTCTGCTTACGGGTTTCTGAAATAATTTTTATTTGCAGAATTAGAATCTCATATGGTAAACACATATTTTTGTTTATGATACTGATAACTGCCATTCTATTTTATGGTTTATTTTTTTACAGTGAATTTTGCGTTTAGTGCAGAAAGCGGAAAAGCGACATCATATAGTGTATGGCGATCATGTCTCTGGAATTCACATTTAAACCGTCTGCTTACGGGTTTCTGAAATAATTTTTATTTGCAGAATTAGAATCTCATATGGTAAACACATATTTTTGTTTATGATACTGATAACTGCCATTCCATTTTATGGTTTATTTTTTTACAGTGAATTTTGCGTTTAGTGCAGAAAGCGGAAAAGCGACATCATATAGTGTATGGCGGTCATGTCTCTGGAATTCACATTTGAACCGTCTGCTTACGGGTTTCTGAAATAATTTTTATTTGCAGAATTAGAATCTCATATGGTAAACACATATTTTTGTTTATGATACTGATAACTGCCATTCCATTTTATGGTTTATTTTTTTACAGTGAATTTTGCGTTTAGTGCAGAAAGCGGAAAAGCGACATCATATAGTGTATGGCGGTCATGTCTCTGGAATTCACATTTGAATCGTCTGTTTACGGGTTTCTGAAATAACTTTTATTTGCAGAATTAGAATCTCATATGGTAAACACATATTTTTGTTTATGATACTGATAACTGCTATACCATTTTATGGTTTATTTTTTTACAGTGAATTTTGCGTTTAGTGCAGAAAGCGGAAAAGCGACATCATATAGTGTATGGCGGTCATGTCTCTGGAATTCACATTTGAACCGTCTGCTTACGGGTTTCTGAAATAATTTTTATTTGCAGAATTAGAATCTCATATGGTAAACACATATTTTTGTTTATGATACTGATAACTGCCATTCTATTTTATGGTTTATTTTTTTACAGTGAATTTTGCGTTTAGTGCAGAAAGCGGAAAAGCGACATCATATAGTGTATGGCGGTCATGTCTCTGGAATTCACATTTGAACCGTCTGCTTACGGGTTTCTGAAATAATTTTTATTTGCAGAATTAGAATCTCATATGGTAAACACATATTTTTGTTTATGATACTGATAACTGCCATACCATTTTATGGTTTATTTTTTTACAGTTAATTTTGCGTTTAGTGCAGAAAGAGGAAAAGCAACATCATAAATACCGAAACACACATTCCTGAAAATTTGAAAAAGAGCACTTGGCGGGTTTCTGAAACAATCGATATATTCTTAATAAACTCGCAGAAATACGGATTTTAAAGAATGCAGGTTGTCTTTCTTTAAGAGTGTCCCAGCGAGTTATTGCTTTGTAGAAAGTGCTGCCCTATGTTGCCATTGCTTACAATTACCTATTATTTTACTTTACAATTAAAATAATCGCTGATTGCGCAGAAATTCTCTTAAAGGTCAGACCGCAACAATTCGCAACAAATTACCTAATTGCCTGATTCGCTCACTCCAGTCCGTTTTGTGAAGCAGATTCGGTCTATTAATGAAGGTAATGTCGTCCCATTGCAGTCACAAATGGATCCAAATCGGCAACAGTCAGCCATCCCTCCGACATCGAAAGTAGATCACTCTCACTTTGCGCAACATCCGAAAGGGCATAGCGGATTTACTGCAAGGAAAGTCGCCAAAAATGGATACAGTTCGCCAACTTAAAATTGGTTGGTTAAATTAGCGTCGCATTTGAGCTGTACAATGGGACGTTGGCGACGGTTCGGGATCTATCCCGAAGGAAAGACTCGGGGATACTGTAGGGCTCCTGGTTGTCCAGTGGATAAAGGTGTTCGGCTAGTAATTATAGGATTGCGAGTTCGAACCCAACTGATGGACTTGCAAAGAAAAGTAAGAAAGTAGTGATATTGTGATCGCAGGGTTGCCGGCTTCGCTACAAAAATTAGAAAGTTGTCCAGAACATCCAACAAATTATACCGGCATATATACGGGACTGGTGCACGATAAATCTGATCGGGGTTCAATGTCCTGCTGGCTATTGAGGTTGCGTTGGGTGTTAGCTCAGGTGTTGTCCTCGTCATCTGACCACGGTTAAAAAAAAGGAGGCATTGTTCTCGGGTCTTTTCCTCAAGATTGGCCTCGAACCGTCCAAAGTGCAGCCATAACTCAATAGTCCAATGTGCAGATCTAGTGCGACGTTAATTAACCAAAACTAAACCAAACCGGATGACATTGACAACACTTGAGTAGGCACTCCTCCTAATCTGAAACAGGCGTAAGGACATTGGAGAATGACAGAATTAACATGCACCAGTCCTGTCCTCTCTACCCAGAGTCAGCCGGAACATTTTAATTACTTTTCTTTTGTTGGTGAAGTTTTTGCTGGCGAACAATCCGTACATCTATAATCTGCTAAAATGACGTTTCCCTTAAAAACCTTTCTGGTAGTTCTCCGACGCAACCACGCCACAGGGACTATTCAAACGAGCAGTCCTTGATAAATGTGGCAGTTGTAAATTTTAAAAGGGTAGTTTATTAATTAAAAATGGAATGGAGCAGTAATTGGACAATCGTTAATTTCCTCAGAATATGAGTAGTCAATTTTTTTAAGCAAATGGACAAATTTAAATTTTCGGAGAAAATGGACAGTAGGGTGCATCAAACGCCCCATGTTTTTAAAAATTTCATGGAAATTGTCTGTCCCTATGTTATTTTTGTTCGAAATGCTAAAAAATTATATACGTAGAATTTCGTAAATATTGAATAACATCTATGGGGTCCTCAAGTCCCAGGAATGTACAACAAAAGCGAAAATTCTGACAAAAAAAAAGCATTGTGCGTAAAAAAAATATATAATAATGTATACTTTAATAAAATAATGCAATTAAGATTGTTTTGTGATATAATAAAAGAATATATAATCACATATTATTAACTTTCTAATATCAATTTAATTCGTACAAGTACACTCAATTTAAACTATAGTCAATTTCAGCCGTTTTCGCAGATTTCTCTGTTTTTGTCGATCTTGTTCGACGACCTGCAGAACATGTTGGTAGGGATCTTCATGTTTTGCTGATTCTATGAAATCAGTACTTAGCTTCACCCCTCGTTCTGCACAGTCGTTGACAACATTCAATGCTTGCAATTTTGTGAGTGTGTGGTGTAGGATACAGAACTTGACCATTCTGAAACATCTTCTATTAAAAAATTTGAGTCTAGTTCAAATAGATAAAATCAAATCCAAGAATCCGTTTTAACTGAATTAGAAATAGTTGTATTTACAGTGAGATTTTGGGGAAATTTGGGTTTTTCAAAATCCATACCATATCTACCTTGAAATTTAAATGCAGTATCAGTGGAATTTAGTTTTGTAGCTAGCATTGCATCAGCGATAGCTTTTCGTTCTTGTGGTGGAGCTCTGTTGCTCCAAAGTACAAGTGGAACCACCTCTTCTGTAAGATACTAGCAGTAATGGTTTTCAAAAGCACTAATTGCACTTTCAGATATGATGGGATGGACAACCTTGTACCTTATAAGAGAACATAGTCGGTTTAATTTTACTGCTTGTGTAATATTGGGAAAGTCAAAGTATATTAGCCAAAGCTTTGTGAATTCCATATAATCATCTCTGTATTTTCCAGTATCGATGGCACATTTTGCTGCATGGATTGCACTAGCTCCAAGATCATTAACTATGCTGCTCGCTTGCACATTCACTGACTTTGGGTCATATGGTTCAAATCCACCACCATCTTGATCAAAATTGTTACAAAATAGTTTAAATAAGGTTATACCTAGTAACTTAGAAGCCTTGACCTTTAAGTCACCAAAACATGAGACAAAATGACTTCTCTGATATGAAGGCGGCAAGCTGACCAAAGAAGTTTATGTTCCAATTTATTTTGCTCTCTGACACAAGCAGCAGTAACATGGCCTGTGTTGGAAGAAGTTGTGTCAAATATTATGTTCATAATTGTTTGTACATTGCTAAGAAGTCAGTTGCTCATATATTAAGTCGACAATGATTGAGTCGCATTTACTATTAGTTCCTTGGGGATATGCAGGCACACCAAGAATCTTTTGCTGGTGAACGTGTTTTTATTTTGTACTTATTGGACATTGCTGTTGAAAGTTTTTTATTCCAATGCAGTGTTGTATATTTAAGAAAGCACCACTCTTACTTGCAAGCTGTTGAAATTTCCATTGCAACTTGCCTATTCTTGTTCTGTCTGTTGTTGCGTAAGATGCTGCAATTGTACATGTATCTCCTCCTAGTTTTGTAATGTTTTTGTATATGCTGCCTGTTGCCCTGGACTCATAGCTAGTTGAAACAATATTAGGTTTCTACATAATGTCGTATGGGATGAATAAACTGGTTCCCGTTCTTTTATATCGATGATGACTTTGAGTACTTCTTGAGAGTCCTTCAAAATCAATTTTTTTTTTACATAATTTGTGTCACTTCGTTCATCAAAATCATCAGTAGATCTAATAATATAATTTAATATTAAATGGGAACTAATTTTTTTATTCACTTTACTTTTATTTTTATTCTTTTAGAATTAAAAGTATAAATAAACAAAATAAAACTATAAAATCGATTCAGAACAAAAGTAGTAAATCCGTTAAAAATGAAAACCATAAGTTGAAATAAACAGGAAATGTACTTTACTGTAAATTGTAAACAAAGCTAAATTTGTCACTAGTCACCTAAAATCAATGAAGAATGAAGTCACCTGAATTTATTGTTAATATAGTTTATTAACATTAAATATTTATATGATCCATATTTTACTTCATTACAATAATTTTTCTTTAAATATCATAAAATAATAGTTAAAAAAATATGAAAGTAATTAAGTATGAAAAATGCTGAATTTGGGGATTTTACTAGAAAAAAACGAAATTTCAAGGTTGTTGAGGACCCCCTAAAAGTGTTTATAAATCAAAAATATTTGGTATGTCAACTTTTTATGGCTAATGGAACATTTTTAGATTGGGGACAAAGTGATTTTTTTCTAGAGGGGCGTTTGATGCACCCTAATGGACAGTCATACATTTTTTGAGCAAATGGACAGTTGTAATTTTTCTGAGAAAATCGGCAGTTGTAATTTTTCATAAAAAATGGGCAGTTGTAATTTTTTTTAAAAAATGGGCAGTCATAATTTTTTTGAGTAAATGGGCAGTTGTAATTTTTCTTAGAAAATGGGCAGTCATAAATTTTCTGAGCAAATGGACAGTTGTAATTTTTTTTAACAAATGGGCAGTTGTAAATTTTCTGAGCAAATGGGCAGCCCTAAATTTTCTGAAAAATTGGGTAGTTGTAAATTTTGTTTCGAAATTTCCCCGCTACACACATTTTTTTTGTGAATGAAAAAGCATTAAAAATCGCCAAACTGGCGAATGTTTATCAAACCTAGCAGCGCAGAACGTGGCATTGAATTTGAATATTCCTTCATGCTTGTCTCCTTCAGATCTTTATTGTTTCTCGCCACGAGGATCAACAATTACTTTCTCCGGAATGGCAATTCCGTTCCATTTCCCCACTGTTGCCAAAGTATCGCGTATTAATGTTCGATTAACGACCTGATCGTTCAGAACAATCGAATGTTCTATCTGGTGTCGTATTACGGAAGAAAACAATTGATTTGGAGGGGAGAAGCAGTAAAAGAAGGATTCGGTCCAAGTTGACAGACGATTTAGGCCTCTTTTGACATGAACGGTTTTGTGTGGTCGATGTCAACTGCACAGGTGGTTCACGTGAGATAGGATTAAATTGGAATTTTAGATTCCGGAACAATGTAAACAAAACAATGCTGAAATGTGTAAGAAAAGGGTTAAGTGATCGATTAAGTATCGAGTGTTGAATTGTTCTTTTCGTTGGATCACAGAAGTGTTCGATGGTCCGAAGAATAAAAAAAAAATTGTATTATAACACGCAATTTTCTAAACCTCCATTCAAAATTCTTTGAGGGTAGAGGCACGGAGCACAAAATAATCAAACACATATCCAAATATATTTTATTCCTTTAAAAATAGTTCTTTTTATTTTGAATCTACGTCCCCAAACTTATATTTCTATGGCAAGAACAACTAAGTATTTTTTGCGAATCAATATTAAACTTCAAAACAAGATTGCGTGAAAACGTAACTTTGAACTCATTTTCCTCAATGATGACTTTCATCATGTTTGATTAAGTTTAAATTGATATAAGTTCAGATTTATTTGAAGAAACTACATCAAATTTGCTACAGTGAATTTTCAAAAATATTACTTTAATTTGTGTTTAGGGATTAGTAATATATAAATTATATTTTTTAGCATTCTTTAAAAAATAGTTATTTTTATTTTGAATCTAACGTCCCCAAACTTATATTTCTATGGCAAGAACAACTAAGTATTTTTTGCGAATAAATATTAAACTTCAAAACAAGATTGCGTGAAAACGTAACTTTGAACTCATTTTCCTCAATGATGACTTTCATCATGTTTGATTAAGTTTAAATTGATATAAGTTCAGATTTATTTGAAGAAACTACATCAAATTTGCTACAGTGAATTTTCAAAAATATTACTTTAATTTGTGTTTAGGGATTAGTAATATATAAATTATATTTTTTAGTATTTTTTAAAAATAGTTCGACAAATAAAAATAATATATTTTTTTTCAATTATTTTTTAAAAATTTCATTTGCGAATAACAAATGACAGTTTGTTAATTATATTCTTTTGTTTATAAAAATGCAAAATTATAGTTTTTCAGAAAATATTTTCTTGACTTATATAAACAATAAGAAAGGATACTTTTTTGTAATTTTTTTTAGGAAAACGTATATTTTGTTGTGTTTGAACATATAATTATGTTAATATGCTTTTCACACATATACGAAAAAAATATAACGAAATCTCCAAAATTAATAACAAAATGTAAAATGTGTCCCCCCCCCCTTAATGTGTAGTTGGCAAATTCATTAAAAATTCGGAAAAGGTGGATTAGACGCAAATAAATCTCTTATAACGACATAATAGGAAGTATTTTTAAAAATTGAATATATTTCTGAGAATTTAAAAATTTAGTGCAATGCTGGAAAACTGAATATCACGACTTTGATTGTTGGTGCGTTTAATACTATTTGATGCGCTTAACTTTATACATATTTTGTCTTAGAGAGTCTTTTACTATAAAATAATTAAATTCATTAAAAAAATTATTTTAAAAACAAATCGCTTAATTTTTGAATGAATAAGTACGCTGTTGAAAATTATTACAACCCTGCGCCAAAATTTGGTATCCAATTAGCTGTAACCAACATTTGGTGCTTAGTTTCACCATTTCACGGTGTTACCATGGATACCATTTAGTGGGGAAACGTTACTCCCAAACTTATAACGTTGCAAAATACGAGTTTTCTTAGAATTTTAGTAGTGGTATTTTTGTAGGGAAGCTGGCAACCTTCCGGACGCAAGTTAACAACTTTTTTACTATTCTTTGCCAAGTCTAGAGATCGGGCTCGAACTAGGAATCCTCTGATTCATAGCCGAATGCCTTTATCCATTGCGCCACGGAGGCCCTTGTTCATCGTTGTGTTTCTTGGCGGGGATTCCCCGGCTTGTTGATGTAGCAACAGCGAAAATTTCGGTTGCAGTTAAAGAGGTTGAACCATTTATAGGTGAAACCTCCGCTTTTTTCCGATGAAGGATTTTTGGTTCAATTTAGATTCCACCATGATATGGTGTATTTTGCTACAGACCTCTGTTTTGCACAAGATATGGTACATCGTTGAACTGAAATTCTTAACAGTGTACTCACAATATATATATATATATATATATATATATATATATATATATATATATATATATATATATATATATATACATATATATATATAAAATTCTAAATGTTTATGCAAATTTACAAATAAATTTTAAGAATATGTTAAGAAACAGATATACAATACAATAGCTCATATAATTAAGCAGTTTCCGAAATATGTGCTGGAGTCAGTTTGTATTCATCCAATTAAGATTTATTTTTGCTTAAGCCTCACATTCTTGTATAAAGCCATCACAATTACGATATCTGTATGAAGTCATCCGTGAAAATTTGACAGACAAGGAAATTCGAGAAATAAATACACATGTCGAAGCAGGTGGATTATTAAGACAATTTGTTTTTGCATTTTGTCATGACAAAATCCAGAGACAAAACCTCGTTTATATAATAAAACGAAGTCTAATTTAAAAGTACATTGTTTAAAATAAGCAACTAAAATCAAAACTTGAACTGTTTTTTTGTTATATTTTTGGTAGAGTTCTATATAAATTATTGTTCCTTTAAATTAAAATATTTTTGATAATAACCACATACATAAGAATAATGGAAACACGATTGTTTTCAACGTTATGATTGTTCAAAAATATGCATGTAGATATATTTGAAATTGATATATTTTTCTTTTTTATGACACAATGCAAGGCATAACAATATAGTGAAAAGTAAAAGAAAATATTAGTATTTTTGTTCTTTTCAATAATATGCGTTCTTTACTAAAACCACCCAACTCCTCGGAAGAATTTCGAAAAGAAAATATTAATATTTTTGTTCTCTTCAATAATATGCGTTCTTTACTAAAACCACCCAAGTCCTCGGATGAATTTCGAAAAGAAAATATTAGTATTTTTGTTCTTTCAATAACATGCGTTCTTCACTAAAACCACCCAAGTCCTCGGATGAATTTCGAAAAGTAAATATTAGTATTTTTGTTCTTTTCAATAATATGCGTTCGTTACTAAAACCACCCAAGTCCTCGGATGAATTTCGAAAAGAAAATATTAGTATTTTTGTTCTTTTAAATAATATCCTTGTCCTTGGATGCATTTAGAATTTTTTTTTTAGTATTTTTGTTCTTTTCAATAATATGCGTTCTTTACTAAAACCACCCAAGTCCTCGGATGAATTTAGAAAATAAAATATAAGTATTTTTGTTTTTTTTCATTAATGTGGGTTCTTTACTAAAACAACCCAAGTCCTCGGATGAATTTAGAAAAGAAAATATTAGTATTTTTGTTCTTTTCAATAATATGCGTTCTTTACTAAAACCACCCAAGTCCTCGGATGATTTTCGAAAAGAAAATATTAGTATTTTTGTTCTTTTCAATAATATGCGTTCTTTACTAAAACCACCCAAGTCCTCGGAAGAATTTCGAAAAGAAAATATTAGTATTTTTAGTTCTTTTCAATAATATGCGTTCTTTACTAAAGCCATCCAAGTCCTCGAATGAATTTCGAAAAGAAAATATTAGTATTTTTTGTTCTTTTCAATAATATGCGTTCTATACTAAAACCACCCAAGTCCTCGGATGCCAAATTGGTATTGGACATACAGTTTGCATTTCGGGGAACCCCAAAATTCAAAACATAATTAAAACATACCTGATATACTTTACCAATACATTTTCTCTCTATTGTAAAAAAAAGTAACTTACCCTGACAATTGATAAACATATTTTCTCTACCATATTTGGTGTCACTTCTCAAAAAAGTAACTATTGGATAATTATGAAATTTTCTGAGTTTGTTTAGTGCCGCTCAAGCGATTTTTGCAATTGTAAAGTTATTTTTGATGCTTGGAGGTTTACATCATTTTAATGTGCATGCAGTTTTTTGTTACCATCAATTCATTATAAAGAGACAGATTTTATGTTGAACCTTAAAAAATTGGATTAAAAAAAATTGAAAAATTGATTGTTTTTATTTATTTAAAAATTGGGTTCATTGTTAGAAAAACTGCAGATCAATGGACGTGATACCACGTCCATGACAGTCAATGTATTTAAATATTAGGTGCATTGTTGGAAAAACTGCAGATCCCTGGACGTGATACCATGTCCAAAAGAGTCAATGTATTTAAATATTGGGTGCATTGTTGGAAAAACTGCAGATCCTTGGACGTGATACCACGTCCATGAGAGTCAATGTATTTAAATATTGAGTGCATTGTAGAAAAAAACTGCAGATCCTTGAACGTGATACCACGTCCATGAGCGTCAATGTATTTAAATATTGGGTGCATTGTTGAAAAAACTGCAGATCCCTAGATGTGATACCACGTCCATGAGAATCAATGTATTTAAATATTGGGTGCATTGTTGGAAAAATTGCAGATCCCTGGACGTGATACCATGTCCAAAAGAGTCAATGTATTTAAATATTGGGTGCATTGTTGGAAAAACTGCAGATCCCTGGACGTGATACCACGTCCATGAGAGTCAATGTATTTAAATATTGAGTGCATTGTTTGAAAAACTGCAGATCCCTGGACGTGATACCATGTCCAAAAAAGTCAATGTATTTAAATATTGGGTGCATTGTTGGAAAAACTGCAGATCCCTGGACGTGATACCATGTCCAAAAGAGTCAATGTATTTAAATATTTAGTGAATAGTTGAAAAAACTGCAGATCCTTGAACGTGATACCACGTCCATGAGAGTCAATGTATTTAAATATTGGATGCATTGTTGGAAAAACTGCAGATCCCTAGATGTGATACCACGTCCATGAGAATCAATGTATTTAAATATTGGGTGCATTGTTGGAAAAATTGCAGATCCCTGGACGTGATACCATGTCCAAAAGAGTCAATGTATTTAAATATTGGGTGCATTGTTGGAAAAACTGCAGATCCCTGGACGTGATACCACGTCCATGAGAGTCAATGTATTTAAATATTGAGTGCATTGTTTGAAAAACTGCAGATCCCTGGACGTGATACCATGTCCAAAAAAGTCAATGTATTTAAATATTGGGTGCATTGTTGGAAAAACTGCAGATCCCTGGACGTGATACCATGTCCAAAAGAGTCAATGTATTTAAATATTGGATGCATTGTTGGAAAAACTGCAGATCCCTAGGCGTGATACCACGTCCATGAGAGTCAATGTATTTAAATATTGGGTGCATTGTTGGAAAAACTGCAGATCCCTGGACGTGATACCATGTCCAAAAGAGTCAATGTATTTAAATATTGGGTGCATTGTTGGAAAAACTGCAGATCCTTTAACGTGATGTCACATCCATGGGAGTCAGGCAGGCCGTCACACCGTGGTGGTGGGTGGGGGGAGCCCGACCCCTTCTCAATAATTTAGAAACCCTGAAATTTAGGAATTTCAAATTATAAAATTATGCCTGAAGAAAATGAATATTGCAAATGACAGCTAGGGAAGATTAGAAATTGCCCAACTTGTATGATTACATTTAAATTAGACATCAACACGGACACTGCATTGGAATATGGGTGCAACAAAAATGCTTGTGAGAGAGCTGTTTAATATTATCTAATATATATATAAAAAAAAAGATGAAAAATATTTATTAGTTAGAACTGAGAATTTTTAGTACTGTTGATTGGGAATTTTGAATCGTTAAGTCGGGAATATTGAATCGTTAAGTTGGGAATTTCGAATCGTTACGTCGGGAATTTCGAATCGTTAAGTCGGGAATTTCGAATCGTTAAGTCGGGAATTTCGAATCGTTAAGTTGGGAAATTTCTTGTTGCAACCTCCCCCCCCCCCCCCCCCCAAATATTTTTTTGTGAGACTGCATTGGAGGCAAGGTATTTAAAAATTGGGTGTATTGCTAGAAAACCTTGAGATCCAAAGACGAAAAATTCCATATAGACATTTGGAATTAACCTTTATCAGTAACAACGACACACTGACAAGATTTTCCCATCTATTGCGTCACATGACACCAACACACTTTTCTTTCCATAAAGAGGGGAGGGGGGGATAAAAATTCCCCCCACGTTTCTGAATCGTTTTGTTCCGTTTGGGCAGCACGGCGTGTCGGCAGGCGTTGCCCCTGTTTCCACCGAGGAGCGCGGGGGAAAGTGTTTCACTTTTCGGCATTCCGACTTCGAGCATCGGACGGGAAAAGCCGTCCTTGTATTTGCAGGACCGACCGAAACATGCGCGGTTGTTTTCAGGGGTGAACATGAAGAACGCCATGTGGAGCCGACTTGCCATTAGGATAACGCTGCTTGCGGTGAGTACAGGGGCATCATATGCTCTTGGATTATATTAGTGCTTGGCCCGGCGTTGTTGGGGAACCCGTTGTGGACTTGTCTTCGCTTTTTTCATCTGCAGACGCTGTTCTCGACGTTCGTTAAGGATTCCGACGCTGGATTGGTTGGATCCCGGGTTTCGGTGGGAAACTAACCAATCCAGTATCGCATTGTAAAAAAAAGGTACTTAAGAATGAGTACTTGAACCTACTCGTTTTTATTTGAGTATAATTGCATTGTAAATTAGCGATGGCGTACTTAAATTAAGTAAAAGTACCTATCTCAAAAATAAGCGGTGTGATTTAATATTGCTAATCATAGCTTTTGTTCAAGCCATATTAACAAAGCGACCTGACAAACTCAAAATAGGTGTTCAGAAGATGGTTTCCCACATTATTCGATTTCTTGTTGTTTAAATAGAAACTGAATTATTTCAACTTAATTATCTTACTTTCCATTCTTTTGTCAAATTTTTTTAAACATTTCTTCTGTTAATAACTTCTTCAAGTCGGCCTGGTAGCTTAACGGATAAGGCTATGGACTGCGGTGCATGAGGATCTTGGTTCGATTCCCGGTAAGTCTTGGTTGTTATTGTCGATATTTATCGACAATTATTTATTGAAGGCAGCCTATGTAGTCTAGCATCTGCTCTTGTTATTCATTGTATTTATTTTTAAGTACATGTCTTTTTCAAAATTGAAACTTATGTATTCGAAGCTATGATAAGCATCGCATGTACTCAAAAAGGAGTACATTTTACTTATTTTTAACAGTGCACGGACGTCGCATTGAAAAACGCAAGGACATGTTCCCCACTTTAACATATATAAATTTAAGAAATTTTCACTAAATTACTTTACATACTAAAACAAAATTCGTTGTTTTTTACTAAGACATAACCTTTTATCGGGAATTATCTAATTATCCGGATATTCGGTTATCCAGACTGGATCAGATTAAATATTGGACAAACAAATCAATCCGAATTCGCCAACTGTTATGAAAAAAAAATTAATATTTAAAGATTTTTTGTTTATTTTAAATTTAGTTTCTGGTATTTTGGAAATTGAGTTTTTTTGGGTAGCAGAAATAGAACATACATTTTGAATTGCGCTGAATAAGAACCAAATGGTTTTACTTAATCCAACCAGGATTTACTATTAAAAGAGTACATTTCGGACTTTGAATTAAAGTATCTTACTCCCACTTTCTAATTTATTCCACAGAGAAAAAATAAATATAAATACAACAGAAAACAAGTCTAAATTAAGAAAAATAATAGATTATCAGAATTTTCAGTTATCACTAAATATATTGATATCCGAAACATAATTTTTACTACACTGCATGGTACTACATGGGATATGCAGATTGATGGAGTAAAGTAAACCGTTGACACTGTTAAAAATAGGTACTGGAAAATAAGTAAAATGTGTCGATATATATTAACTTTTGATTACATTCGATGCTTATCATGGGTCCAAATCTTCGAGCATGGACTGTAGTAGAGCGAATAGGACGTCATAATCGTGATGCAAACATCTCAGACCTGATGGCACCAGACATGTGACTTCCTTTCAAAATTTATGAATGAAAAAACGCTCGCGATTGACTTGTGATTTGGAAATAATAGTAAATGTGTTACTTCATGAAGTGCAGGATATTTTTATGAATGAACTAGAATTTTTTTATGAATGGATGACGTAGTAAACCACGTGTCTGAGGCCATACATGTTGGCCTCACTTTGATGTTAGCGAGATTACAACCTTATGATTTTCGATGAGCGAAGATTACAACCAAGTCACCGTACTCAGAGCCTCATGTACCACAGTCCAGTGCCTTATCCATTAAAAAGTTATAAGCAGAAGAAATGTTTAAAAAAATGGAAAGTAAGATAATCGAGTTGTAATAACTCAGTTTCTTATTAAGCAATCGACATCAAATAAAGTAGAAAACCATCTTCTGAATTAATAATTGAAGTTCGTCAGGTTTCGTTAAGACTGCTTGAACAGGAGCTGAGATTAGTAATATTAAATCCCATTGCTAAAAATAAGTAAAATGTTCTAATTTGTTATTACATTCAATGCTTATCATGGCTCCGAATACGTAAGTTTCAATTTTAAAAAAGACATGTGCTCAAAAATGAGTAAAAATTAATAAAAAGAGAAGATGCTAGCCTACATAGGCTACCTTCTTAAATCATACTTTCAGTAAATATCGATCCTTTCAGCCGATTTACCTGTTATCCGTTAAACTACCAGGGCGACTTGAAGACGTTATAAACAGAAGAAATGTAAAATGGGTATGCCAAAGGAATAGGAAGCAAGATAATTGAGTTGTAATAACTCCATTTAATCAATCGACTTCAAATTATATGGAAAACTATCTTCTGAACAACTATTTTAAGTTTGTCAGGTCGATTTATAAGATTGCTTGAACAGAAGCTGAGAATAACACTGCTCTTTCTTCTGAAAGTACTCTTACTTAGATTTGAGTACGTAATCGCTCATTTACAATGCGATTGCACCCAAAGAAAAACGGGTATGTTCAGGTACTCATTTTTAAGTACTTTTTTACAGTGCACGATTTTTTGTGGTAATAGCCTTGAGTATGTTATACACACGTTTATGATGTAATTATACTTAAAGAAAAACCAGTAGGTTTATATACTTATTTTTAAGTACTTTTTTTTTACAGTGTGGTATTTGGAAAATTCCACTTCCTCAATTTTATCACTTACAAAAAGAGTCATCAATAACTTTTCCCAATACAGAGCTTCCTGAATATTTGGCAAAACTGGTACCAATTGATTGTGGTGATTCTCCAATCAAACATGCTTTATATTCTCCACCACGTAATGAAGGAAAATGCTCAGCTAATCCGAGCAAATTTTGTTGAAATTGATTTCATGAACTAAATTGAAAATTGGTTTGAAAATCAGTCATGCGCATATTATTTACTATTGTCCTTTTTTTTTTATCTGAAACTGGATGAAGCTTTTACTAATAAGAATTTTCTTGAAGAAATATCTGCAAGAACAGTTTATAGATGTTTCATAGATGTACATATTTCGACAAACTTTTCCAAATTAATACTGTTAAAAATAATTATTCAAATATCAGTAAAATGTATTGATTTTTGAGTAACTTCGATTCTTACCATGGTTCTTAATTAATTTTCATAAAACCTGTTCAATAATTGTCGACAATTACAACCAAAACTTACCAAGATCATGCAGGCACCACAGCCCAGGGCCTTATTCGAAACTTCCATTGCGACTCGAAAAAGTTATAAATAGAAGAAATGTTAAAATAGTGCGCCAAAAGAATTCGAAATAAGATAATTGAGTAGTAATAACTCAGTTTGCATTTAAGCAATCGACATCAAACAATGAAGAAAATCATCTTCTGAACAACTATTTTAAGTTTGTCAGATCGTTTTGTTTAGATGACTTGAACAGACGCAGAGATTAGCAATATTAAATCACACTGCTCATATTTGAGAAAGTACGGTTACTTAAATTTGAGTACGTCAGTGCTTATTTACAATGCAATTGTACTCAAATAAAAAGAAGCGTGTTCAGGTACTCATTTTTAAGTACATTTTTTTACATTGTATTTACTCGTTTGTAAACTAGGAGCATGTTTGATATTTACGCTTTGCATATGAAACAGCTGAATAATGTTTCTGTTCTTTTTAAAGGGGTATTCTTTAATTTAGGCTTAAAAAAATATGCTGATACCCAAATGATGCCATATTTACTTATATAAAGAGTAACGGCAGATAAGAGTTTGATTATGTTCAAAAACATGCAGATTTAACATCGATTTTAAGAACAGGTTGTTATTTTGGGAATTGAGAATCACCACTCGTCCTCAAAGAGTTATTGAAATTGTACACTGAAAAAAAAGGTACTTAAAATTGAGTATATGAACCTACTCGTTTTCCTTCGATTACAAATGCGCCGTAAATGAGCGATGACTTACACAAATTTATGCAACCGTACTTTCTCAAAAATGAGCAGTGTGATTTAATATTGCTGATATCAGCTTTTGTTCAAGCCATCTTAACAAAGCGACCTGACAAATTTAACATAGTAGTTCAGAAGATGGTTTCCCACATTATTTGATGTCGATTGCTTCAATGCAAACTGAGTTATTACTACTCAATTATCTTATTTCCTATTAACTTGGCACACTATTTTAACATTTCTTCTGTTTATAACTTATTTTACTTCTCCCTGATAGTACAACGGATAAGGCACTGGACTGCAGTGCCTGAGGATATGGATTCGATTCCCGGTAAGTCTCGGTTATAATGGTCGATATTTATTGAAAGCGATTTATGTAGGCAGTTTATGTTGGCTAGCATCTGCTCTTTTTATTTATTGTACTCATGTCTCTTTCAAAATTCAAACCTATGTATTCGGAGTCACGACAAGCATTGAATGTACTCAAAAATGAGTGCATTTTACTTAGATTTGTGCACATATTTTTAACAGTGTATAATTCAAGGTCTTAACTATAGAAGTGGTATGGACGTTTAAGTCGTTGAAAGATCTCCGGTTTGCTCAGAAATACTCATTAATTAAAAATCTTTAAAGTGTTACATTTAAAAAAGAAATTCAATTATAAATCGTTGGTCAAGTCTAACTCGAAGTTACAGTGGTTAAACAGGCCAATAGCTCGTTTAAAAACTGTTTTCTGATAATTTTTTTCTTCTTTCTTCTGCTGTTCCCACTCGTGTATTGTTATACTTCAAACTGCAAGATTTATGTCATTTTGCACTTTTGTTAATAAATGTTCCTGTTATGGCAATAGCCCAATTGTGGCCGAAGGAAGCCGGGTTACTATATTCTCAAAGAAGAACACAATTGTTTATCGACTAGACAACAGATTGCCATGGGCCGCAATTGGAACTTTTGATTTGGATAAAATCCCTAATTTAAATTTATTTACGCAATTTGTGATATAATAATTTATAACTCCCTCTCTCTCTCTCTTTCTTGTGAAACAGTTACTGTATTGTAATTTATTTGTGTGTGATGACACTCGACTTGTTTTAGATATTTTTCAAATCCATTCGAATAGTTTGAAATTTAATTCATGTATATTTTAAACTTATTATTAACTTATAATAGTTTAAAATACTTAGTACAGTGACCAGTGTGGAAGTACTGTTTGTTTAAAATATTTATTGTGAAAATAATTATATATACTTTCCTACACTGTAAAAAAAAAATGTGCTTAAAAATGAGTACATGGACTTACTCGTTTTTCTTTGAGTGCAATTGCATTATAAATGAGCGATGATGTATTCAAATTTAAGTAATTGTACTTTCTCAAAAATGAGCAGCAAGGTTTAATATTGCTAATCTCAGCTTTTGTTCAAGCCACCTTAACAAAGCAACCTGGCAAACTTAAAATATTTGTTCAGAAGATCTTTTCCATATTATTTAATGTTGATTGCATGAATTGAAACTGAATTATTACAATTCAATTAATTTACTTCCCATTTTTTGGCACACATTTTGAACATTTCTTATTTTTATAACTTCTTCACGTCGCCTTATAAGTTTTAACGGATACGGCTCTGGCCGGCGGTGCCTGAGGATCTCGGTTTGATTCCCGGTAAGTCTTGGTTGTAATTGTCGATATTTATTGAAAGTGATTTATGAAGGCAGTCTATGTAGGCTAGCATCTGCTCTTTTTATTCATTGTATTTATTTTTAAGTTCATGTCCTTTTCAAAATTGAAACTTATGTATTCGAAGCTATGATAATAAACGCATGTACTCAAAAAGGACTCATGTACTCAAGTCTTGGTGGCAATTGTCGATATTTATTGAAATTGATTTATGAAGGCAGTCTATGTAGGCTAGCATCTGCTCTTTTTATTCATTGTATTTATTTTTAAGCACATGTCCTTTTCAAAATTGAAACTTATGTATTCGAAGCTATGATAAGCAACGCATGTACTCAAAAAGGACTCATGTACTCGTCTTGGTGGCAATTGTCGATATTTATTGAAATTGATTTATGAAGACAGTCTATATAAGCTAGCATCAGCTGTTTTTATTCATTTTTATCTATCGGACTTATATTTAAGTACACGTCTTTTTCAAAATGGAAACTTATGTATTCGGAGAGATGATGAGCATCGAATGTACTCAAAAATGAGTAAATTTTACTTACATTTGAGTACCTATTACCTGCACGGTCTAGTCTTGAGATTTCGCAAAATGTGGCGAAATCTTATGAGGAAACTGAAGACGACTGAAGATGACATATATAGCAAAAACCAACATAAAACGCCCTCAGTTTTTCGGAAGTAAGACAACGAGACAATTCATTAAATGATAAACACGCAGAAGAAAAGGGCCCCGTGCGTGGCGAATGGGAAATCATTTCCGGAAGCGTTTTAAATGGAATGGAGAGGCCTTGCGAAGTGGAATAAAACGGCTTCTTTTTTTCAAAAAAATGAAGAAATGGAAGATTCTGATTTATGATGCTTTTCCTCCTGGAGAGATGGTCCAGTTTGGGTTTTGGAGTGGAGGAAAAATAAATTTCTCACATAAAAAATTGGTTTATGATGTTGAAAACGTTTTTCAGAATTCCGTCAGGAAAATAAACCACATTATGGCCAGAGTACAGGATGGAGGTTGATTGAAAAACGTCGCACTAGACCTGCACAAACACAATGCCTCATATTTTTTTTAAACTAGGATCAGATGAAAAAGTATGGTTTGGTTTGGTTAATTAACGTCGCAAAAGAGCTGAACAGTGGGCTATTGGTGACGTTTCGGGGCCTATCTCAAAGGAAAGACTCGGGAACGATGCCTCGTATTTTTGAACCATGGTCAGATGACGAGGACAACACCTGAGATGGACCGACGCAACCTCAATAGGCGTCAGGACATTGTTTTTACTGGTTTAGTTTTGGTTTGAAACGTCGCACTAGAGCTGCACAGTGGGTTATTGACGACGTTTCGGCGTCTATCTCGAAGGAAAGGCCCGTGAACACATACAAATTCACGCACACATTCATACATGCACCTCGTTATTTTAGGTTTGGTTTGGTTTTGTTAATTAACGTCGCACTAGAGCTGCACAGTGGGCTATTGGCGACGGTTCGGGGTCAATCTCGAAGGAAAGACCCGGGGACACATACACATTCACACACACATTGATACATGCACCTCGTTATTTTAGAACCATGGTCAGATGACGAGGAAACACCTGAACTTTCACACGATCAGATTTAACGTGAACCAGTCCCTTATACACGGCAGATGAAATTGTGGATATTTTAACGAATCGAGAAACCCCCTGATCACGAGCTCGCAAATATCTATAAGTTTATGTAGATATTTACAGGATACTTTACCACTGAGGACCTTGTAGAACAGGAAGAGAAAAATACGTTTTAATCCTAAAAATATTATTGCTTGTCGACGAAGTTGAAGATATTCACTTTTATTATCCCGATTCCACATTTATTATTGAATCGCTTGAACTCGTTGTTAAGCAATAATATTTTTCGGTAGCTAACTTCTAAATGTGGCATTCGGTAACTAACTTCTAAATGTGGCATTCGTTAAATAAATTCTAAATGTGGAATGTAACTTCTCAATGTGGTATAGGTGCAATGCCTCAAGGTACAATGGCATTCTGAAATCTATGAAATTGATACTAAAATATTGCACTCGTCTTTGTGTTGTTCTCAAATGCTCTAAGCAAAGTAAAAACGTAAAAAAAATTAAATTTCCCCCAAATTAGATTTTCCCTAAAAAGTAATACAATGGCATTGTAATTAACACAAATGAAATATTATTATTTTTCTTTTAAAGAACATAAAAGCATTAGGGTATATTTACATCATTGTACAAATCTATTAAGAAAATTGAATTGTAGTATACTTTTTTCATTAGGATTTCAACTATCGACCTTCTAAATATTTTTTCCCGGGAGTTGACTGTTTTTTTCTTAATTATTTATTTGGTGTGTGGTGCCGGCGTTAGGCCGCTTTTACATTTAACGACACGACACCGATAAATCGTGAACGATCGTGAAGGGACGACACAACGTTTTATCGTATCGTCTGATGGTCAGTTTTTCATTGCACCGATATCGTTCGCCAAAAACGACAATTTTTACATTCAGTACGTGTTCGTCTGTTGCCGAGAGCACGTCTATTCTCGATGTGGCGCATCGCAACAAATTACATTATAAGAAACTGCGATTGTTGTATTTAAGGAGAAAGAAGAAATCAATAACAAAACGCTTCTGGGTGCATGATATCATCAAAGCAAGACATGTTGATGGAGATTTTTATGTTTTATTTGAACGTCTACAAAAAGCTAGAGCTAACCACTAGAGCTGCACAGTGGGCTATTGGCGACGGTTTGACTAAATATTGCCTCTCATGCCTTTTCTCGAACAATCTTGTTCTTGTAAAATTCATCTCGCTTATCCCAAATACAGGTCTTTACTTCCACTAATTCACACAAGTTCACAATATTGAACTTAAAAGCCATATTGATAATATAAATAAGAAAAAAAACAGTAGACTATAGCAGACGGCAACAAGTTTTTCGGAAACAAACACAAAATGTCGTCACGATGAAGTAGGGAAGGCGCGTGCCCACGATAAAACATTCCGATAAATTGTATCGTCTGATCGGCAACGACAATATCGTTATCGTATCGGCTAGTGAAAAAGGGCTCGGCTTCGTATGTGTATTTTGCGTACCCCGATATCGTGCCATTGAAATCGTATACGATTTATCGGTGTCATGTCGTCAAATGTAAAAGCGACCTTACGCTGCATCCAGTGCCGTTACACAGCAAATATATATATATATATATATATATATATTTGTGGGGGGGGGGGGAGTTGAAAAAAGAAATTTCCCAACCTAACGATTCGAAATTCTCAACTCAACTATACTATATTCGAAATTCCCAACTTAACAGTACCAGCTTCGCTACAAAAATACTAGAAAGTCGTCCAGAATATCCAACAAATTATACTGGCATGTATACGGGACTGGTGCACAATAAATCTGATCAGGGTCGAAAGTCCCGACGTCTATTGAAGGTGTTGGGTGCCAGTTCATGTGTTTCCTCGTCATCTGACCATGGTTTTAAATAACGAGGTGCATGAATGTGTGTATGAATGTGTATGTGTTCCCGGGTCTTTCCTTCGAGATTGATCCCGAACCTTCGCAATAGCCCTCTGTGCAGCTCTAGTGCGACGTTAATTAACAAAACCCAACAAAAAAAAAAACTTAACAGTGCTGAAAATTCGCAGTTCCAACTTATCGACGTTTTTGATCTTTTTTTTAACATATCTTTTAGGTGTATATTTTTTATATATATTATATATATTTTAGGTAATATTGAACAGTTCTCTCAGAAGCATTGATTTGTTGTACGCACCCATATTCCAATACAGTGTCCGTTCTAACGTCTAATTTAAATGTAATCTTACAAGTTGGGAAATTTCTAATCTTCCCTAACTTTCAGAGCCCCAGTTGCTCAGTTGGTAAGGCGTTCAGCTACTAATTGGTGGTTCGAATCCGTGCAATGGACTTGACATAGAAAAGTAAAAAAGTAGTGATTTTGCGATCGGAGGGTTGCCAGCTTCGCTACAAAAATACTAGAAAGTCGCCCAGATATCCAACAAATTATACTGGCGTGTATACGGGACAGGTGCACGATAAATCTGATCGGGGTCCAAAGTCCCGACGTCTATTGAAGGCGTTGGGTGCCAGTTCAGGTGTTTCCTCGTCATCTGACCATGGTTCTAAAATAACGAGGTACATGTATGAATGTGTGTGTGAATGTGTTCCCGGGTCTGTCCTTCGGGATTGACCCCGAACCGTCGCCAATAGCCCACTGTGCAGCTCTAGTGCGACGTTAATTAACAAAACCAAACCAATCCCTAGCTTTCATTTGTTAATAATATTCATTTTCTTCAGGCACACATTTTCCCGACTCGGGGTTTTCAGAAGTTGAAATTCCCAACTTTCAGGGTTTCCAGATTATAGGGGGTGGGGGAAGTGCGACGGCCCTGGCTACATCCTATGTAGCCTATGCCTAAATCCTGTCTTGTTAAGATCCGAAAGTTAAACGCGAAAAATATTTCTGAATATTAAGAAATGTCTACACGTAATAAGAAACTAACAAAAACCTCCTGCTTCGTTATAAACCATCACATGATATTTTTTCATTCTTTAATTTTAAAGTTTGGTTTGGTTTGGTTTTGTTAATTAACGTCGCACTAGAGCTGCATAGAGGGCTATTGGCGACGATCAATCTCGAAGGAAAGACCCGGGAACACATACACATTCACACACACATTCATACATGCACCTCGATATTTTAGAACCATGGTCAGATGACGAGGAAACACCTGAGCTGGCACCCAACGCCTTCAATAGACGTCGGGACTTTGGACCCCGATCAGATGTATCGTGCACCAGTCCCGTATACACGCCAGTATAATTTGTTGGATATTCTGGACGACTTTCTAGTATTTTTGTAGCGAAGCTGGCAATCCTCCGATCGCAAGATCACTACTTTTTTACTTTTCTATGTCAAAAGTCCATTTCCCGGATTCGAACCACCAATCCTCTGATTAGTAGCTGAACGCCTTACCAACTGAGCAACTGGGGCTCTTCATTTTAACGTTTATTCACAAGAAAAACTGGAACATTGGGAAACTTAAAATGCATGTTGCATAGCCTATATTTCGCACTCAAAACTCATCAATGTTGTGAAAAATGAACGTGAAATTTTACATCCTTGCTAGATATTCTTTTTGTTAATTGTGAGAAATTTAATTGCGATTAAAGACTATTGAATTAAATCGTTATATTGAATATATTTCTACCTAATTTGTGTTAACTTACTAGATTGGTAATCATTCATTGAGTTTTAAAATTAATTATAAATGGTTAAATGCCCGTTGTCTAATTACATTTTTTAAAGGCTTTAGACCAGTGGTTAGTCCTAACCTTTAGACTTGGTCGAAAGTTAAGCAAATCGCGGGCCTTAAAAAATAAAAAAAAATGGTAAAATGCAGTGAACTTGTGATCGGAGGGTTGGTTTGGTTTTGTTAGTAACTTCGCACTAGAGCTGCACAGTGGGCTATTGGCGACGGTTCGGGGTCCATCTCGAAGGAAAGACCCGGGAACACATACACATTCACACACACATTCATATATGCACCTCGTTATTTTAAAACCATGGTCAGATGACGAGGAAACACCTGAACTGGTACCCAACACCTTCAATAGACGTCGGGAATTTGGACCCCGATCAGATGTATTGTGCACCAGTCCCGTATACACGCCAGTATAATTTGTCGGATATTCTGGACGACTTTCTAGTATTTTTGTAGTGAAGCTCACAACCCTCCGATCGCAAGATCACTACTTTTTTACTTTTCTATGTCAAGTCCATTGCACGGATTCGAACCACCAATCCTCTGATTAGTAGCTGAACGCCTTACCAACTGAGCAACTGGGGCTCTGTGATCGGTGGGGGCCCTTGCGCCACTAAACTCTAACAAACCAACCAACCTGTGATCGGTGGGTTTCCAGATTAGTTGTGAAATAACAATACGTCGTCTGAATTTACCTCCAATGTCTACGGCGTGTATACGGGACTGGTGCACGTTAAATTTGATAGAGGTCGATTTCCTGACCCCTGAGGTTGCTTCGGGTGTAGGACAGGTGTTGTCCTCGTCATCTGACCATGGTTCACAAATACGAGACATTGTTCCCGGGTCTTTCCTTCGAGATAGGCTCGGAACCATCGCCAATAGCCAAATATGCAGATCTAGTGCGAATGAAACGAACCAAACCAATCAAACAAGGATATGTTTAAAGAAGATAAAAGTAATGTGAAAATTAATATTTAGTTGGCTTTTACTTTCCATAAATGGTGGTGGTGGGGGGGGGATAGTTAATCCCATGCATGGTAACTTTACTCCACCTGTTGAAAAAAGTTTCAAATTTGAAAAAAGCCGGATTGGTTTGGCTAAATAACGTCACACTAGAGCTGCACATTAAGCTTTTGGTGACGGTTCGGGGACTATCTCGAAGGAAAAACCCGAGAAGAATGCCTCATATTTTTGAACCATGGTCAGATGACGTTGGCCGACGCAAAATCAATAGGCGTCAGGTCATTGGACCCCGATCAGATTTAACGTACACCAGTCCCGTATACACGCCGTAGAAATCGGAGGTAACGTCGGACGACGTATTGTTATTTCGCAGCGAATCTGTCAACCCTCCGATCTATGGTATTCGATGCTACCCTCTGGTTGAGTACCTCGGGGCAGTTCCTAGGGGCAACGGGTCCCTTAAGATCCTTGTGTGTGTGTTTGCATTTTTTATCAAACAATTTACAAAAACAGTGTCATTTTGAATATCTGCTACAATTTGGGTGCAAGAAAATAAATATCCACACCTCGATGTTATATTGCATTGTTTTTTTTTTGTACAAAAAGAAAATCGAAAAAATATGGAAAAATATCTTTGTTACATTATCCATACTCCAATGGATTCCCTGCATATTTCTCCAAATTGCGGAATATGGAACAATGGGTTATTTCGCAGGGCCCGTGTCGTGCGACTGCTGACCCATAGCGCGGCGGAACCCACACAATCGAAATGTCTCCTCTGACAACCCTCGAACACAACTTGGGAAAGCCGGACTCAAATTGGAAGAAATAACGGACTATTATTTACTCGTTACACAGCTGGAACTTCGCAAGACGAGTGTCACAACGGAAAGTGTTTCCCAGAAAAAAGGAATGGAGGAATATTGGAATTTGAACATACACTTTCTCTGGTAATAGGTTGATTTGTCGAATCAACATTGCACTAGAACTGCACAGTCGGTTACTGACTAAGCCTCGGGATACATCTCGGTTTGGTTTAGTTAATTAACGTCGCACTCGAGCTGCACAGTGAGCTATTGGCGACGCGTTTCGGATATATCTTGAAGAAAACACTCGGGAACGCTATATAGTAATTTGGAACCATGGTCAGAGATGAGGACAACACCTGAGCTGGCTTATACACAACTTTAATAGGTGGCAGGATATTGGTTTGATTAATAAACGTCGCACTAGAGCTGCACAGTGGGCTACTGACGACAGTTCGGGGCCTATCTCGATTGGTTTGGTTAATTAACGTCGCACTAGAGGTGCACAGTGGGCTATTGGCGACGGTTCGGGGTCTATCTCAAAGGAAAGACCCGGGAACACATACACATTCACACAAACATTCATACATGCACCTCGTTATTTTAGAACCATGGTCAGATGACGAGGAAACACCGGAACTGGCACTCAAAGCCTTCAATAGACGTCGGGACTTTGGGCCCCGATCAGATGTATCGTGCACCAGTCCCGTATACACGCCAGTATAATTTGTTGGATATTCTGACGACTTTCTAGTATTTTTGAGGGGAATATTGGAATTTGCACATACGCTTTCTCTGGTAATAGGTTGGTTGGATGAATCAACGTTGCACTAGATCTGCATAGTTGGTAACTGGCTAAGGCTTGGGTTGGTTTGGTTAATTAACGTCGCATTAGAGCTGCACAGTGGGCTATTGGCGACGGTTCGGGGCCTATCTTAAAGGAAAGACCCGGGAACGATGCCTCGTATTTTTGAACCATGGTCAGATGACGAGGACAACACCTGAGCTGGCACCCAATGCCTTCAATAGACGTCGAGATTTTGGACCCCGATCAGATGTATCGTGCACCAGTCCCGTATTCACGCCGTTAATTTGTTGTGGATGTACTGGACGACATTCGAATCGTCGCCAATAGCCCACTGTTCAGCTTTAGTGCGACGTTAATTAACAAAACCAAACAAAACCAACCTGGACGACATTCTAGTATTTTGGTAGTGAATTGGCAACCCTCCGACCCTCCAAAAATCACTACTTTTTACTATTCTTTAGTCTAGTCCGCGCAAAGGCGTTCGAACCGGGGACCCTTTGAATTCCCAGCTGGCGTCTTAGTCCACTCGGCCACGGAGGCCTACCCTTTCTGGTAATAGATTGGTTGGTCGAATGCACGTAGCACAAGAGATGCATAGTGGGCTATTGGCGACGGTTCGGGATATATCTCGGAGAAACACCCGGGAATGCTGCCTCGCAATTTTGAACTGTATTCATGCGATGAGGACAACACAGCAGCTGGCTTATACACAGCTGTAATGGGCGTCAGGATATTGTTGGACCACGATCAGATTTAACGGCTCCAGTCTATTATGCAAAGCAAATATTTTTGTTCTTACAAGGAACAAGTTAGACAACCCTCCGATTACATTTATCCTGGGCGGATAGTCATTTCTAAAGCTTAATATTTGTGTGTGGGTGGGTGGGTGGGGGGGGGGGGGGGGGGGGGGGGATGGAGTAGCTTTAAAATTGCCAAGTCAAATATCGGTTTAACAAACTTTTTAAGAGTCAAATACCAACTCTTTTCGACATTCTTTTTAGAATCTGGCAATTTATAAGTTTTTCATGGTTGTAATTAAAATATATCCTAAAGAAATCGTGACCACTGAACTCTAACTGTAACTGCTGGAAGGCTCAAACCTTGTTTCCTCTATGGGTGCGTTGAAACCAATTGAAAGCTGCCATACTGTGCCCCAACATTGTTTTAAAGTGATTTAGTGGTGTTTTTTATTACCATAGCATTGTATAAATATTAAATGTAATTAAATATTATATTTTCTTCTTATAGAATTAATTTTTATATTGCCAAGCAAATAGTTTTTGCTCTTGCTTTTTAACTACTTCTACTTTGACTTGCAAATGACTTCCTATTTTAATTGCAGATTGCATCTAAAATGGGTTTAAAAATAAAATAAAAAAAACTTAGTCAAAAGCAATATATATCGATGTATTTCAACATGAAAAATATACGAAATATTGCGGTATCAAGAAAAGTGGGGCACATCATGGCGGCCTCCAGATCGACTTCAAATCAACGGAATGTCTTGCCCGATCCAGAAGTTACAGTTAGAGATCAGTGATCGTGACTAATGTGAATTTTAACCACTGAACTCTAACCGTAACTTCTGGAAGCTCAAAACTTTTTACCTCTATGGGCATGTTGAAGCCAATGCAGGAGCAGCCATACTGTACCCCCCCCCCCCTATTTTTTAAGGGATTGAGTGGTGTTTTTTAATACCATAGCATTGTAGAAATATTAAACGTGTCTAAATATTATATTTTCTTCTGATAGAATTATTTTTGCTATTGCTTTTTAACTACTTCGACTTTGATTTGCAAATGACATTCTATTTTAATAGCAGATAACATTTACAATGGGTTTCAAAGGTAAATAGAAAAGAAATCAGGTAAAAGCAATACATGACATTATTTTAACATGACAAATACACTAAATATTGTGGTAGCGATGAAAGTAGGGTACAGTTGTTACCCCTTCAATTGGCTTCAAGTCAACAAAATGTCTAGGTCAATCTAGAAATTACAGTTAAATATCAGTGCTTTAAATGTACGCAAATTTGTCAGATAATTCCGATTTTAGTCATAGAGTAATGATACAAATAGAGGAATAAAAATGCTGATTTCCGTGTGTCCATCATTGAAACCACGTGATAGGTGGAAATGCCAATTCACTCATGCGCCGATATTACTTGGCAGACCTTGGCGACTTTAAGAACTAAACGAGATCAAAGTATTGTAATATGGTTTTGTGTTTAATTTTGTATTTAAATATAGTTTTTTTTGAACGAATGGCACAATATAAGTTTTGAAATAATTGTATTACGTTTTTATGTAAAAAATTTACCATAAGCGAAGTTCTTTCAATTGTTATTTTGTATACTTCAATAAGAAAATATAAACAATAAAACCTGAGAAATATAAAGAGTTTCGCTTCTTCGAGTATTGAACACATATAACATATTTTCGTTTCGTTAATGAAGAGGAAATATTTAGCGCATATTGTTTGAAAATAAGTAAATACGTACATATATGTTAAGAAGTTGAATATGGACAGAACTCCTTATCACCAAAAAAGAAGAAAGTGCACCAAATTTGAAACTCCTGCAGATGTCTGAAAGCCAAATGTGGCAGCGCTATAACCACGTGATGTTGGTTTTTCTTTTCAATGTTGACACCGCGGCCTTATGAGAGTCTGGTATTGAAGGCGCTCTCTATTTAATATTACAACTCTGATTTTAGTCCGATTGTTGACTTGTTTCACATAACAAGGCTTGTTTTGATTATGATTTTCGACACTTCGACTTGTTTCACATTTAAATTTTTTTACGTAAGTATATAATTTTTTAATGCTCACGTAAATAATCTAATATATTAAACAATGTGAAAAATTCATTTGTATTCATTATCTATTTCGAAATTTTTAAGTGGAGGTCAGAATTTTGTGACGAATACCATATGATCAAATAAAATTATCGCGATGTCTGCGCAAGTACTGATCTAACACTCATACATATATAAATATCATAGAAATGAATACGTTTTCGCGTAGGTTTCTCCAGGAAACTTACAGAACCGCGTTTGAAGTGTGGTTCTATCTTCAGTAGTTCTGTTTCTAAAGATCAATTCCCTGCGTTGATTGAATCGTTGGGAGATCGGTTCGTCAACCTCGTCTCTTCTCACAAGATTAGCAGGAAAACTCCGTTTAATAGAGACGGGTTATCTACCAACAACCTCCTCTGTTGCCACCCTCAGGGAACGCGCCTAAAAATGGAAGAAAAGATGGCAGTTTCATTTTCTTCGCATGGATAAGCTGGAGAGATCGTTGTAAGAAAGGTTATGGATAATGAAATAAATGTGCCGTCAAACCCTGAAAACCAGGTAGCGAATGTTCTGAATTGCAATGCCACTTTACACTCCAGAGTATAAGTGTTTAGGTCAAGTGCGAAAATCAGTGTATCTGCAGATTTGCCAGTGCAGCTGCAATAAGTGTAAGTGCGGAAATTTGTTCGATTTTGCAGATTCACTGACGCAACTGCAGTTTTTCTAGTGAATGATATCGTGAAAGTGCAAATCTTCAAGATCTTGAATCCCATGTAGTGGATTTGGTTTTGGTTAAGTAACGTCGCACTAGAGCTGTACAGTGGGCTATTGGCGACGGTTCGGGGTCTATTTCGAAGCAAAGATCTCGATCAGATTTATTGAGCACCAGTCCCGTATGCAAGTCAGTGTAATTTGTTGGATGTTCGGGACGACTTTCTAGTATTTTTTTTGTAGCGACACTGGCAACCCTCCGATCGCTAGATCATTACTTTTTTAAAACTTTTCTTTGTCTAGTCCACCGCACGGGGTCGAAATATCAATCCTCTGATTGCCAGCTGAACGCCTTTATCCTCTGTACAACTCCAACTGCAATAGGGCAGAAGTTGTCTACCATTTTAAACACATGGTGCTAATTTTTATTTTTTTTCAGAATTTGTATTTGATATTATTAATTTTCGGGCGATACAGAAATGTTTTCTGCTTTGAGAATATGGTAAACCCGCCTCCCTTCGGCCGCAATTGGGCTATTGCCGTTTAGAGATATGAGGTGCTCCAAACCACTGCTCTGAAGATTACCAGCTGTTTTTGAAAAGTGATTATGATTGGAGATTGTAAAAACGCCTAAGATTCTAAAAAATACTGACAATTGTCGAAGCATAATGTCCTTTATTTATTTTCCGATGTCTAACGAACATTCATTCGCACATTCACGATTTGGATTACGGGAATCTGTAGATTCCTTAATGAAAGTGCGGGAAACTCTTATTTTGTAGATTATTCTGCACTTGCACTGAACAAATCAGAGTATCTGCAAATGCACCAGTGAATCTGCAGATATACGGCTTTCGCATTTGCACGGTAACATTTACACTCCTTATATACATATACAAATAGTAGGATGGAAAAGAATCGTGATTGGTTTATGGGATGACGTAAATAATGACGTCATTCTTTGAGTGGAAGAAAGTTGCATTTTATGTCTTGCGACGGAGTTAATCCCCTGAACTCGCAACTGTAGCTTCTGGAAGTCTCAAAACTTGTGTCCTCTATGAACGCGTTGAAGCCAATGTGGAAGTAGACATACTATACCCCAAATTTGTTTTAAAGTGATTTAGTAGTGTTTTTTTTTTAAATACCACAGCATTGTGAAATTATTAAATGTATATAGATATTATATTTTCTTCCTATTGAATTAATTTTTATATTGTCAAACAAATAGCTTTGGCTCTTGCGTTTTAACCGCTTCGACACTGACTTGCAAATCACTTTCTATTTTAATGCAGATTACATTTAAAATGGGTTTCAAAAGAAATAAGAAAAAAAATTCAGCCAAAAGCAATACATGTCGGCTTATTTTAACATAAAAAATATCCGTAATATTGCTCTGGCCATAAAAGTGGGGTACAGTTGTTACCCCTTCAATTGACTTCAAGTCAACGAAATATTTTTCCCAATCCAGAAGTTACAGTTATAGATCAGTGAGTTAATTTTTATCGAGTAAATAATCCTAATTTAAGTAAATAAGGAACTGGTATTATGAAATATGAAGTAAATTTAAACTATAGATGACTGCCGAAAGTTCCTAACAAGTTTAGAAACATTGCGTAAAGAAACATCTTTAAAAAAAATATATTTCTGAAACCAAGTTAGAACGTCTCTTTGTAGCGTAGTTGGCAGCGCGTTGGTCGTAGGACTTTGGTGCAATAGATCGCGGGTGAAAGTCCCGACGGAGGTCAATTAATTTTTATTAAAAAAAGAATATGACTTAGAGGATTTCACAGCAATGAGTAGAACGACTATAGATTTCTTACGAAGTTCGGAGTAATTGCAACACAACTTCGAACCATACATATGTGGCTTCGAATGAAAAAGACCAATGGTGCATTGGTTTAATATTAGACATTTGTCCTTCTTGTTTTAGGTTACAGGTAAATTTAATAAAATTATTTTTTTAAAAGGAAAACCGGCTTTAAGAAAAATAATTTTTAATTTTCAGAACAAAATTTAACTTTTTAATATAATTTTTAACTTATTACAACTTCTTTGAAGTCGACGATAAAATGTTGGAATTTTTTTTTTTGTAAATTGGCAGCAACATCAAAAAGTTGTAATAAGTATAAAATTGATTTGATTCGATATTTTCAACTTGTTCGTAAAATTAAAAAATATTTTTAACGCGCATTTTTCTTAAAGTTGGTTTATCTTTAAAAAAAGAAATTTTAGTTTTTCAATTTTTAATTTAGCAGATGGGGGGGGGATATCGTCCCCTGCTAATATTAACCAAGAAATTCAAGATGTTGCTCACATTTTTCCACGTCCGGTTTAATAAATGTTAGGTGGTGAACAAAACTATATATTGACTCAACAATTTATATTGTAAAACAATCATCCCTATCCATGCTAATAAATTCCGGATGAAACAAATGTCATTGTTGTACAATCTTTATTCAGCAGTGAAAATATTTTGAAGTCGAAGAAATTGTTAAAAAAAATGTCCGGTTAATGGATATTTCCTAATCAATAAAAATCGGATAACAGATTTAAAAAAAATGGATTTTTCTCTATTCAACAAAAAAAAAAAAAATTCGAAATCAGACAATATTTTTTTTCGAACGATCGGACTAATTGAGAATTTCGGACAGTTAAATACCGGATAACCGGATATTTGTTTTCAAAAGTGCCCAAGTGAGACATCCCCTATTTAATAAAAAAATAATTTTCCAAATATCTGAATTAGAATATAAATCTTGCGCGAACATACATAAAAAAAAATACATAAAAATCGAATTGATAACCTTCTTCCAAAATTCTTCTCTGCCATCAGTGCGTCCGTCACCAGCGGCTTTTTAAAAAGTGAATCGCAATATTTATTAAAAAAACACACGATGTCTTTAGGATTCAAGATACAATTTACAATTCGACGTTAATCGATCTTATAGTAGAAAGAACGCAGACGAAAAGAAATTCAATCGAAAAGAAATTTTCGATAAATAACCCAAGATCGCTCGAGCGCACCAAACTATCTGAAAACAAGAACGCAAATTGAAAAAAAAAAAAAAACTTGTCACTTTCGGTCTCTTGTTCCGTTTTCACCGGTTAAAAAAACATTGTTTGGAATCTTAGAATTCGATTTGTTTCCCGCGCAGACATTTAATCTATTCTGTTTCTCGCTCAGCGACGGTCACGGTTAGTTGCGGTCATGGGCGAAGAACAAAACTAAATGGGGCTGGGTGTTAGACCGGAGTTGAGTTGTTTGTGTTTGAGGAAGTGGTCCAGAAGTCAGACGACCTTTGTGTTGTGCGAGAAAGTATTTGGAATAAAAATTTTTGTAGGAAAAAAGTTAAAAAGAAATCTAAGTTACCAACAAATGGTGTTGTTGCAATAGTCGTTTAATCATGACCTATTTATTTTTTACAATTCAATGTGAAACTTTAGCACGTGGTCGATGCTTGTATTTATTTAGTCGTTATAGGAGTGATTTAGTTTTGGCTTAATTAGACTATGTGTTGTTTTTGATTATTCATTTTTGTTGTTCACTAAGTTGAAAAATAATATATATATACACTCAAATCTGTTTTTGTGCGGTCTTTTTTGTGCGATTTGTTTTGTGCGGTATATGAACATGTCAATCAAATTGGAACATAATTGATTATCTGGCTACCGAGACATATACAAGCGTCTAGTGAAACAACAGTTGTCTCAAAAACTGATCACTGACTACATGGTAACTGAAAAAAGTCAACTTTAAACGAATGCGAGGTAGTATCTTCAAGTGACGAAAGCGATTTTGAATAAGTTTACCACAAGGAAATTCAAGTATTGTCAGACTACGAAGGATAATGGTTATATGTTTTGCAAAGTTTTGTATGTGTAAAATAAGTACATATGTAAATAAAATATTTCTTAAATAAAAGATTCTAAGTAGATGTGAAGCCTCGTGTCTTGATTTCGTTTCAAAAAGCAATTCCTAGTTATTTCGTAAGGTTTTGAGTTATTTTCTACATGAGACTTTTTTATGCGGTCCCTATTCATCGCATAAAAATAATATTTTTTAACTGTGTTGCGAAAACTATTTTTTATAGCTACTCGAGAAGTTTTGTGCGATTTTTTTTATGCGGTCCCTATCCACCGCACAAAAACAGGTTTGAGTGTATAGTCAAAGCCGATTTAGGCCTTGGCTACTTAGGAACCCGCACCGCACACCAAGAAAAAAAAACAGTCAATTTGCGGGAAAAATTATTTGGAAGGATGATAATCCAAATCCTAATGAAAATAGTATACCACAATATTTTTATGAGGGAATTTTTTTAAAAATTTTTCTTAAAGTATTTCTACAGTGTGAATATACTCTAATATTTTTATGTTCTTTAAAAAAATATGTTTAGTTTGTAATAAATACAATGACATTGTTATACTTTTTTTTGTAAAGAAATCAGTTGTTTTTATTTCCTTACATTTTTATTTTACTTTGGGCCATTTGAAGGTAATACAAAAACGAGTGCAATATTTTAGCGTCATTTTTTTTAGATTCCAGAATGCCATTGCACCTTAAGATTCCTTGAAACCCGAAGACATTTTGTAACATACTATTGGAAATTTACAAAAAAACAGTGTAACAAACCAATTTCATATATACACTTTAAAGTAACTTAATTGGCAGTCCTGGAATATACATTTTTCAAAAAAATTTCGACCTCCTTCCCTGTAATTGGGAAGGGTGGGGGAGAGGGGAGGGGGAAGGGGATTATCTCCTTCGTCTACATAACTCAACGTTAAATCCGCCTATGTGAATAAATGGTTTACCATCCTGTAGAGGAAGGTTGACCGACTCAACCAAGTTGGCCATTCATTCTCTCCCTCTTCTGATCTTTGTATCGCGTGGTGTCCAAAAGTATTCACGAACCAATCCTTGCGGTACAGTACGGATTTTTGTTTTAAGACAGAAATTAAAGCCTTAAGGATAAAGCAGATAATCATACCATAAAAAAATCATTTTTTTGGGGGGGGTATAACCCTTTTGCTCCTGAGAAATTTAAATACATTTTTGCACATATCTGTAAATTTCGCGTAAAACTGAGTCAGTTAAACTAATGCGCTGTTGTCTATCATCCAGGTGCTGCCATGGATCCAAAGTTCCTGTGCCCAAAAAACGCAATCAAAGAACGAAACACTGGATCAGGGGACTGTCCTGATGCTCAGCAACATCCTCGAGTCGTTGGACACGTTCCGAAACGACCGTCTGCGTGACTTGGAGAAGATCAGGATCAGCACGCCTGACGGCAACTCTACGACGATGACTCGGCTGGACGACTTGTCTCAAATGCCGTCCAACAGCTCGGTGTCCGAGCACATCAAGGCTCTGAAGGAGGGCATCATGGGCCATAACCCGGTGAAGAAGACCTTTGGATACAAGGTGACGGTCTACACTTCGCCAATTGGCGAAAATGGGAAAGGTAGGAGATTCCAGTTATTTTAAATTTCTTAAAAGTTTCTTACGAGGAGGCTTTTGAATCATCTAGTGCATGATTTTTCTTTTTTAACGATTTTTTTTTCGTTTTCTTTTTGCCCCTGGACCGTTGAAAAGATATACAAAAAATCCTAAGTGCCTATTTAATTAAATAATTAATTAAAACCGTTGTGTAGCGTATATGCAGCATCATGTGTAATCACTAAAATAATTTTCAAAATGTAGGAAAACATAGTTAGATAGTTAAATACAATCTACATACCTCTGGTATTAGATAGGATTTTTTGTAGAGCCAGATTATACTTATAAGAAATAAAACAATCTTCGAAAACTTCACATTCGCGAGCCAGTTTTAGAACGACAGACCTCGAAGCAACAGATTGCCTTTATCACACTCATTTTTATAAAAATAAGGGACCTAGTGCTGGTTATAAAAACAAGGCATATGATTCAATACGTGACAATACTACAATAGTTAACATAAAACTCAATAGATGCAACTAGCGGTCATTTTAAAGCTGTGTAGCATATATGCTATGCACTAGAGCAGTGGTCGGCAAACCGCGGCTCGCGAGCCACATGCGGCTCTTTGGCCTCTTGAGTGTGGCTCTTCCACAAAATACCACGTGCACGTACAGTGCGATTGAAACTTCGTGGCTTATATGCCATGAAACTTCGTTGCCCAAAATTAAAAACAATAACATACAAACTTGGCTTGCCCAAACTTTCCAAGGAGAGGCAAGGCCATTGTTCACATTACTGTTTGTCAGTCGTTGTTACAATTTTATTAAATAACTTACAATTAAGTTTTTTCAATAAATAATATCGTTATTAAGTATGATATCAAGTTTTATTCAACGTACCTATAGTTTAAATAAGACTTAAAACTTTAAGTAAAGTTTATTAAGTTAATTTTAGGGAGCGTTGTGGAGTGAAAGAAGATGTAGTGTCGAGGATTGAGAAAGGTATGTTGAGCTGGTTTGGATACACAGAGAGGTTGAACGAAAAGAGACAGACGAAACAAGTATACAAGACGAGTGTAGATGAGTGAGTTGGAAGGGGTCGACCTCAGCGAACACATCTCAGTCAGATTGAGGACGATTTTAGCAAAGGCCAGCTTAGGAGTTTCCTAATTCAGTTAATAACAATGTACAGCCGCGGAAAAAAAAACCGAACCACCGATGATTATTTCGTTAGTTTTTATTGTAGAGCTAAACTTAATATACCATTTTGTAGGGAATAAAGTCTACTATACATTGATATACAAAAATTTTGCATAGGGGACTATCTTCATACTCGAATCCGCACCAACTTTAAAATTTTCAATAGCAACACCTACTTTTGATAGCGCAGAAATGTTCTCCGCCCTCAAAATAATCTAAATACAAATTTTCGTTATGTTCTTACATTTATATGCAGAGATATTAGACGATATGTATCTATCTTATTTGAGGGGCTACTTCCACATTGGACAAAGTATTAGTGAGACTTCGAAATGAAGTACGCTGGTAGAAAATGTTTTGGCGTTAGCCGTGGTTGTTCTTTTCTCGTGGTCATTCATTCCCCCACTCCCGTATACCCCTCGCCTTTATATAAGAATTTAGAATTTTATGCCAACGCGAGCGCTTTTAATTTTCAAAATTAGTAGATTTCTGTTAAGTTCTGCAGATTTTAAATTTGTGTATGACCCCTTAAATGATTATTTGATACACAATTTAATATAGCCAAAAAACTACAAAGAGGAAAATCATGAAATTTTAGATATGCATATATAACGAATTTTTCTGAATCCATCACTATCAAAATATAGCATGGTTGCTATTCATAAATTTTATGAATATTAATATCCTAATTTAAATAAAATTAAAAAATATACATAGGAGTAATGAAAGTTAGTGTATTTTATTTGGGTTGTTTAGAAGTAACACAGATAAAAATATCAGCTTAAAAAAATTATTATTTCGAAAGATATGATTAAAAGTTTAAGAAATTCCTTTAACATTACAAGTTCTAAACTTTCGATATTCATAATTAAAAAACTACTTAACCAAATGACTTGCAAATTGATATTTTTAAAGATAAATTTTGTCGTAGATTCTAAATATTGAATCAAAATTGGGTGTTGCTATTGGAAATTTTAAAGTTGGTGCGGATTTTAATATGAAGATAGTCCCCTATACAAATTTGTTGTATATCAATGTGTAGTAGACTTTATTCCCTACAAAATGGTATATTAAGTTTATCTCTACTGTAAAAACTAACGAAATAATCATTGGTGGTTCGTTTTTTTTTCCGCGGCTGTACCTACCTGTATAGTTTAAGTAAAATAAAATTGGCTCCAAAAAGAAATTTGTACTGTTGAATATTTGGCTCTGTTGACTACCGAGTTTGCCGACAACTGGACTAGAGGGTGGGTGAAGGTAGGCTTTTTAAGTAATATGTAAATGGAATAGATTGCCTGAAGAGGTTGCTATAATTAGTCAAGGAGTAGGTAGTTTAAAAAAAAAACTAGATCAGGACAAACCTTGCTGGTATTTGAGTTTGTAGATGATCGTCAATATTTGTATATACAAAAATCGTGTTCAACGATTGTTCTTCCCATCCACCCCTATCCCTCCCATCTCCCACAACTCCCTTTTATTGAACGTTTGATATTTATACTATCTGATGTAGGCTCCAGTAACTTTTCCACAAAATAGTGTTGCATTATCCGTTCTTAAGACATTGTGTTCGCTGGCATAGAAACCAGAGTTGTATTTTAATGATAAATTAAGACAAAGTATTATTTCACCCAATTTAAGTGTTCTTTGGAACGTTTGTTTACTTTGTAAGTAAATTAAGTTAATTTTACACGATTAAATGTTTGTTTAATTGAAATTCCTTCAGCCAGTCTAATGAATGTGAATGGTCACGGCACGAATATCAAACATAAAATGGTAGGATGAGTGGCGCATGACACAAGTAAACTACAAGTTTAAGTCTTTCGAGCATGAATGGACTGAAGTAGAGCGAATATGACGTCATAACCGTGAAACCAATATCTCAGACCGAATAGCCTCAGACACGTGACATCTTTTCGAAATTATGAATTAAAAAAAACTCGCGATTGGCTAATGAATTGGGAAATGTGTAACAGTGAAAATTTATGAATGGAATGACATAATTAACCACGTGTCTGAGGCCATACATGTTGGCCTCACTTTGATGTTAACGAGATTATAACATGCTCGAAGTTTAAGTCGGTGTCCGTTTTTTGGTATTAATTGATTTTGTACGGTTTCTTCATTAAAATAATAGATTAATATAGGCAAAAGAAGTTTCACTACAACCGCGACCTTATTAGGGGGTTTTCTACGTTTTAAAGAAAAAGGTTCTAAAGAATGAGTACTTGAACCTATTTGTTTTTCTTTAAGAACAATTGCATCGTAAATGAGCGATGACGTACTCAAATTTAAGTAATCGTACTATTTAAAAAATGAGTAGTGTGATTTAATCTTGCTAATATCAGCGTCTGTTCAAGCCATCTTAACAAAGCGACCTGGCAAACTAAAAATAGTTGTTCAGAAGATTGTTTTCCACATTATTTGACGTTGATTGCTTAAATGGAAACTAAGCTATTACAACTCAATTATCTTATTTCCCATTCTTTTGGCACACATTTTTAATTTTTCTACTGTTTATAACTACTTCATGTCGTCCTGGTAGTAAATCGGATAAGACACTGGACTGCGGTGCCTGCAGATATGGGTTCGATTCCCGGTAAGTCTTGGTTATAGTTGTTGATATTTATTAAAAGTGATTTATGAACAACACTTTTAATAAATATTGACAATTACAACCAAGACTTACCGGGAATCGAATCCAGATCCTAAGGCATCGCAGTTCGGAGTCTTATCCGTTGTACCACCAAGGCCACGCGAAGAAGTTATAAAAAAGAAGAGTGCCAAAAGAATGGGAAGTAAAATAATTGAGTTGTAATAACTCAGTTTCCATTTAATCAATCGAAAACCATCTTCTGAACAACTAATTTTAGTTTGTAAGGTTGCTTTGTTAAGAAGGCTTGAATATAAGGCTGAGATTATCAATATCAAATCACTCTGCCCATTTTTGAGAAAGTGTGGTTACTTAAAATTGAGAACGGCCTCGTTCATTTGAAATTGTCTTAAAAAAAACAAGTAGGTTCAGGTACTAATTTTGAAGTTACTTTTTATTTAAAGTGTAATGTTACAACAGTTTATCTTAGTAAAAATTAATAAAATATATATATCAAAAAGCGTTTTATTGTGTTACAAAACTCTTGCATCAACGTAACAAATTTCTTTAGGAGGTCAGATACTATTGTGTTCAGGTAATGATCTAATCGTAAATTAACGGAATTAAATCGGCTGATCGATGGATTTCAAACGTTGACCAAGAAAACTTGTAGCTTACACAAAAAGGTTCTTGTTTGACTTTTCAAACTAGCGTGTTGCATACCTATTACGAAACCAGCTCTCCATTATTACCGAAATCGAACAATGTCATTAATGGCGGCCATTAAAAAAAATTAATTAAACGCACTGTTACAACAAACGTTAATGAAGTGTGCTCCAAATAACACGATGTCGCTGTCACACGAAATTTCAAGTTTTGAGACACTTTCAATTTCACGCCAATCGTCGACAATAGATCGTTATCGAGATATGAAATTCGTACCGTAATTTGGAATTCTTTCCCACGCTTGAAGTGATATTCTTAACAAATTTCCAGAACGCACGTCAAATCGTTCGTACAGGAAACGCGATTGGCTTATCGCTTCGCAGAACACGTCCATTATTCGTCAACTCTTTTCATTCATATCATTCTTTCCGGACCTGTAAACACAGAGAGAAGAGTCGGGAATGGAGGTTTTTTTTGCTCAATTGATTTCGTAGTATTTATCTGAATTGAGTTACGAATAATCATATTTAGTTTAAAAAAATCATATTTGTTAGTTTTTATGAATGTCATTGTTCTGGAATTCCAATTGCAAAAGTAAAAAGAATGCAAATTACTATTTTTTTTTAATTTGAAAAATGCGGAAGTAATTATTTTCGACCTTTTTACTCAATCTGGGTTTGGCAACGCGGTACTTATGATAGTCATCGTTTATTGAGCTCATTTATTATTAAAAAAATGATCTTTCTAGAAAAAAAGAAATGCGCTAAAAAGTAAAAAATAATTTTTAATTTTACGAATGAGTTGAAAAAATTGAATTATCGAATATTAATTTTATACTTATTACAACTTTTAGAAATCGGTGCCAAAATTTAGGTATGATTTTTGTAAATTGGTACCAACTTCAAAAAGTTGTACTAAGTATAAAACTGATATTCAATAATTCAATTTTTTCAACTCATTCGTAAAATTAAAAATTATTTTTTACTTTTTAACGCATTTTCCTTAAAGTCGGTTAACCTTTTTTCTAGAAAGATTATTTTATTTTTCCCCTTTTTAGTTTTTAATTTAGCAGGGGCTTCGCCCCCTATTATTATTCACCAAGAAATTGAAACAGCAACTTGTGCTCAACAATAGATATTGTAAAACAATCCCTATCTATGCCAATAAATGCTGGTTAAACGAAATACGTTGTACAACTTCTGTTAAACAATGAAAATATTATGAAATCGGATAAATTGTTTAAAAAAACTCCGGTTAATCGACATTTTCGGATATATAACAGCCGTATAACTGATTATTTTTTGCAGATTTTGTCTATGTGGGTTTTTCTCTATCCAACAAAAAAAGAAGTTTCGAAATCGTGCAATATTGTTTTTCAAACGGTCTGGTTAATTGAGAATTCCGGATAGTTAAATGCTGGATAACCGAATATTTTCTTCAAGTTGCTCCCAAGTTAAATATCCCTTATTCAACAAGAAAAAATTGTGCAAATATCTGAAGTAGAACCGAAATCCCGCGCGAACATACATAAAAAAAATACATAACAGTCGAATTGATAACCTCTCGACTTGGAGAGCGTTGGCGGTTTTAATTTAAAGTTTCCGGCGGTTTTATTTTGGAGTTTTTGTTGACGCGCTGTTCAGTCGGTTAATAATAAATGGAATTTTTAAAAGAAGCAAAATTATTTTCTTTGTTCTTGTGTGTGGCACATTGCTGTGACTATTATAAAAATTTCAGTTCTTTTAATTTGATCTTTTGAGTGGTATAGTTACGAGAGAGAAAACATAAAGACAAATATTAAATGGACACAGTACTCAAAAAATATTAAAATTCTCGATCTTTTTATTTGTTAAAATTATAGTTCGGAATCTTTCAAATATGCTTGTAAAATTTTGAAACTGTATCTACGTTTTTTAATGATCTATTTGAGATTTTATGCTGTATATTATGGTTTTCATGGAACGAAATCTTTAAATAATTTTTCCACAGTGTTTGGATATCTTTGATATTAAGGTTTTCAAACCGCTGAGTTTTTTTTAATTATTAATAGAGAAGTGTATAATTTTTTAAGTTTATCGTAAAATACGTGTATATTATAAATTGGCATGCGAATGAACTGAGTAGCAGTTTAAAAAAATATGCGTTGAAGTTTTGTTTTAAAAATGTTCTAAAATTAAAAAAAATTGAGTTTTTAGAAGAAAAAAAAATTGTTCTTTTAATTAACTATATATATAAAAAAATTAAATTCATGTAGTATACAAAAATTTAATGACAAAACTTAATAGTTCAAAGCAGTGTTCGATTTCTAGAAATAGAGGTACCGGAACTGTAACCTTACGTGATGGTGGTGGGAGTGCAGTGCATAAGCCATCAAACGCAAGTCTAGGGTCGTTAATTTTTTTTTCCTAAAGAGGGGTACCGGAACACTTTGTTCCGGTGCGTTCCGGCTCAAATCGAGCCCTGGTTCAAAGTATCAGAGAGAAAATAATTGGTAAAAACAAATAATTTTTTTTAATTTTTTAAAAAAGTTTTTGAAAAAAAAAAAAAAAAAAAAATTGAAAAACGTAGAAAAATTATGGAATTTGTGTGTGAAATATGTTCACCTCTAATATAAATTTAAATAATATACATTAAAACTTTTATTCAAAAAGTGAAAAACGAAAAAAGTGTAGAATGGTACCATGTTGCCTTAAGAAAGATATGATAAATTTAAGATTGACGTGCGTAGGTCGTCGGCAGATCGGTTATCGGCATATGCGGTTATCGACATATGCGGTTATCGGCATATGCAGTTATCGGCAGATCGGTTACCGGCATATACGATCATTGGTTATCGGCATATGCGGTCATTGGTTATCGGCATATGCGGATATCGACATATGCAGTTATCGGCATATGCGGTCATCGACAGATCGGTTATCGGCATATGCGGTCATCGACAGATCGGTTATCGGCATATGCGGTTATTGGTTATAGGCATATGTGGTTATCCGCATATGTGGTCATCGGCAGATGGGTCAGATGGGTTATTGGCATATGCGGTTATCGACATATGCGGTTATCGGCATTTGCGGTCACCGGCATATTTGGTTATCGGCATATGCGGTCATCGGCAGAAACTTAAGCAAACACGAAAAGTGTTGATATTTAAAACGCTTTAATTCCAGAAAGAATCAGCATATGGAGATAAATGTGTCCCAACATGCTGCTCATAATTTCCGAGTGAAGATGAGCTAACAGACAGCATTAACAACACATTTCAATTTGATGTGCAGTTGAGTATCTCATAAAAACGGACTTGTTCAATGTTGAAAAAGATGCAACCATTGCGATCAGCGAATAAAACGGCGCATGCGGCTAACGGAGCGAATCATTTGGTGACGTTCTAATCGAAAAAAATGCCAAGCTTCTACAGCTGCTAGGTCTTTACTATCGTAGTTACGTGGTTAGTAAATTAAGACGACTTATTATTTCGACGACTTATTAAAGGATATATTTTCTTGTTTACAACCGAAAATATGAGGATACACTGTTAAAAATAGGTACTCAAAAATAACTAAAATATACTAATTTTTTAGCGTATTTGATGTTTATCATAGCTCCGAATACATAAGTTTTATTTTTGAAAAAGACATGTACTCAAAAATGTGTAAAATGAATAAAAAGAGCATAGCTTGCCTACATAGGCTGCCTACATAAATCACTTAAATCTTACAACCGAGACTTGCCGGGAATCGAAGCCATATCCTTAGACACCACAGTCCAGTGTCTTATCCGTTGTACTAGAATCGACGTGAAGAAGTTATAAACAGAAGCATTGTTAAAAAGGTGTGCCAAAAGAATGGGAAGTGAGATAATTGAGTTGTAATAACTCATTTTCCATTTAAGTACTCGACATCAAATAAAGTGGAAAACCATCTTCTGATGAACTAATTTTAGTTTGTCAGGTCGCTTTGTTAAGATGGCTTGAATAGAAGCTGAGATTAGTATGTCAAATCATATTGCTGAATTTTTAGAAAGTACGGTTGCTTAAATTTGAGTACCTCATCGCTCATTTACGATGCAATTGTACTCAAAGAAAAACGAGTAGGTTCAAATATCTATTTTTAAGAACTTTTTTTTACAGCGTAATTATGGACTTGTAAACAAACATCAGAAAACTACTCACTGCAGTTTCAATAAAATATGAAAATAATATTTCAAAGTGGGTTCTAAATATATTCTGTCTACAATCAATTATCAGAACTATTGTCCGAATGTGGATTTCCTGTACGAATGTGACCGACTTACAGTGTGAAGCTAAAATCAAACATGCGAGGCGAACTGTAAGAGCCACTCAAAAAGCACTTAACCTAGCGCCTAATTTGGTCGATGCAAATGTAACAATGGAAATCACTTTCTTATTTTACAAATATTACACGGTTAGGAATCAAACAACTGTATCTAATTGCTGTCTGGACTCTAAATTACTTTCTTTGGCAAATGGGAATAAATATAAATATTTTACTACTTGTGTTGCGAATTACTTCGAAATCGTATGCCTATGTTTTTTAAGAATACTTTTATGTGCTTTTATGAGTAACTCATAGTTTACGTAAAAATATCGGATGTTCAGATGTGGTTGGGTCGCAGCATCGATTTTAAGATTTTTGCGCCCCTAGGCGAAATTTTCCGATCGGTTTTTTATATTGGCGCGAAAGTAAAATTACTTAAATTTAAGTAATCGTCTGGTACTTGCTCCCACATCTTCAATTTCTTTTTAACCGACTAAACAGCGCGCCAAACCAAAATAAAACCCGCCAGAAATTTTAAATTAAAACCGCCAAATCGCGCGCCAAGTCGAGGGGTTATCAATTAGACTGTTATGTATCTTTTTTTTATTTATGTTCGCGCAGGATTTCGGTTCTATTTCAGATATTTTCCAAATGTTTTTGTTGAATAGGGGATGTTTCACTTGGGAGCAATTTGAAAAAGATATCCGGTTATCCGGCATTTAACTATCTTGAATTCTCAATTAACGTGACCGTTTGAAAAAAAATATTGTCCGATTTCGAAAACTCTTTTTTTGGTGGATAGAGAAAAATTCCCTTAGGTAAAATCTGCAAAAAAAAAAACGGTTATCCGGTCATTACATATCCGGAAATGTCGATTAAGCGCAGTTTTTTATAAATTTTTTTCGCAGTTTTCGAAAAGTTGTAATAAGTATAAAATTGATATTAACTTGGTCGTTCGTAAAATTAAATATTATTTTTTTACTTTTTAACGCATTTTCTTTGAGTCGGTTTTCCTTTTTTTAAAAAGATTATTTTATTAATTATTTAAACTTATACTAGTATAGTTAAAAACTTAACATGTAATAAATGAAAAAGGTTTGAAATTTATACTAAAATAAATTATATTTATATACTTCTAAGATTAAAAAAAAAATTATCAAGAAATCTATAAAAAATAATTTAGACCTGAAAGTATTAAAGAGATACGAGTGATATACCACATGACTTTTTTTCTACGTTTTCACAAGTTAAATCGAGTTTTTCTTTCAAAAATAAAACACGATATTTTAATTGATATTAAAGTGTTTAGAAGATTTTAGCTAAAACCCTACAATATTTTATTTTCCTTACGAAGTTTTCCTAGCAGAGGATTTAAGATCAAGATAGAAGATAATTAAATATTAATTTGAACAGATTACAGATCAATAAAGGATATGAAGTTTGTTGTATTTAACCAGCCGTTACAAATCCAGGTAAAGACTTTTAATAAGGTCGTGTGTATCAACGCTTAAACGATTGTTATTTCTCCTGTTATTTGGATGTTTCAATGTCAAGAACAGAAAAGCTAAGTGTAATTGTTTTTCATGTAATCTAAATATATAATACTAGGAGGCTCCTTCCCCTGCACCGCTAATGCTCCGCCAACCCCCGGAGGATTGCCACGCAATCCTCATAGGTTTGCATCGCAAACCACTTCTCGCTTCGCTCGCTAAAAGGTAGGACACAAACAATGTGTCCTAGTAATAAAACTTTTTTAATTATATTACTAAAAAATTTAAAAAATGAAATTGTAAATTTAAATTAATATCCATCTTGGCATCACTACATTTTTTCGCCATGTAGGTCAATATTAAATCATTTAAACTAGTTTATTTTTTAACTACAAATGAAAACAATGGTACCACTGGCAAGCCTGCCATTATTTATTATTTTCCACGTCATTTTCACGCCTTTCTCGCGTTTCAGTTAAATTTCTAACATTATTGGTAGTTAGTTTTGGCCATAATTGACGTTAAGCTTACCATAAATCTTGCCTACCAGAAGTGTGTAATTCACTGAGTTTACACGTCATAAAAATGAAGCTAATAGAAATCTAGTTTTCAAAATTGCCGACAGATGGCGCCACCTCAATTTTCCTTCATTTATTACTAAGAAAAAATTAAGAAGCACTCAATATACCTTCCACTGATCTGAAAATATATCTAACCCATATTCGACCAACAAATTGACCCCTATGACCTCAAAAGGGATTTGGGTCTCAGGAGGCTCAGCAAAATTAAATAACAAAGAAAATAGTTCATATGACCATTATTAAATATATATATATATATATATTTAATAATGTATATATATTTATATATATACATTATATATATATATATATATATATATATATATATATATATATATATATATATATATATATATATATATATATATATATATATATATATACTTTTAGATGAAGCAGCAGGCGTTGCCTGGGCTTTTTACGTTTGGCGATTCCTTCACCGTAGTGCCACCTCGTGGATTTAGTGAGAAGTCGTTTCTGCTTTAAGGAGTGGGAAGGGGAATGGGGTGTTTTTTTGAAATCTCATGGCAGTGACCTTCCCCTTGTTTTGGAGGTTAAATGACTCAAATGTGCAAAATTTCGTCAAACTCGGAATAAAACTGTAGATTCGTATTAAAAACAAACTCACAGACACTCTTCTTTAAACTAAACTGTTTAATGTGTTTTAATAAATATATTTTAGTGAATGTGTTTTATTAAATGAGTATTAGCGAACGTGTTTTATTAAATGAGTATTAGCGAACGTATTTTAGTTTATGTGTTTTAATGCATGTGTGTTAGTGAATTTATTTTAGTAAAAGGAACTCAGTGAAAGATTTATTCAAAGTGAAGAAAGTCATGAAAACTTAAATAGATAAATATTATAATAAAATTATATTATATCTATAAAATTATATTATAATAAAAGTTAGTATACTTGTGTGTTTTCTAATTGAACATCAGTTTGTTTTTAATTAATTATATTTAATTGAATTATCGAAATCAAAAAGTTAGGACAAAAAGATGGGGTATACATTTGTATAACTGATAAATCCAGGTGCAAATAAATGTCTTAAACGATTCGGTTGAACGTGGATACTTTTTACAAACGTAAAATAATGTACGGAAATAGTATATAAATGCTAGGTTTTAGTTTAGAATATACATAAAACTGCAAACAGTTGTAGAAAACTGCTATAGATTCAGTATTCTGCGAAAAGCCTCTAGACTCGAAGACTTTTTTTTGGTCCGGGGTATTAGAAACTATGTTGATAATTATGATGCAACCTGATGTGAAAAACGAATATTTTATCATGTTTTTAAAAAATATGTTCTATTGTAAATCATTTAAATCTTTGAGTAGCTAGTTGAAGATATTATGCGGTATTTATAATGAAAAAGAAAAACATTTGTTTATGTGTCATAAATAAGTGAACATTTGGTGCTGCCATCTATTGGGTATATGGTAAAACAAAAGTAGACCCGTTGTTGAGCTCTCCTTTTCTCTGCAAAGAAAAGTGGATATTTGAGAGCTAAATTTCTATTCACTATCCGCTTCAAATGTTTCAGTGCTGATTTACAAAACACATTTATATTTGATCAAAAACCACATAATTTAATTGTCAACTCATAGAAAAAGGCAGGCACATTTCCTACTGATATGCTATCGAAAATAGTTATGTTTCTAAACGGCTAATTTTTTTTAAGATGCGAAACCTGTGGTGGTGACGCAATATGTGGGCGGAGACATGAAGCCCACGAGAAGAGTGGACGAATCAGATGACCTCCAGGAATCGGCCAATCATCCGGACAGACAGCTCGTTCACTCTAGCGAGAGGTGATTTAAAACGTCCAATTAGACACCTTGATTGAATTATAAAATTTGATTTTATTTGCCTTGTATTACTTATAATCGTTACATCGTTAACATATTAAAATATATTATAGAAACTTAAATAAAAAAAAATTGAATTTAGGTATAATTTCTCTTGATTTCAGGTATAATTTTAAACATATATATTTTAAACATATCTCTTTTTAACAATAGTTAAGATTTGATTTTTTTTTCGTAAAAACATTGCTTTAAGAATATCTCTTACTTCCTGTGCACGGAAGTGTCTGAATTTTTTTTAATTTTTAAGAGCCAGAATTTTAAATATTAGTTAGTTGTTTTTTAAAATTAATATTTAAAGTTTCCATCCATTACAAAGCGTAGTGCCATAGTGAAGGTATACATGGTGCAATCTTTGATCTAAAATAAATACTATATCTTTTGTAATGTATATAGGAGATAATGTTTTATACTTCTGTAAAAGTGAGTGAAAATGCATAATATCGCAATTTTAAACAAAAAATCGAAACAAATGACATAGTGTCTTATTCATCTGAGGTACAAAAATGGTTTTAAGAATATTTAAAAGTATCTGTAGGTTTGGACATTGAGATCAATAAAAATAACATATCTTTTGTAATGTATATAGAAGATAGTGTTTTATACCTCTGTAAAAGATTGGGAAAAACACCTAATATCGCAATTCTAACCAAAAAATCGAAAAAATAACATAGTTTCTTATACCTCTGAGATACAGAAATGGTTTTGAAAATATTTTTATTAACCTTCCCAAACTTTTCAGCGCCCACCTACCCATCCAGGTGAGCGTGTTGGCAACCGGCGGCGGCGAAGGCAGCGAGTCTTCCGCCGCCAAGGGCGCCAAAGACCACAACCGCAAGACAGAGCACTCGGAGTCCTCAGAGAAGGGCCACCAGAACGGCCACAGTCTTCGCACGCAGTTGGCGAAAGGACACGACCACGAGCGACACAGCGCCAAGCACGACGAGCACCACAAAGAGACGGAGAAGGAGAGCCACAGACACGACACCCAAGCCCACGACAAAGGCGGAGCTTCTCAACAGGGCATCAGGGAGAGGACGGAGATTGAGTACTACGAGAGAGGTATTAAATTATACTAGCATTCTCGTGCGATAATTATCGCACTGGCATGCTAGTATGAATAACCCCCTCGTTCGTTAGAGCCAAAAAAAGTTTAAATTTCTGTTCATAGAGGGCAGCATTATCAACGACTTGTTTAAAAAAAGCCCGTAAAAATAAATTATTCGAAACGCATTTAAAAAAAACCCGTTGATATTTATGAGATGAAAGTACAATTCGTCACTGGTCCACGAAATTCTTTTTCTTTTGATACCTCATGTACTAAGATTCGTTGCGTCTAAGGGGCATAAAAGGGGTATTTTCTACAGAAATAATATATATGATTACATTGAATAAGGTTTCTATGAGGAATGAGTATGCATATAATGGACAAATGTTTCTTTCGATTCTTATTTCCTGATCCATTTTTCTAAAAATCTTCTACTAAATTACTATTCCGTTTTCAACTGCGACGCATACATTTGCAAAACCCTAGTTAAATCCTTCAACTATTTGCAAAACAAGTTACGTGAAAATTGAAATTAGATTATAAATTATTCAATTACCTGAGAATGTGCATATTGTGTGAATACTGTTGCATTTTCCTTCTTTTTTAAATTTTTTTTATTGTATTAATAATAATAGTTAAGATTTGAGAGTTTTTCGCGATTTTCTTAAAAAGGCTTTTCGTGCATATAGCTGCTTTTGCAGCTGGGCTACTCAAATAAATTTCTGACAGTTTTGGCTTCATTCCATTATATTGATCTTTAATATGTGATACACCAGAGTTACGACGCGGAATGTCGTCACTTTGGTGTATCACATATTAAAGATTAATGTTAAAGATTAATTAAAGATCGAGATAATACTTTCATCGAAATAAGTACTTTCTGTACTAATAAGTACTTTCATCAAAATAAATACTTTCTGTACTAATAAGTACTTTCATCGAAATAAGTACTTTCATACTTTCTGTACAAATAAGTACTTTCATCGAAATAAGTACTTTCATACTTTCTGTACTAATAAGTACTTTCATCGAAATAAGTACCGTTGGCGTCGTACATGAATTTATCGAACATAACTGTTAGTTATTAAAACACAAATACAAAGTGAAAATACGCAATAAAAATCCATGAGATCTGGACATGTTTCGGGAGATACATCTCCCTTCATCAGCAAAAATGAAAATTATCTCGATTTGAGCGCTCTAATGGTATGGTTGTTTTACCATATTATCCCCAGATCAGCCATCAAAATTCTAAAATTATCGGTAGGTCCGATATACGTTCCATTTTTTCACCTTCACACAACTTAAAGACCCCCATTGACAACCTTAATAACTGGGGCATATACAGTATATCATATCAATGTGGCATGTCATATATCGGACAAAGAGAGCATTAAGATTTCGTATTAAGGAGCACCAAGCACATACTGTCAAACAAGAAATAAATAAGTCCTCCATTGCCAAGCACTCTTGAGAACATGGTCTTATATTTAATTTTTCTGACCCACATTTAATTTGCAAACCCAAATCTCCAGTTGAACTTGACTTCCTGGAGGCGTTTCATATTTTTAGCAACATTGATTCGATTTTCATGAAACATTTGCGGTCCCAATAGTTGGCAGCACACAATAGTTAACTCCAACCGATTGAAAAAGTTTTTGTTCTTTGGCAACACTTTCGATTCTGGGTTTATTTCCATTTTATTGTACACATAGACTTTTCATTTATGCTGATGAAGGGAGATGTATTTCCCGAAACTTGTGCAAATCTCATGGGTTTTTATTGCGTATTTTAACGTTGTATTTGTATTTTAACATCCTTAACGCAATGTTCTATAAGACGAGTTTTTATCTTATAACTGTTAGTTAGTTTACTAGAAGCGGGAATTGTCCAGCACAAACTGGTAAACATGTCTTTGAAAAGAGAAAGTCCAAGTGAGAAGAAACAATTGAACCTATGGCACCTATCTATTCATATGAGCATATGAACATATAAAATAATATTGTTATGTACAATGTATTACCAGGAATACACGTTGTTGGTTTTTTAATTGAGTTATCGAGACTTTAGGTAATTGCCATAATTGGATCGGAGAAGGCTGCAAATGGTCTATTTTTTTAGTCTTCCTTAAGGAGATTTCATTTTGGATATCCTCAATTTCCGAGTTATTGTTGTCACAGATTTGTAGAATTTAATATTTAGTTTGGCAATGGATTTATGAAGGAAGTCTATTTTTAAGTCGCTGCAGAGATATTGGGGCCTGTCAGCCATTATCTCGATACAGCAATTTCGCGGTTTACTACCATCACAGAATTAAAATACACTGATTGTAGTTAAAATATGATATTTTTATACTACTAAATGCAATAGTAACGACTGAAGTTTTTTTTACTTTTAGTGATAGACTTACTGTAGAAAGTAGATTTTTTTGTCTGACCCAGTTTAAGGAGTGTCTTAATAAAAAAAAACTAAGCATATTATTGCCTAACTAAATAAAACTTAGAATACATTTTTATGCCTGGAAAAGTTGAATGTCTGTTGATAAGTAAAATCTATTAAATTCCCATCAACCCAAATTATAGAAAAAGGAAAGAGAAAATATTCCGTCATTCTTTATCCATTATGATTTCCACACAATATCATGTCAGCGAACTCATGCATGATGTTCCATTTAAATAAAAAAAAATCTTGGATATATTGAATTTTGAAACGTACAATTGCAAAACATTGTAAATTACTTAAAAAGCATTCTTTGGGAGCTATTTGCGTTTTCTTCAGGAATTTCGATTTTTTTTTATTCTGACGACATAGCTGTGTTGCTTGGGAAATAAAATGAACATTAATAAAAAGTAAAACCTACTTCAAGAATAAACGCAGTCTAAATTACTTTTTCACAAAAAAGATATTTTAAAGTAAATAACCTTATTAGTTTTATATATACGCACTGCCACTTTTTGAAACTTGTTACCAAAACCTAGATATGTTTTATTGGATTATCCACAACTTTAAAATGTGGTAATTGGCTTAACTTTAATATATCGCAGTAACAATTTAAAAATGTGTAATTTTATTGACTAATCGTTAAAATAACCAATAATAGGTATCATGCTCGTCACTGGACGTATAACATACAATAAGATATACCTAATAGAAATCTTACATACATTATCCAAAGTTTTACACTTCATTCACTTAGCGTAGTCGTTAAAGAGTTACAAAAATACAGGGTATTCACTAAAGTCCTTTGCCATTCCCTTAACTTTTGAATGCCGACAGCTATAGCTATATAAGTATTTTAGGTATAGTAAAATGACTATGCTCTATGCGAGGATAACATTTACAGCGCTCCCTATCGTCAATGTACGAAGCTAACGTGTCTAACTCTAAAATTACACAATATACATGATAATAATCAATTACAAATTTGCAGAGGAGCGTTGATTTAGTAGGAACAGACATGCTATATATAGAACGCGTACAACGTTCTTTTGTTTGACTTACACTACGGGAATTCTGATATATCACCAAGTGCAAGTGGTGTAAATCAAAGAAACGTACAAACTTCGTACGCGTTTTATTTATAACATTCATGTACGTAAGGTGTATTTTCCTATTAAATAAATTCTCTTCTACAACTTTGCAATTGACTATTATTATGTATGTTGTATAATTTTAGAGTTAGTGACGTTAACTCTGTAAATTTTGGCTAGGGAAGGCTGTAAATTGTATAATCGTACAGCGCATAGTCATCACTTTAGTATACGTAGATGTCAATGATCATATCTGTTAGCGTTGAAAAATGACTGTAGTGGACACCCTATATACATTGTATCTGGGCAAAAGGTATCCAAAAGTAATATCTTATACTAAGAGACACAATATTAGTTATACATTTTAGTTGCCTTAAATATGAAAACTTCTGAAGTTTCTTAGCAGCTAAATCTGAACAATATTAGTGGCCCTCTTTCCAACGTTATACTGCCTAATGCCTCGCCTCCTTGATCAAATGTACTCAAAAATGAGTAAATTTTACTTATTTTTGAGCACCTATTTTTAACATTGCACCCTGAATAAAACCAGGAAAATTTCAGATAAGCTCAAACCCTGTAAAGCACCAGGTATGGCAACGTTTCAAATAAAGCTAAAAGGTGTTGTCCTCATCCTCTGGATAGGGTTCTAAAATACAATGCATTGTTCCCGGGTCTTTCCTTAAGGACAGAGTCCTCCGTGGCCGAGCGGTTTTAAGGCGTCAGCTGGGAATACGAAGATCACTGGTTCGATCCTAAGCGATGGACTTGACAATGAAATTTAGTTGCAGAAAGCTGCGTGCTGGCCAGCCCTCACGGGCATACAACGAGATGTTAAAGACGTCGAAGACGTTACCGCCACGAAGGCAAGCCAGCCCAATCCGAGAGGACGCCGGAGGGCACGCGGCCCACAAACCCGCGCGACCCGCAGCGCGAAGCCACCACCCACAGGACGCTGACGGATAGAATTTGGTCTATTGTTTAATTAATTACATTGAAGTTAGAACTCTGACTGAAAGATCCGTGGCCTGACCTTTATTAATTGACAAGTACAATGAATACAATACAATACATTAAAATGAATAACATTCTCACTTAGAATGTATCTAAGACTTGACAACTTGATGGACTTGACAAAAAAAAGTAATAAAAGTAGTGATCTTATGATCGGAGGGTTGCCAGCTTCGCTACAAAATACTAGAAAAGGCGTCCAGAACATCCGCAAAAATTAACGGCGTGTATACGGGACTGGTGCACGATACATCTGATCGGGGTCCAAAGTCCCGACGTCTATTGAAGATGTTGGGTGCCAGTTCAGGTGTTTCCTCGTCATCTGACCATGTTTCTAAAATAGCGAGGTGCATGTATGAATGTGTATGTGTTCCCTGGTCTTTCCTTCGAGATTGACCCCGAACCGTCGCCATTAGCCCACTGTGCAGCTCTAGTGCGACTTTAATTAACCAAACCAAACTAAATCAAACCAACCTTTCCTTAAGGATAGATCCCCCATCTGTTACCAATAGCCCATTGCGTGGCTCTAGTCCGATGTTAATTCAACTATCATTCTTTCAGAGCACTTCCTTGACACGGAGTACGACAAGGCCAAGAGTGGCCATGACAAGACCCATGGAGTGAAGGAGCACGAAAGCCATAACGACCACGACTCCCACGAGGACAAGAAGGTGTACGACCAGGACAACATCCACAACCACAAGCTCCAGGAAGGAGGATCGACTGGACAGAAGGCGGGCATTGGTGAGCGGCATATAAAAAATATTCTTCTAGAGTACACAGTATTAAGTACACTGTAAAAAAATTGTACATGAACTTACTTATTTTTCTTTGAGTTTTTGATTAGCAAATGATTATCCGGCACTACTGTAAGAAATTCACCAAATATACAGAAAATTCTCGAGTTGTTGGTTCGCCCGATCGAAAAGGACCTCGACCGCAAAGTTCCAATACCTATACTGGACGTTTTTGTTCTGTAAAACAATAACCAGGTGTGATAAAAAGTATTTAAGACTCATTCTACACGGACAAGATAAACGCGCGAGATCTTTTATAGATATCTCTGTGCTTGGAGAATACAAACCACGAGGTTTGTATTCTCCAAGCACAGAGATATCTATAAAAGAAACCACGTGGTTTGTATCCACCAATTATAAAGGAATCTGCAAAAACGCGAGTACGTGTAATAATGCCTTTATATAAACTATTTTTTATCATCATCTGGTATAGATACATACAAGCACACGTTATTTTATAGTTCCTAGCTCTGTTCAGTCAACCGGAATCGAACCCGGGACCTTGTGTGTTACGTCGATACTTTAACCGTCAGGCTAAAATAATTACTCAAACCCGAGAGGATTAATCGGATCGGGTATTTGAAGTGACCACAATAAGTTAAATGTATCTTTTTAAAAATATATATTTTTGTTTTTTATTATCTCTCTTATCCCTATCTCTCCTTCAACTCATTCCAGACGCCCACTCCCGCTACGTCCCTCCCCTCCCCTACGACCACCCCCACGTGGTCCACAAGGACCACCTCCTGCACGAGGACTCCCTCGCCGCAAAGGAGGAGTCCGGGTCTTCGAAGCTCCACCACAGCGAGGACTCCAAGGGTCACAAGGAGCACAACAGCGAGAGGGACCACCACAGCGAGGAGAAGGACCAGGGGTATCTGGACAAGGACAAGGGTCGCAGGAAGGAGGGGTACAGGGAGAGGGGGTACAAGATCACTGCGGAGAGGGAGTACTTCCTTAACGGTGAGTTGTACAAATACAATTATAATTACAAATACAATTACAAATACTATTACAATTAAAAATACAATTAGAATTACAAATACAATTACAAATACTATTACAATTAAAAATACAATTAGAATTACAAATACAATTACAAATACTATTACAATTAAAAATACAATTAGAATTACAAATACAATTACAAATACTATTACAATTAAAAATATAATTAGAATTACAAATACAATTAGAACCACAGAGGCAATTATAATTACAAATACAATTACAAATACAATTGGAACTAGAAATACAATTAGAATTACAGAGACAAATACAATTATAATTACAAATATAATTACAAATATAATTACAAATACAATTAGAATTAGAATGACAGAGACAAATACAATTATAATTACAAATATAATTACAAATACAATTAGAATTAGAATGACAGAGACAAATACAATTAGAATTACAAATATAATTATAATTACAAAGGCAAATACAATTAGAATTACAAATATAATTATAATTACAATAGCAAAAACATTTAGAATTACAAAGGCAAATACAATTTGAATTACAAAGGCAAATACAATTAGAATTACAAAGGCAAATACAATTAGAATTACAATTACAAATACAATTAGAATTACAAAGGCAAATACAATTAGAATTACATTTACAAATACAATTAGAATTACAAATACAATTGGAATTACAGAAACAAATACTATTATAATTACAAATATAATTAGAATTACAGAGCCAAATACAATTATAATTATAAATACAATTATAATTATAAATACAATTATAATTATAAATACAATTATAATTATAAATACAATTATAATTATAAATACAATTATAATTATAAATACAATTATAATTATAAATACAATTATAATTATAAATACAATTATAATTATAAATACAATTATAATTAGAATAACAAATATAATTAGAATTACAAATATAATTACAAATACAATTAGAATTAGAATTACAAATACAATTAGAATTAGAATTACAAATATAATTAAAAATACAAATATAATTAAAAATACAATTAGAATTAGAATTACAAATATAATTAAAAATATAATAAGAATTAAAATTACAGAGACAAATACAATTAGAATTACAAATAAATTAAAATTACAAAGGCGAATACAATTAGAATTAGAATTACAAATATAATTACAAATACAATTAGAATTAGAATTACAAATATAATTACAAATACAATTAGAATTAGAATTACAAATATAATTACAAATACAATTAGAATTCAAATTTCAGAGACAAATACAATTACAAATACAATTAGAATTAAAATTTCATAGAGAAATAAAATTAGAATTACAAAGGCGAATACAATTAGAATTACAAATACAATTAAAATTACAAAGGTAAATACAATTAGAATTACAAATACAATTAGAATTACGAATACAAATAATGACGAGAAATTACAGACTTTAAGCGCAATAAAAGTTGGTTCCGTTTAACGCATCATAACAACCCCCAATGCCGATCTAGTTGTCGCTTAAGACTACCTACCCCTGATGAATTAACCACCACTTCAGGCAAACTATTTCGCTTGTTTATTACTATTATAAAAATGATGCTTTCTACATTCCCCATTAAGTTGTGATGTGTATAATTTCTACCCATGACCTCTAGTCTCATTGGTTGTATTAAGTTTTTTTGCTTTCTTAAGATACATTTGCACGTGTCCAAAGATTTTAGCTCCTTGCAACTGTTCCCTATGTTATGCTAGGAAAACACTCCGACGCGATACGTTCCAAGGTTGGTAATGAGCTGCTCCACCAATGGCGATGATCGTCAAATGTTGAAGGCTTTAAGGTATTGGAGCGACCAGGACCTTCCAGCCCCAAATCAAATGAACATTGCGCCAGTGTGTAGTTAGCCTATGGCGTTGGTTCTTCATTGCAAACATTGGAAACAAATACATGTGATTAATTATTAGACCAGGCTGGACACGAGTGTGATCCTCACTTTATCTAATCACCTTCTTTGTCTTAAAATGTCTCCAAGAGTCCAAAAGAAGACAACACAGGGGTTAACGTATTTTTAGTCTGATAAATTGCTTGGCTTTGACAAGCACTTTTTTTTCTCCTTTCGCAGACGCCCACCACGACAAGGGCACGGCCAGCCACACCAGCGGCCACAAGCTGAAAGACGAAGAAGGTGCGGCCCACGCCTCCAAGGAAGGCGAGCGGGACAGAGGGTTCGTCAAAGAGGCGAAGGAGGAGGAAGCGCACGATGCCGCCTACGACGCCAAAGACAAGCGCTTCTACGACGGGGAGGCGCACTCCGAAGGGTTCGCCTCCGAGAAGTCGTCCGCCTCTTCTGGAGGAGAGAAGAAGCAGAAGGAGGAGGTGATTCCGCTGGTAAGTGGTGGTGTGGTGGTCCATGTGGTCGAGAAAAAGGTGGTCCCTTTAAGATATGTGGTCCGGCACCCTTTTTGGGAACGCAAGAGAGACAAGCTGCAGAAACTGAAGCAGATTTTGTTTCCGTATTTCTAGGGTGAGTTGAACTGGTATCCGGGATATCGGAAGAAAAGGTATTAACTTTTTAAACATTTTGAGTGTCTATGGTCATCCGTGGACATCCAGTTTTCCAAGTAATATATATCTCTCTCTGCACACTTGAAACTATTGGACATGCAAGTATTTAGTTGCATACAACTGAAAAACTCCTCAACACTCGGCAACTTTTTAATTGGACAAAATATCTTTTCGTTCGCGACCGCGCTATCAGAACTGGCAAATAATCGACAATTTGGCGATTTTGTTTGGATTGTGGTAATATAAGATCGCCAAAGTGAAGGCGATAACCTGGCATCCCTGAGTTGGATGCAATTAAATAATCATAAACAGTTCCAAGGTGAATTTTTTAGTTGTTCATTTGATTAAAAGTTAAAATGGAATTGTTGCTAGTGAATAATTAGCAACATCTATTGGAAATTTAAATTAAACTTGCAATGAAAAATAATTGCAATTTTGATATGTCCTATGCCAATTAGAGGGTTAAGGCAAGTTGTTCATGTTAAAACATGGCACGGTATTAGGTATATGCCCGAGGCACTCCTTCTTTAGGGTCTGCTATAAAATACTGAGTTAATTTACAGATTCAATGAACATGAATGTAAGTAGACAACTGTTTCTATCTGATAGTTTAAATCTTTAAAATGTTTTTGACGCTTATGCGTGATGACGTATAATTTTGCTATTAAATTTGTGTTTAATTTATGGAATATTACTTTCGTTTAAAAAATAACATATATGGTACATTACTCTCCATGTATTGGATTCCGGTATTATTTGGTTAAAATTCCCGTTAAATCTTAGTTACTCCCTTTATAAAATTAAAAGTATTTACAGAAAGTTGTTCAATGAATGTACGTCATTTGCTTTAAGACAGTCTTCCTACCAAGAAAATAAACGGAAATAGATGCATTTATATAAATATGTCTCAAATTCAAGTTACCAACTGAACACGAGAATTTGTTTTAAATAAGATTAATTTTATATATAAAATGTTAGTTTCTGTAAAGTTATGTTTTCATAAAATCACATCAACTCACGACCTAGAAAAAGTGATACAGAACATATTTTTTTTAACATTTCATCGTTAACGAAACTGTTTTCCTACTTCTATTGCAGCTATAACATCGGAAAAAATCGTAAAATTAAAACTAAAGTAAAAAAGTAATTTGATAAATTAATTAATAAATATTAAATTATCTGTCCTTTTCCTTTAGGCACCACCTGTTGTCAACTACGTCGACCCAGGTCAGCATCACAGCCATCTGTTTCCTCCTCTCCCCATAGTCTACGCTCCTTCCAATGATGGAGCTCAAGCAGTTCTTGCCTACCCTCCTGAAGGTCTCCCTCCACCACCAAAAACATCCAATTCCCATTCGGTCTCCTACAGCAACAGCAACAAGCCGGTTCGCAACAGAGACGTCGACATCTCGAGGCAGCCACTGGGTGGATACGATGACGATGAAAACCTGGAATCATCGACTGGATATCGTGGTCATGCGTCCTACAAGAATCGTCATCAGAGTCCTCTAGTCGCCAGCATAAGAGACAATGTCAGGAAGGATGTACATTCCAAGCCACCTTCCTACGCCAAAGAAGAAGCCAGTGCTGAAAACTCAGTGCCGAATTCAGGGAATTCGGTTCGTTTCCCTGATGAGGGTGGAAAATACCCGAAAGAATCATCAGACGAGACCGATTTTCACAGAGAAGAATCCCCCAAAACGTACACCGAGCCACACGATTTCGAACGGGAACGCAGACGACCCGATTCGAAAGAAGTTTACTTCCAGAAAGGCCACCCGGATCCGACGAATTCGAACGAGCAGTACAGGCACACCCCACAAAAAGACGTGGTGAAATTCGAACAGGAACGTAGACAACCCGACACGAAAGAGGTTTATTTTCAAAAAGAGACCCTAAGTCAACCCGATCCGACCAACCCAAACGAGCAATATCGACTCATCCCCACCAAGAAAGACGTGGTTTACTTGGAAGACAGCAAACGAAAGCGACCACCACACATTCAAAACCATCCAAACTTGCAATCGCATCGACCCAGAGAACAGAACTCCAGGTTGCTGTACGTCCAGGGCGCTCAAAACGCCGACAAGTTGCTGAGGAACGTCGACAGAAGCGTTTATCCGCACATTCAAAATGGCGCCACAGTTGGGGAACTCATCCAGGAGGCAGGTCGCTACCCCCAATCCCAAGAAGTTCAGCACTATCCGCAGAGGAACGCGAACGACAACTCGGAGCTGACGTACAGCGACTTGCATCAGATATACAACCCGAACCCAGAGAGGCAAGTCAGGAACCAACAAGCATACAGACCCCCAACCCACCAACAGCAGCTGATTGCCAAGTACAACCATCTGATACAGAAGGCACAGCAGCAGCAACAGCAGAGTGGAGGAGCAGGACTGGATCATCTTCAGCCGCATGTGGATCACAATGCGGGTCTCCTGCAGCTGCAGCAGAAGCAGCAGGGGCCGAGGACCGTCGCTGAGCTGGAACTCCTGCAACAACAAACGAAACCACCGTTCAGCCCGGTGGTCCTACTCTCCAGGGGACCACCGTCGCAGAAACAGAACCAGGCTGTGGACGTTTGGTACACACGACCAAGGAGCTAAAATGAAGACCAAAGGAAACGTTTGCTGTCTCTATAGAACTCTGGCCATTCGTACCCGTTTATTGGGACAAGTAGTTTGTATTTCTACGATGATACTTTTAGTAATTGTTGAGAAACGGTTTTATGTCAATCACTTTTAAGAAATGTCTTCAAATGTATGAGGTTACCCTTCTGTTTACTCCTAAAAAAGGCAATGGCGGCTGGTTAGTTGGGAATTTAGCAGTGAAGAATGCAGATTATCAAAGCATTCAAAACGTGTTTTGTTACATTAAGGTGATTTGCATTAAACTTTTTCCTAAATGCATCGACTCATCAATCAGATTCCAATCTTTGCAAGTTAATTTTAATAGAACAAAATGTGCTTTGTATTAATGAAATAAGTTAGTTCCGTAGAAAATTTAGAATTCAGTGATGCAACAATCACATTTTCAAAAAAATTGGCCAAAACACGTTTTTAATGTTAGTTTTTCTATTATAAATTTAACCATACATTGAGTATAATATTAAAAATGCATGAAACAAAATTATCAGCACAAGCATTAGAAAAATGATATTATTTCTTGTGTGAAGGCAATAATAGTTAAATTGAGACCACTTAATTTACAATTTTATTTTATGTTAATATTTACATACGTTTAATAATCAATCTTTGGCTCAGTTTGGAAACGTTTACATTTACAAAATTAAATATTTTACTGCTTCATATTTTCAAGCAAGGCATTTTACTGCCATATTGAATATGCCATTTTTTCGAAATATCTTTGTTGTAAAAAATTTAAAATTGTCAATGCGTTTTAACCATAAAGATGAAGATAAAAATAATCACGAGGAAATAAATGCAAAATAATCCATGTAATAGTTTACTTATAATAAAATTGTGTAAAACTGTTTATATTTGCCATACGGGAATTCCCTCGCATAGTAAAAATTTAACATTTCATTGCATCAGTAAATCGTCAAAATATTAAACACATTTATACCTCATTAAAAAAGACGAATATCTTATACAGTGTATTTTCAATAATTTCAAACTATTGTTAATTGTTTGTTAGTAAGTTCCCTTATTTAAATTTATCTTTTGCTTGAAATTCCTGGCTGAATTTTGACATATATGTTAATTTTTTAAGGTATAATTTTGACCAATATGTTGCAAGATATGTATTTATATATTATTTGGTTTAGGCTGTAAATAGTGTACAAATGATTGCCTTTGTCTAGGCTTCCTACTTAAGGCTGAATAATTTGTGAGTCTTCTTGTAAAATGGGATTATTAAAGGTTGTTAGTCCTTTCGAATAATTAAGTACAGTTTATAGCTCAGTATTTTAAAGTAGCTTAATGTACATTAATTGATAATCCATTTTTTGCCCATACATCTACTTCCATTAGTAAAAAATTGCAGTTGGTTGTAAAATATGAATGGTGATTCGAAGAATTAGATACTGGAAATAAAGATATTTAAAGACTTTAGTGCCGAAAGTGCGTAAGAACATTTACTGTAGTTCTGTATGTATTTTCACATCAGTGCTAGAACTAGATAACTGGAAATCAGCTGTCTATGCAAACCGTAATACAAACCCAAGTTATGCCAATTTTTTAGTTATGTAGTTGCAGTACTGACGGTACGATATGATTCCGCTTGTCGATATTTTTATTTGCCTCAACTTGACTTCAAAACTGAGTTGCCAAAACCAAAATATTATATAATTAATTGGTAGAATAAATAGGGAAATAATGGTTTTCGCTACACTTTCTTGATACTAAGATGAGTCAAGTCGAAAATCAGACTCCTATCCTTTCAGTTCTACAACTAAATAAGTACAAAATTGGCATAACGTGGGCTTATATAAGAATGTGTATAAACAACTGATTTGCCGCTATCTAGTTATATCACTGATGTGAAGATACATACACAAGTACAGCAAATGTACTTGTGCATGTACTTACGCACTTTTAGCAATAAAGTCTTCATTTGACTTAATATTTAATAAAATTTATTTACTTTCCCCTTATAATGAAACCAAAAAGCATGCTTAGAAACTAAATTACGTACAATAAACAAAAGTATTAATGTATATAGATTTCAAAGTGACCTACATTAGTTGTTGAGCTCCATACAAAACATTAGGTTTATGATATTTTCCTATAAATATTTCCAACTATTGAAATTCACTCTAAGGTGGTATACTAAATTTTAGATTAAACTCCTCTGAATATAATAAATATATATATATGGGCTTTTGGAACAAAATGGTTTGTTTTAATCTATGTTCATTAAATATTTTAAAACAATTTGGGGTTGAGACTCTTGCACTGTTAACGAGGACCTATCCCATTGTGATGTGAAGGGGATGTGTTTACCGGTGTTATTTTCTTTGTTGGTCTTTTGTAGAAGGGCAAATGTACCAGTTACCGACCACTTACCAGTTACTGACCATTTGGAAAGATATTTAAAACTATGAGCATATCACACACATATTATGGTTTTTAAAGTCACTTCAACAATGTTACTCAAAGGCTTTTAAAATTTAGGGAAATTTAATTTTGGACTCTAATGTGAGTTTGGGAGTTCAGTATTCTCAATTTTTTTTTATGTTTGGTACGGGTCGGAAAGTGGTCTAAACTGGTCGGAAATTGGTACATTAATCCTATTTGTGAGATTTTGACTTGTAAAAAGGATTTCTATTTTAATAGGAATTATTTTATATCTATGTATTATCGTTGGAGCAAAAATGTTGCTTGTTTATGTATAAAGTTGGTTGTGTTTATTGAATAAAAATAAATTTGTTGGGAATTTAAAATTATGAAAATTACTTACGGACCAAACTTTATTTGTGTTTGATGAATTATTCTTTGGAGATATGCACCTGCAAATTGTAATATAATATTTAAAAGGAATAATGTCAAACCGAAGCCTATTGATATACACATAGTACAATTTCAATGCATTACTACATTTCAAATATCTCACTTATTAAGCCAAAATTCGTTACCAAAATTAGAATAATTAAGTATAATCTTAAAAAATAAAGTGAAATTAAATAGAATTTATTTGAAGATTAGAATTTATTTGAAGATTAGAATTTATTTGAAGATTAGAATTTATTTGAAGATTAGAATTTATTTGAAGATTAATGTTATTAGAATTAATTTGTATTTTTGTTGTTGATTTGATTTTTAAAATTAAAATTATTCACAATACACTAACATATTTTCAAAGGGCAACAAAAGCAATAAATATTAAATAGCATGCTCGTGCGATAATTATCGCATGAACTTTCGCACACACACATTCGGTGAAAGGGCGAAATACATTGGCGTATTTCTTATAGCCAAAAAATCATATAAGTTTAACGCTTTTGCTCATTCATAGATGGCAGCATTATCAATGGTTTGTTTTAAAAAACACGTTTAAATCAATTATTTTAAACGTATTTAAAAAAAAAGTTCATATTTATGAGGCGAATGTACGATTTGTCACTGCTCCTGAAAAATGTATCTTTCTTTTAATACTTCACGTGTTAAGATCCATTGAGTAGGATTACAGAAATAATATATATGATAATTTACTATAGAAATTAATTCTCTGATTTGGACTGCAGATCAGTCAGAATTACGTTTTGAAAATCACTAGTTATTTGACGTGACACGTCTTTAAAATCGGGTCCTGGGAATGGTGGCATGTCGTTTAAATGAATCGTAACGGAAGTACATTACAGCTGTCACGTCATACGTCACAGAATTTGGTTGGTCCGTTTAGCCGTTCGTTCATTCGAATAAATTTATACAAGTGTATGACGGTTTATAACGTCCGACTAGAATAAACTGCATTATCCAAGTATCCCGAACATTATCATATATGTTATTTCTGAAGTAAAGATCCCTTTTACGGTCCTCGTACTCAATGAATCTTAACATGTGAGGTATCAAAATAAAGAGACAGTTTTCCTATTTATTAGGCTCAATTTAATGGATTTATAAGGACTAAATGGTCGTCATAAAGTAAATTTCAATTTCCGACGTCGATGAATTTAAACTTTAATTTGTATTTGTGTCTCTTGGTTATTCATGAGTTAAATTTGCACCCAAACGCACTGTTGATTTTGACGTTGCACGCCTTAAACATTGATGTAGTCTTGATGGAAAAATACTACATAATTTGTTTTTAGAAACAGGTTTTCTCGAAATTCAAAATAGGAACTAATATTTTAGTTTAAAAAAAAAAGAACAACTAAATTTTATTCATTGTAATGCATATTTCAATTATTTCGTAGGTTTCCTTAAATTATAACAACATGCTGTTAAAGTCTCTACAGATCTCATTCGTGTTTAACTGCAGTTATACAGGAATGAGATCTGTGGAGAATTTAGATTTTTTTACTGTTGGCAAAATTAGCACCTTACCGAGATTTTTTATGGATCAAATGCCGCGATAGCCATAGAAATATAACCAAATTAGTTGTTTCATTGTGACTTTTAATAAACAAATTGTTAATAATCGTAAAGTACGAATTGTTAATTGTAAAGTACGAATTGTTAATTGTAAAGTGTGAATCGTTAATTGTAAAATACGAAATGTTAATTGTAAAGTACGAATTGTTAATTTTAAAGTACGAATTGTTAACTGTAAAGTGCGAATTGTTAATGGTAAAGTACGAAATGAAAACAATAAATAATTAAATAAACAAATCAAAAAGCAAATAACTAAACAAATAAATACATCCATACGCACGTTCGTACATAACCAAAGTAAAATAAATCATAAAAAACAAAAGATATAAAAATAAATAAATAAATAAATAAATAAATAAATAAATAAAAAGTAAGTAGCCGCAACTAAGATTTTTTGACGCTAAATTTAAGAATTCGGGTGAACAAATAATCTAAAACAAATAAAAAATCTCTCTCTCTCTCTCTCTCTCTCTCTCTCTCTCTCTCTCTCTCTCTCTCTCTCTCTCTCTCTCTCTCTCTCTCTCTCTCTCTCTCTCTCTCTCTCTCTCTCTCTCTCTCTCTCTCTCTCTCTCTCTCTCTCTCTCTCTCTCTCTCTCTCTCTCTCTCTCTCTCTCTCTCTCTCTCTCTCTCTCTCTCTCTCTCTCTCTCTCTCTCTCTCTATATATATATATATATATATATATATATATATATATATATGAAAGAAAATTCCTATAACCACCCCCTTTTCTAATCCTGACCCCTTGTAAAACCCCTCTTAAAATCCCTTAACATCTATCCCTTAAATTAACTAAGCACAATCTGTGCCTTTTCTCTCTTATTCCAAGAACTCACTTTGTCCCTAAAGGATTATCCCTACCAATCAACGACTGTGCTTCCGAACCGATACGAATTCCCCATTTTCCCTCTTGGTAATATGAAAAATCCCCATCTCACGACACTTGGTGTTCGGCTGCCGACACGAAAGGATGTAAGCTAATTCTCTGAATAAACATGTTTCTGTGAAATCTACTCGGCCCAATCATGGATTAATTTAGTCACGACTGCAATTAAACTAATGAAATGACCACCCAGTGGAACATTTCAAAAAGTCGACAGCGATTGAAGTCCTGTTACGGCGAATTTTAGCGCAAATAGCTTCCCATAGCCATGCTAGCCGAACACTAATCCAGCAGATGTCCGAGCCAACGTACAGCGATAAGCGGCCAACCGGAATACCATTCTGGAACTGAAACGCATCCATCCTAGGAGGTTTCCTGCCGTGAAAAACTATCGTTCATTACCGATCCCGACGGATTTGTAAGCCGGTTGCCGAGAATGAGTCCTACTGCGTAGTTCCTGGCACATAGAAAGCCGAACCGAAAGTTGATGTCCGCAAACACCAGTACACGCAAGCTCCGAAAGAACAGAAGCCCGTCTACCTTTTAGAAGATGCGACGACCGCTTCGACAAACATGGGCGATTCGAACTTGCAACGGCAGCGACTCCAGAAGCGCCCTACAGAAACGAAAGCGACCGTTACCTGCGGCGCCATGACGTACGGAGCCAGCTCCCGGCTTGCCCTGAACCGCCGACTCGTGTGTTTTTCAACCTGCTGAGAAATTAAACTCCTCATCTTCAAAATAAAGTGTCTTCGAAACAGTGAGTACTCTGCCCATCGCGAAATCAAAGTGATCAGTGAAACTGAAACACCAAGAAACGAATGTGCTCGTTAGTTTCGATTCTCATGTTGTGTTCATTTCTACAATTTGTGTGCTGTTTCGATACGAATCAAAATATTCACCAGTATCAATGTTCGTGAAATCAAAGTTCTGCAAGTTACATAAATCTCCGTGATCAGTGTGAAAGACCAAGAAATGAATGTTCTCGACGAAAGTTAGTTTCGATTTTCCTTTTGTGTGCATTTCTACGATGTGTGTGCTGCGTCGATTACGGTCAAAACATTGACCAGTGCCAATGCTTCGACACGAAACCATGTGTATTTTTGATAATGTTTGAAATATTTTTAAAACTTAATAGTTTTCAAATTTAAGCAATATTGATTTTTTTTAATTTAAATTGTAGAAGTTTAAATTGAATTTTATTTGAATAATTCACTGTTTAATTAATTAATTTTAAATGCTTACTAATTAACTGATGTTAGTTTTTCATATTAATTATTTTTAAGTGTTTCCAATTAAATTTATTTTTTGTAAACAAAGATTTTTTTTATACAAGAGTTAGCAGTTTGTAATGTTGAATAGTTTCAAAGAATTAATTAAACTTGATAGTTTATTTCAAAAACTGTTTTGAATATGATCATTAATGAGCTATTGTGTAAAATTTTGTGATCAGGAAATTGATTTTGAATTTTAATTATTCTAATTATTATTATACATTATCTAATTTGCTATATTGGTACAACGTCAAGTTAAAATAACAGTAAACAAAGACACACCGAGTAGTCAAGCTACTTTAATTTCAACTGACAATACTAACTCTAATTCTGCCATGAACCAACAATCCTCTGTAAATGAAACTGAAGCTAGTTCATCGAATTTAACTCAGGCTACGAATTTAATTTTCCCCAATTATCTTCCGTCTTTAGTATGTTTTGATGAAGGTATGTCCATCACTTCTTGGTTGTGTTATTTTAATACTCATGCACCTAAAGATGAACAATGGAAGTTGGAAAATATTAGTTCCTTCTTAAAAGGAAATGCTCTTAAGACCTATATCAATGATGGATTACACTTAAATGATTGGAACTCTTTGCAAGAATTACTTATTGAGACTTTCCTCGAACCCAAATCAATTTCGTTTAATACTTTCACAAATCTAAGATTCTATGCGAGAGATGATATTTCTTTGTACTTCCATCGTAAAGTTCAAGCAGGTAGGCATTTAGGTCTTTCGACCGAGTTGATCATTCAAGGATTGACGGATGGTTGTCCAAATTTTATGCAAACTGCTCTTGTTGGACATACCATACCTTCCACCAGTGATTGGCTAAATTTAGCAAATAAAGTACACAAAATCAATCCACCCCCTTCACACCAAACTTCTTATGAACCTCGCAATATTGGCAACAGACCTTTTGGACGTTTCCAATATCCCCAAGGTAATCGATATCAACAAAATTTTCGCCCTTTTCAACCTCGAGAGCCATATTATTCTAATCACCGCCCTCAGGCGTTCCAAAATAATCGGCCCTCAGTTGTCCCCTCGCTGGATATTAAACGCCCATTGAACCAAAATCATACCAACACCTCTCATACCAACACCTCTCATTACCTTCCTCCTACTCCTTGTAGGTTATGTGAACAAAATGGGATATATAATGCTTATCACTGGATGTCCACATGTCAATTTAGACATGTCAAAATTCCATCAAACACAGAACATGTGCGACATCCACAAGATATCACTAAAAGGGAAGATCCCGATGATATGCAAGAAGATGACCCCGATTTATGACTATTTTCAGTATCCGGACGCATAAAAACCAAACATGTGGAATGCGTCATTGACACGGCATCAACTTTATCGATAATTCCCCTGTACATAGCTAAGCGTTTAAATGTAAAAATTTTACCCACCATTCCTATCAAAGTACAGCAAGCAGATGGACACTTTCAAATCACACAGCTTGCTCATGTACCTTTGCAAATCGGAAAAATTACCAAAACAGTTAAATTGCATATTGTAGATAATAAGTTGGATTACATTATTTTGGGACTCCATGAATGCTCCAAATTTCAACTTATTATTAATTGTTATGAACATACAGTATCCCAATTAGGTAACAACCTTAAATTAATGCAGCCAAAATGTCGTAGTAAACAATCATTGTATGTTGTCAGGACTGTTGATTACTGTCAAGTTCCTTCGACCTCTGCAGAAGGCGCAGATACTCTGCAGATTGTCCACGAGAACCATGAAATCAAGTGTCTGTTGGCAGGATATAGTAATGTTTTTTCTGCGCATAAATATGATATCGGTAAAATTAACATTGAACCCCAGCGCATTAGGTTATCGTCAGATTTGCCCATAAGTTTAAGACCGTATAGAGCTTCCCCTGCTGATGAACAAGAGATCAAAAAACAAATAGAAGAACTTTTAAATCATGGAATTATTAAAGAATCTTGTGGCCCCTATGCTGCCCCTGTCACGCTCGTTGCTAAGAAAGGCGAGAATGCTCGAACGCGTTTTTGTATAGATTATCGTAAGCTTAATGATTTTTGCGTGACAGATAGTATGCCCCTTCCCAGAATTGATTCCCTTTTAGATAAGTTAGGACATGCAAAACTTTTTTCAACTTTAGATTTGACTTCAGGTTATTGGCATATTCCCATTCACCCACAGGATACTGAGAAATTAGCTTTTACAACTAATTTTGGCCTTTATGAGTGGACAAGATTACCATTTGGTCTAAAAAATGCCCCAGCTATTTTCAACCGCATACTCAAACAAATCCTAAATAAATATAAAATTAACTTTGTAGCTCAATATTTTGACGATTTAGTCGTGTATTCCAAATCTGAAGCTGAGCACATGCAACACTTAGAAGAAATTTTTAGCATATTTGCTCAAGAAAATATTAAACTTAATTTCAAAAAATGTGTTTTTGCAAAAGAAAAGATTAACTTTTTAGGCTATGAAATCCAAAATGGCACTATTACCCCAGCTAATTTAAATATTGAAAGTATTAAGAAACTTAGGCCTCCAACCAACGTTAAAGAATTACAAAGATTTCTGGGAGCCATAAATGTCTATAATAAGTTCATTAATAATTATGCCCACATCAGATATCCTCTCAATAAATTGTTAAAGAAAGACACCCCTTGGGTTTGGACAGAGGATTGCCAGAAAAACTTTGAACTCTTAAAATCTTTGTTAATTTCTAAACCTATCTTAAGATTGTTTAATCCAAATTTGCCTTGCCATGTTTTTGTTGATGCTTCCCTCACTTCTGTTGGAGCTGTACTTAAACAGCCAGATGAAAATAATGTTTTGCATCCAATAGCCTTTCATTCCCGTACTTTGAGAAGTTATGAAAAAAATTATGCCATAACTGAATTAGAATGTCTCGCCATAATAGATTCCATTGACAAATTTCATTATTACCTTCATGGACAAAAATTTACTATTCATACTGATCATGCTGCTTTGGTTTGGCTTAAGAAAATCAAAAATCCGATAGGTAGACTATTTAGATGGTCTCTTAAACTTTCAATGTTTGATTATGATATTGTTTATGATAGGGGTTCTCTCAACTTTGAAGCAGACATGCTTTCAAGAATTCCTGTTGTACATCATAATCAGCATCAAACCCTCCTATTAGACTTAGACGAAATTAAAACTCAACAATTAAATGACAATCTTTCTGGCAATAAGTTTAAAAATATTAATGATGTAATTGTAGTCAAAAAGAAACATTTGTATAAAGTAGTTATTCCTTTTTCATTAAGACGAAAGCTGTTAGAGGAAGCTCATTCTAAATTTGGTCACCCTGGTATACAAAAGATGATCAATCTGATAACACCTCATTACTATTGGCCTTATATTAATGAGGATATTGCAAAATTTCTCAAACACTGTCACACCTGTCAAATAAACAAAAAACCCCGACAGAAAAAATTTGGATTACTTCAAACTTTGCCTCAACCAGAGCAACCTTTTGAGCTAGTTTCCATTGATACTGTAGGTGGTTTTAACTATTACAATTCGACAAAAAAATTCTTGCATGTGGTCATTGATCATGCAACACGTTACATTTGGGCTTTTCCTTCCAAAAACGAAACCGCAGAAACCTATGTTAACTGTTTACAACAGATATTTCAAATTCAACAACCTGTAAGCTTGTTGAGTGATAGAAATCCTGCTTTCACCTCTACTAAACTTAAGCATTTTCTCAGAAATTATAATGTCAAGCATTTATTCACATCATCCCATAGACCGGAAACTAATGGAACCTCCGAACGTTGCCAACAATCTCTGGTAACCATGCTAAAGTGCAAAGTCAATTCCTCCTCATCCAAAATTCCTTGGACCAAGTTATTAGATCAAGTTGTAAACGAATATAACAATTCTCCTCACACTGTGACAAAATTCCCTCCAAACTACCTCCTCTTTGGCATACCGCCTTTTGAATCTCCCTTGAATCAAAACAATATTTACCCTCCAATAGACGAAGCCCGAAAGTTAGCAAAACAAAGAACCGTTGCATATCATGCCCGCAATAAAAGATATTATGATGCTCGATTTGTGTATAAAACTTTTAGTGAGGGAGATACAGTAATTTATGAAGAGTTCCAATATCCTAACACTCGAAAGCTTACTTCCCCCTTTTCTGGCCCTTATACAATATTAAAGAAAAGATCAGATGTGAACTATGAAATTGATTTTATCAACAATGTAACAAAATTACCTGAAATAGTTCACATCTCCAAATTAAGACCATACTACCCCCCTGATCAATTGCGTTTAAGGCATGAATAATTGTTAATAGTACTTAGATTTTTTATTACCATGTATTTTATTATTTTAAGTTGTTCATTTTATTTGTATAATTATTTTCAAATGTACCCAAAGTGTTATAGTATGTCAGTGCACTTATTTTCCACTATTCCATGGAATAATACAGAACTTTGGAACAATCAACCTAACATAGGTTCACGAGGATCCTCATCACTCAACATTCACTCACTAAAAGTGAACTGTTTTCAGAAAGTTCAAACTTTCTTCAATGGCCATCTTTATTTTTCAACACCTTTTTCATGTAAAAGGTCCTTCAACAAATGGCGGCCAAAACAACATCTTTCATAAAACATGCAATTTTAATACAAAACTCGTATTAAAATTTGTAAAAAAAAAATTTGTTTTTTCGTTTTCAGGTACTTTTGGCGACAACTCGAACTGATGAAGTTGAGTTAGTCTTTCATTTAAAGTTCAAGACAAAAATTGAATTTTCAAAAAGAAGGGTATTTTGAATAACGTTATACATGAAGATGTTTGTTGAAGCCTACCATTTTCATTTTTTTTTCTTTTTTCAACATGTGTGAAACATCACGCAAATGTTTCCTTCGATTTTATTTTTGTCGACATGTCATTTTGTATATCATATCTATTGCGCGTGCATTTCTTTTGAAATATTGTGTATGGAAATACTTTTGATGTTTTGAAATGTTTGATGATATAATTTTTTCTCTGTGTTTTGTGTCTCCAGCAGTCAATGTTTGTTTTTGATAACAATTTTTATGTTCTTGTGAATCGAACCGGGGCACCGTCGTTTACACACCGTATGTCCATGAATATTCAAAATTTTCACTCCACCTCCGTCATTAATATGTCTTTTCTCCTTTTCCACTTTCAGATTCTTCATGTTGAGCTTGTGGTCTGATCAACCATTTGGTTAACATTCTCTTCATTTCTTGCATGTCTTTTCTCGCATTTGTGCTCATCGCTGGCCGATGTGTATGATTTTGCGGGAGGGAGATGAAAGAAAATTCCTATAACCACCCCCTTTTCTAATCCTGACCCCTTGTAAAACCCCTCTTAAAATCCCTTAACATCTATCCCTTAAATTAACTAAGCACAATCTGTGCCTTTTCTCTCTTATTCCAAGAACTCACTTTGTCCCTAAAGGATTATCCCTACCAATCAACGACTGTGCTTCCGAACCGATACGAATTCCCCATTTTCCCTCTTGGTAATATGAAAAATCCCCATCTCACGACACTTGGTGTTCGGCTGCCGACACGAAAGGATGTAAGCTAATTCTCTGAATAAACATGTTTCTGTGAAATCTACTCGGCCCAATCATGGATTAATTTAGTCACGACTGCAATTAAACTAATGAAATGACCACCCAGTGGAACATTTCATATATATATATATATATATATATATATATATATATATATATATATATATATATATATATATATATATATATATATAAATTAAAATATATATACACGACTGAGAGTTTCGTATGATTTATTAATCTCAAGCATATTGCCCATTTTACCAGACACTTCTACCGTAATAAAAGACAAGCTTAACAGACACCTCCTACGTAATAATAGCCCACCAAACACAAACCAAAACGAAACCAGTGTCATTTATCTCATAATTACAGTTATTCTATTTAAAGGAGAGGAACTTCATTTCCCAAATTAGCCTTACATTATCTATTCAAAAAGAACTTCCAAGTCGTTTCCTTTCCCATTCATATACCCAGACGAGTAAGAATGTTTCCTTTTGAATATATATATGAGAAAGTAGGAAGCGAATAGAAGACTTTCTCTGGAGGAAAAGTGGCTAAACAATGATCGCATAGAAGCAATCACGGGTTACGAAAGGTGATGGCTTCAGCTGAAGAGTCAGATGGCGTTATCTGCTTCCTCCCTCTCGCTGTGGCAAATGGGCAACATTGAATACAAATGGCCCATTTGCGGTTCGGTCAAAGGTTCAATTCCCTTTATGGGGTAACTCTCGCCTCAGCGAATTGTAATGAGTGAGGTATTCGGTTTTTAGTGGCTGAATTGAAAATCTGGTCGGGAATGTGATACATGGTGGCTAAAAAGTAAGTTTGTTTCGCTGTTTGCGGGCGTCTGTTGCTAAAACAAATGAACTGAATGTCATCAAATTTTATATAGGAATCTTAAAGACATGGGGAGAGGTTTCCCGCGAAAAAATTTGAGTAGGATGGATGCAAAAGCAGCTATATGCATGTAAGGGTTTATGGAGTAAATCGTGAAAAATAATTGTCAGAACTTAGCGATTGTTAATACAATAATCACTGAAGACTCGGAATTTCTGTATAATTTATAATTTTAATTTTCTCGTGACTTGTTTTGCAACTGAAATAAATATTTAACTGGTTTAGGCAACTTGTAAAATAGGAGTGAATCTAGCAACCCTCCGATCGCAAGACTTCTGCAGCTTAATTTCTGTCAAGTCCGCTTCGATTCAGCCGAAAACTGTTCGGTTGAAATTTAGTCGTAGCCGAAAACTATTCCTCAAAGCCATCGGCCTCCTTTAATAGCCCGATGATGCTTGACTTCGATGATCTGATGAGAACTTGTATGTTTATCATGGTATGGATGTTGGTCACAGAATCATTCCCGAAAGGGGTTCCCGGGTCTTTCCTTCGAGATAGGCAGCGGACCGTCGCCAATAGCCCACTGTGCAGCTCTAGTGCGTCGTTATTTAACCAAAACCAAACTATCCCGAAGGGGTTTGATTTGGTTAATTAACATCACATCGGGGCCTATTTCAAAGTAAAGACCCGGGAACGATGTCTCGTATTTTTGGACCATGGTCATATGAAGAGGACAACACCTGATGCAACCTGAATTTGGCATCAGGAATCCGGTAAGGAGGATCCTGGAATAATGTCATGTATTTTTTAGCTACAATCATCAGATCAGAATCTCACTGACACCCCACACAACCATACATAGACGTTAGAACTAATAATCAAGAAGAAATTAACGTGCATAGGTCCCCTATAAACGGTGAATATTTTTTGGTTCACGAAAAAAACAATTCTTGCAACCTTCCGATTACGAAATCGCTACACGCTGACGATCGAACCCATGCCGATCAGACGCTAGTTCAATACTTTCATATTTCGAGATATTATACCCCGAACCGTCTCCAATAGCCCATTATGCCACTCTAGTGTGACGTAAACCAACCAAAACCTTTACAATTCGGCCACCATACGCCTAGTTGAATAATGAAGTCCCAACTTGAAACACTTCATTATGAGTTCGCCACTTTTCATGTCATAAATTTTTACAGCCGTGTATAGGTTTGGTTTAGTTAATTAACGTCACACTAGAGCTGCACAGTGGGCTATTGGCGACGGTTCGGGGCCTATCTCGAAGGAAAGACCCGGGAACGATGCTTCGTATTTTTGAACCATGATCAGATGGCGAGGATAACACCTGAGCTGGCACCTAACGCCTTCAATAGACGTCAGGACTTTGGACATCGATTAGATTTATCGTGCACCAGTCCTGTATACACGCCGTTATATTTTTGTGGATGTTCTGGACGACATTATTTTGTAGTGAAGCTGGCAACCCTCTGATCACAAGATCACTACTTTTTTACTTTTATTAGTCAAGTCCGTCGCACAGGATCAAAACAGGAACTCTCTGATTCCCAGCTGACGCCTTTATCTACTCGGCCACGGAGGCCTGATTGAAATAGGATTGGGTACAGTTTTTTAACGTTCAATTGGCTTCAAGTCAGCAAACTGCCTTGCCCAATCCAGAAGTAACATTTAGAGCTCAGTGGGTAAACTCACTCTAACCGGAAAAAAAAGTTCTTTGTTTATATGTTAGAATTATTAATCGCCGTTATTATGAACGTTTTGAATAATCTTTTTTCTTTAAATTTTTCATACTAACAAGCAAAATATGAAACTGCACTACGGTAAGTGAATACTTGATGTTAAATTGGTATGGACTCTTTGAGTTAACGCTTGTTTTAAAGTTAGAAATACTTTACAGGGCCTAAGCATTAAGAAAAGGTTCGAAATAAAGCTGCATTTCATTGTGACGATTTAATTTAACAGTGATCGAACATTTAATAAACTTTGTAGAAGTTATAATATTTTCAATCTGCGTTCTTTTTAATATAAATTGTGGATTTAAGGTTTAATCAAAATGTATAATAATGAACGCATTTACAGTCAGTTTGAAAGTTTGATTGTGTAGCTCATTGCTTGTTTGAACCCGGGAAGTTATGCACGCTAAACCGATACTCTACCGATCGGGCTAAAGTAATCACTCGTGTCGAAGTGGGAGTATCTTGTATATGAAGTGACCTCCAGAATTGTATGTTTTTTGCTATTGTCGTTAGTATTATAGTCTTGAAGTCTCTTCTTGTGTCTATAGACTAGCTAGTGGACCAATTTTAGAGTACTCGATTCACAATTGGAGGGTCGTCTGTTCGAATATCTTCGTTGAGAGTGCAGCATTCTTGTGATCGGTGAGTCGGGTTTTATTGGCTGGCACTCCATTATTGGAAGGATGTGAATTTGATTCGCAGCATGTGTGTAGGCTGCAATCTGACAATCGGAGGATTGTCAGATGCGTTAATTTCGTGAGGGGCAGATAGTCCAGAGGTACCGCTATTATGGTTGTTCCCCTTTCAATTGGCAGTTGGGAAAGCGTGCCTCTACTAATAAGAGGATTGGTGGTTCGAATCCGGGAAATGGACTTGACATAGAAAAGCAAAAAAGTAGTGATCTTGCGATCGGAGGGTTGCCAGCTTTGCTACAAAAATACTAGAAAGTCGTCCAGAATATCCAACAAATTATACTGGCGTGTATACGGGACTGGTGCACGATAAATCTGATCGGGGTCCAAAGTCCTGACGTCTATTGAAGGCGTTGGGTGCCAGTTCAGGGGTTTCCTCGTCATCTGACCATTGTTCAAATGTACGAGGCATTGTTCCCGGGTCTTTCCTTCGAGATTGACCCCGAACCGTCGCCAATAGCCCACTGTGCAGCTCTAGTGCGACGTTAATTAACCAAACCAAAACCAACCCCTTTCAATTGGCTTCAATTAAGTCAACAAAATGTCTTGCCCAATCCAGAAGTTACAGTAGGGATCTGTGGTGCTACCTCATGTGTTGCACGGAAACCACTAAAATGCCTAGCAACAATGGGACCAAACACCTAGTTTTAATTTACTTAAAAAAGCGGCAATTTTTTTGAACAATTTTAATTTAAATCGTTTAATTAATTTAAGCAGTTTTAATTTGAAGTCGCAGATGGTTTTAATTTAAAAAGGCTTTGAACATTTTTAATAATTTAAACCTTGGATACTGTCAACAGTATCGCTATGTCGGAGCGCACATGAAACACAATGCATTTCGGGTTACAGATTGCTGTGCAGAACCGGCCGACATTACTTCATATTTTACCACACGTATTGCTTCTCGTTTAAAAATTTGTTAGCATCTAAACATGAATTATCTTTGTAAAAAACCTTAATCTTCATTCCACAGTTACTCGCAAGATTGCGTCTCATGTCGAGCTTAGGAAAGAGGGGAAATCTTCAATCGGAATTACGCACAAAGGTAAATTTCTTTATATCAGTTTCCAAAGAGCAATTGGCCTCCGTGGCCGAGTGGTTAAAGGCGTCAGCTGGGAATCAGAGGATTCCTGGTTTGATCTTGTGCGACGGATTTGACTAAGAAAAGAAAAGTCTGTGACAATCATGAGGCATTGTATCCGTGACATTCATGAGGCATTGTATTTGTGACATTCATGAGTCATTGTATCTGTGACATTCATGAGTCATTGTATCTATGACATTCATGAGTCATTGTATCTGTGACATTTATGAGTCATTGTATCTGTGGCATTCATGAGTCATTGTATCTGTGAAATTCATGAGTCATTGTATCTGACATAATTTCCATAATTTCTTCAATTTTTTCACCGGTATTTTGGTGAAAAGTATTAAATAATTAGGAAGCACACTACAAAATTTATGAGTTTAATTACAAAAAAAATATAATTAAGTGAAACTAACAAAAAAATTTAAAATTACTCAAACGAACTAGGTCAGTCTCCTTTGTTTGACATTAAAAAAAAATAGGTAACATCAAAATTTCAAATTAAAAAAAAGTATCTGTGTATCTTGCAGATACAAGGACAGTAATGGAATGTCAACTAAATGTCCACAAATGATATGTAAGCTTCGATAACAATGTTTTTGGAAGGAGGATATATACACTTTAAAACTTAGAATGATTTTGATGGAAAGTTTGCATCTGTTGTCTATATCAAAAGTATGAAGAAATAAATCTCGTACACCAATTTTTAACATCTCGTATTTTTGAAGGAACGTTCATAGTAGTTTATTTTTTTCCCTTTAAAGGTGTCGCCAAACATGGAAGGCCTACTGTTAAGTCTATCCAGTTCAAAAGTGTGGCACACAGGTAAATATAATTTTATCTAATGGTGTTTCGAAGCACTGTAAGGTATTCGGATTATAAAGTATTCTGTGAATTGCATATTTTAATTTCGTCTCTGACATTGTAGCGAGCTTGTTATCGGAGGGTTACCAGGTTCGTTCATGTTCGTCTGCAAAAAAATCCGAGGGGCCTCCGTGGCCCAATGGATAAAGGCGTCAGCTGGGAATCAGAGGCTTCCTGGTTCGATCCTATGCGACGGACTTGACAAGGAAAAGTAAAAAAGTAGTGATCTTGTGATCGGAGGGTTGCCAACTTCGCTATAAAATACTAGAAAAATCGTCCAGATCAATCATTAAAAAAATATCGGCATGTATACGGGACTGGAGCACGATAAAGCTGATCGGGGTCAAAAGTCCCGTCGCCTATTGAGGTTGTCCTCGTCATCTGACCAGGGTTCAAAAATACGAGGCATCGTTCCCAGGTCTTTCCTTTTGAGATAGGACCCGAACCCACTGTTATATCTCACTGTGCAGCTTTAGTGCGAAGTTTATTAACCAAACGATTGTTCAAAATTACGAGGTATTGTTCCTGGGTCATTCCTTTGGAATAGATCCCGATGCGTCGCCAATAGCCCAGTGTTTAGCTCTATCGCGACGTTAATTCAACCAACCTCAGAACCACCAACGAATTGTTTGATGCCTCCGTCTCTTTGCAGGAGCCATTGCGTGGCCGTTGGAGACGTCATCCGGTCAGTCTGCGGGCAGGACTCGTCGGGAATGGGCAAGCGAGACATCCGGCGTCATTTGCACGGCACGGAGACGGTGGACCTCGAATTGGAATGCGACATCAGGGAACCACGTGAGTACAAAAATTACTAGTGGGTCTACTTAAGATTGCACTGTGAAAAATTTAAGTACGATGTACCATATCTTGTTGCAAAACAGAGGTCTACACCATATTATGGTGGAATCTAGGTTGCACGAAAGACCCTTTATCGGAAAAAAACGGAGGTTTCACCACGGAGTAAAGAAAAAGGTGGAGGTGAATTGGCGAGATTTCACTGGAAGTAAGATAGCAAACTTAAAGTAGGTACAGGAAAATCCAGCTGTAGTTTCAGCAACGCAGTGCGTTTCAACGTGGCCTGCGTTATTTATTTAACACACGAAATTTAAAGTATAAAAACTAAAAAAATTTAGTTTTTTCAGTTGTCATATGCAGTACAAGTTCCAAATTGATAAAGAATGCTATTATTTCCACTTCATAGGTAAATTAAATTATAAAATAAATTATCGCCAAGTACTGGTACAAAGTGCTTAGGAATATCACCAAATACTTCGCCAGTACCTACTTTTTAAGCGATTGCTTACTTCACATTGCAAACCAGTTTTAGACTTGATCGCACCTCCACCTTCTTCTTTCATCCGTAGGTTTCACCGATAACTGTTTTAACCTCTTTAACTGCAACCGAAATTTTCGCTGTTGCTACATCAACAATCATCTCCAAGAAAGACAGCGACGAACATGGGTATCCATGTCCCAGTAAGTAAAGGCGTTCAGCAATGAATGGGAGGATTCCTAGCTCGAGCGCGATTGGTGACAAGTTGTAATCTTGCGATCGGAAGATTGCCAGTTTCGCTACAAAAGTCTTACTAATACAATACTAAGAAAACTCGAATTTTGAGTTTTATGCAACGTTAAGAGTTTTGGTTCAACGTTTCACCAGTAAACCATTCGTGGTAGCACCGTAAAATGGTGAAACTAAGCACCAAATGTTGTTTGCAGCTAAATGGGTACCAAAGTTTGGTTCAAGATCGTAATAACTTTTAACAGTGTAGGTTGTAGGTTCGTTGTTCCCAAATTACAAAAGTCGTCTAAAAATATCCACAATTTCCACAGGCGTGTTTATACGGAACTGGTGCACGTTGAAGATGATTGTGGTCCAATGTCCTGACGTCATTTGATGTTGCGTTGGGTGCCAGCTCAGGTGTTGGTTTGACTGGCCTTTTTTTCTTTAACAGTTTCTCCGATTTCAAAATGGCCGAACGGTTAAAGCTTTCAGCTGCTAATCTGAGGATTGGTGGTTCGAACCCGCGCGATGGACTTGACAAAGAAAAGTAAAAAAGTAATGATCTTGTGATCGGAGGGTTGCCAGCTTCGCTACAAAAATACTAGAAAAGTCGTCCAGAACATCCGCAAAAATTAACGGTGTGTGTACGGGACTGGTGCACGATAAATATGATCGGGGTCCAAAGTCCCGACGTCTATTGAAGGCGTTGGGTGCCAGTTCAGGTGTTTCCTCGTCATCTGTCCATGGTTCTAAAATAACGAGGTGCATGTATGAATGTGTGTGTGAATGTGTATGTGTTCCCGGGTCTTTCTTTCGAGATAGACCCCGAAACGTCGCCAATAGCCCACTGTGCAGCTCTAATGCGACGTTAATTAACCAAACCAAACGTTTTCAAAATACTATCATTTTTGAATCAAAATTCCACAAGAATTGTATTTCGTTTACCCGGCATTTATTAAACAGGATAATTTCAAAATATACTATCTGAACAGAGAAAAAAAGTAAGCAACAAATTGAATTTCTTGGTAAATAATAGCAAATGGTTAAACTTCCTGCTAAATTAAAAAAGGAAAACTTAAAAAAAAAAAAAAAAGACTTTAAGAAACATGCGCTAAAAAGTGTAACATAATTTTTAATTTTATATATATACTAGCAATATGGCCCGGCGTTGCTCGTGGTCACTTTGCGCAGTAAGAGCTGCGCGATTTTGTCTTGTCAGCGTAGCCATGGCATATCACTCTCTGTGCACTGTGAAAAATAAACTTTATCCAAATCTAGATTTATTAAATTACTTTGAGTATTTTTTGAGATACTTAAATCTATTTTTATGACTTTGCATGCCATTGACTTGACATGCTATTGCGAATACATGCTATTTAAACTGATGTTTTTGTAAAATGTTTCTTTTTGTGAAATAAAAATTCCTAAAAAAGTTTTAAATTGCATATTTTTTTGTATAAAAATTAACCATTTAGTGACAATAAACGCAAGTAGTAAACTTCACATTCATTAGTTTTAATATTGGTGACGCAATAATATATCAAAGAAAAAATATTGCATTCTTCCAAATCAAAATAATTTATCGTATTTGGTGAATTTTTTTTTGTTTGTTTTGTGCCAATTGGCGACCGGAGTCTATATATCCCTCTTTCAACATAATTTCATATGGGTCAATATTTACGGACAATATTTCTTATAAAAAATATCAAATATTCATTTTTGAATTCCAATAATATGTTTTTCAGGTGAAAATTTAAAAATAATCTACATGGAGGTATAAATATAAAACTTTAAGTTAAAATTTTAGGGTGGCCCATTTCAACACCATAGTAATATTCCACTCCGTAACAAATAGCACTATTGTCATAAAGTGAAGTTGTTCGGAACATGAATACACGTGGCGTCAGTCGAAAGAGCTGGTTTATCTTCCTCCTTCGGTTGGCGAGGTTTTTGTTAACGACGTTATTTTTGTTATTCGGACACTAATTTCTCCATTGTGATGACATTTTTAAATATAGGACCTCTATTTTAGCTCATTTGGCAACATTTTTATTCAATTGGAGAAATTTTTTATTAATTTGGCGAAATTTTTAATTCATTTGGCAACATTTTTAATTTATTTGGCGACATTTTTAATTAATTTTTCAATATTTGGGGACTTTACTAATTCATTTGGCGACAGTTTTAATTCAGTTTTCAATATTTGGCGACTTTCTAATTCATTTGGCGACATTTTTAATTTATTTGGCAACATTTTAAAATTCATTTGGCGACATTTTTAATTCATTTGGCGACATTTACCCTTCAGCCAATCAAAATGAATCGTTTATCCCAGTATTGTCTAAACATATTTTTGGTCGCCAAGGTGATTTTTAACACTAATGTTATGAAGGAAAGATCGAGATGTAAATAGGAGAAAATGGAAAAAGTTCTATAACTTTTGAATGGTTGCAGATATACACATGAAACAAAGTGCAGATTTTAAACTAAGAAAAGTTTGTTCAAATGGTGCAAGTTTCATAAAAATCGTGCAGTAGTTTTTGAGTTAAATCCGGACAAACAGACAGACAGACAAAAAAATTTTAAATGTGATTTTCGGAATCAGAGTATTCTAATTCGTGGAGAAAACTCAAAATGAGGGGTTTTGTTCGATACCACTGACAGACACTCCATTCTTATATATAAGTATTGATATATACAGGGTGCGTTCCATAAGTAATGCGACCAAATTCATAAAAAATAATTTATTGGACATATTCGTACAATTAGTTAAAAATCTTCAAAATAGCACCCTCCTGCGTCGATACATTTATGGAGGCGGTGTTTCCAGGCCTAGAAGGCATCCTGGAAGGCCTTCTCCGTGAGGTCCTTTAGAGCCGATATAACATGAGCCTGGATGTTTTCAAGCGTGTCCCAGGGTTTCCCTTTCAGGGCTCCTTTTGAGCGAGGAAACAAAAAAAAAAAAGGTCTGGGGGAGCTAGGTCAGGACTGTAGGAAGGCTGGGGAACCAGTGTGGTATGGGTCAATGGTCCTGGCCAAGAAATCGTTGATAACGAAGCCGCTGTGGCTTGGCGCTTTATCGTGATGAAGTTTCCATGCGTCCTTGATGTCACTTCGGCAGCGCCGCGCGACTCTCCTTTCTGGCCAGGACCCATACCCCACTGGTTCCCCAGCCTTCCTGCAGTCCTGACCTGGCTCCCCCAGACTTTTTTTTGTTTCCTCTCGCTTAAAAGGAGCACTGAAAAGGAAACATTGGAACACGCTTGAAAACATCCAGGCTCATGTTACATCGGCTCTAAAGGACCTCACGGAGAAGGCCTTCCAGGATGCCTTCTAGGCCTGGAAACAAACACCGCCTCCATAAATGTATCGACGCAGGACGGTGCTATTTTGAAGATTTTTAACTAATTGTACGAATATGTCCAATAAATTATTATTTATGAATTTGGTCGCATTACTTATGGAACGCACCCTGTATATATATATACTTTTTAAATAACATGCTTTATTAAATGTACTAAATTACAAAAAATAATCAAATGGATAAGTGGATGAAGGGACTAAGTAATATTTGCATTTGCAATTCCAATTTTGTTGTCAATAAGAAGTTAAGTAAATGTGTATTGTCCTAACACTATTTGGCTATACTTGCTGTATTTAAGCAATTCGTTCGTAAAATTAAAAATTATGTTTCACTTTTTAGCGCATTTTTCTTAAAGTAGGATTAGTTAAAAAAAATATATATTTTTGGTATTAAAATTTAAAAGGATCAATAAAATAGAAGGATGCTTTGGTTTCTTTTCCAAGGTTTGAACGTTTCTGGCCTTCACCGTTTGGAGAGAATGTCAGTAAACCTAAAGAAGACGTTGGAGTCATTTGGATTCATCTTACGAAAACCCGCCAATAAGAATTCAGTCTGCTCCGAATATCCAATCATCAGCAACGTAACACAAAACGGACCTGTTGACAAGTAAGCAATTTTAATAAGACGCTAATTTTCATTGGCTAAAAAATTTAACAATCACCTTGACATTCAATATTTTTATTTTGTTGCAGAGAGATCTTCTTGAGAGCTGGAGATCGTTTGATTCAAGTAGATGATGAGGATTTGTCCTGGCTATCCTTAACAGAGATTTCTAACATTTTGGAAGAAAAAGAAAATGCCACTTTCCTTGTTGAATACAGTGTTGGAATTAATGGTAAGATTATAACTTAATTTCGTTTTTCAACTAGACAATGTTCACTTCAAGGAATCGCGTAAAAAAAAAGTTCTATATTTTTTAATAGCATTTTATATGAAACTAGCTGAAATACCCTTTCTTAAATCTGTTAAAAATGATTACTCAAATTTGACGAAAGTTTCGCTAGACATGGTCAGATTGCAATATTTCTTCAGAAATCAGAAATAAATTCGTCAAAAATCACAAAATGCTTCGTCAAAAATACTTTGCCACTTTTGACGAAAACAAAAATTCGAAACATATTTAGTGGAACATCAAATTGAGTAGCCAGTATAACAAATTTACAAATATATTGATGCTAAAACACGAAGGAAGAATGGTCTAAATTTGAATTGAATTGTTTTATTCTTTTTAGTACATCTAAGAAAACCTAATATGTTTATATACGGAGATTTTTACTTACTTCACCCATATAGAAAATTGAGTGATAAGAATAATCCCCATTTTGAATATTTTCCCATGAATATAGGAGGAATCAGATATGTGGTTTGGAGGAAAAGTGATGACAATTGACTGTAATGCATCATTGGATAACTACATCCGTGACGCCGTTGCCAATTAAAATTAAAATCCAACTTTTAACTATAAAACTAACTTAACTATAACTAATTAAAATCTTTATATATAAGTCTTTTACGCGGTGATCGAAAAACGCTGTATATCTGTAGGTGGAATGGCAACATCAAAGTTTGTTTACACAAAGCTCTATCGTTCCTATTTGTATTTGCCATTATGTAAGCCATTTTGACGAATAACCCCTACAATTCTTTGGTGAATAATTATTTTGATGATGTCAGCTTAAATTAGGAAGAATCCTGCGGGGTTTTGCGGAGCGTCAGCGGAGCACGGGGCCGAGTCTCCTAGTAATATTTATTCAATCAGTCTTTAAGCTTGTGTTTGTTCCGTAGAATATTGACATTTAAAATTAATTTTTATTTGAAGTAGACAATTTTTGTTTATTATTTGACAAATATAGATTTATCAGTAGATGGTAAAGAATATTTCTAAAACATATGAACCATGTATTCAAGAAATAAGCGCTTTAAATTATTATTATTTTTAGATAATGGAAGTATATGGCAGTATTATGTATTAAGCCATGGGCCCTTAACTAAGACTAATATCTTTCTGGGCATGTATATGTTTCAATTTCGTTTAAACATGAAAATGAAAAAAAAAAAATTCCGAAATTAATTTTATATTTTTTGTTAATTTTACACAGTTTTTACTAAGAATATAGACATAAATGTACCCAATAAATACATAGAAAAGATAACACCACCATCAGAAGTGTAATACTTAATTCTCTTACTTGAACATTTAACACTCTTTTAAACTCCTGAAAACATTGTAATAGTAATTTTTTAAACTGTATAAGACGAGTGAAATCTTACTTTTTGGTTAATAATCTCGTCGAAATTTGGCACCCATAAATCAGCTTGAATATTTAGCCTGCTACGATATTTGTCTTTCATGTGACAGTTAGTGGAAAAAGCTTGTTCAAATCTAGAAGTTGTGTGCTAAAATGAATAAAGTACATTAAAGCTTTCTTGGCCAGTTGTTTTTGGTCACGTTAGACAGTTAACCAAAATTAAATTAGTCTCTCTCAATACCGAATTTCAGAAATGTCGTCGCCCAATGCATTTAACCATTTTAAAACATTTTCTGGTTAATCGATATTTCGAGATATATAACAGCCGGATAACCGATTATTTTTTACAGTTTTTGCTAAAGAAGATTTTTCTCTATCCAACAAAAAAAAAAATCTCGATATCGGACAATATTTTTTTTCAAACGATCTGGTTAATTGAGAATTCCAAATAATTAAATGTCGGATAACCGGATATTTTTTTTTTCATAAGGTGGCCAAGTGCAACATCTTTTATTTAAAACACACACACACACACACACACACACACACACACACACACACACACACACACACACACACACACACACACACACACACACACACACACACACACACACACACACACACACACACACACACACACACACACACACACACACACACACACACACACACACACACACACACACACACACACACACACACACACACACACACACACACACACACACACACACACACACACACACACACACACACACACACACACACACACACACACACACACACACACACACACACACACACACACACACACACACACACACACACACACACACACACACACACACACACACACACACACACACACACACACACACACACACACACACACACACACACACACACACACACACACACACACACACACACACACACACACACACACACACACACACACACACACACACACACACACACACACACACACACACACACACACACACACACACACACACACACACACACACACACACACACACACACACACACACACACACACACACACACACACACACACACACACACACACACACACACACACACACACACACACACACACACACACACACACACACACACACACACACACACACACACACACACACACACACACACACACACACACACACACACACACACACACACACACACACACACACACACACACACACACACACACACACACACACACACACACACACACACACACACACACACACACACACACACACACACACACACACACACACACACACACACACACACACACACACACACACACACACACACACACACACACACACACACACACACACACACACACACACACACACACACACACACACACACACACACACACACACACACACACACACACACACACACACACACACACACACACACACACACACACACACACACACACACACACACACACACACACACACACACACACACACACACACACACACACACACACACACACACACACACACACACACACACACACACACACACACACACACACACACACACACACACACACACACACACACACACACACACACACACACACACACACACACACACACACACACACACACACACACACACACACACACACACACACACACACACACACACACACACACACACACACACACACACACACACACACACACACACACACACACACACACACACACACACACACACACACACACACACACACACACACACACACACACACACACACACACACACACACACACACACACACACACACACACACACACACACACACACACACACACACACACACACACACACACACACACACACACACACACACACACACACACACACACACACACACACACACACACACACACACACACACACACACACACACACACACACACACACACACACACACACACACACACACACACACACACACACACACACACACACACACACACACACACACACACACACACACACACACACACACACACACACACACACACACACACACACACACACACACACACACACACACACACACTTTTTTGGTTGACACGGTTTTCAATCGGTTAAAAAAACAATTTATGTCTATTAGAAACAAAATGGATCTATTTTCAGTGAATAGTTTTTTCCCCTCCAGAAATCTTTGGAAAATCCAAGATTTCTGGAGGAATTTCTCTGAAAATAGTACGCTAAATTCGTAATAAAAACAATACTTTAACAGTGTGGTTGGGTGAGGCCCATTCTCCTCGAACGAGTAAAACGCGCGCGAGCTTCTTCCTGCTTCTTCGTAACACGTGGAATGAATTCTCGAATCACAGAGAAGCTCGCGCGCGTTTTACTCGTTCGTGTAAGAAAATGGTTCTAAAATTCATTTGTTCGATAACGTTTGTTAATTTTTGCTCTATTGCGGACGAATATCTTTCATGCGCAACGTTTGGGCGTTCCAGAGGGATTAGTCGCCAAAGTTCCTTTGTTCCCAAATCGGGTTTTTTTACCTTAAATTTTCCGAAACAATTATTCGAACGCTATTTCAAGAACCATTTACCATTAACCGGTGCGAATCTTCCGTATTTGTTAAAACGAAGGAATCGCTGACTATTTACCGCAGTAACTAGGATTTTCTCTTTGCTGTTTATATATATAAAACAAATCGACCACTAATGATGTGAAATGACGCAAACATCACGTTTATTTATAGAAGTGGGTTTGTTTTTGAAATAGTTTATCTTATTATGCTGTGGTGCGTTGGGTCTAGTATTTCAGTAGATATGTTACCGTTAAAGTATACAATGCAGTTATTTCATGGAATGCCTAGTTATTCCATGAAATAACTGATCGTGTCCGTTAAAGTGTGTAATATGTTATTAATTTGACACTTTAACTAGTTATTCTATGAAATAACTAGGTATTCTATAAATTAACTAATGAGAGACAGTTAAAGTGTAAAATAAACAATTTATCTAAAATGAAATTAAACTAATGATAGACAATTAAAATGAAAAAGAAGCAATTTATCTAATTTATGCAGCGTATAAATGGTATTTATGGAAACGTACCATAAAATCATTTGTTACAACAAGGATTACTAAAATGACACTTGGAATTACAAAGAACATTATTTCTAAAACAAAAACATTTTTTGTTAAACACTGGGTTTTTCACGAACATTTTTTAAATCCCTGACCAGTACCTAAACTTTGGCTGTAGCAACGGACGGTAAAGGAATGAGAGGCTTCAGAATGAGATTTATCCGACATTAATTTAATTTATTTTACACTTTAACGGGCTGCAGATCGTTATTCTATGAAATAACTAGTTAAACCATGAAATACAAGAGAGTTTTACACTTTAACGCACACGATCAGTTATTTCATGGAATAACTAGGTATTCTATGAAATAACGGATTTCATACTTTAACGGTAACAGATATACTTTGAAGTGTTTATTTTATGAACACTACTTTTAACCACTGAACTCCAACTGTAACTTCTGGAATGCTCAAAACTTGTTTCCTCTATGGGCGCGTTGAAGTCTGACCCCTTCAATAATCTTGAAACCCTGAAAGTTGGGAATTTCAACTTCTTTTTAGAAGACCCCGAGTTGGGAAAAAATATGCCTGAAGAAAATTAATATTATTAACAAATGAAAGCTAGAGATGATTAGAAATTAACCAACTTGTAAGATTACGTTTAAATTAAACCTCAGAAAGGACACTGCATTGACATATGAGTGCAACAAATCAATGCTTCTGAGATAACTGTTTAATAATACCTAAAATATATACATAAAAATGTCGATTAGTTGGAACTGGGAATTTTCAGCACTGTTGAGTTGGGAATTTCGAATAGTTGAGTTGAGTATTTCGAATCGTTAAGTTGGGAAATTTCTTGTTTTAACCCCCCAAAGTATTTTTTGTGCAACGGCACTGAATGCAAGTACCAGTTATTTTGACAGAAGTAACTAACAGTGTAAAATTCCAGATGTAGTGTACAAAACTGGATTGTCTAAATTTTATGAGCCAGTAATTTTTTTTTTTTACAAACAGGTGGTCTCATGTAATGCTTTGATATGTTGACAGGAACTACGCAAAATTTAAATGTATAATAACCTCTGTATTTGTGATAATTAATCTAACTGCAATGTCGGGTAATGAAAAGTTTTGAAAATATAAATACACATGTTCAGAAGTGCCTTTCCTCCCCTATTACTCCACTTTCACCATTTTGTATGAAATTTCAAATATTTTAAAATACATTAATAATTCGAAACAAATATATCTACTTATATTGGATAGAAGGGGTATTGTTTCAGAACTCTTAAGAACTAAAATACTTTCAATACATGAACTAGCTAAAAACTCAAGAACATGCTGTTCTTTATCATTTTGAAGAACAGTTAAAAAAGAACAAATCGTTATTTTGCTACTTAAGAGGTGACAGTGCTAAAGGTAAATAGACTACTTTTTAGTGTGTATTTTTTGGTATTCTACTGATTATATAAATTAGTGATTCGTTCATTTGAGCCGCCTAGTTTCAAAATCAGATAAATCCATTTTTATAAATTTTACAGGAGGCGCCCAAAACGATTGACAGCCTCGTACTTTTGGATATGAACCCATGACTTTCAATGCGTTTTTAGAATAGGTTCAGACATTTTTGGTGAAAATCGTTTTGAAGGGGATGTGTAGAGCATTGCGAACTTATGAAAAATTACAAAAATGTCGATATCTGGTTTTGAAACGAGACTGTTCTTTTCTTTTCAGATCCTTGTATTCAACCTGGAGAAAGAAACGAGCTGGAGATTGAGCGCCTCGATGCTGATCTTGGCATCGGTTTGGCGTCATATTTATCGAGAGAATTAAGAAAGGAAGCCTGGCAGAGAGGTATGCGTTTTATGATGCAGAATGATTGATAAAATAGGTGAAGGCGTAGGCAGTAAATTAACAAACTCATGGTCGGGAAAGTCGTGGTTCGTATCTCGACATTGAGAGTGCACATGTAAATGGAGGATTGCTGGTTTCGTTCCTCGCCACCCGCTAAAAAGCATTAATCGTGTGGAAAGACTGATACGCGTTGAATCAGCCGTGATGGTTGTCATCTGACGAGGGTTTAAAATGAAGAAGCAATGTTTCCGGGTCTTTCCTTTCAGGACAGATCCTGAACCGTGATAAATAGTCCAGGGTGTTGTTCTAATGCGATGTTAATCATACCAATAAAAAAAAAATAAGAGACGTGTGTGCTTGATTCTCGCGATTGGCGGTTTTCGAGTTCGGTTCCTTTCACGTCCATCCAAAGGCTCACCGTGTTAAGGTAGTGGAAGAGTGCACTTTAAAATTCTTATAACGCAAATGTATCGGGGTGGGAAAGTGTAGAGAGTGGGGTGCTATTTCAGGTGTTATCACCATGTTCATTATCTGAAGCTGTTACGAATATACGAGGAAGTGCTTCTTGATTTTTCCTTCGGAATAGATTCAGAACGCATGCGTCGAAATATAATCCATTTTATTGTTCTTGTGCGCAGAGAATTCAATCAACCAATCAACAAACCACGCTTATCCTCTACTTTAGCGCGGGAAAAATAATGCAGATATAAAAAATGCACAAAATAAGATAACTCATGAACAAAATTCAAATTATCATAAAACTAATGAAAAAAATAAAAACAATACTAGCGGAGTAACAACAACAAGCAAAAACCGCATTTAAATTAACCCAGTTCCAATTAGAGCTGTTGCAGACGAAGCGAATGCGGATGGAACATCGTATAGTGTTAAAAATGGTCGCTTTAAATTTCTAATTTTTCGATTTTGTAAATTTCAAAAAGCTACGTTTTGGAGTTACGGAGTATTTAGTGTTAAAACAAGCATTCAAACCGATTTTTACTGCTTTATATATTAAACTTTCCCTTTTCTACGTTGATTATAACTGATATTACTGTTGCCACTTCGTGAAACATTTGAAAATGGTCACGTTAAAATTCTAATTTTTCAAACGAAGAATTCTGTTAATTCGAAAAGTGCTGCCTTTTCGTAGCCACAGAGCTTTTCTTGTTTTGACATCCGGCCACATTTTAGGAATTTTACGTTTTATATATAGATGCAATGGTAAAAAAAATTACACCACTATTACTTTAAGCACCTCAAGTATAAAACTTTTTTAATAAAATGTTTATCTTTTAAAGATTACAAAGCTGTAGGTGAATGATCTGTTTCAATGCCTTTAATTACAAGTTGGAGAAAAACATTGTAAGCATTTTCCCACTTTTGAGTCTTAAAGATTCCATCTATTCATGAATATCACATTAGAAAATGGAATACGCTTTATGAGAATAAAGCTGCACTGTTAAAAGTATTTTTTTTAATGAAATAAAAATCTATTACGCAATACGAAATTCCAAAACAGTTCATTTATTTCTCACGATCTGAATATTATCTTTGATGTTATGAAAGAAATTTGATGTTTCTTCAAAAGGTTAATTACTCAATGTTGATTTATTCTATAAATACGAGAGCTATTCAGATGTGCAATCTTCTTCAAGCAAATAGCGTTCTTTTGCATTATATCCCAGCAAAACAATAGATTTGCTTTACATTTTAATTTGGAAATTATTTTTAATGGAGAAAATAGAAAATAATATAAAACTTTAAATGAATTCGAATGCAGCTCTTTACAAGAAATACTCCGTAAATATGAAACGTTGCTTTTTTGTTTGACTTGATAATTATCAATTTGATATTAATTATCAAATTAAGCAATAACGGATGACGTCATTGCATAATGTCTATAACGCCAAGAACATTATTTTAAATTGCAAACGATATTTTCATCAATGTTAAGTGAATTACAAACATCGAAACAGTTATGATATAAGAATGGAATATCGCACAGAGTTAAAAATGGTCCCTTTAAACTTTTAATATTTCAAACAAAATACTTTGTAAATTTCAAAACGGTACTTTCTAAGTACTAATAAAGAACGTTGCTAAGCCTAATTATGGCCACCATTAGAGGTGTGCGACATTTATTAAAGAAATATACATAAAATGATAATGCTTCAGATGAATTTATATTTTTTCTTTTTAACCTTTAGGTTTCGTTAATACAACTTTATTAAACTTATTAAATTTTAAACTTTATTCTTTCAAATTTTTTACTCTGAATATGTATTTAGACAAATTCTAAACATACAAGCCTTATTACGATTCATTAACATCAAATAATTTGGAAGGTTTATTTATAGTCAGCAATAAAAGGAAATAATGCAGACTTTACGTAACAAAGTTTTCGGTCTTTTGTTTATGTCTGGCGACCATTTTGATAATTACCAGAGAAATAATGAATTTCACTCGTGTTTCGGAAGTTGTTAAATGGTGTTGAATAAAAAAATTCCTTATTCGAATATTATGAAGTGCTTGATTATTTTTTATTCTTCTATCCCGGTCCTTTCACATTTCATTGAGATGTAATTGCTTTAAATGCTCTTTATCCGTCTTAGAATATGAAAAATGGCGAGTGAATAAAGTTACCCATGTTATGGAGGTAACTTTGCACATCCGCTTTTAACCCACCGGGAACAATTTTTATTGTCCGAAATTTAGTCCTTTTTCGAATGTTTTGTCGTGCTTGATTATTTTTTATTTTTCTATCATGGCCCTTTTGACATTTTGTGTACTTACCTTTTAAATGCTCTTTATCCGTCTTTGAATATGAAAAATAGCGAAAAGATAAAATCACCTTTTTTATGGAGGTAACTTTGCACATCCACTTCTAACCCACCGGGAACAATTTTTATTATCCGAAATTTAGTCCTAATTCGAATGTTATGTCGTGCTTAATTATTTTCTATTCCTCTTTCCTGGTCCTTTTCACATTCCATTGAGGTGTAATTACCCTTTAAATTTTTTCTCCGCCTTAGAATGTGAAAAAATAGCAAGTGGACAAAGTTACCTCTTTTGTGGATGTAACTTTACACATCCACTTTTAGTTTTTTTACTACTGGGATTAAGAAAGTTAAAAACTCTAGTAGCTAAATCGAGTACCAATGCACAACATATTTTTTATTTGTATGAAAAATCTGATATATTTTTCATTACAATGTGTTGGCATAAAAAAAGAATATATTATGAAATAACACCAGACTTATTCATTTTAACAAAATAAAAATTAAAATATTTTGATTTTTCAAAAGTTTCACGGATCACTTCGGACCGGACAACGGGTTGAGAACTACTGCTTTAATGTAATTCTAATTTAGAGCTAATCTTGTGTGATTCTCTTTTAGTATAAGCCATTATTTTTTGAAACTTTTAGCTCAGACTTCTAGTATTTAATTTTTTACATAATGTATTTAAAATACCTCTTTTTTTATCTTTCATTAGGTGTGGAGTATTTCACGTCGGCGACGTTGTGTTGTGTATTAATGATATTCCAACTGCCCATCTCTCTGCCTCCGACGCTAATGGTTTAATCCAGAGTTTCAAGAAACGTCCGGGAAAGTTAGTCTTCGTACCGAATATGGGGAGATTTCAGCCAAAACCAGAAACAAGTCCGAATACATTTGGTAACGTACTTTTCCTATAACTTGAAAGTATTTTACTCAGAATCACTGAGCTAGAATATAATCAAGCAATGTGATTTTCTGAATCATTGTATCCTAATTCGTGAAGAAAACTCAAGATGAGGGGTTTTGTTCGATTCCACAGACACACTCCATTCTTATATATAAGTATTGATAGGTAATATCAGTAAAAAGTTACTCTGAAAAAACATAAAATAAGGTTTGTAGAAGATTGGGAAGTAAGAGAAATTGTAATAACTCAGTTTCATTTATAACATATTAACACAAAAGGGAATTTTTTATTCTCGACTATTTTAAGTTTTTCAAGTTTCTTTAACATTTTTTAGCTCACTGGTAATAATTTACAACCCTGAAGCGCGGCTTAGACGTGTAAGTTATTTACTCTGTAAGAACTTATAAAGTATATAAAAAAAACCACGCCGAATGTTTACACTAGAGACGATTTTGTTATCAAGAAGCATAATATGACTTTCGCTCTTCCAAGGTCGCATACAGTTGCTTTCACGATAAGAATAACTTCCAACCACTGTGTGAGAGAGAAAAACTTTCGTGTGTAAATCAGCTTTAAAGAGCACGAATAAATAATAGGTGTTGCTGTTCCTCGCCAACAGGAGGAAGATAAACAAACTCTGCGAACCCCAATCCACGCTACAAATGAGTTTTGTACTTATATTACGATATTCTAGGCGCCTAATTCCTACCAAACGAGACTATAGGTCATTCATTCTATTTACCATGGAGTTATAGTACCGGAATGAATCTCCCCAAAAGCGTAAAATAGTGTTTATATCCTGATATATCATGTAACTGATATTAAATTTAGCAGATTATAGAAATATGATCGCCAACAAAAGCTCGTCAACAGAAGGAAGATGCGTAATCTGTTACGTCCAACTCCGCCATCCACGCCTTGTACGTGCTTTTCTTTAAATTATTCCACGCCTTGCCGCATCACTTCTATTTACAATGAAATAAAATTTACGTCAACCGTGCTATTTGTCACGAAGTTATAGTGTGGGAATGGATCACCCTACAAGCGTAAAATTGTTTATATAGTAATACACAATGTAGCTGATATTAACTTCAACAGATTTTAGATTCAGCAATTTATAGAAATATGAATTGATCGCCAACCTCGTCATCAGAAGGAAGATACGCAATCTGTTACATCTGACACTCGGCGAGCTCCCATCCACGCCCTATGCTAGTTTTCTTAATTTCAAAAATTTTAATGTATCGCCCCCATATTTCCTACCGAACAGGATCAAATTTATGTCAATCGAGCTATTTGTCCCGAAGTTATAGGGAATATGGATAACTATAAAAGCATTAAATAGTTTCTATCCTAATGTACAATGTAGCTAATATTAAATTTAACATATTTTTGATTAATCGGTTTATAGAAATATGAATTGATCGCCAACCTCGTCAACAGAAAGACGATACGCAAGCTGTTAGGTCTGAATACGCGAGCCCCCATCCACGTCCTGCAAGTGATTTTCTTTATTGCAAAATATTCCACGCATCGCCACCTGAATTCCTAGATACCGAACGGTATTAAATTTAAGTCAACCGAACTATTTGTCTCGATGTTATAGTATGGAATTCAACATATTTTAGGTTCAGCATTAGATTTTAATACCCAAGATATGCCCAACTCAGTTTAAAAAGCTGTAACACTACGGACATACCCGAAAAGATTCATCAGTTTATAGAAATATGAATTGATCGCCAACCTCGTCATCAGAAAGAAGATGCGCAAGCTATTACATCCTTCGAGCATGGATTCCTCATAGTAGAAAAATCATAAGGCTATAATCTCGCTAACATCAAAGTGAGGCCAACATGTATGGCCTCCTACCCGTGGTTTTTTTTACGTCATCCATTCATAATTTTTTTCTAGTTCATTCATAATAATATCATGCACTTCATGAAGTAACACATTTACTATTATTTCTAAATCACAAATCAATCGCGAACGTTTTTTCAATCATAAATTTTGAAAGGAAGTCACGTGTCTGGTGCCATCAGGTCTGAGATGTTTGCCTTTACGATGAAGACGTCATATTAGCTCTACTACAGTCCATTCATGCTCGAAGATTACATCTGAATACTCGAGGCCCCATCCACGCCCTGCACGTGATTTTCTTTATTTAAAAATATTCCATCGCCAACTGATTTCCTACTGAACGGGATCAAATTTACGTCAACCGAGCTATTTGTCCCGAAGTTATAGTGTGGGAACGAATCCCCTTAAAAACGTAACTTGATGTTTCTTATCCTGATATCTCAAAAGCAAAAAGCGAGACAAAAAAAAAATGCAAAAAATGGAAAGAAAAAAAAATTCAAAAAGAAAGAAAAATTAAAGTGCTCTTCTTCTAACCCCGTAAGTCTTATCTAAAAATAGCTCTAGCATCTTCTGCTCCCTTCCCGACTAATTTGGGACTCTCGGCGTACAGCTGTGTGGGTGAAAAGTTCATCCTTGCTGGAGGGTTTCAAAACAACGTCGCGTTTCCTTCGGTAAGGGTGCTTCGCTTTGGGCCCCCTCGCAAAAATCGGTTTATTTTGTGAGGAGTTAAGCTTTATTATGGAACCGACTGCCAGTGGTAAGTCAAACAATTTTATCGGAACTTTTAATGGGTGGGAAGGCTTTATTGACGTCCAAGTTAAAATGGCTTATTTATGTACCTTTTTCTTAGAAACTACTCATGGAAATTATCTAAAATTTTGTTTGGTTAATATTTGGACCCTTTTACGTACTTTGTTATTTATTTTTGTGAAAATTTTGTTCTTGATTTTTATATAACACATGAATTTTTTCATGAAATGTGCCGAATTTTTAATGCTGGAGAATTAAAAAAATTAAATTCCTATATATTTTATCCGATATGTCTGTTTCTGTAATGTATAACGTAAATAAAAATAACAGCATAACATTCAGAAGATTGTGAAATAAAGATACATTTGTATAAGTATACGTTCGTATTTTAAGAAAGAGGCATTTAAAGTTATACTAACACGTTAACTCTTTATTTACACACCAATTAAAATAAATATCATAACTATTTCTACTATTAGTATTGTCATGTATTATATGTCCTTTTAAAGAGATGATTTAATATATTTTAATAAATAACTAAAGTTTCGATTTGGTGTCATTTTCGCTTGTCGGTCCCCCTTAATGTTTATTTTTAATTTTTGAAATATATTTGCATTATTCTTATTTGATGATATTTTATTTGTTTGCTTTCATGTGTTAGTAAAAACATTATGTATGTCTTCAATCCGCCTATAAATTCGTGATACAGTGTGGTTGGTTACAAAGTGTTGGGCGATGGCTATTAAATAAAACATTACTGCTACTCAACTACTTCTCTTATATTTTAAACCAGTCGATTAGCACAAATTAGCTAAAGTATTAAATAAATAATTAAATAAATAAATTTTTGTGTACCCTGTAAAATTTATCATTTAAAGCACAAATGAAAGATAAAATTCAATTTTTACATCAATGTCTTAATGAGTAACCCCAGCCTGTATGTAACAATCTAGAAAAAGTATCTTGTTTCAAGTTAAAAAAAATCAAATGTTTTAATTGGATAGTTTTAATAACCCTTTGTGGACGAAAGATGACTTTCAGACACCAATGTAAGAAATTAACAAAATCGAGTTGCTGGTGTTCCCGAGCGAAAAAGGCATCCATTGCAAAGGGTTGATTATTTTCCAAAATTGTCATAAAAACTAATCTTCAATGTTAAAAAGATATCTGTTGAAAATAATACAACAAATAGTCATGAACCTTGTTTTGAAACCAATCACACAGAAAAAAAGTTTTAGTATAGGTTTTTGAAAAGATGGTAATCTTCAAATTAAGTTTTTCTTTTCAAAACGTCAGAAATGGTTAGGATTTCTTCTGGCAATCATAAGATTTAATCAACTTATCTAGTCATACTGTATGACGCCATTGCACATTTTGAAAAATGTATGTGTAATGATGGAGCATGATAGTCGTGGCGGCTAGTGCTTGGGTCAGAATGGGGACGGTCCCCGTTATATTTTTTGCTTTTGCCCCACTATTTTTTAAATATTTTTATGCAAAATTTGAGGGAAAATTGTCAAGTTTTATTTAAATAAATTTTTATCCAGTTGAAATATTTTTTTTCTCATATTTTCTTCTGATTTGGATACGTTACCCATTATTACCAATTAAATTTTTAATTTTTTTTTCTTATATTTTTATATATTTTTTTATTTTCAAATATTTGTTTAAATTTTGATTACTTCACAGCTTTATTTATGTTCACATATTTACCAGAAAGTGTTGTAATTTTTATCATGGTTTATTCATATTAACATTAACTATTAAATTGTACCGTTCTGCTTGAATTTAACCACAATGGTCATATATTCAATTATAGTAGCTGTTCAAGATTTTTTAATTATATTTCATAAGCAAAAACAGTAGGATGCTTGTTATACTAGTCATCTTTAACAAAAATAAATGGTTTATTTTTGGTTTATTTGATACAATTTTGTAAGTTGATTACAAAGAATTGGAATGCATAGTAAATATACACTATTTTCAATTTATTTAGAGATATAAACTCGGCATATGGTCCCTTAAGCTGAGATAACTCGTACCTAAAAATATAAAGTTTTACAGGAGAAAGGTTTTAAAAGTTACTGAGTTTCTAGATGTCTTTCCAATTGCAATGGGCATTAGAAATTACTCTGAATATACTTCATACTAGTGAAAGTTTGTTTGATTCCAGACAGGATCTACCTCTTAAATTGGTGAACTTTTTGGATTGATAATTATTTAAATAATTTATTCCTTGACTCCGTGGGCTCTCTGGTATCATGAACCATCTCGCATTAGATCGTCAATAGCCCATTATGCAGCTCTAGTACGACGTTTTTTAACCAAACCAAACCTCCTCGCATTGCAGTTCTTGCGGGCCCGTCCGTTACGCCACTGTTTCCCCCCTCTATTTTTATCATCTTTCACTTAAAATGTTTTGCTTATGTTTTGTCTGTGAAATAATTTTTCTCTTTGGTTTCAGAGTCCAACGCCAATGGTGTAGGAGAACTACATCCCCTGCTTCGTTCTTTGGTAAGCGGCGAAACAGGCCATCTGATTCCTCCCCAAAACAGCCCGGAGAGTCTGTACAACTGGCACTTCAGGAAGATCCACTCCACGCTGGCCAAGACCGACCGAAAGTCATTCGACTTCCAGTCCAAGAGCATCTCCCTGCTGCGCGACGTCATCCAGAACATATCCACCTTGCAGCAGCTCATCCCATCTCATCCGACCAGGACCAGAAAGAACCAACACCACACCTGCCATCCCGACGTCGAAGGCAAGACGCGAATGAGCTGTCCCAAAGAAGCAGACTCGGACAGACTGTCTCAACTGGACGCCATGTGCACGGAAACGAAAGATTCGGCACGATCGATAGCCATGCACTTCGTCAAGAACACCATAAACGTTTCGTTGCTCAACGATTCATGTGAAAAATCACTGGATGGGATGTGTGGTAACACTGGGGAAAATAGCTATTTCACTCGAAGCAAGATGATACAGGAGCTCACGGAAAACTTAACTGAGATATACACGAAAAAGTTCATATCTAAACACGCTTTGGATAGGTTCTTAGGGAACGTGAGCGCTGTTGATTTTGACTGCTATGAATGCTACCAGTTGTGTTTGTCGGCTGCTCTGACAGTCCAGAAGGTCATGCTGCTGTTATCGTTAAATGATCCAGATTTGGATGCGATGTTCGTTATAAATACACTTGTGATGAGTGTCGTTCAAGTCGATGTGCCTTGTGAAGATTGCAGAACACCCTGGTGTTCGGTGTCTGAAATCGGAAAAACGGCTTTCGGCCTCAACGAAGAAGACAACCATCCTCGTGATATTTTGTGTCGTACAGAAAATATCCAATGTGATCCATTTTATCTTAGTTTGATGCACCACACGGGTTTATCAAGTCCAATGGATTCACTCAATGACAGCAGAGATAACATCGCGCGTACGTTCAACAGGACGTACTCGAAGCGTTCTGGAGTGAACTTGAACATGGCAGAGAGATCTGCCTTCTACAGTCTAGCGCAAATCCAGTGTGATCTGTCTTCTGAAAGGGAACTTGTGCGTGGACTTCAACCGGAAAACATACTGACGGGCATACATAAAATGCAACCCAGCCACCATTCCTGTATTTCCCAAATATCTCGTTCTTTTAGTGAACAACCAAATGTCCCAAACAACAGTCCCAGCGATTCCAAAATAAAGCACAACCGACTGACCGAAAGAAGATCTGTAACAGCGGAAAACTATTCCCAAAACTGCAAAGAAAAGATTCACGTTGACAAGCATCTGCTTTCGACTCCTAAACAGGAATGGAAATCTGACGAAGTCTTATCGAGGACCAAGAGTAAAAATTCAACGTTCGCCAATTTGAAATCGGTCATCACCAAGCACGCCAGTGATCCGAATGGATTTGTGAAAAACCTACAAACGAATATGGACATATTTAGGAGCTGTACGTCTAGCCCCAGACCAAAATCATCGACAACTGATGTGACGGAATGTATCCGATCACAGAGTACATCGAGAAACAATACTGAGTCCCACTATTCGTCGGATACACTTGGAAGCATAAAAAGTAAATATGATCCTTATTTATTTATATTTTAATGATAGAGCGTTCCTTTCTGGATGACGCAGCGGTACCTTTATAATCTTATAGAGGTTTTACTTCTTGCTGATAGCACGACCAGTACTACCACATGAATATACCAAGTTGGAGCATAAAAAACAGTTTGGAAATTCCAATTGTAATATTTTTTACAGAATTTTAAAATTCGGAAGTTTGCTGCCAAACAAAAGTAAACTGAGCTTTGTTAAAAAAAAAAATTCTTGTTTGCATCAGTACTGATGTTTTAGACAACTTCACTTTTTAATTCGCCATTTTAAGTTAAAAATGAATACAAAATGAACGTCCTGGAGGCAAATTGCAGTGATTGGTGGGATACCATGTGCAAAACTGCTTCCAGAAGGTCCTTCTAGTAGGACTTTTGCCTGTACGTTCTATCATTAACATATTCGCTGCCACCATGGAAAAATAATGGTGCCCATGTAGCAACATCTTTAATCCTTCATTCGCTTTTAAAATTATTCAAATTTAACACATTATCATAGTTTTATCAATTTTTTAGCAACTATTTTGAATAAATCAATTTTTAACTTGTAAAAGAAAGAGAAAATATTGTCACCAGGCTGCTTCTCTCTAACCTTTGAAACTAAACAATTCCGTGATATTAGTAACATTGCAAGGCTAAGACTGAAACTTTAAAGCTATATTTATCAAAATTGTCAATTGTGACATCGGTCCATCTTGTTCCAATGATGGATAAAATACTCACCATTACTTGCATTTGAAAACGCAATATTTCTCGTAATTCAGAAAAAGAGTTCACATTACATGACTTGAGTGGTCCAAAATATGAGAATTAATATTTTATAATAATATATAATATAAAATAATAATAATATATATAAAAATACTAACAGGGTGCTAAACCATTCTAAAATGATAATTTAAAGGGCAAGAAGCCTTAGGACTAAAGTGAAGGATGTGGTTTTAGCTCTGTTAAGCAAGCAAATCTATACGTAAAGAAAAGTGTATGTGGGTTTGTATGTTTTTTAAACAAATCTACAGTTTTATTCAGAGCTTCAGGAAATTTTGAACACGTCCCCTTCAAAACAAATGAAAGGTCACTGTTTACTTCAGAATCCGAAAAACCACCTCTATTTTGCTTAACACCCCTCAAAGCAGAAATGACTTCTTACTAAAACCGCTAGATGGTGTCAGGGTGCAGCTCGGGTAGCGCAGGACCGTATAGCTAGTGTATATTCATTGTAATTGGCGCACTTTATAAAAAAAATACTTAAAAATGAATATCTGCATCTACTCGTTTTTCTTTGAGTACAATTGCATTCGTAAATGACGTTCTGAAATTTAAATAACCGTACTTTTTCAAAAATGAGTTTATGTTGCTAACATCAGCTTCTGTTCAAGCCATCTTAACAAAACGACCTAACAAACTTAAAATAGATGTTCAGGAGATGTTTTTCCACATTACTTGATGTCGGTTGCTTAAATGGAAACTGAATAATTACAACTCAATTATCTTACTTCCCATTCTTTTGGCATACCTTTTTAACATTTCTTCAGTTTATAACTTCTTCACGTCGCTCTGGTAGTAAAACGGATGAGGCACTGGGCTGCGGTGCCTCAGGATCTGGGTTCGATTCCCAGTAAGTCTTGATTGTAATTGTCGATATTTATTGAATGTGATTCCTGAAGGCAACCTACATACGATAGCATCTGCTCTTTTAATTAATTTTTACTCATTGTAATCATGTACGAGTACGGCCTTTTCAAAATTGAAACATATATTCGAAGCCATGATGCATCGAATGTACTAAAAAAATAGTACATTTTACTTATTTTTTTAGTACACTCAAACCTGTTTTTGTGCGGTGGATAGGGACCGCACAAAAAAAGTCTCACGTTGAAAATAACTCAAAACCTTACGAAATAACTAGGAATTGCTTTTTTAAACGAAATCAAGACACGAGGCTTGACAGCTACTTGGAATCTCGCCAAACCTTTTGGAATCTGATTTAGAAAATACACATGCGAACATTTTTAAATATTGTATTTCCATATGTACTTAGTTTACACATACAAAACTTTTCAAAACGTATAACCATTATCCTTCGTAGTCTGACAATACTTGAACTTTCTTGTGGTAAACTTATTAAAAATCGCTTTCGTCACTTAAAGATACTACCTCGCATTCGTTTAAAGTTGACTTTTTGTCAGTTACCATGTAGTCAGTGATTAGCTTTTGCGACGACTGTTGTTTTACTAGACGCTTGTATATGTCTCGGTAGCCAAATAATCAATTATGTTCCAATTTGAGTGAAATTTTCATATACCGAACAAAAGAAATCGCACAAATAAAAAATCATATAAAAACAGGTTTGAGTGTACCTATTTTTAACGTGCATGTTTGCTGTCAAAAGGTGCAAGTCCACAAGCAGAAATAGGGGATAAGAGCGTTAAAAGTCTGCATCTGACCTTGGCTATCATGTAAAATGGAATGAAATTCAACTTAACTGAGCAATCTATTGAACTAGGATTCACACTTCTTGGCCAAATGATAGAACTACAATCATTAGATAGTAATCATTATAATAAAGGAAAATGGCGTTTATCCCCTTTCGAATTGTTTTGGACTTGCCCCATTTGGCCGGCATCCCGCCCAATGGAAATATGTGTATGTTTCGAATCTTATTTTCTTTATGTAATAATTTGCATTATTTCTTGTTCCACAGCCCACTCGTCGACTATGGAAGTGAATCTCAGGAACGAAGGGAGAGGCTTCGGTCTTGAGATTGGGTTTCTGGGCTCTACAAAGGATAATCCCATGATGCCGATTATAGTGGATGTTGAGCAGGAGAGTGCAGCTGCAAAGTAAGTGCATTGCAATTAAATGGAGTTTGTTTAGATCGCTGGTCCGCAACCTGTGTACCACTGACTACTGGTGGTCTGCGAGAGTGTCCGAAGGGGTCCGTGGAACTTTTGAGCAATCAAAATAGTTTTGTCTTAAAAAAAAAGTCGAATATTGTTCTAAAATGTTATATTTTGGTATCCATTTTTAAACTTTCTTCTTTACCATAATTCTTACAGATTTTAATCAGAAATGAATTATGTTTCATATTTTGTTGAAAAAAGTTAAATTTTTCTTTCTGACGTCCCTATTGTGCATCTGCCAATATATTATATTTATTAAGCATTTGTGTTTTCAATGAAAAATCTAAGTGGGGTTCTTCCACTTGCAGTTTTAAAAGTGTATTTTTAATACATTTTTAAAGGAATGATGAAATATAGAATATAGAAATGATACAATTTCAAATGTCAACATTATTATTTGAAATAAAATAAATATGTGTGATTCCAATAATATCAAAAGCTATCGCATCTAAATTAAGCTAAATAGTTTTTTTTATTATTAACTTTATTGTAACATCTAGTATTTAATACCGGAATTACATGTGGATTAGGTCCTTAAATGTTTTTTACTGTTAATACAAAGTGATGGTCCGCGACACGTCTAACTTTCAACCAACACAGCTGTCCGTGGACACATAAAGGTTGGGAACCTATTTGTGGAGCACCCCCCCCCCCCGTACCATATACAGGGGGTGGGGGTGAAAGACGTCCGGAATGAAACGTCCGGGTGGAGGATCGGAATTTTTTGAAAAAATATATATTCCAGAACAGCAAATTAAATAATTTTTAATTACACAAATGACATTGGGATATACCGTTCTTTGTGAAGTTCCAATACTATGTTACAAAATATATCAACGATTTCAAGGAATCGCAAAGGGGAAATGGTATTCTGGAATATATGAAAATAATAATAAAATATGGTACTCGTCTTTGAATTACCCCTCAAATGGCTCTTAGCAAATAAAAATGTAAGAAAAATATAAACAACTGATTTTTTAAAAAAGTAAAACAATTCCATTACAATTGCCACATTTTTTTTTTAAAGAACGTACAAATATTAGGGTATATTTACATGTTACATTATTGTATATATATTACAAATATTACATTAGGGTATATTTACAAATTTTTTAAGAAAAATAAAAAAAATTCCATCTTAAAAAATATTTGTAGTATACTATTTTCATTAGGATTTGGAATATAATTTTTTAAAATGTTTTTTTCGTACGTTCGTTCACTCAGTTCTTTTTGTGTGATACGGGCCCCTACGCTGTAGCCTATGCCTAAATCCGACCCTGACAGGCTTATATATATAAGGTGTATGAGCAGGGCCTGATTACCGAATAGGCCCGTGAAGCCCAGGCTTACACTATACATTTCTGAGGGGCCCCCAAATAATACATTTTTTAAGTGTCGAACACACCTAACATAGTTTGCCACTAAATTTAGATTTGAAAAATTGCATCGCAAAGTTTAGTAATATAAAAAGTTCTATTTTGCATTAAATTTGTTCGAATATTGGAAAACATACAGAATACAAGGAACACTCATTACTAGTTAATATATTTTGTTTTATTGTTTATAATGTGTTTCGTTTTAATGTCACGCAGAGGCAAGGTTTTCAGTGCATGTAAACATTCGATTTAATGTTCCAGTGTCAATTTGAGAGCAATTGTGAGAGCAAATTACAACTTTGACACGTACCCCCGTGCACCCCTTACAGTCTATAATACTAAAATAAAGAGTTTGTGTGTGTGGAGAGAAAAAAAACCTACTTTCTCTATACAAACAATTCTAAAAAAATCTATACGAGTAGTTTAGATGCAAAACCAGCTATGTGCACTAAAAGGGTTTTCAGTAAGTTGCCCCGGAGCCCCAGTTGCTCAGTTGGTAAGGCGTTCAGCTACTAATCAGAGGATTGGTGGTTCGAATCCGGGAAATGGACTTGACATAGAAAAGTAAAAAAGTAGTGATCTTGCGATCGGAGGGTTGCCAGCTTCGCTACAAAAATACTAGAAAGTCTTCCAGAATATCCAACAAATTATACTGGCGTGTATACGGGACTGGTGCATTATAAATCTGATCGAGGTCCAAAGTCCCGACGTCTATTGAAGGCGTTGGATGCCAGTTCAGGTGTTTCCTCGTCATCTGACCATGGTTCTAAAATAACGAGGTGCATGTATGAATGTGTGTATGAATGTGTGTGTGAATGTGTATGTGTTCCCGGGTCTTTCCTTCGAGATTGACCCGAACCGTCGCCAATAGCCCCCTGTGTAGCTCTAGTGCGACGTTAATTAACAAAACCAAACCAAACCAGTTAGTTGTCGAAAAACTGTCAAAACTTCATTATTGTTGATACAATGGTATTTTTTTTTTGTAAAAATTAAAAATAAATATTCAATGTCTTATAAATAATTTATCATCTTTATTTAAGTTTTTGCATTACTTGTTTTGTAGCTGGTTTAACCCTTTGCACTCCGCTGTCGCCTCTCAGGCGCCAACAGAACAACCCGTTCTTTGGTTCCCTGTTCTTTAAAATAAACGACATGATCTGCAGTTTAAAAAAAAACATGATCTTTTTTCAATTTGATAGATTCTGCTTTTGTTTTCCTCTATGAGCAAAATAAAAAAATATGTGGAAAAGAACATAAAGAGGAATAACTGTTCCGTAAAAAGAACGCAAAACGCAAAATGTTCTTGGAGTGCAAAGGGTTAAGACTTTTTACTGGTTTTACAATTGTATGAGTCGCCATCTTGCTTTTGTTCAAGAGGCATTCTTTTGCGGCTAAAGAATACCTCTTTAAAAAGAACATGAACTGAATGTATCTGTTCAATAAAAAAAAAACATGCATTTCAAATGTTAAACGCGTATAAACGGTTAAAATATTTTTATTTTTTTTAAATACCATATTTTTAAGTTTTGAAATCTAAAATGTGCTTTTGTCCACTCTCTAAGGACCGGCGTACTCCTTAAAGGCGATCGGATCGCGTCGATCAACGGCCAGAGCGCAGTCGGGTTGACCGTCGACGAGTTCACGGACCTGACGAAAGAGGCCTTTGCCGGGGAAGAGGTGTCGCTGATCGTCGACTTCGACGTCGCCCTGCCTGAAGTGAGATTCGGAACTTTCGACATTTACTTCGACAAGGATTTGAAAACTGGTCTGGAATTTAAGGGTAAGTTATTTGGGAGAATAATTTATAAAAAATACAAGAGTCAGATTCTGTGGATTGCAAAACGATCTACTTCCTCTGCGTATAACAGGCTGAAATTTATATATATAAATACTATTCATTCCTATATTATTCATATGTGTTATTCATCCAATATATGCACCTGAGGTTCGGATTGTTAAAATTCCATTTACTATTTAAGTGATTTTAACTCTTTCAGAAATATGTATTGCATAAATAAACACCTTTTAAGAATAATATCAATCAACGTCTATAATGATCCTTTTTTTAGTTTAGGCGATAGTCTAACTTTCGAGCATGGATCCTTTGTAGTAGAGGAGTCATGACGTCACTCTCGCTAACATCAAACTGAAGCCAACATGTATGGCCTCAGGCACGTGGTTAATTGCGTCATTTCATTCATAAATTTTCACTGTTACACATTTCCCAATTCATCAGCCAATCGCGAGTAATTTTTAATTCATAATTTTGAAAAGAAGTCACGTGTCTGAGGCCATTCGGTCTGAGATGTGGGCTTCACGATTATGACGTCATATTCACTTTACTACAGACCATTCATGCTCGAAGAGTCTAACTGAGATTCGTGTTTCGAAAGTGTCAGTCTTCGTGCTATTGTGTTTCGCATACTACCTAGTGTTTTTGAACTATGGTGAGATGATGAGAACACCATTTGAGCTGGATCCAACCTCAATAGGCGTCACCACGATCAAATTGCATATGCACTAGTCCCGTATACACGCCGATGGAAATTGAGGATAATTTAAGACGACTTTTGTCATTTAGTCTGGCAACCCTCCGATCACGAATCGCTACATCTTAATTTGTGTCAAGTCCATGCCGATTCAAACTTGCAATCCTATGATTGTCAACCGAATGCTGTACTTCTCGGCCACATGGCCTCCATTTAACAATATATCAAACCAAACTGTTCATACAGAATATATCACGAACCTACACTTATTATTTAACAATATAAAATCTGTATGTAAGCTGTTATTACCACTGCAGAGCCCGCGCCTAGCCTGAGAGGCACAATCCAAGGCTAATCGAATGTGAGGTGGGACGAAATTGGGAAAATAAAGACACGGATAGCGTATTCTTGTTAGGGGCCTTTTCACTTATTACGCTACACATCGCGATTTGATCCGCTTTCGATTTTTTCATTAAACTCTACCAAGGACCAGCACACATTCGACTAGAGTATAATATGAAACGATCAACTTAACACATAAAACATATTTACATATTGCACAGCAAAAAAGGTATTGTCTAATTTTCATAAATCTTTCCACTTTAGGTACAAATTTTTTTTTTTCTTACTCCTCCGAACGGTACAATGACGTTTAAAAATAAACTAACATCCACCGAACTGCTAGTCACCCTTTTCATGATAAGAGAGAAATTATATAGTCGAATAGATAATGTGTCAGTTCTTGCAAGCCCCGCCATGCGTAATAAGTGACGGTCCCTAATAATGAGAGATGCCATTCCAAGTGTGAATCTTTCCCATTCGTCTCTCGCTTTCAATTTGATTCCCCTTGCATTGGGAAGCGCGAGCTCTGCAAGGTCAAGTGTGAAAGCGTTCATAGGGTCCCTTCGTTTCAGATTTCAGCAAGGGCTCTCCGCTGGTGGTGAAGGGCGTGGCGAAGGGCAGCGCTGCCCACAGGTCCGGACAGCTGTTCGCGGGGGACGAGATCCTCTTCACCAACTGCATCCGGCAGGAGGCGTTCGATTCTCGCAGGTGCTCTTACCGCAGGACGGAGATGGTCCTCATGACCGTCCGCAGGGAGCGCAGGGACAGCGGTGAGATTGTGCATTCGCGATTATGTATTTAGGTAGAAAATGGTCGAGTGGCCAAAGTTACCGATTCTGAGTTATACTCACTAATTACTTGACATGCAAGATTAATCCTTTAACTCCCATTTTTTTTTACCAGCGAGCACGCACAAAAGGGTGTTTTACACCTTTAGCAAAAGTGATTGCATAAATATCCTATCTTCCTTTTTTCAAAATGGGTCAAACCCAGTGTAATGCTTTCAAGGTCGCCTTATCATAGTGGAAACTTTATTTTGTAAATTCCTGTTGCAGTTTCGTAGTGTCTTCTTATTTTTTACGTGAGTCGTGCGTTAGTTTACCTGCATGGAATAGATTAAGTGATTAAAATATTTCTGGAAGAATCGGAAATCGGAATTAACGTTACGGTGCGTCGACCGGAGGTCCTTACACCTTCATCTAATTAAGCCTAGTAAGTAGGATAACTTTATCGGGTTTTCAGTTTAACTAAGAAGTTACTAAATTAAAATGTTGGGGGTGGGGGCCCGAAGGCTAAACGCGAGTTCGTTATAAAGATTCTGAAAATTAATTTCAGTATTTGGTGTGTGTATGAAATAAGTAGAGACAACAAATGTTTTGTATTACATGTTTTATTATTATAAAGTACAATAATACACAAAAATGGGGACATACACAAAACCTGGCTACTAGCTGAGGAGCTGCTGTCGGGAATTTTCTGGAAGAAGTTTCTATAAATCCATAAATGAAGGGAATTTTAATTCTAAAAGTGGTATTTCTTCTTAAGAAATGAAACTATATACAATAGTATATAAACACCCCTTTGCTATAGAGTTAAAATAATTCTTCGTTTGTTCGTAAGTAGCTTTAATTTTAACTGAATAATATATGTTTAGGGTAAGAAACATGAATATTTTAATTGTAAAAGTAGTATTTCTTCTTAAGAAACGAAATTAAATACTGGGTGTGTGAATTGAACAAAGGGGATCTGCCCATTGCGTGTTCCCTGAGTAACATGCGTGCTATATAATATGTTTAGGGTAATACTGCCAGGATAACTCTTTGCACTGCGTGGGCCCTGCTCTCAACATATCGTCCAGTTCTTTTGGTACCCTGTTCTTTAAAATAAACGAGAACAGCATAATTTTGCGTTTAAGTTAAAAACCAAAGTTTTTGTCCTAATTTTGAAAAAAAAAGTACAATTCTGGTCACCTTATTAAAAAAAACTATTAAATTGTTAAAATGGGTTTAATACAGGGCCCCGAAAAATTAAAGAATTTCGAGAATGAATTATGGAACAAGCATAGAACTTTAACCCTCTAGTGCATGATTTTTTCTTTTTTAATGACATAAAATTTTTCGGTTTACTTTTTGCCTCTGGACCACTGGAAAAATATACAAAAAAATCCTAAGTGCTTTTTTAACTAAATAATCAATTAAAACCGTTGTGTAGCATATATGCAACATCATGCGCTAACGGAGCTTTTTTTGTTCTAAGACTTCTTCCTGATAATTTTACTTTTTACAACTAAAATACGTTTGGAACATGCAGGAAAACATGCAAACTTAAACAAAATCTATATTAAAATAATATCTAAGGTAGATAAAAATAATTATTAGTAATTTAAGAAAATAATTTTTTTTAAAAGTTTATTTGTGATAAGATTTGAAACAATTTTTGTGTTTGTTGAAGCAAAGTTTCAATTTTTTTACATTTTGAATATTTTATAAAGGTAAAACCATTGCAGCCTGTGTTTTTACACCGGTTTCTCTTGTCTTTCCATTCGGGCCAGTGGTCAAACGCATCTCTTCTGACGTCAGGCAGAGGCCTAAAAACAGGAGACGTTTTTGGCCTTTTTTTTGTCTTGTTGGTCGAGTGTGTTGGACGTCTCCTTTTCGGTGTTTCCTCTTTACAAATTTGACAGGGTGGTTGCAATTTCTTTTCCGAATTTTTTTTGACTCATTCCCTTTTGTTTTTTGTTCTGGGCGTCTCTGTTTTATATAATCCAACTATTTATTACTGCGAGATACACTAAATGAGAGAACAGCCTTAGATACCAACGTCTCCTTACATTCATAGTGTTCCAAATCTTCCAATGTGACTATCTAGTAAATATACCTCACCCATGTGTTTGTTATAGGCTCTAATTATTTTAGGGCATTCAACTTCGTCACGTTTTTTAGTTTTCCGGTTGTATCGCTTTATTGTGGTAGTTGGCTCAACTCCATATAATGTAGAGATCAAATGAACCAGCTTGTTTTCTTTCGACATTATGGAGGATACTGGTCAGTTACCAGTCAGTACAGCCAGTTACGGGAAGCACATCTGCTCATCAACACTTAGAAATTCCTCCATTGAGATAGTCAGAAATATTTTATTCATATACTTTGTAATAGGTCTAAGTTTGAAAAGGTGATTGTAATCAGTATGATTATGAGATAACTTATTTACGTTATTGTTGAAATGCAAAAGGCCACGGATTTTCTCAAAGGTGTTTACCACCATTGTACTTTTTACAAGTTCATTTCCCAGCACTAGTTCCATAAATCCCTTAGCAGGCCGTTCAAAGGTGAAGAAAAATACAAATTTCAAAATATTTTTGCAGCATACTATTTGAAAATTTAAACACCTTGTTATGATCTTTTTCGGTGCTGTAAATGACAGTCTGTTGAACCACATAGTCATAAAAGCTATCATCTAAAAAAAAAAGAACTGAAATGGAGTCTCCAAACTGAGTACTTCATTAGGAAGGTCAAAATGTCCGAATTTTGTTTCATTGTCCTCTAGGTGCAATTTGTTTGTTTTTTCCACAAATAATGATGTTGTTTTTTCTTCCTACTTTTATTTTTTCTCCCCTCTTACCATAAAAGAACCCCCAGTACTTGGAGATTGAGATGTAAAGGCTGCTTGTCAAACCCATCTACTTCTGCTTGTACATACTCTTCCACAATCTCTTCTTTCGAGACCAATAGCTGGTCATCATTTAGAACAGTTTCTAATAGCTACAGGAGAACATCGTCCGGCAAAGGAAACAAACTTTCAAACTCATCATAGGAAGAGGAACAGTTTTCTTCACTTCCAAGGGTCATACAAAGAAGTTCTGAGATTTCTTATGACATTTTTATGCTCCTTTTTCCCATCTTTATCTACAAATGTAAATGTTTTGGACATCTAAAACCAAAAAAATATCCCCAAAAATAAATAAATAACGAAAAAATCGCTAAAAACTCACATAATTAAAAAATAGCACTCCTGAAAATGTTCGGCTAAAAAGTTCATTTAGCCCATGATGTAGCAGATATGCAACACATGTAAATGTTGACGTAATTACTAAAATAATTTTCAAAAAGTATGAAAATGTAGTTAAATACAATCTACATACCTCTGGTATTAGCTGGGATTTTTTGTAAAGCCAGATTATACTTATAAGTAATAAAACTACCTTTGAAAACTTAACCTTCATGAGCCAGTTTTAAAACTACAGACTTCGAAGTAATTGATTGCATTTATCACAATAATTTTATAAAGATAAGGACCCATCGGTGGTTATATGAACTAGGTACATGGTTCCCTACGTGACAATACTACAATAGTTAACATAAAACTCAATAGATGCAACTAGGGGTCATTTTAAAGTTATGTAGCATATATGCTACACTATGCACTATAGGGTTAAATATGTATACAGTCGAGGAGAAACGATTAGAGGGACCTTATTCAGCGATTCAAATTTATAAAATTGAGTGATGTGGAGGGATCAAAATTCAATATTGCCAATGGGACTAAAGGTAATGGGTTTAAGTTCTTAACCACTTTCCTGGCTACCCCGAGATAACTCGTGGTGTTGTCTATGGCAAATAAATATTATTCCAATTAAATTGTTAAGGGATGCGGTAATCGGAAGGCTGGAAAGCATTATTTTTTTAATCGGAGACAAATGGAGTAGTTTGCTTGAGTTTGTTGTTAATTCTTCGGGTGTAGATAGTTTTAAAAAACCATTGGGTCGGCATTGGGAAATCTTGAAGATGTGTTAGATGGACTTGCTGGGCCTAGAGCCTACAGTTGGTCGACATTATGTGTGTTTGTCTTTAAAAGTAATCTGTAGAAAATGTGTATTCATCGCAATGTTCAGTCATGATATACACTGCAATCATATATTTAACCCTTAAAAGGAGACGTGCGGTCTCAGAGATTGCTGGCATATCGCATTTACCACACAGCGCCACTTTAGGGTTAAACGTTTCTTTTGACATACCATCATCATTCATACGGTTGCGCATAACTTAGCATAATGAAAGAACAGCTCTGTAGCTAATATAGGAAATAAAAACATTAATTTTAATAATAAGAGGACCACTCTCATCCTTTTCTTACGGAACATTTAATTTATAATCTGCAACAGCAAAACAACGTCTTTCTAAAAACTTTTTTTTACCGAACAGATTCAGAATCAAATACAGCATCAGAAGCAAGCGAAACGCAACAGTATCCCCCTACCAGCGTCGACGCATGCGCAGTGCAGCGTACTTCCATCCACACCGTGAGTGGAAGCAGTGCGCTGGTACTGGAGCAGCAGATCGCCCTTCGCAGGGATCCCAGACTCAAGGACTTCGGGTTCCTGGTCGGACAGAACCAAATGACAGGTGGAGTCTATGTGACGGGAATCAGGCCTGGAGGACCTGCTGATCGATCGAAGGTGGTCAAGAAAAACGACAGGATCATGGAGGTGAGAAAAATTTGGATTTTGGGTTTACTCACTGAACTCTAACTGTAACTTCTGGAACTCTCATAACCAGTTTCTTTTATGAAAGCGGTTGAAGCAATACTGTAACAGCTAAACTCTACCCCCAACTAATTTTTAACAATGATTTTGTGGGTGTTTCCTTCTGAAATTGTTAGAGATATGTTAAATATGTTTAGATATTTTATTTTCTACATATAGAATAAATTCGTATATCGCCAAAAATGTTTACTTTTTTTTTGCTGCTTATCCACTTATTATTGGTTAAAACAGATTTCAAAGAATATGCATTCAAAATGGGTTTCAATGGATATTTAAAAAAATAGGCAAAAGCACTACAATTCGACATAATTTAGCATGAACAGTATACGAAATATATAGGTAGAATGGAAAGTGGGTTACAGTTTTTCAACCTTCAATTGGCTTCAAGTCAACAAACTGCCTTGCCCAGTCCAGAAATTACAGTTAGAGATCAGTGGATTTGGTGTAACGTGTTCTGTGGCTTAAAACAAGAAGGAACAATGCCATAATTGACAGTTTTGAAACAAATGGCTTCAAAGTTTGATGAAGCTCAGTCGTTGTTGCCAAGTTACAGAAATCAGGGAATTGTTTGATTTGAAGAGTTAAAGAAGCCTGACGACGTTGGTTCCTATTTCAATAAATTTAAAATTGATATATTCAAAATAGTTATTTTTTTTTAATAAAATTGTCACTGATTCTTCTTGTTTCAAGTCTCAGCTATATCCCCCCTGAAATACCCGTTCTGCATGCGGGTTAAAATTAAATGAATTTTTTTTATTAATTATCATACTTCTCATATACCCAGTGCCGTCGCACAAAATTATTTTTGGGGGAATTAAAACAAGAAATTTCACAACTAATGATTTGAAATTTCCAACTTAACGGCGTCATATGTCAGCTTAGGTGCTGCCCTCGTTATCCAACCATGGTTGCAAAATACGAGGCATTGTTCCCGGGTCTTTCCTTCGAGATCCGCCAATAGCCCAATATGCAGCTCTAGTGCGACGTCAATTACCCAAACCAAACTTGACGATTGAAATTCTCAACTCAATAGTGCTAAAAATTCCCAGTTCCAACTTTTCGACATTCTTTTTTATAGATTAGGTAATAATAATCAGTTCTTTCAAAAGTATCGATTTGTTCCAATACAGTGTCCGTTCAGAGTTATAATTCAAATTTAACTTCAATTTTTAATCATTCCTCGCATTCCTTTGCTAATAATATTAATTTTCTTCGGGCATAAATTTTCCCAACTCGGGGATTTAAACTCCCAACTTTTAAGATTTCCAGATTTATTTATTTTTTGGGGGGAGGGAGTTGTGCTCCCCCCAAACCTTCCCAAATGCGACGAGCGTGCATATACCCAGGGGTAGGGGTGTCCACAGGGGATCATGGCACAATGGGTACCATCAGAATTTGCGTTTGACGGAATTTTTTTTTAAAATCGGTATGACTACATCGACAGAAACTAAAGTGACACAGAATTTGTAATATTTCAACGCCCCTTTAACTCCAGGGGATTACCCTATGGGGATGAATGGTCTACCATCATATAGAACAGTGATTCCCAAACCGTGGGATAACATTAATAAATAACATTTTGTTCATTGGTACCTTATTATTGTACTTTCTACTTTGTCTTAATTCTCTTGGATTTCAACCTAAAATGAATTTATTTTCATACTTCTTTAAGGAAGTAAATTTTTTCTGGTGTCACCAATGTGAATTGGTTAATTAGAAAGAAAATGGAATTGGAGTATTTTTTACTTGCAGCATTGAAAATGTATCTTTAATATTTACACATACTTTTAAAAGTATGCTGTATTACCCAAGAATTTTGAAGTTGGTGAAACAATGCAATTTTAAATATATAGCAATCAATATTTGAAATAAAATAAATGTACATAATTTTTTTTAAGCTGCATATCTAACCCGAATTTTGTTTTCTTTAAAGTAGAGCAGTTAATAATTAATTTATTTAAAGTCTGAATTACACTTAGTATCTTATATATTTGGTACCTGATTTTTTTTATTGTTAACAGAAAGTGATACTCCATGCAATGTCTAACTTTTAACTTGGTAGAGAACTCAGTAGAGATTTTGGTAGTCCACAGTAAAGATTTTGGTGGTCCACAGTAGAGATTTTGGTGGTCCGCAGAGAGAGGAGGGAATGCGCCATTGGGCTTGGGCGGTTGAGCACCCCAGCCCAGGATTATGATATTTGTCAGAGTTGTTCTTTATACCTCAAGAGGGAACATTAAGTTATCATTTTATGTAGGCTATATATCTATATTTAAGCAATATTTAAGATCATTTTATTTATGTAGACCACATTTGTGTTAATTATTCCTTAAGACCACCAACAGTGTATTGGACATTTCCATAACTTAATTTGTAATCTTAATTTTTAAATAATTCTTTTTAGCTCACAATAATTGGTAAATTTCTTATTTAATTTCCCAATGCGTGAACTTTCTTTCAGATTGACGGAACACCTGTTGGGAATAAGGAGAGCTCGAGTCTCTCCTTGCTGTTGCAAGCCGGAGACCATCTGGAACTTGTGACTCGCAGAGTTCTCAGTTGCAAGGAATAACAATGAACAGATTCGCCATTTATAGAGTGAATGCTATCATTCATTAACCCATTTTTATACGCTGTACTGTGTACTAAATGCAGAAATATTAAAGTTACTATTTTGACTAATTTATGTTATTAAAAAAATTCTGATTTGTTTCTTCAGGAATTCTTGTGTTTTTTTTAATAGTAGGGTGAGTTCACCAGTTATAGACCACATACAATTTACCGACCATTTTGGAAAATATTTAAAAATAACATAGTTATGTTTTACAAGTCCTTTCAATCAATGTTACTCAAAGGCTTTTAAAGTTTAGTTAATTTAGGTAAATATCATTTTGCAGTTTGATGTGAGTTTAGTATTACTTGGATTTTTTTTTATATTTGACATTAGTTGGAAATTGGTGAATTCACTCAATAAATAATTCGTCGTTCTCAAGATAAATGTACGTATCAGAATTTCCTGATTTTTTACGTCGTTGGAATTTACTTTCTTTTTACGTAACAGTTAATACGAGTTAATTGGCTAATTGTCATGTGTCCAAGCCCAAAAGAAAGACACTGCCTTGTCACTTTAAACCTTGGTCAAATTACGACAACAACAGAGGTGGTAAATGACGTAGAAGTAAAGACGTTTGGTTTGGTTAAATAACGTCACACTAGAGCTATTGTTGACGGACCATTGATGACGGTTCGGGAGTCCATCTCGAAGCTTTGGTTTGGTTAATTAACGTCGCATTAGAGCTGCACAGTGGGCTATTGGTAACTGTTCGGGGCCTATCTCGAAGGAAAGACCCGGGAACGATGCCTCATATTTTTTTAAAACTATGATCAGATGACGAGGAAACACCTGAACTGGCACCCAACGCCTTCAATGGACGTCGGGACTTTGGACCCCGATCAGATATATCATGCACCAGTTCTGTATACACGCCGTTAATTTTTTGTGGATGTCTGGACGACATTCTAGTATTTTGATAGCGAAGTTGGCAACCCTCCGATCGCAATATCACTACTTTTTACTATTCTTTAGTCCGCGCAAAGGTTCGAACCGGGGACCGTTTGGATTCCCAGCTGACGCCGGCCTCCGTGGGACTCTACCACTGACCCTCCCACTAGATGCGAGTACGTGTAAAAAATTAGACATAACACTCATAAAAACAATTCACCTAGAAACAGAAATTTTTAACCCAAAAATACTTAGTTTTCTATATTGGGCACTGTAAAGTAATTAAGTATTATTTTTATTATGTCTATTTTCTCTAAACTATTCTAATTTATTATTATCATCAAATATTTTTTTCTACCTGACCAATAACAGAACAAATGCATCTTGAAATGAAACAAAAAACCAAACCTTGAAGCAGTGACCTACAAAAATGCCCATCAACAGGAATCTTTAAGAATTTTTTTTAAAATCTGACTTGAATGCAATGTAATCAATCCAATAAGAAAAACTGTAAAGATTACCAGTTATAAAGCCATTCAAAGTCGCATTCACATGATTTCACGCTTCACCAGTGGTTCTATCACAGTAATTGAATTTGATGGTTTCTTAAAAATTGTTTTGATGAAGTTGAGACTTTTATTAGATTGATGGCGTTGTTGAACAAATACTGTCCTTAATTTTGTGTTATGTTGTTCCATTGTGTCTTAATATGTTTTAATGTTGGTTATTTCGAACAATTACAGAAATTTCAAGTTAATATTTTGTTTTACTCTGTTTTAACTTTGAATTATTATCTTTAGTTGATTGGAAATCGATTCATTTCTCGTGGGAAAACTGAATAAAAAAATAATTTCAGTGGTTCGATGTTACTGTAAATTAACCCTTTTCGTTCGAAGAACATGTTTGATATTTACGTTATTTTTATGGAACTGTTAATTTTATATATTTTTTTAACCCTGCGACGCTCTCGCTCTTAAATACAAGTTTTTTTTTTTTTGGGGGGGGGGTTTGGTTAATTAACGTCGCACTAGAGCTGCACAGTGGGCTATTGGCGACGGTTCGGGGCCTATCTCGAAGGAAAGACCCGGAAACGATGCCTCGTATTTTTGAATCATGGTCATAAATGACGAGGACAACACCTGAGCTGGCACCCAACGCCTTCAATAGACGTCGGGTCTTTGCACGATAAATCTGATAAGGGTCCAAATTAGGCGTTGGGTCGTTCCAGTGTTTCCTCGTCATCTGACCATGGTTCAAAAATACGAGGCATCGTTCCCAGGTCTTTCCTTCGAGATAGGTCCCGAACCGTCGCTAATAGAACACTGTGCAGCTCTAGTGCGACGTTTATTAACCAAACCAAACCTCTGAACATCCAGAAGGTTGGTTTTGTTAATTTACGTCGCACTAAAGCTGCTCAGTGGGCTATTGGCGCCGGTTCAGGGCCCATCTCGAAGGTTTTGTTTGGTTTTGGTTAATTAACGTCGCCCTAGAGCTGCACAGTGGGCTATTGGCGACGGTTCGGGGCCTATCTCGAAGGAAAGACCCGGGAACGATGCTTCGTATTTTTGAACCATGGTCAGATGACGAGGACAATACCTGAGCTGGCACCCAACGCCTTCAACAGACGCCGGGACTTTAAACCTCGATCAGATTTATCGTGCACCAGAACATCCAGAAGGACATTGTATGTTTTATCATTAACATGATATTTCATGCAGCTGATTTTTTAGACGTTTCATGTCAAAAGCAAGGGTAAAAAATAATTTTATCTGTAACGTTCTTATTTTGTGCGTTTTCTCTGATAAGAGCGGGGCTGATCCAGAAGCGAGGGACCCTGTGCAGCGGCACTCGTCGCACAACCCTAAGGGCAGTCTTATGTTTAAGATTTATCTTACAATTTTGACACTCAATAAAACCTAAAAGAAATAAGATAGCTAAATTGTGTTGCTTGTATGGTTTTGTTAAATAACGTCGCATTAGAGCTGCACAGTGGGCTATTGGCGACGGTTTAAGATCAATCTCGAAGGAAAGACCCGGGAACACATACACATTCACACACACATTCATACATTGTCCTCGTTATTTTAGAACCATGGTCAGATGACGAGGAAACACCTGAACTGGCTTGTACGTGTAAGAGAAACATATGTAGTTTTATTTATACCCCGTTTTTTTTCCCTCCAAAATCACTAATGAATCATTCTGCGCATCATTCTAAAACCATTAAAACCGTGGAGTTTGCCAATGAACAAAAATGGGTAATTTGTTGTGCTTATAAAAAACAGCGCAACTGCAAGACTGTTAATTAAGTTGGATTAACATTTTGTAAACATTTGAGAAAACCAATATTTAACAAGATTCAATCATAATATTTGCTGCATTTAGTATACTTTTGACGAAAAAAATGTTTATAACTGTAGGATTTTAGGTTTATAAATTCGTAGGCTACATTTTTCTAAAACAGTTTTCAATACCCAATCACCAAATTTTATTTTTATGTAGAGAACATTGTAATTAAACTATTGAACATAATTTTAATTTTAATTTTGAGATAGAAAAAAAATTACTATACTTTTTTTTTAAATAGAGAATTTTGTTTGTGACTAATACTTTCGCACATATAATTTTTTTTATTCTAGTAAAACACTAAAATTTAAGTTTAAACTGTAGATTTTACAATAAACTAATGGTACATAAAATTTCGTTTAGATTGGAAATATACTTTTTGAGAAAAGTGTATCAAAAGATTTCCAAAAATTACCATTTCTTGAAAAAGTATAAAACTTAAAATCACTGATATTTCTAAATTGATTTTTTATTTTTTCCGTGCGAAGATTGCTCAACTATTTAGGATCAGTGAGTGAACGAAATATTGGCTTTATTTAAAAAAAAAAATAGTAACTGCTTCCAAAAAGGGGCGTGTCCACTTTTGTTTAAATTTTAATTTCGAATTTTATATAACTCAATACGATATTTTTTTTCAAAAACTTAGTATCAAACGAGGGTTAGTATCAAGATTTATAACTGCACTGTCCCGTTGACGCACTGAGCTTTCTCATGAAGATGGGTGTAGGAAAATTATCTTCACAACGTCGACACGCAATAAAACCTAAAGGAAATAAGATATCTAAGTTGTAATGCTACTATATGTCACACAACGCATAATTTTATTTATTAGCTATTATTATATAATTTCTAAAAAAATAATTAAAAAATTTTAAAGTTTTTTTTCGTTAACTGCGTGCAAATAAACTTTTGCTATTATAGACTAGATTTTTGGTCTCGCGTTCCTGGGAATCCATTAGGGCACATGCAGTAATAAAATGACTTTCCTCCGACGGATCTTAAGAGGACTCGGTACCCTTGGAATAATTTTTTTTATTAAATAATTTACATAGATATTTTACACATATTATTGAAGCTTATTATTATATAACATGATTTTAACAACAAAAAAAATGTTTTTATGAGTATATTTTTCAAAATTTAATTTTTTTCTTAAAAATTTAACTTTTTTAAAAATGGTTTTTCTTTTTCAGTTTTTAATATTTTGTAAAGATTTTTTTTCTTAAATTCACTATACTATACTTTATAACTTTAAGGATCAAATTTGAAATTACTGATTTAGTTCTTGAGAAAAAAAATGTCGATGTATATGCAAAAAAATGAAAAAAAACATGATTTAGTCTACTTTTTAATTTTTAATTTTTTTTGTTTTCATTATATTGCAAAACCCATCCTTGATTGTTTTAAATAGGTTATACAGGAATTTCAGAAAAAAAATCAAGTCATTTGAATAATATTTGAGAAAGTATTCTTATTTTAAATACCGTGGCATATGCAAAAAACACAAACTGAGATAAATCAGTTTAAACATTTCAAATCCAAATAACTCGATGAATACATTTGAGATTTTCTTAACACATAATTAATTTTATAACTACTTGCATACATATAAAATTCCGGTTTCTATTATTTAATTGGAGTACATTAAATCACTATTATGTACTCAGTTTTAAAATGATAACAAAACTAAATTTTTGAGAAAAATCTGTTAAAATCTAAATAATAATGTTTAAAATATTGTTTTACATTAATTTTGTGTTAGAAACCATACTAATATAACTGAATTCATTGAACATACATATTCCATACCATAAAACACTTTAGAATGGGCTTTGACAATAGCAAAAACATGTATTGCATTTGTTAAATACGTCGCCTTTGGCAAATATTTCTCCTTGTACCTTCAAATTTAAAATTATATCAAACCACGGTAAAAAAAAAAGTAAACAAACACGTGATGTGATAGATACAGTCACAGATAAACACGTTCAACTTGTTCTTAGCTGATTTTTCTTTAAATAAATGACCAAATACTGTTGCGTCAAAAATTTAAACATCGAAATGGACGTAGCATTTTAAGTGCTGTGAAAGTAATAAAACGCATTTTTATTACATTTTTAATTATCAGATCGTTTCAAAACTTTGTAATAATGAACTATATGTATAAGAGCATATTTTAAACAAAAAAAAGAAAAATTGATATTTTCATCGATTTTCTCAAATCAAAGGGTACCAAGTTCTCCTTAAACCCGAGATCAATTGTTCCGACGTACAACACTTTATCGACTAAGATGCAGAAGCTTGGCTGGTTTTCTTCCAAGTTCGTTCCGTTCATAATATCTACACTGGATGAAAAATTTAAATATTAATTATAAAATGACTAACTGATATTTTAAAATTTCGGTTATTAGTACATAATTAGTACTCAACACAAGTAGAATAGAACTTTTGCATAAAATTTCAGACATTTCCACGCATTGGAAGATAATGTTTTGCTTGCCACATACAGACTCTTTTATTATTATAGATACAATATAATTTATTTTCCATTTTGATTGTTTTAAATTGTCGTTCGAAAGAAATATTTTAAAATTTACCCACGTCAAATTCGGCTTAAAAATCTCCAGAAACAGGCGACAACACTAAAAAATAAAAATAGTCATTCCAACAGTCAAAATCTGCACAAACAAAGCAAATAACAAAAAAAAATCAGTTACACTTTTTCGTTGACCCATAAATAGAGAGTAAACGGAAGTCGTTTTTTTTTTTCCAGTTCAACGCTCTTGCGATTTTCATCACTTGGTGGCGCTCCGAGCAGCTCCAAACCCGAAAGTAAACGGTGTTTTGTGTTTACGTTTGACTCGGAAAGTTGCATTTTGGTTTTCGACTCGTGGAGTTGGTTAGTTGGCGAATTGTTCTTCTCTTGGTTTTCGTTCTTTGAAGTTTTGGATTCTCTCTTAACGGAAAGAAAACAAAAAGGATTTTACACTTAGATTGGTGAGTTTGTTTCTTTTCTTGAGTTTTTATATTTTCCGCACATTTAAAGTGGACCAATTTCTGTATATTCTACGTCGAGAATGGTTCTAAGCATTTTATATGTGAAATATGTTTTATATGTGAATTTATATATAAAATAGCATGTGAATTATTTGAACTTATTAATGAATTTGAATTTATTATTATTTTATTATTTCAATTTATTAATGAACAAATAAAACAAAAATTATAAATTTCCTGTAAATATGTTTACAGGACATTTATAATTTTCATTTTGTGTAACATGTTGAATAAATTCGAACAGCAGAATTTGGTTCTAAATTGATTTAAAACTTTGATATTTGGCTTGAATAATAGAAATATGTACTAAATTTCGTTATCTTAAAAAGGATTTAAAATAACAATCTTTCTAATAATTAATTTTATTTAAAACTCCAGGAAAGAGGAATATAATTCTGTAATAAAATGGCGATTTCATTCAGAATACGTTTAATAAATATATATATAAAAAAATGCAATTTCTTAAAGAATTTAATATGCATTGTTAAGTAAAAACTTTAAATTTATATTAAATATTATATCAAAAGCAAGATTTTTATTAAAAAAGGTTAATAATCTTTTTTAAATTAGCTATTAAGAACATGACTATTCTTTATAGTGTATTGAAATCAGTATGGGGAATTTACTATATGCATATACGGAAAACTACGTATTAAAATGTATTTATACACAGAATATCAGTACTTTATCAGTACTTGATTTGCTAAGTCATTCCAGGTCATTCCAATAAAAATCTTTCCAATTCGTCTCGCCTCCAATTCAATTCACCTTGCATTGAGGAGTTCGAGCTCTACAGTGTTATAGGGCAGCGGTTCCCAATTAGTAATAAATAAGCCGCTCTAGCTCAAATTAAAAGAGGATCAGGGTTTTACATAAATGCTTATGGAAGTTCCTCTCCCCCCCCCCCTCCTTCGTTTTGAGTATGTATACGTGTAAATTTTGTCTGAACATAAAAGCGGAGGAAAGAAAAAAAAATCGTTTTAAAAATCCCTGTGTTGGGAAAATTCATGCTTAAAAAAAATTAATATTATTAGCAAATTAAAGCGGGGGAACTGTAAGATTAATGCCCAACTTGTAAGATTGAACTTAAATTAGACCTCAGAATGGACATGCATTGGAACTTGCGTGCCACAATAATTTCGAGATAATTGTTTAATATAGCCTAGTCTATAAATAAGTTGACAAATGTCGATAAGTTGGAACTGGGAAATTTTAGCACTATTAAGTTGGGAATTTCGAATTGTTAGATTTGGTTTGGTTAATTAACGTCGCACTAGAGCTGCACATTAGACTATTGGCGTTGGTTCGGGGTCTTTCTCGAAGGAAAGACCCAGGAACAATGCTTCGTATTTTTAACCATGCTCATATAACGAGAACACCGGAGGAGCTGGTACTCGACGCTATCAAGTTGCGAATTTGGAATCGTTAAGTTGGGAAATTTCTTTTCTCCCCCCTCCCCCCCCCCCAAAAAAAACAGTTGTGTGACGGCATTGATAATAGTCACTTGCGTCTTAAGTTAGTTACTGTATTTATTTTCGACCAGCGTGGGATGAGTGAAATATTTCTTTTTGGTTCATAATCTCGTCCAAATTTGGCTTCACAAGCTTGATATTTTCACTCTTAATATATATATATATTTAGTGCATTTAACCATTTTTTCTTTATAACCCCGCAGACCCCCTAAATCGGAGCGGGTACCAGGGTCGGATTTAGGCATAGGCTGCAGCCTAGGGGTTCGCACCACACACTAAAGAAAGAAGGGGAAAATAGAGTGAACAGGAATTACATTTAAAAAAATGATAATTCAAATCCTAATAAAAATAGTGTACAATAATCTTTTTTTTACTGAGAAAAATTCAATTTTTTTAACATATTTGTATAATGTAAATATACCCTTTCTTTTACGTTCTTTAAAAAAAAAATTTGATGATTATAAAGGCATTGTTTTACTTTTTTTTTTGGAACTCAGTTGCTTTTATTTGTCTGACATTTTTGTTTTGCTTAGAGCCATTTGAGGGTAATTCAAAGACTAGTGCAATATTTTATTATCGTTCGAGAGGTTCCAGAATGCCATCGCACCTTAAGCTTCCTTGAACCGTCGAAATTTTGTATATATATATATATATATATATATATATATATATATATATTTAACCCCCCCCCCCCTTGCGTTTTACTGGGGGTATCCCGCTCCCCCAACTCCATGGGGATGGCGGCCGCACCACATATTTCAGCCTAGGGGCCTACTAACTCTAAATCCGGAACTGTCGCGGACAATCTTTTGGGAACCACCCAGCAAAAAAAGTCAGCATGAAACCTTTATCAATATTCTTAAATTGAAGGTTTTATAAAGGATATTGAAACAAAAAACTGCAGTTTTTTTTTTTTTTTTTTTTGAAGTTTTTAATTTTCCTGCATAAAACCTTTAAAATATCTGCATTTTCCCTTCATGATTAAAAATTGAAGTTTTTTTGCAGGTTTTTAAGAAGGTTTTTTACAGTTTTTATGAAGGATATTGAAACAAAAACCTTTAATTTTATAGATCTTTAAAAAAACTGCAGTTTTCCTGCATAAAACCTTCAATTTCAAAATGTTGATGAAGGTTTTATGCTGACTTTTTTTGCTGGGCACTACTGTTATAGGGTGTTCGGTACTTATTTTTATAGTACGGATGATTTGACAACCCCTTAGAAATATATAGTGTAAGTTCGAGCTTCACAGGTCTAATAGGTAAAGGCCTGCTGAAACTTTCTAATTTATTCAATTAATATGTAGCTATTTAAGGTTCAAATTCGATATAACATTTTAAACAGGTTAGAAGTGAAGTTATTTGATTGACTCTGTAGCTATTATTAATGTAGAAAATTTCCTTTTCTAATCCAACCCCAATATGTAAAAGTATTTGGCACATTGAAAATATCGACAAGATTTATATAATAATCCGTTCAACGAAAATGGCAGTGCCCCCTTTCTATACCCATTTCGATTGTACATCGACTCATAAGATCTCGCGTCAATATTTACTTTGCACTTTCAGTTTGTAGGCTGTTCCCTCGCACCATCGCATTCGGCGAGAAGTTACGCGTGAAAGTCAATATTTAAAGAATCTTTCTTATACACACTTTACCTTTCACATCACACTTTAATCGGATGTGTACACAATCAAACTTGATTTCAAGGTCACCTTTGAACAGGTCGAGCCCTGAGAGCAGACCCTACATTCGGCTCATACTCGAAACAGGATTTATAGGTCACGTAAAACAACACGCTCGTTTATTTCTCAATTAGAAATGACATTTGGATCCCAGAGAAAAGGAGAGTCCTGAATTCCATATGTGGCAAGTCCAACAGAAGATTCCCGTGTACATGGGATTAGTCAGCCTTAACCACTGATCTCTAACTGTAACTTTTGGATTGGGCAAGACATTTTGTTGACTTGAAGCCAATGTGGAAACAGCCATGCTATGCCCCCACTGATCTCTAACTGTAACTTCTGGATAGGGCAAGACATTTTGTTGACTTGAAGCCGATATGGAGGCCGCCATGATGGGGCACACTTTTCTTGATACCGCAATATTTCGTATATTTTTCATGTTAAAATACGCCGACATATATTATTTTAGGGTTAGTTTTTTTTATTTTCTTTTTAAACCCATTTTAAATGTAATCTGCTATTAAAATAGGAAGTCATTTGCAAGTCAAAGTAGAAGTAGTTAAAAAGCAAGAGCAAAAACTATCTGTTTGGCAATATAAAAATTAATTCTATAAGAAGAAAATATAATATTTATATATATTTAATACTTCTACAATTCTTTGGTAATAAAAAACACCACTAAATCATTTTTAAAAAAATGTTGGGGCACCGTATGGCAGCTTTCAATTGGTTTCATCGCGCCCGTAGAGGAAACAAAGTTTGAGCCTTCCAGCAGTTACAGTTAGAGTTCAGTGTATGCCCCACTACGAATATTTTAACGCAATATTACGTATATTTTTTTTACGTTAAAATGAGCCGATATGTGTTGCTTTTGGCTGAGTTTTTTTTCTATTTTCTTTTGAAACCCATTTTAAATGCAACTTGCTATTAAAGTAGAAAGTCATTTACAAGTTGATGTCGTTGAAAAGCAAGAGCAAATACTATTTTGTTTGGCAATTTAAACATTAATTCTATAAGAAGAAAATATAGTATTTATATACATTTAATATTTCTACAATGCTATGGTATTTAAAAAAACATCACTAAATCAATTTGAAAATTTTTTGGGACACAGTATGGCTGCTTCTACATCGGCTTCAACGCGCCCGTAGAGGAAACAAGTTGTGAGCCTTCCAGAAGTTACGGCTAGAGTTCAGTGGCCTTAACCTTAGAAATACTAGCCATGTTTGTTTTACCAATATAAAGTCAATTGTTAGAATACATGAAATTTACGTATGGTGAGTATTTAGCCATATATATTAGTCGGTATATTAACCCTTTGCACTCGAGTGTCAACTCTTGGTCTCCAAAATAACGATTTGTACTTTCCCCCTGTTCTTAGCCCTTTGCACTCCAAGAACACCTTGCGTTTTCCGTTCTTTCTACGGAACAGTTATTCTTCTTTACGTTCTTTTCCACAGATTTTTTTCATACTCATAAAGGGAAAAAAAATTTAATCTGTTTGGTATTTGCAAGTGAACAAGTTGCAAGAAGATTGATGTTCCAAACACAATATCCTGCTGTTCTCGTTTATTTTAAAGAACACGGAAACAAAAGAACGGGTCGTTATGTTGCCGCCTAAGACGCGCCTTCGGAGTGCAAAGGATTACAATTGAGCGGGAACTGCATGTTCTTGAACATGGAAAAGAACACTTTGTTTTGGTTAACTTGTTCTTCATCTAATTCCATTTAAGGGGGTCCGATACCTTCGACATTTTTTTTTTTATTTTTATACTTGTACAATCCAATTTTTTTTCTCTTTCTAAATATGCATAAAAAACCATTTTAAGACACTCAATTTTTTTTTAAATTGCACATTTATTTTTAAATTAAAATTTTAGTAAATTTTTTAATAATTTTAAAATTCCTACTCCTTTTTTGTTTTTCAATATTTTGAAGCAATTTTTTTTTATTTAAGATCTTGAATAATATGTAAATAGATGTATGCATTCAAATTTTGATTCAGATACATCACTTTAAAAAAAATATATATTAGAAATTTTGGAAAAAAAATTGACGAAAAAAAATAAAATTCCATTTTAAGTGGTTTTAAAAAACAAATTATGGTAAAAATAGGAAATCTGAATGCATACATCTATTTAAAATATATTTATCTTGCTATACACACAAAAATTATGATTTTAAGTATAATAGTAAAAAAGCTTTAGCATTTTTAGTGTTCATTAAATTTCAAAACCACGAACAGAGATATTTGCTTTTAAAGTTTACATATAGCTTTTATAATAGGGAAATTTGAAGAGTGTGTCTCTTTAAAACATTCATAACTAAAAAAGTAATAGGAATTTTTTGAAGCAGTTTTTTGTGAGTTATTAAGATAAGTTTGAATATTATATCTGAATGCATACATCTATTTAAAATATATTTATCTTGCTATACACACAAAAATTATGATTTTAAGTATAATAGTAAAAAAGCTTTAGCATTTTTAGTGTTCATTAAATTTCAAAACCACGAACAGAGATATTTGCTTTTAAAGTTTATATATAGCTTTTATAATAGGGAAATTTGAAGAGTGTGTCTCTTTAAAACATTCATAACTAAAAAAGTAATAGGAATTTTTTGAAGCAGTTTTTTGTGAGTTATTAAGATAAGTTTGAATATTATTTTTAAAATATAAAAAAAAATGACTTTTTTTGCGAATTTCGGGTATCGGACCTCCTTAAATGTATGACGACATCACTTGGGTACCAGCATATTTTATTAACCCTAAATTAAAGAATACCTTTTTGAAAAGAACAATAACGGGACCTAATTGTTCCATAAAAAGAACGTAAATCCAAATATGTTCCCCGTCGACAAAGGGTCAACCCTTTGCACTCGGGGAATCTTTGATATTTCGCTCCTTTTATGGAACAGTTACATCGCTTGTATGTTTTTTTAAAGATGTATTCTTTAGGGTGTTTTTTTATACGTTTAGAGTGGATTACGTTTAACATAGACAGAAGATTTTGTTTGGTATGTTAGGAACTGAAATTTATGGCCTGGGCCATCTACAAAAGCTGACGGGTTTAACCCTTTGCACTCCAATGCCGCCTCTCAAGCGCCAACATAACGACCAGTTCTTTTGTTTCCCTGTTCTTTAAAATAAACGAGAACAGCATGATCTTGTGTTTAGAACATCAATCTTTTTTTCAACTTGTTCTCTTACAAATACAAAACAGATCAGGATTTTTTTTCCTTTATAAGTATAAACAAAAATATGTGTAAAAGAACGTAAAGACGAATAACTGTTCCATAGAAAGAACACAAATCGCAAAGTGTTCTTGGAGTGCAAAGGGTTAAATAATGTCCGCGTATAAAGAGCCTTATAAGTTACTCCATGAACAATAAAGTTGTATCAGTTGATAAATCATTAACGTTGATTTTTTGGCACTGAACTCTAACTGTAACTTCTGGAAGACTCGAAACTTGTTTCCTCTATGGGCGCGTTGAAGCCAATGTGGAAGCAGCCATGCTCTACCTAAAAAAGTGATTTGGTGGTGTTTTTGAATACCACATCATTGTAGAAAAAATAAAATGTATATAAATATTATATTTCCTTCTGATAGAATTAATGTTTACATTGCCAAACAAATAGTTTTTGCTCTTGCTTTTTAACCACTTTGATTTGCAAATGACTTTCTATTTTAATAGCATATTGTATTTAAAATTGATTTTAAAAGAATATAATGAAACTCAGCTAAAAGAAATACATGTCGGCTTAATTTAACATGAAAAATAAACGAAATATTAGGGTTGCGATGAACGTTTTGTACAGTTGTTTCCCTTTGAATTGGCAAAATGTCTTGCCCAATCCAAAAGTTACAGTTAGGGATCAGTGATTTTTGACTTCTAAACCCTTTAAATAGCTTCACTTCAGACCTTTTACATCACACGATTAACTTCAAATCCACGATGATTAACCCTGCAGGGCTCGCCCCTTCCAGACTCTATGCGATTCTTTCATTGGATTGGTCCTACGAGGCTCAGTGCGAGTCCTCCATGGTTGACTTGAAAGACTTTTCATTTCCCCAAGATTTTTTTATGGATTATATAAGAACGTTCATGATCATCTTCAATGTCAATATATCACTCTACCGATAAATATTTGAAAACGAGCTTAATCGGATGTCATTTTGCCTTTGGCGCTCTTCCAGCTCACAAAGGGGGAAATCAATCGGTTGGCATTTGTACGAGTCGGCACTTTGACAGGTCGTTCAATCACGAGAAGTGAACATCAAAAGGGACTCCTTGAAATCCTGACACATTCCCATCAGTGTTCTGAGAGCTTTTCATTCTTTTTTCACTTGATAATCTTTTATTTCGTAAACTTTAGTTGGAATTATGTAAATTTCGAACGTGTCCTCGAGGTGTATAGTTTTGATGGTTTGTGACGATCTCAATGTGTATTTGCAGAAGAGATCGTTGAACTCGTGGAAGTATGGAATCGAGAAAGTGCCCGTTTCTTCTTTGTCAAGGCTGTGGCGATCTGGTAATCGGAGGGTTGTCAGATTTGTTCCTGTGGCTTATAAAAAAATAATCTGACTTGTAAATGGGGCTTATGCACGTAAATCTGTCGTGGTCCATTGTCCTCACGCCATAGGGTACGGTGGGGTAAAATGGGTATTTTGGTGAAATGGGTAATATTGGATATTAAATATAAATTATATATTGTTAAATTTATATCTTTATCTCAATCTTTTTCTTAAAAAACAATACTTCGTTTAATGGGGTACATTCTTCGAGCATGAATGGTCTTTAGTAGAGAGAATATTACGTCATAATCGTGAAGCCCACATCTCAGAGCGAAAGGCCCATATCACGTGCCATCTTTTCAAAGTTATGAATTAAAATATACTCGCGATTGGCTGATGAATTGGGAAATATGTAATTGTGAAAATTTATGAATGGAATGACGTAATTAACCACGTGTCTGAGGCTATACATGTTGGCTTCACTTTGATGTTAGCAAGAGTAACGTCATGACTCCTCTACTACAAAGGATTCATGCTCGAAGGGTACATTTCAGCAAAAAAAAACAATCTGGGTGATTTAAGGGCACTTTTAATACTGAAAAAATATCAGTTTTGAGATTTTTACTGTTTATTAAAGTTTAAATTGTTCTGTTTAAAATGATACCCTATTTGTAATAATCCGAAACTTGGAAGTATATTATTTTTTTTTTTTTTTAAATAAACCCACATGTCGAATTGCATTGTTCGGACGAACTTGGAAACCAATTTACTCGAAACTTACTTTTTCCATGTTCGGGGAGCACATTACTTAAATACTACTTGAAGTATATTCCTGTGACTTTTTCTGATTGTTTTAGTGACAATTTTAAACCCTTTAACACAAGGATAAAAAAAAAATAAGATGCATACTTTTTTTTTTTCTAAAAATATTTTTGGATGAAAAATTAGTAAATTATTTGGCTATATTTTTACAAATTCACAACTTTGTGAATTTTTTAGGCATACGTAAAAAGTACATATTCAAAAAGTTGTAGTATGCACTGTTGTAAATAATTAAAATTTTGCAACTTGTTCGTAAATTTTAAAATTATTTTTTAATTTTTAGCGCATTCTTAAAGTCGTTTTTTTAATTTTTAAAAGACTATTTTATTTTCCCCTTTTTAGTTTTAAATTTATCAGGTGGCTTCGTCCCCTGCTTATTATTCACTAAGAAATTCAAATTGTTGCTGACATTTTTCCAATTCCCGGATCCGGTATAATAATTTCCAGGTAAACAAAACTATATTTTTTCGACAATGTTTGTTGTAAAACAATCCCTATCCATGCTAATAAATGCCGGGTGAACGAAATGTCATTGTTGTACAATCTTTATTCAACAATGAAACTATTTTGAAATCGGAGAAATTGTTCAAAAAAAGTCCGGTTGATCGATTTTTCCAGATATATAACAACCAGATAACCAATTTTAAATAAAAAATTGCAAAAGTGGATTTTTCTCTATTTAACAAAAAAATAATTTTCGAAATCGGATAATATTTATTTTCAAACAGTCCTGTTAATTGAGAATTCAAGATAACCGGATATTTTTCTCAAAAGGTGCCTACATGAGACATCCCCCATCAAAAAAAAAAAAAATCCGAATTTTTAAATTAGAACAGAAATCTTGAGCGAACAGACACACAAAAATACATAACAGTCGAATTGATAACCTTTCTCTGCTTTTGGCGCGTTTTGGCGATTTTGGTTGGTGCACTTTTTAGTCATTTAAAAAGATAAAAACCCAAGAAGTTTTAAAACCCTCAATTTCTAACTTACTAGAAGAACAATTGTATTTTTAGTTCTGTTGATGACCTTATCATAACGAGGCTTATCATCACAAATCCTTATTTAGTAATGTTTGGGGGAAATATTTCGTTCTAAATAACAGAATGTTTAGAATTTCGAGCACAATGGTTCTGGGAATACAATAACTATTTTGAAAGTCATAATTAAACTGATGGTTGAGTGGATTTGTGTAAACTAAACTATTTATCATTAGGACTATTTTGCAAAACTATTGTTGTTTCGCATAAAGCGTTGATAAATTGTGTGCCTGATTATTAATTAATAATCCATTTATAATTTTTCGGGATTGAATTTTCTTCAATGTATTGTTTGTGTATTTTATAATAACAACAACGATATAATGTTTTGAAATATGTAATCGTTCCTGTGTATGTTTCGTCTGAATATATATATATTTTTTAAAGTTAAGATGTATTACCTTTAAAAATGCAACCCTCATTTAAATTAACTTAAATTTTATTATAACTTAATTTTTGTTATATTTGAAGCAATTTTGAAATTTTTACAACGTAAGAGTTTTGTTTCCAAATTTTGTTCCTCTTCATACTAAATATAAATATAAAAAAAAAATTGGAAACAAAACTTTAATAGTTTATTCATTTATAATTTTCGAGTATTCGAAAATTATACAAATTTCCTCTGTTCTGGGTGATTTAGTTATTAATATTTTTGATTTAGAAAAAAATGTGATACATTTTAAATATTATAAAAATGTTTAGAAATGTTATAAAACGTTGGGAAGTATTTTTGTAGAAAGTTTTAATGAAAATGGGGTTTCATGTAAAATTTAGCCCTAGACAGAAATACGATGACGTCTTGCTAAGTTTAGTTTAAAATAAAAATTACATTATAAAATGTTTTTGAAGCCGTTTGAAAGCCTAGATTTCAAAAGGCAGTGATGAAGGTCATTTTTATCTCAAGCTAAGGCTAAAGGCCGCTTTTACATTTAACGACACGATACCGATAAATCATATACGATTTCAGTGGCACGATATCGGGGTACGCAAAATACACATACGAAGCCGGGCGCTTTTTCACTAGCCGATACGATAACGATATTGTCGTTGCTGATCAGACGATACAATTTATCGGAACGTTTTATCGTGGGCACGCGCCTTCCCTACTTCATCGTGACGACATTTTGAGTTTGTTTCGGAAAAACTTGTTGCCGTCTGCTATAGTCTACTGTGTTTTTTTTAATTTATATTATCAATATGGCTTTTAAGTTCGATATTGTGAATTTCTGTGAATTAGTGGAAGTAAAGACCTGTATTTGGGATAAGCGAGATGAATTTTACAAGAACAAGATTGTTCGAGAAAAGGCATGGGAGGCAATATTTAGACAAACAGTCGCCAATAGCCCACTGTGCAGCTCTAGTGGTTAGCTCTAGCTCTAGCTTTTTGTAGACGTTCAAATAAAACATAAAAATCTCCTTCAACATGTCTTGCTTTGATAAATACAGCAAAAACAACAATCGCAGTTTGTTATAATGTAATTTGTTGCGATGCGCCATATCGAGAATAGATGTGCACTCGGCAACAGACGAACACGAACTGAATGTAAAAATTGTCGTTTTCGGCGAACGATATCGGTGCAATGAAAAACTGACCATCAGACGATACGATAAAACGTTGTGTCGTCCCTTCGCGATCGTTCACGATTTATCGGTGTCGTGTCGTTAAATGTAAAAGCGGCCTAACGCGACGTTATCGTGTTTCGTTACCTAGCATTTTAATTTCGGCGACAAAGGGAAAATATCGCCAAACGCGGCCTTATAAACAAGATGCCTCAAAACATTCTATGGAAACCCTATATTATTATATTACAAAGATTCTTAAAATTAAAAAAAAAATCTCTACATTTATTTCATAATTAGGGAATGATATACTTATTTTAAAAGTAGTTGTTGACAACTGTTCAAAATTGTTAATGACAATGAAAACTGTTGCTGTTTTGATATTTAACTGCCAACGTATTCCTGTTTACTTGACTGAATATGTAACAAGTTTTTTGAAAAAAGGAAGAAAAAAAATTGGCGAAGGTGAGGAGTTGTTGATTTTGGGGGGAGGAATTCCGTTGCTTAGTCACTGACCCCCCCAATACAAATTCTATATCTACTTCCTTACGTGCTTGTTCGTAGGGTCCAATCTAGGTTTTTAATTCGAATGTGATAGCGAAATGGTTGTCTGTGGTAAAGTAGTTATATAATGGGCTATTGGTGACGGTCCGGGATTATATCTTGAAGGAAAGACTCTGGAACACTTAATTTTTGAACCATTGTAACGAAACGACATTTTTATGAAAAGAAACGTTTACTTTTGACATTAAGCAAACTGGATGTTTACGGCCATAAAGCAATTGCTCTTCTGATTCTTATAAGAAACAAATGATAAAAAAAAAATCTCAGTAGTTAAAAACCTAATTCTTCCGAGTAAGCATACCTTTGTGGTTAAAGCATTCACCTGTGCTCCTTTGTTAGTAAAAGGCAGCGTTGTATTTTTCACCACCGGCTGACTTCGAGCAAATAGCCAAAGAGAGCGTTTCGTAAATAAACCTTTAAAAACGTCTAAAGTTTCGGAAAAAATATATATTCGATTCCCATTCTTGATGACATTCGCGACTGTTCAGAGTTTGGGTTATTTCTCCGGTTTGTCAATACCTTCTGTTTAATTGTGTTGGTCTGATTGTTTAAAAAGCCCATGCAAATAAACAACATGATTTTAGATTCTGTCGAATGGGAAGAGTTTAGGTTTATCTCGGAACTCTGGTTCTGGGTGGTTTCTGGGTCTCCAGTGGCCCAGCGGATAAAGGCGTTCAGCTGGTAATCAGAGGACTGCTAGTTCGAATCCGTGCGATGGACTTGATAAAGAAAAGTAAAAAAGTAGTGATCTTGCGATCGGAGGGTTGCCAGCTTCGCTACAAAAATACTAGAAAGTCGTCCAGAATATCCAACACATTACACTCACGTGTATACAAGACTGGTGCGTGATAAATCTGATCGGGGTCCAATGTTCTGACGCCTACTGATATTGCGTCGGGTGCCATCCCAGGTGTTGTCCTCGTCATCTGACAATGGTTCAAAAATACGAGGCATCGTTCGCGGGTGATTTCTTCGAGATAGGCCCCGAACCGTCGCCAATAGCCCACTATGCAGTTCTAGTGCGACGTTAATTAAACAAACTAAACCATACTAGAGCTGCACAGTTGGCGACGGTTCAAGGTCTATCTCGAAGGAAAGACCCGGGATTACTGTTTGGTATATTTTTTTATTATGATCAGATGGAGAGGAACACCTGAGTTGGCACCTGACGCAACCTCAACAGGCATTGATCCGAGATAACGTGCATCAGTCCCGTATACACAATTGAGTATACATAATTGAGGAACTTTTTGTATTTTAGGAGCGAATATGACAACCCTACAGCTTCGCTACAGCTTAGCTTTTGTAAAGTCCGCTTCGATTTGAACTCACAATCCTCCGATTGCTGGACAGATACTTTTCCTTGGCACCTGAAGCTCATGGACGTGATATTACGTCCAGGGATCTTCAGTTTTTCCAACAATGCATCCAATTTTTAAATTCATAAAAACGACTCCATTTTACAATATTGTTTAAATATAATTGTCGGAGTTACAATATTAGAGGTATATTTTTACAATTAATTAAAAATTTGGTAAGAAAAAAAACTAAAGTGCACTTGAAATTTTTTATAAACTTCCAAGAAATGAAAATAACTTTACAATTGCAAAAATCGACGTCAATGAATTAACATCCATTATTTCTATCTTAGTTACCTAATTTTAAATATCGATAACCATACTTTTAGTTTCGAATTTAAAATATCACAATTGCAAAAATCGTCGTCAATGGATTAACATCCATTATTGCTATCTAAGTTGTCTAATTTTAAATATCCATAACAATACTTTTAATTGCGAATTTAAAATATCGTTACCGACACTGTAATTATAGAATTTAAAATAGCGATACCAATATTCTTAGTATGGTATTTAAAATAGCAATACATACTGATATCATTAGCAAATCTCCAAAAATATTTCAGTGATTCATCGATTCACTGAGCTTCCGTCATCCTATCGATGACACGGATGGCTGAAGAATCGACTGAAAATGAATGACGTGCGCCATTTTTATTCTTCCTTCCATCAAAAGAAGACGCTTTTTCACGGAAGGAAAGTGTCAAGTTACAGGAAGACTTTGAGTGAGTGGGCTTTTGCCCTCTTGGAACCAATTTTGTTAATTGGCAAATCGAGCGTGACGGTGGAATGCTAGCTCGATAATTGATTCTTTTTTTCGGTGGAATATAATTAGTTTTCGATAATTGTTTCTATTTTGGTGGAGTTAAGTAACATATAATTGCTACTTGCAGGTAAATCTGTGTAACTCTGGACACGTTTTCAGCATAAATTTGTCTTAATCCTTCCTTAGTGTTTATTTCTGTATACGTGTTGAAAAGGAGTCGTAATGTGTTCGGAGTTCGGACATTTCGTCAATTGTAAAGGTTCTAACTACCGCTTTTCACAAGCTAACACTTACAATTCAAGTATTTTATTTCAAATATTTAAAATACACATTTTTCTTTTTGCTGAAATGTCAGTAGAACTTCCCTTTGAATTAAGAAAATTTGTTTAAATGTTTCGTTAAAGTTTAATTTATTAATTAGAACATTTACCAGTCGTACTAAATTCTAAATAAAATAATGTGGCATTTACTTCGATGATATTTTATTGTATTAAAGTCATTTTATAGCCGAATAACTAAACGGGATGTTAATCTAAACAGGATAAGGGAAAAATAACTCGTATTTTTTAATGAAACTTTAAAAAATTTCATAAATACGACTTGTATTGGAAACTTAAGTCGCTTTTTGTAATTTACTTTCTCAACATATTTCTGTTGCTGCAGTTATTATGGATTTTTTTTTACTTTATAATTTTAGGTATTTATTTTGGACTAATTGAATTTATTTACAGGAACAAAATATTTATATTATTAATATCAAAGTATTTAACAAATAAGAAATTTAATAAGCTATCGAACTTGTTTACGATATATTTAAATTTTTTTGTGTTATGATTCCATTGATGAAAATTCTATCATTTGTAATTTTGATTTTAAAACACCGTTTATCCTTCCTTTTAATTTTGGATGACTATAGTCCATAGAATGACTATATGGATGACGTTGGATGACTATAGTCCATAACAAACTGGACTTCGCGTAACTTGGCTTGCGGGTTACACGATTTGAACGGCGAAATTAGTGACGCCAGAAGCTGTTTTAAGAGCAATAAAATATTTGTTGGTTGGTTTCAACCTTTTTAAAGATTATCAGAGTGAATAATTCGTTAAAAAAAATATATATTTTCATACATATAACTATTATAATATTTTGGAAAATTATTTTCAATTTAAAATTAATGATCACAAAATGGGAACATATCACAGTATTGAAATTTCTATGTGCAGGGTTTCTGATAGAGGAAATCAATTTTCGCAGTTAGCCGAAAACTGGTCATTCGCAGTCCGGTTTGCGTATAGGTCAGTGCAACAGTCGTCAATGGATCTCCAGTGTCCCCGGCATTGCTCATAAATACGAAATTTCAAACGGTTCTCTATGATAAACATATTTCAAATCTAAATCATTAAAATATATTTTGAAATGTAATTTGAATAAAATAAAAACTACACTATCTTGAGTAAAAACTACTCGCAAAATCACTTTGTCTCGTAGTTGAGTGAATTAATGTAATCGACAAACTAAATATCAAGTTTTATATTTTTAATCGTAGATATAAGAATCGAATTTGAATTGCAACCTAAATCTCGAGTTTTACATCTTGTAATTGTAGATGTAAGAATCGTATCTGAATTTAGCTCATCATAGGAAATTATTCCTCCATTGAGATATTATTAAATATGCCAGGGGATCGAGCCCAGCTCGTTTGCATATTTTATTACTTAGCAATATTTCTAATGAATCGAATCAAATGCAAATGTTTTGAAATGTCCATATCAATGGTTAGACGTTTCATAATATATATTATCGTCTAATAATGTCTTAATTATGGAAATAAGTTAAGTTCTTTGAAATGCTCATACGATTGGTTAGAAGTGTCAAGATTGCAAAGATACCGTAACAATTCTGCTTAGGTAATTTAACCCTTTGCACTCCACGAACACTTTGCGATTTGTGTTCTTTCTATGGAACAGTTATTCCTCTTTACGTCTTTTCTAAAGATTTTTTTTTATAATCAAAAAGGGAAAAAAATTCTAATCTGTTATGTATTTGCAAGAGAACATGTTGCAAAAAAGATTGATGTTCTAAACACAATATCCTGCTGTTCTCGTTATTTTAAAGAACAGGGAAACAAAATAACGGGTCGTTATGTTGGTGCCTGAGAGGCGCCTTACGAGTGCAAAGGGTTAAATTAATATTTTTAAGGATCCTGAGCGTCTAATACGACCATTCGCACAATTGTAGCACAAAGATGTTTTCGTTTGCATGCTAAACCCTGACAATATTATTGTTGTTCAGTATTTTAAGTAACAATTTGTAACGATGTTTGCTTTTGTCTAACTCTGGAATAACTGACTGGATTTTTAAATGATGTAAAGTACTCTTTGTTAATAAGGAGATTATGATAACGGATATCAAATTATTTTTTGCTACTGCAAAATTATTTCGGTAATTTTTTTTATCTTTAACCTGTATTCATTCAACCTTTAAACAGCATTTTATATTCTTATTAAACGTTTAATCAATAATAAAGATTTTTACTTATTTTGAGTAATTTTATGTGTTATTCGGAATTGATCGTAGTGACGAAAGCAGTTTTATCTTTAATTTAGTGAAAAATAATTTAATTTTACCAATTAAAAAATTTTAATTTGTTGATTTAATTTGTTGAATTTGTTAAATTAAATTTGTGGCTGTTAGGAATATTTCATAATTTTGAAGAGGTAACAGAAGAAAAGGTTCTATAATATAACGATATTTTCTTATACGGTATTTTAAAAACTTGTTCTTGTGCATTCCACTTATGACGTCACGCGCATAAACAGAGTAAAAAATCACAGGATTAAATATGTTCAAACTTCGATTTTATTAGAAAACTTATAGTATTTAGTAGACGAAAAAGTCATTTAGTAGACGAAAAAGTCACGTTATTAGAATATGTTTTTTCTTTATTTGAAAACGCAAACGATTTTCCAATTCTAATTTTAATTTACTGATGTTTCATTTGTTTATTTATGAGAGAAAAAAACTTTATTTTAGAATAATTAGTAAAATGAAAATTTATCATCAAAATATTTTACACGTTTTAAATTAAAATTACATATGACGAATTAAAAAACGTTTACTTCGTTTATTTATGAGAAAAAATTAACACTATTTTAGAATAAAAACTCAAATAAAAATATCTCATCAAAATATTTTACACGTTTTAAATTAAAATAACATATGACGAATTAAATAACGTTTAGCGGTTATTGCCATATAACCTATTAACTCATACGCGATGAATAATTTGCAATTGAAAGAGTTAAATGGAACTTTTAATCTACTTATTTCACCCTCTAAATGAAATTTTTCGAAGATGAAACCTATCCCAATCGAATTTTTACCCCGAAAATTGGTAGTACATAAATTTTCGTGAAAATCGCTAGAGCGGATTTGGATATTGTGCAAACAAACAAACAAACAAATATAGTGACATTGCTCTTTTAATAGTATTAGATAGATAGATAAAGCAAAATATTAGGGCTCCAGTGGATAAAGGCGTTCATCGAGTAATCAAAGGATTGCTAGTTTGAATAAGAGCGATGAACTTGACAAAGAAAAGTAAAAACAAGTAGTGATCTTGCGTTCTAAGGATTACCAGCTTAGCTACAAACATACTAGAAAGTCGTCCAGAACATCCAACAAATTATACTAGCGTGTATACGGGACTGGTGCACGATCAATCTGATCGGGGTCCAATGTCCTGACGCCTATTGAGGTTGCGTCGGGTGCCAGCTTAGGTGTTGTCTTCGTCATCTGACGAGTCAAAAATACGAGGCATCGGTCCCAAGTCTTTTCTTCGGGATAGACCCCAAACCGTCGCCAATAGCCCACTGTGCAGCTCTATTGCGATGTTATTTAATCAATCAAACCATAAAACAGAATATTCAAGAGTTGAATACCCATTTAGTCGCATTTACTTAAGTTTTATGTTATGGGAATCCTTTAAATATTCCTGAATAAATTAATACGATACTAATAGACTTACAACATGAACAGCAATCTAAATGTAGGAACCACTGAGCACACCCAAATGTAAACTAAACCTACGCAACAAACTTGCAATCTGAAGATCAGACTTTTTTTACCCGAATACCATTTTCATTGTTCTCTAAAACCCGGCAATTACAAATGTGGCAATTCCATTGTCTCGCGCGATCCCTGTGTATTCTTCAAGAAACCTACTTTAAACATGTAAAAATACACGAATCTTCCATTCCATTTTTAAAGAAAATCCTTCGCAATCTATTTTAACACGGGTCTGTCTACCCGGGTTCGATGACACTCACTTTTAGGCTTAGCGCAATATTTGATTGCGCCACACCTTATTCTCTGGATAAAAATCTGGTGGTTTATTCTTGAAAATGGAACTTTTCTTCTCTCTTTTGTATTGTTTGGAAATAGTGTTTTTCGCCTTTTCGAGTTATCGGGATTTCATCTTTAGACGTTATTTTTCGATGTTTGTTGCTTTATGAAAGGAATAAAAATGATATATTTATGCCTTTGTCTCCGTATTCTTGATGTAGCAGTGATAAACAAAATTTCGAGACATTTCTAAAAGGCGCGGGACGCAGATTTGCAGAATCCGACTTGCATAAGTATCAAGGCCACATTGCCCTCGTATCCCATAAATGAAATACGTGAATATGTCGTCATGCCAGTGCTACAACTAGATAAACTCAGTTGGAAGATTAAGGTATTAGGCCGGTATTACATTATCAAAGTTCTTTGACAAAGATCTTTTATAAAACTTTTATTCAAATTTATTTTATAAAATCTATAAACGGACCATATTACGTTATATAAAAGATTTGTAAAATATTTTATATAAGTTTTTGTCAGTTAAAGTTTATTTGTGTTGTTACCGGTAGTAGGTTTGAATTCGTGGCATATGCGTGCTTAAAATGAAGAAAACGAGACTTAATAATTAATTACTTTTCTACTTGAACCATGTGTGAAGGAGAAGCGGAAAGTGACGATTTAGAGGAGATTTCACTCTGGCGCTAAAATCTGACATAAAAGTTCAATTGCGGCATAGGAAACTTAAACAAGTTGAAGAAGCATATCAGAGGACGAATAAAGCGATACCAAGACGTCTCAGAACAAGTGCGGAGATATCTGGAGCTTAACAAATATGCGAGGAGGAGCAGACGCGCGTACTGAATATTTTATTTCCCATTATACTTACGGTACAATGGAAATTGTGCATTCCCAAACTTTTGTTTGTTCTATCCTGAATTCTAATTGTCTGGCCCGTAGGTCTCTATGTGTTCTATACTGCTAACCTTCTCCCTTCGTTCTATCTTGCCTATTAGTAGAAATCCTATGATATACTCCCATTGTTTGGCTAGTGAGTATCTATTTTGTACTGCTAATCCTCCTCCATCTGCTCCATCTCTCTCATTGTCTGGCCCGTAAGTCTCTATGTGTTCTATACTGCTAATCCTCCCTTTGTTCTATCTTGCCCATTAGTAAAAATCCTATCATATACTCCCATGTTTGGATAGTAAGTCTCCATCTATTTTGTACTGCTAGACCTCCATCTGTTCTATTTCTCTCATTGCCTGGCATTCTATACTGCTAACCTTCTCCCTCCGTTCTATCTTGCCCTTTAGTATAAACGCTATCATATACTCCCATTGTCTGGCTTGCAGTTCTTCATATATTCTGTACTGCTAATCCTCTCTCTGTTCTATATTTTCCATTGTCTGGCCGTAGGTCTTTATATGTTCCATACTGCTACTCCTCCCACTGTTCCATATCTCCCATTGTCTGGCCCTTGGGTCTTTGTGTTCTATACTGCTAACCTTCTTTCTATCTTGCCCATTGCCCCTTACGTTTTTTTTTTTTTGAAAAAAAGGTTGTTTGTTAGTATATTTAACATTTGTGGAAATGCACATGCGGAAAAGTTCAAAAGAAGGAAGTTTAATATAAAAATCAATCTTATTGTTTAAAAGAAATCACGTTTTAAGGAAAAAATCGCTCTATTCTTTCTGTTTACACATTTTCAAAGATGAGAACGGTTTTTCACGCCAAATGCGAGCTGCGTACCGTGCCACGCGTGGTACAACGCAGTTGTAATTACAAACAATACAAACATAATTAATATTGAGTTATAAAAGGAACCCGATTAACTTGGCATACTTAGGAGCTACTTCCCTGAAAAAAATAGTGTAAATAGTATATTAAGATTTAAAAAAAAATATTAAATCTATATTTTAAGAATGGAATATATTTCGAATTCCCATAAAACCGAGTGAATAGAATTAAATTTTGCGGAAAGAGTTGTTGTGGCTTATAGCGTCACCCTGTTGAATGTAAAAATCATGAAAAAAAAATACAATTCCAGAAATTAGAAGATCTATTAAATTCACTATTGGATCAAATATGGAGGAAATTGGGACGTCAGAGGTAGTATATATGCACAGCTGATAAAGTGGCATCCCGTCATCGCTGATTAGGGGACCCCATTTATAACACGCATTTGCAATATACGCTTCTGGGTTTCTGACTCGACCTCACCTAAACTCATATCTTTTAGAATCTGTAAGTATATCTTTTTAACATTGTTCGTTAATTTCATATGAATTTTTTAATGTATTTAGTCATTTTTTCGGGTGAATAGATTCTTCTATTTGTCAAAAGTAGATATTTTAAGGTGCTAAAAATTATAAAAACTTAAAACAAATTCTCAATCTGTAATGCTCTCTTGTTCTAAAGTTGTTTTCGTCGTCTTTAATATCTTTTAAAAATAAAATGTATTAACAAAGGAATTCACCGTCATTCAACTTGTTCTTTCTGAGGAGAAATTGTGCAATCATGACTTGTCATTAGGTATTTTTATTGTTGTCAATTTTATAATAATTTGTAGGTACCTACTCTTTTTTGTGTGTGAGTGTTAATCTTAAAAAAAGTAAATAATCCCCTTCGTTATCACCTAGAGAAATTTCATAATTGAAACAGAATGAAATACAGACGACGGCTCCTATTCACCCGTACTTGTGGGTGAAATGAAAACGGCGAGGGCATATTCCCCAGCTTTAACATGTAGTGGTCCGAAAGTCCTCACACCTGCCCACACAGGTGCGTGGGGTGCCAGCTTGGGTGTTGTCTTCATCCTTTGATCATGTTTAAAAATTACGAAGCCGTGGTCCCGAGTCATTCCTTCTAGATAGATCCCAGCTTCGCTACAATATACTACAAAAGTCGTCCAGAACATCCGCAAAAATTAACGGCGTGTATACGGGACTGGTGCGCGATAAATCTGATCGGGGTCCAAAGTCCCGACGTCTATTGAAGGCGTTGGGTGCCAGTTCAGGTATTTCCACGTCATCTGACCATGGTTCTAAAATAACGAGGTGCATGTATGAATTTGTGTGTGAATGTGTATGTGTTCCCGGGTCTTTCCTTCGATATAAACCCTGAACCGTCGCCAATAGCCCACTGTGCAGCTCTAGTGCGACGTTAATTAACCAAAACCAAACCATGTTTAAAAATTACGACGCAGTGTTTCCGCTTCAAGCATGAATGGACTGTAGTAGAGGTAATATGACGTCATAATCGTGATGCCCACATCTCAGAGCGGAAGACCCATATCACGTGCCATTTCTTCAAAATTACGAATGAAAAAATACTCGCGATTGGTTTGTGAATTGAGAAGTGTGTAACTGTGAAAATTTATGAATAGAATGACGTAGTTACCACGTGTCTTGGGCTATACATGTTGGCTTCGCTTTGATGTTAGCGAGAGTGACGCCATGGACTACATAGGATCCATGCTCAAAGTGTTTCCGGGTCATTCCTTCTAGATAGATCCCGAATCGTCGCCAATATCGCATTGTTCGGCTCTAGTGCGACATTTACTCAACCAACCAACGTTAATTCAACCAACCGAGATGTTCAGTGTACTTAACACCTATCATCACAATTTCCGTTGAGGCTGCAGGAAAGTCACTCGTAACGTAAACAAAGAATGTCGCCCGATTGTAAAACCACTTTACGCGTCGCTTGAGCACGCAAATCGCACCCGCTTTACGCATGAGGATCCCCAATCCTAGGAATTTTTACGTGTCTGTGGGTTCCCTCAGTGCGTAGAAATGGAAGAATGTTGTTTACAAGGAGCCCATTTGTTATACAAAGTTGGTCGCATGGAATGTTTGTATGCATATGTCTTGAGCAAATCCGCTACATTGACTTTAGATAAACGCATTGTAGTCTTCGAATAATTTAACGAAACGGGTGAAAGTAATAAACTATGTAAATCCCTGTGAAGAAAAAAAATGTGTGAATTCCAAAGCTTGTTTTCATGTTCAAGTTCTTCTCTCTTTTACAGTTGTTGGCAGCAGGGTCGCCCTTAGGGGTGTGCCACAGGTGCCGTCGCACAGGGTCTTGCGCTTTCTGTGGCACCCCGCGTTGACAAAAACACAATTTATTTAAAAATAAATAAAAAATCGGTTGTTTTTAATGTGAAATAGGATATAAATATCATGATACGGTTTCCATTTTGACAGAACTTCGTGACGAATAGCGCAATTGACATAAATTTGGCTTCTTTAAATAGGAAACACAGGTTTACACAGGTCCCCGCATCTACTAAGTATGATAGTTATGATGTGGAAATTAGAAGGAATTTTTTCTTAGTTATTTGACTGTAGTTAAAAATTTAGAGATCGTGTCCCCAGATCTTTTTGGATAGTGAACTGTCATCAATTGCCTAGTGTGTAACTCTAAAGCGATTGTAATCAACTATCTTTTGTCAATAATTCTGTAGTTTTCTTGGAAAAACTAGACAGTAGTTTTTTTAAATAGGTATGTTTTGAAGAGTTCTCTTTAAAAATATTCGAAATCTTATTCTTCCATACCGTAGAATGATGATTTAAATACGAACATGGAATCAAAAAATAATCAACAGAAGCAATTTCCTTCACACAAAAAACATTTTACTCCGGCCTTTAGAGAATCGTAAAAATAAAGTAGGTATAGCGATGAAAATAGGTACCATTCAAACGATTTTTTTATGGCTTCCTTCTTCTCATAGTTTCTGTAGATAGTGAAAGGTTTGTAGTATCATAAAACGGTTACTTAAAATGATTTACAGACAATCTGAGTATTGTGAAGTGCACTTTGTGGCTTCCTTGAAATTCTAACTACGATTTTAGAATGTTTTGTTTTCTGTAGTTCTTTTTTTCTAGAACATAGAACTGTGTCCTTTGGATGCCGCTTTGTTTTTTAACGGCACGTTTTCGAATAAAATATACAAATGTAATTATACCAATGAACTTGAAGAAAAATTGAGATTTTTTTTTACCTAGAAGATAAATTCCATAAAATAAAGCAACAAAAAATGATTGAAATTCGGATATGACTGTGTCAGAGCAGGGACAGAAGGAGTTTTTGTGAGACGCTCTTTTAGCAGCTTATAGAAATAGGAATTGGCAGCAGCCAACGTAAATATCGATTAATCGGAAATATCGATTAATCTGAAACGTCGATTAATCAAAAACATTGATTAATCGGTAAGTATCGACGATTGGCTGGCGATTAATCGCGATCGCAAAATCTCATCATGGCCCATGCCTTGCAGTCATGTACATTTACGATGTTTAAAATTTTGAATTCTATTATTACTTTTGATATCGTTGCGTTTAAAAAAAACAATCGATATGCATCGATTGTCTTCAATAGCTTATGACATAGATCACTTGTTTTTGTGACAGGAACACACCAATATTGTTTACATAAATGTTGTTTGCTATGATCGTGGCTGGGGGGGATCGTGGCTGGCGGGAACAACATACAATACTGTTTATCTTTAAAGTATTTGTTTGTCAGTTTCTAGGTGAAATATGATGTGTTATTTCAAAAATGTTTATTTGTACAAAAGTTTATTATTGTTAGTATTACTTGACAGAATCTTTTAGATATATCTTCGGGGAATTTATGTATACATTGCAATTTATTTCCTCATTTTTGAGAGCCCCAGTTGCTCAGTTGGGAAGGCGCTCGGCCACTAATCAGAGGATTGGTGGTTCGAATCCGGGAAATGGACTTGACATAGAAAAGTAAAAAAGTAGTGATCTTGTGATCGGAGGGTTGCCAGCTTCACTACAAAATTACTAGAAAGTCGTCCAGAATATCCAACAAATTATACTGGCGTGTATACGGGACTGGTGCACGATAAATCTGATCGGGGTCCAAAGTCCCGACGTCTATTGAAGGCGTTGGGTGCCAGTTCAGGTGTTTCCTCGTCATCTGACCATGGTTCTAAAATAACGAGGTGCATGTATGAATGTGTGAATGAATGTGTGTGTGAATGTGTTCCCGGGTCTTTCCTTCGAGATTGACCCCGAACCGTCGCCAATAGCCCACTGTGCAGCTCTAGTGCGACGTTAATTAACCAAACCAAACCAAACCAAAATCCTCATTTTTGAGCAAGTGTTGACTTATTTTTCAACAAAACAAAAAAATTATTGTTATGATGTATTTTAATTGTGATTATTCTCCCTAAGAAAAAAGTGTATAAAATTCAGCTTTTCAAGGAAAAAGTCAACTTTAGGGATTATAAAACAAATATTACAAAAGTTGTCCTATTTCAATAATATAAACAATAGTTCGAAAACTGTTAACTGATATTATATAATTAAACGATAAAAATATGTAAATCAGCTCGGGATATCGCTGACAGCGAAAATTTAAAATATTTTCAAAGTGCCTATTCTAATGAATCGTAACAGTTGTTAAACAGATTTTTTTGCAGCGATAAATCACATTCTTATTTCAACATTTTTTTTAATTCGTGTTCTAAAAATTAATTTTTATTCAAACAACCAAAACTTACATACACACACAATTCAGCACATTCATATTCAAACACGTTCGTGTTTAATTTTGAGTGTGCAAAAAAAAGTCAATAATAAAAACTACATTGATGATCAGAAGATTACGGGCCAGATATTGGGAAGGATAGAACAGATGGAGAATTAGCAGGACAGAACACATAAAGACATACTTAACAGACAATGACAGTAGATGATAGGGTTTCTACTAATGCACAGGTTGGTTGCGTGGTTTGCCAGCTCAGCTGCTGTTCCCGTCATCTGACAATGGTCAAAATTAGCACAGTTTCTGGATCTTCCTCTCAGGATAGATCCGAGGATCTGTAACCCCGAGGTACCATCATCGGCTAGCAATCAGATTGTTGCGATTTCGAATACAACTGATACAAGAGACGTGACAAAAATTATGAAATACATTGAATTTGCGATCGGAGGGTTTCCAGATTCGCTACGAAGTAGCAATATTTCTCCCGAACTTACCTTCAATTTCTACGGCATGTATGCGGCACTGGTGCACGTTAAATCAGATCGGGGTCTAATGTCTTGACGCCTATTGAGGTTGCGTCGGTGCCACCTCAAGTGTCGTCCTCGTCATCTGACCCTGATTCAAAAATACGGGGCATTGTTCCCGGGTCTTTTTCGAGATAGGCCCCTTACAGTCACCAATAGCCCAATGTGCAGCTCTAGTGCGACATTTATAAACCAAACCATCATGATTGATTCCGAACCTTCACCCATAATCCATTGCGTAGCTCCAGTTCGCCGTACGAGACCTCCGTGGCCGAGTGTATTAAGGCGTCAGCTGGGAATCCGGGGGTTCCCAGTTCGAATCTGTGCGACGGACTAGACTAAGAATAGTAAAAAAGTAGTGATATTGCGATCGGAGGGTTGCCAACTTCGCTACCAAAATACTAGAATGTCGTCCATAACATCCACACAAAAAATTAACAGCGTGTATACGGGACTGGTGCACGATAAATCTGACCGGGGTCCAAAGTCCCGACGTCTATTGAAGGCGTTGGGTGCCAGCTCAGGTGCTGTTCTCGTCATCTTCAAAAATACGAGGCATCGTTCTCGGGTCTTTCCTTCGCGATACGCCCCGAACCGTCGCCAATAGCCCACTGTGCAGCTCTAGTACGACGTAAATTAACCAAACCAGTTCGCCTTACATTCAACCAACCACCTCCTTTCAATAATGCATGTGCTCGGAATATTGCACCAAATTCATAATTACCACTAACACATAATGTGTAACACATCATTTACTTTCATATTTAGCCAATAACCAAATACGGGGGGAATGGGCGAGTCAAGGATATTTACTTTGCGAAATTTCAATCTGTGTTTGGATAGTATCCACCCTGATTCACACACCGTGAGAAATAGTACAGATTCCTAATCAAGATTCGTTATGGCGATCAGGATAAACACACGGCTTACTTTGAAAACCCACCTATTCGTTTCCTAATTACACATTTCACTGCCCTTTATGATGCTAAGCGGCCTGTAACTTATACAATGTTTCGGTGATGCTAAAAGTAGGTAATGATACGAGTGGTAATGATTATTGATTCCGACCATGTAGCTGTTGTTGCGTTTTATGGAACGATATCTGTAATTGATTTAAACAGACTGTGACTGTCGGGTGCTTTTTAATTGAGAATATTATATTTTTGGTGAGTTATGATTTTATAGAGGTTTTATTTTTTTCCTGGAAACAAATGGATTTGGGGTTTCACAGAATGATTTCGTGATTTATTTTTAGTCAAAACGAATAGTTTTTTTTAAAAAGATTTTAGTGCCTATAATAATTGTTGAAGGAGTAAGTAGATGGAAGAAGTATTTAAATTAAAAGACAAATTAGTTGTTATGGATGAACAAGTTATGTGTTGACCTTTTTTTCGACACTGACAGCACCACTGTAGAATCCTAATTAACACTTAAGAGCTCGCGCTGTACATGAGAGGCACAATCCAAGGCGAATCGAATTGGAGGTGAGACGAAATTGGAAAAATAAGGACTGGGAGAGCGTATACTTATTCACAATCAAAACAATCACTTTAACACATAAATATGTTTACATATTGCATATTTTTCATGAACCTGTTCACTCGAGGTTAAAGAAAATTCTTACTTCATTTTTACCGCATTTGTAATGTACACTTAAAGTCACTATTCATTGTATATTTTTTCATAAAAATAAAATAAATTTCATAAAATAAATTTTTTATAAAAATTATATTAATAATAATTTATTAGATTGTTTTTTCGAACAATCCGTATGAGTAATAATATTTTAATAACTAATTCACAATACACACGTTGTATTGTTGTTAATTTCGTCTCTTTCTATTTTTAGAATCCTCAATCAACGGTTTAATTATATTTCCTCAACGTTGAAAATTATCCTCAAAATACAGTTTGAATATAAATGAGAAGCTATTATAAAAAAAGTTTCATAGGCTATCCGATTACATTTTTTGGCCATTTTAAAAATTATTATTGCTATGAAAACTATAATATATTTATAATTTAACAGGAGAAATCCTAGTCCATAGATAAAAATATTTTGCAAATGAGTAGCTTCATCATTTATTGTCTTTAAATTTGTATTCATTACATTCATTGAATTATAAGCCCTAATCTTGTATAATTTAGATTTAAAATGTAAATTCGACACTATTTAAAGAAATAAATGTAAATAGATTAAATTACCCATACTAATTATTTACTCTTAAAAATTTATTTACGGGGAAAATTCCAAACAAACAACACCATCGCAACATTATTTCCTTACCATAACTGTTATTTATTTCCCGATCATAATTGATCATTCCGATCGCCAACGACAAACAAACACGAACCGTTATATCACCGCCAACAAACAATCTACGTATCCATTTCCAAATGTCAACTCATCGCCAACGGACACTCGTATTCGAGACATTTCCGCGAAATCAACTCTGCTGAGAGATAAGTGTCCAATATGTGCCCAAGTGCCCCGATATCAACTCTCGAAAGTCAACTCTTGATCAGTTTTCCTCATTGGGTATCTTCCCTTGGCATCTGTCCGCATTCATTAGTTGGTCAATGATCCTCTTTTGCTGCATATATTAACTGAGGAAGAGATCCTCGTGCCCCCGGAGTGGGGTTAATCTTTGTGGGAAGGTTTCCTCATGTGATGAGAGATACTCGTGGATGGATCGCAAAACAGGGCCGTTCTTTGCTATCGCGGGGCCGGTGAGTAGTTAGTATCGAGGCCCCTTTTTCTTCTTTACACAAACTTATTAACAAATTTGAATGGGACTTATAAATTATTGAACTTATTGATGTTTGTCGGGTTTTTGAAAAGTATATCTGGATTTATTTATTTTGTATCATCTACACGTGTTTAACGCGACTACATTTCATTTGCATAGAATGCTAGCTGAAGTACCCGCCGTTGCCCGGGATTTATGCGGTATTGGCAGATTTCTTCACCGCGGCTAACAGTTCATTTTAGAAAATAAAAGGAAATGTATCTGAACCTTCGCTAACAGTTCCTTTTAGAAAATATAAAATACAAAGAAGTGTATTTAAACCTACACTAACAGTTCATTTTAGAAAATATGAAATACAAGGAAGTGTATTTGAACCTACACTAACAGTTCCTTTTAGAAAATATAAGTGTATCTGAACCTTCACAGTTTATTTTAGAAAATATGATATACAAGGAAGTGTATCTGAACATACACTAACAGTTCATTTTAGAAAATATAAAACACAAGGAAGTGCATCTGAACTTTCTTTTCTACTCAAAAAGACTTTCTCTAACGGACTTCCACTTGACACCCATTGCCAATGAAAAGAAAGTTCAGGAAACCGAACTCTTTTTACCGCTCACATCCGCACTACGGTATCATATCACACGCGAGAGATTTCTCACAAAAGACCCACAAAAGAACACGCCCTCTTTTATGTCCGAACTCTATCTCGATTCCCAAATGCGCGCACACGCTGATGGACACGATCTCTGCACCGAGTAGCGGAGGGCCCCTGTTTATACCACAATACCGTTGCGTCGGAACGTTGTTGTCGTTGCGTGGAGGGGAAGCACTCGTGCGTGACGCGTGACCCTTTCGTCGCGCGTCGTGTGTGTGTGGGGGGGGGGGGGGGGGGGGGGGGGGCGTCACGCTGAAGCGGTCCCGACCGGGACTTGGAAGGATGGCACAGCAGAACAGATTTCGGAAAAGCGGCTTACCGGTCGGGCCTAATTACGTCTGTTTTTGTCGTGTGAGATGAGGTGGTGGTTTGATGACGTTTTAGTGACGTCGCAAATTGGTCGTGAGGGTGACTGTTTGGTTTTAGCGTAATTCCGACTTTGGAAAGTGGGTATTATTTGGTCATAATTATGACAGTTTCGTGACGTTATGGGATATATATCCTGACTAGCTGAAATACCCGTTCTACGCACGGGAAGGAAATAAATTACAAAATTGATACAGATACAATATTTATAGCGAAATAAACAATATTCTTAATTTGTCACCCATGAGGGGAAACCACAGTATTAAAAGTACTAATTTGAAACGAAATTTTATTAGCAAGGTCCTGCAAGAACTGGAAAGATTGCTAATATGAAGTTGTCTACACAATAACGTGGATATATATGCATTACTCCCGTTGATCACCATCCATATTTTAACCTTTAGTAACATCCCAAAGATTTAAACGGGAAGAACTCTTATAAATGTTAATAAAAATTATCTGAAGAGGTTTTATTAGACACCTATGTCAACATTTGTCATTAAGTTTCACAAATTGGTGAAAATATTAGAAGAAAAAAAAAACGAAAAAGAATTTTAAAAGGTTCATTTGCCAAATTCAAGATTTTCATATTTTTTCTTTTGTACGGTAAACCTTATCAATATGCGAGGAGGGATGGTTCCCCAGCACTTTTTTTAGATTTTGTCCCCGCACTTTTTAAATATTTAACTTTTTTTAAATAAAAAATAAATCATATTTTTTACTTCATTTAACTTCAAATCATTTTTTTAAAAAAAATCGTATCAATCTCCTACCCACTACTACAGAAGATTTACGCAAACCCAATCCCCCTCTGACACTTGTACCACGTGGGGGCAGAGTCTATAACAACAGTTTTCGATTTCGCCACATAACTACTCGTATAGGCATACCTTCATATAAAGAAAGGTAGGCCGCATCGATCAAGCCTATTATTAACCCATTCCGCCGCTGACCGTGAAGGGAATGTCGCCCTTAACTGCAGGCTATTTCGTTCACATTACTCCTAGGGGAATCGTGTTATGGGCTATAAATGACCTACCATGGTATAGGAAAGTGAGTCGCGTCGATCAGGTAATTTGTTAACCCATTTTACACTCTGATCTTTATACCGCATGAAGGAAAATGTCACCCTTGGTGACAGGCAGTATACACTTCCACTCCAATAATTCTATGGAAAATCAGCCTTCGTGGATAAATGATATAACATGGAGTAGAAGAAGGTAGGCTGTGTCAACCAGATTGACCATTTATGCACTCTCCCTCTGACCTACCTACCACGTGGGGTCCAAAGTATTCACGAACCAATTATTACGGTACAGAGTGGCTTGTACCTACCAGAAAACTTACTTTTCTATGTAAGATATAAGTAACAACTCTGTCAAAATTCATCTTCCTGGGTATACAGAAAGTTAGAAAATTAGTGATGAGTCAGTGGATAAGTGGCAAGGATTTTTACTTTTGGCAGTTAGAGATTGAATTTTTGAAAATGAAAATCCTTTATTTTCACCATTTTGACATTTTATCATTTTTTGACACTAATTTTGCCATTTTTATGTTATTTTGACAAATATGATCATATTTTAGTTCAGTTGGCGATATTTGAATCATTTGGCGAAATTTTTTATTCATTCGGTGAAATTTTAATTTATTTGGCGATGTTGTTATTAATTTGGCGACATTTTGGCGATATTTAGTCATCAGCCAATCAGAATGCTTCTGATTACATAATATTAAAAAAAAATTCCATTGTTTCAATTTTATATTTTGCATTGTTACATTTCTCCATGTTAATCCTATGGGAAGGTTTTTAAAAAATCGTTATTTTGGCATTTCGAGTTCGAATTTTTAAAAATCCTTTCTTAGTGCATCTCTACGGCCCAAGATGAATCTGTGTTCCAAATTTCAGCACTCTAGGTCTTTTGGATCTGTAGATACCCAAACTAACGTCGCTACGAACATCGAAAAAGGGGTTTTACACCCCCTTAAATACGTTCGATTTGAACAAAAATAGCTTACTTTTCCTATTTAAGGTATAAGGAACAACTCTACCAAATTTCTTCCCCATAGGTATATGGGAAGTTGGAGAATTAGTGATGAGTGAGTGAGTGGGGATTTCGCATTTATATATATAGATGCCACTTTAGGTTATAATTCCGACGGTTTGGTGAAGTAACAAAGTGTGTTGGGTTGGTATAATTTCTAAACAAGATTTCGTTATTTTTTTAAAAACAAATTGCAGTTTTTTCCAAGCATGCTGTCATTTTAGATCTCGCATAATAACTCGTGAAAAATATCCAGTTCACCACTCATAAATAATGAGACATTTTCTGATGTGAAATTTATAAAAGAAATTACTTGTCCATTGAAATATTTTCCATCTACATTTTATCTGAAAGCGACATAATTAGAGACGTGGGTGTAAGAACAAGATAGTACCAATTTTTTTCTGTTATATACTTTTCACTTTGTGTCATAAAAAAAAATCCTCCATTGATTGGTGCAAGAACCAGACAGCCGAAAACAATGACTGTAGATGTGTAAGGGAAAGAAGCTATACTGGTATCATACAGTGGTGCGAGAAATACGGTATCATATTGTAGTGTGTGAACAGTACAGTGTGACGTACATCTCTCACAAAGGAACTGTTTAAGCAATCTCGTCTAGTGTTGCAGGATTGTTCCGGATAACAGTGTTCTTCAGTGTGCCCCACAATATAGCAGGGAATAAGATCGGGAAAGTACGGAGGCCAATCCATGCTTGTTCCAGCGTACAGTGCCACCTGTCGGCAAATTATGTAACTCATTTTTAAATTTCTGTATCAGATTTTTACGGTTTTCAAAATAAACATACCACTTGTTTCCCTCTTTTATCGATCTCGGTTTCTGAGTTATTTAATTTTAAAATAAAGGAATCTTTTGCCGAACACCCTTTATACAGGGTATTTTAATTTATTTAAAAAAAAGTGCGACGAGAGATGACCATAAAATAAACATTTGAAATCACTTGGAAGATCGACGAGTTTAAAATTATAAACAAATGATTTTATTGCACGGTAAAGTGCTGATTGTGTGCGAGTATTAAGTGGAGCGCGTCTTTTTTTTTTATATTTATCGATATTTTCTCACCATAAATTATCGTTGCACAACGTTAAAACATCCACCTGTATATTGTTTAACGGGCCAAAACGTCGGATTAAAGAAGGATTCCCATTATTTTATTGTTACTTAAAACAGATTGTATTTAAAGAGGAATTCTGCACACTAAATCAGGAAAGAGCCCACAACAGCAATCAATACATTATTCTATTGAGATACAGTTGGAAGACGTAGGTGCAAGAACCAGACAGCTCCACTTTTTTTCTGATATACACTTTTTGATTTTTGCGGCAGCTCTAAGCAATGGCTATATAAAGGAGCTGTACTTTTGTTTCGTACGGGAGCTGTACTTTTGTTTCGTACGTGCAACAAATGTACAGTATTTTTCGTCCGTCCTGAACAATTTTGAATACTGGAGCTGTCTTGTTCTTGCACCCACGTCATCAGTTACTCTCATAAACCCGTTGAAGGGTTATACGTTCATAAATATTATCACAGAAAAAAAATTCAGGAGTTCGACCAGAGAGTTGTAATATTAAATAGAGAGCGTCTTCAAAACCAGACTCACATAAGGCCGCGGTGTCAACATTGAAAAGAAAAACCAACATCACGTGGTTATAGCGCTGCCACATTTGGCGTACAGATGTCTGCAGGAGTTTCAAATTTGGCGCTTTTTCTTCTTTTTTGGTGAAAAGGCGCTCTGTCGGTATTCAACTTCTTAACATATATGTACGACGTACGTATTTACTTATTGTCAAACAATATGCGCTAAATATTTCCGTTTCATTAACGAATCGAAAATATTTCATTTGTGTTCAATACTTGAAGAAGCAAAACTCTTTATATTTCTCAGGTTTTATTGTTCAAATTTTCTTACTGAAGTATACAAAATAACAATTGAAAGAACTTCGCTTATGGTAAATTTTTTTCATAAAAACGTAATGCAATTATTTCAAAACTACAAAGTAAGAAAAAATCTCCTTAATATATCTGTTAAACTCCCTTAAATTGTGCCATTCGTTCAAAAAAACGATATTTAAATACAAAATTAAACACAAAACCATATTACAATACTTCAATCTCGTTTAGTTCTTAAACTCGCCAAGGCCTGCCAAGTAATATTGGCGCATGAATGAATTGGCATTTCCACATATCACGTGGTTTCAATGATGGACACACGGAAATCAGCATTTTTATTCCTCTATTTGTATCATTACTCTATAAGTTCGACTTGGAGATTTTTCATTTAAAAGAATGAAAGTTTCGAAGCTATTGTATTGTGTATTAATTTCATTTGAAATATTTATATTACATACATTCATGCATATTGGCTTATTTATTAAGGAAATTGCAAAGTATTTTTATGCATTTGTGAATTAAAACTATTAAAAATTTTCAAAGTACTTTTAAATTAAAACATCTACGACTTCAAATTAAAGATGTTTAAATATTAAATTACAACGCTGCACTTAAATTAAAAGTGTTTAAATGAATTAAACACTTTAAATTAAAATTGTTCAAATAACAATTGCTACTTTTTCAAATAATTAAAATTAGCTGCTTGGCCCCGCGTTGTTAGGGCATTAAGGTACATTTAAAAATATGATTTTTAGTGGTTCCGGATGGGACTCGAAACCGCAACTTATTGCGGTTCTAATCTTAAAATAGATAGTCATTTGCAAGTCAAAATAGAAGTGGTTAAAAAGCAAGAGAAAAAACTATTTGTTTGACAATATAAAAATTATTCTATAAGAAGAAAATATAATATTTATACACATTTAATATTTCTACAATGCTATGGTATTTAAAAAACACCACTAAATCACTTTTTTTAAAAATGTTGGGTACAGTATAGCTGCTTCCACATTGGCTTCAACGCGCCCATAGATGAAACAAGTTTTGTGCCTTCCAGAAGTTACAGTTAGAGTTCAGTGGTCCACGGCCTATCACAAAAGTGGACAAATAATAATAACAACAATCAATATGAATCATGATGAATGATCATATATGAAATGGCATAGGTAATTGCACAAAAACCTGAAGAAAATTGCAAAAATTGAATCCGATTTCTTCTACAACGTTTCTATGGCACATATAATAGTTGAAATTGAATTGGCCTTGGTAACGGTATATTGAGCATCCGACCAATTGAGTACGTTTCGATCGTAAGCTGAGGTCCTGCTTTTTGATGGCACACAGACAAGGCTGTGCACCAACCATATCTCCTCGGTCCCTTCAGTCTTATATATCAGTCAAGACTAGTCATGCATTGAGCTTCAATGAGCATTCAGTGAGTTTGACTGAATTCAGCTGCGAAGTAATGTCTAATGTTAGTGAATTGGTGATAATAATAGGAGTATATTTTGTTCATTGCTTACCAAGGTCGATTTCTTCTCGCATAATGTGAAAATAATTGTCGAGTGTTTGATTGGGTTAATTAATTAGAAGTTGGGCATTTGTCGCTGATTCTGATAAAGGATTGATGTTATTGTTACGCGGCAAGGACGAATGGCCTTTGTGGGATTGTTTCATTGTCATTAACGAAACTGTGGGAAAAAGTTGTAGAAAGGGTTTCTAATTATTGAGTGTGATTCAGTATGTTGTGTGTATACGCAATATAACGGAAATATCTAATCAATTGTATTCGAATCGGTTTTTAATAGTGTTGGTTGGACATGGTGTTAGTTAAGAGAAGTTAAGAGATTAGTGGAAGTTAAGAGACTGATGTCCCAACCAGGGGCGTGCTGGGACATTGAAGCGGCCCGTTGATTATCAGTGTTTACCAGCCTCAAAATTAATGAAGTTGAGAATTATGTGCACTTATATTTGTTTAATTTACATACCAATACATTAAATATACTACACGCATTAGTAAAAAAAGTTCCTATATGCACTGCTTTTCTGCCGTCATCAGAAAGAAGGCCGTAATTCTAAAATGCGAAACTTGGCTGAAAACAAGAAAATCACCCGCATCAAAGTTTTAATACTTTAAGTGACTTTTGTTGCCAAAAAAATAAATGTTTGCATGTACAAAATTTTATATTATGGATAGTTATATTTTTTTTTACTGTGTAAGTTTATCACATTTTTCTATGTACAACTCATCGTTGATTAAGGGTCTTTTTAGTATTTATTTGTCAAGTACTCACTTTTTTTATCAAAATCCGCCTTAAACTGGAGTTAGGCCCAATATAAATGTCCCTATTATTCACCCTCATATTTGATTTATGGATTTTTAATGTCATAAAAAGTTGTATTTTTTAAGGACTAAGAATAGATTAAAAAACGGGAATACTTAAAAATAAATTTGGAGTTTGGAAAATTGGAAAGCCTTTTAACTTATGGCTGCAGTTTCGCACAGCATCGTAGCGGTCATAGCATTGTAGAAATATTAAATGTATATAAATATTATATTTTCTTGTTATAGAATTAATTTTTATATTGCCAAACGAATAGTTTTTGCTCTTGCTTTTGAACGACTTTGACTTGCGAATGATTTTCTGTTTTAACAGCAGATTGCATTTAAAATAGATTTCAAAAGATAATAAAAAAAAAAACTCAGCCACTAGCCGATCGGCTTATGTTGGCTTATTTTAACATGAAAAATAAACGAAATATTCCGATAGCGATGAAAGCGGAGTACACCCTTTCAATTTGCTTCAAACCAACAAAATGTCGTGCCCAATCCAGAAGTTACAGTTAGAGATCAGTGGTTCAAACGTTAATAATTCAACCAACGAACAAGCAAAATAGAATCATTGGAAAGCTATTTTGTTCGAATTCCTGGCAACATAATCTATATCCTTTAAAAATCGGAGACCACTAAAAGTAATCTTAAATTCAGAAATTGTGTTGGGCTGGCGCGACGTAGGTTGTATAGAATAGGATTCAGCACCAGAGGGAGCTGCTTCAATTAGCAGCATACGACTAACGATCTGTAAATCGGAAGGTAGCCAAATTCATTCTCTTCACCTCCCAAAAAGAAGATCCTGAATAATAGGTTCTTAACACAACAAAAGCAACAGTTCATAAAAATAACAGGTTAAGTTTCAATTCTTCACATGAAATAACAGTTATCCTAAAAGAACGCCGTCGTAGTCCTAGAGTCCTTAAAGGGCCTCCAGTTGCCCAGTGGATTACGGCGTTCAGCTGGTAATCAGAGGATTGTTAGTTCGATCCCGTGCAATGGACTTGACAAAGAAAAGTCAAAAAGTAGAGATCTTGCGATCGGAGGGTCGCCAGCTTCTCTATAAAAATACTAGAAAATCGTCCAGAACATCCAACAAATTATACTGGCGTGTATAAGGGACTAGTGCACGATAAATGCCAGCTCAGTCGTTGTTATAGTAATCTGACCATGTTCAAAAACACGAGGCATCGTTCCCGGGCCTTTCCTTTGAGATACGCCCCGAGCCGTCGCCAATAGTCCACTGTGCAGCTTTAGTGCGTCGTTAATTAATCAAACCAAACCAACCGAAGTTAATTGTTCTGTTACTGAATTCTAGTTAAATGACTTGCCACCTAATGCGGGTATTTAGATATAAAGTTAATTGAAAATTGCTTGTCGGTTACGCACTAAATAATATAGAACTCTTTATTCTAAAGCGATTCTATCTAATTAGCTAATCGCAGTTTGATCAGCCCTTCAATTATATTCTACAGTTTACCCAATCCATTAGTTTTGTTGTGTTTTTAGGTTTTAGTTCCAAACAATCCTTTTAAAGTCATTATTTATTTATTTTAATTTTCTTAGTATTAAACTTTCGAATAAACATGTAAGATTTAGTGCGTTTGGCATTTCTTCTGAAAACATAGAATAGACGATTTCGAATTATTTTATTTTTGTTCTATAATTAGAATCCTTCGGTCTGTGTCTACAATGAGCTATAGATTCTGTGTCTACAATGAGCTATAGATTCGTAACGTCATCGATAGGATAAACAAAAGCACCTGATTTCTTTTGAGTAACTTTTCACGTTTCGTTACTCGTGAAACTGTCGTCTGCTGATTTGTTAAATTCGTTCTTTTGTTTTCTTTGCCAATGTAAAATCGATTACCATTTAATCTCGACACCAGATTGCATATTGTGCCCATTAGTTAGATTAACTGATTGAAAAATCACAAAAGTAAACAGATTTGTTAAAACAGTGCTTTTCACAATCAGCAAATCCACTAAATATTTTTATTCTTTCGTAAAATGCAAATTGCTAGTTGCAGTTTTTCGTAAAATAACCAATTAAAATTCTGCGTGAATTTTAGGTCAAATGCGTTATTTCCAATAAGAGTGTTTGCTGTTTTTATGATGTAATTTATTCAAAACACACAAAATAGATTGAACCCGTTTTTAATATTGTTGTATGTATGTCAACAATTTTTAGTTTTCATAAAGATTTAATGGAGTTCTATTAATAACGATAGAATTATTTTTTCTAAATTGACAATGATTGATTAAAGTATTCAAAACAAAAGTCCACATTTATACCTGTTAAGGATACGAGTTCATTTAACGTTGTTTTTGTATTAAATTTTCTTTCTTTGAAATATTAGCAGTTGACGTAAAAGGTTTTCATTGTTAATATAATTAATTTTTTTGAAACACAAAACAGCATCACAATGAAATAACATTTCGGATTTAGACAATTATCTTAAAATTAGATTTGTATCATTTACTATTTAAAAAAAAAAATTAATGGGATAGCATTGTTTATCTTGAGAATAAATAGCGAATGTTTTTTATTATATGTTTGCGTATTAATATTTTTTTTTTATTATTGCGTAAAATAAAAAAAAAATGGTTAAAGAACTAAATAGAAATTTCATTCAAATTATCTTGTGCTCCTGTTCTAAAATCGACTGTAGATTTATTTTTTGTGTAGTGTTGCCACCTATTGTTTCACTTTTAAAATATACTTGCGTATTTTCAAATTAGTTTGCTTAATTAACTTTTAAGATCATAAAAACTTACCAATACATTTGTTTGTAAATTATATTCACCTCCCCCATTTTAAAAAGTCAAAATATACTAGTCTATAATAATAAAAAAACTTAGTTTTTTTAAAAAAATGGAAAATAAGATTCTTAGTTTTCCATATGTATTAACGAAAATTAAAAAATACCTTAACTTTTACAGGAACATGTATTTAACATTTTTACATGCTTTTATTTAACTCACTGTCTCATGTGACGTGGCTTCAAATCTTGCAATTCAATTTACACCCACTTCCAAATATCATATTGACTTGAAACTTGGCAAACATACGTAATCCCGGTGACAATACAATAATTAGTCCTAAAATTGTTAATAGCTAATTAATTCTAAGTAATTAAATATGGTTCGGTTTGATTAATGAACGTCGCACTAGAGCTGCATAGTGGGCTATTGGCGACGGTTCGGGGTCTATCTCGAAGAAAAGACCCGGGAAGGATGCTTCATATTTTTGAACCATGGTCAGATGACGAGAACAACGCCTGAGTTGGCCCCCGACGCAACCTCAATAGGCGTCGGGACTTTGGACCCCGATCAGATTTATCGTGCACCAGTCCCGTATACACGCCGATAATTTTTGTGGATGTTCTGGACGACTTTTCTAGTATTTTGTAGCGAAGGTGGCAACCCTCCGATCACAAAATCACTACTTTTTTACTTTTCCTTGTCAAGTCCGTCGCACAAGATCGAACTAAGAATTCTCTGATTCCCAGCTGACGCCTTTATCCACCTAGGTCCTAGGGGAAGGGGAAGTGAGTAGGAGGTGGTGTTGCAGCGCACGGGCCTTGGAGGTCTAGGATGTTACTCTTGGTAAAATGTATCTTCTAACTGATTGCTGACTTTTAAATTGAGGATTATAATTGGGCAGTTGTCAATATTTCTGAGCAATTGGGCAGTCGTCAATCTTGCTTAGAATAGGCCCTTTATTAAGGCATCCAAATACTTTCATCCTATTTCTCACATACAACTCGCGAATTGTAACAGAATCGCTCCCATTGTCACAAAGGGGCCTCTAATGGATAAAGACATTCAATAGGTAATCAGAGGACTGCTAATTCGAGCCCGTGCGATAGATTCAACAAAGAACAGTAAAAAAGTAGTGATCTTGCGATCGGAGGGTTGCCAGCTTCGCTACAGAAATACTAGAAAGTCGTCAAGAACATCCAATAAATTTTACTGGCGTGTAATTTGTGGCTTGTGCACGATTAATCTGATCGGGGTCCAAAGTCCTGACGCCTATTGAAGGCGTGGGTGACAGCTCAGGTGTTGTCCTCGTCAGATGACCATGATTCAAAAATACGAGGCGTCGTTCCCGGATTTTTCCTTCGAGATAGGCCGGAACCGTCGCCAATAGCCCACTGTGCAGCTCTAGTGCGACGTTATTTAACCAAACCAAACCTGCAGAGAAAGCGAAATTACAATCTCGGTTATTTTCTGGCCGCTCGGTGGTTTAAATCAAACCCCAACCCAATTAACTTCCATACTTTCCCACATCAAAACTCGTAAACTATGACAGACCCAATCGCATTGTCACAAAATATGTCCTCTTACATCTTGTGACATTGTCGCTGACCACAGTTCAAATATCAGAAAGAGCAAAGGACCGCAAATCGGTCGTCCCGTGGGAAAAAAGAGTGCGTTTCACGGCTGATTCCAAAAAGAACAACGGTCGTCCATTTTGTCCGCGCTCGTTCAGAACAAAAGATTGCGAGGGCGGGAAAAAAACAATGGATTTTCTCACGATCCCCCCATAAACCACAATGCGTAAGGTGAGGTCGGTAACTACACCGAAGATCACTGGGCTAATGGATGCGTTGTTTGAGGGGTGGGTTGGTTTTGTGTGTCAAGGTTGTTGGACAAAAAAATAGGTTTAGTTTTATTGTTTTAGTATCTTTGTTTTGTTGAATTGGGATGTTTGGGTTCTTTTAGGATAACTGTTGTTTTAAACCGAAAGTTCCAATTGCGTCCCATGGCAACCTTTTGTCTGGGCGATAAACAATTGTTTTCTTCTTTGAGAATATGGTAAACCCAGCTCCCTTCGGCCGCAATTGGGCTATTGCCTTTTCACATTAACTCTTTGCACTCCGTTGGCTCCGCTCAGGCGACAACATAACGACTCGTTCTTTTGGTTCCCTGTTCTTAAAAATAAACGAGAACATATTTTTTTCTACTCGTTCTTTTGCAGATCCAAAACAGACTAGGTTTATTTTTTTATAAGCATAAAAAATTCTAGGGAAAAGAACATAAGGATGAATAACTGTTCCGTAGAAAGAACAGAAAATGCAAAGAGTTCTTGGAGGGCAAAGGTTTAACCCTCTTTTGCATGATTTTTCCGTTCTTAATCAAATAAAAAAAATCAATTTCTTTTTGCCCCTAAACCACTGAACAAATATACAAAAAAAAATCCTAAGTGAATATTTTTAGCGATTTACAGGGGAACCGCTTGTTTGACCATATCTTATCTGACTCCATAAAGAATAATTGAGACGAGACTTATCTTTCTGGTGAAATAACTTTTTCTTTTTAATTAGAAACAATAAACTCTTTACTTAAGAAATAATGCAAATCATAAACTGATGCGCCCAGCGCATACTGTGGTGCGTGCAGGCACCACTGAGCGATCGACTATATGGTGAGAGCAGCGATGGAAGCAGAGCAAGCAAGCGTAAGCATAGCTGTTGGTGTTCGCTAGCCTTTTTATATTCTTCAGTGTAAGGCTACGCATGCGCTTCCACGCGTTGCCACTAGCGCCGCCTGCCGTGAACCGAACGGGAGCTGAGGCGCCTGGTTGCCCGCCTGTCTCTTGGGGTCCTGAGCCGCCTGGTTGGCTCAGAGGACGCTTGGGGTCCTGAGCCGCCTGGTTGGCTTAGAGGTTTGATTTGGACTGTGGTTAGATCGCCACAGGGGTCCCCCCCTAGTCCAAAGGACGATATAAATCATGGGCAGTACCGCTCAACAAATCGAACCTTTCGGCCAGATCTGGTTGTCCGACTGGCCTCCGGAATGGTCGGGGCAGCAGGTGGAGGATCTACGTGACCAGCAAGATCGTCGGGAACATGGAAAAGGAACGCAGGCTTGAGACGGTCGATAGACACGGTATCCGTCCGACCGTTGACTTCCAGCGTGAAAAACTTCCCTGCCCTGGATTGGACCTTGTACGGGCCCTTGTAGGGTTGTTCCAAAGGTTTGCGCACAGCATCGGTCCTAACGAAGACGTGTGATGTCCTCTGAAGATCCGTGTGCACGAAAACCTGTTGCGAAGAGTGGTGCGTCACGTCGGCCGGTCGCAACCGTCGCATGTGCGATCGTAAATCTTTGACGAAGTCCGCTTGGAAAGGTGGCTCAGGCGCTGAAGAGGAATTGTGTAGAAACTCACCCGGCAACCTTAAGGTGGTGCCGTATACCATTTCAGCTACAGTGCCCTGGATGTCCTCCTTTAAACTGCAGCGGATGCTCAGAAGAACTATCGGAAGGACCTCGCACCATCTCTCAGTCTGGTGGCATTTGATGGCCGCTTTGAGTTGACGATGCATCCGTTCCACCATCCCATTTCCGCTCGGATGATAAGCGGTGGTCCTAATCCTATGAGTGCCAAGGAGCTTTGAAAGAGAGGAAAACAGATTACTTTCAAAGTTGGATCCTCTGTCCGTCGTGATCACTTCAGGTACACCAAAGCGGGCGATCCAGCCGGCAAAAAGAGCTTGCGCCACCGACTCTGCGGTTTGGCTCTTGAGCGGGATCGCCTCGGGCCATTTGGTGTACCTGTCGATACACGTAAGGACATATCGGTATTCCTGGGAGGGTGGCAAAGGGCCAACAATGTCGATGTGGATGTGGCTAAATCTGGAGTCAGGTCTAGGAAATTGTTGCAGCATCGTTTTTGTATGACGATGTACTTTAGACTTCTGACATGGTATGCAAGTTTTGCAAAAATACTTGCAGTCTTTAGCCAAATTCTTCCATACGAAACGTTTTCGAACAAGATCGACAGTAGCTTTTTCCCCAGGGTGCGAGAGTCCGTGACAGACGTCGAATACTCTGCGTCTGAAATCCTTGGGTACATAAGGTCTTAGCTCTCCATTCTTGGTGTCACAGTAAATTGCTTTGCTTGATGAGGGAAAAGTTAACGGTTTTAACTCGAGACCGGTGTCGGAATCGAGCAGGGTCCGCAACTCCTCATCAGAATCCTGCGCGCATGCCATTTCGTCATAATCTAACGGTCCCGGAACCTGAATTGCAGCTATCCGAGAAAAAGCATCGGCTACAGAATTGTCGCTCCCAGAAATATGTCTGAGATCGGAAGTGAATTGACTTATGAACTCTAAATGCCTTTGCTGCCTCGGGGAAGTTTTGTCCGACTTTTGTTGGAAGGCATAAATTAAAGGTTTGTGATCAGTGAAAACCGCAAATTCGCGCCCTTCCAACATATGTCGAAAGTACCGAATGGCAGAGTAGATAGCAAGTAATTCGCGATCATAAGTACTATAGTTTCTTTCGGCGGGTGTCAATTTTCGGGAAAAGAAACCTAAAGGTTCGATGGTATTGTTCGAAGACTGATGCAAAGCAGCACCAATGGACAATTCCGACGCATCAGTCACTAAAGACAGTTCAGCGTGAGGAATAGGATGCGCTAAAAGAGCAGCATCAGCCAATATTTGTTTGCAATCCATAAACGCTTTTTTTGTTGTTTCGGACCAAACTATGGGAGTTTTGTCTTTTTTCTTTTTCCCTTTTGTTAGTTCATAAAGGCATGCCTGTGTACCAGCAGCGTTCTTAAGGAACTTATGGTAAAAATTTAGCATTGCCAAAAACCGACGAAGTTCGTCGACAGTTTTAGGAATTTGGTAGTCTTGTAGAGCTTTAACTTTACTGGGAAGGGGGGATATCCCTTTGCATGAAACTTGAAAACCCAAAAACTCTATTTCGGATTTCCCGAATTCGCATTTAGGGAGGTTGACCTCGACACCGTATACCGCAAGACGCTCGAAAACAGTTTCTAGGTCTTTTTGGTGCGCTTGAGTGTCGTCCGAGGCGACAAGAACATCATCCAAATACACGTAACAACATTCTAACCCCCGCAAGACTTCGTCCATAAATCTCTGGAAAGTCTGACCCGCGTTACGTAATCCAAAAGACATTTTTACGTACTCAAAAAGGCCAAAAGGGGTGATAACGGCGGTTTTAGGTATATCTTTGGGTTCGACTGGTATTTGGTGATACGCCTTTACCAAGTCGATTTTTGAAAAAACAGTTTTTCCTGCCAACCCAAATGAAAAATCCTGAATATGAGGAAGTGGATAACGGTCTGCGATACTTTGGTGATTTAAACGTCTAAAATCGCCGCAGATGCGCCACTGTGCATTTTTCTTGGGCACCAGGTGTATGGGACTGGCATAAGGACTGCTAGAAGGTCTAATTACACCTTTCTGCATAAGGTCCTCGAACTCATCTTTGACTACCTTCAGTTTTTCAGGCGATAGTCGTCTGGCTTTCGAAAATACAGGTGGTCCCCGTGTTTCGATACAATGAGTGACAGAATGAGTCCTTTTAGTGGGATTCGAGTTTGGGCTAAACAATTTAGAATATTTTGAAAGGATTTTATGATAAGGGGATTCTTCCGACACGTAGGTTAAACCTAAGGAAGGTCCGGAGAATATTGTCCCTTTAGTTCGAAGTGATGTTAATCCGTCCACAAGCTGGCGGTTCTTAACATCGACCAGTAATCCGAAATGTTCCAAAAAATCGGCACCCAAAATAGGATGAGAAACATCGGCCACCAAAAATTCCCAGCGGAATGGTCTACGTAAACCAAAATTTAGATCATATATTTTTGAACCGAAGGTTTTTATTATAGAACCGTTTGCTGCGTACAGGACAAGTTCTGTCGATTCGCATTTTTTAACCAGTTTTTTTGGAATGCAACTACATGCCGCGCCGCAATCGACCAAAAACCGATAATTCGTGTTTTTATCAATTACAAATAAGCGACTAAAGCTCAATTTATTATCTGCCGCCGCAGAGACAGACGAGCTTATTGGTTTTCCGAAAACTGGCAGGGTTTGCGGCAGTCAAGTGCTTTATTGCCAAACTTCTTATGATACCAGCATAATTCGATTGTATCGGACCTGCCAGTAGCTGTATTCTTATTGCCCGAAGGGGTCTTGCTACGGTTACGGCTCCTAGAGCGATACCTGGGGTTAAGGGTCAAACGTCTGACCTCCGCTCTGAGCGAGGCAATGTCCTCCTTAAGAGATTGCATTTCCCGACTTTCTTGAGTATGAGATACTCCAGCAACACCCAGTGTGCAACCCGAGACCTCGTTAACCTTATCGGCAATTTTTGCCAACCCTTCTAAGGTTTCGCTGGAAACCGATAAGATCTGCTGCATGGAAACAGGTAGGCGTTGTAGCCACAGAGATCTCAACACCTCGTTGGATACTTTTCCGTCGGCAAGGTTCCGCATTTCCAGCAAAAGTTGCGAGGGTCGTTTGTCCCCGAGGGTTAAATCCTGCAGCAAGGTTTTCAAACGAGCGGAGTCGGATTGCACGTACTGGTCAAGTATGCGCTGCTTTAAAGTTGCATATAGGTTTTCGGTTGGTGGAGAACGGATTAAGTCCGTCGCGCAAGAAAGTACGCTTGCGCTTAAGGCAGCTACCACCGAGTGGAATTTTGTGACATCCGCAGTTATCCCGGAAAGATGGAACTGGGATTCCAACTGTCCGAACCATAATTCGGGGTTATTTTCCCAAAACGGAGGTGGTCGGAATGCGACCCTGGCTATGCCTTGAGGGGGTGGTGTTACCGCAGCTTCCTGCGAAATGTTTGCTTCCAACATTTTTTTTTTTTTTTTTTTTTTTTTTTTAGAAAAAAAAAACACAGTTAGGTAAACACTTTATAAAAAAGTACGCAAGTTAATCGAAAAGTTAATAAAAATTCAAACGCGACGAAATGGCACGCGAACAGAAAAAGGAGCTACGAGATCCAGCTCGGGTCCAAAATAACAGTCTCAAGAAAAAAACAGTAACTTCCCACTCACCAAACCGTCTAGCGTGGCACTTTCAATCCGCACTTAGTACAGTGCTGTAAAAACGACTTGAGGTCAGCTCAGCCACATATGCAGAAAGTCCAGGACAGGCGTGAGATTCCAAGTCCGGAACGGCGCGGGAGTTCAAGTCCGGAACGGCGGGTGTTTTCAGGTCCGGAACGGCGGTAGTTTCCAGGTCCGGAACGGCGGTAGTTTCCAGGTCCGGAACGGCGGGAGTTTCCAGGTCCGGAACGGCGGGTGTTTCTTTCACGTCCTTGGTCACCACTTTAGCGATTTACAGGGGAACCGCTTGTTTGACCATATCTTATCTGACTCCATAAAGAATAATTGAGACGAGACTTATCTTTCTGGTGAAATAACTTTTTATTTTTAATTAGAAACAATAAACTCTTTACTTAAGAAATAATGCAAATCATAAACTGATGCGCCCAGCGCATACTGTGGTGCGTGCAGGCACCACTGAGCGATCGACTATATGGTGAGAGCAGCGATGGAAGCAGAGCAAGCAAGCGTAAGCATAGCTGTTGGTGTTCGCTAGCCTTTTTATATTCTTCAGTGTAAGGCTACGCATGCGCTTCCACGCGTTGCCACTAGCGCCGCCTGCCGTGAACCGAACGGGAGCTGAGGCGCCTGGTTGCCCGCCTGACGCTTGGGGTCCTGAGCCGCCTGGTTGGCTCAGAGGACGCTTGGGGTCCTGAGCCGCCTGGTTGGCTCAGAGGACGATTGGGATCCTGAGCCGCCTGGTTGGCTCAGAGGACGCTTGGGGTCCTGAGCCGCCTGGTTGGCTCAGAGGACGCTTGGGGTCCTGAGCCGCCTGGTTGGCTTAGAGGTTTGATTTGGACTGTGGTTAGATCGCCACATATTTAATGAAATAATTAATTAAAACCGTTGTGTAGAGTATATGCAACATCATGTGCAATTACTAAAATAATATTCAAAAAGTATAAAAATTATAGTTAAATACAATCTACATACCTCTGGTATTAGCTAGGATATTTTGTAGAGCCAGATGATACTTATAAGCAGGGCTAGATTTGAGCCGAAACGCACCGGAACGGCGTTCCGGTACCTCTCTTTAGGAAAAAAAAATACAATTTCAGACTTATGTTTGATGGTTGATGCATTGCACTCCCACACCCCACGGAAGGTTACAGTTCCGGTACCTCTATTTCTAGAAATCGAGCACTGCTAATATAACAATTTTCGAAAACTTCGCCTTCACGAGCCAGTTTTAGAACAACAGACCTCGAAGCAACTGATTGCCTTTATCAGAATAATTTTTATAAAGAAAAGGGACCTTGTGGCAGTTATAAGTACATACAAGCACATGATTCCCTACGTGACAGTAATAATAATATAATAGGGAACATAATACTCAATAGATGCAACTAGCGGTCATTTTAAAGTTGTGTAGCATATATGCTGCACTATGCACTAGAGCAGTGGTCGGCAAACCACTGCTCGCGAGCCACATGCGGCTCTTTGGCCTCTTGAGTGTGGCTCTTCCACAAAATACCAAGTGCGGGCACTCACATACAGTACGATTGAAATTTCGTGACCTAAAATTAAAAACAGTAACATATAAATTTGACATGCCTAAACTTTCCAAGGATACGCAAGGCCATTGTTCACATTAGTGTTGGTCAGTCGTTGTTATGATTTAATTTTATGGACACCTTACAATTTTTTTTATCAATAAATTTCGTTATTAAGTAAATCAAGTTTTTTTCAACACGCCTATAGTTTAACTAAGGCTTCAAAGTTTAAGTAAAGTTTATTAAATTAATTTTAGGGAGCGTTGTGGCGTGAAAGAAGATGTAGTGTCGAGGATTGATAAAGGTGTGTTGAGATGGTTTGCGCATATAGAGAGGGTGAACGAAAGTAGATAGACGAATCAAGTATACAAGACGAGTGTGGATGGGAGAGTTGGAAGGGGCCGACCTCAGCGAACGTACCTCAATCAGATTGAGGACCTTTTTAGCAAATTCCAGCATAGGACTACCCTAATTAAGCTAATAACAATATACCTACCTATAAAGTTTAAGTTTTTAAAATGTGTCTCTCAAAAGAAATTTTAATTAATGTACTGTTGATATTTGGCTCTGTTGACTACCGAGTTTGCCGACCACTGCACTAGAGGAATAAGAACTAAAACTTAACCTGTTCTATTTAGGAACTGTTCTTTCTTTTGCGTGAGCTGATACGTTAAAACTGGAAATTTTCTGCACTGTTAAGTACTGAATTTAAAATCGAAAAGTTGGGTAATTTCTTGTCTCAACCTCCCAAAAAACATTTTATGTGAGCCACTGGTTCCAGGACTCAATGCAACTTTCAATATGCAATACAAACCTGACATATAGAGACTTTTTATTTATTCGCTTGAAGACTAAAAGCAGTATTTTCTCTTACAGACATAATGGGAATAAGTATGCTATTATTCTACAAACCTAAAGTCATACAATTTATTCAAAATACACAGGAACCCAAAGCAAGTCAAATTAAATTTGAATTTCAAATGAAAGGAATATCCACCTTAACCATGCAAAACGCTCACAATTCATGCAAATTCACCAAACTGCTACAGTCGGGTGATTTATTTAAGCTATTTAAACGAAACACGTCTCCTGCGAACCGATTTGATGCAACGCGCGATCCATTCATAATCCAATCACCGACATCGACAGTTATACCTCGCTAACATCGGACAATCATCGCATCGATAAAAGATTGCCATCATCGTAATCGTTTCCGGGATTGGCCGGCATATTCTTTCGCTGTCACGAATCATTTCACTTTTACACGTGAGCAGAAAAAAAATATGGCAACGGTCATCTCCCTTATTATTATGTTGTTCTGTTTTTTTTATTGTGTTCTTTTTACAACGCGGAAGATTATTTCCATATTCCGATATAATGCAGTTAAACTCGAAGTCCAATGCGACGGATATTGGATACGTTTGTATTTTTTCGGTCGGTTCACTGAATCTATTGAATTGAGAGTATGATGAATCGCATGTCACGGTTGGGGGACGTGATGTATTCTGGGTAATAAAAAAATGGAAGTTTCTGTTCTTTAAAGTGTAACAAAGGGGCAGGAAGGATCGAGGAACGGTTTTATGGTTTTTTATGGATTGTTTTATGTTTTATTCGTGGAATTCATAACGTTTAGAATGATTCAGTGTTCTTCATTATTGAATCAATTTCTGCGATTTCATGAATGAAAGATCCCTTTATTAGTTTTTAATATTAATTAAAAACTAATTAGGCGTTTATAAAACTAATATTAATTACATTTATTTAGCTGCCATATGAAGTAATTAAATTAAAGGACTATTTTGGATTCTCTCTGTACTCTTTCTTCTATACTTTATCTTTCTATTTTATGTCGAACTAGCCGTTTGACCCCTCTTTGCTGCTGGCGTTTGGTTTGATTACTTAACGTCGCACTAGAGCTGCACACAGGCCCGTCGCACCGCCCCCCCCCCCCCCAATAATCTGGAAACCCTGAAAGTTGGAAATTTCAACTTCTAAAAACCCCGAGTCGGGAAATTTTATACCTGTATAAAATTAATATTATTAGAAAATGAAAGCTAGGGAAGATTAGAAATTGCCCAACTTGTTATATTACATTTAATTTAGACCTAAGAACGGACACTTGATTGGAATATGGGTGCAACAAATCAATGCTTGTGAGAGAACTGTTTAATATTTAATTTATCTATATATATAAATGCGAAAAACCCACTCATCACTCATCACTAATTCTCCAACTTCCCGTATACCTATGGAGAAGAAATTTGGCAAAGTTGTTCCTAATGCCTTAAATAGGAAAAGTAAGCTATTTTTGTTCCGATCGAACGGATTTAAGGGGGTGTAAAACCCCTTTTTCGAAACTTCTCCATAGGATTAACATGGAGAACATGTAACAATGCAAAATATAAAATTTAAACAATGGAAATTTTTAATATTATGTAACGTACGAGGAGCATTCTGATTGGCTGATGACTAAATATCGCCAAAATGTCGCCAAATAACTAAAAACTGTCGCCAAATTAATAAACTTCGCCAAATAAATTAAAATTTCACCGAATGAATAAAACATTTCGCCAAATTAATAAAATATCGCCAAATGAACTAAAATCTATATATATAAAAGCGAAAGCCACTGACTCACTCACTGATTGATCACGAGATCTCCAGATCCAAAAGACCTAGAGTGCTGAAATTTGGAACACAGATTCATCTTGGGCCCTAGGGGTGCACTAAGAAAGGATTTTTAAAAATTCGAACTCGAACTGCCAAAATAACGATTTTTAAAAAACCTTCCCATAGGATTAACATGGAGAACATGTAACAATGCAAAATATGAAATTAAAACAATGGAAATTTTTTATATTACGTAACCTATGAGGAGCATTCTTATTGGCTGATGACTAAATATCGCCAAAATGTCGCCAAATAAATAAAAAATATCGCCAACTGAATAAAAACATCGCCAAGTTAATAAAAACATCGCCAATTTAATAAAAACATTGCCAAAGTAATAAAAACATCGCCAATTTAATAAAAATTTTACAAATTAAAACAAAATCGCCAAATGAACTAAAATATGATCATAAATGTAAAAATAACATAAAAGTGGCGAAATTAGTGTCAAAAAGTGATAAAATGTCAAAATGTTGAAAATATGATTAGACAACGGGATATTCCGTACTACAATTATGAAAGTTAGATTTGTCATGTAGGTACATTTTAAGCCAAAATTGCTCAGTAGGAAAGGATTTTCTGGTAGTAGAATTCAAAAATTCGAACTCTAACGGTCAAAAGTAAAAATCCTCGCCACTTATCCACACTCATCACTAATTTTCTAACTTTTTGTATACCTAGGAAGATGAAATTTGACAGAGTTGTTAGTTATATCTTGCATAGAAAAAGTAAGCTATTGGGTAGGTACAAGCCACACTGTACCGTAATAACATCCGGCCCGTCGCACCGGGGGGGGGGGGGATGTCTGAAACCCTACTATATCAAAATGAAGAGAAATATACAGTATGAATAATATAAAGGTTCAATACAGGAAGCTCATCGCTAAATAAAAGTTTGTAATTTAGCCCCCGTGCACTTGGTTAGTTTTGTGTTAACCATTATTTATTATTTTACCTGCCGAGAGGCCAGATATGTTGCCACTCTACCTGTGAGTGAAATTCTGTTGAGTTCTGTAATAAAGTTAATAAAGGCAAATTTTTCAGTTGAGTTCAAATTTTAAAACACGTTGTCGCCCGCGGATGTTGGTTCGCACTACGGGTCGCTCGGGTTCATGGGCCGGGTGTTCGCCGGCGTCCTCTCAGTTGGGCTGGGTTGTTTTCACGGCTGTCGAAACTTCAGTTTCTGTGAAACATCTCGCTGTATGCCTTCGGGGCGGGCCAGTCGTACAAAGTGGACATAGAAAAAGTAAGCTATCGGGCCCTGGAAAATAGGTACAAGCCACACTGTACCGTAATAATTGGTTCATGAATACTTTGAACCCCACGTGGTAGGAATGTCAGTGGGAGAGAGTATAAATGGTCAATCTGGTTGACGCGGCCTACCTTTCTCAACTCAATGTTATGTCATTTATCCACGAAGGCTGATTTCCCGTAGAATGATTGGGGTTCCCTTAATGCGGTATAAAGATCAGAGGGGAAAATCGGTTAACAAACGACCTGATCGACGCGACTCGCTTTCCTATACGACGGTAGGTCATTTATCGCCAATAGCACGATTCCCCGGGGAGCAAATGAGAACGAAGTCGTCTGCAGTTAAGGGCAACATTCCCGTTACGGGGTACAAAGGTCAGAGAACGGAATGGGTTACTAATTGCCTTGGTCGATGCAGCCTACCTTCCTTTATATAATGGTATGCCTATGCGATGAGTTATGTGGGCAGAATCGCAAAATGTTGTTGTGGACTCCTCCTCCTCCACGTGGTAAAAGTGTCAGAGGGTGAATGGGGTTGCGTCCATTGTCTGTAGTAGTCTGTAGGGGATAGGGTTTCGATTTTTTAAAAAAAAAAATAATTTTGCAATGCAATAAAAAAATTTATTCTGAATATTTTTTATTTAAAAAAGTTCAATATTAAAAAAGTGCGGGGGCAAAATCCGAAAAAAAGTGCTGGTGCTCCACCCCTGCCCCTTGACCCCCCCCCCCCCCCCAGATATTGATATGGTTTACCGTACAAAAAAAATATGAAAATTTTAAATTTGGCGAGTGAACCTTTTGAAATCGTTTTCTTTTTATATGCTCGACAATTTGTGAAACTTAACGACAAATGTTGACATAGTTGTCTAATAAAAGTTTTTCGGAGATAATTATTATTAACATTTTTAAGAGTTGTTCCCCTTTAAATCTTTGGGATGTTACTAAAGGTTAAAATAAGGATGTTAATCAACTGGAGTAACGTTTATATATCCAATTCATTGTATAGCCAACTACTCCATATTATCAATCTTTCCAGTTCTTACAGGACCTTGCTAATAAAATTTCGTTACAAATTGGAACTTTTAACAGTTTGGTTCCACTTGATGGGTGAGAAATTAAGAAAATATTTATTTCGCTATAATATTGTATTTGTATCAATTTTGTAACTTATTTCCTTCCCGTGCGTAGAACGGGTATTTCAGCTAGTATGATCATATATGTAAAAATAATATAAAAAATATATATAAATGCGAAAAACCCACTCATCACTCATCACTAATTCTCCAACTTCCCGTATACCTATGGAGAAGAAATTTGGCAAAGTTGTTCCTAATGCCTTAAATAGGAAAAGTAAGCTATTTTTGTTCCGATCGAACGGATTTAAGGGGGTGTAAAACCCCTTTTTCGAAACTTCTCCATAGGATTAACATGGAGAACATGTAACAATGCAAAATATAAAATTTAAACAATGGAAATTTTTAATATTATGTAACGTACGAGGAGCATTCTGATTGGCTGATGACTAAATATCGCCAAAATGTCGCCAAATAACTAAACACTGTCGCCAAATTAATAAACTTCGCCAAATAAATTAAAATTTCACCGAATGAATAAAACATTTCGCCAAATTAATAAAATATCGCCAAATGAACTAAAATATGATCATATATGTAAAAATAATATAAAAATGGCGAAATTAATGTCAAAAAGTGATAAAATGTCAAAATGGTGAAAATATGATTGGACAACGGGATATTCCGTACTACAATTATGAAAGTTAAATTTGGCATGGAGGTACATTTTAAGTCAAAATTGCTCCCAATAACAGGATTTTCTGGTAGTAGAATTAAAAAATTCGAACTCTAACTGCCAAAAGTAAAAATCCTCGCCACTTGTCCACACTCACACTATTTCTCTAACTTTCTGTATACCCAGGAAGATGAAATTTGACAGAGTTGTTACTTATATCTTGCATAGAAAAAGTAAGCTATCGGGTAATCGGGTAGGTACAGGCCACACTGTGCCGTAATAATATCCGGCCCGTCGCACCGGGGGGGATTTAACTGTGAAAAAGAAAACAAAACGAAAAATGCTACGACCAAAAGTGCAAGCCATACGAAAAATATATTATCAAACTGAAGAGAAGTATACAGTATGAATAATATAAAGGTTCAAGACAGGAAGCCCATCGCTAAATAAAAGTTTGTAATTTAGCCTCCGTGCACTCAGTTAGTTTTGTGTTATCCATTATTTATTAGTTTACCTGCCGAGAGGCCAGTTATGTTACCACTCTACCTGTGAGTGAAGTTCTGTAATACAGTTAATAAAGGCAAAGTAGCAAATCTTTCATTTGAGTTCAAATTTTAAAACACGTTGTCGCCCGTGGATGTTTGTTCGCACCACGGGTCGCTTGGCTTCATGGGCCCGGTGATCGCCGGCGTCCTCTCGGTTGGCCTGGGTTGCCTTCACGGCTGTCGAAGCTTCAGTTTCTGTGAAACATCTCGCTGTATGCCTTCGGGCGGGCCAGTCGTACAAAGTGGACATAGAAAAAGTAAGCTATCGGGTAGGTACCAGCCACTCTGTACCGTAATAATTGGTTCATGAATACTTTGGACCCTACGTGGTAGGAAGGTGAGAGGGAGAGTGTATAAATGGTCAATCTGGTTAACGCGGCCTACCTCTCTCTACTCCAAGTTATGTCATTTATCCTCGAAGGCTGATTTCCCATAGAATTATTGGGGTGGAAGTGTATACTGCCTGTCACCAAGGGTGACATTTTCCTTCATGCGGTATAAAAATCAGAGGGTAAAGGGTTAAAAACCTATCTGATCGACGCGACTCACTTTCCTATACCACGGTAGGTCATTTATCGCCCATACCATGATTCCCCGAGAAGTAACGGGAACGAAATCGTCTGCAGTTAAGGACGACATTCCCTTCACGGAGTACAAAGGTCAGCGGGCGGAATGGTTTAGTAATATGCTTGATCGATGCGGCCTACCTTTCTTTATATGATTGTATGCCTATACGAGGAGTTATGTGGCGGAATTGAAAACTGTTGTTGTAGACTCCTCCCCACGTGGTACAAGTGTCAGAGGGGGAATGGGTTTGTGTCAATCTTCCGTAGCAGTGGGTAGGGGGGATAGGGTACGATTTTTTTTTTAAATTGATTTGGCAATGCAGTAAAAAATTATGATTTATTTATAATTTAAAAAAGTTAAATAATAAAAAAGTGCGGGGGCAAAATCCAAAAAAAGTGCTGGGGAACCGTGCCCCTCGCTTATTGATAGGGTTTACCGTAAAAAAGAAAAAATCTTGAATTTGGTAAATGAACCTTTTAAAATCGTTTTCGTTTTTTTTTCTTCTTATATTCTCACCAATTTGTCAACATTTGTGGTTAAGTTAAACATAGTTGTCTAATAAAAGTTTTTCGGAGATAATTATTATTAACCTCCTATTATTGTTCCTCTTTGAGGTGTCACTTAAGGTTAAAATATGTATGTTAATCAACGGGAATAACATATATATATGTATCCACGTTATTGTATAGCCAACTTCCCCATATTATCAATCTATCCATTTCTTGCAGGACCTTGAATATAAAATTTCATTATTAGTATTTTTAATAGTGTGGTTCCCCCTGATGGGTGACAAATTAAGAATATTGTTTATTTCGCTATAAATATTGTATTTGGATCAATTTTGTAACTTATTTCCTTCCCGTGCGTAGAACGGGTATATCAGCTAGTATATATATATATATATAAAAAGATGAAAAATTTTGATAAGTTGGAACTGGGAATTTTCAGCATTGTTGAGTTGGAAATTTCGAATAGTTGAGTTGAGAATTTTGAATCGTTAAGTTGAGAATTTTCTTCTTGTTTCAACCCCCCCCCCCCCAAATATTTTGTGTATAACGGCACTGGCTGCACAGTGGGCTATTGGTGACGGTTTGGGGCCTATCTCGAAGGAAAGACCCGGTAACGATGCCTCGTATTTTTGAACCATGGTCAGATGACGAGAACAACGCCTGAGTTAACCCCCGATGCAACCTCAATAGGCGTCAGGACATTGGAGTCCGGTTACATATACCGTGCACCGGTTCCGTATACACACCAGTATAATTTGTTAGGATTTCTGGAACACTTTTTAGTGCTTTTGTAGCGAAGCTGGCAACCCTTCGATCACAAAATCACTACTTTTTGTTTGTCAAGTCCATCGCACGGATTCGAACTAGCAATCCTCTGATTATTAGCTGAACGCCTTTATCCTATTTGCTGGGGGATCCCGTTAAGGCCCATACATTTTTTTTTAATTGAGTAGCTCCGTCTGGACTTGAACCCACGACCTATTGCTCCGAAATCACACGTGCTACCGACTAAAGCTACAAAGGCATGTTCTAGATCTTGGAAATATTTTTTGAAGATGTTTCTTGTTGTAAAATAATCTACGTATTTTACTGTAAATTTCGTATTTTACTGTAAATTTCGTATTTTACTGTAAATTTCGTATTTTACTGTAAATTTAATGTGCATTTAGGCTACTCATAAAAAAAAATGGAGGTTTGAAATTTATAATAAAATAAATTTTATTAAGATACTTATTCTAAGTAATTAAATTTTTTTTATAAAAGTATTGAAAAATTCATGTGGGAAAGTGTTAATCCTTTGCACTCCGATATCACCTCTCAGGCGCCAACATAACGACTTGTTCTTTTGGTTTGTTCTTTGTTACTTTTATCTGTTCTGTAAAATAAACGAAAACGGTGGGATCTTGTGTTTAAAAAACATCGATTTTTTTTCTCAAATTGTTCTCTTGCAGATCCAAAACATATTACGATTTTGTCATCTCTATGAGCATAAAAATTGTGGGTAAAAGAACAGAAAGAGGAATAACTGTTCCGTGGAAAGAACGCAATGTCAAAGATGTTCGCGGAGTGCAAAGGGTTAATTTGTTTTCGGGTGCAGTGAAATTTTTTTTTCTTTGATCAAGGTCCTTGTTTCTGCTGAAATACTTTTTCCAGATAAGTAACGTTACCAACAGAATCTTCTCCATTCACAGTCCACCCACAGGCTTTGACCTACGGCAAACAAAACATTGTCGAAACGGAATCGTCGTGCGACATCCTTTTGAAACTGCTGTCATCGCAAAAGTCAGTAATCGCTGATTCCTACCTCTGAGGCATTGTCCCCATTTGCGGGATCTGCAGTTTTTTACTGCGTCTTTAAACTACTTTCTAAGCGTTTCGATAAATGTCCGATTTGTGTTCCTGCATCGAATGTTGTATTAGGCGTAAGATGAGATGGGTAGTTTAACACGTACCGGATCTTGGCTGATTGAAATAACGTCGCACTAGCGCGATTGGAGACGTTTCAGGACCCTTTCTTGAAGAAAAGACCCGGGAACCCGCCTTGTCATTTTAAACCATTGTGAGATGATGGGGATAACATTGGGCCTACAGTGGTCTAGTGGATAAAGGGGTTCAGCTACTAATTAGAGGATTGATGGTTCGAATCCGTGCGATGGACTTGACAAAGAAAATTAAAAAAGTAGTGATCTTGTGATCGGAGGGTTGCCAGCTTCGCTACAAAAATGCCAGAAAGTCGTCTAGAACATCCAAGAAATTACACTGGCGTGTATACGAGACTGGTGCACGATAAATCTGTTCGGGGTCCATTGTCTTGACGCCTATTGAAGTTGCGCCTGGTGCCAGCTCAGGTGTTGTGCTCGTCATCTGACCATGGTTCAAAAATACGAGGCATCGTTCCCGGGTCTTTCTTTCGCGATTAGGGGTCCTCTGTGGCCTAATGGATAAAGGAGTTTAGCCAGTAATCAGAGGATTGCTGGTTCGAATCCGTGTGATGGACTTGACAAAGAAAAGTAAAAAAGTAGTGATCTTGTGATCGGAGGGTTGCCAGCTTCGCTACAAAATACTATAAAAGTCGTCCAGAATATCAACGAAAATTATCGGCGTGTATACGGGACTGGTGCATGATAAATCTGATCGGGGTCCAAAGGCCCGACTTCTATTGAAGGCGTTAGGTGCCAGCTCAGGTGTTGTCCTCATCATCTGACCATGGTTCAAAATTACGAGGCATCGTTCCCGAGTCTTTCTTTCGAGATATGTCCCGCACTGTCGCCAATAGCGCACTGTACAGCTCTAGTGCGACGTTAATTAATCAAAAATAACCAGACGAGGATAGAAAATCATCTGGCACCCCACTCAACCTGAGTAAGCGTAAGGACATTAGAGCAGCGGTTTAACAATTAATATTAATCTACGGATCCCTAGCTAAATCTAAAATACGACCCATTTTTTACTTATGCATATATGGAAGTCCCCACCGTCTCTCCGCTTTTTGATTTGGTTTTGTTAATTAACGTCGCACTAGAGCTGCACAGTGGGCTATTGGCGACGGTTCGGGACATATCTCGAAGGAAAGACCCGGGAACACACACACACAATCATACATGCACCTCGTTATTTTTGAACCATGGTCAGATGACGAGGAAACACCAAAGAGTATAAATATAATAGAGAGCGCTCTCCATGTCAGGCTCTGGCAAGACCGCGTTCTCAACACAGATAAGAACCGATGCCCATCACATGGTTTTAGCGCTGCCACACCCTACATGCGGAAGTTCCGAAATTGGCGCAGTTTCTTCTTTTCGGCGATAGAGTGTACCGTCTGTATTGAACTTCTGAACATAAGATATGTAGGTATTTACTTATTTTCAAACAATGTGCATTAAATATTTTCCTTGCATTAACGAAACGAAAATATCCTTTTGTTTGTGTTCAATGCTCTAAGACACGAATCTCTTTACATTTCTAAGGTTTTATTGTTCATATTTTCTTATTGAAATATACAAAATAACAATTAAAAGAACTACGCTTATTGTGCATCTACATAAAAACAGACAAATATACAAGTAAAATACATAATTATATTTAAATTATAAATAACAAAAAAAAACATGTTAAATTGCAACTATTTATTGAAGAATTTAAGGTAAGAAATGTAATCCCACCTCCCCCGCACACACAAATTTTTTTTAAAAAAAATCTACGTTTTTTTTATTGTACAATTAGGATTAAATTGTTTTTTGTCCGAAAATAAGTACAGTCAAACCCCGTTACAACGAACCCTCAACGGACTGGTTCAGAAGTTCGCTATAGCCGAGGGTTCACTATATCCGAATTTTCAAATATTGACGATATAAAAACTACCTAAAGTCTTTAAACACGTTTTGTGCGAAACAAATTACTTACACTGAACTCTGAATTGCAATTAGTAATGGGCAATAAATAAAGTAAAAAAAATATTTGTTTTTAAAAAACAAATTAAACAATTAAATTAATTTGAGTACTACTTAAATTTATTTATCTAAAGTATGAAAAGAAGTTTTGATTTTTTGTTGAAAGCATCAAGAGTCCATTACATTTTTATCCACAGTTTCTGTTGCAAAGAAATTATGCAAAATGTCCACAGCTGCCTTACCCTTAGCATCAGAAATTGACGAACCTGAATTAACATCCCCTTCGAATGCAATATCTGTATATAAATGAAAATCACCGTTTTCTATTATCTTAATAATTTTCGCTTTATCCTCAATGGAAAAGGCATTAGCAAACAGGAGCGATTTTAAACCTACGCGAAGTCCACAAGTTAAACGATAATCTTCAGCAGTAGAATGAAAGGAATAAGCAAAGAATGTATGCTAAACCAGTTGAACGGGGGAAGGGGAGGAGCTGAGCAGGGGAGTCTATTGTCACCTTTGAGGAACCTGGCTTCTGTCAAAGGAACAAAGAGTAAGGAATGTGGTCGGGGCGAGTAAAATTTATGGGAAAAACCTGAAACTAAACTGGAAAAGTGTGAATTTTAGTTCGCTACATCCGAATTCCTTACTTTTAAAGATCGTTTTAAGCATTTGAAAATACATTAGTGACATAGGAGTTCGGTTGGGACCAATTGAAAAGTTCGTTACAACCGAGGGATCGTTATATCCCGGGTTCGTTATACCGAGGTTTGACTGTAGTATCGATTCGTAGTATTCTATATAAAGTCGTCCTTCCAAAAGACGCTTTTCAATAGCGCATTTTGCCTGATCATAGTGCTCATAACCCGGGTTAACGTTGCACTATTTAAATACAATCTTCTACTTAATATATATAAGTTTTATATTTGACTAAATATCGTATTATCATCAGTATTACGTAAGTATGTAAAGTTTCAAGGCTATACGTCATTTAAAGAGGAAGCATTCGAATTTATAATTGACTTTTCAATAACTATATGTAATTAAGGTTAATTGAATACATTTAAATTATAAATTTAATGTAGTAAATTTTATACTGATAACATTGCAGAAACTAATTTGAAAATATATGTACATATTTATATGACATCCCTAATTAGAAAATAACAAAGACAAACGCAACATTCGAAAATGGAAAAAATAACTATTTAATTCTAATTAAAATAAATAACAAAATATAAATGAAAGCTATTACAGAATTTTGTTGTACAACTGCTATATGCTATTTTTAGTAAATTCCGAAATGGCCTCTTTAATTTATATGTTAAATTCCTTTAAAGTATCATTCTTCAAGAAGTGATATTTAAATAGAAAATTAAACACAAAACCATATTACAATACTTTTGATTTCATTTAGTTTTGAAAGTCTCCAAAGCATGCCAAGGCACGCCAAGTAACACCGGCGCTCCATAACTAGTTCAGAAAGTATTAGAAACCTTAAAAAAATAAAATTTAATATTTACGAAACATCGAATTTGCTACCCAAGGGAAATACGAGACTGTAGTCTAATTTCCTATAAATATTTACTCAATTGAAACAGATTATATTCATAAAAATTAAGAAAAGAATTCGTAAACCTCATGTTAAACAAAGTAATTTTGATTATTTTACATGATTTTAAAATTTGGTTTGAAATAAAATTTTCAGGAAAACTTACCAGTGGAAGGTAATGGACCTCCTTTGCGAAATTTTTCTTTGCATCCATAAGCGGCACAGCTATGAACCATTTTCTGTTGTGTTTTGTTTCGGATCGCCGTGAATCGTTGCTGTTCCTATTGGAACTCTATTGGGAGGAAAAAACTTTTTTGCGTGGGCGAGGAAATCTGTCCTCCGATCACGTGATTCGATGATGGACATGCGTAAATCGGCATTTTTCTTCCTCTATTTCTATCATTACTCTATGGGAAACACCTGAACTGGCACCCAACGCCTTCAATAGACGTCGGGACTTTGGACCCCGATCAGATGTATCGTGCACCAGTCCCGTATACACGCCAGTATAATTTGTTGGATATTCTGGACGACTTTTCTAGTATTTTGAAGCGAAGCTGGCAACCCTCAGATCACAAGATCACTACTTTTTACTTTTCTTTGTCAAGTCCATTGAGGGCATCAAACCGGGAACCTTCATATTCCCAGCTGACGCTTTTAACCGCTCGGCCACGGAGGCCCCTCCGCTTTTTGGACATGTATGCGTTTCAAGTTTGTTTGGACTTGAAAAAGGTCGCGAATAAAAAAAATTCTGAAATTAGTTTTATAATTTCTTTTAATATTTAAAGACTTTTTCTGAGAATATGGACACACATTTACCTCACAAATACACTGAAAAGATAACACCGCAATCAGAAGTTAAATTTTAGCCTCTTTCTTGTACCTGTTTTTCCTTGTGACCCAACGGACCCCCTAACTTCGACTCGCGGACCACCTTTTAAGAATCACTACATTAGACCACGACAGATTTAACGTGCACCAGTTCCCTATACACGGCTATGACAAGAAACGAAACTGGAAACAAACCGACTGCAAGCTCGCTGCACAGAATAGCTAGATTCAAACCACAACCCTCCGGTTATGTGTCCTTTAATCTAACCACTTGGCCCCCTCGGGCCCATACAGGATATTGATTGACGTCAGGATTACATTTTAAAGCTGATAACAAGCTTTCTAAAAGATTCACTGCGTGTAGTATTAACTTTTTAATACCTACCACAAAAAAAAAAATCCCGGAGAAAACAGGGTCAACTTGCGTATATATTTAATTTCATGCATAAAAGACGTTAAAAAAGGTACAAAAACAACGTGCTGCCATCCGGAAAGTTCCAATTGCGGCCCATGGCAAAAGGGAAAACAATTTTATCACACTTGAAATAAAAGGTAGCGCAATTGGGCTATTGTCCTACCTTTTATTTCAAGTGTGATAAAAATTTTGCCCTTTTGACCTTCAAAACAGGAATGCAAGAGGAACTATATGATATTTCGAAAAACTACACTCATCCCCTTCCCTTTCTCTAAACAAGAAATGACTTCTTACTAAAACCACCAGGCGGCGCCTCGGGGAAGAAATCAGCCAACACTTTGCGTAAAGCTCTAGCAAAGCTGGTTACTTCATATAGTCTTGTATAAAAATACGCCGTTATATATATCCAAGTTAAATTTAATGTCTAGTTTACATTGAATGTTCTATTTATTTTTTTCCAAATTACTAGCTGAAGTATCCGGCATTGCCGGCTAATTACGCAGAGTGCTGGCCGATTTCTTCCCTGTGTCGCCATCTGTCGGTTTTAGTAAGAAGTCATTTCTGCTTTAAAGGGTGGGAAAGGGAGATGGAGGGGTTTTTCGAAATCTCGTATACCAGTGACATTCCTCTTGTTTTAAATGTCAAGTGAGCAAAATTTCATCAAGCTCGAAATAAAACTGCAAATTTGTATATAATATAAACTCATAGGCCCTCTTCTTTCTATAGACTATTATGCCCGTTCGATAATTATCGCATGAAACACCGGCAAATAGTAGCAAATCTTTTATTTCCAAAAAAATCAAAAAGTTTAACAGTCTGCGTATGGCAGCATTATCAACGGCTTGTTTAAAAAAGGCGTTAAAATTAATTATTATAAAAAAAAACTTTGATATTTATGATATAAAAGTACAATTCTTCACTGGTCCATGAAATTCTCTTTCTTTTGATATCTCGTGTTGAAAGTCGTTGCTTCTAAGGTTCATAAAAGGGATAATTACTACAAAAATAATATATAATATTTTTTTTCAATATACTCATATTTCTTAAAACGTTTTAGGAAGGTAATTTATACCCCAAGTTAACTTCTTTTGTACCTTATTAGTGAAGAATGCTATTTACAATAACATTCGAAATTTTCAAAAAGTAATAAAGTCCCTGAATCTAAATAAGTTTGTTTCTCAAAACTAAAATAACAGTTACATGCAAACGCCATTTCTCACAATCCTCTTTTGTTTTTCAGGTCGTAATTTTTAGTGCAAGGAAATTGCTATTCCGAGAAGAAAGAAACAACTCATCTCGGGCTAAGTATGGCCGTTGTCCAATACTCATTCGGTATTCCACTCATCTCCCAGTCATCTCGGGTAAGTACGAGAACCACTCTAATTCGAATGCTGTTCTGAAACAGAACTTTAAAACGTGTAAAATTAAATTGGTAGTATATAGAACATCTTTCCGTGCCATTTCTTGTTGTGCACACATCTAGATCGATGTTCTTAATTGTTTTAAAATGAGTGTGGACTTTCCGTGAACCAAATCTACCCATTTCTTCTACTTTTATGATTCACGAATTTAAATTAAATTCTTGCACTGTCTCTGATTCATGCGCTAAATTAGACTTTGCGTTCAATACACTTTCAAGAACAAGACAAAAGTACCATTTCGTTGTTTGTTTAGTTTTTGATGCATGAACTGATATACCATTTGTCTTTTTGTGCAGTTTCTGACACTTTCTTTGGGTTCAACATAGAACTACGAAATTGGGTACAGATGTAGTATAAGACATTTGGCGCGCGAGGTTTTTTTTGGCGTGTTTTTTAGGGGCGATAAATTTATAGAATGGCAACCCCACCTGACATTGTTGGTATTTTTCGATTCTTGTGTCGACTTTTAATCTGGGAAACCCTATGCTATGTTTAACGGCAATTTTTCGTCGCCAAAAAAAAAAAACTCGCCAAATGTCCTATACTACATCTGTTCTTGAAATTGATTAAGGGTTCTTCGGAAATAAACTATCGAAGACAGACAGGGCCGGATTTAGAGTTAATGAACCGCTAGGCTGAATATATGGTGTGGGCCCCCAATTACAAGGGGGGGGGGGGATTTTTTAAATATATATATTCAAAAACTACAAATTAAATCCTTTTTAAGGGTACAAATAAAATTAGGATACACTGTTTTTTTGTAAATTTCAATTCTATGTTACATAATTTTGTCGGTCTCAACGTGCAATGGTATTCTGGAACCTATGAGAATGATAATAAAATATTGCACTCGTTTTTGTCTTGCCCTCAAATGGCTCTAAGTAAAATATTTTTTTTTAATAAAAACAACTGATTTCCAAAAAAAAAACGATTCCATTGCAGTTTTTACAAATTAAACTTTAAAAAAAAAAACATAAAAGAATTTGGTTATATTTACAATGTACAAATCTGTTAAGAAAAATATAATTTTTCTCCATCATAAAAGATGGTGGTTCGAATCCGTGAAATGGACTTGACATAGAAAAGTAAAAAAAGCAGTGATCTTGCGATCGGAGGGTTGCCAGCTTCGCTACAAAAATACTAGAAAGTCGTCCAGAATATCCAACAATTATACTGGCGTGTATACGGGGCTGGTGCACGATCAATCTGATCGGGGTCCAAAGTCCCGACGTCTATTGAAGGCCTTGGGTGCCAGTTCAGATGTTTTCTTGTCATCTGACCATGGTTCTAAAATAACGAGGTGCATGTATAAATGTGTGTGTGAATGTGTATGTGTTCCCGGGTCTTTCCTTCGAGATTGACCCCGAACCGTCGCCAATAGCCCACTGTGCAGCTCTAGTGCGACGTTAATTAACCAAACCAAACCAAACCATCATAAAAGATTGTAATTTTTTATATTTTTATTAGTATTTGGATTATCATCTTTCCAAATAATTTTTTCGGCAGTTGAATTCCTTTTGTGTGGTGCGGGTCCATAAGCTGCGGCTTATGTAGCATATGCTTACGTCCGGCCCTGGTCCTTAGGGCTGTGCTACTCACGCCACCGCACAGGGCTAGGGGCGTTTTTGAAGAGACCACGTGCTTTTCGGAAAAAGCCAATAAAATAATAAATATTAAAGAGACACGGCACCAACTTAACTTATTTTTTACTTTTTAAACAAAAAAATTATTGTATATTTAAATTTATATAAGAGAACAATATTTTACACAAATTTCCAATTTGTTAGTATTTTTTTTATTTAAACTTTTTGAATTTTAAAGCCTTTTTTTTAAATGCTAAAGTTTTCTTTTTCATAGTTTGCACCAAAATTTTTCCATAGAATCTTTGAACTATAATACATAAGGATTGGCATTAAAATTTTGTATCTACATATATATGATTGTTATAAATTTTTTTCTTAAAATTTAAATATGTGACTTTAGTATTTAAAAAAAAAACTACTACTCATAGAATTTATTTCGCATACTAATCAATACTTATATATAAGAATGGAGTGTCTGTCTGTGGAATCGAACAAAACCCCTCATTTTGAGTTTTCTCCACGAATTAGAATACGCTGATTCCGAAAATCACATTAAATTTTTTTTTGTCTGTCTGTCTGTTTGTCCGGATTTAACTCAAAAACTACTGCACGGATTTTTACGAAACTTGCACTATTTGAACAATATTTTCTTAGTTTAAAATCTGCACTTTGTTTCATGCGGATATCTGCAACCATTCAAAAGTTATAGAACTTTTTCCATTTTCTCTAACATTACGCCTATGGGAAATTTACATCTCGATCTTCCCTGCATAACATTATTGTTAAAAATCACCTGGGCGACCAAAAATATTTTTCGACAATACTGGGATAAATGATTCATTTTGATTGGCTGATGAGTAAATGTCACCAAATGAATTAAAAATGTCGCTAAATAAATTTAAAATGTTGCCAAATAATGCCAAATGAATTAGAAATACCGCCAAATGAATTAAAAAGGTCACCAAATATTACCAAATGAATGAAAAATGTCGCCAAATTAATTAAAAATGTCACCAAATATTGCCAAATAAATTTAAAATGTCGCCAAATTAATTTAAAAGGTCGCCGAAGTCTGTCTGTTTGTCCGGATATAACTCAAAAACCACTGCACGAATTTTTATGAAACTTGCACCATTTTAACAATGGTCCCAGTTTCAAATCTGCACTTTGTTTTAGGTGGATATATGCAACCGTTTAAAAGTTATAGTTTTTTTTCCATTTTCCTATACATTATTCCTATGGGAAATTAACATGTAGATCTTCCGTTCATAACATTATTGTTAAAAATCACCTTGGCGACGAAACATATTTTTCGACAATAATAGCTGTCTTCTATTATTGCGATTTTTCATTGAAAAGCACATTTATTAGGCAGCAGATTTTAGGAATCGGTCGTTAACTAATAGCTCGCCAACCGAAGGAGGAAGATAAACCACCAGTTTCGTTGACGCCACGTGTATCTATGCATGCCCCAAACATTTATTTGTTTCAAGATCTTAAAAGCGTCGGTGCTTAATTTCCTATCCAACGCTATTACATTTATGCCAAGAGTGCTATTTGTTACGAAGTGGAACTGTGCTATAACGTCGGAATAGGTCTTCCTAAAAGTGAACTTAGGGTTTCTATATTTATTCCTCCATGTAGCTTATTTGAAATGCTTCACTTCAGAATAATTTTATTGAAATTCAGAAATGATCATTTGAAATGATTATTTGAAATGATTTTGATTTATAGAAAAGTATTGCCTGTAAATATTGATGCTAGCATTTTTAAAATTTTTCTATGTAACAATTCTCTGAAATTTCAAGGTAAACAGTTACAAAATAAAATAATTCTTTATTTTTCTTAGAAATAGTTATTTAAGACGACACCAAATCTCCGATCGCCAATTGGCACCCAAAAAACTTCGCCAAATACAATAAATTATTTCCATTTAGAAGAATAGAATATTTTTTAGCTTCGATATGTTATTGTATTATCAATACTAAAAATAATGAATGTGAAGTTTAATAATTGCATTTTTTTTACTGGGGTTATTTTTTCAATAAAAAACATATGTCAAACTTTTTTAATAATATAAGCATTCAACGCCATTTGGCATTCAAAGAACATCGCCAAGTGTTTTTCATTATCTGCAAAATGCATTACTTTTAACGACATCATATTACAGGCTTATATCAGGAAAAGTGTTTTTAATTATTAATTTTTGGGGATTTTTATATTGCAAAATTGCATATTTTACAAAAACATCTGTTTATACGCGATAGCATGTAAAGTCGTTAATATAATTTTTTTTAAATAATAGGTTAAGATATCTCCATAACTACTCAAGTTAATCGAATAAATTTAGACAGGGTATAGAGAGCGATATTCGACTGGCTACGCTAACTAAAAAGGTCGCACATCTCTTACTTCACAAACTGACCACGAGCAACGCCGGGCCATATTGCTAGTTTATAATATACACGTATTTTACAATATACTTTAAAAATTATACATTTCCATTAATAATAATAATAAACTTTTGTGTCGAAAAACTTTATATCTCAACTTAATTCTAAATGCTAAAGAAAAAAACAATTAAATTTTTTTTAATGTTTTTGAATTTTTTTTAAATATTTTGTCATCATTTTTACAAACTTATTATTATTTTATCAATAGTCAAATTGTGATAGTTTTTCGGAATGTTTTCAAAAAAATTAAAAGCGCAAAAAGCTTCTTTTGCTTATGGGCTATACGCATTTTTTGTAAACTTTTGGATACATGAAGCATAATTTTTTACAATGTACATTGACGATATTTTTTTTAAATATAATTTAGTTATACATAGATATAACAGAAAATGTTTCTATTTAAAACCGAAAATATTAAATGGATTTTTTTAAAAAATAAAACGTACAGGCATCTGCGGTGTTATTTAGATACTTTACTAAAATAGATACTTACAATGCGATTAACTACTATCCTTTTCTTTATACAACGTAACCCCACTGAACTGTAACTGTAACTTCTGGAATGCTCAAAACTATTTTATCTATGGGCGTGTTGAAGTGAATGTGTAAAAAAAAAAAAAGTAAAAAAAAATAGTGGTATTTTTTTATATCATATAGTACTGTAGAAATATTAAATGTATATAAATATTATATTTTCTTCTTATAGAATTTATTTTATATTGAAAAACAAATAGTTTTTGCTTCCTCATTTTAACCACTTCAACTTTGACTAGCAAATGACTTTCTATTTTAATAGCAGATAGCATTTAAAATGGATTTCAAAAGAAAATAGAAAAAATATGATATCGATATAAGTTGGATTATTTGAACATGAAAAATATACGAAATATTGCTTTAGAAATTAAAGTGGCGGGATACAGTCCCAATCCTTCTATTGGCTTCAAGTCAACAAAATGTCTTACCCAATCCAGAAGTTACAGTTAGATATCAGTGCCTGATGTAGAGGCAAAGATAATGGAGGGTGGATAGATAAGCCCTAGTACATTAACCCTAATGGTTTGGTTTTGTTAAATAACGTCGCACTAGAGCTGTTTATTGGCGACGGTTCGGGGTCTATCTCGAAGGAAAGACCCGGGAACACATACACACACATTCATACATACACCTCGTTATTTTAGAACCATGGTCAGATGCCGAGGAAACTCCTGAACTGGCACCCAACGCCTTCAATAGACGCCGGGACTTTGGACGCCGATCAGATTTATCGTGCACCAGTCCCGTATACACGCCGTTAATTTTTGCGGATGTTCTGGACGAGTTTTTTAGTATTTTGTAGCGAAGCTGGCAACCCTCCGATCGCAAGATCACTATTTTTTTTACTATCACTATTTTACACTATTTTTTTCCATCGCCTAGGATCGAACCACGAATCTTCGTATTCCCAGCTGACGCCTTTAACCCTAATGAAATAAAAATTTATTAAATGATAAATACCAATGGTTGAATGAACATACAACAAAAGTACTTTTTCTGGTTTTAGTGTAGTAAATATTCCCCAAAATCTTCACTCGGCGATTTCGCTTATGGGCATCTCCTTATGCACGTATAAAACCGTCTTCGCAACGTATAATTTTAAAACGATTGGTGATTCGAGGTCGCTTATTCATCACGTTTGTCACCGTTGCTCACCAGACCAACCAGAACGTTCTAAGTCGCTGAAGAAAGACGCCCACGACTTTCAAAGAGTTTTGTGTGTCTAAGGAGGGGAAGTGTAGTTTTTGCGTGTTTACTTGGAGAGTCGCATGCTCTTGTTTTGAAAATCGCGTGCTGAGTTTCAGCCATGAAGATCAAAGCAGATACTTGTGACATTTTGTGAAAATTATTTTTTGTAAATGAGGACGAAAAGTATGCAAGATGATTACAAATTAATATTAGAAGTTCGAAAGGTTATACAGTAGCGTACACAGAAAATGTGTATAGGAGGGGGGAAGTCATTTCACCCCACTCACGGACTTGCATGTTACCGTCGTTGCATTTTGCAGAAGCCTGTGTGTTTGGTTCATTCATACCACGTAGTATATATACACTAATTATAGATGCTTCTGCAAAATGCGATTCGCGCTTATCACGTCCGTGTAGAATGAGTACTTTCGATTAGGACTTTTACCTTTGCAAGAACACCATTTTTCATTTAAATTTACGAAATCAACTTACGGTACTCCAACCGATTTATTAAGGCCTTTAGTGGATGAATGGTTAAGGGCTCGGACAACCATCCGATTGGCGCGCAGTTTGTGTAGCGATCTCAATCATGAATGTAGGGATTTGGTAATCAGAGGGTTTAAATTCGTTCCTTTCGCGACCAAAAAATATTCGCCCTGTATAAGGGACTGGTGCTCGTTAAATCTGATCGTGTCCCAATGGCTTGGCGCCTATTGAGGTTGCGTCGGGTGCAATCTCAAGTTTGACTTCGTCATCTGAGCATTATTCAAAAATACAAAGCATTTCCCCCGTGTCTTTCCGAGTGGCCCGTAGCCCAGACGATCCGTCGTCGGCTAGCAACCAAAGAGTTGCGAGTTCGAATACGGCTGACTTGACAATTTTTTTTAATGCAGTGAATTTGTGATCGGAAGGTTGCCAGATTCGCTGCAAAGTAACAATACATACTCCAATTTCTACTGCGTGTACACGGATAGGTACTAGTTAAACCACGGGGACTGGTACTAGTTAAATCTGAACAGGGTCCAGTTTCCTGACGTCTATTGAGGTTGCGTCGGCTTTTTTTACTGGTATACCATACTAACTTAGGTTTAATCTAGAATTTTCTATATTTCTAGATATTTAAAAAAATCAGTTTCAAAAGCACACACACTTAGGTCAAGATGCGTGTAAGGCTACAGAGCTCCAATCGCAGCACAGTAATAAGTTAGTTGCAAAACCAGATAAATCCTATAGCTTAGTTGCAAAACCAGATAAATCCCATAGCTTGGTTGCAAAACCAGATAGATCCAAAAACAAAAAAAAATTATCTTTCAAAGTAATACTTATGCAGAAATAAAATTTGATTAAGATCTGTGTCTATTTATTCATTACCAATTTTCAAATAAAAAGATAATATTCTTCCATAAACAATGAAATTAATTAGTTTTTGTTTCTCTTGGACAATTTTTCGAAAGTGATCTATTTGGTTTAGAAACTTGATGTCTCGTATATAAATATAAATTAACAGGAGCTCATTTAATTCCCATTACAGAACTACTTAATGTCATTTAAATTAGTAAAATGCTATAGTTACATTTAAAAAAACATTCCTCTGCACGTAAGTTTCATTCTACGTTAAAAAGCCACTGAATAACAGAAACTAAATTTAATTCCTTAAAATAACATATTTACTTCCTTTTCATTTAAAGAACAAGGCTCCAATCCAAAAATAAGCCATCAGAAATAGTTCTCCAGACCGATTGCAATTGTCAACAGCTAAACTAGGTTTTGACGTGATGCGCTCCCAGCCATTTCATTGTGCATTCGTTTCGACTGTTTCTTATCAAAACCCAGCCGAAACATTCAAAGTGCGCACACCCCAGTTTAAAGTGCGTGTTTTTTTTTGTCGTGCGTAAAAAACCGAAATGCGTGCGTTTCAGTGTGTGCGTGAGGCCCAAAGTTAGCTCGGTAAAGCGTGATGTGGAGGATTTGGAATGTGTTTTTCCGTATTTTGAGGGAGTTTTATTTCCGTGTTCAGTGTGTACGTTAGTTGGGGACTAACATACCGTTGGGATACATCATGTATTCCGCTATGAGGACACTGACATGTTTTAAAATAAATGTTTTTTTTTATTTATTTAAATCGGCCTCTCATTTGGTTTGGTTAATTAACGTCGCACTGGAGCTGCACTGTGGGCTATTGGCGACGGTTCGGGGTCTATCTCGAAGGAAAACCCCGGAAACGGTGCCTCGTATTTTTGAACCATGGTCAGATGACGAGGACAACACCTGAGCACGCATTCAATAGGGGTCAAGACTTTGGACCCCGATAAGATTTATCGCGCACCAGTCCCGTATGCATGCCGGTAAAATTTGTTGGATGTTCTGGACGACTTTCTAGTATTTTTGTAAGGACACTGCAACCCTGCGCTCAGAAGTTCACTACTTTTTTCCTTTTCTGCTATGCTTGCATGAAGTCCATGGGATGGGCTCGAACTAACAATCCTCTGATTACCAGCTTAATGTCTTTATCCACTGGGCTACCAGGCCCTCGAATCGGCCCTCTAAAGTAAACTTCTCTCATCTATGTTTCTCCAAAAGCCAGTAGGCTTCCGTGGCCGAGCGGTTAAAGGCGTTCAGCTACTAATCCGAGGAATGGTGGTTCGAACCCGTGCGATGGACTTGACAAAGAAAAGTAAAAAAGTAGTGATCTTATGATCGGAGGGTTGCTAGCTTCGCTACAAAATACTAGAAAAAGTCGTCCAGAACATCCGCAAATATTAACGGCGTGTATACGGGACTGGTGCACGATAAATCTAATCGGGGTCCAAAGTCCCGACGTCTATTGAAGGCGTTGGGTGCCAGTTCAGGTGTTTCCTCGTCATCTGACCATGGTTCTAAAATAACGAGGTGCATGTATGAGTGTATGTGTTCTCGGGTCTTTCCTTCGAGATAGGCCTCGAACCGTCGCCAATAGCCCACTGTGCAGCTCTAGTGCAACGTTAACTAAACCAAAACAAAAACCAAACTGAACCGCCTTTAACCATTAATTCATGCAAGAAACCGTTCATAATTGGTGGGTTATGGGTTCAAATATCGTCTCTGACCGCGTAGGGAACTTGTGATCGAGGGTTTACCAGCTTCGTTGGTCGTCGTCCTCAAAAACACATCCACAATATAACCTTGTATAAGTGACTGGTGCATATTAATAGCCAATTGTAAAACTCTAATGCGACGTCATCGTCGTCCGCAAATAAACATCTACTGTGTATAGCTACAGTAGATGGAGAGTAGTGCACGTTAAATCTGTCGTCATCAATAGCCCACTATTCAGCTTTTGTGCGAAGTTAACAACTAACCAACTTACCTGTGGTTAAAAATTGCACAGCATTGTTTCCGGTATTTCCTATTGGATAAATTACCGATGACATATTGAATAAATCCAGTGCGACGTACTGTCAACCAACCAACCAACCAATCCAAGCTCTCTTTTGGAATAGACTTTAGCATTGATTCCCAACCTCTTAATCTGTAACTGTAACTTCCGGATTGAGCAAAACATTTTGTTGACTTAAAGCCAATTGAAGGATTGGAACTAAACCGCACTTTCATCGCTACCGCAATATTTCGTATATTTTTCAAGTTAAAATAAGGCGACATGCATTGCTTTTGGCTGTTTTTTTTAAATATTTTATTTTGAAACCTATTTTAAATGCAATTTGCTATTAATATAAGAAGTCCTTAGGAAGTCAAAGTGAATAAAAAACAAGACCAAAATCTGTATGTCTTGGTATTATAAAAATTAATTCTATAGGAAGAAAATATAATATATATATATATATATATATTCGCGGACCATTAATGGACCACAGGCTGGGAAACTAGCCTCTATGGACCACTTAGAACCTCTTCGCGGACCATTAATGGTCTACGGACTACAGGTTGGGAACCAAGCCTCCATGGACCACTTAGAACCTCTTCGCGGACCTTTAATGGTCCACGGACCACAGGCTGGGAAGCTAGCATCTATGGACAACTTAGAACCTCTTCGCGGACCATCAGTGGTCTACGGACCACAGGTTGGGAAACAAGCCTCCATGGACCTCTTAGGACCTCTTCACGGACCGTTAATGGTCTACGGACCACGGGTTGGGAAACAAGCCTCAATGGACCTCTTAGAACCTCTTCGCGGACCGTTAATGGTCTACGGACCACGGGTTGGGAACCAAGCCTCCATGGACCACTTAGAACCTCTTCGCGGACCATTAATGGTCCACGGACCACAGGCTGGGAAACTAGCATCTATGGACAACTTAGAACCTCTTCGCGGACCATCAGTGGTCTACGGACCACAGGTTGGGAAACAAGCCTCCATGGACCTCTTAGGACCTCTTCACGGACCGTTAATGGTCTACGGACCACGGGTTGGTAAACAAGCCTCCATGGACCACTTAGAACCTCTTCGCGGATCGTTAATGGTCCACGGACCACGGGTTGGAAAAAACTTCACCACGTACCACTTTGAACCCCTTCGCGGACCATCAGCGTTTCGATGAGTTGGAAACCACTGAGCTAAAGGATTTAAAAAGCTTTCCTGGCGGCATTCAATATCAATTACAAAAAAAAAAACATTCCATTAAAAATTGACCTTTATAAGGGGATCCTGATATACAAAAACCAGTCTCACTTGCAAATACCATAACAATGAAGAAAAACCCATCCGACCTTTCCGTCCCGATCTATAATTGAACAAGAGCACGCCTTCCGATGCACACTGTGAAGGCCACTACTGGAGCGACCCGAGATGGCTAATCTTCTGACGGCCCGGGGCTCCATTCATCCGGTTCTGAATGCTCAGTCAAGAGGACGCGTTATTATGGTGTGATAACTGCGAGGTTTTTTTTCGTATATACGGCTTCGTGGAGGACATTTATGGGAAAGCCGTTGCCTTGCCTTCTGAGGTTTTTTTGATGGGTCGTAGATTTGTTGTGTTGTTGTAATAACGTGTTGTTTATGTATGCCGCCTCGGAAGTTATGGTTTTTATGATGGGTTTCCGGATTTGGGGAGTAGGAAGTCTGGTGTATCCTGTAACTGCGCGTGTGGTTTTGTTTTTCGATTGGGTTGGCAGGGTTTGTTTGGATTTGGTTGAGGTTGATTAATTTTTTTACAATGTAATTAAATTCACTTTTCCTTGGTGAATAGTTCAGGTGTTTACTCGTCATCTGACCATGGTTCTAAAATAACGAGGTGCATGTATGAATGTGTATGTGTTCCCGGGTCTTTCCAGGCCTCCGTGGCCGAGCAGTTAAAGGCGTTCAGCTACTAATCCGAGGATTGGTGGTTCGAACCCGTGCGATGGACTTGACAAAGAAAAGTAAAAAAGTAGTGATCTTCTGATCGGAGGGTTGCCAGCTTCGCTGCAAAAATACTAGAACAGTCGTCCAGAACTTCCGCAAAAATTAACGGCGTGTATACGGGACTGGTGCACGATACATCTGATCGGGGTCCAAAGTACCGACGTCTATTGAAGGCGTTGGGTGCCAGTTCAGGTGTTTCCTCGTCATCTGACCATGGTTCCAAAATAACGAGGTGAATGTGTGTATGAATGAATGTGTGTGTGAATGTGTATGTGTTCCCGGGTCTTTCCTTCAAGATAGACCCCGAACCGTCGCCAATAGCCCACTGTGCAGCTCTAGTGCGACGTTAAGTAACCAAACCAAACCAAACCCGGGTCTTTCCTTCGAGATAAACCCCGAACCGTCGCCAATAGCCCACTTTGCAGCTCTAGTGCGACGTTATTTAACCAAACCAACCTAAATGCAAGGCGAATCGAATTGAAGGCGAGGCGAATTGGATAGGTTCTTACTGGAATGACATCACTTTAGGGAGGACCGTCACTTATTACGTCTGAGAGGTTCGCAGGAATTAACAAATGATTTCGGTTATATGGAGAAAAGGGTGGTCAGAGGTTCGAGTGGTTACTTATTTTTTTTTTATATAATGTGACTAGCATGCCCTTGCGATAATTATGGCATAAACTCCCTCCATCCCCATAAAAAGTTAAACGGTTTTACTGATAAGTGGCAGCACTACCAACGGCTCGTTTAAAAACTGTTAGGAAACTAATTGTTTTTAAACGCATTTAAAAAAAATAGCCATTATTATTCGTAAAACAAAAATACAATTCGTCATTTCTCCGGGAAATTCCCCTCCCCACTTTTTTATAGCTTCCCCGATCATCCAATTATCTGGATATTTGATTATCCGGATGAGATCTGGTACCAATTGATCCGGATAATTGGAGTTCCACTGTACTTTAGTTTCAGTAGGGCATTTACATTAGAAGATGTTTGAGGAGCAAACGTCCAAAACGTGTTTTGTCCCATTACATTGATTTTTAATGGAGCGAAAACGGTTTTACCTGAATTCATCGACTCGTGTGCAGATTCCAGTAATTTATAAGTTCATTTCAATAGGACCAAAATTTGTTTCGGACTAATTAAAAAAAAAAGGTAGTTCTGTATGAAATTTTAAGACTAATCCAGTAATGTAAGACTAATCCAGTCCAGTAATGTAACCTCAGTAATTTCATTAAAAAAATAATTGTTTGATAAGTGTGTTAAATTTTTATTACATTTATTAAAATTTAAAATGTATTAAATTTTTAAAATGCGTGAATTTTTTGGCTATATTTTTTTTATTCTTGCAAAATGTACATAAAAAATATATTTCTTCATTTTAATAATTACCGAAATATGAAATCAAATCAATTCTAAAAAATAATTTAAAGACATTTTGGATACAACGTGTTTTGAACTTCAAGCATGGATCCTTTTTAGTAGATGAGTCATGACTTCACTCCCGCTAACATCAAACTGTAGCCAACATGTATGGCCTCAGACACGTGGTTATGTCATTCCATTAATAAATTTTCACTGTTACACATTTCTCAATTCATCAGCCAATCGCAAGTATTTTTCAATTCATAATTTTGTAGAGATGGCACGTGATATGGGCCTTTCACTCTGAGATGTGGGCTTCACGATGATGACGTCATATTCTTTCTACTACGGGCCATTCATGCTCGAAGGTTTTGAATGTGTCCTCATTTTTTGTTAAATTTGAAACAATGTAACATATCGAGCGAAGTGGTAAACCCCACTCAGCTACAATTTTTTGGTTGGATTTTAACCATTTATCAAATATGTCTTCAGTAATTTCATTAAAAATATAATTGTTTGATAAATGTGTTAAATTTTTATTACATTTATTAAAATTTAAAATGTATTAAATTTTTTAAATGCGCGAATTTTTTGGATATATTTTTTCATTCTTTCAAAATGTACATAAAAATATATTTCTTCATTTTAATAATTACCGAAATATGAAGTCAAATCAATTCTAAAAAATGGTGTTTAACTTTGGTAGTTCTTAATTATTGAATGAATAGTAAAATGTGTCCGTATTTCGCTAAAATTTCTCTCGCAGACGACAAAACTTTCCATTTGACCAAATCGATACTTGTCTTGCAATTCTTTTCAAATCGATATCCCTCATTATCCCAAAGTAACAAATAAATTAATTAACAAGCAAATTTATAATACAATATTGATTTAAAAACAAAAGTAAATCGGTCAGTGATTGTGTCAAAATATAAGTACTATTATATATCGAAATTTATAATTATAAATAGATAAATTTAATTTTAATTATAATTGAGTATTATATAAAGTTTTGTAGCTCTATAAAAGAAAGAATTTAATAATGGAAACTAATTTAAATATTTTAAATCAAAATTATTAGAAAATTTAGTTTTAATTATAATTAAATATTATATAAAGTTTGGTAGTTGTAAAAAAGAGAACATTTAACTATCTGAACTCATTTCGGAAGACCTGATGAGGATTTCATATTTAAATAAAGTATATGTTCGAACATTTATACTTGTATCATCATGATTTACGTGACATTAACAAAATAAAATTGTACATTTATAATTTGATTTATATTTTGTACCTTCTGTAAACCAATACATTACACAGTCATTAAAACAATTACTTGTCTAACTATTATAATCTATAATTAAAATACCTTCATGGTTTTCTTTGCTGTAAAATACCAGCGAATGTTTTGAAGATGCAAAGATATTTAAGCCATCCTTTCGTCTCTGTGAAGGGGAGATGTTTTTTATTGTGGTGCTGCCACCTATCGTCAGCTATTAAAAGCTCAGAAAATTTATTTTACCTTCAAAACTAATTCATGTCAATCCATTTATAACTTTATAAATTTGATATTTACTACAATTCTTCCTGTTTTTTAAAGAAAATTTTTACGTTAGTACACAGATAGTATTTTAGTCCAATAAGTAAACAAATAGTGCAAGAAATTCGTTAATATTTTTAAGATTAAGGCCCATTCTACACCAACGGCGCTTGAGGTTCTCGGTGATTGGAGGATTCGTACCACGTGGTATGGATAATCGAATAGGAATAAGTAATAATTCGTAAAAGCTATATTCTTCTATACAGTTTAAAAATACCATTTCGTTGAATATGTATGTGTTTCGTGCTCAACGAATTGAATGTTCTCTTAGTAAAGAAGGGTAAACTTTAGAGTTATAAAATATAGCAATATGTTTATAAATTTTTACTTGAAAGAAATGCAAATAATATCAATGATTTTGTACAAATTAAAATATCTAACACCCTATAAATGGGATGTCGTAATATATATATATAGTTTTTTTCACTGTGAAATATTAGCTTTTCCAAGTTGCAAAGAATTGAAATATTATTCTTAATGTGCACAAACGACTTTTACGGTTTAGAACATTATAATATATATAAAATATCATTGGTATATAAATATATCACAAAATTAAGAAATATTTTTTAGACACATTTTGTTTTTATTTTATAAATAATTTTAAGGTGAGAATAAAATATAAATATTTCAAAGTTGGATAACACCTATGAATTTCAATCATGTCTTACCTCAAAATACATTTCGCCTTCAAAAAGTTGTAAAAATATTTCTGCTTCACTAATAATACATTCAACACCTTCCTCTTTCAAAAGGATTCAGGTGGCGACATCTATACGAAGATCGTAGCACTAATCTTACAATTAGTGTTGCTTCTACCATCCAGATGGCGCTGTAATAAGGTTTTCTTATTTTTTCGAAATATAATTTTTTTTTCAATCCATACGAGTTAAAGTTTTATTGACCTTTTAAAAATAACGAAAATTGCTTCATACAAAAGCAATTTTATTCATATATTAATTTATTCTGCGTGGGGTAGAATATAACTTAGAAATTGATTTTTGTATTTTTGATTAATTTCAATTCAATTTTCTTTCCATTTGCCGGTGAAATGCAATTTGAATTTGAAACAATTGAATTTAATGTTTAAAAATAGCCTATTATTTAAAGTAAACATTTAAAGTGTAACTATTGTCCGGCATGCGTTTCTTGATGAGTAATTTCTTTACACATAAAGAAAGTTATTTTCAAATGGAAACGTTTTATTGGCTGGTATTTAACGGCCGTACCGAACACTGCTTGGCGACGAAATTCAAGGGATTCACTTTTTTTTTGTGTGCATCTTTTCAATTAATTCCTTATAAAGAACCTTCATCTCTACTAGTTAAGGAAATGTAGACGCACAGTCGTCAGCCTACCTACATTTTTTCCACTAAACTATTTACCGCTAGAAATAATAATGTTGCATAGGAGGGAAAGATGGGTTAAAATGGAAATGAAAAGTGCAGTTTTTTTCATTCAAAACTAGTTTTTACTCTAAAAAGATTATTATTGTACAAATATTTTTTTGGTGTATTCACTAATTTAAATAAACAATTTGATTTAATAACGCCTTTTACACGAAAAATTCTCATGATTTACACTGATTACATATTTCACCCCACCTGTATGCTATAGGTTTCTGGACGACATATTTTAAATATGTTTCATAATATTTTTTTTATTTATATCGTTAAATTTGTTATTTTTTTTTTTGTATCCACTTTCCGCCATAGGTGGGGTAAAATGGGAAATCAATGGAAATCGTGGAATTTTTCGTGTAAAAAGCATTAAAACAAATTGTTTATTTAAATTAGTTTCTCGAAAAAGATAAAACAAATAACAACAATCAAATTTTAAAAAATCATATTTGATTATTAATTGACTGTTATTGTAACGATCTTTCTATATATAAAAACGAGTTATCCTCCGTTTTGAAAACTCTACTTTTTTTATTATTCACTAGCTATATGGTCCTGCGTTACACGAGAATTATTGACATTTCTTCACTGTGACGCCATCTAGCGGTTTTAGCAGGAAATCATATTTACTTTAAGGGGTGGGAAGGGAGATAAGTGATTAAAGGGTACGAAATTTCATGTTAACAGTGACCTTCTCCTTGTTTTGAAGATCAACTATGAAAAATTTCAGCAAACTTGGAATAAAACTGTAGATTTAAAAAAAAAAAAAAAAAAAAAACTTTTCTTTTTATATATAATCTTCATTAAAAAAACATTTGCTTGTATCATTTTACGTTTATTTTAATTTAGGAATCTATGCTGTATTTAAGTTATTTTTAATTTGTTCCGCAGGCGATTTTTTATTTCATTTATAACATTCTGTTTATTTATAATAATTTACGCAAATAGCGTCCATTTTAAAAATTATTATATTCTTATTGAAAGTGTTTTACAAAAACACATGTATGTAACAATTATATTAACATTAAACAGTGTTAAATATATTGAAGTAAATGTTGTTATTTATAAGCTTCCAAGTCATATTGATTTCGAAGACCGTTCATTTTCCCAAATTTTCTATTCTTTTGCATTAATAATTCGATTACCCATTTTACCCCACTTTGTAAATCACTTTTAAAAAAATGCTAAATAAAGTAAAGTAGAATTTTCCCATTAGTATGTATTAAAAGGTTTCCCTTCTAAACCCAGAGTAATATTGATAAATATTTCGACTTTTCTAGTTTATATATACAAGTTTTGATTTTTGAAGAAGACAAGTTTTTTGTGAACTCAAACAAATGTATTTTTGGATTTAATAATAATCAGTTAGAATTTTTTTCCCTGACATGTACTGCATTTGACGAAGTATTTTTAAAAAAAAAGAACGAGATCAAAAAAGAACGTTTAACAATGTATAATTGGTATTTAATTTCAATATACCCATTTTACCTCCACCTTACCCTATGGTATTAACCGCGTGTTTTGTGGACCAGTGGAATTTCTTTAAGAATTCCTTTTGTGTTCCATCACTGCCCACTGTATAGAAAGTCGTATGGAACATGCTTTTTACGTCATAAACTGAATACGGAAAGATGCGGATGAAGGCGAATTCGTAAATCTTGTTGATTACGACACACTCTGATAACCTGGAAAACAGGGAATCAGGGAATTATCTTGAAATTTTTGATTCTAGAAATATCATTGAAAAGTCATGAAATTTTTCAAAATTTCATTAAAAAAAATCGGGGAAATTTTCAAATTCATATCATTAAAACGGCAATGATCGTCTATTATACCCTCCATTCTGGGTAGTCGCCAATAGCCCACTGTGCAGCTCTAGTGCAACGTTAATTAACAAAACCATTCTGGGGGATTTAGTTGTATTTTAGTTCTGAAAAAGAATTTAAAAAAAAAGGATGGTTATGCGCATTTTCATATTCAGTTTTTTTTTCAAACATGAACCACTGCTGGAGGGAGAAGCAAAAGCAAAGTGCATTGGACCTTGAATTGTAAGCAACTTGTGAGGGACTAATGAATATGTGATTTATTGAAGATTGGAATAAGAAATATGAAGCATACAAAACATTTAAAATTGTCTACGAAAGAAATAATGTGAAAAAACTTGCTTTTTTTGCATTATTTGCTTTCAGAGAACTTGTTTAATTACTAATACGCCTGACGCAATTGCATAATTTGTGTTTTATCCATGAATTATTCTTTTAACTGTCAATAAGTATTGCTTATTTTTCATTTATAATGCAACATATTTATTGGTTCATTATAGCGTGGATTTTTTGTTTCTATACAAAGCATGTATTGCGACATTTCTTAATGTAATTATAAAATCAGGGAAATTTTTGTGACGCCATCATGGAAATCAGGGAACTTTTTTTTCCAGAATGTTGTTTCCACCCTTTACAATGCTCAAAACTTAGAGTGACACTTTCCTGGATCTTGAATTCTAAAAACTTGAGGAAAATCTCTATTATGAGGAAACAGAAAAACGGAATGAGGTTGCGTCTTTGGAATTAAATGAGTTATTACCATCCGTTAAGTTATATCATAAATGTTTAGAATGTTTTTATTTCGTTTTCTTGAATATTGCTTTATCAAGCCCTGAATGTCACTTGCATGCAAGTTAATGGAAGAGTCACAACTTTCGTTGTAGATTTTAGAATTTCGACGCGTTTCGATGTCTTCTTAATTTCAAAAATGTGTTTGCTTTTTGAATTTGGTCTGTTATGTGTGTCTGTGAATAAAATATCTGAGTACGGTAAATCAAAATATTTATATCTAAAAATTCGATAAAGGAGAATGTGATGTTAATAGATAATTTATAAGTTTATCATCAGTTTAAAATATAATAACGAAGAAAAATAATTATTTAATAGTAAAAATTCAAAACAGAAGTCACTCACCACGGTAATCAAACTTGATGCAGATGCAAAAGCAGTTATATTCAGCAAATGTAATTTCTGATAGGTTGAAATATAGATATAGCTTATTTTGTTTCTTGGAATAAACCAAGATGGCGGCGTATACATTTGCATAAACAATTAAATCCTTATTCCAGTTGCAAAAGACGTTATGTTAAAATTAAATTTAGATATGAATTATTCAATAAGTAGAGAATTTACATATTTTAGTTAAAAATTGCTACTATTTTTTCATAATTTTTACAAAAATATTTTTGTTTGTTAAGAATAGTTTTGACCGTTTTTTGTGATTTTTTCACAATAATTTACACATTTTAGTGAAAATTGCTGTATTTTTTTCATCATATTTACAAAAATATTGTTTGTTAACAATAGTTAAGTTTTGATATTTTTTTGTGATTTTACACATTTTAGTGAAAAATTGTTGTATATTTTCATCATTTTTACAAAAAAAATTTACTATTTGTTAACAATAGTTAACTTTTGACAGTTTTTTGGGGGATTTACTCAAAAAAGCTTTTAGTGCATATAGCTGCTTTTGCTTCTGGGCTACTCATATGGAAGTGTGTTGCTCTGTTAAAAAATCTAGTAGGAGGTTGCAGTGACACTCGAGTTTTGATGTATAAGATATATTTGAAAGTTACGTGATAATGCATGTGCAAAATTCTTTTTTGCATTTTGAGGTTTTGGTTGGTTTCACTTTCCGAAGAATCGCTCGCGTAGTTTTTCTCGTAAAATGAATGAGTCGGCATTTTTTGGAACTCACACATTCGTAACCATTTCTGTGTGAGTTTCAGGTATCTAAAATAAAAGAAAATGTCTGCCGGTGGATCGCAAAACACCTACTTCCAGGCACGTAAGTAAGGGGGTGGTTCAGGGGGTTCAAACCCCTCCCATTGAAAGTCAAGAAGACAAAAAATCGAATTACTGTAAAAATCATAAAAATACTTTAAAAAACTAGAAAAATTTCAATTTCTAGTACAATACTGCTTGTTGAGTTGTATGAATGAAATCCTAGTATTTTCCTGGGTTCCTATCCCGGAAAATAGTTTTCAAAAGGCTTCAAAATCATGTTTTGATGTTATTTTTATCTCAAAATAAGCGTAAAATGAAGTCATCGTATTTCATTACATAACATTTGAATTTCGGCGACTAAGGGAAAAGATTTTTAAACGGGGTCCATATATTATTTTAAACAAGGAATCTAAAAATTTAAATCTGATCTCTAAATTTATTTCATAATTAGGAAGTGATATTTACTAATTTTAAAAATAGTTAATAACTGATATTGGTAATGATTTCATGAAAAATAAATGTATCTGTTTCGATACTTCTATGCCAACGTATTCCTGTTTACTTGAATAAAAATGAATAAGTTTTAAAAAAATGAGGGGTGGGTAATTTTTTTTTTTTGGGGGGGGGGGGGGAAATAAGTTACTCAGTCACTGAACCACCCCCATGAAAAATCTATACCTACGTGCCTGCCTACTTCCTCTGAGAATAAAATGGCCGAAAATTTGTGTATAAGTGATATTCATTCATTTTGTGGTTTAGTCGGTTGCGCGGTGGACTTCGAGTTCTGAAGAAGGGCGCACGCTTTTCTTTTTAAATGTATATGCTTTAACGGGGTTCCCACCAACGCTGGCCCAAACAACTAGTAAGAAAATAATAAATTTTATTATTTTAAATATACAATGAAGGGTAAATTACGCAAAGTATGTCAACAATAATTGTTATGGTGTTTTCTCCAATTGCTCTAGTCTATGAAAATTCGTCATTTTAATATCAATAACAAAACTGCTTTTTGCATAAATTTGTTGTTTTAGGAACTCTTAACCTTTGAATGTACAACGTCCTTCCGGAAGGACGGTATATACTTCTACTTGGACTCGCCTTTACGATCGTACTGAGGTTTTTCCTTCTTTCTGACAGGGCGGAATTTTCTGATTCAGAAAGTTTAGAAAATTCTGCGTTGGCGCAAAAAAAAAGTTTCAAAATCCTTACTAATATTTTTTACGTACAAAAGTGCTACCGAAAGTCCTTTTGGCAGGTTTTCACCACCTGTACGTTCTTGGGTTAACTCTATTAGAGTTTAGATGTTTTATGAGTATTACTGGCGTACCACTAAGTCCAGACCTACCATTTCAAATTTTTACAAAAAAAAAAAAAAATGTAATAAAGTGCAAATTGTTTATTTAAAATAATTTGACACTAAAAAAATATATTTTCAAGTATCTAGATTTACAATTTTTACTGCACAATATCTAATATAAAATCATTTCATTTTAATATTCCTCATCAACTCCCGCCTTGATGGAATAAGTTAACTATAAGGGGCCGATCATTTATTAACTTGCGCACTCTTGATGGGAGGGATTCTATCATGTGCGACATGGGATAACTTGGGGAGGGATATTAGTGGTTGCGTGACGTAAAAAAATATTCAAATTTCTTTAACAAACTTTGATACGAGTCGCTTTTCTTTAGAAATACATTACTATCTTTCTAATGGTATATTTGGTAGGATATACAACAAAGTGTAAGTTTTAAGGACTTGTTGTAATTGCAAACAATTATCCGGACATGATATGATGTAGAAAGGGGGGCTAGCGTGATTGTGCATAGTGCGGGAGAGAGGAGAGTGTGGAAAACTATGAAAAATAACGTGACGTAATAAGTTAATGATTCCCTTGTCCTAAATCAGTACAATACTTTTCACATGATGGATGTACAAAAGTCAATAAAACATTAATTGTTATAAGTTTTGGTCTAGCTACTCAACAGTCAACTTTTCGTCGGCTTTCTAAATAAGAATTACAAAAATATTTTTTAAAAATTTAATTTGGAATTTATAAATTTCATGTGCAAACACGATCCCAAAAACTGTTTACATAAGAGTAGTGCAAATGAGCAAAATAAACAATTACAATATTCAGTTTACAGTAGTTTGTAGGCACTAATTACAGAGGCTTCTACAAACGCGCGTTTATCACGCCCGTATAGAATGGGCCTTAAACAATAATTACCCTCTATAGCTTCGACTAACTACGAATCTAAATAACTTCTATTTAACCTTCAGCTTAGTATTTAACCTTATACAAACTGAAATATCCAACATGTACTGATATACAGTAACTTTAGATGGCATGCGATAAACATCTGGAATCTACTTAGCTACTGGTTACTTTTGACATTCCTTTCCAGTGATTGGAGATTCCAGTAAATATTCTGCGAAAATACTGGTAATGTTTGTTCACTGTAATTGTTTTCGAAGTGAGATAAGGGTTTAGGTCGCTTTTAAGATATAAAAGCAACCAACATAAGATACCAGCATTGTGGGGCAAAACGGGACAAAAACTCTTTCTTGCAGAAATTCATTATATTTCAAAAATTAGGGACGCAATACGTTTTAGGGATATTTCTATGTAGCTAAAGAACCAAACAATTATTTTTTGTAAAAAAAAATATTATCAATTCATTTAGTTTACCATTAACTATGCCAAACTTTAACTATCCCGTCTTCCCCCGCCTTTCAATACTTTGGAGGTTCGATTTTCAGGTTAAAATTGCGATATGTGTTTTTCACACTCTTTTCGGAGGATCTCTAAAACATTACCTTCTACACTGTTAAAAATAGGTACGCAAATATAAGTAATTCAAGAACATGTATTCCTTGTAGTACAGCCGCGGAAAAAAAAAACGAACCACCGATGATTATATCGTTAGTTTTTATAGTAGAGCTAAACTTAATATACCATTTTGTAGGAAATAAAGTCTACTATACATTGATATACAAAAAATTTGCATAGGGGACTATCTTCATACTCGAATCCGCACCAACTTTAAAATTTTCAATAGCAACACCTACTTTTGATAGCGCAGAAATGTTCCCCGCCCTCAAAATAATCTAAATACAAATTTTCGTTAATTTCCTACATTTATATGCAGAGATATTAGACAATATATATCGATCTTATTTGAGGGGCTACTTCCACAGTGAACAAAGTATTAGTGAGACTTCGAAATAAAGTACGCTGGTAGAAAATGTTTTGGCGTTAGCCGTGGTTCTTATTTTTCCGTGGTCATTCATTCCCCCACTCCTGTATACCCTTCGCCTCTATATAAGAATTTAGAATTTTAAACCAACGCGATCACAGCGCTTTTAATTCTCAAAATTCGTAGATTTCTGTTAAGTTCTGCAGATTTTAAATTTGTGTATGACCCCTTAAATGATCATTTGATGCACATTATAATATTGCCAAAAAACTACAAAGAGGAAAATCATGAAATTTTAGATATGCATATAAAACGTTTTTCTGAATTCATCACTATCAAAATATAACATGGTTGCTATTCATAAATTTTATGAATATTAATATCCTAATTTAAATAAAATTAAAAAATATACATATAAGTAATGAAAGTTAGTGTATTTTATTTGGGTTGTTTAGAAGTAACACGCATAAAAATTTCAGCTTAATAAAATTATTATTTCGAAAGATATGATTAAAAGTTTAAGAAATTCATTTAACATTACGAGTTCTAAACTTTCGATATTCATAATTAAAAAACTACTTAACTAAATGGCTTGCAAATTGATATTCAACGATAAATTTTGTCGTAGATTTTAAATATTGAAACAAAATTGGGTGTTGCTATTGGAAATTTTAAAGTTGGTGCGGATTTTAATATGAGGATAGTCCCCTATGCAAATGTTTTGTATATCAATGTGTAGTAGACTTTATTTCCTACAAAATGGTATATTAAGTTTAGCTCTACTATAAAAACTAACGAAATAATCATCGGTGGTTCGTTTTTTTTTCCGCGGCTGTACATAACAATACTGTTCTATTTGTTTCCATTCGTAGCTAATATGAATGCGCACTGTTAAAAATAGGTACTTAAAAATAAGTAAAATGTACTCATTTTTGATTACATTCGATGCTTATCATAGCTCCGAATACATAAGTTTCATTTTTGAAAAAGACATGTACTCAAAAATAAGTAAAAATGAATAAAAAGAGCAGTATCTTGCCTACATAGGCTGCCTTCATAAATCCCTTTGAATAAATATCGACAATTAAAACCAAGACTTAACGGGAATCGAACCCAGATCCTCAGGCACCGCAGTCCAGTGTCTTATTCGTTGTACTACCAAGGTGACGTGAAGAAGTTATAAACAGAAGAAATGTTTAAAAGGTGTGTCAAAAGAATGTAAAGCAAGATAATTGAGTTGTAATAACTCAGTTTCCATTTAAGCAATCATCATCAAATAATGTGGAAAACTATTTTCTAAACAACTATTTTAAGTTTGCCAGGTCGCTTTCTTAAGATGGCTGGAACAGAAGCTGAAATCAGCAATAATTAATCACACTGCTACTTTTTTAGAAAGTACGTTTGCTTAAATTTGTGTACGTCATCGCTCATTTACGATGCAATTGTACTGAAACTCATATTTAAACACCTTTTTTTTAAACAGGGTATATGTATTTACCAACGGAGATATTATTTTTTAAGGTCGTCCATAGAGGGTCTACAGGCATAAAAACTTTGACAAGTTCTTCTGTGAAATAGCACAAATGGACATAGTGTCGTATTCCTCTAAGGTTGAGATATAATAAATAAATTTATCCAATAGAGTGAATGTACAAATTTCCGACCAGTTTAGATCTTTTTTCGACCAGTGCCAAACATTGAACTACTGAAATCACATTAGACTGTAAAATGAAATTTACCTAAATTTAAAAAAAAACTTTGAGTCACATTGAATTGAGGAAACTTCTGAAAACTTAATGCGATATGCTCTTAATTTTAAATATTTTTTTGCCAAATAGTCTGTACCTGGTGCATTCACCTTATGTAAGAATTTTTTCACTCTGAATGCAAGAATCAAGTTGATTTCGAAAGTAGACAACGAAAATATTAACGTCGGGTATGTTGCCATTTAAATCGTATAGAATGATTATTTGTTTTTTTGATTTTCATTTGATTTGAGTTTATTCGATCTTGAACATATCTTTTCAGAAACTGAACTTCCTTAACATTTTAACTAAAAAACTCTGTGATTATGCATCGCTTGTGAAAACTCATTTACTTTTATTCTGCATCGTCTAACTTCCCATTATTTCTTAAAAGAAAACTCAGATACCGACTGAGAAAAGCGGAACAAAACCACGAAAAATATACTTGGCCTTCACATCCGTGAGAAGATTGGCTTTCTCTTGTTTTACATTCTAAAACTTATGCATCAGCTGCCTCCGTCGTTGTATCTAATGGCGTGAATTATAGAAAGGGTATAATTATCGCGAACGTCGTTCTTCTCATGTTCTGATTGGTTTTGAAGTTCATTGGACGAAGATTCTTTTTGAAATCAGAATATCTTTGCATGGTGAATATCTTTGCATGGTCTTCACAGGCTTTTCTTTAAAAAAAGGTACATTCCTAGTATACGGTATGACTTGGAGGCAATTTTCATAATCGTGCCAAGTCTTCGGCGCAATCTCGCCAACTGTTCTTTCGTTGGTCATGGACTGGTGAGTGGGGAGCTATCTCAGGTGTTGTCTTTGGCATATAATCGTGTCTCAGTAATGTATGGCAGTGTTCCTGAATATTTCCTTGGTAAATCCTAAGCCATATTCTGTAGCTCTTGTGCGACGTAATTTCAACTAATCCGAAACTTTAACTATAATAACAATCTCATCTTTGTCGTCTCGTCATCTGACCATGGTTCTAAAATAACGAGGTGCATGTATGAATGTGTTCCCGGGTCTTTCCTTCGAGATAGGCCCCGAACCGTCGCCAATACCCCACTGTGCAGCTCTTGTGCGACGTTAATTAACCAAACCAACCTGAGCTAGTGTTTTTGGCATGTTGCATATACGTCTCAACAGGCGCTTAAACTCAAAAATAAGAAAGTTTCTCTCAGAAAAGGTTCAGGTTGGAAGACTGCACGCACATAGTCTCATTTCACGGCGGTTCGGCCAACCAGTCTTCCCTTCTGAGTTCGCCCACTCTGACACACTCACTGGAAGTTCTCCACGAAGGCATGACGACGCGTCCGACTGTTTGTTTACCTCCCTTCCCGAAACTCGTCCACTCACTCGAGTCCACACTGACGTGACTTCACTTCATGCGAACTACTAGTTTTACTTCAACCCTTAAATGCGTCCTTTACATTATACAAAATGTGCTTAAAGATGAGTACATGGACCTACTCGTTTTTCTTTGAGTACAATTGCATTGTAAATGTGCGAGGACGTACTCAAATTTAAGTAATCGTACTTTCGCAAAAATGAGCAGTATGGTTTAATATTGCTAATCTCAGCTTTTGTTTAAGCCATCTTAACAAAGCGACCTGACAAACTTAAAATATGTGTTCAGAAGATGGTTTTCCACATTATTTGATGTCGATTGCTTAAATAGAAACCGAGTTATTGCAATTCAAATATCTTTCTACCCATTCTTTTGCCACGCTTTTTTAACATTGCTTCTGTTTAAAAGTTCTTCATGGCGCTCTGGTCACGGCTCTGAGAGTACAACGGATAAGGCTCTGGAATTAGGTGCGGACGACATCAAGTAGACGGATTGGGTTCGATTCCCGATAATTCCTAGTTGTAATTTTTGAAAGGGATTTATGAAGGCAGGCTATGTAGCCAATCAACTGCTCTTTTTATTCATTTTTACATATTTTGAGTACATGTCCTTTTCAAAAATGAAACTTGTATATTCGAAGCTATGATAAACATCGAATGAAATCAAAAATGAGTACATTTGACTTATTTTTAAGTACCTATCTTTAACAATGTAACCAGAGACGTCCTAGTGGAAGCAGGGCTCTGTACAAAGCCCCCATACTAGATTTTAAGTTTTTTTTTTAGTAATACTAGTACAGAACCGGATTTAGTCTACAGCCTATGGAAACATATCAACAAATAAAAAATAGATTCAACTTGCGTAAAAAATTATTAATAAAGATGATAATCCAAATCCTAACGAGAATAGTATACTAGAATCTTTTTATGAGGGAAAAAATTCTATTTTCCTTAACACACAGATCTGTACAATGTGAATATACCCTGGTACTTTTATGTTCTTTTAAAAAAAATTTTAATTCGTGATAATCACAATGATATATTTTCACTAATTTTTAGGAACTCGATTGTTTTTATTTTTTACATTTTTTGTTGTTGTTGCTTATATAGAGACCATTGAGTGTAATGCAAAGGAGGAGTGCAATATTTTTATTATTATTTTCATAGATTCCAGAATGTCACTGCACCTTGAGATTCCTTGAAACCGTTGTAATTTTGTAACAAAGGAAGAAAATTTACAAAAAGCAGTGTATCCAACTTTCGTTTGTACACTTAAAAATGATTTAATTTGCAGTTCGGGAATATATATATTTTTTAAAAAATCCGATTCTACTCCTAACCTACCCCGTTTTGCCCTGTAGGGGGGGGGGGGGGCACCACATATTCAGCCTAGGGGCCCACTTATGTTTTAGTTAAACTTATGTTTGGGATCTCGTTCTTTTTTTTTAAAAAAAATTCCTTGCTTACTGGTGAACATTTTAGCAAAAAAATTACATTTCTGCATGATTTAATTTACGTCCAACAGACAGTTTGTTTGAGTAAACAAAAAAAAAAATACTTGCGATAGTTTGGTGCATGAAAACTTCTAGATAAAAACTAGAAAAGTCGGAATTATTTACCAATATTAATGGTTTTTGTATAAAAAGAAACCTTTTAATGCATTCCAATGAAAAAAATTAGTTAAATTTCTAATTTATTTAGCTTTTTTTTCTCCATGTTTCGCAAATTGAGAAAACTGGGTTTTAGATTTATTAATGCTAAATAACAGGAAATTCGTAAAAATTTAACGATCTTAAACAAAAGTGCAATTATTATTAAAAAAAAAATAATAATATCGATGCTTGTAAATGACAATTATTAACTGCAATACATTTACCATTATTTATATGTTAATATAATGAAGTTACATTCCTTGTTTTTTTTTTTCAAATAAACTGTCCACAAAATAATATATTTCGATAAAAAATCGACGCCTTTGCTTGTTTTATTTCAATCGAAACAGAATGTTTTAAATGAAATAAAAAACCATCGGCGGAACAAATTAAAAATAATATAAGTACAGCCTACATTTCTAAATCAAAATAAAACATTATAATAGGTGTTGTTTTTGAATATAATAAATGATAAAAAATGCGTTTTTTTTTAAATGGCGTATTATAACTTGTTTTAGAATAGGCTGTTAAAAACACTTCGAAAATAATCAAATATATTGAGTTTTTAAAAGTTAAAGGTTGTTATTCATTCTATATTATTCAAGTTACTAATTTGACTTAAAAGTGTGTTATAATAATGGCTTTTTATATGAAAAATTCTATAATTCATTCTGGTGGACCAATTTACCTCGTCTATGAATCGTAGTAGTTACCTTAGTAAAATAATTATTAAAATATTTATAAACCACAGAATTAAATAAAAATATACGATTATGTTTCTGATAAATAAGTGAATGTTTTTGTAAACCAATTGTAATTTTATAATATTTTTCCTGAAAGAAATTGGACTTTGAACGTCGAAAATCCATTTTTAAGACCTAAATCCCCCCCCCTCCTTACCCTACTCTTCATAATTTAACTTTTAGTATTAAAAAAAAAAGACTGTGTAATGTTTCACTGAAAAAAAGAGTACACAATTCATTCCCGACTGTGCACCTAACAATGCCAAGAATAACGATTTTGAATCAAACATGAAATAATTTGTAATATTTCCTATTTAGTTTTGTGTGTTTGTTAATAATTACCCACGTTTTATATTTGTTCAAATCGGAATTCAAATTTAATTTAACAAAGTTTTATCTTTTATATTTCTTTCATTTATACAAAATAATCCATTTCAATGAAAAGAAATAAAGCTTTTACATATACACTATCGGCAGCCTCGAAGATTCTTCAGACATTCTTTAGATTCAATCAACCCGTTTAGTCACTACCTGTATACAAAGATAAACTCGCTTAGTTAGTGACATAATTTCAACAAATATAATTCTTTATGCACAATTTCCATAATATATATAAAAACATATATAATTTTGTAATAAGTTAACCCTCTAGTTCATAATTTTTTCTTTTTTAATGAAATATTTAAATTTTTTTTCGTTTTCTTAATGCTCCTGGACCGCTGCAAAAATATACAAAAAAATCCTAAGTGCCTATTTAATTAAATAATTAATTAAAACCGTTGCGTAACATATATGCAAATTCATGTGTAATTACTAAAAATTTTTTTCAAAAAGTATGAAAATATAGTTAAATACAATCTACATACCTTTGGTATTAGCTAGGATTTTTTGTAGAGCCAGATTATACTTATAACTAATAAAACAATCTTCGAAAACTTTACCTTCACGAGCCAGTTTTAGAAGAACAGATCTCGAAGCAACTAATTGCCTTTATTACAATCATTTTTATAAAGATAGGGACCTAAAGGCGGTTATAAGAACCAGGCACATGGTTCCCTATGTGACAATACTATAATAGTTAACGTAAAACTCAATAGATGCAACTAGGGGTCATTGTAAAGTAGAAAGGAGAATTAACCCTTTTTTGGCCAGCGTCGTTTGTGTTATGCTCGTCTGTACGCAGGGCCCGATCAAGACATTGAAGCAAGGGAAGCCTGCCTTTAAATGGGGGACCCATTGTTCTCAAATAGACCCTGTAACATCAAATCAAGATTTTACATGCACTTAAATCCTTGCCTCTGAATGGCATTAAAACGAAACACATTATAAATACATTAAAAAAACATTAATAAGTAATGAATATTCCTAATATTCTGTATGTTTTTTTTTTCAATATTCGAACAAATTTAACACAGGTAGCAATTTTGTTGTTGTTAAAGTTAGTTAGTAATGTACTTTTTTAAGGTAAATTTAGTAGCAAACTATGTTAAGAGTGTTATATATTTACATAAAATGTGTGATTTCGGGGCCCCTCAAAAATGTAAAGTGTAAGGCTGGGCTTCCCGGGCCTATTCGGTAATCAGGCCCTGTCTGTACGGTTGACGTCGCAAGAGATCCGTCGCAGAGAAAAATTGCAATCTTAAAAATAATTTTGTCGCTACTCACTTTTCCCGTTATATTTCATGCCTACTGACAGAAATTCTCTTTCTTTAGTTATTGTTAATACCAAAATATATTTTATGGTGTATTCAACGGGGTTAATTTAATATTTCTCAGTTGAAAGAAGATACTATAAGGATTTATCGAATGTCATTTATTAACAATTGTGGTTCAAATGACGATGATGTTAATTACAAAATAATGCGCCTAGAAGATAAAATACTGTGGTTGCACCTCTTCATTTCAATTTCGCTACACATCAGGGAATTTTGGTAAATTATAGAAACGATCATTTCATTTTCTGGTGCACTTTTAACAGTCTTTCAATTAATATTTTTAGATATATATATATAGGATGCCTCAGAGCAATAGTTTTGAAAAATATTGTAACAAAGTATTTTGTGAATTTAAAAAGTGGGAGACATCATGGGAAAACTGGAGATCAGTGAACATATGAACCACCAGTGATCCATATCATGTAGACCACCAGGATCAATCAAAAAAACTGTTTCAGCCAAAAATATTTGGAATTTTAGAATTTAGAATAGAAGAATTCAAGAATAAAAAAAAAGTCATTGTTAAATTCGGAAAAAAAAAAACGAAAAGGTTAATTTACTCACTGCTAAAAGTAATTTTTTTTATTATTCTGATATTATTCTATTTTATCACAAAATATTTTATTTATATCTTTAACCCCATTCCAACCTTGAATTCAATGCATTTTTTTTTATTTTAATTATTCACATTTCCTTCTCGAAATTCATAACAATACTCATCCCATACCATCAGTTGTCTTTTTAAATAATAAAAACACAATATCGAATATTTATCCAATACAATTTGGCGCCGTGTCAATCACCCTTGGCGGACGCCGGATTTTAATAACAACTTCCAAAATCCCCTCAGACGTGAGAAAGAGAGACCCCCCCCCCCCCCCCCCCCCAATTCAGCTTCACATCACCTGGCATTGTGCGTGACGTCACACAATCTTCCCCCATCCACCACCCTCCCCCCGTCCAATCAAATCGTATACCTGGATCCAGCGCCAAACGATTCTGTGTGAGCCAGACGACATTCATTCTCATTCTAGTCCGTGACTGAGACCGGTTTCCACAGAAACATTCTCTCTTATCATCCGTCTGGTTTCAGCCAAGTCCAGTAAACAAGCCGCAAGGATTATAATAATATGTGCTCCAGACTTCTTCCATTCGCGTCTCCGAAGACCAAACACAAAAATTCCTCAAGTCGGTGTTGTCTGTAGAACTTTTTTGAAAACCTCCACGTGTTGCCATATTCCGTTCTCAAGTGTGTGTGTGTGTGGTCTTTCGAATTTCCGTTTACGACTTCTTTGGTGATTTGTTTATTTTCAGACGATAATTCGAAAAGGAATTCTGTGGGGCAAAACTCGTTCAGAATTGCAACAAGTTACTTTTAAGAATTTGAAAGTGGATATGCATCTTCTATATTGGATTAATTCTATGAGTTTAAAATGTTTAAAAAATCCGTTGCAGATTTATTAAAAACGTAGTCTCCGTTAAAGTTTAGAATTTCATAACAGAATTTTGTTTTTTAAATGTGAATATTTCATCTCGTTTAATCGTGTGTGCCAAACAGCTTCATTTTTGTTGAAAAATTAATTACTTTAACTTTATATATTCCATTGAAATTTGTATATAATTTCTAGAATTATATATTAGCTAAGCATTATAAATATTTGTAATTATTACATAATTACTAATTTATCGATTATATATTTAATGTGATGTCATAGGTATTTAACTGATTAACATACCGTTGAAACGTGGCTAAAGGAAGTGTATATAAAAAAGTTCTATTTTAAAAATCAATCACATAGAAAGTTATCAATATTTCCTCTAAGGTAATAAACAATAACAAGGAAGTTTTAAAAAAAAAGTTTAAGGGTTCTATTTCCTTTACCATCGGAAAATTTGAATTTATTATTTTATTCTATCCTCCTTTTGATAAATGATACCTATTTGTGAACTAGAACAATAAAATATCTTTTGTTGAAATTATTTTTAAAAATCTGACATCGTTCTTTGAATTTATTTCTACGATTAATTTCATTTTATATATTAGAAGATTTCGGATACATTTGTCTTTATCAAAGAGAAGATAAATTTGTCATTCTCAATTTAAAGATTACAATAACAATGGCATCTCATTCTAAATAATTTTTGGCATTGTATCTTCGAAAAGCTGAGGTTTTTTTTATTGTCTACAAATTTAATTATTCACTGTGATTTGTGAATTCAAATAATAATAATAATAATAAATCGTTTGCTATAATTTTTATTCTGTTTCTTCCCATTGTTTATCACAACACAAATTAATATTCCAATCTAATTTGTGAATTCTAAAAAATCGTTTGCTAGAATTGTTTTTGCTTTGTCGAATTGAAAAAAAAATTCCACGATTCACTTCATTTTATGCGCGAAGTCTTGCATGTCCTAGAATAGAATATTTTTCCTGGCACGTTCCACGTACGAGATCACGTGCAGCAACAATAATCGTTTTGGCAGTCGTCATTGGTCACGACACTTCGGTGACGAATTCCACTTTCCGATAACGGAGTTCCACAGGAAAAACACAGTTCGGTTTCGCTTTTTATCAGTCAGTCCCTGCTGTGCCCCACAGACAGAAAGGGGGTTTCCGTTTGTTCGAATTGATACCGTCTTGGAATATCCGGCATTGACGACAGTTCGGCGAATTACTCCGAGTGCTTTTTACAACTCGAGAATTATCGGATTAAAAGTTCCACAGGTGTGTTCGTGTGTGACATGAGGATCGAAGAGTAGTGTTCTGTGCTTACAGCTGTTTTGTGAGGATATATTTTAAAACTCGTTTTGCAATATGGGGAATAATGCAACTACAGTGTCTTTGCAAGACACTACCGAAAATGGACATCATAATAAAAAGCATTTCAAGGCAAAGGTAAGAAAATCTTATGATTCTATGTGATTTGTAAATTTTTAGATTGTAATAAATACAGTTCATGTGAAATTCTTATGCAAGCTGAAAAGTTTAATTCGTAAATTATGGTAATTAGAAAAATATTTATAATTTTTTAAAGCAATTTTGCAAGGTTTTTGACAAATAATAGATAACACTAAAAAAAAATAATAAATGTCTTATTAATGAAAACTGTGATTAATTATTCTAAAACAAACCGGAATATTCTTTACCTTAAATGGCTTAGAATTAAATTTTTGTGCAATAAAAATTTTGGAACTTGCAATGTCTCTGCTTCGATTATATGCTAATTAATTTTTTATGTATTAATCGGACACTATTGCAAAATTATTAAGAAATATTTCGCGTAATTTTAAAAAATATTTATCTAAAACATTTTTGTTAAATTTTTGTCATAAAATCTAAACTGATAGATTCAATTCCATTGCGTTTGATATAAAATATATAAAAAGCATGTTGTATCTGTTTTATGCAATAAAGTTTAGAAAATAACATTTAAAAAAAATACATTTCCGTCATTATCGTTGCTGAAAACAAACCGAGCGAACTTGTTCAACCTGTTGCTCGGTTTAACTTCGTCAACCTGCTTTGGGAAATTAACTTCTAGGAATTTAAAATTCCAAAGCAAAATAACATTTCAAGTTTCAAAAACAAATCTAATTGTCGAATTTTGGAGAAATCCCATAGAATAAAAAAAAATTATACCTGTATCTTTTTAGAAACGATAAAATGTCCCGAATGAATTTGATAAATATTTAAATTGATAGGTAACAAATTCGATCAATGTATTGAAATTGACAGAAAATTATTTCGATAAATATAAATATTGATAGAAAATGGATTTGACAAATATTTTAATTGATAAAAAAAGGAATTCGATAAATATTTAAATTTATAGGTAATGAATTCGACAAATGTATTTTAATTGATAAAAAAATTAATTTGACAAATATTGTGATTGATAGAAAAATGAATTTGACAAATATTTTAATTGGTTAAGGAATTCGACAAATATTTTGAGTAATAGAAAATTATTCTAACAAATATTTAAATTCGTACGGAATGAATTAATCATATTTATATATATTTCATCATCATGCTTTGAATAATTAACTTTTAAAAGTTTAAATTGCCAGACCAAAATAACATTCCAAGTTAAATAACAAATCTAATCAACTCATTTTGGAAAAGAATTAATCTAATAGAATTCAGGTATCTACCTGTTTCCTTGCTAGAAATGAATAAATTTACCCAAATCAATTCGACAAATATTGAAATTGATGAAAAATAAATTAGACAAATATTTTAATTGATAGAAAATAAATTCGACGAATAATTAAATCGGTAGTGCATGAATTTACCAAATATTTAAGTTAGTAAAATAAAATAATATAACTAATATTTAATTTGATAGAAAATTAATTAGACAAATATACAATATTGACTTAAATGTGGATCCTAAAACAATTGCTACGATTAAAGCTATTACGTCAGTAATACAAAAAATAAATCTATAATAATGAAAAATTGTATGTGGATCGCTACAATTTTTAGATAATTAAAGCTATTACGTCAGTAATACAAAAAATAAATCTATAATAATGAAAAATTGTTTGTGGATCACAAACACCTACTTCTGCTTATAAAAGGCTAAAAATTTATATATACCTATAACTTACTATTCATCCTCAAGACCTGAGGCTTGGATTCGGCTTATTAAAACGCCTGTGACGGTGGTATGATGGGCGTTTAAGCAAATGGCACCGTTGTCGCCGCATGACGTATGTGAGTCTAAATTTAAGCCTCGCACGCGTATTTCACAGAGGTATAGCTTGGCAGTACGTTTGTCGATTTGAGTAGGAGTGGTCGCGTTTGATGAAAGTATAATCCATCTAATTCAAACTGGTGCTTATCGGGAATTGTGAAGCTTATAAGTGTTTAATGTGTTACCCTAGTGTCTATACACTATCTGCAGCACGCACAAGACGTTTCACGTACCCTACTGGGGCTGTGTCCCTGATACAGTGTACAAATTTTAATTCACTGTAAAGATATAGCTTTTAAAGTGTTTAATGTGATAAAGTGCTTATAATCGTTTAATGTGTTAAAGTGCTTATAAGTGTTTAAGCGTGATTATAAGTGTTCCTAGTGCATATAAGTGTTAATTATTAAACACTTATTACACTTTAAAAGTGCTTATAAGTGTTTAAAGTGTTACCCTAGTGTCTATATACCTTCTGCAGCACGCACAAGACGTTTCACGTACCCCACTGTGTCCCTGATACAGTGTATTTTGTTTTTAAATGATTTTTAACAATTTTAGAATCTGACGCTCCCACGATTTTGGTAATTGTAAAGTGTTTTTTTCACTGATTGTAAGTTTAAATAAATTATTCCTTAGCGTGCGATTTTATTTGTTGACCAAAATTTTAATTCACTGTAAAGATATAGATTATAAAGTATACCTCAGACAATTAGATGTAAAAAAATATTGTAAAATGGATTATTTCCATGAATTTAAAAATTGAGTGCATAGATGGAAAAACTGGAGATCCATGGTCGGGATATCACGTCCATGAGCGTCAGAGGGTTAAAGAAACACCTTTAAAAATATTTCCAGTTTCTAAGCCTTTGTAGCTTAATCAGGACTTCAGAACAATGGGTCGCGGTTCGAGTCCCGAAGTGGGAACAACTAAAAATTAAAAAAATAATAATAATGTACATGCTTTAACAGGTTATCCAGCAGGGGGGAAACAGTTAGTAATAAATAAAAGCGTGAACTGTTATATAAAATTATATCAGAAATTCCTTAATTATTAAATACCCAAGGTTCCTTGACATAAGCAGTGAAATCATTAATTTTCGTATGTTTCCTTTATTAATTTCGCGCATTGAAATGCCAATCACATGTAATGGACGTCTCTCCGTTGCAATGGCATCCGACCTTCCTCTACATGAGTCGCATTGTCTGCCTCCTTTGGAAGTTCACGGCCTGGCGATGCTGCGTGGAATACCAAACTTGGCTCTGCGCGCGACTACTGCGGATTTGCATTTTTGCATTGATAAAAGTATATCAACATGACCATTCCCGGAGTTTTCTCCTTGAAGTGTTATTTACTGGTTGCAGGACCTGATTTAGGCATAGGGTACATGGGCTGCAGCCTAGGAGCCCGCACCACACACACAGTTACCGCGCGGAAAAAAATTATCTGGAAGGATGATAATACAAATTCTAATGAAAATAGTATACCACAATCTTTTTATGATGGAAAAAAATTCTATTTTTCTTAACATATATGTACAATATAAATATATTCTAATACTTTTATGTTCTTTAAAAAAAACGTGTTTAACTTGTGATAATTACAATGGCATTGTTTTACTTTTTTCGGAAATCAGTTATTTTTATTACATTTTCATTTTGCTTAAATCCGCTTACAAGAAGGGTAATGCAAAGACGAAGTGCAATATTTCATTATAATTTTCATTGGTTCCAGATGCCATTTCACCTTGAGTTTCCTTGAAACTATTTAAATTTTGTGACATAGTATAATATAGGAAATTTTTCAGTTCTGGAATTTATGTTTTTCAAAAAATTACCCCCCCTCCATCCCCCTTCTCTTTTTACTGGGGGTATTCCATTTTCCCGCCGGATGATTGGGGGGAGGAGACCACCACATTTTCAGCCTAGGTGCTCACTAACGCTAAGTCCATATAAATCCATATAATCAAGACATATAAATCCTTTTTAGTCAAGAGAGGAAAAAAATCTAATTTTTAATACAATTAATAACTCTTATTATTACTTCTTAACACTTAGAAAATAATAAGTTTTGTTCTAAGGTAACAAAAAGCTCTATACAAACACCAAAATAGTTATCCAGATACAAAAGCAGCTATATGCACGAAAAGCTTTTTTGAGTAAATCGCAAAAAAACCTGTCCAAACTTAGCTAAATAAATATACAATATTTTTTTTTGTAAAAAAAAGAACACAAAATATTACATTTTTTACTAAATTGTTTAAGTTGTTAGATAACTAAATAATTAATAGTTTAAATCATAATTTTCACATAACTTTCTTTGCAACTGGAAAAAAGGATTTAACTGGTTTTGTAACTGGATTGTCGTCATATTATTTTTGTTTAAGAATCAAAAACCACTATACCCACTTTCCAAAAAAATCTTAAATCACGTGTGCTGGATATAACTACTTTTGAATCTATATACATTTTTATTAGTGTGGGTATAGCTATTTTTGCTTCCGAGTGAATTCTTTATTTTAATTATTATTATTGAATAAAGGATTTTGAATTTTATTGTATTTAAAAATTGAAGTCGAAGTTATAGAGTACCTTTTATAACTTTGGATATTGATTGATATCACTAATTGATACTACAATCTCATTTTTGGAATTTTTGTATATAACTGCTTTTATATCCAAAGCTGTCACTGGACAAAACTGCTTTTTATTGTATTTGTTTAACAATTTAAATATATAATTACAAGCACTGTTAAGTTCAAAATAAATGTAGTTAGACAATACAAATTGTAGGGTACTGGGTTTTAAAAATAAGTGGTGGTGTGTCCTCTCCTTGCCTTTTCACCACCCGCCACTGGTTTCTCACTTTGGTGGGAAATGAGAAAAAACTCGAAATCTCTGTATATGGATATTTCCCCCTTTTAACGAGGAAAATAATTGTTGTTTTTTTAAATAATGAATAAACAAACCTCAAAACTAGACCCCACGATACCAAACTTTCAACCCTAATACAAAACATCCTCGCCACGATTCCTTACAAAATCTCATTACTTCCCCTCTTTTGTATCGCACAATTCAAACACCCACCGCATAACAGAACCTCGTAAATAAAACAGAAACTTCGCGCTTCCATGCCTTATTGTTATATGAACACCTCCCTTGAAGAATCTGAATGACTCACCCAACTAATCCAGCTCATGCCTTAAAAAAAAAAAAAGGACCAAGGTTCGAATCCCGCGGGATTAGGGACGTTAATCCCCATTCAAAACCTCCTTTGTTGCCTTTCTTGGTGGGTCCATGCCGCCTGTTTTAATTCACTGTTTGCTCAGTATGGGGTTTTTCTGCCCTGCTTAGCAAGTCATCGAGAATTCTCCTTTGGGGAATGAAGCTGAGAGACTGGCTTCGTGCCATGAGACTGGCGGAACTCCAGGAAAAGACTGGTTTGAAGACGTTGTTTAAGTAGCCCCTTAATGGGTATTTATCTGTTTACCTTTTTGTAGAGGAGAGCCTGCCTGTTGAAATCACTTAAGATGAATTTTTAGAGCGATTTCTGCAACAGTTTGCGTTTTTTGGGGGATGAATCTTGTATGTCCTTGCGGATTTGTGAAGTTGCCGTCTAAGGGTGGCACAAATTTGGCCGTCTTTGTTTTCAGGAAAAAAGGGCAACAGTCAAAATGTGGCTATTAATTATTTTTAATACGTGGTTCGAAGTTCTGTTGTAATTAATTCGATTTTTTATGAGAAAAACTAGACTAGTGTTTTTAGAAAAACTAGCTAGCTATTTTTTTTATGAGAAAAACTAGCTTTTATGTGAAAATTATCTTTTGACGTTGCCCGAAATAGTATTGGCAGATTTCTTTACCGTGACACCATCCGGCGGTTTTAAGTCTTTTAGGGGTGGGAAGGTTTTACGAAATTTCATGTAGACAGTGTCCTTCCTATTGTTTTGAAGGTCAAGTGTGCAAAATTTCATCGAGCTCGGAATAAATCTCTAAATTTGTGTTAAAAAAAACAAATCCTCGGACGCTCTTCGTTATGCAGATATATCTGTACCTAAGAACCATACGAGCCTAAGTCACATTTGGGCAACTTTACAGGAAAGGGAAAAACTGAATCCTACTCTCAATTAAAGCTTTATTCGTTATGCTTTACATACACGGGGAGGGGGGAAAAAGTATACAAATATATGCCATTACATGCATTAGAGATAGAGCTACTTTTTTTTTAGTTGACATTTTTAAGCTGTACCTAAATAAACTTAACGTTATTTAGCTACAAAAGTGTGAAAATAATGTGTGCGTAGGTTTCTATGGTGTCTAAAAGTAGCTGAAATGTAGCTTCTTCCGTTGCTACGTTGCGTTGTTTTAAAAAAAGAAAACTTTATGTTTACGAAGTTCATCATAAACACCCCAGTATTTTCTTTACCACTTTTCTATATTGTGTACAAAAAGGAAGGTTACGCGTTTTCTGTATACGTCGGAGGTAGGAAAATAAAATTGTAAAATACAAATTCTCTCAAAATAGACTTTATGTGTAAACAAATATTTTTCGCGTATCATATTTTGTAGCTTCTTGTAAAACAAGGTATTTTCTAGTAATAAGTTAAATATGGAGAATAAATCTTCAATCGGGTTAATCACGTTTATATCTGAAATTTTCATAGCCCTTCTTTAAATTTCACACAGTTCACAATACATTAACACGTTCCCTGCCGCTGTTAAAAAGGATGCAATTCGACTATTGTCTTTTACGTGTAATTTGAAGAACGTATCACGCGCCCGTGCGTGGCCGGCAGCGAACGTGTTAATAAACACGAATGTACAGTACATAATTAACATTCTTACAACATTTTAATAGGAAGTATTAGAAAAAGTTATGGAATATTCTTAACTATACCCCAAAACAGAAAAAAAAATTGCAAAATGATCTTATTTTTATATAATCCCAATTTTAGTGATAACTTCGTCAGTTTTCAACAAACATGTGGGAAATGTTTTGAATTAACGCAATTTGAGCCAACACTTGAGCCAGGGGCGGATCGCGTTAGGGATAAATCATTAATAAATAATTTTCTAATATTGAAATGTCGAATACTGAATCTATACATTTTTTTTATCAAATAATTATATTTTATAATATCACTAATTAATGCAGACCTATAAAATTGTTTATATTTTTATAGTTATGGTTCAAATAATACAAAAGCAATAAAAAAAATTTAAATCACTGTTTTAACAGTTTATATTTCATTCTGATTTCCGACGGTATATTACCAACTTTAATATGGATTCCTACAAAGGACGTTCTTGTCTTTAACTTTCACGTCGCCTTGAGCATATGCAGAATCTGCAAAACAGTCACGTTCTCCGGCTCGAACCCTTCACCTTAAAAACCGACATTTTAACATGATTCCCCTATCCAATCGAGTAGTTGCCAACTTTGGCTAACAACTCCTTATATTCTTCCATATGGAAGATTCCTCGGCCTCATATTCTTCGCCAAAATGAGGTCGAGGATGCCAAATAATGAAAGATGGTGGATTTAATAAGATGTCTTCTTTTTTGCCTTTTTCTCTGAAATATTACGATATTTTTTTTTCTTCCAGTGACCACGAGCTGAACGTAAAAGCGGTGTACAAAAAAAGAAAAGCTTTCAATGAACATCTCACGATATCGTGATGATTTCTCTTGGTTTTTCGTATAGTTCGCTTCATTGACCGCTGTAGTTAGTGGAATTCGAGTGTATGTGTAATTGAAATCGTGAAGGTTGCTCAACAGGGATCTCTAGGAGTTTCGTAACTTAATATTTTTTCGTTGTCAATGGCTAGTACAATTTATAAATAATTTATGGAGTTTTTTTCTTTTAATTATTATTATGTTAAAAGGGGGTTTTCGGAGAAATTACGTTAAAATAAACATTTACTGATATATTGTGATAATTAGAAACAATATTCAACGATCTATATTTTTTTATACATCAAAAGTTTCGCTTAAAGAAGTACACTTTCACAATAAAAAAAATTAAACTATAATAATACAATAGAAGAAAACTTAAATGACACAAAAATATAAATTGGAAATTTTATTTGTCATTCTTTAACTACTTTTTGAAATATTTATGACAAAAAAATGTATATACAGTTCGATTTTGTAGCTATTTTTGTTCTCTTTGCCACTTTATTAAAATGCAACATATTGATGAGAATTCTCAAAAAATTGTTTATTATTCCTATTAGGCTGCGATTAAAAATTTAACATTTATCCTATATTATGTTTAATTTTTGCATTCAAACAAATGAAAATTGTATGTTTTCCCGAAAATAATAATCGCAACCGACACAACCTCATTTAATGTACCACAGTTAACGAAGCTTTCACACGCATCTACGTACCCGTAACCAATAATTTAAAGTACCCGTCACTCGACTAATGTCAGCGCTCTCTGACTCTGTACGAGAACTTGAAACTCCCCTAGGAAAACCGTTAGTTCTGTCTGATGTTTGTATTTAAAGTTAGTGTAATCATATATAACTGCGAGGCTCCGCCCCCTGCTCCGCTGACGCTCCGCCAACCCACCCGATGATGCCTACCAATGAATTGAAGGGGTTAATCATCAAAATGGCGTTCATAATGGCAAAATAAAAATACTAGTGCAACAGAATTTTGTAAACAAACTAACTCTTGCCAATCCGCGTAGAGAAAAACAGCGTTTTTTTATCACCGCGTAAGAGAATTATATATAAAGATTAGATAAGTTTATTACGTTCCTTGCTCGACGTTTATTTCAAACATTATATACTCCATTTTACTAAATTTTAACAATAAGTTATACAATAATCAATTTAATTCAGTTCAATAAATTCTAGTCTTGTTCTCTTTCTTCCCTGAGCACAGACCAAGATCAATTTCGGGAACAATAAAATCGTATGGCTTTAGACAGGGACTACCAAATCCAATCTCCTCCTCCCTCCATGATATACAATACGAAAAGAAGAGAGAAGCTGACCTTCCTCCCCCAAGATTGTTTTCAGGGTTGGGGGTGGGCCAGACCGATCGATTAATCGTTTGTCTGTCTGCTCCTGTATCGACCCCCTCCTGTCTGTGTTTCCCTCCTGTGGTATAGAGTGGGTGTCGGATGTAAACAAAAGACGATATTGCTTGTTGCAGGGTGATGAAAAGCCTGATTACCCTGTATACCCAATCACCCTGATATTGCCAACATTTTCATTTGGCTTGGGTATAAGGCAGAAAAAGCGAAGACTAAATATATCCTAAACGATATAAATGCCGAAAAGAATTCAAACACCGTTTTTCACGCTCAAGTGTCAAAGTAGCTATGCTTTATAATGTGGTAAACGTGAAAAGTACCTGGTAGTCCTCTAAATAGTTCAAAAGAGCGTATAAAGAGGTCGATAAGGTGAACGTCCCTGTGGGCTGACAAAACAGTTTTTTTTTTTACGATTTTCCAACATTTTCGCTTTTAGCACTTATTATAGTTTATCACTTTTAGTTTTCAAGTCTCTAAAAATATATATCCCATTTCTACATGTAACCTAATGCTTTATGCATACCTAAAATTTTATATGCCTAAAATTTTTTTGTTCGTTTATAATTTTTAAATTGATATTACCTTAATTTATAACTACAGTAATAACAGCTTTTGGAATGAATGGTATAAAAAAAGCCGTATTTGTATTCGTCGAACGGCATTGTTAAAATATAAACTAACTCGCCTTGCTACATGACGGTGGCTCTGTCAGTGGGGAATACAAATTCCCCAATCACAAAGCTACCTGCAAAAGATAACGCTCCTAAATAACGTCCGTGTAGAATGAATTCTAAGTGAATGGCCTCTGCGATGTCATATTGTTTTCAGGGTTTACATAAGCCGATAGCCAACTCGCTTTGCTGATTCGATAAAACCAGTTTTGAAGAGTGTTACCCAAACTCAAATTAATCAGAACTACACTACTCTTAACAATACATTGGAGCGCAACACGTGATAGAGATAATACATCAAAAGTCATTTTGCTAAGGTACATTACCAATTTCTATATATTTTTATGAGCTTATTTTAAGGGAACATTTTCCTGTTTGATATTACGTTTCCGTATTGGCTACGAAATTCAAGCAATTCACTTATAAATGTAGACATGGGACAATAGAAGTGAATCACTTGAATTCCGTCGCCAATCACCGTTCGTGCGGCTGCTGATGCCATTCAGGAAAATATTCCTTTTTGAAAATCAGCTCCTCAATTGAGGGCTGAAGCAAAAAACAATGAAGGTCCGCTTTTATCGTTGGGCCATTCTACACGGACGTTATTAACGTTAACAGACGCCACTATGATTGGTGAATTAAAAAAAATCTTGGTATTTTCCAATCACAGAGGCATCTGCAAACCTTAACCCGCTTTAATAACGTCTGTGTAAAATGATCTACACAGTTACTGTGTTATGGAACAAGACATTCCCAAAAAGAATATATCAATTCCGAGATATTTATTTCTTTTCGTGACCTTTCCAAGCTATAAAACAATTTAAACCTTCGACTGTGTTATTTCAGATTAAAACTAAGTTAATACAATAAAAAAAACATTTAATACACTCCGAAAACAATACCAATAAGGTCAGTTACATCAAAACGGTGTAACATTTAGCGGCTGTTTCGAGAAGTTCCCTTCTATAATTTCCTACGGCTCTTGGCTCGCAGGTCACTGGTTCCGCTCGAGTGCAGCACGAACGTGTGATATGAAATCGACCCAATCTTTAAACCGCTTAGAATTTTGCATAATCCCTTCGTTATAACCGCGCCTATCAGGTGCATTGTATTTGATTGAAGGGTATTTTGGTTTTTAAAAACATATTTATTTTTTATAATCTCCTTATCCTTCCGCCTTTAGGTAATGAAAACTGTTATCCTTGATATCGCATCTGGATTTTGTAATTGTTACTTCAACATAGATGTTAATTGTATGGTCCAATGTTGCCGGAGTCCTTGCACTGCCAAGTATGAATAAAAAAACAGGTTATTTAGGCAGTATATAAGATTGGAAGTAGATGAAGAAGTATAGGTCGTAATTCGAATAGTCGCTATTTATATAGTACACTCAAACTTTTTTTGTGCGGTCTTTTTTTGTGCGAATTTTTTTATGCGATTTTTTTTGTGCGGTATATGAAAATTTCAATCAAATTGGAACATAATTGATTATCTGGCTACCGAGACATATACAAGCGTCTAGTGAAACAACTGTCGTCTCAAAAACTGATCACTGACTACATGGTAACTGAAAAAAAGTTAACTCTAAACGAGTGCGAGGTAGTATCTTCAAGTGACGAAAGCGATTTTGAACAAAGTTCGCGTATTGTCAGACTACGAAGGATAATGGTTATACGTTTTGAAAAGTTTTGTATGTGTAAAATAAGTACATATGTAAATAAAATATTTAAAAACGTTCGCATGTGTATTTTCTAAATCAGATTTCAAAAGGTTTGGCGCGATTCCAAGTAGCTGTCAAGCCTCGTGTCTTGATTTCGTTTAAAAAAGCAATTCCTAGTTATTTCGTAAGGTTTTGAGTTATTTTCTATGCGAGACATTTTTTATGCGGTCCTTATCCACCGCACAAAAACAGGTTTGAGTGTACTAGCTTTGTGGCCCGGCGTTGCTGTGGAACCACTGAACTCAAACTGTAACTTCTGGACGGTTCAAAACTTGTTTCCTCTATGGGCGTGTTGAAGCCAATATGGAGGCAGCCATACTGTACTTAATTTTTTTAAGGGATTCAGTCGTTTTTTTTAATACCATAGCATTGTAGAAATATTAAATGTATATAGTAGAAATATTAAATGTATATAGTAGAAATATTAAATGTATATAAATATTATATTTCTTATTGTAGAATTATTTTTATATTGCCAACCAAATAGTTCTTGCTCTTGCTTTTTAACCACTTCGACTTGGAATTGCGAATGATTTGCTGTTTTAATAGCAGATTGCATTTAAAATGGGTTTCAAAAGAAAATACATACAGATGGGCCAAAATGAAATACATACAGCTTATTTTTACATGCAAAATATACGAAATATTGCGATAGCGATGAAAGTGGGGTACACCCTTTCAATTGTCTTCAAGTCAACAAAATGTCTTGCCCAATCCAAAAGTTACAGTTAAAGATCAGTGTGTGGAACCCGTTAATGCATATACATTAAAAAATAAGTATGTCCATCGGGATTTGAATCCGCGACCTTTTGTTCCGAAGTCCCACGAGAAATCAATTATAGATTCCATAATAATATGAATAAATTCTAAGAGTATTGATTATTTGTATTAAATAAAAATAGAGTGTGACTGTGTCGGAGCATATCAAGAAGGGTTTATATGTAACTTCAATGTGGCTGGTTGAGAAAAGGAATTAGTCGCCAATGATAACCACTTCAAAAAAGGGAGATTAACAAGCTCTCCCGTACGACTCCGTGACTCCCTATCCACGCCTCGTGCAATCTATTCTTTATTTTTTTAAAAAATCACTCTCATGGCGCCGTCTTTCCTAATCGATTCAAAATATCATATCGATCATCCAAAGAAGTCGTCGATCTCAGTTTTTTTAAACCTTTGAGTCATCAGAACCTTGTGTACATTTTCCAAGGGACTGGTCGTGTTGGTTTTGGTGAAAAGCCAATTTAACGTTTCAGCGCAGAAGAACAGGTTATTTTATTATCACTGACCCACCCTTGGAACCCTGTTCGGGGTTTTAAGAGTTTTAAAGACTTGTTATTTATTAGACACTGTTCGCGGGTTTGGCTCTGTTTGTCCTATTTATATTTCTGAACTATATTAACGTAAACACTTTTAGATATTTGCTTCTGACGCGAAACGTATTTAAAATCAGATTCGGTATCGGAATCAAACACCTCGTAATGCCTATTAGGGTGATCCATTCCAACACTATAACTCCGTAATAAATTGCACAATTAACATACATTTGGACTTGTTCGATGGGAAATTTGGCGCCAATGCGTGTATAGGACCTTAAAATAAAGCAAAGAACTTAGAACGGGATCCCGCGGCACCAAACGGAACACCTTTTATATTCCTTTTGAAAATAAGTTTTTCGTTGGCGACCTTTTAAATGCTATTTCTGTAATTTGCTGAAATTATGGTTTGCGCGAAATTTTTCTTGCTGTGCTCAGAAAAACGAAAATAATCACGCGCGAGCTTTTGCATATGGCTCTTTAATTGGAGCATTCATATCCGTTTGTAACTACCAATCGCTGAGTCATCTGCAAAAGCTCGCGCGTGTTTATCACATCCGTGTAGAAAGGGCATAAGATTTTTTTTTTCAGATTAGTTTGACGTTAATCACAAACAACGCGTTAAAATTAATAATGAGATCCTTAAGCAGAATCCTAGATAAGGGGGGATATATGTAACACCTTTTTTCCATATTTTTGACCCGCCCCCATATTTTGAATGCCTTTATCCACTGGGCAACTGCGACTTTAAGAGTTAGCCGCAATCTCTCGATCTGTTGGTATAATAATAATAAATCTCGAGCGTTAAGGGTTAAAGTGCAAAAAGCAAAATAATCCATACCAACTTTAATACGCGTCTAATTAGTCAAACATCAGTCGTTACAATAACACCATTAAACTCCGACCAAACGTAAAAAAAATCCATAACTTTTTTTCAGAAATAATTTTTTTCATATGTGGTTATAAGATATCTTGAATTTCGTTCATTTAGGAGCATTCCGTGACATGAAACTTTTTTTTAACGGGAATATCGTTCTAGTTCTTGGAATGACTGCGGTGAAACAATACAATCTTCCATCCTTAAATCCGCCCAATGGCCCGAGAAACGTCGTTAAGAAACAACGTTACGAGGATGCGGTCGTTTTGCAGTGAAGAATCTTTTTTTTCTCTTTTGTGGAAAATTTTGCCTTTTTCATTCTTTACTTTTATTACTGAATTATATCCGCTAGTTCGAAAAATATTTCAGTCGTAATCTGTAGTAAAGTATCTCAGGGGTGCAAAAGCAGTTCTGTGCACTTTTAACTATTTTAATAAAATCACGACAAAACGTCAGACGATATAACTTGATTAAGTGCTGTGTTTTTGTTTTTTGGTGTTTTTTAAAATAATTAACTTTTGTTTCTTTCATTGTTAGATATAAATTCAAGCCTAAGGACCATTCTACACGAACGCGAAAAATGCACAGGAGCTTATCAGTAGTTCGACAACTTATACCACGTGGTGTCTAATATCTTGGAGGGATCAATTCCGTGACAAATATCACGTCTGACATAAATTTGTTCTCGTTCGATAAAGAATCAATCAGCCTTATAAAAATGATAATAATTTTAAAAAATCAAAATAATACAGATTTTTATGTAACGAAGTTCTCGAATAAATATTCCATTCAAATTATATATTGCCGCATAAAATTAAATTAATCCGATTGGCATTACAAAAATCCGAAAATTTATTCATAAATTTGTATGGATGTTAAACAGGGCCCGCTACTAAGTTCGCAAAGGGCCCCCGCGTCTGCTAAAGGCGGCCCTGTCGCTATCCTCCGATTTCAAGGCGGGTACTTTACCACGGGGCAACCGGGCCCGTAAAATCCCAGGATTCGGTCATCAAGGCTTCGTTTTGGATTTCAGTTACGCAACGTCGAACCCTCATTTTGCAGAAATAATTCACGTTCTTTTAAAATAAACACACGAAGTAAATGGGTTTTTATTTTTAGCCATGCATTTACCTTCCCCTCCGTGCTTTCTCTACCAAAACAATCAGCCCTGTTCGGATCCAAATAACATGTCCCCTGATCACGACTGCGTCCTGCTGATAGAGCGATTAAAGCGATTTCCTCTTTAATGCCAAGGTCGGTTATTATTATTTCTTCTTCTTTGGCTCTATTGTGTGCTTTACTGGTGCCAGAAACTCGAGCAAATAGCCATCATAATGAGTATGGACGTTTTATTTTTAACAGGATGTTTTGGAATCCTTGGAAAAATGGTTAATTTTGTGCTGAGCAGGGGAAAGCTGATGATACTGCGTTAAATGGTTGGTTCATTAATGAAGCCTTGTTTTTTTTGACACAAATTTAAATGCTATGACGTCCATTGTTTTCGAAGGTTCTAAATTTTTGGCAAAAGATTGGTATTCTCTTGCGACATTTTTTAATGATTGTTTTGCATGCGAATAGTTAATTGTATATTTGTGCTATCAAAAAACAAAGGAGTGGAAGCGCGAAAGGGGGGTTTCCCATCGCTCTTTAGAAATATTTTAACAGTATCCCTTAACAATTAAAAACTAACTATTACACCCTTAACTATTTTTCCCGTACTTACGTACGGGCAAAATAGTTAAGAGATTGAAGATATTTATAATTAAAAAAATTGTAAAAGGAAACTCAAAAGTTGTGTTTTATATTTAAAAAAAATTCTGAAAAATTTCAATCTAGGGAGAAAAAAAAGTATTGTTTTCTGTAATAGAAGCACGGGAAACATATTTTCATGCCAAAGCTATTAAAAATAATTCCTTAACCCTTTGCACTCTGCGAACATCTTTGACATTGTGTTCTTTCCACAGAACAGTTATTCCTCTTTCTGTTCTTTTACCCACAATTTTTTATTCTCATAGAGGGAGAAAATCGTAATATCTTTCGGATCTGCAAGAGAACAATTTGTAAAAAAAAATCGATGTTTTTTAAACACAAGATCACGCCGTTCTCGTTTATTTTAAAGAACATGGAACCAAAAGAACAAGTCGTTATTTTGGTCCGATGTCGCCTGAGGAGCGACATCGGAGTGCAAAGGGTTAAAACCAAATCGTCTTCTAAAACTGCATTCTTATTGCCTAGACAAACGATATGAGAATAACAGTTTTTAAGATCTTGAAGCACTTCATACTGCTCACAAACATTTTCATTGACATATCTTTTATTCATACTGTAATAATTTGTTACATTATACTGTAGTTTCTCTCTTCATTCAGTCTTACGATGAATACGGTAAAAAAAATCCCACTACAGCGTTATCTTCGTTTTACAACATGTCGATCATTTTAATCTACAAACAAACATCTCGTATCTGTAAAAGATGTTTCACCTCTTATAAAGGCTCATCCACTGAACTATAACTGTAACATCTGGAACGCTCATAACCAGTTCTTTCTATGAGCGCGGTTGAAGCCATACAGTAAGCATCCATACTGAACCACAACTAATTTTTAAAAGTGATTTTCTGGGTTTTTTTTCTTCTCGAACCGTTATAGACATGTTAAATATGTTTAGATATATTGTTTTTTCTACATATAGAATCAATTTGTATATCGCTAAAAATATGGTTTTTCTTTTTGCAGCTTATACACATATTATTTGGTTAAAATGGATTTCAAAGGATAAGCATTCAAAAGGGTTTCTAATGGAACATTAAAAAAAAAGCCAAAAGCACTACTATTCGGCATATTTTAGCATCAACAGTATACGAAATATAAAGGTAGAAATGGCAGTGGGATACAGAGTTTTTTAACCTTAAATTATCTCCAAGTCAATAAAATGCCTTGTCCAATCCAGAAGTTACAGATAAGTGGACACATCACAGACAACCTAACATATGATTTTGCTTGACTTTATTATACATATGACATGCAATTTTTTTTATCTCAATGGAATCTTGCCTAAAAACATTAACTTTCTTATAAGGATGGGTGAAAAGAAATATAACACTTAAAATATCTTATGAGGTTAGAACATAACTTATAAGTTGGAAGACCTTAAATACAGCGTACTTCGTAATATTTCTAAACTAACTTATTTTACTTAACTTATTATCTAACTAACTTTACTTATTTGTCAAACTAGTTTGAAATAAATTAGAACTCCAATTATCCGGGTCAATTAAGACTAGATCCCATCCGGATAATCGAATATCCGAATAATTGGATAATTCACGAAAAAAAGTTATTGCTTAGAAAAAACGAATTTTTCTTTAGTATGTTATATTTAAGGACTATTGAAAACAATATCATTCACCGATAAGAAATTTTTGAAATGTGGATTTTGTTGATTTCTTTTTTACTTCCTCAAAGCCATCCGAATAATTGGCGATATTCGTTTTATTTTATCCGGATAACTAAATTCCGGATAATTGGAGTTCTACTGTATTACATAAATAAAGTTGCGCTGATCCTGTAGCTGTATAGCCAACTTTCAAGGCTTTAAATGCAGCTCATTTAATAAATTTTCAAATGCAAAAGTACAAGTGTTATATTATAATATTCTATAGTAACTTTAGAAAATAGTAAAATTATTTTCGTTACTAAAAATACGTATTATAACTTTTGAAATTTATGTGCCCAAACTGCAACAGAAGCATTTTTCAATCGCTATGTAGGTAAATATAAAATTTCATTGTTGACAAAATCAATTTCATTTCGCTCTCTATAATGTTTTTAAGAAATAAACTAATGTAATATAAACTAATATGATTTGTATATTTTTTCCTTGTAAACCCTATTAGTTTTCTATTGGTGGAAAATGCCGGATCTGCGTAATTCTTTCAATCAAATCTTCCATTCTAACGCAGCCCAATTACAGTTATTTCACTGACCTTGATTTCGACAATCAAACCCAGAGAAAGTACCTAATGGATCTTTGATGAAGGTGTTTACACTCCTGTTCATTAAATGGGCCGAAATAATTGATAAGAAGCACAGGCGATTGACCACCTGTTGCGACGATATTTTCTCTGCGTTACTTGCGCGTTGTTCCACTAACTACATCCACGCTTGAAATAACAGGTAAACACCACGCACTTTGTTATTAGCTCAACTTGTGGTGAGATTACTTTGGTTTCTTTTTGATTTTTTGGGGTGCCTTTGTCAACGTTTTTCCCAGTGGGTCTTTGATCTACTTTTGTTTTATGGGTCCATTAGATGAGGGTATTTCTCCGATTGGGATATCCAGGGCTGTAAAATTTACCCTTTGGAGTCGAGTGTCGACGACTCTCAATCATCAAAATAACGACCAGTTATTTTGTTGCCTGTTCTTCAGATTGAACAAGAATTGCATGTTCTTGAACATGTAAAACGCTTTTATTTAGTTTTTCTTTATCTAGATTCACTTAAAAGTATGATTCACTTGGGTATCAACCTATTTAATTAATCCCTTTGCACTCGAGTGACGCATTTAACCCTTTGCACTCCAAGAACACTTTGCGATTTGTGTTCTTTCTATGGAACAGTTATTCCTATTAACGTTTTTTTCCGCAGATTTTTTTTTACTCATAAAGGGAAAAAAATCCTAATCTGTTTTTTATTTGCAAGAGAACAAATTTCAAAAACGATTGATGTTCTAAACACAATATCCTGCTGTTCTCGTTTATTTTAAAGAACAGGGAAACTAAAGAACGGGTCGTTATGTTGGCGCCTGAGAGGCGACATCGGAGTGAAAAGGGTTAAGTCACCAAAATAACGATGTGGTATTTTTTTCGATGTTCTTCAAAATGAGAGAAAACAACATATTATTGAGTTTAAAAAGTTATTCTTTTACAAATTTCAATGGATATTATTTTTGTTATCTAGAAGCCCCAACAGTATGTTGGTGATTTAACCCTTTGCACTCTGTTGGCGCCGTTCAGGCGACAAGATAACGACTCGTTCTTTTAGTTTCCTGTTCTTTAAAATAAACGAGAACAGCATGGTCTTGTGTTTAAGAAACATCGATATTTTTTTAAACTCGTTCTTTTGCAGATCTAAAACAGATTATGTTTCTTTTTTCTATAAGCATAACCAATTCTAGGAAAAAGAACATAAGGATGAATAACTGTTCCGTAGAAAGAACGGAGAACCAAAGAGTTATTGGAGTGCAAAGGGTTAATAGTATGATATCACTTGGGTGTCGCTTTTAAGTCACCAAAATAACGACGTGTTTTTTTTTTCGATGTTCTTCAAAATGAAAGAGAACAACATATTCTTGAGTTTAAAAAGTTATCCTTTCACAACCTTCAATGAAAATTATTTTTGCGATCTAGAAGCACCAAAAGTATGTTGGTGATTTAAATCTTTCTTCATATTTAAATTCCTCACAACCCCTTGTTCTTTTTAACTTCTTTGAAAAATATCCTAAACCACTAAATGTATGGCTGGTATACTGAGAGTAATATTCAACTTCATTCATAACTCTTTATCTTTATAATTACCTATCCTAAACGTAAAAATAACAGGCTATAGAATACCTTTTTAACCCTTTGCACTCCGATGTCACCTCTCAGGCACCAACATAACGCTCAGTTCTTTTGTTTCCCTGTTCTTTAAAATAAACGAGAACATCAGAATATTGTGTTTAGAACATCAATCTTTTTTGCAACTTGTTCTCTTGCAGATACAAAACATATTGGGATTTTCTTCCCTTTATGAGTATAAAAAAAATCTGTGGAAAAGAACGTAAAGAGGAATAACTGTTCCATAGAAAGAACACAAATCACAAAGTGTTCGGGGAGTGCAAAGGGTTAAGCATATTGTTCGATTGCAAAGGGTTAGCTTCCTTCGGATTGGTAAAAATACGGCAGTCTCCGGCAATCATTTGAAATCTGTAAAAGTCGCTTTTCAGCAAGGGAATAGTTATCGCAGGCAAACCACTTCATTTCAAAGTGACGATGCTCCTGATCAGCTTTGAGGTCAACTTTTCTAGTTAAATTTAACCTTTTTTTCCCCCTATGTCTTATTGTTTCTTTTTCCAAATGAGAGAGAAGGAAACTTAATATTTTATTCAAACGGATATAAAGCAACAATATTCCATGACATTGCCCAAATAAATTCATTGTTAAAAAAAAAATAGAAATTTAGTTCGTGAATACATTGAGGTAATATCTTATTAGAGACATTTTTACAGTTTGGTTTTTGAACTACATTTGTTTGGTTTATATTGGATGCTTTTGTTTAGTGACAATTTAAAACACGTCACTATTTTGTTCTACAATGACGAAACCTGACCATGCAATATGCGGGCCAAAGTAATTTTACTTTGCTTTTATAGAAGTTTCTCGTTATCATTTGATGTGTTATACCTTAGCTTGAACTTTAACCCTTTGCACTCCGTTGGCGCCGCTCAGGCGACAACATAACGACTCGTTCTTTTGGTTCCCTGTTCCGTAAAATAAACGATAACAGCATGATCTTGTGTTTAAAAAACATCGATATATTTTTCAACTCTTTCTTTTGCAGATCCAAAACAGATTAGGTTTCTTTTTTCTATAAGCATAACAAATTCTAGGGGGAAGGACATAAGGATGAATAACTGTTCTGTAGAAAGAACGGAAAACGCAAAGTGTTATTAGAGTGCAAAGGGTTAACATAAAGCTGTAAGGTTTGGCTTCCTATTGATTCTGGTTGCGGAGCAACCTAGATCATTTAAATGCCCTATGGCCTCACGTTGAGCGTGGTGTGGAAATTTGTTTAGTGGGTTGCCCTCTTAGTTATTATCCTTGTCATTTTAATGTGGCTCAAAATCCCGAAGTATTGTTCTTGGAACTTTCCTTTATAATATATCAAGAATACTCATTAACAATTCATGTGTGTATATCTAAAGTGTGACGTTAATTTAACCATTTTTTTCGATAATCAGTGTGTACTTTTAATAATTTTGATAGATTAACAGTTTAAGTGTTACGAATGCGTATATCCATTCTTGTATCACCAGTGTTTCCAATAATACAAATAATTAACAAATTCATAAAAAAATCTGCACTTTAAATGTTTTTTTTAATTTACAGAATTGGAAAATCATTTGAAGTCCTTCTCTAAAAAAAAAAATTTAATATTTTGTTTTAAAAAAAATATATGTTGGAAATATAATTTTAACTCTCCTGCAATTAAAACAAACTTAGATTCGGAATTTTGCTCAAGTCTCAGAGAACAGCTTTCACACATTGTAGAATTTGAGTCGGCTGAAGAGCCGAAGCGGCTTTATGACATTGTATCAAGTAGTCATTTTCACACCTTAAATTTTTCGGCTTGCTTTCTCACGTGTAGAGACTGCCTAAGTCTTTCGTAGAGCATTGATGGTCACACACTACCAATCACAGATAACGTGTTTCTAATCAAAAACAATCACAGATACATATACAAACAAGCTTCGGCATCCCTGACTGATTATTTTTAATAAGTAAACGATCTTTAAAACATCATTAGGAAACGATAACCCGACATAATCTAGCATCCATACGGATCGCTCAAGTAGTTATTCCAAAAATAGCTTAATCAACTTTGCAATCGAACATCTTAGCATTTAAAGAAGTACCTTCGACACAGGACGTTAACCACGCCTCCCATTAATCCCACATTTTTAGCCATCACAGCAACGAAACTCTAATCAGGAACAACCGTAGGATACATCGATAAGCAAGCTTCGACACCCATGAGTCAAAGATAATTAAAATATTTTTTATAACGTCATTAGAAGCGATAACTGATCTAAATCCGTCATTCAAACTGATATCTTAAGTAATCCAAAAATAGTCTTTGCAATCGGACTATAACATCTTAGGGTTTTAGAATAATTATCTTTAACACCCAAGTAAAGATAACGTTAACCACTGGCTTCCGTTAATCGAAAATTTTTATGTTTTTCGGATATATTGATATTGACATCGACTAAAATATGCATTTCTAAGTCTTAAAAGATAGGTAGATAAACATTTTTCAATATCAATGAGTAATAAATAATTAACATATACTTAAAATCGTCATTACGAAGCGATAGCTGATCCAAATCTATCATCCTGCCTGGTAATTATTCCAAAAATAGTTTTAATAAATTTTACAGTCGAATAATATCTTAATATTTCAAGAACTATCTTCTAAATAGGACATTAAGACATTTACCATCACATTACGATTTCCGTTAGTCGTAAATTTTTATACCTTCATCAAATAAATTGTTTATTTTAGAAATTCGCCAAGTAATGTTAACTCAATATCGGTTGACGATTTCTGAAATAAACGATTCAAATATCCGCCAATCAGGAACAATCGCAGATACATCGCTAAACAATGTTCGTCATCGAAATAATTTAATTAAAAAATAAATTAATCAAAAGTAATTTTAATTAAAAGTAACTGTAGTTAAAAAGCGATAACTCCTCTAAATCTATCATCCAAACTGATCGCTCAAGTAATTATTTCAAAAGTACCTTAACCAGTTTTTCGGTCGAACAACACCTTAACATTTCTGTAATTATCTTCAGAATACATTAACCACCACATTGTGACTTCCATTAACCATTCAACTAACTGACCCGAGATGATTCGTGTTGGTGTCAATGGCAAATACATGTTACCGATAGTTAATTGTTAAGCGAACCAGTTAATTGTAAATGTTTTTGTCATCAGCAATTATCCTCCAATCGGAAACAATCACAAATACATCGATAAACAATATTCGTCATCGAAATAATTAAATTAAAAATAAATTAATCAATCATTTAGAAAATGTAATTAAAAAACTGTAACTCTTCTAAATCTATCACCCAAACTGATCGCTCAAATAATTATTTCAAAAGTACCTTAATCAGTTTTTGGGTCGAACAACACCTAAGCATTTCTGTAATTATCTTCAACATACATTAACCACCACATTACGGCTTCCATTAACCATTTAACTAACTAACTAACCCGAGATGACTCATTTTGGTGTCTATGGCAAATACATGTTACCGAGAGTTAATTGTTAAGGGAACCAGTTGAAAATGTTTATGTCATCAGCAATTATCCTCCAATCAGAAACAATCACGTACATATCGATAGACGATATTCGTCATCGAAATAATTAAATTACAAAATAATTAAAAAAAAATTAATTAAAAAGCGATTACTCCTCTAAATCTATCATCCAAACTGATTTCTCGGATTATTATTCCGAAAATAGTATAATCAATTTTGCAATCTAACTATAACCTTAGCATTTAAGAATAAAGAGCATCTTCAACATAAGACATTAAACATCACAATTCCGTTAATCGTAAATTTTTATGTCATCAAGCAACGAATCGCTCATCTCTTCCTGGTTTCAAAATTAGAGGATGATTGCCCGCTAGACTGGAACATCCAACATCTGCAATTTAACTCATGAAAAAGGTTTTTTTCTCGTCGTTACAAAGGGAAAAGAACCGTTGGAACTGAATCATATCATGAGCGGGGAAAAGAATCTTCGAAGGTAAATGGCCATTCTGATTGTCTTTGATGGGAACTTTGGCGTGCGTTTTAACCATAGTGGGGATATTTCTTTTTTCTGGGTCTTTTAAGTGTTGGGTTTGAGCGAGGGTTTGCGGAGGTCTGTTTGCAATTTGCCGTTTGGGTTTTATCTCAGGAATAATGGGGCATTCACGGGTGAAAGCTTTTGAGGGTAATTTCTTGGATAACGGTTTGGGGAGGAATGGCACTTGAAAACGGCACCGAGAACTTAATAGCCGGGTTTTTGTTCTGACTTATTTTGTATTCTTACATTAAAAAAATCAGGCAGACCCATTTCTCACTGTATCATAAGGTTTGGTTCGTTAATAATTTGTATGCGCGCCTGCTTCATCTGCTACTTCTATTGCTGAAATTTCACACATTACCCCCACGTGGTATCAACAGGGACCGACTTATAAGCTTAGGGGCCCAGGGCAAAAGAACATTAGGGGGCCCCTCGACGTAATTCAAAATAAAACTGCTAAAATTATGCACAAGCACACAATGCAAAATGACATAATCAGTCAGCTTTAATGCAAATATAAATATATATTTTTTAAACTACTAGTTTTCTCCGTTTGAGAATTTGAATTAACGTTAATGATCAATACTGCAACAGAGTTATTTTCATACGTTTCTAGTTATGTTCTTTCTTTTTAGCTTTTTTTAAGTTGAGCCAGATTAGTATGTTCTACCCATTTTATAGCTAGCAAATCCCTAATGATTACAATATTAGGAAATTTGGTATAGGCTCCGTATATCCGTAAACGACAAATCTACGTGCGATTAGTAAACACAGCTTGTTTATGGCCTTGGACCTTGGCCATTAATTTAGTTTTACTAGTGAACCAAAGCGCATATCTTTGAAAAACGCGATGCAAAAGGTGACATACATCATGAACGTGCTGAAAAGTGAAATTGATTTAATTGGGTAAAATAATATAAATTTTGCAAAACAATTAAAGCATGATTTTTTTAAAAAAAATTTAAAAAATTGATGAAAATAAATTTAATTGATTTTTAAAAACTTCGTTAGTAAATTTATTTTTAACTTTTTCACATATATTTAGCATTAATTCATTTTTGGGGGCCCCTTTAAAATGGGGGCCCTGTGCAAGTGCCCCGAATGCCCTCCCGGGGTACCCGGGTCTCTGGGTACCAAATTTAGACATCAGAGTGAATTGACAACCTGATCGACGCTTTAGCCCTTTACCCACTCCCCTCCACACGGTACAAAGTCAGGAGTAATGGGTTAACAGTTAGTCCTGTCGAAACCTTTAATTTTCCTCTACACGATTGTAGGTCATTTTTCATCATAGGCTGATTCCTCTTGGGAGTTATGAGGGATTTGAAAATGTTGTTTTTTAAGTTGCGACCCTGTGTAACTATGTACCCGTACCTATTATAAAGACGTACTCGCTTCAAAATATTATTACATAGTAATTTTTAGTGGAGTGACAAGTATCAGCTTTGAATGTTATGTATTGATGAATTCCTAAAATTATTTTTCATCTAAATTGCTACTTTTAAGAAAACATTAATTCGGAGGCGAATATATCCAGCTTCAAACCCTCGCCATTTAATGCCCGTTGGAGTTAAGCTATATTAAAAGATATTCTCTCTATAAGAACATTTAACTGTATTTCACTGTGAAAATAATAAGAAACATTGTTCTTTTGTGGGCATTCGCCGTGTAAAGAGGAATGATGCACGTTAATTTTGTGGTGGTCCAAATATCTTTACGCTTTTGTCGGGTGCATGAGGTGTCAACTAGGGTGTTTCCCTCGTCATCTGACCATGGTTCAAAACTACAAGGCAATATTCCCAGATCTTTCCTTTGGGATATATACCAAACCATCTCCAATAGCCCATTGTGTAGCTTTACTACGTCGGTAAGTTCAACCAATCAGTGTAATATTATCAATTTTATATGTCAGTGAGGAAATTTTGAAAAATTATGTAAATTTTTTGAAAATCCATCGGTTTGCTTTTAAGTTAAAATCGGACAGACACACACTCATTTAAATGATCAGATACCATTTAAAAAAAATTTCCATTGTGTAGCTGCTTAGTGCAATGGTTAATTCAACCAACCAAAGTGGGTTAAAGCGTATTAAAAATAATTAATGATATCCTTAGGCTCATTCTACACAAACGAGTAAAACGCGCGCGAGTTTCTCGTTGATTCTTCAATCTATATCACATAGTATGAACTGTCGAATCACCGAGAAGATTATGCGCGTTTTACTCCCGCAATCTCTGGATTGTAAAATTGAGCCACTGCTTCAATTAGTGCAAACTTGACTGTGGTCTACCTTTGTCTAAACAATCTGGTCGATACCTAAACATTAGTGTTATTTTCAGTTGTAATGCTAGCTATGTTTATACAATGTTAAATTCGAAATTAAAATAATAAAATCCTTCACCATTGTTTTGAATGAGAATTCCAAATGTAGTTTGACAAGCGTTACGCATCGGACAACGTGGACCTGTTTTGTTTAGGACAGCAGTACCTCTACTAAACCGTGTAGCATAACAAGCGATCCATTCCAACCTTAAGCGGGACACGGTACCATCTGAACTTTTTTTTTAACTCACACATTTTAATGATCAATCACATTTACAGAAAAACAAACAAGTTTTACACAAAAATTTTCATGATTGTTTTTATTTTTTTAATTAAAACTTTTTTTAGATTTTTAAAAAGCTTTTTTATTTTAAACGCTAAGGTTTCTTTAAAAAAAAAAATTCAACCAAATATTTTCTTTGATCCATAATATATAAGAATTGGCATTAAAATTTTGAATACTACATGTATTTAACTTTTATATAAATAGTTATTCATAATAGTTCCCGTATCTTTCATTCGAGATAGACTCCGAACCATCGCCATTAGCCCAATATTCAGCTCTAGTGTTACATTAATTAAGCAAACCAATCATAATAACACAAAATTATCCTTTTAAAACTAAATTTTTATGGGCGATTCTACGATTCTATTTTTAATATGGAAGCTTAATAAGAACTTCTAACTTTGTCAAGTGAAATTTTTATATTGGTTTCACTAAGGTACCAGATAATTTGGGGGAAATTACTGATACGCCGCGCCGGTGCAAGAATGTATTTTGCGGTCCAAAATAAAATTAAAGCTGCATGTCCTTTTTTAATAAAATACACGGATAAAAATATTGTGAACCATCAATGACATCAACTTAATTAAATGTAATATAGCATTAAATTAAAAATAGTATAAAAATATAGTATTATATAGCATAAGAAAATATAATATTATATAGTATAAAATAAATTTTAATTGAAGACCGAATGAGAAGGTTACTTTCAAAAGGCAACATTTCCCCAATGTTCCAACCATAGAGAAATAAAAATGCTGATTTCCGTGTGTCCATCATTGAAACCACGTGATAGGTGGAAATGCTAATTCATTCATGCGCCAATATTACTTGGCAGGCCTTGGCGAGTTTAAGAACTAAACGAGATTGAAGTATTGTAATATGGTTTTGTGTTTAATTTTGTATTTAAATATCGTGTTTTTGAACGAATGGCACAATTTAAGGGAGTTTAACAGATATATTAAGGGGATTTTTTCTTACTTTGTAGTTTTGAAATAATTGTATTACGTTTTTATCTAAAAAATTTACCATAAGCGAAGTTCTTTCAATTGTTATTTTGTATACTTCAGTAAGAAAATTTGAACAATAAAACCTGAGAAATATAAAGAGTTTCGCTTCTTCGAGTATTGAACACAAATAAAATATTTTCGTTTCGTTAATGAAGCGGAAATATTTAGCGCATATTGTTTGAAAATAAGTAAATACGTACATATATGTTAAAAAGTTGAATACGGACAGAACTCCTTATCACCAAAAGAGAAGAAAGTGCGCCAAATTTGAAAGTCCTGCAGATGTCTTGAACGCCAAACGAGGCAGCGCTATAACCACGTGATGTGGGTTTTTCTTTTCAATGTTGACACCGCGGCCTTACGAGAGTCTGGTATTGAAGGCGCTCTCTATTTAATATTACAACTCTCTGGTTCCAACTGGAAATATTGAAAATAAACTGCTCATATGTAATCGGAATTTTTAAACAAAAATCTCTACATTTTTTTTTATCTTTAATTTGACGACCTTCTGAGTCCGGCGCCCCAGTGGCAGCTTGGCCCTTAAGGCACCTCTGCAAATATTCAAAATATGTTTTGTCCAAAATTTCCAAAACCTATATTATATCACTGAATTCGTCTCCAAATTTTTTTTAAAATCGATATTGACTATTTTATTCATTCAAAATATTTTTGGTCCCATTGAAATGAACTTGCAATGATTAGAAAAAGAATATACAATACATTGGAAAAAAGCATTTTTTCGTATTTAATGTGACAAAATACATTTTTAAGGTTTACTCTTCAATTGTCTTTTCCGCAATAGCTACTAGTGGTTTAATGTAATTAATAGTTAAAATTCCAAATATTCATTGTTTTAACTTTCTTAAAACTTCCTTTCCAATTAGGAGATATTTTTTTCTATTTTTGGAAGCCTTATAAACGAGCCCACAGATTAGTGTTATTGTCTCATGGGAGATAAAAGATTAAAATCACTCAATTTTCCGAAGACCTTCAATTTCACTCGTGAATTCTCCCATCTCTTCAAATATTGCATATCCAAGTTCATTTCTTCCGGAAAAAGATTTTTCCACGCACATAATCCAATTCAGTAGCGACTCGTGTTTGAAAAGGGATATGGGCCCTAATTACAAGAGAATTCAGGCTATAATTGTGCAATAAGATAGTTAATATGAATGAACTATGGTTAAAACTGTATACATATAAACCTTTTATTTGTAAATATGCTAACATAAATAACGCTGGAAATTATTCCGAATTTAAACAAATGAAAATAATAAATAGTAGATATGGCTTAAAGAATCCCAGCAAAAAAAGTCAGCCTGAAACCTTCATCAAAATTTTGAAATTGAAGGTTTTATGCAGGAAAACTGCAGTTTTTTTTGAAGATCTATAAATTTAAAGGTTTTTGTTTCAATATCTTTCATAAAAACCTGCAAAAAACCTTCAATTTTTAATCATGAAGGGAAAATGCAGGTATTTTAAAGGTTTTATGCAGGAAAACTAAAAACTTTAAAAAAAAACTGCAGTTTTTTGTTTCAATGTCCTTTATAAAACCTTCAATTTGACAATTTTGATGAAGGTTTCATGCTGACTTTTTCTGCTGGGATGAACCAAAAATTAACGAGTCATTAAAAGATAGTGTATAAAAATCAGGTGGAAATATTTAATTAATATTTTTTTAAATATGTAATTAGTAAAAAATATAAATTTTATTTATTTTTTCCCTCAAAGTTAAACAATTTTGACCATGAGGGAGGGCCTGTAGTAAAAGCCGCCACCAAACGTAGAAGGTATTGCTCATAATTTTAAGTGTACAAGAAAAAGGTTTAATATGACTGAAGTTCAGAATTGCTTTTATTCACCCGGTTTTTACTGTATTGAAATTTTTCAAAATGAGTGTGATCAGGGGATCCAAAAAAATACACCCCCTGCGCCTCTTTCAGGCCCATGCAGTAGCCCCCACCAATCCAAATGAAATATATATTTAAAAAAAAAAACATCTCTATAATAGTGGTTCCGTGATCTGCGGACCACTGGTGATTCGAGAGATGGTTAATTTTTTTTCTTCTTTTTCACAAAAAAATCTGTATTATAATCTTTTACAACAAAAACAATTCAATATTTTATGTTTTGAAACCCCTATTTTGAACTTTCGAATTTATCCCATTATGTAAATGGTATACCATTTATATAAATGTTACCCTATTCAAAACAACTTTTTTAGCTTGGTCGATAGCGCACGTGACTTCGGTCTAAGAAATTGCTGGTTCAAGTCGAGCCTTCGATTTTCATTTGAAATCGTCCATATTTTTGACAAAATTAATTTCGCGAAAAAAAACCGACGAAATAAATTTCGCCTTTATCTTGCCTCGTGAAAAATATAAGTATTTGGTGAAATAATCTGAGCCTTTAGCAGGCGTCTGTTTCGCCAAAAACGGCGAAAGTTTCTTCAAAATTGAGCATGTATTTTTAATAATGCGATGGTGGTCCGCTACTTGTCAAATTTTTGAGTTGGTGGTCCGCTACTTGTCAAATTTTTGAGTTGGTGGTCCGCTATTTGTCAAATATTTGAGTTGGTGGTCCGCTACTTGTCAAATTTTAGTGTTGGTGGTCCGTGGCCGTCGAATGGTTGGAGACCACTAATCTATAATAGCACAATCCCCTCTATTGGTCATCGTATTCTTCGATATTATCTTTCTTGGCGAAGTAATTGGGGCGTACCCACAGCAGCGTGAAACCGCCATTTTCTTTTTGCGTAGTGAAGAGAACAGCATTACGGCACAATGAACAATAAAAATACTCTCCGGTCTTTTCCAAACAAGGGAACCGCCTGTGACACTTCTATTTTTCTTTTAATAAAGAAAAAAAAAATCCCCCCAGACAAAGATTGTAATTGAAAACTTATTCTAAAAAGGTCCTTGTTTGAGGGCAGTAATAACTCTTATTATTATTATATTGTTATCGTCGGGGGATCTATTCCCATTATTGGGGGATATCTTGTTCCATTTTTTGTTCTTATTCCAGAGTGCCTTTGTGACGAGAGCTTTTATTTCTGGTGGGTGCCTCCATTGTTGAGTGTTCTGTGATGAATCGTGTTTCCATGAAGTTAAATAAGGTTTATCTTGCGTATGATTTTTCTGTATTGAAGTATGCTAAATGGTTGGGATCTGGTTACTGGGTCAGGGTGAACTTCATTTAAAATTACGACAGTGGCGGTAATTTAAGTCAGTAATTGGGTGTCAAATGAAGTTTTGGTAGAATGTCACTTCAATTCTATATTCTCAATTATACAATGGATCTGTGATTATCTGTTTCAAACTGAGACATATTTCTTAAGTCACATTGTGGGCCATGGGGAATTTGGACAATAGTAATAATGTATGCCAATATTGAATGTCAAGTGAGACGTGTCACAATATGCTCCATTTAATTGTCAGGCGCTTTCTCTGTCTGGCCTCCAGTTGCCTAGTGGATAAAGGCGTTCAGCTCAGAGGATTGCTAGTTCGAGCCCGTGTTGAGAACTTGACAAAGAAAATTAAAACAGTAGTGATCTTGCAATCGGAGGGTTGCAAGCTTCGCTACAAAAATACTAGAAAGTCATCCAGAACATCCAACAAATTATACTGGCGTGTATACGGGACTAGTGCACGCTAAATGTGATCGGAGTCCAATGTCTTGACGCTTATCGAAATTGCGTGGGGTGCCAGCAAACTATCCAGCCATGTCCAGCAAACCAGCTGACCATGGTTCAAAAATACGAGGCATCGTTCCCGGATCTTTCTTTCGAGATGGGCCCCGAACCGTCGCCAATAGCCCACACTACAGCTCTAGTGCGACGTTATTTAACCAAAACCAAACCACTTTCTCTGTCGTATGCCAAACTGTCAGTATTCGTCCGTAGTCCATAACGCGCCGTGAGAACTAATAGCTTTTTATTTATGAGCTGAACATTTTCGGGCCACTGTCGCTCTCGATCGTGTCGAACGCAAATCAGCATCCATACCTTATCCAGGATTTTATCACAGACCCACTGTACGAAAGCCATATGATCTATCCACTATTTATAGTAGGATTCTTCTCCAATTGAGTGTAAAAATACCTATTCTATTCACCTATGTTAATCATGGAAGTACTAAATGAATCGTCCAAAACATCTCTTGTCCAATTTGGAGAACAATCCCATCACATTTTTATCTTGTTAAATTTTATTTCTACCCCTGGAATAAAGCGAAGTGGGTCGTTTAATGTGTAAAATAACATACCTTGCTTAATTACAGGTGCAGAAATAAAATGTAATACGAAAAACATGTGATTTAAAAACATGATGAACTTGTTCTCCAAATTGGACGACTCGAGTAAGAATGCCGTCATAAGTTAAAAAAGTTTTTTAAATTCATTTTTTAGCTTATCCGATTTGTCCGTCTCGAACTGTTTTTAAGGCAAATATAAATTTCTTTGTCCATTATATTTGATTAATGGATTTTTAATGTCATAAAAAGGTGTAGTTTTTATGACATTAAAAATCAATAAATCAAACATAATGGCGAATTACAAAGAAATTTATATTAGCCCTAAATCCAATTCGACGCGGTTTTTGATAAAGGAAGGCCCTATACGACAAATAAATACTAAAAAGACCCCAAATCAACGATGAGTTGTACATAGAAAAACATGTTAAAAGAAAATATAGTTATCCCCAAAATAAAATTTTGTGCATGCAAACAACTACTTTTAGACAATAAAACCCTTTTAAAATATCAGAACATTGATGCAGATGATGATTTTTTTTATCTGTAAAGTTTTACTTCTTGGAGTTAGGGCCTGCTTTCTTACGACGACATAATTATAGTCTCCCCTCTGACCGACCAATCAGTCTTTAGACCAGATCATAGTCCTATTGGCCCCAAGGGCTCGATCAATACATAATTTGGGACGAAGAAGTAATAAACTAAGACAGAAAGACTTCCTACTTTTTGAATGGGTGACACTGTCTTTATGAGCCTGGTTTCAACGCTTTAATATATCCAAAGCGCATGTACATTTCAAACTTCCGTTGATAGCCCTACGTCAACAGTGGCGTCGATCAGTGGCGCCATAACTGAGCTTAAGAGATATGGCAGGGAAGAAAATGATATGGCTATGGAAATGATATATAGATATGGCAGGGAAGAAAATTATATAAGTATATTGCAGGGAAGAAAATTATATAGATATGGCAGGGAAGAAAATTATATTGGTATGACACATATGACAGGGAAGAAAATTATATTGGTATGACACATATGACAGGGAAGAAAATGAAAAAAAGTATAGATGGGAAGAAATTATATATTGGTATGGAAAGTGAAAAAATGGCGTAGAAGCTAGATGACAGGGAAAAAAATGACATTTTTTAAATTGAAGAATTTTTGTGGATTTTTTTTAAACACATTTTTTGGGTTAAAATATATAAAGCAGCTGCCCTACCGGTTCCGCGCCACTGCCATCGTTCATTCTTCAGCACTTTTTAGAGTTAAGTTAATATTTGTTAGTGATGGTATAACATTTTCATTCTATAAAGCCGCTATTTTTTCCTTCTGTTAATCAGAAATACGTTTTACATTTAATTGTTATGGATGTGGATTTAGCGTATTGAACGAAATAATGTAGTAATCTATTCGTAGCGATGGCTCCGCGGTTGTAACTTTTGTTTCATTTCGTTAACGCTAGATGCCACTCCCTGTCCCTCAACTCTTTAGATTCTTAATAAATTAAAATTTCTGCATCATAGCTTAATTTTTTTAAGTTTAGTATTAACGGAAAAGTAATTTCATACCATATTTAATACATTTGGCAAAGTTTTGTTCCCATGAATTCGACAAAAATTTTTTTTTTAAAAATTATTACCTTTGTGTGATATGAAAAAAGTCCCAAAACCAAGCAGCACAAAAGAAGGGTAGTCTACTCCGTAATTAAAAGTGTTCATGTCAGTCTTGGAAATAGGTGTAAGAAAGCTCAGGGGATCGGCCTTCTCTCACATAAAAACTTACACAAAGAAAATTCATACAATTTTATGAAAATTAAGTTAATTCTAATTTTAAATTATAAAAAAATTGTAAATTTCTTAAAAATTAATTTATTTTGATAATTATTATTACTAATTAAGAACTATAATATGTAATTACAAACAAACATGACTGATAACGTTTTTTTTATATTGGTAAATATTTTGAGAATCGAGCCCTCCCGCCATGATTTTATAATTATTCTTGAACGATACAAAACACTTATTATTCTAACCTGTTTATGTTGAAAGCGATATTATTTTAAAATAAGTGGTGCGTTTTATTCTGTAAAAAAAAAATAGTAAACTTTTATTTATATGAAAGGTAAATGTATTGATTTAAGAAGTGGAACTATAAGAAATAATGTTTTGATACTATGAACGAAAATTGCGATTTTTTTTTTTTTACGGCCGAAATGGGAAAATGTTGTATACATTTCGCAATTTCTTGCTCCTTTAACATCAGGCAATGACCCCGAGAAGATCAACTACTTAATTGCTTGTGTTTGTTTATAAACATTTCTATAACTCCAGATCTTTTTCTCACGGGAGAGACCGATTGTTCACAACTGTCAACTCCGTCGCCATTGTCTCGGAGGATATCTGCGAAGCTCCCATTTAAAAACAGCGACTCCTCGCGTATCAACAATCGCGTCGTTTCGCGCCATTGCGCTTCGATTGCTTGTCGAAAAAAGACGAATGCTTTGAACTTTCACTCCAGAGTTAGACACTGATGTAGATCGTTATAGCTCTGTGCAGTAACGTACTCAGAAAATGTATATGAGAAGGATCTTGCCCATCCCCACCCAATTTTAATAGTAGTATAATTTCAAGAAGAAAAAATTATATAGTATATGTATGACTCTTATTTCATTATCCATTCCCCAATCACTTCTCTTTCCTAATAATTATCTTCTAACTTACTCCCACGCATTTGTAAATTCCATTATTCTAAGTTATGTCTGCAAAACCCGGTTTCACATCCATATATGGTCACTAGAATCCGTAAGAACTGAAACTTTCTCATAATGGCAACCTATCTTGGGCAGTCCGAATTCATAGAATTTCTAACCTAACTCTTTTAGCTGCCATCCCTAATAGAAACAGGGCAAACTAATTTGAAAACTAATAATACGGATCCTGCGCTTTATCACAGGATTCTTAATCATAATTTTCTTATAAAAAAAACGTATTACATATATTAGGAAATAAATTTTCTCTACAGACCAATGGCGGGGGTTCTGCCCGCCGTCAACAACCCCCCCTGCGTACGCCACTGGCTCTGTGTTCGCCCCAGTCCAAGATGATGTTTCAAACTTTTTTTGTGTCAAGAAAAATACATTTTCTTTTATTCTTTATCGCTGTACACATTTATGAAAGAAAAGAAAACCTTTAGTGATGGTCTCACTAAAAGTTACATATATACTAATATAAATAAGGGAAAATAGGGGGTCTGTGTTTGTATATCTCGGGAAACTAATATATTAAAAAACTTTGTAAAATTCTCCGAAAACAGTTTTTCGGTTTATTTCGGGTCGATATGTTAAAAAAGAATGTTAAGTTATTACAAATGACTTTTGTTCAAATTCTTTGGTATACCTTTTATATGTTTACCCAAACTTAACTTTTTACTCGGTGCATCTATTATTTATAAAAATACTATTATATTACGAAAATACTCTTATATTTTAGTTTAAAACATTTTGCATTTACTATAATTATTATGTGTATTTTGTGTGACCAATTTCATTAATTTATCCTGCTAGTTTTAATTAATAACTGTCCTAGTGACAAAAATCATTGTTGTTAATTTACTATAGAAAGAAAAGCGATATTTAATTCCTTTACTCTGTAATTGCATTGTCAATTATTGCTCTATAATAATAATAATAATCCTCTGCATATAAAAGGCTGAAAATTTATTCTATTCATTCTAAAGATGAACAGCTGAGGTTCGTATTTGTTAAATCCTATTTAGTTTTTTTAAATGATTTCTATGTGCCAAACTAGTATGTAATAATAAAAAAAAACTTATAATACAAAAAATTTAAACTTATGAAAATTATATTTTATTGTTTGAAAAATTAAATTTAGTTTTAATTTTTAACGTTTTGAAAAATAAAATTAAATTTATAAGTTAATAAAAATAATTACAAATTAATACAAAATTAAGTTGAATTGTTTTCCAATTAATATTACTAATAAAATAACAAATACGAATTCAGTTCCTGTACTATCAAAAACCCCTCCCCCGTTCTAGACAAACATCTGTTTCTCTTTCTTCACCCTCCCCTCATTCAAACAGCTGGTACCCTCTAACAAAACCAAAAAAAAAGGGGAACCCTTCCACCCCTCTATTATGACGAAATGAACGCGCCCATCCAAGATGGCCGCGCGTGTAGAGTAGAGTTGTAGAGGAGTAGTAAACGTGACATTTTGTTTTTTTCCGTTGCAGACGAAGTGCGACATCCTCACGCATGCTGCCCTCGATAACAAGCAGAAAAAGAAAGGGTCCAACAAAAAAACTGGTAAGTCGGAAAACGTTCTTATTCCTTGTGCCCACTTGTTCTTGTTTCAGTTTCGATGTGTGTGTGTGTGTGTTTTTATATATCAGTCAACTACGATGCTGTTTTGCATTTCCGTTTTTTGACCCATGTTGTTAATTTTTGATTCCGTTCTTCGACCTCGGTTATTAATTTTTAATTCCGTTCTTTTTGTTTCGGTCACGTTTATTAAGCTATTTAATGTTCTAAATTTAGTTTTGTGCTGTTTATTGATGTGAAATGGAGTGTTTTTGCATTTGCAAACGATAAATTTCTTGAGAGAGAAACTCAATTTTCGTACTTGAAAGTAATAAAATTGATGTTACTTGTTGGTATTTAATATTTTAACTCGTGTTTGCATATTATGTTGTATATTTTGCATATTATTTTTATTTAAAAAAGATGTACGCACATTAATTATATAATTTGCTAGGAAAAGGTCCTATGCGCATATTGATCACAAATGTGTTCAATATATTTAATCTGAGAGCATCAATTTTTACTTTTTTTATATTAAAGTTACAGATTTCAATTTTTTTTGTTTTACAAAATATTTTATGTAAGTGAAATTAAGAAATAAAACGTTTTTGTTAGCTTAGAAAACTGTTTTAATAATATGTTTTACATTTTTGGAAGCAGATTTCCAAATTAAGACGCAAAAATTAGATATCATTGGCACCTATAATTTTTTTTTTTTGGTTGCGAAATGTTCTTAGGCGAAATTTTAAAATAATTCAAATTGCTTAAGCAGAGCTGCCGACTGTTACGATATTTTTTGTAATCGTTAAAGCTTCTTTTGCATTAAATTAGAAGAAAAGGAAATAAAACAGTGCTTTTTGCACACCAACAAACAAAAAAAAGTATAAGTCTTCATCAAAATCCTGTATAAAACCGTCATGAAACCGGCGTGTTTTTTTTAAGTGTTGTATTTACCTACATGCAGGTTTAAATGCTGAATTTTTCAGCATTAAATCCGCATAAAACCTTGAATTTCACAACTGCCACGAAGATTTCACGTAGATTATATTTAGCCTGATGTTATTTAAATCACATAAAAAAAATATCACTTTCAATAACTAAGTATTGCAGTAAATTGTAATGAAATTATTATATTTTAAATATATTTAATTTTATTATTTTTATGGACATTTTTAGGCTATTGCTAAAACTATTCAGTAATAATTTGGATGTAACTTTTATTATTTACACATCAACAAGGATAAATCATAATGGCCTTTCAAAATCTTTCAATTTTTGCCTAACAAAACGTCAAAAGTTTTTAAAATTCTTCCTGCCCTATTTCTATCCTCTACTTATTCCCATATTATGAGCGGGCGATGAGGGTTAACTCAATAGTCGATGACAAATGGGGTTTCTTGACCTCAATTACAGGCGCAATCGATTTCCGTACGGGCTCTCTGCCCGCATTATAAGGATTAAATTAATTTTTTTGGTCCTTTCTATTTTTACTCTTTATTGCCTTTATACAATATACTGTTTTCGTTTTTTTTTTTAAGGGGAGGAGGGGTTAAAATATATGGCGGGTTATGTTGTTTGTACCATTTTTGATGTTTACTGGGCCTAAAATATATCTTTTTAATTCTGTGTGTCTGTGAACATTTCTCCGAGATCCAAACACTGTATCATCAAATTTTGTTATTTGTGCCTTTTCCTATTGGACTTGACAACAAAGTTAACATAAAATTTGAATGGTGGGGGGCGGGACGTTGTTGAGGCAAATGAATAAGGAAATTATGTAAAAAAAAATATTGGGTTTCTACGAAAATCGTCTTTTGGCATGTAAAAATCATCGAATGTCGATAAACGACAAAAAATAGTACTATAGTACATTGTTTTAGTATTTCGAGAGAAATATAGTTCAGATATGGTCTTGTTTATTGCATTTAAAGGGTTCAGAGGGAAAACGATGAAAGTCCACTTTTTGTTAAAATTAAGATCTTAAAGCCTTGTATTAGTACATGTCAGTACTTTCATTTCACCTAGAAGTCCGTCAAAGAAAATCGTTTAAAGATCAGATCGCTGTTCATATCTATGAGACATAAAACTCAGTTTTGATATGCATACGTCTTTAAAATCGGTCCGGGTACAGGGATCATTGGCAGAAACTTACGCTACATAAGTGTTCACAAAGAGTATGTGTTCATATTTCAAAGCCCCATAACTTCAGGGAAAATCAGAATATTAATTCATAGTATCAGCATTGTGTGCCTGGAATTCTTGATTTTTTTTCTAAATTCTTTGTGATTAAATCATGTACAATAACTCCGTAATTCACAGATATGAGTGACCTACAATCGTGCAAATGAGGGTGCACCGCGTCGGTTTGGTTGGCCGCTAATCAACTTTCCTCTCTCACCTTTGCACCGCGGGGGGGATGAGTCGGATATTGGGCAAACTCAGACCTGTTTAACCACTGTAGCTTCACTTCTAATCGACAGGTCGTGGGGCGAGTGCGTGCTTAAATTGAAGAGAACTATCATATCCCTCCCTCCTTATGGACCTTCATCGTTCTTTCGCTGTATCGTTCATTTAAAATATTTCATACGCTTTTCGTGGGGAACCATTATTTAGACCATTTGCCTTATCCACCCCTCTGCACTTGTCCGATCTTCACTTGTCTATTTATAATATACCAACACATTCTCTCCATTCTCAATTGCAATATCTTATCTCTATTGTTCTTAAATAGGATTGTGACGTCCTTCAGCCACGTGGCCTCTCTCTTATCAACTCCCCCAACCGTCTCTCGCTTTATCGTCAGCCATACCAGATCACCATTGCCACTCGAGACGGCTAAATACAAACCCCACTGTTAATATGAAGTGCCTTCTCCTATTTGCTCTGTATTTCGACACCCTGGTTGTGGGGTCTGCGGGGAGGACTTTTTCCCCAAAGAGAGGTCCTTTTTAGATGCCTTGTGGTTCATGTCACTGTCAGTTTGGTTTGGTTTGATTGAGGCAATTGTTTCTTTCTAACTCGAGATGGGTGGAGAAAATATCGAGTTTCGAAGAATGAATGGAAGGATTTATTGTTTTTTGTAGTTGGTTGTGGGGTTGGGGTTGAGATGGGTGCCTCTGTTGCTGATCTGGCTAATGCAAAGGCGGGTATACAGGAGGGAGATGTCGATTCCGCTTAAAATAAAGCACATTTACATACACTGCCGGGAATTGCATTTTTTCCCGATAAGATCTGCAGACCCAGGGATATCCAGCTAGTAATCGGAGGATTGTGAATTTGAATATCCGGACATGGACTGGACAAGTTGTAGAGATCTGCTGATCTATGGGTTGCTAGATTCGTTCCTAAAGGAAGTCATCTAAAATATCCACAATTTCCATCCGGCATGTATAAGCTACTGGTGCACGTTAAATCTGTTCGTGGGCCAATGACCTGATGCCTATAAATGTAGCGTTGGGTGCCAACTTAGGTGTTCTCCTCGGCATCTGAGGCCACCAGTTGCCCAGTGGATAAAGGCTTTCGGCTGGTAATCAGAGGATTGCTAGTTCGAGCCCGGCTAATGAACTTGCAGCGCTATGCACTTTTTGGCTATCACTCGGTATCGAACCGAGGAACTTTTGCTTGCTACTCCTATACTCTACCAGTCAGGATAAAGAGATCACTCCAGCCCAAGCGGGAGTATCGGGTATATGAAGTGACCGCCACAGACTTGACAAAGAAAAGTAAAAATGTAGTGATCTTGCGATCGGAAGGTTGCCATCTTCGCTACTAAAATACTAGGTAGTCGTCTATAAATATCCAACAAATCGTCATCTGATCATGGTTCAAAAATACGAGGCATTGTTCCCTGGCCTTGCCTTCGGTATAGGCCCTGAACCGTCGTCAATAGTCTACTGTACAACCCTAGTGCGACGCTATTTCAACTAACCAACCTCATTTAAAGCATTTATATCTAATTGTTGACAAAAAAAAACCAGCCTTCTGGTTTGGAGCACTCGAACGTGACTCGGCGTTTGCCATTGTTTAAAATCCCCGACTGAATATTGTGCTGAATCATTTACGGAAATTCTTACGTATGCGGAATTAAATAAATTTTTGTGTGGCTGGTTTGAAAAACTCAATTGTCCATTCAGCCGTCTAATGGAAACAAGGAAAAAAACTTCTCAATTTAAAATATTCTTCGACTCGTGATGTTCAATCACTGAACTCAACTTCTTGAAGCCTCAAAACTTATTTCCTCTATAGACCAGTTGAAGCCAATGTGGAAACAGCCATACTGTACCCCAATTTTTTTTTAAAGTTATTTAGTGGTGTTTTTTAATACCATATCATTGTAGAAATATTAAATGTATATAAATATTATAGTTTCTTCTTGAAGAATTAATTTTTATATTGAAAAACAAATAGTTTTTTCTCTTTAACCACTTTGACTTGAAAATGTTTTTTTTTGGTTTGGTTTTCGTTAATTAACGCCGCATTAGAGCTACACAGTGGGCTATTGGCGACGGTTCGGGGTCTAGATCAAAGGAAAGACCCGGGAACACGTTCACACATACATCTCGTTATTTTAGAACCATGGTCAGATGACCTGAAAACACCTGAACTGGCACCCAACGCCTTCAATAGACGTCGGGACTTTGGACCCCGATCAGATTTGGTCGACATTATTTGTATTTTTGACCAGGATTCAAATTTACGAGATAACCCCTAACCGTCGCTAATCACCTATTTGAAAAACGCAACGCCAAATCAACCAACCGAATACCGAAAATTAAAAAGACGTTTTTGAACTTGCTTTAGTTTTAAATTCTTAAAAAAAAGAGTAATGTATTTGTGTAGAAAAGATTTTATACTTTTTATCTTACAAATTAGAGCAATAAATATAATTAAAAAAAAAAACATAAGTGGTTATAGAATTGCCGTCTGTTACTTAAACATCAGTGCTGTAAAGCAATTTTTGTAATATAATACACATATCAGGTCTGCCGTTTTAGGCACCGGCGCAGCGTTGATTGAGCATTGTCATCGTGAATATGAATGACGCATTCCATAATTTCATTCAATTAGAGTATTCACTCCCTAATCTGCGTTCATCTACACATGCACAATCGCTCTTGTCACTTTAAAATATGCAGTGAAACCGGCCTGTCCAATCTTCTCCGGATAAGAATAGAATTATAAATCGATCCGAGCCCGAAGTATGTTATTAATAAATCCCTCAGACACGGCGAATATTTCCAGGTTTATAAAGCCGTGGGGCGTTGTTTAACCTGGAAATGTGGCGATCATTTAACCCTTTGCACTCCAAGAACATCTTTGACATTTGCGTTCTTTCTACGGAACAGTTATTTTCTCTTTCTGTTCTTTTCCGCAGAATTTTAATCTGTTTTGGATTTGCAAGAGAACAAGTTGAGAAAAAAAGTCACTGTTTGTTAAGGGGGTACAGTACCTATCCAAATAATTTTAAAATTCTCAATTTTTTTTTATTTGCTAAAATTATAATTTGGAATTTTTAAATCGGCTTACAAAATTCTAGAATTGTTTCTATGTTTTTAATGAGTTATTTCAGATTTTATGCTGGATGACGGGTATGTTTTTCAAAGAACGAAAATTTTAAATCGTTTTCTCAATGTTTGGTTTTCCTTGATATTCAGGTTTTCGAAACGTTAAAACTTTTTTATTATTAGGAATAGAGAAATGTATATTTTTTACGCATATTGCAAAATATGAGTGTATATAAATTAGCATACGAATTAACTCTATGAGTAGTAGTTTTATTTTAATTACTTAACAAAATATGTCTTTAAAATTCATTTTTTTTACTTATTGCGAATAACTATTTATATGAAAATCAAATACATGTAGTATACAAAACTTTCATGCCAATTATTATATAATATAGTCAGTGCTCACTCTTGAAATAAAAAGGGGCAGGGCGCTGTTGGCAATAAAAGGGCACCCCATTTTTGAAAAGGCACTTCTTGGCCACACATTGACACATCGGACCCGTGACCAAACAAAAAAAAGTTCCGATTTGTTGGTTGGCATTGCGCCAGAGCTGCATATTGGGCAATGGGTAACAGTTCGAGGCCTATCTCGAAGGAAAGACCCGTACAAAATTGATGTCTCTTTATGAAAATATTATTTGAAATCTAAACATTTATTTGACATTTTAAAAGCAATTCTGTAAGTAGGAATGAGATCCCTTACAAAACTGATAAAAAGGCTACTTAAATCCAAAATTTGGTAATAAAATAGTCTTGCAAACCAATCCCTACCTAGTCCCAAACCATATTCTCTTTAAAAAAAAAGAAAAGAAAAAAACCTTAGAATTTCATATGCAGGCACAGGCAACCAATAGGATTTGTGGAATGCCCCGTGCTCGAAATTACCGCGGAATCATCGCGATTTCACAACACGCGTAGTTAGAAAGGAGTTTGTTTTCTACTATCATAATTCACTTGATTCCAATTTACACACAATTTTTTTTTAATCGATGTCTTTTTTAAAGAAAACTAAGAAAGCAATGATGCTTGTGCTTGACTGAAAAGGGCAAGAAGGGCGGAATTTTTTCAAAAGTGGGCGGCATTTTTGAAAAAAGGGGCATGAGGGCGCTATTGAGATGAAAAAAGGGCGGGCAGGGCGGACCGCCCTTCAAAAAACACCTAGAGTGAACACTGATATAGTTCAAAGGACCTGAGAAAAATAATTAGCGAGAAAAAGCCTTAGCAATTTTAAAAAAAATACTGTTACGGATTTTTTTGTGAAATGTTCTCTTTTATGATTTTAAATAATATACATTAAAACGTTGGTTCAAAAAGTTAAAAATAAATAAATATAATGTTTTGATTTTTTTCCTGTGTACACTTAAGTTTAGATTTGCCGTGTCTTAGTCCATATAAAAAGTCCACCTAGTTCCCCTCTAAAATGAATAACATTCCTCTTTATTAATAAATACCAATGGGCACACCCAGAAAGCGATTGCCAGGTTTTTCAACCCTTCGGCGTCTCTCAGTCCGGCAAAAAGCCAGTCATAACGATAAAAACTCCCGGACTGAAGACAGAACCGGGAAGGAAGGACGGCGACGTAAAAAAAAATCCAACAAAAGGAGACCGGAACAAATAAACTTTTGATGTGGACAGTTGGAGCCGTCGCCCGTGGAGGGTTAATTGTGTTTTGTGCTTAATCGCTGTTGTGTGCACGCAACCGCTTATTTGGAAACACGTTGGGTTTTTCTTGTAACATTGAACGTTTAGGTTGAAAAGCGAAAGGTGATTATTATAAACACAATGTTAGAGTAGACTTCTGATTGTAAATTACCTTACATTACGAAAAACTATCTAAATTTAAAATTGGTACTATGAAGCTTACAAATATAAATTTTCTATCAAAAATCAAAGAAAATTCAATTTTATGCATTAAAATTGATATACGTTTATGTTATACATTTACCTGGGGGTAATCAAAATTGATTATTTATTTTTCCTTATTTAGGAATAAGTTGTATTTTTTTTTTGTGTTGCACAGTTTATTTTAAATAAAGACTTAGCTTCTCGAAAAACACTTTAAATATGAATATGTTAAAATTCTCGTATTTGAAATAAAATGAACGTTTAAAAAATATTAATGATCTTAGTCATTTATTACTGAAAATGCTTGAATTTTTTTTATATGCATATAAGTTTGACGAAATAAATTTTGTTTCATCGCGTTTTTATTAAGTTAAAATATACTAACATATTTTAAGTTATATTAATTATTTTTAAATAGTTACTGTTATATGAAATTAATTTTGTGTCAGAAGTTAACTAATTTTCCAAACACGTTTTATGTATAAAAAAACAACTTTTTACATCCTGCTTTTTGCCCTTTTACTGAATTGTAATACAATAGATACAGAATGTAAACATTAATTATCCCAATTACAAGTGCTATCTGTTTTCACGATCCCGCCGAAACCCTTAACTGAACACCAAGGACAAGTAATTATCCATATCAAAAATATTATTTTTACAGCGAATAATTACTCACAGGGACTACTTCCTTAAAAGAACATACTTTATATCCATCTCCAAATGTGTGCTCCTTGCATTGTACCCGTTCTATATTTCCCTTTCACAATCACCCGATCGTTAAAGAGGACCTCTCGCCCTCCCTTGTGGTTTAATAATTGCTGTCGTCCGGTCATTTTTGATGTCATTAAAATGCACTTAATGCTGGTACTCGCCTTTTTAGGGCCAATTTATTAGGGGCTTTTGATGGGCAATTGGAGGGGATGACTCACCTCGCAGCGGATGAGGTTTTACAAGATATTCGTTTGGAATTGATATAAATTTGACTTGGAACGAATATAAGGTTAAGTGTGGGAGTATATTGATTTTTTTTAACCAATTACATGTTCTTACATAGTTCGACCGTGGTTAATTTATGTATTTTGAAGGTTTAACCCTCTAAGCGGTTTGGACGTCTGTTGTCGTCCGAGTATTTGCAGTTTTACCGACAAATACCTTCGAGCATGAATAGACTGTAGTAGAGCGAATATGACGTCATAATCGTGAAACCCACATCTTAGACCGAATGGCCTCAAACACGTGACTTCTTTTCAAAATTATGAATTAAAAAATACTCTCGATTGGCTGATGAATTGGGAAATGTGTAACTGAAAATTTATGAATGGAATGGACAATTCCCACATTTTTTTTTATTTTTTTATTCTATTCAGACAACCGAAAAAGAGTCATCCATCGCAAAATTTTCACTTTCCGATTCGTATTTATTTTTTTATACGACTTCAAAGTTGGTCTTTTTTAAAGGGCGCGAAATCAGGCCAAAAGCGCGCGAAGGGGCTGTGACGTACCAATACCCTAAACACCCGCGGCGAAGGAGAAACCGAGACACCTGGTACCATGATCTTCGCTAGGTCTCGGGCGGAAGAAGCGAACCACACCGTCGCGAATTTGCATCATATCTTCCCTTATAGTCCAAAAACTGTGTAGAGATATTGGCTCAATAAAGACAAGTTGTAGCGATTATGTACAAATAAATATAATATACGGACACAATTTATTCTTGCAATTGGGGAGCCAAACATTCAAAACGTGTTTTGTCACATAAGGCGATTCGTGGGGAAACGCCAGATAAGTTTTTCTAAATGCATTTATTGGTTCTTGAATATATTTAAATCTTCAGAAAAAATTCCATTTTGACAAAATTTGTTTCAGGCGAATAAAATAGGTTAGTTCTGTAAAAAAATTTGAAGGCGAATTCGGGGGTGTAATAATTTCATTATCGGATATTTTGGACAAAACTTAAATGGTTACTAATTAATTTTGCATCACCAATTCGAAAAGTTCCAAACAAAGCCCCACAGTTGCAAATACTTGAAATATTCTTATCCTGATGAACTTACTCTAGTATAACAACTAGTAATGTATCAGTGACTGACTGATATAAGTATTCGGATAACTGCGTCAGAAAATGCTTACATTAAAGAATGATTCTGAACAGCAGTCATGCACCCACGCAACCGATTATTTATTCTATTTGTTGCAAACCAAGATCAAAATTCGCAATTGATTCAAAAGTCAAGTATTAAAAGTTATCTCTTAAATACAGGAAAAATGCCAACTACATGTAAATTATGCAGCAAACAATTTGGAAATAAGTCAAAGCTCACTTGTTAATTCATGCAGGAAAAAAGCTGCACAAATGTGAAGTATGCAGTAAAAAATTTACTCTTCGGGATCTTATCTCAAGCGCCACCTTTTTGTGCATACAGCTGAAAAACCACACTCGTGAATGTATGCAACAAACATTTTACTAGTAGATTCAAACTCAAGCAGCACTTTCTCTTGCATACAGGAGAAAAACCACAATCGTGCGAAGTATGCAACTAAACAATTTGGAAATAAGTCGAATCTCAAAGCTCACTTGTTAATTCATGCAGGAAAAAAACTGCATGAATGTCAAGTGTGCAACAAGCAATTTACTCGTGGCGCTGATCTCATGCGGCACTTGTTCTTACATACTGGAGAAAAGCAGAACAAATGTTAAGTATGCATCAGTAAAACATTTACTCTTTTAAATCCCATCTCAAGCAGCACCTTTTTGTGCATACAGGAAAAAAGCTACATTCTTGTGAAGTATGCAACAAACAATTCACTTCTGTATTCGATCTCAAGCGCCACCTTTTTGTACATAGAAGTGAAGAATCACACTCTTATGAAGTATGCAACAAACATTTTACTCATAGATTCACTCTCAAGCAGCACTTTCTTTTGTATACAGGAGAAAAGCCGCTCTCATATGTGAAGTATGCAACAAACGATTTGCTGATGTATTCAATCTCAAGCTGCACCATAAACTTGTTGATTGAGGGAAATAAGACTACCGTCAACTATTATAAGCATGTTTTTTTTTTGTTTTTTTCAGGAAAGAAAATAAACTTCAAACTTTATGCCCTCTATCAAATGCAGTAATATTTAAAATAACGTCGAACTTAAATGATAGATGATATATTTAAATGATAATTATAAAGTTATATTAGAAAAACGTGCAGACGGTGAATACACAGGTCTCACATTAACAACAAATGCCGATTTAGAACGGACCTATATTTTATATTTAGCATATAATATCCGAAACAAGGGAATCGAATAGGTCAAGAAAATGTTTATGTTTGACATTCAATACAAAGGTAAAGAACGTATGCAATATTAATTATTTAGTGTGTTAAATTATTTTAACTTTATGATGTCAAAATACGCATTTTTTTCAACCATCCTCAATCTCCAAATACAAGGAACGGTCATCGGAAAGTAACGAGAAGAACGCTTTATCCCAAATACGCTGATCTGTGTTTAGAGTATTCGTACGTCATAATCGGAGCAGCCAATAGCGGAGCGATTCGAGAAGGAGTCAAATTTTGCGATTTTCCTTTCGTTATACTTAACAAAGTAATTTTTTTTGGTGATTATCGTGTGGATATTTGAAATCAGCATGGTTTTCTCATTTAAAAAAAGTAGTTTTTACTCATTTTTAGAAAATGTGGGAATTGTCCATGACGTAATTAACCACGTATCTGAGGCCATACATGTTGGCCTCACTTTAATGTTAGCAAGATTATAATATTGTTTTCTCTACTATGAAGGATCCATGCTCGAGACAAATACGCATAAGTTTTAAATTCATTTACTCTCGGTGAAATACTAAGAATAAATGAACGTGCATACAAGGAAAATAATTTCAGTGAAACACAACTTTTACATTTTGATATTTTACTCGCCGGTCAGAGGGTTTGGATAAATATTTTTTTTTTCATTCCCAAATATACGTATTTCCTGGCTCTGGTATTTTATTAATTGAAATTAAACGAGCAAGTTTGGGTACTGTCGTTTTTTACTAACTTATATCGTCATTTCGGCGCTGGGTAGACGTGAATTATCTTGCTTGTAAATATCGTTTATGTATGAAACCAAGTGTACATTAAAATTATTTTAATTCTATGTTTATCATTATTATTATTTTAAAATGGAACCTCCAAAATGTAATAAAAGTGCGATTATGCGTTAATTTTCTCGAAATCTCAATAAATCAGGCTAATTATTTTTTCCTATTTCGACAATTCTTTTATGCGGGATAGGGAATAAAATATGTATGGGTACGTTTACTGTGAATGATAAGAGTAAAATGTCCTGCTTAATTTAAAACCTTAAAAGGAAAACATAAAGTAACATCGACTTTGAAAAGATATGTGCTAAAAGGGAAAAACTAATTTTAAACTTTTGTAACGATCGTTAAAATTAAATGTCGATACTAATTCTATACATTGAACCACTCTTTGAACTTGAACTCAGAATTCCAGCTTGATAAGACATTGCATTCCAAGTTGGATATTTCCGTTTCTTTTACGTAACAGTTACCCCCTATTATGTTCGTTCACTTTAAAAAAACATCTTTTAATGACAAAATAATATTGTTTTTAGTTAATAAGAGAAGAACCTAATACAAAATATTGAAGTTTTTAAAACCCAGAAACAGGAATGATGTTTTCGTTCCTTTTGAAGAACAGGGAAATAAAAGAACATATAGTCTTTGCGTCATCAAATCGTTATTTTATCATACAGTGGATGATAGCGGGGAATGTAAAGAGTTAAATATTGCAATTTCTTCTTCCGATTCTACTGCATCGATTCCGCTGATGATCTAATCTAAATCAATCATCCCACGCTTGTAACTAAATTGATTGATTGATAGATGAATATCTCTTTGCTCGTGTATCTTTGACATAATTTTTTTTTTTAATTTTAAGTCACTCATTGTCAATCTATCGTTTCCCTCTTTCAAGGGCAAATTGGTAATATATTTCCATAAGGATTGGAGAATTTTTTTTGAATTTTCGCAAGCTTATACTGTTTAATATGAGATAAGTTACCTTGTAGTCATTTAACCTTTACATGTAGAATGGGACAAATGGTGTCCCATAGATTTCACAGAGGCCTGTCTGCTGCAGAACAGGTAATTACATGGTTTCGGACATGGCAGGTTTGACTAATGGTTTCTACACATTACCATTCGCCTTTATTTTTCAGTATTTCAACCCCTCAAATCACCCTACCCCTAGTCTGAAAACCTGCATGCTTTTAGGAAGAGTTGTTAACGATGACCCGGCAGACAGCTACACGCCTCCTATTTAAGTCGAAGCATCCTTCCACAAAGCGCTTTGAGACCTCTTTGTCCTACCTCTCAAAGCGACATTTTCTGCCACCGTTTAGGAATTGGCCCACAGCTAGGGCAACTTTTCTCTTACGGAGCCCCGTGAAAAGGTTCAAAGTGTTTTTTTTTTCTCTTTCTTAAAATTCTACTATTTCAACATTAAAATAAAGTGAATTTAATTTTGATTTGCCGAACCTCAATCCTAGCGCAACAAGTATTAGCTACTTACTGCCCTTATTTTTTTAATTTTATTTTCCCAGACTGAATATGAAGCCGGGATATGGATACTAAAAATAGCCGTAAGACTTTCAAAAGGTGCCTTCTTTTTTCTGAATAGCATTATTTTTAGAAAAAGGGACAGGGGAACTGCTACTGTTATACTGTTAGCAAATATTTACTCCTGGTTGTAAGAGAATGCGGATGGAGTATAAACAGATCATCCTGTTGAAGAACCTGTCAATTTGCAGGGCCCGTGCAGACGGGGGGGGGGGATGTGAGAATGCATTGTATAAAGGGCTTATTTTTAGCTGATAATGTGAAGGCTCAGTGGAACCGATTAGGCAGGTATGGCGGCTGCCATACCAGCTTTCATCCAAACAATGTGTTGTAACCGAACTGTTGTCTTGAACCCCAAACGAATAAAAAAATTTAATCACCCTTGGGTCTATTCATGAAAATATAGACGTGAAGGTGAATCAAGTTAAAGTTTTTTTTAAATATTGAAAAGAAGACATCTAATATATTTTTCGGAAAGTTCCAATTGCGACCCATGGCAACCTTTTGTCTGGGCGATAAACAAAGGTTTTATTCTTTGAGAATATGGTAAACCCGGCTCCCTTCAGCCGCAATTGGGCTATTGGCAAATTTTTAGTCTGTCTTTACTTGGGTTTTCATGTGAAACTAACATTTTATACTATGTTCAACCATAGAAGACTGTCAACTACTTTTAGCAAAAGGCACCTTACTTTATGAAAATGCTACTGTATATCCTCTTGTATACGTATATTGAATGTGTTATGAAATGTCATTAACACACCAGGCTGAACAATTTATCAATTATTGTGTGAGATCTCTCATGTACTTGCCGTATACGTAATATAATATTGAAACGTCGTAATTTCCATTTTCGTTTTATATTAAAACATTATTTCTCCATTATTGTATTTTATTAGGTATGTAAACAATCGAATGTTTTATTAATTGAAACGTCTTTCGTGAAAAATTCCCTTCGATTTTTGTTTCAAGCTATTTTGTGCGTCTCTTGTATAATTTATTCGGATTTTTGTTTTAAACTTTTTTGGTCAATCTCCTACCTGGTAACCCCAAGTTACGGTATTTGAAATGGAACAAACCATCTATACTAAATAGTATAAAAATTATACACCATTACTACTATAGTAATTCATATTTCGAGTATGTACTTTTCTTTCGTTGACTTAAATGAATGAACTGTAATTAATAGACCCTAATTAATCGTAGCTCATCCTTGCGAGCATTGTTACCCCTACCACCTAATTTAATTGCCGGTCTTGCCTAAACTCTCGTGACCCATTTATCGAACTTGTGAGAGTTGGACATTGGATGGTTTCACTGGACCGGTTATCTTTGTTAATGACTCGATTTCATTGTTATTGTATTCACTTTCTTCAAATGTCTTGCTCAGTAAGATTTGATGCTGAGCGAATAACAATAAAATATTATATCAAATAAAAACGATTCTTCTTGAACTGAATGACTTCACAATGAAGCAATTTTAATTTACGTTAAAAAAAAAACCTATTAATATGTTTAAGAGCCTAGGTTTAGTGGTGCCAAGTTTTTATTTAGAGACACTCCTTTTTTTTTTTTTTTTTTTTAATTTCGGAAAAAAAAAATCGTTATTCATGAATTTTTTGAGAGGCCCTCGGTAGCCCAGTGGATAAAGGCGTTCAGCTAGTAATCAGAGAATTGCTGGATGAAGCGCGTACGATGGACTTGACTGTCGCTACAAAAATACTAGAAAGTCGTCCAGAACATCTAACAAATTATACCGGCATGTGTACGGGACTGGTGCACGATAAATTTGATCGTGGTCCATAGTCCTGACGCCTATTGAAGGCTTGGGGTGTCAGCTCGTGTTTTTCCGTCATCTGACCTTGGTTATAAAATAACGTGATGCAAGTATAAATGTATATGTGGCTGTGATAAGTCTCGATACGAGGACAGAAATAGGCAGCCGGAAAACGTATAAACCAACCGGAATTTTTGAAAATCTAAATCAGGTAATTTTGAATTTAATATTAAGTGGCAATCCTGTGTTTTATTAATAACCGGGGAGTTAAAATGTCATTTTGTTTAGGAACGTAGAACAAGGTCTACCTGCAAAAATAAGCATTTCTAGAACGAATACGTCACAGTATTTCCCCGTTATTGAATTCCCAACAAAATATCTTCTAACATCCTATATTCGATTCGTCATAGCACAGCACTAAAGACCACATCACATCCTATATTCCCATTACAGTTCCAAACTTCCAATATCGTCATATACATCACGTGTGCCTGGCAAAGGTTTCCTTCCGATCGAACCGGCCCTATCTGGACCTCGTTTGGCGACACCATTGTCCGCCAAACGAGGCTTTTATGCTAATGGCGATGTCGCCCTCGATGGCGGAATGAATCACTTCAATCTTCCCAATTGTAAATGACTTTCGCTTAATGTGACTGTCCAGTCGGTTATTTATTTTCAGTCTAGTATTCATTCAAGTGAGATGTGTAGGGAGTTGAAATCGGAAGAGAATTGTTTCAAAACTGGTCAAGTGCTAAGCAGGGCCGCCACAAGCAATTTTTTTTGGGGGGGGGCTGACACAAGGAATTTCCCAACTTAAAGATATGAAATTCCCAACTTAAAGATATGAAATTTCCAGTTCCAACTGACCGACATTTTTCGTCTTTTTTTATAGATTAAGTAGGATTAAAGGCTTAAAATAAACAATAGTAAACTACGATACATGTTTTACACATACTACATACATACGAGTACCGGACCTTAATAACATTAAAAATATGATTGTTCAAGTAGATCCCAAACTTAAAAATAGAGTGGAGCGTTGATGTATCAGGTTTCTATTTTCATATTTGTTATATGTAAACATGTGATTATCGACCGGTACATTTAATCATTTTTTTAAAGAAACGATAATACATTCGGTTTAAAAATCACATTCGGTTTAAATTTTTTTTCGCTTGGCGTTCAATGGAAGGAGTTTATCCCCTCCCCCCCCCCCCCCCCCCTACCTACGTGTCTAGTATAAAAAAAATACAATGACATTTTTAAAACAGTTCGTCACTGGCGTTGTGTTGGCTGCAGACTGATTAGTCAACTCCATCTATAGTCTTGGGAACCTCAGCATCGTATTGGTCGCAAGTGTGTAGTGAACTCTAAAACCAAACACTTATTTAGGTTTTTTTTTACATGTTGGACCATTTCTAATTTTTCCTTGATAACTAGGTGTTTTCGCTTTCATTTGTTAAATATATTAATTTTCTTCAGGCATAAATTTTCCCAACTCGGGTATTTTCAGACCTTGAAATTCCCAACTTTTAGGGTTTCCAAATTATTGGGGGGGGGGGGGGGGGGGTCGGACTCCCCCCCCAAACCTCCCCGGCGCGACGTGCCTGGTGCTAAGTGAAACTCTTACCTGTTATTTAAACATGTCGATTGTTGGAGTTTGGCTGGTAGCAGTGACTTTTACTGTTTTGTGCGTGGAAGATTGTTTAATTAAATTGGATTTAGAATGAAATAAAATCAAAATAAAATTTTTAAGGTTTTTCCTCCTTTCGAAATCGTAAAGTTAATTTTACTGGAAGGTTGTTTAACCCTTTGTACTCCAATAACATCTTTGACATTTGCGTTTTTTCTACGGAACAGTTGTTCCTTTTCTGCCCAGAATTTTTTGTGCTCATCGATGGAAAAGTCGTAACATTGCTATTTAGATAAAAAAAAATCTTTTTTTTTCTTTCAAAATTCCCCCAAATGTTCTTGTTTTTGCGCTTTTTATTAAACTGTATTTTGGTTTGGAAAGCTATTTGTTATAAACTATTTTTTATTAATACTAAAAGGTCAGCCAAAAAACATTTTTTAAAAGATCGCCATCATATCACAATATGATGGCGATTTTTGTAAATGATGTAGTTTTGTAACCAATTCATTCAGTCATATTCAATTATGTTCGGCTAAAATTAGGCATTTAGTCTTGGGGTTTGGGGTAGATGTTTTTGGTATGTTCATTTTAAAAAAGCAAATATTGGAGCAGCAATGCACTTTTACATTGAGTATTTGGGAGATTTGAAAATCAATTTTGTTCATCCTTTGAATATATATATTTCTAATTTATGCAAACTAACTATAAAAAATGCGTATAAATATATATTTAGAGTTTTCCAAAAACAGTAAAATTAATAAAAAATAACCTCAATTTGATATCTTACTTGCATTTATTATAATTCGTTTGTCGAAATTTTTTTAACGTTTGGGGCAATTTAAACATATTTATAAATAAATGTTCCTCTTTTTTATATTTAGACTGTTTTCGTCCCTGATTTAACACACTCCTTGTTTGTCCAAGAAGTTTCATGAGTTAAATACAACTCGTATATCATAAACCAAAGTATCCGTTCTGTAATTTCTATACATTAGGCTTACATATAGGCTTACTATGCCATTTTAATGTAGGTCCATTCTGCATGGCCTCTCAGACAAAAAACTTATCTTGGCTAAGATTTTTCTTTAAAAGATATCTTTTTGTATATAAGGGTCGGATATTTTATTTGAATACAGTAAATAAAAAAGAATAATAGTAGTAAATAAAGAGTAAAAAATATAGTAAATAAAGAGTAAAAAATATAGTAAATAAAAAAGTAAATAAGATAGAATAAAGTAGTATGGGGCTGCCACCGCCCGTATTAAACTTAACGCTTCGTGAATTACATACAACTCATTCACTATTAAAAGTCATAAAAAAAATCTTCTTCAAAATTTTCATACGTGCTTTATTCATTTTAAAAGCAAAGATTTTTAAAAAATATGACACCTTGTGGGGGCCATTTTGTTTTTCTATTGTGGTAACGAATGCGTTGAAATACACAGTTAAAGATTGTGTAAAGAAAATAATTCCGTTAATCTATTTTATCATTAAATAGGCCTAAACAGTTTTCTTACGATGTATCTTTTCCTTCAACATTAGTTTAAAGCGCGTCCTTAGATTTTTCGTAACCACCCTCCCTCCACCTGCTTTTCATTAATCAAGCTGCACATTTCCTGTTCCCAAGTTCAGATAAATGCCTGCAAGGTAAATTAAGATGAATGAAATGGCAGTTTGTTTTATTATTATTATCAAAATGAAAAATTATGTCCATTGTTGGAACTGCTTGAAGTTAAGCTTGTTTATGAAGTGATATGGTTATTTAGAGGTTCAATCTCAAAATAAAAAATATTTTAATTTATTTTGGTTTGCAGTTGATTGCAATTGCTTTCTCTGCTTTCGACAGACCGATTTATTCAATCAATATCATTGATTGAGCTTTTCCCTATACTTCTTTCGGGATATGTGAATTCCACCACAAATTTTTAATTGTTTTATATTGATTGGTATAGTCCGCCGCTAGCCTCTTTAATTTATGCTGAATGCTATTGAAAAATATTATAATGAGTTTCTCAAAAGGACTTCCCAGAAAAGGGTTGAAATGCCAAAACCGACTGCTCAGAGGGGATGAGAAGCCCCAAAGGACTACCCCAAGGGGGGTGCAAGCTGTTTTTGAACAGTTATTGTGATGCTAGATTCCCAAAGCAAATGCCCGCTTACCGAAACCGACTGCTCGAAGAGTTTCTCAAGCTATCAATTTAAGATATTTTGGCGGCGAAATTCAGTAGTAAATTTTAACAACAGTTAAGAATTTAAAAAAAAATTACATGCTCTGCTTCGGAAGACACTTTTGCCCATTTCTTTTGATTTGCACTACATAAAATATAAATGGCGTCAATGAATATAATAATACACTCGCTAATTTTGAAAGCATTTCTAAAATTATGGTTTGGCTAAATTTGGCGCTCTCCACCAAGCCCAACAAACTTATTTGTTTAATTGTTACAAAAATAAATTTCATATTGCATAATTATGAACAAGAAAGAACTGTATTGAAACTACCTTTTCAACTTTCGGATAAAAGTTATTAGTTAATATTCGGTAGAGGTCTTAACGTCTATTTACAGAAGGCTCCCAATCAAAAGCGTTTCGCAACTTTAGGATTCGCATTCATCCTGAAAACAATTACAAGGCTTCTCTTTCCAAATATCGCACGTTAGGTTCAATACGTAAGCACATTGGCACAGTTATGTAGGTTTTTTAAATTTAAAACATGATGAAACAACAACAAAAAATTGAGGGGAAAGGCATTCTATCCTACCATCATTAACACCAAATCTGGGTCACTATCAACCCTCCATCTGTTATGACATCTTTCAAAACCTACATTTTTTTTTATATATAATCACCTTTGGGCCTGCATTAAAGTGCGAATTGTGAAACCGTCTTGACGACATAATTGCCTAACTACTATCATCTGGTGAAGTATCCTCGCTTGCTTGACGACATTACTCGGTGCTTCAGGTATCTTTTTCGATCTCTCCCTCTCTTTTTCTTTTAAAATTGGAAACAAGTGGCGTTGTATGCAGTGGCGGCTTCCTGTCCTGAGAGGCCCTCCGTTTCCGGGCATGGCAGTTCCACTTCCTCTCGCAACCTCCGAGATGTGTTTATCCTCGGTGATATTTTGTAGTACACTTGAGGAAGTTTCCTCTCAAGGTCTTCAGAGGTCCTTTTCGAAGTCTCTTATTTATAGTTCAATGAATCCAACTTTTGCTAACCCTTTTAAGAAAAAATGCCACTTAAATAAGCAAATCAATGCAAGTTTCAAAATTTAATCATAACATTTTACATTGGAGTTTTTTTATTTTAATTACTAGCTGTTTAAGCAACTTGGAGTTTCAGTTGAACCTGTACATCTGGCAAGTCTGGCATAAAATCCTTATTGATGCCCAAGGCCCCATTCTTACACGGACGAGAAGTTTTGTGGATGGCTCTGTGATTGAAGCATACAAACCAGTCCACAAATCTCAGAGCTCGTGCGCGTTTATCACGTCCGTGTAGAATGAACCTTAAAGGCATTTTATTTTCTGCCATGAAATTAAAGGGAAAACATTTGCGGAAATTGTCTCCAAACGAACCAAGACAATCAACTAAAACAGCCGCGTAATTTTAAAATTAAGAATTCCGGTCGGATGCTACAACACAATGCATAACATATCTCTGAACATGTTTTCCGCCGGTGTAGATGCAAGACCGTTTTGCTTGCTATCTCATTGGCAAGATAAATTTGATTTTGCCTAGTGCGGCAGTTTAGTGATACTTCTTATTCGTGCAATAGTCATTCATTCATTGGACGCTGTTTTCGTACGTGCAGGAAGTGCCGTCGCCGTTAACGGAAAATGAAATATTTCTTTTATATAAATTAGCTATTTAGGGATCGTTCATTAATTACGTCACGCTATTTTTCATCCTTTGTACACACTCCTCGCTCCCCCACGTTACGATAAATGTGTGCAGTAAAAATAACAGTCATGAAAACTTCTATTTTGCGTATTTTACCAAACATACCATTAGAAAGATTCTGATTTTGTATAAAAGCGACTTGTATCAAATTTTGGGAACGAAATTTTAGCTTTTTTAACAAACTTTTTCTGCGTAACGCTACCACTGAAACCACCTTGCCCCCCCACCAAGAATGCATGACGTAATTACCCTTATGTATATGTAAATATATAGGGACGACTATAATGTACTTTTATTACAATTGAACGAATTTAGACGATACTTTGTGTTGAATAATAATATCCATTGGAGTAGTCCTGCACCTACCTTATTTTAGGACTGCGAGATTTGGTATTTAAAGATTTCCATTTGAGGGATTTGTTATGTCAAGGAGGTAACAAAAAAGAATTTTTCAAATTTCTTTAAAAATCAGGACATTTATCCGCTATAAGAATCTTCCATGTTTTTCATAAATTCTCCTCTTTTTCCCCAAAAAATCCTTTTTTTTTTATTACCTGATTTAACAATAAGGAATTTCTCTTGTTTATTTAAAATTGGTCTCCTTTATACGTTAATTGTGATAAGAAGGTTTAGAAAATGCCGAAACAAAATAAGCGTGACATGCTTTGGCGCGTTTCGCATTTTCGAGAATACCTTTTCTTTTTATGCATAGGGTATCCGTTTTTTTACAGTTCATTTAAAAATCAATGCTCAAACTTCAAAATCTATCCGTCGAATTTAAGAAGATTATTCTAGACACAATCAAAAAATTTTATTATTTTCTGTTAACCTATCCCCAAAAAATTGTTTCATCCCGCTTCCGTTAATTTGTTCATGTTATCAATTTATCACATCCGATCGACGATTTACATATCCTCCCGATCCGCAGTATGGGAAACCCTGTCCTGCCCTCGTACGAGCACTACAACCTTTTTGATCAATTCGTCGAATTGACACAATCAACTGCGAGCGATTATTTAGTTGCATCCAACTCACGGCTGCCATGCCTCAGTGAAGGTGAAAAATCGCCAATCTCAGATTACTACAATCCTTATAAAGTTGCCACAATGTCTATTTTCCAAAGCTGTTAGCGCGATGACGAGGGAAAGGATATTTTGTGCAATTATTTCTCAGGGAGCTGATACAATTTGAGTTATTCAGTTGCATGCAATTAATTAATCGCTTGCCCGATAGTTGCCAGTGCACGGCTATCATAACTTACACGGCCAGCCAGAGGTTGTGCAAGAAACTCTTTAGACAGCAAGCTTAACCATCGATTTTGGCGGCACGTCCTTTTTTCCAATACAATTTGTCTAAAATATTTATGGATATTTAGGAAAGATTATTTTGACTTTTATATTTATTCATATTTCAGATATTCATAAGTTATTTGCGAATAAAACATTAAAAACTAGATTTTGTTTTACAATTTTTTTTTTTTTTTAATTTCAAAAAGCTTTTTTTTTTCCTTTTTTAGCTCTGTTAAATTTTAAAAATACTATTCAAAAGAGCTTTAATGACTACTGATCAATTTGCTTATTAATTTTGAACCTCTTAACCTGAAATATAATTTTTTTTGTATAAAGTCGACAGTAACAAGTCGAAAAAAAAGTTATGGAACAAGTCGACTTAAAGTTTCAGAATGAATCATAAATTTGGGATATTCGAAGTAAAATTTTCCTAGTGCGATCATATTGATTGTATTTTTCATGCTTGAATTTTACCCCTTTTTTTTTGTTCGTGCTGTCCGCGAACGCTTGGGGCTTTAAACCGCCCCTGGACACATTGTCGAAACCAAGAAATACTTCGCTTCATCCTGAACGAAACTTTTCTTTCCAAAATCCTTCAAAAAGAAACACTCGCAAGTTGCCTCTCGACCACTATCAAGATCCCCATCAGTTTCGCAACCGACTCTCGACGATTTTGAAAAAGGACCTTGCAACACGGTCTCCTCTCATAACTACTTTTCCCTGTCTCGTTCCTCTGGACATTCCTCTGCCCGCTGCAGAAATTACGAGAGGTGTTTGTGCGACGGACGCTGCTACGGTTCTTCGAAGCTCTGTTGATGGATAAGCTTGTCTTCGTGGTGCTTTAACTAAATAAGGCCTTTTCAAAACGAACCCGGGTATGGCTGGGCGAGTTATGGATATCAGTTATGGGAGTATGTGAAAAGTTTTAAAATATAAATGACTTCTTTTGTGCGTTCCTGCTTTGAAGGGAGAAGCGGGAAGGAATTGTGACCTCTTGCTTGTCATCCATTAACCATGTCAAACACAGGTGAAAGTTTTTGCTTTTTATTGTTGTTTTGCTTCACTGTCTTTGTGGATGTGGTCTTTAAAGTTGATTAAATTTAAAGGTTATAGTTTTCCTAAATTTAAAAAAAGTTTGTTCCTCAAATTCTTGATTTCGAGTTCTCCGGTTAATGTTAAATGGTGTATATTTTCGAAGTTCCGGACCCCTACTTACCCTTACAGTCGAAACTCGCTCACCTATTAGATACTATACTCGGGGACAACCTAAGTTGACCCTAAAGCAATTGAATATTTATGCATATCCAGTGTTCACTTTAAAAATAAAAAGGGACAGGGAGCTGTTGGCAGTAAAAGGGCACCACATTTTTGGCACTTCTTGTTTTTAAAAGGGCACTTTAAAAAAATGTTTTGTGTGGGCGTGGCCATATATTGACACATCAGACCCGTGACCAAACAAAAAAAAAATTCCGATTTGTTGGTTGACATTGCGCCAGAGCTGTATATTGGGCTATTGTTAACGGTTCGGGGCCTATCTCGAAGGAAAGACCCGTACAAAATTGATGTCTCTTTATGAAAATATTATTTGAAATCTAAAATTTGACATTTTAAAATTATTGTTTTCCTTAAAAACCAATTCTGTAAGTAGGACCAATCCCTACCTAGTCCCAAATCATATTCTCTTTAAACAAAAACACAGAAAAAAAACCTTAGACTTTCATATGCAGGCATAGGCAACCAATAGGATTTGTGGAATTCCCCGTGCTCGAAATTACCGCGGCATCATCGCGATTTCAAACACGCGTAGTTATAAAGGAGTTTGTTTTTCTACTGTCATAATTCACTTAATTGCAATTTACACACAATTTTTTTTAATCGATGCCTTTTTTAACGACAACTAGCGAAGCAACGATGCTTGTGATTGACTGAAAAGGGCAAGAAGGGAGGATTTTTTTCAAAACAGGGCGGCATTTTTGACAAAAGGGGCACGAGGGCGCTATCGAGAAGAAAAAGGGGCGAGCAGGGCGGACCGCCCTTCAAAAAACACCTAGAGTGAACACTGTGCATATCACATAGCTTCCACTTAGGTTGTCCCCGAATATAGTTGTCTGGAGAACTTGTTAAGGTATAATTTTTGTTTTTTTAATACGATTGGCCCCCGTCAGAACTTGATTCCCCGAACTATTGTTCCGAAATCCGGCGTGTTATCGGCTAAGCTACAAAGGAACGTTCTAGATGTTAGAAATATTTTGTAAGATGTTTCTTTATGCAATATTCTAAAAAAACTTAAATAATTTTCAAACAAAACGGAATTTTATAAATTAGAACCTAAGTGCAAATCTTGAGGATAAATAATTCTAATATATAAGTTTTCAGCCACTTATACACAGAGATATAGGTATTTGGATTCCATATTCTAACGTTCTATTTTGTATGCAAATTATTTTGATTTCTTTTTATTTTGGGTTAAGTTGTTTGAGACATCCACGTTGTGTTTCTCAAACGAGTTATTGATTTCTTATACGTTCCTAAAATTAAATTTATATATAATTTTTGGTACAATAAATTGTCAATAATTTTTACGCCATGTTACATGGGTTTAATATTGCAGCAAATCTAAATTTAATTTGTTAATTATGCCACATTTGTGTTAATTCTGATTTGTACCTTTTAATATTTCTATTTCATTTATGAGGTTAAGAAAATGCTCATAACTGGTATACTTATTAACGTCGATGTACATATTTCTGATATAATCCGCTAAATAGTCCATTAAAAAAAATTCGGTTTTCTATGTTTTATGACAGATTATTTTCCGTTATGTATTTTCCATTATTTTTATCCACTATACTATCACCCGAAGCCAACCTCATTATCAATGGATTCACACTTCCTTTTAGCCCAAATCATTTTCACCAATGTCATAAAGTACATAAGAAAACAATATTTTAAAATAGGTATTTAAAAAATTAGTTAAATATTTGTAGCACACGTCATAACACTACTATGTACAAAATTTCTACCTTCTAAGTATAAAAACTGTATTTCTATTTGGACTTCAGACTTGCAACTCTTGTTTATATAGATATCAAAAAACAATTCTTGGAATCCTTACGTTTTCTCATATATTATTTCTATAGTATAGATCGCTTGTACGCAACGAATCTTAATAAGCGAGGATCAAAAGAATGAGAATTTCTCGGAACACTGAAGAATCGTACGTTCATTTAATAAATATCACCAGTTTGTTTAAAATATGGGTTTATAAGAATTATTGCACAAAAAAAATCTATTCCACTGTTTCCCAAAGTTTTTTGGAGTCGCAGCGCCTTTTTTGAATTAAGATTTGCCCGCGGCGCCCTAGCCTAAGTAAAAGTATTACTAATCATAAGTAAGATATAAAATTAGATAAAACTCGTTATATAAAATTAAATAAACAATATCACGCGAGGAATTTATCATCACTAGACTTCGACTATCAATTGATCTCTGATTACGAAGGGAATGGAACTAAAAGGAGAAACTCTCTCAGGTTGAACCTTTTCGATCCACCTAGCTGTCTATCATCGCTCTTACGGCAATTGACTTCACAACTTTCAATGAATCATCTGTCTTGGCATATAGAAGTCCTTTGCAAAGTCAACGGTTTACCGCATAGTTTTAGACAGCTTCCCTTTAGCGAGTTTTGAAACATTTTCCATTTTCTTTGGCGCGTTTCGTAGTTTCTAACTGCGCAGTTACGCATCTTATGGTAGTTCCTTTATTTTAAGGTTTGGGATTATTTTTATGTTTAGATTTACACTTTGGGAATCGCTGAAAACCTAAATAATTATGAAGCTTTTGCAATATTTCGCGTTGCCCCTGTGGCGGCGGACAATTTGGGAACCACTGGAATCTATACAGTGCATTAGTAACATGTTCTCGGTGCCAATGTTATTCCGACACAAGTACACGTCATTCTGACGTATGTTTCTAATACAGTGTTAAAAAAATATTTTCATTATCTTAACTAGAACGTACCTTTGTAGCTTGGTCGGTAGCGCGGGAATTCGGAGCAATAGGTTAAGGGTTCGAGTCCCGACAAGCGCCACTCAATATATGTATATGCCTTAACGGGGTTCCCCCAAACAACTGGTATTTACTATTTCAATATCCAGTGAAATAAATAAAAAAAAATTGCAATACCGGAGGTAATTCCTTTTTCACGGCTACACAATAACCGAAAAAACGTCATTTCCCAATATCCACTTAAAACAAAAACATCTCCACGTGTCTTTACCTTCAATCAACCACAGAAAAAAGAATAAAAGAAAAATATATCCTTTTATAGTTATTAAACGAACGCGCATGTCCCCTGCTAAACGCCAATTTCCTCGAAATCTGAATAAACCCGTACCCGTCATCAGTCGTCCTTATTGACGACATCTCAAGGTAAGACGGATGTGACGTCTGTTGGAGCGAAACGTGGGACATCCTCTCCTGCACATCCTCACACGTGAGGGCCACTCTCCCCTGACCTCTTCACTACTACTTCGATTGTGCTGTTGTTGTTGTTGTTCGTGATCTTCTCTAGCACCACTGACCCGAGTTATCTTTCGGATCGTCTTGTGTTCTTTTGGTGCCTTTCTGGTTGCTGATTGGGTGAGGATTCTTCTTTTTTTAATAAGGGATCATGCGAATCGCCCAATCCCTTTCCCACTTTGAAGAACAACCCGTCATATTTTTAAAAGTTTTTTTTTATTAAATTTTATTTATACACCTGAAATTAATTAATTAAGCAAAGTATGTTGTTTAATGTGTAAAATAACAAACTTTGCTTCATTCCAGATGTAAAAATAAAATGTAATACGAAAAATTGCGATTTAAAAATGTGATGGGCTTTTTCTCCAAACTGGACAAAAGACGTTTTGGAATGGACTACTAGAACGGGGCGGAGTTTAGCCTTGTTTGTGGGATTTCGAGCACGTGCAAGTTGCCGATTACTGGTAAACAAACAATAATATCGCTTTTTTTATGTTCAAATTTTGCATTAATTACGTTGAACTTGTGTTTTAACATCATATTCTAAAAAAATATCATCGGGCTTTTCAATATATAAGAAGTTTTGAAGGAAATTCTAACGCTCTCCCACAAACGAACTAGCTCTGACGTCACGGTAGGCGTGGTCATTCTACTCGTCCATTGGACGACTTGCGAGTTGCTTACTGGTTATATATGTATCAGTTTTTCGCATTTTTGTTCCATTAAGACGCTCTATAAATATAAGGCTACTTACTAGCTGAAGTACTGGGCTTTACGCAGTGTTGACCGATTTCTTCACCGTGGCGTCATCTGGTGGTTTTAGTGAGAAGTCAGTTCTACTTTTTTGGGGTGGTTTTTCGAAATCTCATGTAGATTGACCTTTGTCTTGTTTTGAAGGTCAAGTACGCAAATTTCTTCTGGCTCGGAATAAAACTGTAGGGTTGTATAAAAAATAAACCCACAGAACACACTCCTTTTTTATAGATGCCTTAATTAAATAAAATGACTTAATAATTGGGATTTTCATTTTTTTTTTCCGCGAAAATTTATGGGATAGAACAATTAAGGGGATAAGTGGATGAAGGAGGTACGGAACAAAAAGCAAGTTTTGATGTATTTGGCTTTAAAGTTTCAAATTTGTATTGTGTTTTGTAGTCGTATACATCCTTCGTGATACTAGTACCTCTATTTATTAGTAGAGGTACTTCTACAGTGCTGCTGTCAATGTCAATAAAACGGGACAAGACATACCTCTTCATCCATGACCATAACTGTTTTTTTTTAATACATATCTTCTTCATTCACTTACCTTTCAATTATGTGATTGCCTTGTGTCATTTAATAAATGTCAAAATAGGTTTACTTAATAACGCTCAGTAAAAATATTTTCAAGAAACTCATTATGTTCGAGCACCAGTGCAGGACCGCACAAAACCAGCAGGTCCGCAACACCAATAGGCCTGCACTTTCCGACAGCTTATATACCTTCCTGTTTTTCGATATTTTGTTCTTTCTTTTTTCATCATCCTAAACCACCAAAGCCGTGGTACGCTGTGCACAATAAAATGCATGTGCATTCCTGATTTGTTTTGAATGTTATATCTAAACGATGTTTCTTTTTAAATTAATTAATAAAGTTTATTTTACTGTACCTACGTCTCAGCAATCTATTTGTAACCACCCACCACACCTATGCACACATTATTTTAAATAATAAATGGAGCTATTGTAAAGCTGTTGCATGTATAGACTACTCGGTATATACTTGTAATAACTTCAGGAAGGATTGAGTATTGTTTGACGAGTTTATGATCAAGAAATTTAATTTAGTTTAAAATTTCCCAAAGCATAACATATCCTATATAAGTAAAAATAAAAATAGGTAAACTATTATTTTACGAGTGTCTGGTTAAGAAAAATAAACGTATCTATGCGCTGATAAAAATGCATGCTCATTTTGAATGAACGTACGTCATTTTTAACGAATAAGACGTCTACTAAATGCTCCGATTAAATATTACTTCAAACTGAGGAAATTTATTTCGTTAAAAATTAAGACGATTTTAAATAACAATCAAGTGGCTTGACACGAACCAGAGATCTTTGGGTCAAATCGGTATCAACCGAGCCAAGAAAGCTTTTATGAATTGTGGCAATACACATATCAAAAACAAAATTAGAACCGTATGAACCTTCGAGCATGAATGGACTGTAGTAGAGCGAATATGACGTTATCATCGTGATACAAACATCTCAGACCTGATGGCACCAGACACGTGACTTCCTTTCAAAATTTATGAATGAAAAAACGTTCGCGATTGACTTGTGATTTGGAAATAATAGTAAATGTGTTACTTCATGAAGTACAGAATATTTTTATGAGGGAACTAGAAAAAAAATTATGAATGGATGACGTAATAAACCACGTGTCTGAGGCCATACATGATGGCTTTACTTTGATGTTAGCGAGATTATAACCTTATGATTTCTCTACTATGAGGGATCCATGCTCGAAGGTATGAACTGATACCACCGAAAAAGAATTAGAGGAATGAATTTATTTTCATGTGAAGATTCTTCTTTTGTTAAAAGTCAAGTGATTCAATGAGGAAACGATTGTTAAAATTGTCTTTAAAAAAAGCCTTGACGATTGCAGTATGCTCAAAAATAAGAGTGTTATTCTGTGTGTGAAATAATTTTAAAATAGGGGCCCACATTATCTGTTCGGGGCCGTTCACCGCCTCATCGCGGCCCTGTTCGTCCACATCGGGACCACTTAAGTGCGAGTCATTTCGTTCCACTAATGGGGTGTTGCTCCGTATTGTGGTTGAGGTGCCCCGCCTGTACCAAATGCCGTGCAAGTCTTCCGCATCGTGACCTACAGAAACCATTAGAGCCCTCGCCTCTTCTGCTGCCCATGGGACTTCCACTCGAATAACGGTGAAAAATGCCCCTTTCCACCAGAGTTCACACTGTTCAAGAAGTGACGCACTCTCAGTGTCCGTCTGTCCACGTCGATGTGATTTGATTGATTAATCAACGTCGCACCAGAACTGCACAGTGGGCTATTGGCGACGGTTCGAGGCCAATCTCGAAGGGAAGACCCTGGTCTTACTCGTACTTTTGAACCACGGTCAGATGACGAAGAGAACACCTGAGCTGGCACCAAACGCCTTCAATAGACGTCGGGACTTTGGATCCCGATCAGATGTACCAGATCACACCAGTCCCGTATACACGCCGAGCCCCAGTTGCTCAGTTGGTAAGGCGTTCAGCTACTAATCAGAGGATTGGTGGTTCGAATTCGTGAAATGGACTTGACATAGAAAAGTAAAAAAGTAGTGATCTTGTGATCGGAGGGTTGCCAGCTTCGCTACAAAAATACTAGAAAGTCGTCCAGAATATCCAACAAATTATACTGGCGTGTATACGGGACTGGTGCACGATAAATATGATCGGGGTCCAACTCCCGACGTCTATTGAAGCAACACCGACTCAAATACAAGGCCATGCCTCTGATTTGTGACGTCACCCTGAGTAGGCTGGATTTCTCCTTCCCCGCTGTGTTTCTTCGATTGAAGCGCTTGGTATTCGAGCAGATGAATAGCATTTTTTCATTAGAAAATGAACTGTTACGTTGCCTAAACGTTATTTACCTTACCTTTGTATTTCATTAAAGATTTTTAAATATATATGCCCAAAAAAATACTCACATTAGCATGAAAATAAAAGTATCAAAGACCAAATTAACAAAAATTCTTTATTGAACTGAGCGTTTATATACAGTTATGCAATTTTATATGTTTGCACCTTTTCCACAACTTTGATCCCTTTTTTCAATGTCTCAATTTTTTTAGACTTTTTTTCAATTTGAATTTTTAATATAATTTTTTTGCCTGCAATAGTTTTTTAATAATGATTTTGTAGCTGAAGTTAATATTAGTTTAAAACACTCTCAGAACTATGGTCCGCTTCACATTGATCATAAACAAAAAAAATTCATTACAATTTATTAATTCCAAAGTTTTAACCACAAATGAGGAGTGATCAGTTATTTGTAAAAATTTGGTCTCATTTTCTTTTAAAAGCAATTTTTACATAACAATATAATTGTAATTTACAGCATTTACAATATCTGCAGATGGGTAGATTAAACCACCTCTATCCAGAGATTCAATTAATTTATATTTATAGTTTCATTTTAAGGTGTTGTCAATAATCATTTGTTTTGAACTATATTTACAATTTATTTTTTTCATCGCCGAATGAGCACAATAGCCGGAAAGGTATACAATAATAGGCATTAAATTTTCAATGCCTTTAAATTCTTACTCACCAACATTTATGTAAAAATCCGAAACACAAGGTTTGTCAGTCTGTATTAGTAATAAAATAATCTTTATAGAAAAAAGGAAAACCGACTTTACAGAAAATGCGTTAAAAAGTAAAAAATAATTTTTAATTCTACGATGAGTCGAAAAATTCAATTATTGAATATTAATTTTATACTTAGTACAACTTTTTGAAATCGGCGCCAAAATTTGGGTATAATTTTTGTAAATTGGCACCAACTTCAAAAAGTTGTACTAAGTATAAAATTGATATTCAATAATTCAATTTTTCAACTCATTCGTAGAATTAAAAATTATTTTTTACTTTTTAGCGCATTTTCCTTAAAGTCGGTTTTCCTTTTTTCTAAAAAGATTATTTTATTTTTCCCTTTTTGGTTTTTAATTTAGCAGGTGGCTTCGCCCCCTCTTATTATTCACCGAGAAATTCAAGTAGCAACTTCTGCTCAACCGTGTATATTGTAAAACAATCCCTATCAATGCAAATAAATTCTGGTTAAATGAAATGTCATTGTTGAACAACTTCTGTTAAACAATGAAAATATTATGAAATCGGATTAACTGTATAAAAACCTCCGGAAAATCGACATTTCGACAGCCGGATAACCGATTATTTTTGCAGATTTTGCCTAAGTTGATTTTTCTCTATCCAACAAAGAAAGAATTTTTGAAATCGGACAATATTTTTTTTCAAACGGTCCGGTTAATTGAGAATTCCAGAGATAGTTGAATGCCGGATAACCCGATATTTTTTTCAAATTGCTCCCAAGTGAAACAGCCTTTATCCAACAACAAAAAAATTGTGCAAATATCTGAAGTAGAACCGAAATCCCGCGCGAACATACATAAATTAAAAAAAAAATACATAACCGTCGAATCTATAACCTCTCGACATGATTTGGCGGTTTTAATTTAAAGTTTATGGCGGTTTTATTTTGGAGTTTTGGTTGGCGCGCTGTTCAGTCGTTTAATAACAATTGTATTAGTAATAACGATGACAGATACTTCCCTGGTTTTTTTTAAACCAGTGATGTTTTAATCCAATTTAAACCTGACATCTACATGTTATCAATTTACATTAAAGAACGCAGATTAAATTATAAGCATAATCATAGATACCCTTGTGTAATATGTAGGAGTAAAGTCGTCCCTTTGTGTATGTGTGAATTACACGAATCCATTTTCTGCACAACGTCCGATTTTTATGAAACGAAAACAGCTGAACTTTTGGTGTTTTCGTGTAATTTCCCTGTCAATTGGGAACACACCTTGTTTGTAAACCATAACTCAGATAATAAATAATAATCGCAGACTAAAGCACACGGAATTTTCACCCATTTTGAGAAACCAAAGAAATTCGCGCTTAAAAAAACCCACATCAGCGAAGCGAAATCTTCAGTTTCTACCCGCTACCATGGCCTACTCGTTATGACGTCAGCTCCGGAAAGGTCACGTGAGGCACGGCCTTGTCTTTGAGTCGGTGTTGATTGATTGCGTTGGGTGCCAGTTCAGGTGTTTCCTCGTCATCTGACCATGGTTCTAAAATAACGAGGTGCATGTATGATTGTGTGTGTGTTCCCGGGTCTTTCCTTCGAGATTGACCCCGAACCGTCGCCAATAGCCCACTGTGCAGCTCTAGTGCGACGTTAATTAACAAAACCAAACCAACCCGTATACACGCCGATCATTTTTTTTATGGATGTTCTGTGCTGGGCGACTTTTTTTAGTACTTTGTAGCGAAGCTGGTAACCCTCCGATCACAAGAGATTGACGACCTTAAACACTGGGGCATATACAGTATTTCATGTCAATGTGGCATGTCATATATCGGTCAAACAAAATGAGCATTAAGATTTCGTATTAAGGAGCACCAAGCCACATACTGTTAAACAAGAAGTAAAGAAGTCCTCCATTGCCAAGCACTCTTGGGAACATGGTCATATATTTAATTTTTCTAACCCACATTTAATTTGCAAACCCAAATCTCCAGTTGAACTTGACTTCCTGGAGGCGTTTTAAATTTTTAGCAATATTGATTCGATTGTCAATGAAACATTTGCAGTCCCAGTATTTCCCGCTTGTTGGCACACAATAGTTAACTCCAACCGATTGAGATAGTTTTTTGTTCTTTGTCAACACTTTCAATTCTGGGTTTATTTATATTCTAATGCACACATACTTTTCATTTTCTGCTGATGAAGGGAGATGTATCTCCCGAAACATGTCCAGATTTGATGGATTTTTATTGCGTATTTTAACGTTGTATTTTAAAATAAAAAGTGTATTGTCCAAAATTTTTAAACACTATATTAGTATTACATCACTGAATTCGCCTCCACATTTTTTTAATCGATATAAACTATTTTATTTATGCAAAATCCTTTTGTCCTATTAAAACTAACTAAGAAAGATTGGAACATGTGTAGGACTAAGTTTAAGGAACAGGGGACAAAGAACAGGTAGTTATTTTGGTGATTGAGGATCGCTTCTCGTACACAAATGGGAACAAATACCTTCATTTATTAACTTTTCAGCCGTTTTCAATTTACCTGTATAAATTTTTTACAAACTTTTTTTTAGCTATAGCCGATTGCTAAATATTTTTAAACACTTTAATAGAATGCCTTTAAAACTAGAATCCTGCCCTTTGATTATTTTCTTGATTTTATTTTATATTTTTTATAGTTCTTAAAAGACTATAAGGATGCTGCCTTGTTAAATTCAATAAAAATTCTTTCATATAAAAGTTATTGTCTGTAACATAATCCTAGAACTCTTTTATATGTGGATTCAGCCGCTGTCTTTATATTTTTTTAGGTGTTTTGATTTGTAGTGCTTCAGATCGGATAGGGCTTGATATCGAATAGGGATGATCGTAAACTTAAAAGCGACTGTAATAAATATGAAAGGAAGGCTAACTGTACACTAAAATACGACAATCTATCATGAAAACACCGGAAGCTAGTTTCTGCTTTTACATTTGAGAATGCCGTGTTACGATTTGATAGATGGGTAAATGTATAGCTGATTTGTACCGAAAGCATCCAATGGAAACTCTCATTTCAAACCGATAAAAAGTTCTTTTCCTTTTCAAATGTAATCCGATAGCATTACGCAAGGTATGTTTCGTAGTCTGTCCGAAATTCTGAACAAGTAGTTTGGACAGAAAAAAAGGTGTCTTTAAATACTTTTCTGCGCATATTTTATAGTTTTCAATCTTGAGAACATCTTTAAATAAAATCATTGGAGTCGTTTTCGAGCAATAACAAAACTTTAAATCGAATAATATCGGTTTTAAATGAGGAATTCATCAACATATAAAACTAAAACGATGACTATCCTCTTCACAATGATATGCAGAATGACCCTCTAAGTTGTTTGTTTAACATAATCGCGTTTGTAACACATAATCGCGATACTCTTCGTAATCACCCTGTAGTTGGAAAAGTTCCTGTTAGGTTACACAGATCAGATTAATTCGCATAAATTTCACGTGTTCTTACTTCCCAGTTGACCGCTATCCTTTCTCTCTTATCTACTTGATAACACTCCAATGTGAATACATTCAATACCGGAATTTTTTTACGAGACTGGTAATTAGGTTGATAGCCAGTCTTTTGTCTCGCTTTCGAAGAGAGACAGGTGGATTAACCACCTGGTATCAACTCGGTCGCCATGCAAAATCGCTCTAATTGCTCTTTCAAATAAATTCTTTTGTAACTGACATACCTTGGTTTTCCGAGAGCGAGCGTTCTCAATGGCCGACTTCCCCTCAAAAGTGAATGAATGAATGTCTGTCTGAAATGTAGAGATAAAAAATACCTGTTGAAAGTAATCAGATCACTTTCGCTGTTACATTACCGGTTTCTTGTTAGCATTTTATTTATTAAACTTGATGTGGTAGATTTGGGGAACGTACCCAAATTTTACTTGGTCTTTAACTAAATCCTTATAATTAGTGTTAAGCATTATTGCATAGGCGTAAGAAAGGGCACCCATAGAATTTCAGATAAAAAATTTCTATCAATATCTCTAATAAAATCTTCGACAATTTTATTTAATAATTTGTGAAAATTATGTTACACCTAATTTTAAATAATAACAAAATTGTTAATTTCTTAAGAAATGTATGTAATTATATAGGTAATACATTGTTGCTAATTAATATTAACATTTCTTCTTTTATATTGGTAAATATCATGGGCATAGAACTCTACTCGGAGACAACCTAAGTTGAACCTAAAGCGGAAGCTATGATATGTATAAATAAATATTCAATTGCTTTAGGCTCAACTGAAGTTGTCCCCGAGTAGAGTTGAGTCCTCCGTCATTTTTGAATTGCCACGCCACTGACGCCCCTTAGAGAATATATAGTAAATGGGGGATGTAACTTATGTTTCAGTGAAAAATGTACGGGGTGGTCACAAATGGTCGGGCGATGGTCATTGTTTGGCTGCATTTGCATCACATTTAGCTGCTATTGGCAAAATAAAACTTTTGCCCAATTACTTAGCTTATATTTTAAGCAAGTCGCTTAGATTTAGAGTCAACAGAGAAAAGAACGGTTTGTTGCGCGCAGTTAAACAGCCGAGCAAAGACAATCGACGACAATTTGTGTCCAGCATGTATAAACCAACTAAGAAGTTAGGCGTTCGGTAAAAGATTTTACAGATTTTTTTTCTTTGTTAAATTCATAGTTAGTTATTAGTTTTTGTAAAAAAAGTTAGAAATTGTTGAGACATTTTTGGGGAGCAATTCCTAAGGGTTTTTTGTAAAATAGTCTTCGTATTTATTTGTTAAAGTTGTAACACTATACACTTTTTGACTGTCACTCGGAATTGAACCGAGAACCTTTTGTTTGATATGCCGATACTCTACCAGTAATACTAAAGTGATCACTCAAGCCCTAGTGGGAGTATCGCGTATATGCAGGGACCCCCACAGTACCCCCTCTCAGTGAGTCGGACAGAGGAGCGAATGACTGAGATGCCCATGAAGTGTTATCACGTGTAACGCAATGCACTTTTTGGCTGTCACTCAAAATTGAGCCGCGGACCTTCTGTGTGATATACCGATACTCTACCAGTCAGGCTAAAGTGATGACTCAAGCCCAAGTAGGAGTATCGGGTATATGAAGTGACCCCCACAAAGTGTTTACAATTTAAAGTTTTCAAGGTAACTTTAAAATTGAATCGGCATTTGTAAAAAATGTATATGTTCTATGTTATATCCAGTTAGTCAGTTCAACTAGTTACTTATAATAATATTTCCAATAAACCCTAAATTCTTCCTTTATTGTAAGATCAATCCCATAGCTGTATTGTGAGGAATACAATTTTTTTTTATGAAAAATATAAATTCACATAAAAACATTTTCTAAAATCTAGCTAGATTAACTATTCAAATTAGTCATGAAAACAAATTGTACAAGTTTCCAACTTTCAGAGCATCAAGGCAACAGGAACATTTATTTTTATGAAGCACTCAAAGCAGTACCTTTTTTTTTTATATATCCATAAGAAAACCCATTCCCTTCGCGACACCGATAACAAACACTCAGGTGTTTCCCCTTATCCAGAAATATCAATTTTTACTTCAATTAAAACACTCCTTGCTATCGGCGAGGCTTATCACTCTCGAACCCTGAACCTTCATTCGGAGAAAAAAAAAGTGGTTTCTGAAGATAAAGGATCGAAGAGTTTCAGGTAATAGTTTGTGGCGCCTTTAAGCTGTTTTTAGTTTGTGTGTACTTCTTAGCCATCTGGAATAACATTGAGATTTTAAGTACTTCTTTTAAAAGTCTTGGTTTTTGCTACAAAATGGATTCGGATTCCAAGAGACGCGCTTGGAGAACGATGTCTGCACCGCCTTGTAAGTTGATGCTTTTTTCTTATGGCGAAATCGGGATTTGTAAGTCCTTAAAACGTCCTTATGGCTTGTTTGATGTTTGTGGTGGCCTTTATAGAAACTTTTTAAATCTCCTTACTTTTTCCTCTTTCGTTCGGAAATTTCGGCTTTTAAAAGTCCTTCAAAGTTTGTAGTCAGATGCAGATTTCGACTATTTAGATGCAGTCTTTGATGCAGATTTTTTTTTACTTATCTTGAAAACTTCTAAGAAACATAAAAAAATACGGGTTTTTTTTTTACAAGTGGAATTGCGAGTAGTTTTGTTCATAAATGTCACACTATATAAAATAGTCAAAATATTCGTTCGTTTAGAGAATTTATTTTTTATGTATAATTTAAATATTTCGCCAAAATTTATCAGATCAAACCTTAGACTGATAAACTGAACTTCCTTTTGCGTCCATTCAAAAGACGAAATTGTGAAGTTGCTTCCTTCGTAAGAGGGTTAAAATAATATCTGTAGAAAGAAAATGTCTGTGGATCGTAGAACACCTACTTCCTCTTTCCATAAAAGACTGAAAATTTATTAAGTTCTTATTTCCAATATTTAGAACGTAACTTTGTAGCTTAGTCGGTAGCGTGCAGGACTTCGAAAAATTGATTGCGGGTACGAGTCCCCGGCGGAGGCCACTCAATTTTTTAATTATATGCCTTTACGGGTTCCCCATCAACGCGGGGCAACACAGCTAGGTTTCTAACAAAAGTTCTAGGTTACTAAATTTACTTTTTTAATCTTGTTTAATTTTATAGATAGCTTTAAAATTATACTCTCATGCCAAAAAAAAAAAACCTGTTTAGCACACTGTAAAAAAAAAGGTGCTTAAAAATGAGTACATGAACGTACTCGTTATTGTTTTAGTACAATTGCATCGTAAATAAGTGATGACGTACTTAAATTTAAGTAATTGTGCTTTCGCAAAAATGAGCATTGTGATTTAATATTGTTAATCCCATCTTCTATTCAAGCAATTTTAACAAAGCATTCCACATTATATTTCATGTCGATTTCTTAAATGGAAATGTCAGTTATTACAATTCAATCAACTTACTTCCCATTCTTTTGCCGCCACACCTTTTTAACGTTACTTCTATTTATAACTTCTTCACGTCACCCTGGTAGCTTAACGGATAAAACTCTGGACAGCGGTGCCTGCAGATCTGGGTTCGATTCCCAGTATCTCTTGTTTGTAGTTTTTGATATTTATTGAAAGTGATTTATAAAGGTAGCCTATGTAGGCTAGCATCTGCTTTTTATTCATTGCGCTTATTTTTAAGTACGTCTTTTTCAAAATTGAAACCTATGTATTCGGAGCCATTATAAGCGTTGAATGTATTGAAAAATGAGTACATTTTACTTATTTTTGAATACCTATATTTAACAATGCAATAATTAATGTTTTAAAATGCATTAGACCTTTTCACAACAATCTCTCGGTCTACTTGTATTGTGACAAAACTCGATCCATGAATATCGATAATTCAAATAATTAAATATTACATTTAGTCTTTGCATTTTGTCCTCAGTCCTCCAAATATCAGCATGACCATTGAATTTTTGTTATCAAACCACAGTCTGATAAACATATTACAAAATCTTCGTCTTATGCCTTGTGCACAGAAAAATATGTCACCAAAAGTCTCATGTCACTTGCGGAAATGTCGTCGCAGCCAGGGCGGAACCAAAAAAAAAAATTGAAATTCAAGCCGAGCCCCCCTTCTGGTTGCTTCACACACCTAGATGTCTTCGCGTCTCCACCCTACCGTGTCGAAGGGACAATGGCACTTTTAGCTCAACACTTTGTAGCTTTCCACGCACCCCTGACTCCCTGGGAAACAAACCGTTTTCCAGAGGCCTGTTCGAGATAGTTAATACCGTTTTCTGGTGTTGTATGTCGGGTCATTGTTTGTAGTCCCGAAGCTATAAGCAGTATGGGGCGTGATGGAACATCCAGCAGGTATGTTGCTCCTAAGGATTTGGTTAGTTTATAACCCCATATTACGTGTAAAAGCCCCCATGGGTGCGTTTGAGGAATCTGTACTGTATTTAAATGATAGTGTTATTTAAAGTTACTTATGGTCTAATGGTTTTATGCATGATGAGAGCAGTGGCGGCCCGTGGTCAAAAATGTTAGTGCAGCCGAAAACATGTAACCCCTCCCTTCCCCCCCCCCCCCCCTCGCATTTTTCACAACAATACACGAACGGACATTCTTTAAAATTTATTACTCAAACCAAAGTTTCCTTTCAACTTTTATGAAAGATAACATGCAAAAATAATAGAAAACACTTACTTATTTTTTGAAAATAAAATCAATCCTCCCATCAAACTTGCGAATCGGTCAATTTTAATATTAATTTAAGTAAAGAAACAACAACACACGTGCAAACTTATCGAAAACTATTTCCTTTTGGAGAGATTCTTCGATTATCGTTTTCCTCCACCCCGCCTTGCCGATTCAGAAATGAACCAATCATTTATTCGAAATCCCTAGTACAGCTAATTTGAAAAAATCCTTTTGCGCTACGTTTCTGTCGTCACATCCTCCATTTTAGCGTGCTGGGGAAGTCATACTACGTAAGGTTGCCATGGTAACGATGCAGCCGATTTCGAACTTCGCTTTTTAGCTGCAATTTTAATTGAATGGAGTTTTTATTTTTTCTTCTCCTGAATTTGTGCATTACGGAAACACGCTTGCTATTTATCGGAGATTTTTTTTACTTAGAGTTGAAATTTAATCTTCATTTCCAATTCTAATCTTCATTTAAGAAAATTAGTAAAATATATAATTTTAGTTTTAAAATATAATAAAATTAGGTGCAGCCCGGCTGTACTTGCTGTAGTGGGCGAGCCGCCACTGGATGAGAGGGGTTTACGGCAGGGCATTCGGCGCACTTTCCCAGACCCTCCTTTTAAAAGGACCCCCAAAAATGGTTATAAGACTGAAATATGTAAAAAAAAAATTACTAAATAATGATTTTATTTTCTTGTAAAACTTCTATTTTATCCAATCTAACCTCATGTTTATTGTCATCGTGTCAAAAACAATTTTGTTCAATGACTATTGAAGCTTGTGATGTATAAAAAACTTTAATTGTAACAGTAAAATATATTTTCCATGTGTGTGCTTATAATTTAAATTTTCTTTGTTTCGAAATGTTAAACAGCTTTGTGTTCCTTGATCTATTCGGGCATTTGAATGAATATTATATTTTGTTGAAGTTGTATAATTTTACATTTCAATTATATTTAAATAAAAAAAATAATATAAGTTTTTCCCACAGTTATACTTGCATTAAAGATAATTATGTTTTTATTTTTGCATTGTGTGCTTATACATAAATTTAGCAGGTTTATTTTAAGGTACTTTTTTTTTTAAACGACAATCCTGTAACAAATTTTTTTTTTAAATGTCCCAAGTTTTGTTGACAAAAATAAATTAATTTTTTTACAGATTCTTTTAAGTTTCAATATTTTTATTTTCTTCTTACATTTCCTTTAGTTTAAAACTTTCCTCTGGTCAAACGTTACATTGTAAACGAAAAATATCTGGAACTTGGAGCCAAACTCGCGTCTGAAATAACTCTTGATATATAAGTATTTTGAGTTACGTTCTTCTCAGTTCTGTAGCATATATAAACAGTCTTCATTAATGCCAATATGCATAACTGCGAAACAATTCTAATGATAACGGTTTTTATGCGAGTTTTTTAAGCCCTCTAAAGGTTTTTTTGCAAGAAAAATTGTTAAAATCCAACACTTGTTTTTAACACATTCACTGCCATATGAGTTGTATTTACCTTACGCCTTGTTTGTCGAAGAGGTTCCGAGAGTTAAAACAACTCATATCACCAACTACGGTATGCGTGCTGAGAATTGTATACACTTCATATAAACCGTGTAATCCCGATTGTAATCTCATTCTGCTTGGCCTCCCAGACAAAAAAAAAAAACTTATCTTGGTCTGGATTTTTTTCTTGAAACGTAACTTTTTGTATGCAAGTCGTCTTTTGTATTTTACCGTTGAGCAACATTGTCCTTACTGCCACATTGGCTTAACACTCCGTGTGTTACATATTACTCACGCATAAAGTAATAGAAAAAAATTCAAATTTTTCTCAAATGCTAATGAATTTGAATAATTTTAAAAGCAAATCACGAATAATAAAATTGGCACCTTGGGCACCATTTTGTTTTCTATTGTGACAGCTAATAGTAGTCCAGAAATGAAGGTATTTAATCCGAAAAACCTGATGTTTCCATGCAGTTTCATGTAAAGGTTCTGGCACTGCCTTTTTGTCTAAGAACAGGAACTTCGCCAACTTTCAATTAAACCTTAATATCCCTCCCTAAGTTGCGTTGCCCCCCTCTATCCCTCCAGCACTCCTCAAAATGCCATGGGGGGGGGCAAATTTCTGGAATTCCACCTGTTCCCCGACATCACTTCTGCACCCTCTGCGAGTCCCCCCAAGGAATGTGATGCAATCTCTCCCCACCCTCAATGCTGCTCCTTGTTCCATCCTCTAGAAACAGCGATATTCATCTGCAGCAACCTTGGATGCTTGACTCCTTGCTCCTAGCCACAGAATTCTTATATGCTGTTCTCGGGTAACGTGGGTTTGTTTTGCTTAATATTATTTTACCAGAAAAAAATAATTTACTTTAATTTTCCAAAGCATGTATATTTGATTAAACGTTGGCATGGTGCCTTGTTTTAACTCGACCTTTCAGTATTTCGTCTGTTTGTAAATTTTTTTGTCACGCAGTCCCAACCAAACGCAGTCTTCGATTTTCTTCAAATTTGGCATGAATATTCCTTGAAACCATTGAAGACTATATATGTTTTTGTTGTCTACTCTTCCTAGAACTACTGTACTCGGGGACAACCTAAGTTGAGCCTAAAGCAATTGAATATGTATACATATCATAGCTTCAGGTTCAACTTAGGCTGTCCCCGAGTATAGTTATTTTAATAGATATAGCTTCCAAGAAACACCCCAACGTTGTTTTAGATTTGAAAAACATTTCAACATTGTACATTTTTAGGAATTTAAAGTATATGTGTATTGCTAGAAAAACTGGAAATCCATGGACGACTTAAGTCGTTCAGCTCCCTCACAGGGTTAACATCTTCCTCAAATTAACAATTTCACAACTGTATTAAAAGGAGCAGATTTTTCACATATCTGATCTAAAGTAAGTTCAAAATGTAACTACGTGCATTCAAACGTCAAATATGGAAAATCTAGTTCACGTGTTTGCTGCAAATACATTAACGTTCGCTGCCGGCCACGCACATGCGCGTGATACGAACTTCAAAATAACACGTGAAAAGAAATAGTCGACTTGTATCCTTTTACACACCGGCAGTGAACTTGTTAACCCTCAACGCTCGGTAGACTCCGCTACGGAGACATTTCTGTCATCTCTTATAGATAAATGAATCATTTTTATAATGTAATATTGGCACTTAATTAAACGCCAAAGGTCGCCAATGATTGTCACCAAAGAATCGGCAGTGAATAGCGTCAACACAAAAATATGCTTGAGACTTAGTTAGCCTTACCCCTCTATATGTAGATATACATATTGTAATCAGGGCCTCATTACCGAATAGGCTCGTGAAGCCCAGGCTTACACTTTACTTTTTTGAGGGGCCCCCCAAATCAAACATAAATATTTAACATCCCTGTTTGCTACTAAATTCATATTTAAAAATAAATAATGAACTTTAGTAAAAAAAATAATGTCGCTACTTGTGTTAAATTTGTTCAAATATTGGAAGAAGAAAAATACTGAATTTTAAGAATACTCATTACTTATTAATACGCTTTTATTATATTATTTATAATGTGTTTCACGTCAATGGCATCCAGGGGCAAGGATTTTAGTAATGTGAAAACTTGATTTGATGTTCCATTCTGTATGAGAGCAATGGGGCCCCCATTTAAAGGGGGCCCCATTTTTTATCTTAATCGGGCCCTGATTTTAATAATAAGTCTCAATCGTTAAGGGATATAACTCTGAAGTCATGTCCTTGTGTATGTGTGCCGTATCAAAGACCCACTAAACAAGACTCAGATATTACTATGCATCTTTTCTTCTGAGGAGGAAGTGCTTTGTTTCTGGTTTAGATAAGGGGTTTCGTTTGAAGCCCGGTGCCGCTTGTTAGAAGTAGGTTGATGTTGTATTTCCTTATTTTGAGATGCCTTTGATGCTTTCGGTGTTGGGAAATGTGTGTTTCTTATGTGTGACTCATTACCGGTTCTTTTCTTTTCTCATGTTGAAAAGAGTGGTTTTTGTTCTACTTTTAACTTGGTTTTTATCGCTTTGAATTTCGCGACAAGAATGGTAATTAACGAAAAATTGTATGCTGTTTAATTGTGGAATATGTGAAAAACAACGCTATTTAATAAGTATTTTCTACGCGTAAAACTTATTTTCAAAGTTGTGAAATACTTTTTGTTTACTCATTCGTTCTGTAAATAGTTGTTTTGAAATTTAATTTCGGAGTTTATCGCGGTTTTAAAATTTATATAATGAAATGTGTAAAGGTAAAATGTAAACCCAAACTTGTATGAATACAATAGTTGTTTGGAGGTTACTAGGTCACAAAAGGGAAGTACTATATTGGTCACAGCTAGATTTTTCTTATTGTTTTTTACTGAATTTATTTTTAAACTCGTAACCAAACTTTAGTCTATTTTTGTTTTTTCCTTAAAAATTAAATTGCATTGAAATATGTTCTAAGTCATAAATTAGCCTACTTGTAGTTGAACCACTACAAATACAAGCATATAAAATGTAAAATCATTTTGCTTATCTTTTTTTTTATTATTACGATTTGAGTTGATGAGCCAGCTATTAATTTTATTAAGCTACAGATCAATTTTTAAAATGAAATGACTAAGATGGAACGGAACATTTTATTCATTTTAATATTTGAAAAGCGAATATTCGAAACGTGTGTTGTCACATTTATGTGATTCGTGAGAAAACGCGAATAACTTTTCTCCAATGAATTTGACTCTTACATAAGATTCCGATATGTGCAAGTTAATTTCAATGGAACAAAATGGGTTTGGATAAATAAAAGAGTTTAATGCGATAGAAAATTCGGAGGCAAATTCAGTGATGTAAAAATCTAGTTTTGGACAAAACACGTTTTTGTCATCAATAATTTATGGACAAACAAAGGGTTGTACTAATAGCGCAAGCTTAGTCTTTTTCGATATAAACGTTACTAGTTTCTAATAGTAATTAATATTGGATTTTCAACCTATGTCGATTCGATATGTCGTATGGAAGTATGATTTTGAATTACAAGATGTAGTTAAACAAACCAGCAAAAAAAAATCCAGCATCAAAATTGTGAAATTAAAGATTTTATGCAGGAAAACTTCAGTTTGTTTGGAGTTGTATTAAATTTAAGGGTTTTGCTTCAATATCCTTCATAAAACCTGAGAAAAAACTTTTATTTTGAAACATTGATATTATTAAAGAAAAAATGCAGATTTTTTAAAAAGGTTTTATACAAAGGGAATTACATATTTTTAAAAAGGTTTTATGCAAAGGAAAAATGCAGATATTTTTTAGAAGGTTTTATGCAAATGGCAATACATATTTTTTAAAAGGTTTAACAAAGGGAAAATGCACATTTTTTAAAAAGTTTTGTGAAAAGGGAAAATGCATATTTTTTTTAAAAATTTTATGCAAAGGAAAATTACAGATTTTTTTTAAAAAGGTTTTATGCAAAGGAAAATGCAGATTTTTTAAGAAGGTTTTATGCAAATGGAAATACAGATTGTTTAAAAGGTTTAACAAAGGAAAATACAGATTTTTTTTTAAGTCTTATGCAAATGGAAAATGCATATTTTTTAAAAGGTGTTGGGCAAAGGGAAAATTCAGATGTTTTTAAAAGGTTTATGCTTAAAATAAAAAAATAAATGCAATTTTTAAAAAAATTCAAATTCCTTTATAAAAACGTTCAATTTCAGAATGTTGATGTACGTTTTATGCTTTTTTTTGTTGCTGATGACAGTGTCCGTTAAATAAAAGCGAATAATAATAAGATTGTTAAAATTATTTTTGTATTTCGCGTACCAATCCATTGACCTCTCCTGTTCTCCTTTCCCCAGGTATGATTCCGGAGCCTGACTACGGGGACCTCGAGGATTCCGAGGGGAAGAGGAACTCCCGGATCGGGGGGATGCGGTTCTCCGAGGAGGGGCTGGTCATCCCGAAGAAGCCCCAGAACCCCTGCATGGAGTCCTCCGAGAGACAGAGCCTGCACAGGGAGCTCCTCTTTAACCAGAAGATGTGAGTAGCCGCCAACTAGAAAACCCTCGCCAAGTCTTTTTTTATGAGATATCGTCTAACTACAACTAGATTACGTCAGATATTAGGACATGAAAGTTAGGCGTCATTCGCACCTATCGATTTCTTTTTTTTAGTAGCCGAAATGTTCTGGTTGGGCGTAATTTTTTTTTAAATAATTCAAATTGCTTAAGCAGAGCTGTTAACTGTTACGATATTTTTGTAATCGTTAAAGATTATCCTGCTTAAAATTAGAAGCGTGTTTCCATTTGTACTCTTAAAAATAACACCGTCTTGCTGATAGAATTCCTGAAAAAACTGTGAGCAATTATTGGAAATCAATTTTTATTATTAAAAACTTTCTCATAAAAAAAGTAAAAAAAATTGCAAAGAAACCACTACTTTAAAGCGAAGCAAGCGATCCAAAATTCCACCGCTTGCGCTAGTAGCCCCATGGATCGACGTGTGAGATTGTTCGAAGCTCAAATAATGGGAGATCAATCTGAAAAGCAAATTGGCGTTTTACCAACAAAATATATATAAAGTTGTACATAAAAAAATTACAATTGGGTGAGGTCGTCGAACGGAATTTTTTTAATAAAAAGCTAGGCGTCAAAATAACGACTGTGTGTAAAATTACAGTCGTATAACTGAAATTTTTTAAGGGCAAAATGCGACTAACGACCATTAATTTTGACCCCTGGATGACAGTATTGCAGGCTATTATAAATAAGGTATATATGCAATACCGTAATCTTCGTATGGAGTTATCTAGTTGTAAAGGTGAAAATTTTATAGTGGCCAGTGGCCACTAGACTTGAAAAATGCAGTGGCCACTTTACGTTATGTAGCAACATTAGCAAGTTCATGCAATACTAAAAAAAAATGAAATAAAAGTGAATAAAGGTGAATTTTCACCTTTATCTAGTTGTAGTACTAGTGTGACGATACGAGTCGCCCAATGCGAAAACAGATATATGTATTTTCAACTTTTGTGAGTAACTGACGAACAACTGTAAAAACTTAATTGTTGTTAATACAGATAATCTTTGATTTTACACCGCAGAGCTCGCGCTATGTCCGAGAGGCACAATCCAAGGCGAATCAAAATAGAGATAGGGCGAAATTGGAAAAATAAGAACTTGGATAGCGTTTTCACGTTTGGGGCTGTCGCCTATTACGCCACGCATCGCGCTTTTGATTTTTTTTAATAGACTCTGTCAAGGACCAGCACACATTTGACTAGAGTATAATAATAAACTATCATCTTAACACATACAACATATATTTATATACTGCACAGCAGAAAGCTATTGTCTAATTTTCATAAATCTTTTCACTCGAGGTAAAACAACTTTTTTTCTTGCTTACCCGAGCAATACAATAGCATTAAAGAAAATAAATCAACACCTACTCAAACGTCTAGTCACCCTTTTTCTAGACTTCTCCCGACTAGATCATTTGTTAGTTCTTGCGAACCTCTCAAGCGTAAAAAGTGACGGTCCATAATAATAAGTGATGTCATTCGAATCTTTCCAATTCGACTCGCCTCCAATCCGATTCGCCTTGTATTGAGGAACCCGAACGCTGCAGGGTTAAGCAATATATTGTTATTCCATAGCTGTATTTGTGTGAATTGTATGTCAGTTTAAAGATAAAGCATGAGAGAGTAACATTGTGTGTGTTGCCTGTGCAGTGGTAAGAGCGTGATCGGCCAAAAGACGGAGCTGCACAAGGCCTTCGACAAGTTCCGCGAGGACCAGAAGAAGAAGGAACTGGAGGAGGAGAAGGTGCACAAGAAGTCGGCGCTCGAGAGGAAGCTGGAGGAACAGGCCAACAAACTCAAACTCGTGAGTCATTCATTTAGTCACTAATAATCTTAAATCTGTTAATCAAAAATGCGTTATCAGCATTTTCTGATTCCGATCGAACTTGGGGCAGTCACTTTAAATAGGAGATACACCTGCACGACCTGGGCGATAGGTTTCGTCGGGAGGTAGAGTATAAGAGTATATGACTATGGTTAAAAAGATCCCGAGTCGTATGTCCATTTTTGGCAAAAATATTTTGGTTTCAATGTAAAGGTAGATTCTAGCTCTTTGCACCTGCACAAACATTGTATGCCAATTCCAAATAATAAATTTGTGCCGCTGGTTTAAAAAAAAAAGTCCCCCTAGTTTTCTGCCAAGCTCGAAATCTTCTTTTTGACTTTTCGGAAAGTTTACATAAGTGGCCATACAACGATTGTGCGTTTGGCCATCCACACAGTAGCGTACGCAAAAAAAAAAAAAACGGAGGGGGTATAGGGCATTATTATAAATCATATTACTATATAACCTCTTCTTATGAGTATCTACACTGTCAAAAATGCGTGCTCGTTTTTGACGAAATAAGGCACCTGCTCAATACTCCGTTTAAATATTTCATGAAACTGAGGAAATTCATTTTGTCGTTTTTTTTCCCTGTAATTTATTTCCCCAAAAATGAGGACAATTTCAGGTAAATATCGACGGCCCGACACCGAATTAGAGATTTCTTGTCCCGAACTCACGCGCACTATCGACTGAGCCAGAAAGGCTATTTTGAATTGTGGAGTTATGCATATAGGAACCGAATGAGCCGATACCAACGGAAATCAATCGATGTAAAGAGTCTTGTTTTCGTCAAACGTCACGTGATTCAATGACGAAACAATTGACAAAAATATACTTGACGATCGCAAAATGCTCATAAATGTGAGTGTTATTTCTAAGAATATATACAAATTAAAAAATGTACATCTATAGACCAATGGCAGGGGCTCCTTGCGTACGCCGCTGCATCCATATAGCTGCTTTTCCATCTGGACAACTCGTATATTTTATTCTTCTAACGAATATATTAAACAAACACAGACCCCTTGTAGTTTTACTTGTATAGATAAAGTTAATTCATCCAAATTTTCTTTTTACAGCAAGAAGAATTGGAGACAAAGAAAATAATCGAAACCTCCGATCAGCCCGAATTCCTAAGGGTGCACGCCCGAGTGTGCGCCCAAACTGTGGACTCCAAGTCGTAGCATCCGAGTCCCTCCCCCCTTCTGTACATAGTTCCCAGATTACCTGCAAGAAAAACCCCGAGTTCGATTCAAACTTTGACTCTCAGGTGAAAGACGCGACTCTTTATTTTCATGTTCCATTGAACGAAACCTTTCCGACGCGGTTATTCAACGTGTTCTTTTAAGGATGTTTGTGTTCAGCAAGTATTAACTTCAGAAATGTGAATGAACAACGTGAACTTTGTCCACCCTAGAAGTGTTGATTGGGGTTGCTTCTTCGATCCGCTGTGTATAGCTGTAATAATGTCCATCCAAAATATACTGTAAATTAATTTTCTTTTAATTACTTCTGGAAGATAACGCAAAGAAAAGATAACGGTAATAATAAAGAAAAGATAATGCAGACTTCAGGAGAATGGTAACAGTTAATATTAAAAATATACAGCAATTACTGGAAAGGAAATGCATAATAAAAATAATGTGTATAGCTGTAATAATGTCCATCCAAAATATACTGTAAATTAATTTTCTTTAAATGACTTTAATTACTTCTGGAAGATAACGCAAAGAAAAGATAACGGTAATAATAAAGAAAAGATAATGCAGTTAAAAATAGAAAGATATACTGAAAAGATAATGCAGTTAAAAATAGAAAGATATACTGAAAAGATAATGCAGATTTTAGGAGAATGGTAATAGTTAATATTAAAAATATACAGCAATTACTGGAAAGGCAATGCATAATAAAATAATGGAAAGATAATTCAGTTAATAATGAAAAGATTATATAGTTAAAAATTCAAAGATATACAATTTTTTTAAAGAATGGCAAAAGTTAATATTAAAAATATATAGCAGTTAATACTGGAAAGATAACGTAGTTAATAAGAAAGGTGTGTTATAAGATATTAATGGAAAGATATTGCAGTTAATAATGAAACGATAAGGCAGTTAATAAATGAAAAGATGATGCATGTAGTAAGATAAAGGTAATGCACTGCATAGTTTTGATAAACATAATCTAAATGTTTCATTTGTGTTCATATATCTATTATTCTATAATAGTAACATTTTTAGATATATTCTTCAATATTCACTCTGTGTACTACAATAATATTTTTCTGTGATGTACTGTATTGATTCTGATATCAAGTGCCCCATAAACTTCGAATATCCTTCATCAATTGTCCTGCAATAAATAGTATATGATAAGCAACTAATATGGCTTCCAAATCTATACTTATTATCTTCTTTAAACTTCCAGCCAATTGCAAGTTCCTTTGCATATTAATTTTATAAATAGATGCGGGCTGATTTTCATGAATACTATTTTTTCCTCGACGAAATTATTAAACTCTATAAATTTACCAATAGAGCTCGCAGATCAGGAACTATTTTTCATTAGCACAAATTAAATTCCTATACTCTTGGACAACCTAAGTTGAAGCGGAAGCTATGATATGTATAATTATTCAATTGCTTTAGGCTCAACTTAGGCTGTCCCCGATTATATAAATATTACTTGAGCTTTATCTTGTACTCGGCATGAAAGCTATGGTGACAATCATCTTTGTGCTTCGATACTTGACATATTCCAAATGCCCAACAGAATTTCTGCAGATATATTTTATCTAATACAATCTTCAATGGGCCTTCCCACTTGTGCAGATTAAATCAATATATTTTAACTAGTATGTATTTGCACACTTATATTATTATTCCAATGTGCTCCCTAACAATAGTTACAAATTATCCCAAATATTTTTCTTATGAAATTCAATAACAAATAAAGTGATATATTTTAAACTGGTCTATTTATAAGCACTTATTATAAAATACTGCTTCATAAACGCCTTGTTAAACTATTTTGTCTAATAAACACCTTAATGGAACCTTGAGACACAGACAGTGTAAAACTATATATTTTCGCTAGTCTATCTTACTATTTTTGATGAAAGCATTGCTAGACTACAATATCAAAAATACAATTTTTAATCGTATATCTAACTTAAACTGGGCCATATGCCAAAAAAGTATATAGTATTGTTTTTAAATTTACACACTGAACTTTTGGAGTATTGTATAATTCTTTTAAAATATTTTGTTGAGAATCCTTACTCTCTTTTACTGTTTTTGATTTTAGTTAAACAAAATTACAATGGGTGATAAATTAAAAAAAAATTATTTTTTTGTTTGAACATGCATGAGTAATTAACGTAATTTTAGAGTATGATGAATTTACATAAATAGCGAACATACATAAACTATTAACAAACTATTAGTGAAAAACAATTATAGATTTTGTATCTTGAATGTGCCTAAAAGTTAAAGCAATAAACAGCATATCTTGCCTTACTTCAGTATTGATTTGTCTCCTATTATAAAGTTATGTTTATATTAAATAATATTTTTTGTAAAATATTATATCACACATACAGATTTATTGAATATATTCCTAGGATAAATTAGATTTATTTACAAATGTAATCGAATAAACTTCTAATGAATAATTTTTTTATCGAATACATATCCTAATAAACTTTTGCAGTTGTGCTATAAATTATGTAGGCGAATTAATAAATATTAGTAGCAAAAATATTTTAGGATAAAAAGTTTAAAAAATTGGTGCTAGTCGTTAATTCTGCAAAAAAAATTATTTAGGTTCTTCTGTTCATGTAAATTGTGATTTGGTATAATTAAGGTCTAACTACATGTACTTATTAGAAATAAAAAGTTTAAAAATCAGCAAAAAATATATATCAATTTGATTACAAAAAAAGTTAAATATAGTATAAACTAGTCCAATGAATAATTAACAAAATGCTGTCAGAAAATATAACTTTCATTTCGATGACAATGTGTGAGTTTTCAATAAGCAGTGTCAATTATTGAATGGGATATTTTTTTAAATTATTGTTTTTTTTTCTGTTTTTTTTTTTTTCGAAAATAACTTTGTATAAAATGTCTGCTCTTTTAATTACAATTACAACGCAAACTGTTTTGAAATTATTTCCTGTAAAAAGTAGTAATATTTCTAATAAATGTACTAGTTATATGAATCTGGTTCAATAAATAACCTAAGTACAACTTCAATAAGTATATGAAACTGAACAAAGAAATCTTGATCAATGCTTATACTCATTACATATTCCCACTTTTTCATTGCTTCATCTTTTTCATATTCATTAAACATTCAGTTGAACTATCAAGCGTATTTTTAAGTTAAATTCAAGTATGTGGCACCATATCGCCAATCGGCGTTTGATTTTGATTCGCATGGTTAAGGTTAATAAATTGTAACCCTATACTATTGCCTATTTAGCATTGGTGACTCGGAGAATTCCGTCAACCACGTACCATATCCTTGAATCTTTCGCTAACTTCAATTTGAATGTCACAAAATGCTATTGAATGTTCTATTTTAATGTTTACATACTTCTTAATGTATTGAGCGACTTGAAGTGGACCTTTTAGGAGGTGGTTGTAAATTCGGCTGTGTTAGATGAAGAAAATTTATATTTGTGGTAATATTTTAATGTAAATGTGTATTTTGATTACAAAGTATGTATTGTATTCCATAAGTGTAGTTGAAAAAATTAGAAAATAAATTCTCTTTAACATTTTATTGTTGTTGTAAACTTTTTTTGTCATTTAATTTCGGGCCTATTGAAACGAATAGACGTAAACTAAATAAAATAACCTTTAAAAAAAAAAAAAAAAATGCGCTAAAAAATATTTTTTTAATTTTACGACCAACTTGAAGAAATTGAATTATTTAATATCAATGTTATACTTATTACAAATTTTCGAAATCGGCGCCAAAATTTATGTACGATTTTTGTAAATTGGCACCCACTTCAAAAAGATGTAATAAGTATAAAATTGATATTAAATAATTTAATTTTTTCAACTTGTTCGTAAAATAAAAAATTATTTTTTATTTTATAGCGCATTTTCTCTAAGTCGTTTTTTTTTTTTTTTTTTTTTTTAATATTATTTTACTTTTTAATTTAGCAGGGGGCTTCGTCCCCTATTATTATTCTCCAAGAAATTCAAGTAGCAACTTGTGCTCAACAATGTATATTGTAAAACAATCCCTATCAATTCCAATAAATGCTGGTTAAACGAATCGTCATTGTTGAGAATTTCGGATAGTTAAATGCCGGATAACCGAATATTTTTTTCAAATTGCTCCCGAGTGAAACGCCCCTATCCAACAAAAAAATTGTCCAAATATCTGAAGTAGAATCGAACATAATAAAAAAAAATACATAACAGACGAATTGATAACCTCTCAACTTGGCGCGCGTTGGCGGTTTTAATTTAAAGTTTCTGGCGTTTAATTTTGGAGTTTTGGTGGGCGCGCTGGACAGATGTTTGATATTTATAACAGAAACAACATTTTATGTATTGGACTACCATTTTTCAAGTGACACATAAATTTTTATTGTTTCAGTTAAATAAATTGAGTGATTTGAATTTTGTAATATTTTTTTTTTTTTTTTGGCGATATTACTAATCTAACTATATATATCATGAAATAAAACTGTACTTGGAAATAAAAAATTATACTTCCCCTAATATCTTTCATTACAGTGCAAGCTCAAATATCACATCATATGAGCACAAACACATAATTTCACAAATTTGAATATACATACATATTGTTATTTTCGCTTTTAGTGATTGAACGTAAGATTTCTACGTTCATCCAAATTCTATTCTAAATCGAAAAAATTATCATAAACTTAAAAAGATTTAATGTTCTATTATGCAAACGGTAATAAATCGTCTGCGTTATTTGAAAAAGCAAATTCTTTTTACGAAATGTGATGTACACACGTAAATCATACAACAAATACTTAATTTTTTTTCATTAAAATTTTTGTTACACTTATTATTTTGCTATTAACGTAATTCTCTACATTTATGTAAAATGTGTGGAGTTAATCCAAGCAGAACAGTTTAATTTGCGCGTTCTTAACTTTTGGAAAGTAGTTAACAGAAACGTGTACTAACAGAACTCTGAACAGAATCTCTGTACTTTTAACTGAAACTCTGTACTATGTTCAATATTTATGTTGAAAAAACATCCTTCATCGTATGTATGGCGAAATGGAATATTGTTGATCCAGAAGTTTTATTAGTTCAAAATTGAAACAATCATCAAAAACTGTTAAATCCAAACGTTAAAGTTTATATTGTTATCTTAATAGTACCATTTTTAAGAATCTTTAAAAAAATAATTATTTATATAGATATGGCTTTTAAAATCTATTTTTCAGTAAAAGATTTGTAAGATAGATATAATGACAAGTATTTTTTAGGAATTAAAAATATTGTTTGCATTCTCGGTAAAACAAAAATTTAAGGACGAGAATTCTGACTGGTTGAAATGTGTTTATAGCAGCTTTTGCAACTTTAAAAAAAAAAAAAAAAAAGATGGCCATTTATACATTTACAAAAGCTGTTATAACCTTATTCCAGTTGCAAAAGATGTTATTTGAAAATTAAAATTTAGATTATAAGTTATTCAGTAAGCTGAAAACTTACACAGTTTAGAGAAAAATTATTCTATTTTTTTTTTTCTTCATTTTTACAAACAAAAAATATTGTTGTGTTAACAATAGTTAAATTTTAACAGTTTTTCGCGATTCACTAAAAAAAGCACTTCGTGCGTATAGCCAACACCACCGTAACTGACTCAAGGCCTGAGCGCGCTTCGGATGAGTCATCGCAAGCAGACCGGTATCGAAGAAGAAGCGAATGGCACTTAGCGAAATAATTTTCGGACGTTTTTCAAAGTTCGAGCATATTTTACTTTCTTGCACATTTAGCGTAGTGTATAACGGTGAAAGGTCAATGTCTATTTTTAGAATTCAGTACCTATTTAATAAACCAAAATTATTTATTTCATTTGTTTTATCAATGTTCATGAACTGAGTAACAATGCAAATCAATTTAATTCTTGAGTGAATGGACTGTTTATTAGCTCATAAACATGTCCTCTTTTTGGTCAAAATAATATAAAAAAAAGATATTTTTTATTACATAAGTTCACTAATTTAAGTAAATAAAAAACAATTTTTATTTCTCAGTTCAAACTTTTGTTATGAACTTTATATTCGCTTGCTAGTTCAAAATGAACCTTCAAAAGACATGTGCAAGTAAAGAATACTTTTTTTAAATAAATTTATACATTTTATAGAAGTTTACTTGGTATAATATCAATAAAATTATCTGAGATAAGTGTCTGAATGGGCTGTTTACTTAAAATATAATAAACAAGTCTCTTTTTGGTAGAATGAATAAACTGGATTTTTTTGCATTAATTTCTTATTTATTTAAATAATTTTACGAACATTTTATTGCTCAATTCAAACTTTTATTGTGAACTTTACATTCGCCTGCTTTTAATTAAAAATGAGCTTTCAAAAACATGTGCAAATGAAAAATACTTTATAAATTTATACATTTTATAAAAGTTAACTTAGTACAATATCAATTAAAATTATCTGAAATAATTAAGTGGCTGAATGAGCTTTTTACTTAAATTATAATGAGCAGGTCACTTTCAGCTAGAATTGAATAAACTGGAACTTTTTGTATTAATTTTTTATTTAAATAATTTTACTTACATTTTTATTACTCAATTCAAACTTTTATTGTGAACTTTACAATTCCTTGCTTTTAGTTAACAATGAGCCTTCAATAAACATGTGCAAATGAAAAATACTTTATATAAATTTTATAAAAGTTTACTTGGTACAATATCAATTAAAATTATCTGAAGGGGCTTTTTACTTAAATTATAATAAACAAGTCACTTTTTGGTAGAATTGAATAAATTGTATCTTTTATATACATTTTTTATTTATTTAAATAATTTTACTTGAGTTTTATTACTCAATTCAAACTTTTATTGTGAACTTTACATTTGCTTGCTTTTAGTTACCTTCAAAACACATGTGCAAATACATTTTTTTTTATAAATTTATACATTTTATAAAAGTTTTCTTGGTACAATATAAATCATATGAAATAAGTGGCTGAATGGGCTGTTTACTTAAATTATAAACAAGTCACTTTTTGGGAGAATTGAATGAACTGGATGATCTTGCCCTAATTTTTAATTATATTTTATTAATTAATTAAAAAAAAATTAAAGATATCAAAATAATTTGTTCAACCTTTCACACTTTTTAAAGAAATCAATAAAATTGATCGTTATGGCTTGGCACTGAGGTCAAAATGACGTATTTGTCGTGAAGTCAATCAACTGCTTAAAAATGACCACATTAAGACTGAAAACATAAAAAATATGCAATTAATCAATATAAAAAAAGAAAACATATGCAATTAATCACGAATATGGCAAAAAAGGTGCATGTGAGTGTACTGATTCTAATATTTGATAAGGCGGGTCGGTTCCTGTAGTTAAGTGCTATAACAGGCCAACCCGAGACAAGAGCAAAATAAATTCTAACTCAAGCCTTTTTCTGTATGTGTAAAGATGGTAGAGAGCCATATGAAATGCAAATAAAAGAAAAATACTTTTACAAGATCTAATAAGATGACACATTGAACAGCAAGTAAAAAATGTACAGGTAGACAGTTCGTCTTCCATGCGGAAATATGCAGGTGGATACACGATGGGGAACAGATAAATTGTACAGGATGACACGTTGAACAGCAAGTAAATAATGTACAGGTGGACAGTTCGTCTTCCATGAGGAAATATGCAGGTAGATACACGATGAGGAACAGATAAATTGTAAAGGATGGCACGTTGAACAGCAAGTAAATAATGTACAGGTGGACAGTTCGTCTTCCATGCGGAAATATGCAGGTGGATACACGATGGGGAACAGATAAATTGTAAAGGATGGCACGTTGAAGAGCAAGTAAATAATGTACAGGTGGACAGTTCGTCTTCCATGAGGAAATATGCAGGTAGATACACGATGGGGAACAGATAAATTGTACAGGATGACACGTTGAAGAGCAAGTAAATAATGTACAGGTGGACAGTTCGTCTTCCATGAGGAAATATGCAGGTAGATACACGATGGGGAACAGATAAATTGTACAGGATGACACGTTGAACAGCAAGTAAATAATGTACAGGTGGACAGTTCGTCTTCAATGAGGAAATATGCAGGTGGATACACGATGGGGAACAGATAAATTGTAAAGGATGGCACGTTGAAGAGCAAGTAAATAATGTACAGGTGGACAGTTCGTCTTCCATGCGGAAATATGCAGGTGGATACACGATGGGGAACAGATAAATTGTACAGGATGACACGTTGAACAGCAAGTAAATAATGTACAGGTGGACAGTTCGTCTTCAATGAGGAAATATGCAGGTGGATACACGATGAGGAACAGATAAATTGTAAAGGATGGCACGTTGAAGAGCAAGTAAATAATGTACAGGTGGACAGTTCGTCTTCCATGAGGAAATATGCAGGTAGATACACGATGGGGAACAGATAAATTGTACAGGATGACACGTTGAACAGCAAGTAAATAATGTACAGGTGGACAGTTCGTCTTCAATGAGGAAATATGCAGGTGGATACACGATGGGGAACAGATAAATTGTAAAGGATGGCACGTTGAAGAGCAAGTAAATAATGTACAGGTGGACAGTTCGTCTTCCATGCGGAAATATGCAGGTGGATACACGATGGGGAACAGATAAATTGTACAGGATGACACGTTGAACAGCAAGTAAATAATGTACAGGTGGACAGTTCGTCTTCAATGAGGAAATATGCAGGTGGATACACGATGAGGAACAGATAAATTGTAAAGGATGGCACGTTGAACAGCAAGTAAATAATGTACAGGTGGACAGTTCGTCTTCCATGAGGAAATATGCAGGTGGATACACGATGAGGAACAGATAAATTGTAAAGGATGGCACGTTGAAGAGCAAGTAAATAATGTACAGGTGGACAGTTCGTCTTCAATGAGGAAATATGCAGGTGGATACACGATGAGGAACAGATAAATTGTAAAGGATGGCACGTTGAAGAGCAAGTAAATAATGTACAGGTGGACAGTTCGTCTTCAATGAGGAAATATGCAGGTGGATACACGATGGGGAACAGATAAATTGTAAAGGATGGCACGTTGAAGAGCAAGTAAATAATGTACAGGTGGACAGTTCGTCTTCCATGCGGAAATATGCAGGTGGATACACGATGGGGAACAGATAAATTGTACAGGATGACACGTTGAACAGCAAGTAAATAATGTACAGGTGGACAGTTCGTCTTCAATGAGGAAATATGCAGGTGGATACACGATGAGGAACAGATAAATTGTAAAGGATGGCACGTTGAAGAGCAAGTAAATAATGTACAGGTGGACAGTTCGTCTTCCATGCGGAAATATGCAGGTGAATACACGATGAGGAACAGATAAATTGTACAGGATGACACGTTGAACAGCAAGTAAATAATGTACAGGTGGACAGTTCGGCTTCCATGAGGAAATATGCAGGTAGATACACGATGAGGAACAGATAAATTGTACAGGATGACACGTTGAAGAGCAAGTAAATAATGTACAGGTGGACAGTTCGTCTTCCATGAGGAAATATGCAGGTAGATACACGATGAGGAACAGATAAATTGTACAGGATGACACGTTGAACAGCAAGTAAATAATGTACAGGTGGACAGTTCGGCTTCCATGAGGAAATATGCAGGTAGATACACGATGAGGAACAGATAAATTGTACAGGATGACACGTTGAACAGCAAGTAAATAATGTACAGGTGGACAGTTCGGCTTCCATGAGGAAATATGCAGGTAGATACACGATGAGGAACAGATAAATTGTACAGGATGACACGTTGAACAGCAAGTAAATAATGTACAGGTGGACAGTTCGTCTTCCATGAGGAAATATGCAGGTAGATACACGATGAGGAACAGATAAATTGTACAGGATGACACGTTGAACAGCAAGTAAATAATGTACAGGTGGACAGTTCGGCTTCCATGAGGAAATATGCAGGTAGATACACGATGAGGAACAGATAAATTGTACAGGATGACACGTTGAAGAGCAAGTAAATAATGTACAGGTGGACAGTTCGTCTTCCATGAGGAAATATGCAGGTAGATACACGATGAGGAACAGATAAATTGTACAGGATGACACGTTGAAGAGCAAGTAAATAATGTACAGGTGGACAGTTCGTCTTCCATGAGGAAATATGCAGGTGAATACACGATGAGGAACAGATAAATTGTACAGGATGACACGTTGAAGAGCAAGTAAATAATGTACAGGTGGACAGTTCGTCTTCCATGAGGAAATATGCAGGTGAATACACGATGAGGAACAGATAAATTGTACAGGATGACACGTTGAACAGCAAGTAAATAATGTACAGGTGGACAGTTCGTCTTCCATGAGGAAATATGCAGGTAGATACACAATGAGGAACAGATAAATTGTAAAGGATGGCACGTTGAACAGCAAGTAAATAATGTACAGGTGGACAGTTCGTCTTCCATGAGGAAATATGCAGGTGGATACACGATGAGGAACAGATAAATTGTAAAGGATGGATTTGGGTACATTTCCAGCTGCCTATAAATAAAATAACTATTTACTTTTTTAGAGTTTCCAGTTTACGCTTTTTAGAAGCAGTTTTACTAGTTTTTCTAATATCATTCTTAACGTTACAATAATTTTTCAAAAGGATATTTGTTGTCACCCATGCAATTTTTCTGACAATATATTCAGCTATATGTCCCGCAGCACACACATCAACATCATTAAAAATTTCAAAATTTGTATTCTTGCGCATAATTAGTTCTGTCATATAAATCCTTTGTTGGGACATCTTTAAAAATTTATTTTCATTTTCAGTTGATAGAAGTTTTTGAGCAACTATATAGCCCAAGCTAACAATCCTAATTACATCGGCATTTGGGAATTGCAAACCACCTCTGTTGATGCTTTCCGTATATCTGTAGCAATCCTCAACAGCTAGCTCTTTGTCTGTAACAAGCTGCTCATGGCAAGATTCACATTTTAAGTTCTTAGAAATTGTATAAACACAATAGCCTGCCATATAAACCAAAATAGGCAGACTGGCATCGATTTCTTCGAAATCAGAATCAACGATAGATACTTGTATAGCTTCATCATTGCATGTTGAGGTTGAAGCTTGTGATGCCATTTCAACATCAAACTGATCAATAGGAATTTTTCCATAAGTTGAAGATTTCAATGTCAGCGGCAAGTAATCTTGAAGTCGCAGCTTTGACTCTGATTCAAAAATCTGACGAACAGACACATTGTATTGTGATCCAGCTAGCATTCTATATTTTCCAAATCTTTCCTCAAGTGCATCCGTCTGCAATTTTCCCGTCAAAAAGTACTTCATTTTCAGTGTTTCGAAACAATACGTCGACATATCTAACAATGCACAACATGTGTTGGTCAATGCTGTGTGTGTTTCATTGGTTAAAACACCTGTGGAACACTTGGATTGCTTCCAAATGTCTAACCAAGAAATAAATTTTCTCAAAAATATAAGTCTTGCATCATTTTCAGCTATTGTTAAGGGGTGCATATATATATTATTCAAACGACGTCCCTTATCTGGAGTCTTCACATTTACAATCCACCACCATTGCAGAATAGTCTCAATATAAGAAGCAGTAGATTTAAAATGGTCTAAAGCATGCTTATTACCCAACTCTAACAGTGCTTTTATGACAAATTCATTAAAAACCTGCAATGCTAATTTGACATTTTGTCGCTCTAAGTTGGATGGATTTAAGGCTTTATATGTTAAACCATAACCAAATTTAACTATGGCAACATGCTCCAACTCATGCAATTTTCGCAAAGTCGAAAATGATGCTGTGTCTAATGTATTTACAACAGCGACCGTGTCCACATGCTCAAACTTCGGGAAAAACATACATTTTTCAGGATTACCCTGGTTTAGCCAGTTGTTCCTGACACATTTTAAAATGTGTACAGCATCCACAACAAAATAGAGCGGCCTCTCTGGATCAACAGGATGTGGATATTTGATACACAAAGATGGTGGGCTTGAAAATAAGGACATTGCTCTTCTATTTATCGAATTGTTGTCGCTTACTACGGCTAAAACGGTAAATCCAATTTTCTCTAGCCCGATGATAATTTTTTTCAGCAATGTATGCAGAATTTCGCCAGTTATTGTGAACACAGGTAAAATATGAACAACATCTTTATAGGTGGACATCATGCTCCTGATCATAAATGCATGTGCACTTGTGGCAGCTTGCACATTGTCAAATGCAGTGCCTACTACATTTCCGCCTTTGTAGTCAATGTATGGTTTGAGGTGAATTTCATCCATCATTACAATTACGGTTTTGTCATCTTCTTTCAATAGCTTGCTCTTTTCCTCCGTGTATTTCAAAAAACCTGAATCAAATTGTTCCAAAGATGGATTTGTCAACATATTTGAAGAAATTCTCCTCAGAGTTGTAGGATGAGGAACAATAATATTTCTAGAATTCCTCAAGAACTTATATGCATGAGGAGAAATTGAATGAAGCAACGCTGAAAATATCATCAACTCGGGTGAATATCTGCGTTGTGCTATTTTCTTTTGAAGCAACTGCACTTGCTCCTTGATAAATGTTATAGTAAAAGATGAATCCAACCTATCGAGGATGTTTTCTAGCAGTGGAAGCAAGTTTTGTGTGATATGGTTGGTTGTATTTGTCTGCAGGTTTTCTAAAATCGAAGACAATTCTTTTAAACAGTTTATACTGTTTGGAAAGTTGATGTTGTTCCATGTGCTCAGTTGCTCAGTTTCCAAAAAGACTTTCAGCTCCAGAGTTTCGAGAACAACAACCGAGACATCAATCACAGGCGCATCACAATTGTGAAGGTGAGCAAAGATGATTTTGTGGGGTTGTTCTATTACAGTCCAATTATCAGGGACTTGAAAGTTTTTCAAGCAGTCTTGAAACTCATGATAAGATGAGAATTTGGTCTTTTGGTCATCAGTCTCTTTGGCTTCTTTACTAAGTTTAATTGCTTGCTGCAATTGCTCATTCTCCATCCGAATTTTCTTTTCGTCTGGTGATTCTCTGTCTAGTTCTGCTACTGACAAATAAGTTGGACATCCAGGAAACAAAGAAGGCACTGCATCCTTCTTCAAACGAGGATAACGTAGAGATGCAGTAATTTTCTCGCCAGTCTTGCTGTCATAAATCCAGGTCTCTTTTTCAATATCGTCTACTTTGAAGTGTACTTCACAAACCTTTAAAAAATTAAATTTAAACTTGTTACTAATAAGAAAATATAATAGAAATAAAATACATATTTAGGACTTTTAATGATGCAGTTTTCAAAATTGTGATGCCCTTGTCGACTATTTCTTGGTATTCTTTTAACAAAAAAAAATTAATGGGCCAATTTTCCAGATCAAATATTTGTTTATATTCACCTTCGGATGAAATATTTGAGTTTAATGAACATGGAACCTTTTTTTAAATGAAACTGGGCAATAAATTTAACCCGCACGTCAGCTTCAATGAATTTTCAATATAGAGGTTGTTGCAATTCTATCTCATTTACAATAAATTGTTCTGTATATCAATGGAGACTGTTCTTTAATGACCAGGGCCTATTCTAAACATGCAATTAAGAATTATAGAATTGAAGTTTTTATTTTGCTCTAAATTTGATAGACCCGAAGAAAGATTTTCGAAAAAATATGTTTATAAAAAGCTTAAACTCGCTTCTGTTTATTGAATCTATACCGATACCAAATATAAACCATACATTTCTGTACCAATAAGAGCATTATTAAATATTACCTTATCTCCCAAACTTATTGCTGCAAAAAATAAATAATTCCAATATTTTATGTGGAATGATTCCTAGATTAGTAATGCATGAAAATAATGACGAACTTTTCACACTATATTGAAGTAAATATGCATGAAATAGATTCAAATTTCAAGAACCATTTTTAATTCTTTGTTATTTATAAGTAATTACAAAAATACAACTTACCCTAGAAGACTTGGAAGGTATGAAATCCTTTCTAGGTATAGCTCTTATCCACTTTTTTCGCGTCTCGACATTATCAGGAAATTTAAAAATACTCACACGTTCTAAAACGCTGTCATAATTCCCTTTGCAATTGGGAACGCAGCACCGAGAAGGCATTTTATGTAACTGACGTTCCTAAAACTGCAAAATAATTCAAATATATATATATATAAAATGAACTTCTCGCGATTCGAAAACAACCTTGTTTACATTTGTAACGAACAGATTCAGCGGCGAATCGAATGGCGCTGGGTCTTCATCTGATGACTCATAGCTTTCTGATCGGCATCGTGCGCAGGCCTTGAGTCAGTTACGGTGGTGTTGGTATAGCAGGATTTGCAAGTGGACAACTCTTTAAAAGATTCCAAACTATAAATTTAGCAAATTGAAAGTTGTTTTGGCTACTTCCTTCTCTTAAGATAATTGAGGTTGTTTTGTAATAGATATTATTCCCGCAAGATGGAAGCACTATACAATATTTGGCTCCCGTAAAATCATTCAGCTAGCTCGGTGTACAACATTTATCCCACAGAGATTTATCCGTTTTAGGATAGCTGTTTGGCTCTGGAGGTAAGTCATATCTGTCCAGGCACGTACGTAAGGGGGTGGTTCAAACCCCTCCCATTGAAAGTCAAGAAAAAAAAATTAAAAATCGAATTACTGTAAAAATCGTAAAAATACTTTAAAAAACTAGAAAAATTTCAATTTCTAGTATAATACTTCTTGTTGAGTTGCATGGGGGAAAACCTGGTATTTTCCGGGAGGTCCTATCCCGGAAAATAGTTTTCAAAAGGCTTCAAAAACATGTTTTGAGGTTATTTTTATCTAAAAATAAGCGTAACATACCGTCATCGTGTTTCATAATATAAATTTGAATTTCGGCGACAAAGAGAAAAGATTTTAAAACGGGATCTATATATTATTTTAAACAAAGAATCAAAAAATTTAAATTTGGTCTCTAAATTTATTTCATAATTCGGGAGTGACATTTACTTATTTTAAAAATAGTTAATAACTGATATTGGTAAGGATTTCATGAAAATTACATAATAAATGTAACTATTTCGATACTTACATGCCAACGGATTCTTGTTTACTTGAATAAAAATGAATAAGTTTTAAAAAAATGGGGAGGGGGGGGCAGGGGGTAATTTTGTTTGGGAGGGGGGGGGGATAAGTTACTCTGTCACTGAACCACCCCCATGAAAAATCTATACCTACGTGCCTGTATCTGTCATCGCGTTTTTGTTCTGTGGCACATAGCTTGAAAGGCACTCTTCAAGACAAAATTGAGTTTTTCTTCCGAGGCGCTGGATTGGTTTCTCTAGAAATTGATGAAATAACCAATCCAGTGGAAGGGAAACGTAACCACCATAAAAAAAAATTTAAGTAATGCGAAGACTTGTGCCCTACCATAAGTGCATTGAATCATGTACATATTCCAATCTTTGCAAATTAATTTCTATATGAAAAACGCATTTTGTTCGAATAAAACACCTGATGATCACTTAAGAATATCACAACTTTGAAAAGCTATATCTCCTCAGCTAAACGATGTAGAACGACATTATACATATTATTTTGTAGTTGTATCTGTTTGGCAATAAATCTTACCGAGAGCTTTATACATCACACTTACGATTAGAACTTTCATTTTTGCGAAAACACCCCCTTTAACACTAAAATTGATGAAACCAAAGTACGCCACCTATCAAATAGGACGAATTCCATATTTGCAGAAAAACCACTCGTACTGAACAATCTTAACCGATTCAATTTTAGCAAATTCAATGAAAATGAACGCCTTCTGCTGTATGGCCGTCATTTCAACGTGAACAGACAATAAACAACATTGTAGTGAAATGGAGGGTGCTCCCTTGTAGCTTCAGAATGTACTTCAGAATGTAGCTTCAGCACAATCGAACCTCAAGTACAGCTAAAACAAGAATATTCATTTCGGCTGTACCTTCTCATCACAAATGCAGTGCATTAGCTTGGGGGAATCTCCATACTACGTAGAGGTTGCCATGGCAACGATGCAGCTGATTTCGAATTTCGCTTTTTGGCTGTAATTTGATTGAATGGAGTTTTTTCCCCTCCTGAATTATGCATTACGGTAACAGACTTGCTGTTTATCGGAGATTTCGTTTACTGCCGTAGAAATTTCATTTTCAATTATAATCTTCATTTTAAAAAAATAGTTAAATATCTTATTTTAGTTTTAAAATACACTAATAAATCTAGGTGCAGCCTGGCTGTACTTGCTGTAGTGGGCGAGCCGCCACTGCTGTAATCATCCTGTAGTTTGATAGACAATTAATATGCGAATTCAGTTATGTTCTCATTTTTAGAAATTTTAGAACAAAACGCGTTTTGAATATTTGCTCTAACTTATATTGTAAGTTTGTGCTGTACAGGTTGTTGTCGTTGGTTGCTGTGACAATAAACTGTCATGCGTCTCACTTTTATTGAGCTCTGCAGTTGATAGTTGTGGTCAAAATGTGTGAAGTGTGTGAATCAAAATAACGATTGTAATACATATTTTCATTGAAAAAGTGTGTTGCACAATTTGTGTCAAGTATGAAAAATAACTTGAATGTACAGGTCTTGGTTGTTGTTTCAATAACGTTCTGTAATGCGTCTCTCTTTTATTGAACTCTGCAGTCATTAATTACGTTCAAAAAGAGTTCCAAATTAAACTCATTACATGTGTATCTAAGTACTCATTGTGAAAAATATTTTGATTATATTACATTGTGCTTTTCTTTAAATTCTATTTCAAAATTGAAAATTGTACATTCATTTTTTAAGGCTGTGGTGCAAAAGCCACCAGCTATTTTTTATTTTAAATTTATTATCAAACTTTTTTCTTTAATTTTGCAGACATCAATATATTTTTTTTTCATATATGTATGCAAAAAACATACATTATCACAAACATTTAAAAAAAATTACAATAAAAAAATGACTTTGAAACAAGTCGAGCAATTATTTTATGAAAAACTATAATTATGCATATTTATAAACGAAATAATGTGATTAACAAACTGTCTTTAAAGATTTTTGTTATTTGCAAAAAAAAAAAAAAAAAAAAAAAATTTAAAAAAATTGCTAAATTCACTGTTTAAATTATTTTTTTAAAAATACTAAAACAAATTTAATTTATATATTGCTAACACCTAAAGACAAATTTAATTAAAATATGTTTGAAAGCACATTTGGAGAAGTTTCTTCAAATTACCAAAACCATTTAATTTTAGTGTCGTTAGATTCAAAATAAAATAAACTTTTTTAAAGCAATAAAATAATTTTGTTGATTTAGTGCCCCATATCCGCTTAAATTGAAAACAAATAAGAGAGCACAAGATAGTGCAATTTTAAGATAAAATTTTTTTTTGCTTAATATAAAAAGCTAATTCCGTAAACTCCTATACCATAGGATTGAAACCTTGCAAGAGTAGGTGATAAAACTGTAATTGGTGTTAAAAGACAACTTTAATTTTTTTTATAATCTTACATGTGTTATATTTGTACTCTATGATTAGGATTTTATCAAACAAAATAATAATTAAAAAAAATTGCGCCTATTTCTCTGTTAAAGATAAATTCTAATAAATATAGAGAATAATTAAATTAATGGGGAAACTTCCAAATAAACTTGCATTTATTTCCTACTCACTCAAATACAAAAAATAATACTTGAACTGTATTTGTATAAAAAAAATGTCATACAGAATGCACTGGATCAATACACAGATATTACCACACATAAACATTTAATAAATAATAACAAGCTATGTAAAAAAAATGGAATGCCGTTGCAACTTAAACGACGCATTCATATAAAAATGGTAGAAAAAACATGAAAATTGTTAAGTATGTGATTACAAGACTATTCACTACATTTAAGTGGTTAAGCATGACTAATGAGTACACAAATCCGCGAAATATTAAAAAAATACAAAAATCCACTTTTTAAACTGGAGGGTTTTTAAGTATTAAAAAATTAAAACTGAAGTTCTTATTGTATGCTATCAAAAGAGAAATTATTTGTTTGCCATATTAAGCACTAAAATGCCCAACCAATTTGGAAACAAGGAATGTATATCCATTATAAATCCAACAATTCCTGAAGTTCCCCACTGGCATTGGCCGCCATGGTGTCATCACAACCGCCGATGTGCTTGCCTTTGATGAACACTTGCGGAACCGAGGTCTTCCCAGTATACTGATGCATCGCCTTTTTCATCTTGTCGCCACTTTCTGTAGGAAATGAAATTATTACTATTTGAACTCATTCTTGTAGAAAAATAGCAATACGTAGGGATGAAACGGATATCCGGTATCCGGCCTATCCGGTTGCTTTTTAACTATCCGGTAACTATCCGATATCCGGAAGTAAAGTGCCGGATATCCGATTTTCCAAGCCGGATATCCGGATGAATAAAACATCGAAGATTTTTTTTGTGGCGATAAATTTTCTTTGTTCTTGCTTTAAGTATTTTCCTGAAAATTTACCAATGTATTCACAGTGTGCAGATTCTCTCTTTAACCAATAGAGACTGTAAAAAACCTACTTTTTAAATTTTTTTAACTTAAAATTATATTTTTAACGAATCGTTATGGTGGGGGGTCATCACATCTCACAACTAATATAAAGTTGAATTAAAAGATAAATTTCTCAAAAGTTTAAGCAAACTTGAGTTTTCATGTTTGGAATGAAAGGGCATATGGTAAAATTACAATTATTCAGAAATTAAGTGTAAAATGTACAAAACATACGACCATTGCTAGTAACACCCTAGAATAACCCTTTGTAAATAAAAAAGTTTTTTTGTTTATTCAAATTTGGTATCACTTTAAAGATAAGGAATTGGGAAATATTACAGAATAAAAAAATATTTTTCAATTTTTGACCGATTTCCGTTTTTTCTAGTGTGTATGAGAATTTATTTTCATAAAAAATAAACTGCTGGATATCCGATCGGATATCCGGTAAAATCCAGTTCGGATATCCGGTTTGTAATGTGCGCCGGATATCCGGTATCCGGCAAAACCACTATCCGGTTCATCCCTAATAATATGTTCTTTTAGCTACGGTTAACATGTGTTTTGCACTGGATTAATACATAGGCAATGGAAAAGGACAATTCCCCAATCCCCCTTTCTGCATAGGATTTCAAGTCAAAATTTAAGACCAATATCTCAAATAAGATTTAGAAAAGTTTTTCAGGCATGGAGTATGGAGATAGAAAAAGAAATTTCAATATGTATACTTTGGAACAGTGGCGGCGATTGGGTGTTAAAAATGAGGGGGCAAGATAAGGGGGGGAGGGGGGATATTTTCACTAGAAGATTTTTTTTGTTTTTTTGAAGACAGAAACAATTGTCATATCTCGTTTCCAATTTTAACAAATACTACAAATCTTTTGGGAGATATACTAAACAGTGTATAAGTACCCTGATGTGTCTGGTTCTAATTTTATTTGTATTTAAAACAATTTGACTTAGTTTAAACGTTAGCATATAAGAGCAATTATGAGATTTAAATGGTTGGTTGTATGGGGTTTATTGGAACAATAGCCAAAGATGGCCAAGCTGCGCCACACACTAGATAATTCAGTGAGATTTAAATGTCTACAACTGAAAAATAAACTTGTGAATTTTATTTTTAAAAAAGAATACTTCATAATCATACCTTCAACATCCCATTCATAAGCAAAGAACTCCACTCCTAATGATTTAAACAAGTCTTTTACCTGAAAAAAATTTTAAAAAACTATTAGAGTTAGATATTTTGAATAAATTTATTTTCAACAAAACCAGGGTTCGAAATTAGCAGTCGTTAGTCTTATTTTGTATCTAAAAATTTCGGTTTGATGACTGTAATTTTAAACCAAGTCCTCATTTTTTTATGGTCAACTTTACATATAGGCGATTCTCGTTATCTCAAACGGAAGTGTATAAAAATTTGAGATATCGAAAATCCTATAAAAATGCTGTTTAGGTAAAAATAAATTAAAGTATATAATTATACTTACCCTACTTTACTTAAAATATGTATCAAAATAGTTTGGCGAGTACTATTTCTATTTTTTTCGGAATCAATTAAATTTTCCAAATGCAATGCGCGATTGCTTGAAATGTCACTGGTTTTCAGTTTTCATTTCTGGACTCAATTTAATGAATACACGCAAAGTTTTTATGGAAGATAGAACCTATTTGGAAGTTATCTTTGGAGGAGGTTCATATTCTTCATCATCATCTTCTTCTTCTGATAGCATCCATTAAATCTCCTGATGCAAAAGTGAGAAGGGGTCGAGTTTTAACTTGAGTCTGGTTCCTCAAGTTTTAAGTGAGTTGCTTTCTGAGTGGTCAGTATGTTCCAAGATAGTGACTCACTTTACCGAAGACACCAGCTGGCTTAAGAGACGATAAATCATTAATTTTCCTTGTTGGACGCTGCCTTAAAAGGGAGAGGATACAGCCCAGGAAATCCAGTTTGGTGACATCCAAACAAAAGGGTCAACAAATCCAAACAAAAGAGGCACATGCAAGAATCCATTGTAAGTATCCCCTTTCAGTAATGCACAATAAGAAAGAGAACTGATAAGGTCATGGCAATTATATATTTGCTAAAGGTTCTTCAAAAGTCATAGTTTTTAGAGGAAAACAAAATTTTGAGTTATGAGGAAACTTCAAGTTATTGAAAATAAGGAAGAAGAATTTTGAATTAAAGAGATAAAATTACATTAAATAAATAATGAAGGTGCAGGGAAATTTTTTTTTTTTAAGATATCGAAAAACTCAAGTTATAGAAGTTCAAGTTATCCGGAGTCTACTGTATATATATTTGTCGGTAAGACGTAAATTTGCTCTTTCAGATTGATCTTCCATTTTTCTTTGTCGAGCTTCAAACAATCTCCACGTGGCTACTAGCTCAAGTGGGTGTATTCTGGATAGTTTGTTTCTATATAATCTCTGGACTATTACTTCACTGGACTTTTAATTTTCACTTCCATATTCCCTTCCCTATCATTATGTAATGGAGAATTGGCGGTTAATTCCTAGTGTCCAGTGCCCTTGCCAAATGGGATTTGGCGACAAATGATTGGGCGATAAAGTTTATATTTTGGCAATCGTACTTGATCCCGCGAGATGTAGATGACGCTGAACTAGATACGCCCGCGTTGACGTTAGGCGTACGCATTGTGCATCAACGCGTGCGCATCTAATTTAGCCTTGGTTTTACGTAGTTCTGCCCATTCTGCCATATTTGAATCGTTTGTTCGGCGGCTCGGCTCGCGTGGTTGAAAGTTGATTTTTCTGAGCTAACGATGTACGCGGACGATGTTTATTTAAATAATACGTATTTGTGGGAGTTGGAAATGGAAGGTAAACGTGCCGTGCTTGATTGGTGCATAAATGCCGGATTGTTGTCTTAACAAAAGAACGTGCAAGGTATGCGGAAGGTGCATAGAGCTGGCCACGTTGCAACACTGTGGAATGGGTTGATGGGTCGAACCATGGATACATTATGCAGCAAATGATCTACTGTTCGGAGGGTGTCATGGATGTGATCCTGAGTAGTCGGAGACCGAAGGCCGGAAACTACAAAATCGACGTCAGGAGTCTGTGATTTTAGTGCGCGTTATGCGTGTGCGCTTACCAGTGCAATCAAAATGCCCCAAACGACTGCCCGAAGGATTGCCTGTAAGCACCATGATCAACTGCCCGGAGTGGGTCATGGACATGATCATGAGTAGTCGGAGGCTGAAGGCCAGAGACCACAAAATCGACGGCAGGAGTCTGTGACTTTAAGCGCGCGTTACGCGTGTGCACTTAAGAGCGCCGTCGAAATGCCCCAAACGACTGCCCGAAGCCACTATACCCGAAGGATCGCCTGTAAGTACCATGATCGACTGCCCGGACCAACGCAATGTCCGCCATTTTGCGTCATCTGACCATGGTTCAAAAATACAAGGCATCGTTCCCGGATCTTTCCTTCGAGATAGGCCCCGAACCGTCGCCAATAGCCCACTGTGCAGCTCTAGTGCGACGTTAATTAACCAAACCATAACAAAACCGCCATTTTGATTTGGCGGGAAAAAAACACGTCATTTTTGCCTTGGCGCCAATTTTTGGACTTGGCGACAACGGGGCACCGTACACTAGGAATTTACCGAATTGGCACATCTTTTTTTCTTGTTTTAAAACGATTGAAAATATTTTAAAATTATCAAAAAATTTAGTTTCATATTTTTGCAACACATATTTTTTTTATTTAATATTAAAAAACGTGAAGTACTACTATGATTTTAAACAAATCAACGGCATTCCTCCAATCATGGTAGTTTTTATGCTTTCCTTCACATTTTTTATGTTTAGCAACTTTGCATAAACCACTGAAGCATAAGCAAGCACACCTTATCTGTAATTTTCAGTTTCTTTTTCATGAATTTTAAAGTAATTGAACAAATAAATAATGAAAAAAACTTGACAAACACTAAGTTTGTTAATTGTATAATTTACGGGGAACACAAAAATATATGCTAGACAAAAAAAAATACTTGAACATGAATACAACCCACCCACTGACACTCAAGTGACTTGCAATTGTAAAGTAGCTTTTACATCTTGGAAACTTAAATAATTTTTCCTGTTTTTATATTATTTAATTATTTTTAATAATTTGAAAAGATAGCTTGTAAGATGTACTTCAAACCTTTAAATTATATATAAAAAAATATTGTAAAATGAAGTATTTTTATGAATTTAAAAATTAGATGCACGAGTTAAAAAAATTGAGAACCCCGTACATATATATACGCCCTTGAGCTTCAGGCGGTTAAAAAAGCTATTTTTGCAATTGTAAAGTAGTTTTTACATCTTTAAAACTTAAATAATTTTTCCTGTATTTATATTATTTAATTAATTGTACAGAGATAGCTTGTAAGGTGTAACTCAAACCTTAGAATAAAAAAAAAATTGTAAAATTAAATATTTTTATTAATTTAAAAATTGGGTGAATGATTATAAAAACTGTAGAAACCCAAACATATACATGGACTTGAGCATCAGGGGGTTAAAAAAAAAAGCATGAAATACATACATTAAAAAATACAAAAAAATACATTAAAAGTGTTGTCGAAATGCCCCAAACGACTGCCTGAGAGATTGTCTGTGAGCACCATGATCGACTGCCCAGAGGGACATTGTTACCTTCGAGATAGGCGCCGAAATGCCGCCAACAGCCCAATATAAAGCTCTAGTGTGATGTTAATTAACCAAAGCAAAGCTTCGAAATCAATTGTAAACCGTCGCCATTAGCCCATTGTAGAGCTCAATGCGACCAGCGCAATGTCCGCCATTTTGATTTGGCGACAAAAAAATAACGTCATTTTTGGCGCCAATTTTTGGACTTGGTGACAACAAGACACCGTACACTAGGAATTTACCTTCATCTGTAAAATCAATTTTAAAAAAATGCATTTAATTAAGTTATTTTATTAATGCTAAATAACGCGCAACATTTGCCTTTCTGGCCACATGATAGAGCAAAGTTTTCAATGTTGCTGTCCATCGTAATAACAGTTAATTTTTTCTGTGGGAAAACATGATCAACCCTTATAATATTTGTGAAGAAAAAATATCACAATGTGATTAAATTCTGAAATTTCCAAGTGAACATAAGACTAATTTTTTTTAAAAGAAATTTGAATTAGCTGCTTTTGACGATCAAACAAACCTTCCTTTTAATAAATTTGGGAAATTAAGTGCTTAAAAAGAGAGGCGGAAAAGTGTAATTATTTATAAACTTTTTAGAAAAATATATTTTTCAATAAAATTGTTAGGTTAATAAAAAAATTATGGTCTTTGCATAGAATATCAAATTTGAATGATAATACTAATATGTATAATAATAACCCCTACTTTTGAAAAGTTTTAATTTTAAAATATGATACGAATTCTTACTCGAATGCAGTACGGACAAGTGGTCTTGCTAAACACCAGAACTCGATGTTTTTTTATTAACTCAACGGAGGCCCCACGCCAGTACAGATCCAGTTGCGGTGCATTCATTCCTTCGGGAGATATGCCTTCCATTTTGTGATTTTAAGTGAAAAATTTGAAGTGCGGCTGTTTATTAAAATAGTTTACACGTAAGAGGGTAAGAGTGACACAACATAAATTGTAAGTCTGTGGTTGTACCACTTCTGGTTGCCGATTTTCAACAACTTAAAACGCCTAAACACAGCTTAGTTGTCGAGTAAGTTTTCATATTAGCAAAACTAGTTATAAGAAGTTTAATCTATCATAGTCCAATGTCTTTATGTCAATTTTGATTATATGTTAACCAAAGTCAGATGCGCTGGCCCTTGTCTCATTTGACTGTAGTTTAAAATTACCAGACACTCAGGTTTTTCTTTGAAAATGACAACAACTTTTATGCAGCTCTAGTGCCACGTTAATAAAAAAACAAACCAATCAAACCAATTTGGTGTTACAGACCCGACCCAATCTTAAAACAACTGTAAGTGCTGTAGCATAAGACACACGATGAAAATTAAAAAAAAACAAAAAACATCGATTCCTGGGCATTAAAAAGCTTTTTTATCAAATCAAATAAAAAAAAATCGCAACTGATAGCAAGGCACTGCTTGATATAAGTATATTCATATATTAAATATGTATAGTTCCTGCAGCTAAAAACATACTTATGGCATTTTAAAAATGTTCCATGTTACTAATGTTAGGATAAACTGTTTAGTCAAAAACAATATAAAACAAACCGTGCTCTCTAAGGCAGCTCTGGCAAAATAATTTATATGAAATATGTCACAAAGCATTTTGGTAAAGACCTAGAATGGTAGACGGGTTTGGCTTTGTTTTCAAGTAGACGCCAAACGAACCGATGCGGAGCGCACGCCTCTTTCTTTTCTGATGTTAAGGGTTACTTCCGGTTTGCTTCACGATTACAGTTAACAACTTTAGCGTTGCGTCTTTTCTAACCACAGTCGGATGATTGATTGATTGGATGACTTCTACCGTGTAATAGGCTATCGATGACGGTTCACAATTCAATTCGAAGGATTACTATTACGTCTGCACGATTGAATGAAATATCGTCGCACTTTAGCTCCACAATGGGCTAATGGTGGCGGTTTAGAATTGATTTCTAAACTTTGCTTTGGATAGTTAACATCACACTAGAGCTTTATATTGGGCTGTTGGCGGCAGTTCGGCGTCCATCTCGAATATAACAATGTCCTTTCGGGCCGTCGATCATGGTGCTTACATGCAATCCTCCGGGCCGTCGTTTGGGGCATTTCGATGGCACTTTTCAGCGCACACGCGTTCCGCGCGCTTAAAGTCACAGGCTCCTGCCGTCGATTTTGTGGTCTCCGGCCTGCGGCCTCCGACTACTCAGGATCACATCCATGACCCCCTCCGGGCCGTCGATCATGGTGCTTACAGGCAATCCTTCGGGCAGTCGTTTGGGGCTACTCATCGTTTTAAGCACCGGGCAATGGCGAAATTTCATCAAAGAACACCAGTTAATCGCATTCATATTGCTAACATCATCTTTCAAACTATCAACATACATCTGATAAAAAAAAAAATTATTCTTTCAACCAAACCACATTTGCTAGCCATACCAACAAGCAATAAAGGGTACTTACATTAAACAACGATATAAACAGTGTAAAAATCAACTTAAAAATTCCAACACTAAGTCCGTCCGAATTCTATTCGAATGAAATATTCTTATTATCAATTCTTCCCGCTAAAAAATTACGTCACTCTACTTTAAACCAATCACCGAAATTCCAACACTAACTCCGTCCGAATTCTATTCGAATGGAATATTCTTATTCTCAATTCTTCCCGCTAAAAAAACGTCACTCTACTTTAAACCAATCACCGAAATTCCTATACACGGAAGTCACGTGATCCTCCGATTGATTCTTAACCTTTCATATTTGTAAACAATTGTTCTTGTATTCCCATATTGAGAAGTGAATCGCCCGAAAAAGTCGCCAAGAACAACCCGTCTACCATTCTAAATCCCAGCCAGCATTTTCTATTAAAAATTAACAATTAAGAAATGTTCTTAGCCGTCACCAAGAAATATCCAACTTATGTGAAACTTGCAACAAAACATTTGCTCCTTAGGGAAATCATAATAAACACTTCTTTACTTACATGCAAGAGAAGCCACACAAAGCATTTTGTGAAAAAAGTCAATTGAATAATAAAATCTTTATTAGCACTCAAGAGATGCTATTTGCATATATCCAGCAAATATATTTCTAATATGACAACTCCAAATACACACCTCATCAGGACTAAGGAAAAAATGCAATCATGTGAAGTGTGTAAGAAGACATTTTCTCGTGTAACTCACTTTAGAAAACATCTCCTCATCCACACTGGTAAAAAACCATATTCATGTGAAGTGTGCAATAAAACTTTTACTTGCATGGATAACCTTAGAAGACATATCCTCACCCACACTGGTGAAAAACCATATTCATGTAAATTATGCAAAAATACATTTTCTGATAAAACTACCCTTAGAAGACATATCCTCATCCACACTGGTGAAAAACCACATTCATGTGACGTCTGCAAAAAGACATTTACTCAAATGTCTCACCTTAGAACGCACCTCCTCATGCACACTGGTGAAAAACCACATTCATGTGAAGTGTGCAATAAGACATTTTCTCGTGTAACTCACCTTAGAAGACACCTCCTCATCCACACTGGGGAAAAACCATATTCATGTAAATTATGCAAAACAACATTTTCTGATAAATCTAATCTTAGAACACACCTCCTCATCCACACTGGTGAAAAATCATATTCATGTGAAGTATGCAAAAAGACATTTTCTATTAAAACTAACCTTAAAAAACATCTCCTCATCCACACTGGTGAAAAACCACATTCATGTGAAGTCTGCAAAAAGACATTTTCTCAGAAATTTGACCTTAGAACGCACCTCCTCATCCACACTGGTGAAAAACCACATTCATGTGAATTGTGCAAAAAGACTTTTAATCAAATGTCTAGCCTTAGAACGCACCTCCTCATCCACACTGGTGAAAAACCATATTCATGTGAAGTGTGTAAAAAGACATTTACTCATGCGTCTAGCCTTAGAACACACCTCTTCATGCACACTGGTAAAAAACCACATTCATGTGAAGTGTGCAATAAGACATTTACTCAAATGTCTCACCTTAAAACACACCTCCTCATGCACACTGGTGAAAAACCACATTCATGTGAAGTGTGCAATAAGACATTTACTCAAATGTCTCACCTTAGAACACACCTCCTCATCCACACCGGTGAAAAACCATATTCATGTAAATTATGCAAAACAACATTTTCTGATAAATCTAATCTTAAAACACACCTTCTCATCCACACTGGTAAAAATTCATATTCATGTGAAGTATGCAAAAAGACATTTTCTCATAAAAGTAACCTTATACAACATCTCCTCATCCACACTGGTGAAAAACCACATTCATGTGAAGTGTGCAAAAAGACATTTACTCATATGTCTAGCCTTAGAACGCACCTCCTCATGCACACTGGTGAAAAACCACATTCATGTGAAGTGTGCAATAAGACATTTTCTCGTGTAACTCACCTTAGAAGACATCTCCTCATCCACACTGCTGAAAAACCACATTAATGCAAAGTCTGTAAAAAGACATTTACACAAATGTCTACCCTTAGAATCACACTTCCTCATCCACACTTTTGAAAAACCACATTCATGTGAAGTGTGCAAAAAGACATTTACTCATATGTCTAGCCTTAGAACGCACCTCCTCATGCACACTGTTGAAAAACCACATTCATGTGAAGTGTGCAAAAAGACATTTTCTCGTGTAACTCACCTTAGAAGACATCTCCTCATTCACAGTGGTGAAAAAAAACATTAATGCAAAGTGTGCAAAAAGACATTTACTCATATGTCTAGCCTTAGAATGCACCTCCTCATGCACACTGGTGAAAAACCACATTCATGTGAAGTGTGCAATAAGAAATTTTCTTGTGTAACTCACCTTAGAAGACATCTCCTCATCCACAATGGTGAAAAACCACATTAATGTAAAGTGTGTAAAAAGACATTTACACAAATGTGTACCCTTAGAAACACACTTCCTCATGCACACTGGTAAAAAACCACATTCATGTGAAGTGTGCAATAAGACATTTTCTCATGTAACTCACCTTAGAAGACATCTTCTCATCCACACTGGTGAAAAACCACATTAATGCAAAGTGTGTAAAAAGACATTTACACAAATGTGTACCCTTAGAAACACATTTCCTCATCCACACTGGTGAAAAATCATTTTCACGTGCAGTATACAAAAAGACATTTTCTCATAAAAGTAACCTTATACAACATCTCCTCATCCACACTGGTGAAAAACCACATTCATGTGAAGTGTGCAAAAAGACATAGCACATTATGTCTAGCCTTAGAACGCACTTCCTCATGCACACTGGTGAAAAACCACATTCATGTGAAGTGTGCAAAAAGACATTTACTCAAATGTTTACCCTTAGAACGCACCTCCTCATCCACACTGGTGAAAAACAACATTCACATGAAGTGTGCAAAAAAACATTTTCTCGTATACCTTACCTTAGAAAACATTTCCTCGTCCACACTGGTGAAAAACCGCATTCATGTGAAATGTGTAAAAAGACATTTACTCTCAAACATCTCCTTAAAACACACCTTTTCATCCACACTGGTAAAAAAAACGCATTCATGTGAAGTGTGTAAAAAGGCATTTGCATCTAATGTATGTAGGTAATTTTCGCAGAATTGTGCTAGGGGTCGTCCATACATTGCATAACACCCATATAGGAAAGATATTTTCTGTTCTGCATGGATATGTTGATTATAGTGTATTATGGATGTATTTGATTGTGCGTGAGGGAGAGGAGCAGTTAAGAATAGCATTTCAAGAAATAAGAAGAAACGGTGAAAAAAGAGTGGGTGTATTTCAGCTATTTTGATCTCAGTAACCGTGTCCAGAAATTATTTAGTCGATAACTCGTGTTTATAAATCTTTTGTTATAAGGTGTGTGTTTAATGGCAAACTAAATCATTATTTGTAATTTTCTTCAAAGTAATAATAAAAAAATTGGGTGTTGCAGTATTGCGTCACAGACATAATTTTAATGCAGAATTTTGCATGAAATGTCATATCTGCAAATTATACATAGACAGAAGTAAAGTAAGGATGTACTGCATAGATTTATGTTCTTTATATGTCCTTTCCTTACCAGAAATATATAGTAATTTATGCTACAACTCAAGTTAAGCATGAAAAAAAAAATATTTTTTAATAATATTGCTTTACTATAATGATCACAGTCATTGTACAGGTCAACAAGAGAAATGTTTGTTGCCTGAAATTTTTTTAACTAAGTTAAAGTATATTTGATGGGTTGGCTTCAAATATGAAAACAATTTTTCTCTTTCAGCTCTACTTTTTGAGATATGGCAGCTGCTTTAGTTACGTTTACATGTTAAGTTAGGCTTTAAATTAAAAATCTTTTCTTTAATACATTTTGTAAACCATTGTAATTAATTGAAATAAACAGAGCAACACTCCTGTAAGTCTACAATATCAGCTTAATTAAAAATTATAATGAGAAATAGAATGACAAATTAAACAAAAGGACAATTTTGTTTTTGTGCGAGTTTTTCTACACCGAAAGTTTTTTTTTGTTTGATATTCTTGAGTGAACTTTATTTCCACACTCTTTGCATATTCCAACAGTAATCTGTATGAATATTCCTTCTGCCCTGGTATCGATCCTCCAATGCCTTTATTGCCTGGTAAAATTGTTTATTTTGTTCTTCACTAATGTCGCCAGGATTTTCAGGTAAAATTGTTTAAATAGCTGCAAGTGTAACATACGCATAAAGGTTCATTACTAGCATAGCAATTTAGATCGTATTTCCCTTATTTTTTTAATAGTTTATATACTTTTTGTTTTTATTTTAGCTTACGATATAAATTGCATCAATCTATGTTAGTGACTTTTTGTATAAGTTATTTTTCATTAACTTGATTTTAAAACATTTTCAAATGTCCTTTATTGTTTTGCAATATACAAATATATAATCCAAAAAATCCGAATTTGAAAATATATAATTTATTTATCTATAAAAAAATTAAGCATTTTAGACCCATTTTTACACTTCCATATATTTTTAATGATTTTCGCAGTGATTAACTAGAAATGAGTTGTCTTTATTTTGTTGACGAAAACATTTCTCTATTCAGTCACCATTGTTAATTTCTAATATAATTTATATCGAAAACATATGTGTTTAGATTGAAAAATTTCATTAGAATTCTTCAACTTGCAAGTTTCCAAGAGTAATGCATATTTTCTTCCCGTTTTTAAATGTACTGTACCAAAAAATATCATAATTTATATCACCATTATTTTTTAATAAAATACTCAGAGAAGAATGCAATGATATCTGGCATGGATGGGAGTTTTTGTTGTGAGAGGTGAGAAAATTTATTAAAAAATTATTAAATTAGATAAAAGGAACAGTGTAGATGTAGTATACATTGATTTCCAAAAGGCATTTAATAAAGTTCCCCACGAGGCATTGCTGTTCAAGTTAGAAAGGTTAGGGATTGGGGGTGAAATTTTACAATGGATAAGGAATTGGTTAATTGGTAGGAGTCAGCGGGTGCAAATTAAAGGTAATTACTCTCAGTGGGCAGAAGTTAAAAGTGGAGTGCCACAGGGTTCTCTTTTATTTATTATTTTTATTGATGATATTAGTTGGGAGATTGGGAGCAAGGTCAGCATCTTTGCAGATGATTTAAAGATTATGGGGACTGTGAATTCTGGGGAACAAATAGAGCAATTACAAGGTGATTTAACAAAAATATCAGAATAGGCTGTTAAATGTCTTTTAATATCAGTAAATGTCAAGTGTTGCACATGGGTATCAAAAATAGTAAGGCTGCATATGTTTTACAGGGTGCAGAAGTCAAAAATAGTGAAATTGTAAGTGATCTGGGTGTGTTGGTAAATGAGGATTTTAAAATGAGTCATCAATGTACAGTGGCTAGCAAAAAAGCTAATAGAATGTCGGGTACATCAGGAAAAGTATTTCATCAAAATCTAAGGATATTATCTTGCTATTGTACAGAGGTTTAGTAAGGCCACATCTTGAGTATGCTGTACAGTTCTGGTCACCATATCTTAAAAAAGACATTGAATTGTTAGAGAAAATTCAGCACAGGGCTACTAAAATGGTTCAAGGGTTTTCAGGCATGAATTATGAAGATAGATTAAGAAATTTGAATATGTAGGAAGAGAGAAGGGTTAGAGGATATTTGATTCAGCTATTCAAATTTATCAAACAAGGAGATGTGGAGGGTTTAGATTTTAATCTGAGTGATAGAACGAGAGGTCATGGGTTTAAGCATAGCCACCTACAAGAAGATGCCCTCCGATTTGGACCCAATAGTAGGCAACACCAAGCATCGCTACTGGTTACTAGATGGCGCTGCTGTCCATCCTCCGTTCTGTCGAATGATTGCGTCATCCGTTCCTTCCGCTCATAAATAGTTAATGGCGGGTATTGAAAAACCGCGTGGTTTCGGCAGCGTGTTTAACGGCTTTGCTAAAAAATTAGCACTATAAATTTAAAATAGTGCAGTGTGCCGTACCCATTCTAAAAATCGGATACAAAGGATAAATCGAATAGTATTTACAAAATTCCGGGTGATGAAAAGAGACATTAAAATGTGAACATATTTACGCAAGGTATGTACTTTCGATTTCTAATATTGGCGTTTTGTTTGATGTTTGTTATTAGTGATATTTTCACGAAAGGAAAGTTAATGTATGAAGATTTAAAATCTTAGTTTTGATTACAGGCACGAGATTTAGCGGAAATCCGCGAATTTCATTTCATTAAATGATACTGACATTTTTTTAACTGCATATCAATCACTAAATAATTAAAATCTCAACTATTTGTTTTATCAATCACATGTCCGTAATTATTCTTTTTTTTTGTATGCTTTTATAGTGCATTTTATTTTTAATATCTAGTTATGTTGATAAACTTTGTGTTTTACACACAAAGAAAAGTAAAGTTTAATGAAAACTTATGTGTGATTGATATGTGTGAAAAACAATTTCGGCAACAGTTACGGAATTGATTTTTAATTTGAACACATTTATCTAGTAATTAGATTTTCCGTTCTATACCCTTAAAATATAAAATACATGATTACTTTGTATATGGAAATTACGATTCCTGTTTAATAAATTGGCCATTTCACACAGAATGAAGATTTTATTTTCTAGTATATGCTTGTGTTTATTTGTAAAATATTTTTTCTTTATATTTGTAAAATATCATTAAATTATTATATAATAAATCATTTTAATTCAGTCGGTTGATTCCGTGAACATCCATAGTTTGCAGATGTAAACAAAGAGTATCGTTTATCTTCTGTGGATTAAATATAAACAAAACATTTATATTTGTGTAAAATATTATTAAATTTTTTTTTTAATAAACCTTATTTAAAATATTTTTTAATAAACCTTATTTAAAAAAAGATCTATGTCTGAATTCAGTCAGTTGACTCTCGGTAGATTCGGTAAGTAACCATATAACTGGGCATGTCAAATAAGTATTCAGTGTGCGCATAAATGTAAACAAACCCAACAAACGAGGATGGACACTAGTGCCACCTAGTGGACTTTTCAAGCAACACCCTGTTGCCGTTTCTCCAATGGGATTTTCGCCAAATCGGAGGGCATCTTCTTGTAGGTGGCTATGGTTTAAGTTAAACAAATCCCATTTTAATCGGGAAGGGAGAAAACACTATTTCTATAATAGGGTAATAGACAAATGGAACAACTTGCCAGTGAATATTGTTAATTGTAAAGGAGTAACGGATTTTAAGAAGAAGTTAGATATGCATTGGGGGAGAGTAAAGAGGTACTAGATGGCAGTGGCGGCCCGTGGTCTAAAATGTTAGAGCAGCCGAAATCATGTGAATCCCCTTCCCCCCCCCCCCCCCCCCTATTTTCCAAAAACCTTAAATGAACGGAAATTCTTTATTATTCACTACTCAAATCAAGTTTCCTTTCAATTTTTAAGAAATGATAACATGCGATGCATATTTTAAGGAATTTTAACTGGTGGGGCAAATTAAATTCTGCAGAAAGCAGAACCCCAGATGTTAAAGAAAACTTTGTACTTAAAATAGCAAATTTTAAACTAATTTAATAAACTTAGTTTAAAATTATATATTTTATAAAAAGTTTATTTAAAAGAAATTATCGAATTCATTCAATTTCATAAAAGTATGTTTTATTTGTTTTCATAATGCAATTTTTGTTTTAAATAGTCTTTTTTTAAATAACCTAATGTTTTGTATTTCAAAATATATATTTCCTACATTTCCGCCATTTTACTTCACACATATAAAGTTTTAAATCTATAGTATATATACATCTAAATCCGTATACTTAGGTAAATTTTAGACTAGTACCCGAGCATATTACAAACAAAATGTGCATTAATAAGTAGCATTAACTTCATAAGATGAACAATAATATTCTATTTATTTGTATTCGAAAAATATTTTATTTTACAGCACAAAAATGTAGAAAAATAAGTAGTTTTAAATTTTTAAAAAACATAATACTTTCTTAAAATTTGTTATCATTTCTGAAATTTTTTTTTATATAATCTCTGCTTTTGTAAATTGCTGCTCAGACAACTTTTGTCGCCGTTCTTTCAGCTGCAGAAATTTTAGCACTGCGACGGTGATTGAAAAATGCTGTTCCTTTTCCATTTAAGACTATGATGAGTCTCTTATTAATTGTTTCGAGATTATCTGACTGCCTATGATCTGACATCAACATGTTGTAGCAGTAAATTATCCTTTCCACTTACATGGAACGTGGTGCGACCAAGAGTTAAAATTACATGAATGGAACTCCTCTTTCAAACACCCCTTCCTTTAAAGCCCACATTTTTTGAAAATATTAAATAATTCTTTTTCAAGACTAAAATAAATAAATTATTCTGGTGGGAAAATAGAAGTTTATTGTGAATCAGAGTTATTTGAGATTTATCCATTCGGTAACACATTGGAAGCATTGCCGTTTTCACCGAAGCATGCACATCTAAAATAAAAATCTAAGATAAGTAGTTAAATAAAAAAAATAGTATTAAATGGCATTTACAAAAGTTTTGACTATTTTTTTGCATCGGTTTGAATTTTTTTTTTTAAATCAAACTTTTAGACACTTTTTCATTTCTACCAACCTTTATTCAAGTTACTCATATATTTCATATAACCTACGCATAAACGTAAGCTTGTATTGGGCCCACTGGCTCGAGGCTCCCCCCTCCCCCAAAAAATAATTTTGAAAACTTTACGCCTCTGAACCTACAAAATAAATATCCAATGAAAGATTTGGTGGCGAGACTAAGACTTACTATCCCAGAATTTAAATGTGTTACCGAATGGCTTTTTATGTAAGATAATTGGCATTAACCTGGCATATTACATTTTTATAAAGTAATATATCCAATTTATTTTTACTTTTTGATTAATTTATATTGGTATCAATATATTGAGGATATCTAAAAATAAAACATTTTCATAACAATTTTAATAAAAAATATTTGATCCCTTTTCGATCATACGTAAATAACGGGAAAAAAAAGATATTTTTCAAATAAATTATTTTAACCTTATTCTTGCTGTCGTTTCACTCTAGACATTTAGTACAAATAACTTAAATATGCTAATTTTGGTTACCTTAGAATTATACATATATGATATATTTTGTTCATATAAAACTACCAATCAAAATTTAAAAAAGAAACTAAAACATAAGCATAATCTTGTATAATCTTTTGAAAGACTGGCTACTTTCATACAGTTTATGCATTTTATTAAAAATTAAAGCTACCCCTCCCCAATAATTTTGAAAAATTTAGGCCTCTATTTATATGTATTAAAATTTGTAAATAATGAACCCTTCAAAATGTTATTAACATCAGGAAATATATTTTCCCCCAAAAGTAAAAATTTGAAATCTCTTTTAACTATACAAATAATTCTTAGTTAAACTACACACCGTAAAAGAAATCTACATAAAAAATAAATGTAATTTACTTACTTTTGTAGCTGTTAAATGCAGGCAAAAATATCTTTTAAAATTGAAGTGAAAAATCGGCTTAAGGAATGATACTGGAACGTCTTGATTCTGAACAGGTTTTTTTTTTGTACTGGCAACATTTCCATACCAAAAGGATCCATTGAAACACTTTTCCACCCCTTATGACACCCCCCACACCTCCAGGCCATATATTTCTGCTCAAATCCCTTCAAATACTTGCCAAGAGTTTTCTCGACTATAGAAAAACAGCTGGTGCAAACTTAAGAGATCCTGCGTAGATAAGGAAGGGTGCAATAAAACGATTTTGAACAGTAGGCAATCCGAAATATATTGTCAACTGCTAGACCTCTCGGTTCTGAACAAAAGGATTTTTGTGGATGGGAAATAGCTAGACGGGGGAAGGGCATTGGAGGGGCGTGAAAGCTTTTTTTCCCTCGTTAGGAGATTGAGTGTCGAAATCGGGCCTTTTCACAGGAATGGGGATCTGTCTCTGTCTAACGTCATTCTTTCCTATGCCACAGATTCAAGTTTATGTTTTTACTGTGGAAAATTGATTAAACAAAACAAAATTCTGGTGGGGCAAATTTGCATGACTGGTGGGGCATTTCTACACACAGGTGGGGAAAAATCCCCACCAACTCTATGTTAAAATAGGCCCTGCCCCCCCCCAAAAAAAAAACAACTTATGAATTCTTATCAGGCACGTAGGTAGGGGGGGGGGTCAAACCCCTCCCATTGAAAGTCAAGCAGAAAAAAAAAATTAAAAATCGAATTACTGTAAAAATACTTTGAAAAAATAGAAAAAATTTACTTTATCGTATTATACTTATTGTAAACTTGTTATTTTCCGGGGATCCTACCCCGGAAAACAGTTTTCAAAAAGCTTCAAAAACATGTTTTGAGGCAATTTTTACCTCAAACTAAGCTTCAAAAGACATAATCGTGTCTCATTTTCTAGCATTTGGATTTCGGCGACAAAGGGAAAAAATCGTCAAAAGGGGGCGAACACAAGATGCTCCAAAAATTTATATTATTCAAAACAATGATTCTCAAAACGTAAATTTGTTCTATACATTTATTTCATAATTAGTGAATGAACTGGTATAATACTGATATAACTGAGTGAACTGGTATAATACTGATATAACTAAGTGAACTGGTATAATACTGATATAACTGAGTGAACTGATATAATTAGTTAGCGAGTACTAATTTTAAAAATAGATAATGACTGATATTGGTAACGATTTCATGAAAAATAAATGACTGTTGCTATTACAATATTATCTATCAACGTATTTCTGTTTACTTAAAAAAAAAAGTTTTTTTGGAAAAAAAGTGGAGGAGGGTGTTGATTTTGGTGAGGATTCCCCTCAACTCTTGTTGAGTGGGGCAATCCGTTGCTCAGTCACTGAACCCCTCCCATGAAAAATCTGTACATACGTGCCTGATTCTTATTCAAGTAAATAGAAATAAGTTGGCATATAAATATCGAAACAGCAACTGTTATCATTTATTTTTCATGAAATTGTTACCAATATCGAATTCATGAACTTTTTTTTAAAATTAGTAAATATCACTCAACTGTGAAATAAATTCAGAGAACAAATTTAAATTTTAAAATTCCTTGTTTGCAATAATATATTACTTTAGTTACAACTTGTTTATATGGCACCGTTTCGCGATCTTTTCCCTTTGTCACCGAAATTCAAATGCTATATATAATGAAACACGATGACGTCAGGTTATTCTTAGTTTGAGATAAAAAATACCTTCAAATCATGTTTTTAAAGCCTTTTATAAACTATTTTGCGGGGCAGGATCCCCGGAAAATACCAGATTTTTCTCTCATGCAACTCAACAAGAAGTATTATACTAGGAATTAAAAATGTTCTAGTCTTTTAAAGTATTTTTTATTATTTGTACAGTTCTTGATTTTTTTTTCTTGTCTTTCAATAGGAGGGGTTTGAACCACCCCCTTACCTACGTGCCTGAATTCAGATGAAGAGATTTTAGTCCCTTGCGGGACCCAGGTACCTTGTAATAACTGACATCACCCAGGGACCGACTTACAAGCTTAGGGGCCCAGGGCAAAAGAACACTAGGGGACCCCTCGATGCAACTCAAAATAAAACTGCTAAATTTATGTATAGGCACACAATGCGAAATGACATAATCAATCAGCTTTAATGCAAATTTAAATACTGCGATTTTTTTTTTTAAACTGCTATATTTTTTCTTTTAAGAATTTGACTTAACGTTTATGGTCGGTACTTCAACGGAGTTTCTTCATTCGTTTCTGTTCCTTTTAGCTTTTTTTTTTAGTTGAGTCAGATTCGTATTTCTACCCATTTTATAGTTAGAAAATCCCTAATGATTACAATATCATAAAATTTGGTATAGGAAAAAGTATCCATAAATGACTATGGCTACTTTTTTCCTGTACCAAATGTGCAATTAGTAAACCCAGTTTGTTTATGGTCTTGGTCATTAATTGAATTTTGCAATTGATCCAAAGGGCATTTCTTTGACAAGCGCAATGAAAAAGGCGACATATATCATGAACGTGCTGAAAAAGTTCAATTGATTTAATTGGATGAAATAATAGTAGAAGTTTTACAAAATAATTAACAATTGATTAAAAAAAAATTATAAACTAACTTTAATTGATTTTTAAAAAAAAATTTAGTAGATTTATTTTGAACTTTTGCACATATATTTAGCATTAAATCATTTTGGGGGGGCCCCCTTAAAATGGGGGCCCTGGGCAAGTGCCCCGAATGCCCTGCCGTAAATCAGTCTCTGACATCACCAATGTGAATGACAGCGCACTTGTGATTGGAAGCGCGAAATTGCACCTCTAAATACTCCATAATTAAAGTTTCTCAATTCCGTAACACAGAAATAAAACCTCTCTTCTCCAAGACTTTTCTAAGACTGTCTATTTCAGTTTGGGGTCCCATTTAACTATTTTTTTTAAAAATAATACTTGTAATGAATCATAACTTAAAAAATTAGCACAAAAGTGTTTTTCAACACTTACCTAGTTACTAAATCAATGATAACTTACAATTATCCTCTAATTTAATCATCAGAAGGTAAGATATTAGCCAATGCAATGCCATTTTAAACCAAAAAAATGAGGGTTTAAAGCATTTCGTTGCACATTACTAACATAAGCAACCAGTTTAGCTAAAACTGGGAAACTTCTATGAAATTAAGCATATTAATGCATTATGCTTAAGGCTTATATGCATAAGGTTTCAAAGGTTTCTTAAGTTATTTCCATAAAAAATTATTTTTATGGAATCCCTCATATATTAGTTAAATCGTGTCATTGTAAGACACTATAGCCACAACAGCACGTTCTGCAAAACTGCCGTTTCACCCGTTTGTTTCTATTGACTCGATTCCATGTTACCTAACATTGTTTCTATATAAACCAATAAATATTGTTCTAACCGAATAATTATTAACCAAACTAGTACTGTAATGAAATTTAATTTATTTTTTAACCGGAAATTTAGTAAGTAAAATATATGTTCTTGATTTGTTCTTTTCTTTCTGTATTATTATTATTCAGGGCGAACATTTGAAATGGCAGTTGTTAAATTTAAAGTTAGTAATATGAAAAAATGAAAATTCAATTGATTAAAGAAATTTGAATTTTCCGATTTTTTTTCTCAATTCCATAACAGGTTTGGTTTAAAAAATATATAAAACTTTCTAGCCATTATTTTTTCTTCACATGAAACACAGGCGATTACGACTTCTATTGAGCACTATACTTTATTTTGAATTTCCCAAGTTTATCAAATTATAAAAATGTATCAGCGTGAACATTTACAACAAATTTATTCCCAAGAAATATTATCACACTGCGTATCAGATATAACACGGACCACCCCAAAATATCTAGTTTCTTTTTTAAACACCCAATTTCATCACAGACGCACAAAGTCTGTATAGGGCCCAAAGACGTGGACCGTCAAATCTACTCTAATTAAAGTGTAATCTTGTTCACATAGGTATTCGAAAATAAATTACTCTAAGTCGAATTTTTTTTGCATGTTGATTGATTTTATTCAAACGCCCCTCTCGCAAAAAATAGTTTCGAAGAATGAAAAATCCCACATATTCAGTTAATTACTCTTTTAAAAAAACAAGAAATTACAACTTTTTGGGAAAAATTGCTGAAAAGTTATGCATATTTGCAGTCTAACGAATTTTTCGAAACATAGCCAACTTTTTCTACAATTTATGTGTACTTAAATAAAAGTTGAGGCCCGCCCTATGTTAGGACCCCTGTCCTTACATAGCTAATAGTAATAATTCCTGTTCGGCACAAATAGAGTTGAGCGAAGCGTGTGGAGTACCATAGGGGCGAAGCCCCTTTAACCTCCTGTTGAACTGTTAGTAGATAACGCCTGACGGTAGAGTTGACGTGCATGTCTCGCAGATGCGAATAAAGGACTGAACAGGGACGACACAGGACGACGGAACGGACAAAGTTCGAAAACGGATGACGGTCATATCTGATTGGCTGCTGGGGCCACGTGACTATTTCCTTCACTGCGATTGGAGGGGCAAAGTATCCATGGGCGTGGCCTGTGGAGCTAGCTCATTGCAGCTTTCCGAGGCCGGCACAATGTCATTGAGCATCGAGAGGAAGAACACGAACAGGGCTTGGAGCTTTTCGGCCGCTGTTGGTTTTTCACTCAGTTGTTGTACCAACATCTTGATTCCTTCAGTGTTGGTGAAAATGGGTGCGAGTTCATTACACAATTCAGTGATGGGAGAAACATCTCTCTTCGTCACTGGAACAGGTGGATGGGTGGGTTGTTTTTTCACCGAATTCCGCGCTGCAGGTACTTTTCTGGCAGCTCTGGGTCCGGCGGGAGACTTGGTCACTTTCGGGTATTGCGGGCACTTCTTACTGGAGGCGACGTGGCCTGTCGCCTTGCAGTTTATGCATGTCGGGTTTTCGAGTCTGCCGATGGTGCATTCCCGGGTCTGGTGGGCATCCCCGCACTTAAGACATCTGGGCGCCGAGTAACATGAATGAGAAGTATGAAAAAACAGATTGCAATTAAAACATTGCGGAATCTGTCTATTTCGGTAGGGCTCCACCAAAACATCGATACCCAAAAATACTTTAGTTTTGAGTATTTTGTTTACGTTTGGTGTTTTTGAAATAGCCGCCATAAAAACTTTGGTAGGGGCTTTGGTCGATCGCCGCTTCAGCTGGACTACCTTGATGTTATGGTATCCAGAGTTATTGAGTTCATTTTCAATTGCAGAGCACGGCGTCTGGGGCGGTAAGCCTTTGAAAACCACTTTAAACGGGGTGCTGCTGGGTGGGGCGGCGAGGTAAAAATCACATTTTTTACCTCGTAGATAAGTCAGTATCATGGCATGGTCGTCGTCGTTGGCGGCTTGCATCCTGATGAATTGTCCAGTTGTCTTTGACTGAATTTTTTCACCAAGGATGATGTCCAACTCGGAAAGTATGAGCGGGAATTGCTCGGTTACTTTGAGGAAAATTGTTCCCGGCTGGGTATCAACAACCACAGTAGGGATATCACTCGGGGGAGGATCTATGATCATTTCCACGTTTTCCACTTCCTCGGTCACGGCAGCGATAGGTATTTCACTTAGGCCTAGGTCGGCCGCAACTTCCTCAGGGCAGGGGGTAGAGTCAATATCAATAGGCACCAAAGGTTCCGGAGTTGACTGACCACCGGTCAGCTCAACAACTTTTTTCCCTTTCTTTTTCTTTTTGGGCCTGGGTGGGGTGGATTCCATCTGGACGGGTTCGACATCCTTAAATCGAACGTGTAGTCCCCGCGGATCCGGCAGCATTTCTTTGTGCAGCAGGTCCATGGCGAAGAAATCATCGTATCTCCCCAGTTTGGATATGGCCTCGTAGTTCCGGAGCAGGTCTTTTTCGGCCTCTCGGATCAGGAGGGGATCCTCTTTATCATGCACAAATCCTTCAAAGACTTGGAAGGAAAAGTGGTAATTTTGAAGAATATTGCGATCAGCAAATATCTGATTATTTTCAGGTTTGTACATAAACGCTGGAATCAACCATTTAGAAATAATTGGAAAGCAGGGCCTCTGCATCATGAAAAAATCTTTATGTTAGCGGAGCTAAACGAAAACACAACCGTCGTGGGCTATCGCTGACTTTCATCTTCGGCACAAATACAATAATGAGCTTTAAATAAAATATTTTCACCGATTTGTGTTACAATGTCAGTTTGTATTTTTAACTTTTAGCAGTTCCACACTTCTGCTGCCAGCGACCAAACGCGGGGTCCCTTTAAAAGAAGCACAGGGCCCCGCGTCGTAGAGGATTTGGAAAATCAGTGGCGGACTGGCCATAGAGTTGACCTGGAATTTTCCCGCGTGGCCTGTTAATATTTTTAAAATGTGGCCTGTGATTTTTTAAAAAGTTAAAAATTAAAAGATAATTTATTAAAATCCAACACCGTTTTTTCAAAAAAAATTTCAAATTTGAAAAACAGGAAGCTATGGTATCTCTAAGAAGCCGAAATTATTGCCTTATTTGAAACTTCGTTACAGCTGTGGCCCATGGGACTGCGGCCGCCGTGAAGCCAGTTTCAAAGGCGCCGAAACGTGAGAATGTAAAGGAGAGGCCGCATGGCCCCGGTTTGAAAGTGCTTCTCGGGTGAAAAGGAAGAATTTTGGTTGATCAGTACCGTTGGTGGCTTCCTCTTAAAAATCTTCCAAACGTATGAAAATTCAAATATGATAATTAAAAAATAATAATTATTAACTAAAATATTAATACATTACAAAATATTAATCAATTAAAAAAACTTTTAATAAATTTTAAAAACTTCTAATAAATTTTAAAAACTTCTAATAAATTTTAAAAACTTCTAATAAATTTTAAAAACTTCTAATAAATTTTAAAATGTATTAATAAATTGTAAAAGATATCAATAAACTTTATATAAAGAGTTAAGTATTGATATTAATTATTATTTTGTTTTCAAATTATGGGCTCGTTATTTTAATAACAAACATCAGTTTCAAAAAAATTTTGGTGGCCGAAATTCTAAATTTTCCCGGGCCGTTTTTGAGTGCCAGTCCGCCCCTGTGGAAGATCATCAGAAATCTAAAAGTGTAAGTGTTGTCTGCACACTATAATTATTGAGTTATCGGGTCCTGTAAAGAGGAGTGGGCTCGGACACGTTGAAGAAGTGTCACATTTCCTACTCATATGAGAAAGGAGGGGAATCCAGGCAGAAGATTCATTCACAGTGAAATTTTTAGTAAAATATGCTAAAATATAACAAAAACAAGTATTTCTCTTTCGAACCTTTTTTTAATTTTTGGAGTCGAGGGGCGACCGCCCCAGGTTTGGTTTTGGTTTTGTTAATTAACGTCGCACTAGAGCTGAACAGTGGGCTATTGGCGACGGTTCGGGGTCAATCTCGAAGGAAAGACCTGGGAACACATACACATTCATACATGCACCTCGTTATTTTAGAACCATGGTCATATGACGAGGAAACACCTGAACTGGCATCCAACGCCTTCAATAGAGATCGGGACTTTGGACCCCGTTCAGATGTATCGTGCACCAGTCCCGTATACACGCCAGTATAATTTGTTGGATATTCTGGACGACTTTCTAGTATTTTTGTAGCGAAGCTGGCAACCCTCCGATCGCAAGATCACTACTTTTGTACTTTTCTATGTCAAGTCCATTTCACGGATTCGAACCACCAATCCTCTGATTAGTAGCTGAACGCCTTACCAACTGAGCAACTGGGGCTCGGCGACCGCCCCAGATAGATCCAAGACAAGGAGGCCGAGGGGGCAATTGTCCATTTGGCGCCTGTTAAATCCGCCATTTCGATTATTAGATCTTTAAAATACCATAACTATAAATTCTCTAATTGTTGACTGTTCGTTATACTACACATTTTTAAGGATTCACAAAATTTAAATTTGTTCTCTTATTTATTTCATAATTATGGGAATGATTTACTAATTTAAAAAATAGTCATTGCGATAACCTGTTGCTGATTTGATATTTATCTGCCAACGTATTTCCCAGTTTACTTAAACGAAAATTAATAAATTTTCAGAGAATTAAACAGTTGGAGGGGAGGGGAATGGAGGTATTTGCTGATTTTTATGGGGGAAACGTATACGTGCCTGCCTCAACTGAGATATATGCCTAACATAATAATAGATTAAGTACTATCCATTTTTGTAAAAAACATTTGCTTATATTTTTTAATTAAACACCACAGGTATAGATTTTTCATGTGGGTGGGCGGGGGGAGGGGGTGATTCAGTAACTGAACGACGGATTTCTTTAGGTACCTTTTTCCCCCTCCCCTTATCTACAGGAGAATCCTTCACCTTCCCCGTAGGTAAGGGGGGGGGGTTGGGGGGTTCAAACCCCTCCCATTGTAAGTAAAATAAAAAAAAATTAAATACCGAATTACTGTAAAAATCATAAATATAGAGATTTTAGTGGGGGGGGGGGTGCCCCATTTTGGGCATGAGGTATTGAGACCGAAACACGATGACCTCATGTTAGGTTTAATTTGAAATAAAGATAACAAAGGGAATAGATCGTCAAACGGGGTCGTAAAATAAGACTTAAAAATTACAAGACTAAGATGCTCCAAGACCACATAATTTCGTAAATCTTAAAAGACTTCAATATAAGTTGCCAGTTTATTCTAAAACAAAACCATCTCCCATGTTTTCTATAACGGTTTTTAATTTACTGTTTTTGTTGGCCCGTGAAAATACCGGCTCTTTGAGTATTATCTAAATTTCGCGAAAAACAATCGAGCGGTTTTTTTTCTTACTTTTTGTACCAATCAACCCAGGACTCAGACCATTCGGCCTGTATCGCCTTTTTTATTTTTATTTAATTCTAAAAATAGATCAGACACTCTTTCTTTCATCAAATATGTATATGAAATTTTTTACATTAAAATGTAGTATTGCGTAATCTATAGGCGCCGAACGTCTGAGCATTTTCCTTCGGTCCTGGCATTTTCAGCGTTATTTCGTAAATAAATCTTGTTTTATTACTCTTTGCGGTTCTGTTCTGGTCGACCCCCCCCCCCCCCCCCCGCACCCCCTGGGGATGTTTGGAATTGCGAGTTTTAAAAATCTCTGATTTGGGAACATTTAAGCCCAAAGAAATAGCAAATGAAAGCGAGGGAAGATTAAATTGCCCAACTTGTAAGATTAAACTTAAATTAGACCTCCGAACGGACACTGCATTGTACGTCGCTGCATATCGGAATATTGGCGACGGTTCGGAGCCCATGTCGAAAGAAATACCCGGGAACAATGCCTCGTATGTTTGAACCATGATCAGATAACGAGGACAGCACCTGGCGCCGTTAAGTTGATACATTTTTTGTTTCTTTTAGATCTTTGAATTAAAATGACATTTACAATTTAAATTTAATTAATGGAAGTTAATATTTATTGGTAATAAGTAAATAATTTTCTCTGTATTAAATTATGTATATTTAATGTTTAATTTAAAATTAGCAGTGGCGATTGGATTGAACAATTCCATGCAATTTCGAGTGTTTTTATTTCCACTATACTTTAGATCATGTAGCCTGTATAATTTATATTATTTTTTACTAGTTTTGGTCAACTAAAACGCTTATTAGATCTTTAAACTATCATAACTATAAATTATCTAACTAATCGTTACCACACATATTATAAGGATTTTCAAACTTTAAATTTCTCTAAATTTATTTCATAATTAAGGAGTGAGTTACCAATTTTAAAAGTACAGTTATTGACAACTGTTAAAAGTAGTTAATGACAGTGATAACTGTTGCTGTCTCGATATTCAAATGCCAATGTATTCCTTTTTACTAAAGAAAATTTATAAATTGTTTTGAGAAAAAAAAAATTGTGTGTGTGTGGGGGGGGGGGGGAGAAGTTTGTTAATGTTTTTTTTTTGTAGGGGGAGGGGGTTTAAGGATTCCCCCTCTAAGGGGGACCCCCCCAAAAAAAACGGATTTCCTTAGGTACCTTATCCCCCCCCCCCCCTCGGGGTGAGATTGGATAAGATAAGATTGTCAGTGAACCCCCCCCCCCCCATGAAAAATCTATACCTACGTGCCTGCTTCCCCACACTATTTTTTATTGCATTAACTATTTTTAACAGTTGTCAATATTTTTTTTTAATTAGTAAATTATACCTCTTAATTATGGAATAAATTTAAAAAACGAATTTAAATTTTGATAATTGGCTGTCTTTTCCTTTGTGGCTGGGGCTGGTAATGAAACATGATGACGTCATGTTAGGCTTAGTTTGAGTTAAAAATGACCTCATCACTCAAGGATAGTGGAGACTATATATAAAAGGTGTGCTGGTACTCCCGCTTTCTGATGGAGGGCGGGGTAAAGTATTCTTTTGACGTCATAGTGACGCCTCCGACTTCTGTGGGCGTGTCTAATACTCTCGTTTGTGCAGTCGTTATAGGAGTGTACTTAATTTACCAAGAATTCTTGTTTGTAACTAATCATGAGTTTATTTAAAAGAAAACAGTTAAACTTTGCTTCAAAAAACAATTTGAATTGATTTTCAGAGTAGTTTAGTTATTAAAATATCTCGATGTTAATTGCAGCAATTTTAACCAATGGTTCGTGACGTGCTGCTATCTATTCGTTTTTTTCTGAACTATTTAAAAATGATATTCGCTATTTTAATTTAGAATATGCTGAATTTTAAGAGTTTAAATTATATTTTAAGGATTGCATTTAGTATTTAAAAATTGCGAAAGAGTTGCTTAATAAATTGCTTAAAAAAATATTAGCTGCCACGAGGGCACGTCCATAAATTTTGAAAGAGTAAAATGAGGTTAGAAACCATCAGGTCAATGCATTTGTATTGGACATATTAAATGAGTTACAATTTCAATCAAGTAAAATACGGGGACATAACAAAACAAGGAGAGCTGAGTAGTGAAGCTACCTAAACACAATTATTTACATTATTTTGCTTATTAAAAATTAAATCACCAGTTGTTACCCAACCGGGGATCGAACCTAAGTAGCAATGCTTGAAACGTACAGCCAATGAGAATGATCAAAAACTCATAGTAAGGCGGAGCTAAAATGACGTCAAAAGAATTCTTTCCTTGCCCCTTTCAAAAAGCGAAACACGAGCACACCTTATATAATATATATATATATATATATATATGGTCTTCACTATCCTTGCTCATCACTGCCTTTTGAAAACTATTAACAGGGGTAAGATTCCCGGAAAACAGTTTTAAAAAACATGATATGAAGTTATTTTTTCTCAAACTAAACTTAACATGACGTCATCGTGTGTCTCTCTGGGATTCAGGAATGGGTGGTTTGAACCCCCGCCCCTAACTAGGTGCCTGGCTTTCGTTTTTTTACTACTTTGTTCTTTTAAGCGTGTATGTAAAAAATGCTTACGCTCAGTTTTCTTTCCAGTAATTATTTTAGCTCATTAATCTGTCCCAAGGATTAAGCATATATGGATCACAGAGATAAAGTAATATAAATTAGGCGAGCAAAGATCTCTGTAGTACCAATCAAATCAAGTTTCTCAATTTTTTTTTCCAATTTCCTTTATTACTGATACCAAGGCCTATATCAGTTTTACTTTCAACGAATATATATTTTGGTTGACTTTTCTAAGATTGATTAACTTGAATTTAATGAGAACTTTTCATTTAAATAAAAAGCCGAATACCTCAATTGTGTAATTGAAATAGGTATGGCAGAATCTAAATCTAAAATGTATAGTTTTATAGCGGACAATAGCTCTGTTGAAGAGAATTTGACACCAACACCTCAACAAATTCTATTCAGTTTTGATGCATGTAACGAAACTTTTCCTCAGAGAAACGATAATCTCATAAATAATCATGAAGATGCACAGGACAATTTAAAAGAACTAACCGAAGAAAAACCTTATATATGTGAAATATGTAACAAACAATTCACTGAAAAGACTAATTTTATTGAGCATCACTGTATCCACACCTTTAAAAAACCTCATTCATGTGATGTATGCAACAAAAAATTTACTCATAAGAGTAGTCGTAACATGCACTTGCTTATCCACACTGGAGAAAAACCTCATACATGTGAATTGTGTAACAAACAATTTACTCGAAAGAGTATTTTTAACAGGCACCTCCTTATCCACACTGGAGAAAAACCTCATACATGTGATGTGTGCAACAAACAATTTACTGAAAAGAAGAATCTTATGATGCATCTCTTTACCCACACCGGAGAAAAACCTCTCACGTGTGAAGTGTGCAACAAACAATTTACTGAAAAGAGACATCTCAACTCGCACGTCCTTATTCATACTGGAGAGAAACTTCATACTTGTGATGTATGCAACAAAAAATTTACTCATAAGAGCAGTTTTAACAGGCACCTCCTTATCCACACTGGAGAAGACCCTCATACATGTGATGTGTGCAACAAACAATTTACTGAAAAGAAGAATCTTATGATGCATCTCTTTACCCACACCGGAGAAAAACCTCACACATGTGAAGTTTGCCACAAACAATTTACTGAAAAGAGACATTTCAACTCGCACGTCCTTATTCATACTGGAGAGAAACTTCATACTTGTGATGTATGCAACAAAAAATTTACTCATAAGAATAGTTTTAACAGGCACCTCCTTATCCACACTAGAGAGAAACCTCATACATGTGATGTATGCAACAAACAATTTACTGAAACGGGACATCTCAAAACACACCTCCTTATCCACACTAGAGAGAAACCTCATACATGTGATGTATGCAACAAACAATTTACTGAAACGGGACATCTCAAAACACACCTCCTTATCCACACTAGAGAGAAACCTCATACATGTGATGTATGCAACAAACAATTTACTGAAACGGGACATCTCAAAACACACCTCCTTATCCACACTAGAGAGAAACCTCATACATGTGATGTATGCAACAAACAATTTACTGAAACGGGACATCTCAAAACACACCTCCTTATCCACACTAGAGAGAAACCTCATACATGTGATGTATGCAACAAACAATTTACTGAAACGGGACATCTCAAAACACACCTCCTTATTCATACTGGAGAGAAACCTTATACATGTGATGTGTGCAACAAACAATTTACCCAAAGGAGTAATCTTAACAGGCACCTCCTTATCCACACTGGAGAAGACCCTCATACATGTGCTGTGTGCAACAAACAATTTACTAAAAAGAAGAATCTTATGATGCATCTCTTTACCCACACCGGAGAAAAACCTCCCACGTGTGAAATGTGCAACAAACAATTTACGGAATAGAGACATCTCAACTCGCATGTCTTTATTCATACTGGAGAGAAACTTCATACTTGTGATGTGTGCAACAAACAATTTGCCCAAAAGAGTAGTCTTAACAGGCACCTCCTTATCCACACTGGACAAAAACCTCACACATGTGCTGTGCAACAAACAATTTACTGAAAAAAGTCATCTAAAAGTTCACTGCCTTTTTAACACTGGAGAACTCCCACATATGAAAATCACTACAAACAATTTACACATGAATGATATACCAGGAATTCAAATAAAAAAAATATTTCAAATTCATGGTGTCGGGTTATATGCAATTTAGTAAAAATTTGAGAAAAATACTTTGGAAGTGATGAGTGCTGGCCAATCAAAAGTGCAATTCAGAAAATTTATTTTTAGGAATATAAATCAAGCATTCATTTTACTTTAAGAAAGAACTTTTGTAAAAAGAAATAGGTCTATAACTGATATGTATAGATAGAGGTATAAATTTTTTATGGGGCTGTTCAGTTACTGAGCAACGGATTACTTTAATCAACTTATTCCCTCCCTCAACCAAAGGTGAGGGGGGGGGGGGGGGGAGGGGGAAGGAATTCTCCACCAAAATCAACAAACTCCCCCTCTCCGAAAAAAACTCTGAATTCCCCGTCCCCCCATTTTTTAAAAAACCTATTTTTATTAAGTAAACAGTAATGCATTGGTAGATAAATATTGAAACAGCATAATTTTTCATAAAATCGTTACCAATATCAGTCATTACCTATCTTTAAAATTAGTAAATCACTCCTTAATTCTGAAATAAATTTATTGAACAAATTTAAATGTTGATAATCCTTGTTTAGAAAAATATATGGTTTTGGAGCATCTTGTTTATACGGCCCCGTTTGGCGATGTTTTCCCTTTGTCGCCAAAATCCAAATGCTAGATAATGAAACACGATGATACTATGTTAGGATTAGTTTAAGATAAAAATGACCTCAAAGTATATTTTTAAAAATTATTTTCAGAAGCATAGGACCCCAGGAAAAAAACAGGTTTTCTTTCATGCAACATAACAAGAAGTATTATCCGAAAAATTTAAATGTTTCTAATTTTTTTTAAGTATTTTTGCAGAAATTTGATTTTTAATTTTTTTTTCTTATTTACTTTCAATGGGAGGGATTTAAATCCCCTGAACCACCTCCTTACCGTGCCTGATTACATTCGTTTAAAGCAGCAAGCAAATTCATTTATAAACAATAAAAAATATTAATTTTGTATGGTCTAGTGTATTTAATGTATATATCAGAGTAAACAAGACCTTAACTTTTGATTAAGAAAGCACAACACAATTCAGAATGAAAAGTTTATTTAACAGGAACAAGAAAGACAGGTTGAATTGGATACCACAGAAATCTTTGTCTCGATGTATATTTTATTTGCTAAATTAAAATATATTCTGAGTTTGCCATTTTCCTTGATTCACCCAAGTTCTTGACAATAATAAATCTTTATATATATTTCTCTTACGCGGTGATTGAAAAACGCTGTTTTTCTGTACGCTGAGTGGCAACAGTTAGTTTGTTTACGAAATTCTGTTGTGCCCAGTGGCGTAGGAACTTCTTTTTTTCAGGGGGGGCTGAATTTTTTTTTTCAATCTATTTACAATATAAAATAGTACGGAGTTGCGAGCTATTAAACAATTAAAAAACAATCAATGCTTTAATTTTTTACAAACAAGTGTTTAACTTGTTAAATGTTTTAACTTGTATCCGTTTTTGTTTGGATAGCTTTAGAACATAATGTAACCAGGAAAATTTTATTAATAATTTCAAATGTCCGTTTTGTACGCTACAATATGATTTTTTTCAGATTTGAGGAATTCGTCTCTATTTAACTTTCTTTAACAAAATGTAATTTTCTAAACGAAGAAATTTCAACTATATTAACTATTAGAAAATAGTGCATGAATCTGATGGCTTTTATTACTTCAAAGGGAATAAATTATGGGAAATACGATTATAATTAATGAAATGTCCATAATAATATTTTTTTTTATTTAAAAACGCATTTTTACATTATTCTTAAAATTACTCTTTAAAGCTTTAGCGTTGTAGACATTTATGTAAATATTTGAAATTACGTTTATATTTTAGCTGTGTAAATTGATAAATTTATAAGTAGTTTTCAAACTAAACTATCATATTTATGCTTTTCTGACATTTAAGAAAGGACGTAATATATAAAAAAATAAAAATAAGCCAGAGTATACTGAGTACAAAAAAAAAATTAGATATTATTGTGAAAACATATAAATTTGTCAGTTCAAATATTACTGAAATGAAATAAACCATAACTAGTATTCTATTGATGCAATAAAATAATTAACAATTTAGACTTTATGTAAATACACATTTTTCTTACACTAATGCTACAATGACTTACATACAATACTTATCAATGAATACAATACTTAATGTTATTCACTTAATAGTGTATAACAAAACTAAACATCATTATAATTAGAGTTACTGCCAATTTATATAAGCATAATTACATTTATCGTTAGAAAAGATGGTATTACTTTTAATTGACTTTAAGAATGCAGAAAAAATTACTTAACTGACAACACAGAGGAATATGCTGACAGAAGAAATCTACTACAATTCGTTTGTAAAAAGAAATGCTTCCTAAAATTGCTGTCTTTACACTAAAAAAAGAAACTGTAATGCGGTTGTAAGATCTCACCAGGGATTTCTTTTTTGTTGCTTCCACGACTTCGGCCCCTAGGGGCAAGTATTAGAAAAGCCTATATAAAAAAACTGTCTACACAAGCATACATTGTCATTCACAATGGGGAGATCATCAATCAGCTAAAATCGACTAAAGGGTGAGAGCCAGTAAATTACAAACAAATGGGGACGAACTATACAATTCCCAGCTTTGGTGGCCATTCACATGTCTTGAAGAAGACCGTGCTACCCAGGATGCTACCGACATGGCTGGTCGAGTAACCAGATGGCGGTAGCATTTTGCAAACGAAGTACAGCTGTTGACGGCAAACAGGTAATTTTCTGGTGTTTCTCACAAAAGGTGACATATGACTAATGACATGTACAAGTCGCCTTCGATTGGAAACAGTTGAGAAAGGAACTCATTGTCCTCGCCTGTACCTTTCAAAGCAAATTCCCCCCACTTTAAAACACGTTTAGAATAAATAAGGGGCGCTTCTTTTCGAATGCCTCTTTGTAGGAATTCTCTATTTCACCGATTGGTTTTTTAAGTATTTTTTTAAAGTATAATATTAGGGGGGGCTGAGCCCCTTCAAAATAATTCCTGGGGGGGCTCGAGCACCCCCAGCCCCCCTACTTCCTACGCCTATGGTTGTGCCCGTATTTTTATTTTGTCATTATGTAAGCCATTTTGACGATTAGCCCCTTCAATTGATTATCTTTATATATATTTCTCTTACGCGGTGATTGAAAAAAGCTGTTTTTCTGTACGCTGAGTTGCAACAGTTAGTTTGTTTACGAAATTCTGTTGTGCCCGTATTTTTATTTTGCATTATGTAAGCCATTTTGACGATTAGCCCCTTCAATTGATTAGTAAATAATTATTTTGTTGATGTCAGCTTAAATCAGGAAGAATATAAACCCTATTACATTAAAAATAGAAGTTTTGAAAAACGCTTTTGAGTTTTCAAATGAGCGGAACATTGACGTGGCGCCATCGATTGGAAATTTTGAAAACTAGATTTCTATGATCTTTATTTTTATGACGTATTAACTTAGTTACGTACACACTTCTGGTAGGCAAGAGTATGGTAAGCTTAACGTCAATTATGGCAAAACAAACTACCAATAATGTTAAAAATTAAGCTAAAACGCAGGAAATGTGTGAAAATAACGTGGAAAATAATAAATAATGGTAGAAATAAAATAATAAATAATGGCTTGCCAGTGGTTCCATTGTTTTCATTTGTAGTTTAAAAGAAATTAAATGATTTTATATTGATTTACATGGCGAAAAAATTTATTGATGCCAAGATGAATTATAATTTAAATTTAGTTTCAACGTTTAAAGTTTTTGGTAATATAATTAAAAAAAGTATTGTTACTAGGACACATTGTTATTGTGTCCTACATTTTAGCGAGCAAAGCGAGAAGTGGTTTGCGGAGCAAACCTATGAGGATTGCGTAGCAATCCTCTGGGGGTTGGCGGAGCGTTAGCGGAGCAGTGAGCGGAGCCTCCTAGTAGAAATAAATTCTAGTAAAAAATATACTAACAATGAAAGTAGAAAAATAAAGTTTTGCTTTTTACATTGTATGATAGAATAAATATTTAGGCTATCATTTATCGAGCATACAACTAAACTATTTAATTGCATGCAAGTATAAAACTTATTATATCCACACACTGAGCAACTTTTAATTGCCCAAAATATCCTTTCACTAGTTACCGCACTAGCTAAAGTTCCTATATCAAACGAAGCTTGAGAGTGGCGAAATACATGAAGCGACTGCCGATCAGCTTAAAGCCAAAAATTGACCGCCTGAGGAGATCCAGATTTGCTTTTCCATAGATATAACAAGGTGATTTTTAAGTGACTCATAGAATTTTCAATTTAATCCTTAAACACTGATATATGTACAATAATTTTATTCCTGTAGAAGCATTATTTGTGAGAAAAGGGGTTGTACAAATAAATATACAACTATTTTATACAGTTAGACAATTTTATCTGTGTAATGGCTTAGTTTTATCCATATTACCCTGAAATGAATCTAATATTTTCCAAAAAAGCAACTTCAATACCTTCATTGATGATTTTAAGCGTTTATTGTAAGAAAGAGTTTCTAGAAGTTTTTTTTTTTCCAAAAGGAATTGAGAGTTATACAAATTCTTATTCGGATAATAGTTTTCGCATTTTGTTTCGTCTGTTGGCGGAGTTATATATGTAAATAAACATTTGCTTTGGAAAGGTTCATACATTTTTATTGGAAGTTAAAACGGAAATATGAAGCCCACGAAATTCTGTTTCCTTGTTACAAATTAATAAAGTACACAATATCATGATTATGTTTTGATTTTGTATAACAATCATTATTTTGTCTTATTTAATTAATCATAGCAAACTTGTTTCTTTAAAAGACATCTGGATTTTACAATAGGTGTTCAGTACTTCCTTTAATTAGTGCAATGTAAGAACTTATAACTGTAAATAATTTAATTTTTAGTTTACTATTCATGTAGGATGTTTTATTTACTAATACAAACTTCTTTTTATGAATCGTGTTTTGTAGAAAAAAAATTTCAGATAAGGAAGAATTTATTCTTATTTTAATAAAAATATTTCTTGATTCAAAGGACCATCTCAAACTATAATAATCTTGCTATTGAGTTATCTTTTTTAATTAATTTTTACATGATAAAATATGGGAATGTAGAATAAATTTCCAAAATTGTCAATGTCAAGTCCCTAAAATAAACTTAAAATAATTTTTATTAGTAAACCAAATAAGCTATATTAAGAGTAAACCAGTATTATCCATGTTTTTTAACCAGAATAGTTAAGAGCTGCAAGTATGTTCCTTCATATGATCACAACTTTTTTTTGTGCTATGTAACTTAAAAGCTAGTAAATTAATCCTAATTTTTTTGGTGAAAGTCGTTGTGTATAAGATTAAATGTTAAACTATTGAAATTATTACAACATAGAAAGAAAATAGTAAAACTTTTTAATACGAGACATAGTCATAAGAACAGTATTTCTTTACAATTATTCACCAAGTCTAAACCAAATAATTTTTTTCTAAAAAACATTATCAAAATGTTTAAGTGTTAGCAGTTTATAAACACAAAAAATGGTTTACAATCTTAATGGTATTTGAAAAGTGAAGTAAATATTTCCCTTTTAGTGCTCTACTTTAAAGTAGTGAGAAATTGCTTCATAAAGTTACCTAAGTATAGATTACTTAAGTATTAAAACAAATGTGTTTATTTGATATGATATCGAGGCTAAATATCTGTTCTAAGACATTGACTCTTCAAATCCTCTACCTGAACAAATGACCTGAGGAGGGAATAGACTAGAGCAGAAAACTGCCAAGCATGGACCAAAGCAGGATTGCAGTTTTGTCCAGGAAACCCTATTTGGACAAGCTTCGTTTTGATTTAAACTGATTTATGCAAGTGACATCTTTGCGAAATCAGAGTTGATATTATGTTTCATTTTATTATATTGTTGAAATGTATTTGAGTTGATTAGGGAGCGATAAATTCAAAATATATGTTGAATTTAAAAATATGGAAATCATTGTTAAATTAAATGTTCATTTTAACTGTATGTATAATTGGACATGAACACTTAACAATTAGAAAACGCATTTAAAGAGAATAAAAATAGCTTATTTTTATTTGTTTTCAAACCACCTGTAACTGAATGAAACATTTACATTAATTAAATTACTTTCAGACATTTAAATAGAAAGTAACTTAATTATCAATAAATTTGACTAGTAAAAACATATTTTAAATAAAAGTAATAAAAATTTATAATGCTAGTGTAGTATTGATATTGCACATAAGCTTTAAAATTTATAATATAGTTCATAATTAAAAAATTTATATATATAAAAATCTATATGTACTAAATTTTATAAGGAACATATTTTCGATGTAAAAAGTGGAATTTTTCCGTTGTGCCACTAGGATGGTTTAGCCACTTGTGAAGCTTTGATGTCATGAAAAAGAAGCACAATTCTGCAAAAGAGAATGTTTTATTTTATAATTAATTATATTGTACTAATAATTTTTAATCAGGCAAAATTTGCATGCGATACCAAATCACAATAAATTTATTGTTCAAACAGATTCAAATTTTTTTTTACAATTTATTAGTTAAAAATGTGATACACTGATTTAATTTCAAGTTTCCAATTGAAGGTTTTAGTAAGAAAAATTTGCTTCTATAATTGTTTTGGTGTTCCATTTTAGGTCCATAAATCTGCGGCCTATACAGACTGAAAATCAGTGTTTAAATTAAGCCCATTTACTTACAGAAAATGCAAAAAATTATATATTCTTAAAAAATTCGGATTTATGCCACGTTTTGGATTTCATAAAAAAGGTTGCATAAACCAGTTTAGTTAAATATTGAATAACCATCTAGTCATCCAGAGAAAATTAAAAAAATTAGGCTTATATTTCATAAAGTATAGAAACTAATAATATAATTATAATGCATGAAGTACAATTATGTAATTTATATAATAAATTATTTCAAAATTTTCAATTTACAAATTTTTTTAAAAAATTATTTCTAGATTTTTAGTCAAATAACTAAAACTCTATAAAACCCAACATTTCATCTACCAAGTATCTGTATATATGTAAAGCAATCCATAGTTGTTTAAACTGATTTTATAATTCTTGTACCATTTTTTTCCGCATGAACTTATTTATCAAAAGAAAAATAGCAAATGTTTACTTTTTGTCGCTAATTCCTAGCGACTCTGTAATAAATGGATATAGCTTTGATGCATACAATGGATTCTTCTCCTCGTTGAAGACAGCGATGGACCACAGGTTCATCCAACAGGTGGGTTCAGAAGACCCACCTCTAACCATTCTTTGATCAGGAATTACATTAACAGTAATGCGCTGGAAATAAAATAAAATATTTTTTAGATGTAGATATACTTGGCAACCTTTTAAATATCAAATCCTTTCGTTTTCTTTCCAATTTTTTTTTATAAATTGTACATGTAACGGTCACCTATAAATAGACAAGAGTCAAAGTGATCGTATTATAATTTACCGGGAATTGACATGAGATGATGGGCTGGCTACACCCTGAGTATTAAGAAAACTAACACAACCGACTTCTACTCTGCTTACACAACTTCTATGCAAAGTGCACACCACTAAATGTGTGCCTCTTCTTACACTAAAAACCCAAGAAACGGACGGCACTCCAGCCAACTAAGCAACGCTGCCTGCCAACCAGGCCACGATGATGCACATAAGGCGATCGCTATGCAGTTCAGTCACATAGAGTATAACATTACACAAGTTTGTTTAACTTTTTGTCAATCCATACAAGTTGACTGGTATGTGAAGTGGTAAAAATTTACTGTACGGTCACCCTTGGCGACTTTTTCAAAATCTCGCCAAAAGTTGTCATTTTGGCGACTGTTTTCCAATAGGGTTGCTGCAATTCCTTGTGGTTTTAGAGGGGATTGCCATTTAAAAAAGTTTATCGTCAAATGTGGAAAAAATAGCGCCAAGGGTGACCATACAGTAAATCTGACCCTGTGAAGTTAAGCTGTTGTGGTAGATGAAGATAAAGTGATTTGGGAGTAAGGAAGACATGTTCAAGAAATAAAGTAAATTTATATTAAGGTAGTGGTTGAGCTTCCTCTCTATCCTCCAGAGGATTTCAATTCAGTATTAAGAGGGAATAATGCATTACAATAAAGAAAAAAAATATTTGTGTATAGGAATCTTTTATTAGAATGATTGGAATCCTTTTCAGTGATTGTCTAATATTAAGCACCATTAATTAATTAATAGCAATCTCGATGTAAAGCAAGATAAGTGTAAAGGGGCTTTAAAAATATGGTGCATCCTACATTATGTTTGAACATAAGAACCTTGAACAAAATATTACAATTTAGAAATAGTAAGTAACGTACTTACACATAAAATCCGAAAATGATAATTGGGAATATAGAATGTTATAAGAATTTATTTTAAAGTTCTGATTAAGAAATAAATTTAATAGATGTGGCTGCAAATAGCTTATATCCGTAGTTCGACTAATATAGATAAAGTGGTTTTAATATTGGAATGCTCGATAATCTAAGAATATTTATTTTCATTATAAGGGTATAAAAAGAATACGAAACTACATACTTCTAAAGGTTTGGACAAAATTTCTGCTATAATTTCAGATAGACGAACTTCAAAATCTTTAGGTACGTCCTTGTCTGAAACGTTGGTGTAGAATTGACACAGGGGCATTCTAAATACAGAAAAATTACTGTGCAACTAGAAGAATATTAAAAGAAAAAAATAGACATTGTATTACAATCAAAAATATATTACGTTTCAGTTAGGTGAAAGAAGTCTGGTTTGAAATTATTTGGTTTAAAACAAATTATCTAAAACTAAAAAAGGCGTAGATCAAACTGATCAAAGATGACTTTCAAATTCTGACCTGTTTGTTTATTTATTTACATTTTATTGTTTATTATCATAAGGAATCAGAAATAGTTGCCAATTTTAAAGTCCTAAAATGTAATGCCTTTATTTAAATGTTTTAAAACAAATTGTTCGTAATATTTAAATTTTTTATGAAATGTATAACAAAATTAAATTTAATGATTGTTAAACAAAAATATTAATAAATATTAATTTTAAGTTGTTCTTCCAGTCAAAAGTTAAAATTTTCCGGTCAAAAGTTAAGTTGTTTCGGTTCGGCAAAACTTTATGTAACTGAAAGTGGCAACTATCTCCTTTTGTTTATATACTAAATTTTGGAACACGAGATTTTCCAGGGAGATTTTCTGATCTTGATCAGAAAATATTAAATAAACTAAAATGCCTAAAAAGGTAAAAGTCGGAAAACAAAGAAAAGACAAGTTTTACAAGCTTGCCAAAGAAACTGGTATTTATACATGTTCATTATATATGTAATTTGAATTAATTTTGGGATGTACACGTGTTGTATATTAAAATTAGGGATGAACCGGATAGTGGTTTCGCCGGATATCGGATATCCGGCCCACATTACAAACCGGATATCCGAATTGGATTTTGCCGGATATCCGGCAGTTTCTTTTTTATGAAAATATCTTCTCATACACACTAGAAAAAACGGATATCGGTCAAAAATTACAAAATATTTTTTTATTCTATAATATTCCCCGATTCCTTACCTTTAAGGTGATACCAAGATTGAATAAACCTTCACAAAACTTTTTTTTATTTACAAAGGGTTAGTCTAGGGTGCTGCTAGCCAATGGGCGTATGTTTTGTACACTTTAAACTCAATTTCTGAATAATTGTATTTTTACCATAGGCCCTTTCATTGCAAACATGAAAACTCAAGTTTGCTTAAACTTTTGAGAAAATTATTTTTATTTCTACTTTATATTAGTTGTAAAGTGTTATGACCGTCCACCATTACGATTCGTTAAAAAAAATTAATAGAATTTTGAAGTTAAAAACGAGAAAAATTCAAGGGAAAATCTGCACATTGTTAATACATTGGTAAAATTTTCAGAAAAATCCTTAAAGCAAAGATAATTGACCGCCACAAAAAAAAATCTTTGATGTTTTATTCATCCGGATATCCGGCTTGGTAAATCGGATATCCGGCATTTTACTTCCGGATATCGGATAGTTAAAAATCAGCCGGATACCGGATAGTTACCGGATATCCGTTTCATCCCTAATTAAAATAACTAGAATAACTATTTTTATTTATTTCTACACATTGTAAGAAAAGCGATATTAGAATTAATGTAAAAATTGGATGATTTGAAGTGTTTTTGATAGTTTAATAATTAGAATTCAATAAGTGTACTGTTTGAAGTTTGTTAATCTCCCAAATGAGAAAAACTTTTTAAACACCTGATTTTTCTTTTTGATATTCTACTAGCTCGAATTATAAATACCCTTACAATATAATATTTTCAGACAATTCCCACAAACACACACACAAAAAAAATGTGACTTAAGAGGTTTACTACCTTTTAAAAAATATTTTAAAGTGTTGTTTAAAATTTATTGAGTTAAAATGTAATCTACAGTACTCCTGGTTTTTCGCCAAGGCTTTTTTCTGTTTCCATTTTCAGCAACCCTGCAGAGGCGAAATATAGAAATTCTTTGACTGGCAACGAAACCGTTTTTTGTCGCCAAAGAATGTTTTAGCGTTGTGAATATATTTCAGAAAAGTCACCAGGGGGGACTATGCAATGCTTTTTAGCAATTTATTGGTACAGTAACCTTGATATTTTGCTAAATCAGCACTCTTTCAGGGAAAAATTCTATGATTGGAGGCAGGCCCGTTCGCCAAGGCTTTTTTCTGTTATTTCTTGCCTCTGGAATTTTTAATTAACACCTACAAAACTGCATAAAATTAGTTAAATATTTTTGTATAAGCTCTCTAATATTTTTGTGTTTTTCCAGGTTTTCGCTCTCGAGCTTCCTTCAAATTAATCCAGTTGAACCGCAAGTTTGAGTTTCTGCCGAAATGCAGAGTTCTTATTGACTTATGTGCTGCACCTGGAGGATGGCTACAGGTGGCACAACAGGCAATGCCTGTCTCCAGTATCATAATTGGTAAGAGAAGTCTTCTTTAACAAATCATCGCTTAATTCCCAAACCACGAAACTCCAAATCAAGGATTCATCAGTAGTAGCAAAAACTGCTTCTGGACGAAATTCATCCGATTCTCTTCTAAATGTGGAATTATTTAAAAACAAGAAGTTATTGCAATACCTCACCTTAGTTTCGTCAGCTAGCAGCTTTTGCTATGGCTGATGAATCCATGATTTGTTTAATTATGTGGTTTTCGAATTCAGCCGATAATATCTGATACAAAATTGTGTTCGAAAATTGCATTATGACTACAACATTATTTATTGTCTGCATAAAAGTCATAAATTCATTAAAAAAAATTCTTAGTGATTTAAATAATAAAACAAAGTTATTTTTGTATTGTATACCTTTAGTCTATTATAATAACAAGAATAGCTTTTTATTTATTTCTATGTATTGTAAAAATTCAATATTAGAAATAAAGTAAAAGTTTTATGATTTTTTTAATTGTGTTTGATAGTTTAATATTTATAATTCAATGAGTGCATTATTTAAAGTTTTTTATTCTCTCCCAAATTATAAAAACTTGTTGAGCATTTGATTTTTCTTTTTGACATTCTATTAGCTTAAATTACCATAAATCCTTTTTATGTGAAATCTCTATAAAAAATAAAATTAGTATTTAATAAAAAAGTCTATTAAAACTCTTTTATATGGCGATTTTCTGATTAAGATCTTGTTGAGCAGTTGATTATGGTAATTACAGTCTGTCGTCTGAGCCGTTGGCTGTGTCAAAAGACATCGGAAATATCTAGCTCCATGTCTTTTCCACACTTCAGGCATTGACAAGTCTTCGTTAGCTATTAAGCATTCATTCACCAATCAATGACGGCCCGCTTGTTTTGCACCCCCAACTTTGAAAAATATTTACTATTAAAATACACATTCACAACAATGTCAAAAACCCAACTCTTGCCCCTGTGTCAACAACATTTCAAACCAACCACTTGCAAGATATCCCTTTGTGTGGGATGTAATCAAGTTTACATCATCGTTGTACATCATATATTATGGTTGCCGCAATATAAACTTTATTGCTCACCAACTGTCTCCAAATATTTCATTTGATATGAGCACCACAGACTAGGAATAGACCAAATACTGATATGGCTTTTGTTACAAGTTTCTCTGGCAGGTGATGCATATTTATTGTCTTATTTCAGGGTGTCCACAAGCAGGGAAAACCGGGAAAACAGGGAAATATCAGGGAATTTGACCATTCTGGAAAAATCAGGGAAATATCAGGGAATTTTGAATTTTTTTGAAAAAATCAGGGAATTGGTCAAAAAAAAAATATTTTTAACTTGATTTCTGGCTGTGAAACATCGTTGATTGGTTACAAATATTCAAATAATTTTTAAATGCAATCAAAAAGAGGGAAATTGCGTATGGGACTTTTAAAAGTGAGTAAAAGTGAAAATTTTATCTTTCAAAGTCGTAGGAACCGCATCAAAATGCTGACGTTTAACATTTGACAAACCAATTGGCTATCTATAACTAGGTACTTGCTCGCCCACTCAATTTATTTTAAAAATAGATCTTTCAAATGTTTAAAATTTGCTAAGTTCCTAGTAAAATTAAAATCTTTTGAACGTCCCTAAAATGATTTTTTTTCTGTTAAACTTGACGAAACTGTTGCCTTTATTATTTTTTGGGTACATTTTAGATCTTAGGAAATATATTTTGGGACTAAGCTGTATATCTAAAGATACTGGATTAGATTTAATAAATTAGTTTTATTATTAGGGATAGGGATGCATTGGGTTTCTACTTTTTGAGTATATTGGATTTCTTTTTTAATATTGAGGTTACTTTAGACTTTGATCTTAAAGTACAATCACTAATAATCTAAGAGATATATTGCACTTACTTGGACTTTTATGATTTTTAATTAGCATTTTGAATTATTGATACATATTTGGTAAATGCTCTGGAATTTTGAATTTGGGGTACATTAAATTTTTATGCATTGATTTTTGGATGTTAAACTTTGGTTGCACTTTTTTGGGAGTTAGAAAATCAAGCGAAATAGTTAGTAAACTTATATATTAAAAATAAATATATTTTTGGGAAATAATAAGATAATGTCAAAGCATATCTTGCATAATAAGGAAAAATAATACATTTTAAAAATATTACCGTAAAAAAAGTACGACTTGCAGGGAAATATCAGGGAAATTCAAAATGCTTTCCCTGTGGACACCCTGTATTTATGTGTCTTTCTAATGACCTTATCCTATTTGATTATTATCATCCCAATGGATCATTCTTGATGTAAAAGAAAGGAACTCGTAACCCTTTACAAGTTTTACCATTTGCTTTGTAGTGTCAAAAATCATTGGCAGATACAGACGAATAATGTAATGATCTGCATGTAGTGCTGGATATTAATTTTTAAAGAGATAGGAACAACCACGTTTCTTGAAATTGTTTGTAAATGTTTCAATTACTTTCACTTTTCAATTAAAATGTACTAAAATATAAATATTTACAAACATTTGATATTTTACTAGATTCTACAACAAGTTTATAGCATTAAAAATTTTGAAACAGGTGCTGAAACTTTTCTGATCTTTATTTTTGACGACAAAAAAAAATTGCCAATTGTTTAAATATTGCCAAAGATGAAATTGCCATAATCAACACAACAGATGTGTGCATGAAGTCTGCGAAGAATAACAAATAATTTTCCCATATGCTGGATAATTTTATCGACAACATTAAACGCATATTCCAGCTATAAAACATGATTTTCACAAAATAGTCAGCAGGATTAAAAAATATAATCTTAAAATCCTGGGAATTTCTTTCTAATTTTAAATGAGAACTATTTTATTTAAACATATGAATTTAATTGATTGTAATGTTTTTCTAAATCTAGGTGTGGATTTAGTTCCCATTAGACCTCTTCCGAATGTTATCACTTTGCAAGAAGATATTACCACTGATAAATGCCGACAGGTAACATTATTATTAAAAAATTATATTTTTGAAAACATCACATACTTATAAATGATTAATTTACCCTATTCTTTTAGTCATTGAAAAAACAATTAAAAACATGGAAAGCTGATATTGTACTCCATGATGGTGCTCCCAATGTTGGTAAAAATTGGATTCAAGATGCCTTCACTCAAAGTATGTATTACTATTTAACTTGATAATCATAGTATATCTTTTTGTGACTCACTCATTCTACATATAGTTCAATTTTATGTACTAAATGCTTATATATGTGCAAGGTTTGTACTGTCTTATTTTTGTTTCGTGTCCATAAAGGTAATATAAAGTACTTAAAAACTTCTTATTTTTGTATGAGGGATTCATTAGAAACTTTCACATTATTGAAAGCCATTAAAGAGTCCTTGAAACAAATATAATTTTATTAAACCTTTATTAAAAATGTTTATTCTTAATGTAAATTAAATACAGCTTTGTATCTAAGCTACCCAATAGCTTTTAACTGAATGCACTTATGTTTCTCTTTTATATCCACTTGTATTTAATGATTTTTTTTAATTAAAAAAGGTCCAAATATTAGATTATTCTGTATTTCGAACTTTCTACTGTAATTATTTTTTTTAAACATTATAAAAAAGGTATTTATAAATTGCTTTTGCAATCCTTAGAAATCCCTTAATATTATATTCTGAAAATGTGTATGAACCTTGGTGGAAGAAATCAATATAATATAATAACTTAGCTTTGAAGGTTACAAACCATTTAACCTTTACAAGTATCCTTCCATATCCTTCCATAACCATCCATCCTTCCATATCCTATCCATATCCTTCTATTAACCCACTAAAACCAAACCTAAAATAAGCTGTAATTAGTTTGGAATTTTAGCTGAATACCGAGTTTTCTCTCTTGATATTAGGGATGAGCTTAGTAGTTATTTTTAAATAACGACAGTTATTACGATATTATAATGAAATAACTAGTATATTTAACTGTTACTTGATATCTTGAGCAATATTAAATGACGCAACCTCAGAATTAGGCGGTGCAAAATATCAAATGCTAAATTTTCATGAATTTTTTTTATCAGCTGATATTGGTAAATCTTTTCATTAAAATAATTTTAATGATCCAACACTTAATAATATTTCAATAAATTATTTCTATTATATAAACATATTAACTTTTCCCAGCCATTTTTACATCACTAAATGCCCATTTTTTATTAATATTTCAAAGATAATAAAAAAAATTAGATTTTATGGTATTGCATGCAAAAAATATTAAAAACAAATATTGTAAAACTTATAGATTTTATTTAGAAACAAAAATTCTAGTTTTCTTTTTGAAAAATGTTAATACTGATTTTATAGCAATATATCATCATGTAATAAAATAAATGTCTTATTAATAAATATGATTTAAAACATACTTTACAGGTAATAAAATGGCGCATTCAAATTGGCGATCTCTATAAACACATAAAAAAATTCACTACTATTCAATTTTTGTTAACATACACTTTAAATTTCCATCCAAATGTTGTTTTTAGTTAATATTGCGCAATATACCAGACCGTGATAAATAAGTAAATTAATATTATTTCAAATTTATGCTATTTACCTTTTACAATGCGACGAGGAGTACCAAAGAATAGCTTTTAATTAAAAATCTTTCACCTAAATGCGAAACGCAAACAAAGTATCTTTCTCCAAACAGAACCGCACCTAACCAAATAATTTCTATAATGTAAAGTGGATTCACACATTCACTCATCCCAACCATAAAAAAAAACATCGTCTCCCTTCCCCCCCCCCCCCACATTAAATGAATTGAACCATCCTATCACGACCCTTCCCTCAAAACAATAAATTTTCACCCACTAGAACTCACAAAAAAATATAAAAAATATCCCCATTTAATAATTGTATGATAAACACAATATCAATAACTTCCAAAAAATACATATATTTAACCAAAGAGTTCTGATATAATATATATATTTTTTTAATGGTAATCGCAAATATCAACATTATTTCTGAAATTATTTTGATTGTATTTTGGACACGTGCCAATAAAGAAGTAAGTATTCTAATAATAAAATATATTTTATTATTAAAATACCAAAGTTATCCTGAAATATTTTGGATCTCATTTTGGAAATGTTCCAATAACCAAGTGAGGTAAACATCTCAATTTGGGATCATTTTGTGATCAATTATATCATGATATTGTATCATAGAGTAGGTTTTGTTTCTACTTTCGACCAAGGCCATTGCATGGATTTTTTTTTTCTCAAGGCCGTCTGTTTTTTTTTTTGTTCTTGTTTGGCGGTGTAGGTGTTTCTGGTTAAAATTAAACAGCGCATTTATTGTTTGAAGTACGTATTTTTTTTTTTTTTTAAATTTTGATTTCGAAATGTTGCTTTTTTTGAGCAAGTAAATAATTGTTATTTCTCATAAATAATATTTTTAATTATCAGAAATTGAAATAATGATATTTTATACCTGTTATTAAAATATCTCTCATCACTACTTGATATCGAAATTGTAAATTTTCCCTAAGGTTATTATCAAAACTCTTAACTGATAAGATGTTGTACTTATCCCTAATGTCTTATTAATTCATTGATTTTAATAACTAGGTGTGCAATCTTGTATATTGGATTAAGTTAAAAAAATGCTTTTATGCAGTTTTATAGGTTATTGTTATTGCAGTGTCTTTTGCAAGTACTATTTATAGCAAAAACAAACTAGATTTTGAAGTTCTTCATTTTATTTTCTCTTCATAGATGGCCTTACTTTAAGTGCACTGAAGTTAGCCACTGAAATGCTCGTCAAAGGAGGTTGGTTTATAACTAAAGTGTTCAGATCTAAAGATTACCTTTCTTTAGTTTGGGCCTTTAAAAAGCTCTTCAAATATGTGAGTACGACATTCTTTAAAATTCAAACTTTTGTATCGTTAAAGCTTTATTAGCTAAGATTTTTTAAAGTTTAGATATTGAAAGCCTTTTGTTAGAAACAATTGATTTTTTATCAAAATGATAGTTTAGTATCCTTTAACATAAGAACTAGAGATGAACCGGATGGTGGTTTTGCCGGATATCCGGTTTGTAATCTGCGCCGAATATCCGGTTTCCGGCGCACATTACAAACCGGATATCCGGCGCACATTACAAACCAGATATCCGGCGCACATTACAAACCAGATATCCGAACTGGATTTTACCAGATATACAGCAGTTTATTTTTTATGAAAATATATTCTCATACACACTAGAAAAAACGGAAATCTGTCAAAAATTACAATTTTTTTTTAATTCTATAATATTCCCCAATTTCTTACCTTTAAGGTGATACCAAGATTGAATAAAGATTCAAAAAACTTTTTTATTTACCAAGGGTCATTCTAGGGTGCTGCTAGCAATAAGCGTATGTTTTGTACACTTTAAAACTCAATTTCTGAATAATAGTATTTTTACCATTATGCCCTTTCATTCCAAACATGAAATATCAAGTTTGCTTAAACTTTTGAAAATTTTTATATTAGTTGTAAGATGTTAAGACCCTCCACCATAACGATTCGTTAAAAAAATTAATAGAATTTTAAAGTTAAAAATTTGAAAAAAAAAGGGGGAGGGTTAAGGACTCTTGAGGTAAAAAAATTATATAAAAAAAACTTATACTGCTATAAACTTTTTGGAGGGTCATAACTTTAAGAAAGATACTTCAAGTAATTCCAACAAAAATTATGCTTCTAGATGAATTACAACTTGCATAATCATGCTTAAAAAAATATGATAATTAGCTAGTTAGCATTTGACTTAATTCAGTTTTTTTTTTATAATTCATAGTGATTTTTAAACTGTTTTCGTACATGAAAACACTATTTTTAAATTTATAATTAAAAAAAAAAAATTTCAAGCGTGTACGTATACACCTTAACAGTTCTTTAATAAACAGTTCATATTTATACAGATTTTGAAACGACTAGATCTGTATTCTAGAATACGTTTGAAAACGTAATTTTGAAATATTTCCAAATTGCTGATCTAAATTGCGCCATACTTAAATGCTAAAACTAACTTTTAGACTGGAGAATAAAACAATTTCTAATATACAACAAACAGAGATGTAGCAATGCACTCTACACACTACCACCAATGTGAATTGTTCAAACTCGACGGGTCTGAAACGCACTCCTTACCCACATGAATAGCCCGAGAAAAATTCAAGGGAAAATCTGCACAATGTGAATACATTGGTAGAATTTTCAGGACAATACTTAAAACAAGAACAAAGATAATTGATCGCCAAAAAAAAAAAACTTCGATGTTTTATTCATCCGGATATCCGACTTGGTAAATCGGATATCCAGCACTTTACTTCTGGATATCGGATAGTTAAAAATCAGCCGGATATCCGTTTCATCCGTAATAAGAACAGTAGGTACATGTAAAAAGTCCATAATAAAAAAAAGTAATTTTTGTTTCTTTTTATAATTTTGAAATGAAAGATTTTAAAGGTTTCGCAGGCTATCATTCAAAAATATCAAGAATTTTTTTTATAGTTTAGTAAGCTAGTCTTGATGTTTCATCTGGATTTGCCCTATTTCTTCCTTTCCTATTCTAAATTTAAAAACTTATTTTAACCCCCAAACAGTACAGTGGGGATCAGATCTGACCCTACAGTTCAATTTCGCTTTCCCTTATTGTGTTCTCAAGCTACTAAATTTTTTTTTACTAACGTCTAATACTAGGTATTTAACTAAATTATATTATAGAACTAAACATTTTGTCATCAACCACTATACAGTTTGAGGGTTAAATCACATCTCTAAAGAGCATATTTAAAAAATATTGTAACACTATTTTTAAAAAAATGAATGTATGTTCACATTTAAAATTGGATGTCAATAGACAAAACTATAGTGCTCTGCTACTCTGAAAATTAAGCTTTGCTAACCTTCTTTAATTTCCAACTATTGATATTGCAATCAGCATTTTCCTCACCACTTTTTTCAAATAAACTTTCGCAATTCTTTAATAAAAATCTTTTATTGCAATAGTATTTTTAATTGTGTGCGATATTGTATACCATTTCTTTTTTTTTAATTTCCTTTTAACCTTCTGTGTTTAAATATGTATATATAACATGCATATTTTAATGAATACCCTATATTTTTCCAGGTTCACATAACCAAACCACAGGCATCCCGTACTGAATCTGCCGAAATATTCATTTTGTGCCAAGGATACCTTGCACCTGATCGTATTGATCCAAAGTTTTTGGACATTTCATACCTCTTCAAAGATGTCCCAAGCGAAACCAAGAACAGAATCCTTGATATAACTAAAAAGAAACCGAAAGCGGAAGGCTATGACGAGGAAGCACCTGCATATCCTACCTTGAAAGCTTCAGAATTTATATTCTGCGATAATCACATGGAGAGGCTTGGCAAGTGTAACGAGGTATGTCTGAATAAAATGTTTTATTTATTTTTTGGGGTGGCCTGGTCGCTAGAATACTAAGTTCATTATCAGAGGGTTGTGGGTTTTCAATTTCATATGACAAGTACTATGAATTCGTAATTGGAAGGTTGCAGGTTTCGTTTCTTATTGTTTATGAAAAACGTGTAGACGAGGCAAGTCCATGTTAAATGTGATGTGGTCCAAATGCTCTTATGCCAGCATCAAGCGTGTAGGGTGACATCTTAGGTGTTGTCCTCGTTATATGATCATGTACAAGATCAAATTACAAGACAATGTTCCTGAGTCTTTCCTTCAGATGGGTATTGAAATGTCGCCAATTACCCATTGTGTAGCTCTAGGGAAATGTTAATTCAATCAATTTTTTTGTGTAAAAGATTTGAACTAAAATAATCGAATTTAAATAATAAATAGAAATGAGGTGTCAACACTTTTGCTTCATGATTCCCAAGGTGGAAATGTTAATAATTTATAGAAAATCAGTGGAGATTCTTTTAAATGTCCCTTTAATTCTTCGACTCTTTTGCTTAAAAATTGTTTTAGTCTTGATGGTAAAGTACATTAGTAATATTTTTAAAGTTTTCGTATATGTTGAAGAAGTTTTTTGCAAATTGACTATAAAACAGTAGTTTTTAATTTAGCATTAATATTTAAAGTTCTAAAATATACTAACTACAGGGACGGGAATTCTGCGCCAATTGCGCCAGAGAGCGCCAAAAGTGGTATCCTGCGCCAGCCTGCTACAAAACCACATTTATGTGCGATTCTGCGCCAATTTTGTTTTAAATCCTTGTTAAACACGTGCGCCAAATGCGCCAAGTCTTGGTGGCCGTTTGTCTGGCCATAAACGAAGTTAAGGCAACCTTAGAAAGAGGAAATGGGAGAAAATTTAAGCAAATTTTTCTCAAGTTTAAATAGTATTTGTAGAAATGTAGAGTACGAATGGGCATGCTATACGTCAAGCAGAGAAATGGAATAATTCGCGTTTATATTCTTTTGTTATATATTTTAATTCATGGAAACCTTGAACTTGTAGAAATTCGTTAAACGCGATCTGCTGCGATCTCCGTTGGAAGACTTTCAATCCTTTTGCATCCGATATACAAGTTCATTATATTTCACTGCTTCCTGTTTTATCATGATTTGTTTTGCACTACTTAACAAAATTACATTACATTTTTCGAAAATATAATTAAATTCACGAAATTGAAATTTAGGACTTGTAATTTTCAGTAATAAAAATGGATTTTTTAAAAAAAAATCTTGTTTGGATGGTATTAAAATTCCAATTTAATCCTTTGTTGTTTAAATGTTCATATATTTTATTAAATTAATTATTTTTATTGGAAACTTTTTTTTCTAACAACCCTCCAACTTAAAAAAAAAAAAAAAAAAAAAAAAATTGCTTTTATTTAGCTTTTTGAAAGTTTTCAAATTTCTCATTAAACTAATTTTTAAGTTAATAACTTAAGTGTAATTTTTAATGATTTAGATTAACATGCTTAAAATATAGCAAGGTATGTTTTCTATAAATTTATTACTATTTAATAAATCTAGTTTGTGTGGAAAAGTTAAGGAATTTTATATCCTTAGACAGTGGTGACATTCTAAATTGTCTTTTTCATGTACAAGGTATGTGATATTGTAGTTTGTTAGTGTTTTGGTTTATTGATAAACCACATTTTACTAAAAAATTCAAAATTGACTTACTTATATACTTATATATTGTAAAATATTGTGTAAATGGGTTAATTCTTAATTAAAAACTCTTTTGGTTAAATATTTTTAACTGCTTTAAATGGTCTCATAAAGCTTAAGAGTATAAAAAAGATGTAAACAGCAAAATACAGTTTTAGGGTTTTTCACTCCTTAGTTGAAAATATTATTTATTTACGAAATTGAAGTTTGTTATATTTTATGGAATAACAATGAACAATTTGAAAAAAGCTTTTTTTTAGGAATTTGCAATTCGTTTTGGCATTAATATTTGATTTAAATGTTTATATACTATTTAATAAATCTTTTTGTGTTTGAACCCCTCACCCCTACGCTTAACATGTTTAAAATAAGTAGTAACATAGGTTTTCCATCAAATTATTACTCTTTAATTCTAAAGTTTGTGCGAAAAAATTAAGTAATTTTATTTCCCTTAGACAGTAACAACCTTCTTAATAGATTTCATGCATAATATATGCAAGATTGCAACACTGTTTTGGTTTTTATAAACCACATTTCAGTGGGGGAAAAAATCAACATATGAAAGTTAAGTATATATTGTAAAAAATATTGATAATTCATAATTAAAAAACTAATTTTTGTTGAATATTTTAAACTGTCTCATTTATAGCCTCTACTGGTTTTGATTTATTGCATAAAAAATGGCATAAATAAGCAATAGAGACCTTCAGGGTTTTTACACCTTGGGTAGTGTACCACATCTGATTTAAAATAGAATGTTACAAATTTTAATTGCTACAATTATTGTTTAATATGCTAAAATTCACTGCTACGTTTTATTGCATTCTTGCTACAAATCTACAGTTTTCTGCTACAATTTGTCGCGTTTCTGCTCCAAAACTTAAATTTTGCTGCTCCAAAACCCTACAATTTATTGCGTTCCTGCTACAAATATTCAGTTTTGCTGCTACAATTTGTCGTGTTTCTGCTCCAAAACTTAAATTTTGCTGCTCCAAAAATTGCTCCAAACTGGTCTTTAGCACTTCCCATCCCTGTAACTACCTGTTCCCTCCTAGTTGTTTTTCTGGGGTTGAGGCACAGATAAAATTAAACATAGATAATGACCTAAGTGCTTTTTAAACTTCCAAGATTGTGATCTTTAGTTTCCTAGATTGAATGCATAATATCATTCAAAGTTCTTCAACTTCTTGATTCCAATCAAATATTATTTTTTACACTTTGTTTTACAGGTTGTTCTTGATGATGACGACATAAAAAATCACAAATTGACTACTGAAGAAATCAAACAATGCTGCCGAGACATAAAAGTTTTAGGAAAAGCCGATTTAAAGTAGGTATTCGAGGTCACATGTGATCATGTTTTTAAAATTATAAGGGCTAGTAAACAAAGAGATGGTATATTTAATGTATATATTTGAATCATGATGTATATTGGGTTGTGCTTGCTATATTTAAGCAGATACCACTAAGCTAAATAAACTGGAGAGTAGACTGAGCATGCGTTTTTCTGCCCTCTTGGCTCAGAAGGACAAGGTAGTATAAGAAATGGTTTGGGAATATTTGTACTTTTAAAATAAGTGATAGGAAGAAATTTATGTTTGAAAATTTGTTATTTATACCCAATAATGCTAATGTTAGGAATAATATTATAACGCAATGGTCCGAATTGCAAGGTGTGGCCACTGTAAAGTCTTTTTTTCTAATGAGAGTCTTCTTTTCAGTTTTTATTAGCTCAGTGGCACACTTTTCCTTTTTTTATATAGATGATTTCCATATTTGTGTTCCTCTTAAAATGTAGTTTTATATGACATAAAAATATAAAATCAGGTTTGTAAAAATTTAAACTGTTAGCATGGTTATATATTTTTTTAAAAAGAGTTTTAGGACACTGATTTCTTGTGAATAATATGTTTTACCAGAAGATTTCTTAAACATCAGTGTACAACATTTAATTGGCTGTTTTTAACAATTGTTATTCTTATAGATTGGTTTTAAACTGGAGAAAACAACTCAGGGAAGTCATTGAAGGATCTGAGAAAATAGAGAAAAGGTAACACAATGTTTGACTTTTCTATATAATTTTAAGGGTGTAGATAAAAGATTAAAATCTAAATTGGCTTAATTGAGTTTACAATTATGTTGTAACCTATTTAGCATTAAAAAGTTGCATCATATTTTAAGAAAACTAACACTAATTTTTTAGCTGAATTTATGCGAACCTACCAAGGCATCTGATTGGTTGGATGGTGGTTAAGTGCTGTTCACCCACAATTTAGGGCAATTCCATGAAAAGAGACCCCAAAGTAGTAAATTTTAAAATGTTATAGAATGGTTCAAGAGATATGTCATTTTAAAGCTAGAAATCCCCTCTTTCGGAAAATATAAATTTTAAGATACACAAGTGGCCGTGTTCACTCTAGAAATAAAAAGGGGCAGGGCTCTGTTGGCAGGAAAAGGGCACTTTTTTTTTAAAAAGGCACTTCCCTCCAAAAAACAGTTTGTAGTGGCCGTGGCCACTCATTGACAAATCGGACCCCTGTCAGAGGGAATGGGTGCCCAATTATCTGTGAGCGATCTGAAATGGAGGGTTTGTTTTTGGTTAATTGACATCGCACTAGAACTATACATTGGGCTATTGGCGATGGATCAGGGCCTATTTTGATCCCTCGTATTTTTAAACTTTGGTCATATTACAAGGACAATACCTGAGCTGGCACCCGACGCAACCTCAATATTTACGATTTCAAATAATCACTCTATATCAATGGTTTCAACCTTTTTTCTCTCGCGTACCCCTTGAGAAAACCCAAAATAAAATTTGATAAAATCGATTTCCACAATTTTTTTTTGAGTTGATGCCTTTTTTAAAGTTGTTTAGAGAGCAAGGACACTTGGGCTTGACTGAAAATGGCAAAAGGGGCGGAATGTTTTAAAGGAGGGCCTCATTTTTGAAAAACAGCCATGAGGGCGCTATTGAGATGTAAAAAGCTTTGGCCGTCCTTCAAAAACTGCTTAGAGTGAACACTGTAAATGATATACAATAGAAATAATTAAAAAAAAACTTGCTTTTTTTTTGCATTATATCCTTTCAGAGAACATGTTTAATTACTATTATGCCTGTCGCACTAGTATAATTTTGTGTTGTATTTATAAATTATTATTTTAACTGATTATAAGTATTGCTTATAATTTTTCATTTATAATCCAATATATTTATCGTACTTTCGATACTTTGTTACTATACAAAGCATGTATTGTAACATTTCTTAATGTAATTGTGAAATCAGGGAAATTTTTGATACCATCAGGGATATCGGGGAACTTTTTTTCCCAGAATGTTGTTGCTACCCTGTTATTGTAGGTGTAAATAAAATGTTTTCTGTTTCAAAAGTGAAAAGGTGGCTCCTGATGAAGAAGAAGAGATCGATGATGCAGTAAAACTTGCTGAGGAATTGGAACTTGAAAGATTGCAAGAAGCAAAAAAGAAAAAGAAGAAAATTCTTAAAGAGAGAAAGAAGATACATGAAAGGTTGAATTTGAAGATGATCATAAAGGATGATGAGCCCATTATTGATGAAGACTTAGAGTTGTTTAGATTATCCCAAATAAAGAATAAGAAGGTATATTTTATTGTTCTAAATATTAAATTTATAATATCTTGCACAAAATATAGAGTAGTGTTTTCAGATAAAAATTTTGATGTCTAGGTTTTTGTGTTTTTACACATTTACTTGAGATTCAGGATTATTCATTTAAGGTTTTTTAAAAATAGTTTAGAAATTATACACACAAAGCCTAGCCCGTTGCACTGGGGGGTTTGTGGGTACCCCAAATAATCTGAAAACCTTTAAAGTTGGGAATTTTCAGTTCCAAAAATCTCTCTGAGTTGGAAAAATTTATGCCTCAAGAAAACTAATATTGTTTAGCAAATGAAAGTGATAGAAGATTAGAAATTGTCCAACTTGAAATATGGAACTTAAGTTAGACCTCAGAACGGACCTGCATTGGAACATGCGTGCAACAAATCAATACTTTTGAGAAAACTGCTTAATAGTACCTATAAAAAAGTTGACAAATGTCGATAAGTTGGAACTGGGAATATTTAGCACTGTTGAGTTGGGAATTTCGGATAATTAATTTTGGTTTTGTTAATATACATCGCACTAGAGCTGCGCATTGGATTATTAGCGATGGTTAAGGTGGAGGTTTTATTGTAAGACCACCGGGAGCAAAAGGGTCATATGCCAAAACATTTTATTCAAAATTCATAGTTTTTTTATATAAAAAAAACTGGGCTATAACTAAAAGCATCCAATACTCCTATGTGAATATACAGTTGTTCATTCCTCGTAGCCGATTGTTTAGGACGCAGTGCTAAGTAAGCCTATTATAGTTTTTGCTAGGGGTTCGCACCTTAATGCTACTTAGGAACCGCTGTTGTAACCCACCTTCATAATATATAAGTAATAATGTTTATTTATGTGTGTTTTCTAATTATTTTACTGATTTTTTTTCATAGGACTTAATTCAAGTAGAAGATGAGTCCGATTTAGAATTCCACATGGAACCGCCACGATCTGATGTAGATGATATTCTAAAAGTTGGATTTCGTAGTAGGTACGAGCCCTACAATCGACACGTTCGTGATGATTCTCGTGTAGAAGAAGGCCCAGAAAAAGTCGAAAATGAATATTCTAGTGATGAAGGCATGAGTAGTGATCTTGAATTTGAAAGGTAAGAGATTGTAATATTTGTAAAGTGTTAATTGTAGGTATGAATTAATTCCAAGTTTTACTAAGATTTTAAATGCAAATAAATGGCTGTAGTTTTTATTATAATTGGCAAATACAGAATCACACATTAAGAAATGGTCAAACGTGGAATTTTGTTTCGATGATGTTTTTTAATATTTTGAGACATTTTTTCACTCTACTGTTTGGCGATATGGATCGCTTTTATCAATTCTAGTTTGCATTTTTTTTATGTATATTTATTCCTTTGAGTTGCTTTATGAAATATATTAGATGAAAATTATAGTTATCTTTTTACCTGTACAAAATTTGAGAACTTGTTTAATTATTTGAAACTGCATGATAACATTTATTGGTTTTTAAACTGCATAAAATTTAACATATCTTGAAAAGATCTCGATTTTCTGGGCAACAGGGTATTTAAGTACAAGTAAAAAATCTCGAGTAAATATTGGTTATTTTTTGATCTTTGAGGATGTAATTTATACCTTGTTCAAATTGTCCTTACAATATACAAGTTTGAACCTTTGTATGATTGGTTATATTATTAGTGTATAAGCACAAAATACAAATTTACCAATAGTATCAATTTAACAGTGCTATTTCATATTGAATTTTTTTTTACTATTATGACTTTTAAAAAATCTTTAAGAAGCACAAAAATAACAAAAAACAACAATAAAATTTTATCAAATTGTCTTATTTGAAGAATTTTTTTTTGTTAAATTTTATTGGAAATCAGCTCATGCATTTTAAATCTATAAGTGAAATTTTGTTAATAATGGCTGTGAAGAAGGTTATTTTTCGTATATCTTTTATATTAAACTACATTTTTTTAATCTTTACAAAAAGTTATACATGCAAATTTGTTATGAAAAAAAAAATATATAAAGAAATCGTGGGCTCCACCATCATGTCTTAAAACTTTGTAAAAATTTAACATTTCCACATATTTTCAGTGAATCTGAAGACAGTGACAGAGAAGAAGTGAAAGAAAGTATCTTGAAAGGAAAGCAGAACCCCCTCATGGTGGACTTAGTTGAAAGGCCAGACAGGGTGAAGGACACGATCGACAGGTGGTTCGACAAAGAGGATTTCGCAAAAGACCACGAGGACAGTGACCTTGAATTGGATTTGCTTGCAGAGGCATTCGAGAAGAACCAAAAAACCAATAAAGGTACATTTCTCACATTTTATGTGCTTTAACCTTTTGGGTTCGGGGACATTTTTTAAAAAATATCCTCTCAAGACGGGGAATTCGCGAAGATTTCCTTCCCCCCTTTGAGTGACAATCTACACACCCCTTTCAATAGGCCATAGAAAACGACCCCTTTTGGAAACTGAGTTTACTACTTGGTTAGCTGAATACTTGAAGGGTTGCAATATTTTAACTTATATTGCTCCATGAGGCTGACATCCGAAAACTGATTTACTTTTTTTATATTTCGTTTAAAAATGAAAATGCCATTTATTTATTTTAATGAATAATTTTATAAGTGTGTATATAACATTACAAATTAAAAAAATTCGATTTTTTTTTTTAGTTTCAAAGAATTAAGCGAAATATATTTTAACCTCTGGAAAGTACATAATTTGTTGAAAGCATATATTGTAAATGACAACCATTAATTCCAATGGAAGTCCTACACGCTCAATATTATTATGTAAATATTATTATTATTATTAAGTTAGGTAAGATGGGGGAATTTGAGTCTTAAATCTCTATTTTTGACATAAAAGTTCAATTTCTATTAAGAAAAATTGTAAAATTGCAATTATATTACAAAATCGTTCATATATTTATTGGAAACATAATGTTTTATTTTTATTTTATTCTGAGGTTTATAAGTATTCTTTTTAAAGTATGTAATTTTTCGTAATAAAATACATTGTTAGATAATACATTTGATTATTAATGGACTGTTTTCCTGATACCCAACCTTTCTCTACGTTATATAAAAATATCGTTATTGCAGTAAAAGTAATAGATTTCTGCTTTCACGATGGTAAATTATTACTTTTGTGTAATTTAATATTTTTTTTTGTCCATATGTCTTAATATCAAACTCCTCTTGCGTGAACTACAGGGACCGATTTACAAGTTTAGGGTCCAAGGCCAAAAAAACATGTGGGGGCCCCCCGACGTACCTTTAATTTAAATTGCTAAATTTATGTACACTCACATTACTCAAAATAACATAATCAATCAGCTTTAATGCAAGTGTAAATACTGCTAAAATTTATATACTTAAAATTACTAATTTTTTTTATTTCAGAAAAAAAATTAATATGTAAAAAATTATATAACTTAAATTAAGATTATTAATAATGGTGAATATTAAAAAATATTCAACTTAACATAATATTCATTTAAATGCCCGAATAGTTTAAGAAGTATACACAAAGATAAGGTCACTTCAAAACAAACAGAATTTAAATTAAAAGCATACATATGGAAAATATATTTTACGTTTTATTGAACAGATTTTTTTTTGACGAGATGAAATGCATCATGAACATGCAGGAAACCTAAAAGTGATTTAATTGGATAAAGTAGTAGAAGTTTTGCAAAAAAAACTAACAAAAAAAAACCTATTGATTTAAAAAAAAAACATTAATTAGTAAATTTATTTTTAATTTGATCAGTTTTTTTTAGCTTAAATGCGTTTTGAGGGCCATCTTAAAATGGGGGTCCTGAGCAAGTACCCCGAATGCCCTGCCATAAATCGCCTCTGGTACCTATAATTTATTTTTAAATTTAAAAACTTCTTTACAAGCTTCCAGATGTGAACGTAATTCGTCGGAGACATTTTCTTTCGAAACTTTTGTCAATATGTGCTTTGACATTCTCTGGAAAGTAATAAATGGTTTCCCCCCCACCCCCTTCCGTGTTTCGTAGACTATTCATTTCAAAATGCTTCTTTGAGATGTTTACTGAATAGGGAAGCATGTTTGTTCCATTTGTAGAGTTGTACTGCAGGTCCCCCCACTCCCACAAAAGTATGTGAAAGAATACAGACTTCAAAATTACCCCCTAATAACTGGTTTACAAGACATCTGCGACGCTCAATAGGTCACTTCCGAGAAACTTCAAGAGAGGGGAATGCAATACTGTAGGTTGACCATTGTATTTCTTCGATCCCAGATTCGGCATAATGGATGAAAAAGAAGCTTCAACAAACAATTATAAAGACGTGCGTGCATAATTATAACCTTATGCGAGGAAGATATATAAATGTCTGTCACATTTTACACATAAATACTTCTAGAAGATCCGTGTGTGTTCTGTACAGAAAAATAAAATGCACTACACTAATGTGTTGGACAAAATACGTCAGCGGAATCGTTATGTTACGGCAATAATTATTATTGACGGATCCAGGGGAGGGGCATAAGGGCACGTGCGCCTCATACTGGTCCACTTATTTTTTTACCTGTAATCGTGGAAGACTTATGCAGGTAAAAAAAAATAGCACGGTTTTTGCCATATTCTAGACAAGCAGGAAGTCGAGTATTTAACCACCTTTGGACAACAACCACTAAATCAATTTAACGTTCAATGATCTATCTCCTCTTAAATAATCACAATGATTTACCTAAATGACAGCCCCTCTCGCTCCCTACACGATATCGATGACCATCAACGTTTGGGGTAGATAGGCCAGCGTGCGTCATCACGTCACAAATAAATAAATGGACACCTTGTGTTTATCTGGTGGTCCCCTTTGTTTGGCAAATGACATTCTAAATCGACAATTCCATATTTTAGCGTTTATGTTGGCCGACATTTAATAAAACTATTAATTTTTGAAAATTAAAACATTAAGAATTTTGAGAAAAAAATGCCAATTTGGTAATTATTGACTTATTTAATTCATTATATTATAAATATACTTAATACTTATAAATATACTATTATATACTTAAATAAGTAGTACTCTAATATTTATAAAAAAGAAAATTGTTTACATTTGTTTCGGGAGGGGTCGGATCCACATGTACTCCACTCCCCCTCGAGTACTTCTTTGTGCTGTGCCCCCACTCCCCAGAATTTTTTTATGGATCCGACTATGCTAATTGCACTTAAATTATATATTATATATATATATATATATTATATATAATTTCAGTTATATATATATATATATATATATATTATATATATAATTTCATATATAAACGCAGGGGTGGAATAACAAAAATTTTGTACACTTTTTTTACAATGAATAATAATATTTCAGTGACTGTAACAATATATAATGTGCAATAGTAGACAAACCTTTTCAGAACTGTTGCTATAAGATAAAGAAAATTTTGCAAATAGGTTCGTGATTGAAGCAGGATTTTGTGAATGATGAGTAAAAGAATAAACGCGGTTTCCAATTAATTAAGAAAGACATCCAAAAAAAGTAGGAACTAATTGACATAAATGTGCCGAGAAAAAATCAACGTTCGTGAGAAAATATGTGGAATTTTATAAGAAACTCGAGTCATTAATCAAGGCTATTCAATAAATGCAAATCGTCTCAAATTTTGTAATGCCATGCATAAAAATTAACATTTGAAAATGATTTTCATAACATAAATACAACCTACTGCAAAAATTTCGTTAATTGTTCACGTAATTATCAAATTTCTGATCACCAATTTGAGAAAAAAATCCTACATAATTCTAAATTTACATAATTCTCGTTTTAAAAAAAACATTTCATCTTGGGTTAAAATTTTCCGCCGAAACGCCGTAAAGTGCACGCAAATACAATTCGATGCGAAATACTTATTTACTTAGGACGATTTGGCGATGTTGGCCACAGTAAATGAAATAGTTGCCCTTCCCAATTTCGCCAAAATAACTCAAAAGCTACTCTCCTACTTTCAACAATAGCCTTGCTGTCGGGAACTCATTAGGGCGTTCCCTCAATATTTCAAAAGTTGACACGTCGCTGGGCAAGAAGGGGGTAGAAATGGCTGGTACATCTGTTGTACCACAGCCCGTGTTCAAAGGTAAAATACTTACTGGTACATATGCTGTACCACCCGTTTTCTAGAGGTTAAGGATGTTTTAAGTTTTGTTAAATATTTATTTTATAGTAAAAATAATAAACTTTCTACTTCTAGGGAAAGCAGTAAAACGTGTTCACTTCTCTGAAGGTAGTGATGACGGTAAGATTTTGTTGTTTATTCTATGCTCAGAATTTATAGTAAAATGGATTATTCTAAACATTAAGGTGCATTTTCCTGGTTAGGATACAGCAGCTGTAGCAAACACTACTTGGCCACGGAATTTAAGTATTCACTTATATTTTCATAATTCCATATTTATAAGGGAATTGCTTGAATTTCGTCGCCAAGTAGCATTCGCTACGACTACTATAATGCCAGCCAAAAAAATACTCCTTTTTGAATATAAGCGTTTCAATTGTAGTGCTTAATTTTTGAATACTTAATATTCACAAATCCAAATACTTTTTTATTTTTGAAATTGCGGTTCACAGTATTCTGTATTTTTTTAATTGCTGAAAAATACATATTTTTCTACTAAAATGGAATATTAATGTCTGTTCCAAATTATAGTGTTGAGGATCGAAATTTTCAAACTTCGGGAAATAATTTTTCAACTAATCATAACATTAGTCAAACTTTAATTATTGGTACATGCCTATAGTATCTCATGTTTGCAATAATTATGTGCATTTTCTCAGCTAATAGTATTTAATGCCTTAAAACTAATTAGTTTTTGTATTCTTTTTTGCAATATAACATGTTTGGTTATATTTTTGAAAACAGATGAGGAATCAACACAAAAAGAAAATGATGAATCTTCTGAAAAAGGTAAAGTACACACACAAAAAAGTAATAATGAAATTATTAGTTTTTGGTCAAAATTTTCAGTTTTTCATGCTTCTTTTATGTTTTGAGGTCTTCCTAGACCAAAAAAGATTTTTTTTTTAATTTCTATGTCTGTTAATACAATATATATAACGAATTTTTCTATACCAGTTACTAGTATCCATGGTACATGGCTTTAAGGTTAGTATTAAAATCGAACCTTCAAAAAGTGTGCAATTTTCTTTTGTGGAATTTGTCGAAAAGGATTAACAATATTCAAAATTGCTTTATCAATATTTGTTCAAAATGGATGTTATAGAAATTTGCACATTCTCAATAGAATGCTTGACAGTCTTTTGTCCGTGTAAGTTACTTCAAAATTTTGTATAGGTCAAATTCACAAATGTTGAATAACTAGTTTTGTGTTTAACCTTGCTTTGCATTATACTTTGTAATTTAAAACCATTATAAAATAGTTATAACTCCTTGTGGGACTAGTCAATTGTCATCTTATAAGTTTGAGTTATTATGAAATCTTCTTTTTTTAATGATTTTTATTTAAGGCATTAACTATGTAAATTAATTATTTTATTTTATTTCTAGATGGTCATTCTACCGGTGCGCCCAAAGCAGATAAAAAGCCAAAAACTGGTAAATTTTGATTTTTTTTAAAGAAAAAGTAGATAAATGAATGGGTTTCAACTGATATTGAAAATTCTTTAAAAAATTGTTAAAATGACCCAGTTTAAGTCTGGGGAAATTCTTTATATAATTCTTTATTGATGAATTAAATTCATTTACAAATATATTAAAGGAATATACTACTAATTAGTTAATAATTATTGTCTCAGAATTTTGTGAAGAAATTGTGTTAATTGAACTGATCATGGATAATGTATAATATATGTAATACTTCTGTGTAACGATTTGCATGTCTTGTAAATATGGACCTTTATTTGTTGGAAATAATTAACTATTTGGTGTATATACTGTTTGCTTGTCTCTATTCAAAAACAAGTAAGGTAAGAAACTGTTTAATGAAAGTAAGGAACACGGAGTGTGCATAGCACATCGAAGACCAGGAATCGGGAATGTGGTCATTCTGAAAAAATAGGGAATTATCAGGGATTTAAAAAAAAAAAATCAGGGAATTAACAAAAAAATATTTTTAAGTTGATTTCTTGCTATGAAACATGGTTGATTGACTTATTGAAATACTTTCAAAATGCAATCAAAAGAAAAAAGCCTGTTGGATATCTGTACTTAAAATGATTTTTTTCCTTCTTTCAAGATTGTAGAAATCGTACCGAAATGCTGACGTTTCTAGAATTTGGCAGAACAATTGACTGTCTATTACTAAATACTTGCCTACTCAAGCAATGTTAATAACAGATGTCCAAATATTTAATAATTATGAATTCCTAATGAAATTCCAATTTTTCTTGAACATTACTAAAACTATTTTTAAATTTTATTATTATTTTTTTATTCCTATTTTTTTTTATTAATTGATTAACTGTTGTCAGCAACTGCTCTAGGCTCTTTTATTTTTCAAAAGAATTAGAAAATTATTTATTTAGGAAACTTGTAGAGCAATATGTAGCGCCGACTATTGTATAATTTTTTTTCCTGTTACCATGCTTAAGTTATGTAAATCTGTATTGTTTCTATCACACTGAAAAAACTAAATATCAGGGAATTTCAAATTATTTTCCTCTCTGGACACCCTGGAATACTACTAAAGGAACAGATGCCTTGAACTTAATAATTTAATTTTGATTGATCACACATTTGGCTTGGGTTTCCCTGCCTCTATTGGAAAAAGTAAAATTCATGTCTTTATTCCTAGGCAAAAAGGAGAAGAAGAAAAAGAGAGTTAAGCTGAATCCTGAAGGATTGGCCTTGGGTTCTCTTCTGGTGCAATCAAAGAAAATGAAACGAGACATTATTGAAAGTGCTTACAATCGGTAAATACTTTTTAATTAGTTACATATAAAAGTTAAGTCCTCAGTAATAGTAGGACTGTAGCACATAACATTCACCAATTCATTAGTGTTGTTCTGTGACATATATCAAATTTTGATAGTAGCAGGTTAACTAGATCATTTTGCACAGGGGATGTGGTTTATAAATCACCATAGAAATCTGTCAACATTCTTGGCTACTAGCATTGTAGGAGAGATTGGCTCGGTATAATGAGACATTGATTATTTGAGGGTAAACCACGAGTATGCACTAGAACCCTTATCTATGCTCAACCTCTGGAAAAAAAAAAAATTTAATTGTGTAATTATTTGCAGTACTGCCACACACCTAGAATTGCACTGTAAAAATGAACAAAAAAGTCGGAGAATCGTTAGATATAATAAAAAAAATCTGAAGTAGTTAGGAAGTCTTCTAAAAATGCTAAATGTACCTATCATATTCCTTTTATCACAATTGATGTATAAAAAACGTCATCATAAAAATATAAATTTGTAAAAATGCTAAATATTTTATTTTGTATACTTACTTTGCTAGGTTATTAAACACAAGCACTTCTATATTAATACAAGGAGGGAAAAAAAATTTATTTGCAAATATATAATATCCAAGTCTACAGTTAAAAAAAATCTGGTAAAGTTTGAAATTTTTTATCTTTACAATTAAGTGGCAACCCCGTATTAATAATTCATTAGATTGATGAGATGGTCAAGTTCATATTGTTCATTCATGTAACTTATTAACAATAACAAAAAAAGAGAGCAAAATTTGCTTTTACATAGTTAAAAAATCTCCTGAAAGTAATTTGTTATCAGTCTTAACTTAATTTAGCAATAATTATTTTAAAATTTCAGATTCGCTTCAAATGATGAACATCTTCCAGACTGGTTTGTCGAGGATGAAAAGAAGCATTACCAGAAACAACTTCCTGTGACTGCTGTAAGTAATTTTTAGAAATTATATGCATTGTATTTTAATTGCAGGAATGGGAATTCTGTGCAAGAGAACTCCAAATGTGCTATCCTGTGCCAACTTGCTACAAAACCACATTTGTGTGTGATTCTGCACTAATTTTATTTTAATTCCTCGTTAAACAAGTGTGCAAAAGAGTCCTTGCACACCAAGTCTTGGTGCATGTTTGTCTGGCTCTAAACAACGTTACGGCTGCCTCGGAAGGTGGAAATGAGAGAAATTTTAATCACATTTTCTAAAGTTAAAATAGTATTTGTAGAAATATAAGTTACGAATGGCATACTTTTGTCTGGTGGGAAAGTAATGGCAAGGAGGGAAAATATTAAATGGAAGAAAAAAAGAACTTGATTCCTGATATGCAATGTTTTAGACTGGGGCATAATATCTTTTCGTTTGTTGTTTTGTGCAGAAATTATGCTCAATCTTGAAAAATGGAGAATTTCAAAAAAATATAGTACCTTTATAATGTAGAAATATTTTAGATCTTTGTCACATGGAGATAATTACCTCGAATGTTAATGGTTAAATATATTTAGTTGCAGCTAGCGAATGTAACCTCAAAAGAGCGCTGTTTTAAGAATTGTTTTCGTTCATGAAAACTCTGAAATTGTAGTAATTCACTAATCGTGTTCTGCTGCGATCTTCTTTTAAATGCTTTCAATCCTTTTGCATCTGATAAATAAATATTTATTGTTCATTATTTCCTAATTAATTTTCGATTTTTTTTTTAATGATATTATTTAGTAACGAAATTGAAGTTTGGGAATCTTTTTGTATAACAATAGACAATTAAAAGCAGCTTGTTTCCTTTTGTGTGACTTGGAGTTCATTTCAGCCTTCATATTTGATTTAAATGTTTATATATTATTATAAATTATTTATTTGAAACTCCCCTCTTCAAAGTTCTTGAATGACTTTTTGAAAGTTTTGCAAATTTCCTAAACAACTATTTTTTAAAGAGAATTACTTAGTGTAAGTTTTTATGGTTTAGATTAAAGTGCTTAAAATAAGTATTAAGCTAAGTTTTCCATTAAATTATTACTCTTTAATAAATTTAAACTTTGTGTGAAAAAAATTAAGGAATTTCATTTCCGTTAGACAGTAGCAACCTCCTTATTGGACTTAATGCACAAGATATAAAAAAATTTCAACACCATGTTGAACTTTTGGTTATTGTATAAACCTCATTTTACTGGGGCCGAAAATCGGCACATGAAAGTGAAGTGAGGATGTCCGGCGCAAAACCAACTTGATCCATCTGATTAAAATGTTCAATGCACTGGACTCATGGGTGGATAAAATTGAATTCTCCATGATGCATCTGAAATACTGAACAGAGTCATCGAATACAAACTATGCTTATTAAAATTTAAGGTTTGAAAAGTAGAGGTTGGAGCAAAACTAATTGTATCCACCCACGAGTCCAACGCACTGAACATTTTGATCTCATGGATATAATTCGTTTTGCACCGGACCTCCCCAAGTATATATTGTAATTTTTTTTTTAACTCGATAACTCCTAATTAAAATCTCTTTTTATTGAATATTTTCAACTGTTTTTAAGTTCTCATTTAAAGCCTATACTGGTTTTAATTTATTGTATAAAAATGGTATAAATATCAAAACACACTTTCAGGATTTTTACACTTAGGTAGTAATTCCTCTTCTGAATTAGTTATAATTGCATGTGAAATTTTAATTGCTACAATTATTGTTTAATATGCTCAAATTCACGGTTACATTTTATTGCATTCCTGATATAAATATTCAGTTACATGCTACAATTTATTGTGTTTCTTCATAACTTAAATTTTGCTGCTCCAAACTATGCTTTATTTATTACTTCCCATTCCTGTAATCGGTTGTAAATTAATAAAATATTTCTCACTCTTCAACACTAGGAAATGGTTGCTGAGTACAAACAAAGATTGAAAGAAATTAATGCCAGACCAATTAAAAAGGTCGTTGAAGCTAAAGCTAGGAAGAAGAGAAGGGTAAATACTGTTTTAAATTACTTAAATTTGTGTTGTTAATTTTGGTTGTGTCAGTAGCTTTTCTGTCAATTTATATATTTTGCCTATATACAGTAGACTCTCGAATTTTTCGATATACCAAAAAAAATCGATTTCCCTGCACCTTATTTACTTATTTAATGTAATTTTATTTCTTTAATTCGAAGTTTTTCGTCGTTATTTTCGATAACTCGAAGTTTCCTCACAACTCAAAATTTTGTTTTCATCTCAAAACTACGAATTTTGAAGAACCTTTAGCATATATGTAATTGCCACGTTCTTCTTTCTTGGAACATTACCGACCGTCCAGAAAGCAACTCACTTAAAATATGAAGACGACACTCGACCCCCTTCTCATTTTTGTTTAGACAATGCACTCTCTATAGCAGCATTTGATGAGAGATCGCTCTCAGAAGAAGAATGATAATGAAGAATGCTAACCTCCTCCAAAGATAACTTTGTAAGAGGCTCTATCTTCTATAAAAACTATGCGTGCATTCATTGAATCAAGGCCGGAAATGAAAACATCAGAGACATTTCAAGCAATCGTGCATTTGGAAAATATAATTGATTTCGAAAAAAACAGAAATACTCACCAAACTATTTTGGATAGATATGTTAAATAAAGTTAGTATTCCTGTTATGCGTTTTTCAAAGGGCGCCGCGCCCTGCCCTTTTTTTTGTGAGTGCCGATGCGCCCTGCCCTTTTTTGTAAGTGCCGATGCGCCCTGCCCTTTTTAGTAGTGAAAATGTGCCCTGCCTTTTTTTAATATCTTCTTTGCGCCCTGTAATTAAAAAAATATATTTTTCCGCAAAAACGTAGGTCTGTAGGATTGCCTTGGTATCCCAATTGTATCCTTTGCCCTTTTACATAACAAAAAGTGCCTTTTTACAGAACAAAAAGTGCCTTTTTACATAACAAAGTGCCCTTTTACTTAACAAAAACTGCCCTTTTTGACAAATCCCCCCTGCCCTTTTTTAAATCTATGTGAACACTAAATAAAGTCGTGTAAGTATACTAGTATTTATTTTTACAAAAACAGCTTTTTTATAGGTTTTCGATATCTCGAATTTTTATACACTTCCCTTCGAGTTCGAGATAACAAGAGTTGTCTGTATTTTGTATGTTTGTGTTAATAACGTAGTAAATCAGACAGATTTCAAAAGTGTATGATACAAAAAATAGTGTGTGATATATTATATAGTGTGTGATACAAAAAAGTGTTAACACGTTCAGTGGGGTAGATTGACCCTGTGTCGCACTTGTAGATAGTTACTGACAGCATGGGGTTAATTGACCCCATGTCGCCGGCAAAGTCAAGTGCAGACTTGTTAAATCTACACTGAACATGTTAATTAACTAAATCAGTGCTTAAAACTTATCATTAAATTCATCAATTATTTTTTTAAAAATCTGTTTATTCCCTTTTAATATATGTCTCATAAATGCTGTGCTTATATTCACAATATTTTCAGACAAAGTAGTATTCTATTTTTTAAAAAAAAAAAAAAAAAAAAAAACTAACTAAAAACCATTAGCTAATAAATTTTTTTATTGTAATTCGAACCAATTAAACTCTAATAAGAACGAATTAAATTGTTAACTTTTTTAATAGTTATTTCTTTTGAAACAAATTTGATTCTTCCATGTTAACTATGACTTGCATCTAAAATGTCCAATATTCCTTGTGAGGGTCCCTTTCTATATTCCTGATAAATGTTTGCTTTTATTTTACCTTATTATTTTTTTTGTAAATGTGCATGCACTAATACAAAGTGTGTGTGTTTTCTTTTTAAACTTATGTTTTTCGGCAAGATTAACTAAAAATTCGTAAAAAAGAACTGATCCAATTTACATTTTGAAAATGTCATGTTCATAAAGTTATTTTTTACTAACTTATACTTGCTTTATAATGCAAATTTTATTTCATCTATATACTATTATCTTTTTGCTACATTGATGTTTGCAGATATCTTGGAATTTTTAGAGAAATTGTTCTTTTCCAAATAATTATCTGTGGCACTAATAAACCTAGAGAATTTCCAGAATTTAAATACAAATTTTTAACTGTAAATCTTATTTTCAGTAAAGAAGCAGGATGTTAGAAAAATTATTAAATTAAATATTTACGTAAAAATGAAAGTTTCTCATTCTTGATTTTTTACAGTCTATAAGACGTATGGAGAAAGCAAAGAAACGAGCTGAAAAGGTTACAGAGCATCCAGATATGACTGTACAAGAAAAAGCAGAGCAGCTTAAAGAGTAAGTCTTAATTTTCGTAATAATAAAACAAAGAATTTGTGTGTTGGCTGTAAAACATGTGTCTCCTGTATACAAATATATAAGGCCCCATTTAGTCAGGATTTCCACCATGAAGCCCACATTTAATTATTCAAGTTTATAAAATGAATTTAAAGTATGTAGAAACCTATATTTTAAATTAACATTAATTTATTTTTTTTACCATTATTTTAAAATGTTTATTTAAATTTATTAAAAAAAAATATTTTATTAAAAAAATTTATAATATTTAATAAATATGTATAAAAATATTTATTAAATATTATCAATTTATATATATATATATATTAAACCAATTATAGCTTGGGCTTGAGTATTACTTTAGTTCAACCGGTAGAGCATTGCTTATCATGCAGAAGATCCTGGGTTCACACCCTGTAGACCGCTCTTAGCTACAAATATACTATTTAAAAAATGTATCGTACATTTATGCATAAGTATAATGTTAACAAATGTGTGATTTAATTGAGTACTTTTTCCAAACAGGATATACAAAAAAGCTAAGCCTAAAGAAGTCCATAATGTCACCTATGTAGTTGCCAAGAAGGGAATTGGTAGGCGAGTAAGTCGGCCAACTGGTGTAAAAGGACGTTTTAAGGTGGTTGATAAGAGAATGAGAAAGGATGCCAGAAAAGAGAAAATAGCATTCAAAACAGAGAAAAAGACCCGCCAACAATTCAAAGCAGACAAAATGAAAAGAGGAAAAGGCAAATCTAGTAGGAAAGCACGATGATCTTGTGTATATATTTTTAGTTAATTAAAGGTAAACGTTTTGTTAAAAATATCTTGCATTTCTTTTGTGTCACAATAGATAAGGCACACGATTGGTGAAAATAAAACTGTAGTGGACATGTTCATTGGCAGGATATATTTATTTGATTTGTTCAAAAACCAAAACAAATTTTATAATTTGCACGACTTTCACCCTAAACTTAAAGTATATAGTAGTGATTCTATGTAAAAAATATTTTTAAAAAAAGACTTCCACATAAAAACTATCTGGAACTGTCAATGTAACTTTTTACTGGAACTGTCAATGTAACTTTTTACAGGGTGGTAACATAACCTGGAAATCAGGGAATTGTCGTGGATTTTTTTTTTTTCTGGAAAAGTCAGGGAAATTTTACAAAATATCAGGGAAATTTTCAATTTTGGATCATTAAAACGGTAATTATCCTCCATTATGCACTCTATTCTGGGTAATTTAGTTGTCAATATTTCCTTTTAGTTCTGAAAAAGAATTTTTTTTTTAAAGTATGGTTATGCATATTTTCAGTTTTATTTTTGTAAAAACGTGAACCACTGCTGAGGAAGCAGCAAAAGCAAAGTGCATTGGACCTTGAAATTGTGAGGGGCTAATGAATGTGATTTATTGGAATAGGAAATATTAAGCATATAAAACATTTAAAATTATCACCAAAAGAAATAGTTGGAAAAATTTGCATTCTCTGCTTACAGAGAACATGATTAATTACTATTATGCCTGCCACAATTGTATAATTTGTGTATCCATAAATTATTATTTTAACTGACAATAAGTATTGCTTATAAATTTTTATTTGTAATGCAGTAAATTTATTGTATTGTAGCGTGGATACTTTGTTTTTATACAAAACATATATTTCAACGTTTCTTAATGTAATTTTAAAGTCAGGGAAATTTTGTGACACCATCATGGAAGTCAGGGAAATATCAGGGAACTTTTTTTCCAGAATTTTTTTGCCACCCTGTTTTACATGGGCAGAAACTTGAAATGTACTGAAAAGACGCTAACTAAAAAAATTTAATATTAAAATATTTCAAATTTGAAGTGACAAAATAATTAGACACTGTTTGGTTTATTGAAAATGTAAAATTTTCGAGTACAGAGTTGTATATTAATTTATGCAAACTTAAGCTCAACATCCTAGGCATTTATATCGATATTTTATGGATTTTGTTTTTAATAAAAACATTAAACATGCCACTTTGAGCTGCAAAAAATGTATCAGATTATATAGTAGTAAAATTTCAAGTTGTAGAGTATTGGACTATGTACACGGTTCCCTCTCAACCAAAATTATCCTGCCCAAACATGAAATATAAAAACAATACTGCTGATACGGTTTTATATTTTTAGTACATAACAGTTTAACAAATAGCAGAACATTTTATGCTTTTGGTATACATAATGTCCGACTTTTTTTGGGAAAATAGCTATGTTCCCGACTATCCAGACAATTGAGAACCATGAATATATACCATTTTTTTTTAAAATCTACGACTGCCAATTTGGCGTGAAGTCGGGAATGTAATGGGAAAGAGACCACGTGGACATGACACTTTATAGTATATCAGTCACAGACTTATATTTCAGAGCTGGTTTATGTGTTTTCCGGCTGCCTATTTTTGTCCTTATATCGATACTTATCACAACCATTCATACATGCACCTCGTTATTTTTTAACCAAGATTAGATGACGAGGAAACACCTGAGCTGGCACCCCACATGTCGGGACTTTGGACCCCGAAAAGATTTATCGTGCAACAGTCCCGTATACACGCCGGTATAATTTGTTAAATATTCTGGACAGGCACGTAGGTATAGATTTTTCATGGGGGTGGTTCACAGTAACTGAGCAACGGATTTCTTTAGGTAGCCTCCCCCCCAATTAACAAACTCTTCCTCTCCCCATTTTTTTAAACTTATGAAATTTTATTCAAGTAAACAGAAATATGTTGGCATATAAATATCGAAACAGCAAAAGTTATTTATATTTCATGAAATCGTTACCAATATCAGTCATTAAATATTTTTTAAATTAGTAAATATCACTCCCTAATTACAAAATAAATTTAGAGAACAAATTTAAATTTTAAGATTCCTTGTTTAGAATAATATATTACTTTGATTACAACTTGTTTATACGGCACCATTTCACGATCTTTTCCCTTTGTCACCGAAATTCAAATGCTATATAATGAAACACGATGACGTCATGTTACGCTTAGTTTGAGAAAAAAATTTCATCAAATCTACCAGATTTTCCCTCATGCAACTCAACAGAAGTATAATACTGGAAATTAAATTTTTTCTAGTTTTTTAAAGTATTTTTATGATTTTTAATTTTGTTTTTGACTTTCAATGGGAGGGGTTTGAACCCCCTTACCTACGTGCCTGATTCTGGACAACTTTCTAGTATTTTTGTTGCAAAGCTGGTCTATCTAGTCCATCGCACGGATTCCAGCTTACCAGCTGAACGCCTTTATCCACTGGGCTATGGAAGACCCTTATTTTTCTAGGAATACAGCATATTTTTATAACAAGAAATAAACACTCCCTTACATTTAAATGAGTTTAATGTGCAAAAGTGATATTTTTACATGATGAAATTGTTTATTAAATATGCAGGCACATGTTATAAATACAAAGAGCAAGCGAAAAAATTATGTTATAAGAACTAAACAAAAACAGATCTGTTTTTAACAACCAGAAATGTCTTTCTTGCTCTTTCTAAAGACGCGAGTTTCTTTTGGATCGAAACCTCTTTCTTTGGCACCTAATACAGCCCACTCAGGGGTTGGGTACATGTAGTCCAGACTGGTGAAGGTTTCTGATCCCCCCGATTCATTGAACTTTTTCATAAGTACGTGGAATTTTTCGTAATCTATCCAAGTACGCCATTTCCCATCCTTCTGGAACTGTAAATATACACAAAACGTGAAGTTAGAGTTTTTTAAATGAAAGCACAACGGCGTTCATACGTCTTTTCAGAAAATAAAAATAAGGAGTTTCTAGGACTTTTTCGGGAACTTAAAATGAATTTATAAAGACCTTATTTCTTTTTAACGCGAACAAACTCGTATACATTTTTAATGAAAAATTATATTTAAAAATTAATATGAAATAGGTGCAAGAAACTAAAAGCTAATCAGCACAAAGGAATCATACATTTTCTACTTGGATAAAAAGTTATATTTTAATTCACATTAAAATAAAACATAATATTAAGCTGCACAAATAACTAGCAATATTTTTTTTCGTAAACAAAATTCTTTTCAAAACAAAATTCTTTAATAAAAGTTTCAGAAAATGTATTAAGTCATCTATTTTTTTTTAACAAATGTAACAAATTTAAAATAATTCTTCCTAAAAACTTTAAAGGGTCACAAAACTGAAATGAATAGTAAACGTTGCATTAAAGGGGATTTACTAGTAATAAATGTATAAAGACAATATCTGTAGGAATAATTTAGGATAAAAAAATATTAATTTTTCACAATAAGAATTTTTAGCAAAAATAAAGAAAAACTAATCTTTCTAACATGGTTAATCATTGATTAGCACTGTAATAATAACATCTTCCAGCTGACAATCTTATTCCAATGCAAATTTATGTCATTTTTTGACAGGTGTTGCTAACTAATGCAGTATTCAATAATCAACATTACTAAAAGGGAAAAAAAGTATCTCAATCATTTTTACTTTATTAAAAACTGAAAAATAAGCTATTATTTTCTTAAGTTAGTGATTTGACCTAATCATCAAAATAAACCTTCTAAATGGAATATTTTCTACTTTTTAAAAACATTAAAAAGAAAATACTTGTAAGCTATTTGTATCAACTGAATTAACTATCTTTAATTAGTTTAGCATATGATACCAACTAGCTTTTAGAAACATTTTAAAGAATTTATGTTTAAAAAAAAATATCTAAAATATAGACAGTTAAAAAAATAACAAAATAAAAGTTGCAATATAGTAAAACTTCTACCTTTTTATTGGCAATCAAAATGCAATTTGAATGTTCATGTTCAGATGCCAATTCATAGTCAGAAAGAAATTCTGTGAGCTTCGAACCAAACGCAATGACTTCTTCATGCCACGGAACGTTTTCCATGGTTAAGGTGCTAGCAGCTGATGTACCACAGTATGTAACACCCTAAAAATATTTAAAAAATTTATTTTTAATTGCCAAATAAGGGTACATATGTCAAAACAAAATAAATTTGGAGATGCCTACCTTAATTTCAATAAAATCAGGTTTCCCTAATTCCACCAGTTTTGCATAACCTTCCAGCTCATCTGTATTCCAAGCTTTGACTAATGTCAGCCTAAAAACAGTTCTTTGTCCCTAAAAAAATTAAATTTTACAAAAATAAACTTGTTATTGACACATTTTGTAATTTGATATTTGAACAGCATATATTAATTGTTACAGGAATTTAATGAAGAGTAGTTAGAGATGTTGAAAATAACGGCATGTTTTATGTGGGATATGTATGGTGTGCTATATTTATAACTTTAAGAAAAGGCAATACTTATTCTTTAAAATAATTTTGTTCTTCCCTAACATTTGATCATAGAATAAAAAAGTGTTTCCTCTGTGCAGGGCTCGCAACACTTTTTACATTTGTCCCTAGGGAAAAAGGGACCAAATATCTTAAAAAAAGGGACAAAACCTACAAAATTTAAGTCTGCGTTAAATTTTCGTTAACTATCACCATTATAAATATTGCACCGTAAAACTAATAATATTATTAAAACAATTTGTTAAATCTCGTGAATATGTTAAACCTTTTGTTGACCAAATAATAGGAACAAAGTAAAAAGGAGTTGTAAATTTAAAATAAATAAATTATTTTCTATCCGCTTGAAAGAAAGCTCGATTGGTACGTTTAATATATGTAAGCTATTTCTGAACACTATACCAATTTTTGACTATATCGTCTATGCTTTCGGCATTATCTATTGCTATTATCTACCATCGTGTAGAGGAAGGTAGGTCACACCAACCAAGTTGGCTATTTACCCACTACCTTTCTGAAATACCGCGTGGGGCCCAAATGTTTTCACAAATAAATTCTTACTCTACAGAGGGGTGCCTACTCTCTTTTTTTTGCAGTTGAAGGGAAGAAAAGAGAAGGAATACACTGGGTATGGGTGTGTGTGGGGGAGGGGCAGAACCGATGAGGGACCATTTTTTACGTGTGCGAGACCGCGGAGTGAATGCATACGTTTTGTTGCAGCAACAAAACTATGTTTAAGAACATACATTAAATCGTTTTGACTTTATTTCACTCTTTTTTTCCAGTAATCCTAGTAAAAATTTGAAAAAATAATTTAATTAAGTATTTTTTTACTACATAGCATTCTACTATTTAACTCATTATTCCAACCAAATTTGAAGAAAATCGGAGCATTATTAAAAAAGTTAGTAAATTTGTGCGAAAATGTTTTTTAAAAATTCATTTCGTAATAATCTCAAGTTATTTGTAACTTTTTAAATTTGGTCCAAATTTCTTGAAATTTCGTAGGGATGCTACTTACTACAAAAGTCTATTTTTCAAATCAAAAGTAAATCGAACAGTATTTGCTTAATTAGAATACGAGGAACTGGGAAATTGTGTAATTCCAATTTCCACTTTCACCTGCATCATTTACATTTGTTTTTGATGTAATGCATAAACAAGATCCAGTGGTCCTGGGAGAACAATTTACATTTAGGCCCACATTCCACACTAATGTGATTAATTACATTTGTAAACACAAACCAGCGAGCCTTTTTCTGGTTTAATGATATTCAAGGGTTGCAACACCCTAGCAGCAGATTCAACACATATACAAATATGATTGTAATGACCATTACATAATAAAAAAATGGTTAAATAAGGAGAAGAAAGGAACAGGAATGTGTTATTATAGTCTTATAATAAGGGTGGACAAAATTATTTTTGATAAAATAAGGGCAAAAGGGACCATATTGTGAAAAAAAAAAGGACTTTTAAGTACCTCAAATAACATAAAGGACTTTTAGGGAAAAAAGGGGACCTGTTGAGAGGCTTGCAGTCTGTGCAAGATCCCTAAAAGTGACCAACATATCAAAATTGATATAGGATACTTTTACAAATTTATCAATAGTAAATAAGTATGCCTTTATTTAACTACATCATCAGAGAAAATAATGCATTTGAAGAGCTTAATACTAAGACTGCATAAGTCAATTTTTAAGGTTTTTTAGTATAAAAGTTACTTATTTGTGGGTTGACATGTTCTTACAATTATCTGAGCACCCAAACATTTATTACCAAAGTATCAAATGCTCTTTGAAAGTTAAAATATTTAAATAAATTTAGTCAAAATGTTACTGGCATAATTTTGGCATTTAACTCTAATAACGTGGAATAATAAAATAATTATTGCTCCTGTGTAAGATACACAAAAGCACTTGCTTCGCCATTTTTATAAAAATAAATTGCTTGGTTATTTGTAATAAAAAAGGGTTCAATATATCCCATTATAGTGATAAACAGAATACTAACTTTTGCAGATAAAGCTTGTATACTGTCCAAGAACCTTGTCCAGAAATCTTTGAAAAGAGGCCGATCAATTTTTTTCAGACTCTGCTCACTGCTTGCATCAACAGACACATACAGCTGCGTTACGGGTTGTAATGTGCGTATGGCATCTGGGAACTGTGCATTCGTAACCAAGAAAGTGGATATCCCCTTGGAGTGCAGTAGCTTGATTAGAGTGTTAATTTCAGGATACATAATGGGCTCTCCAACTAATGACAAGGCACAATGCTTTACTTCCATTCCTTCAGCTAGTTTGTCTGGTTGGACTCCTGGCACACCTGGAAAAATTTTTATTTTGAAAAAAATGTGAACTCGAGACCTGTTGTATGACAGCTGATCGCAATAGCCATTAGACTAAAGAAGTTATACTATCAAAGTGACCACCACAGATTTATAGACATGTTAATGTTGTACATACTGTAGCATATGTCACCACCAGATGGAGACATAATTCACAGGTCCACCAGCGACTCCTTGTGTTTCATTGGCAGAGTATGAGGGAAGAAGCCATTACATTAGCTGAGATGTTGGTAAAGAGAAGAAGGATTGTGATCCTCAAAGCCAAGCATGGTTTGCATAAATAAACGTTCTTTGTTCAATTATAATAGAACAGAAACGCGTTCAATAGTCTTCAGTTCACCTGCACTTAAGAATGTGTTTGCTCATTGAGGTTGATGAAATTTAAACCAAAGCAGGCATTTAAAATTTTGGAACTGATGAATCAAAGTAAATGTGAGATATATAATTTGAAAGGGCAATTCATGCCATTTACAAAAGTGGCTAGCAAAATATGTAAAAACATTTATTTTTAAATATAGTTGTTTAAAAAAAGTATTGTAAATTAAAAATTTAAGACTCTTTGTCTTCAAAACTATTTAACTTATAGAAATTATACAGGTACCAAACTCTAAAAAACAACTAAAAAAACTGTAAAACAATTCTTTAGCTTCTAGAAAAATGTCTATTGGTAAAAGTTTGATGTCTATTTAAAAAATTCCGTTAATAGTGCCTTGTAACTTTGAATCGACAACAGGCCACCACTGTGTTGTCCTTGTCAGATGACAAGGACAACACAGTGGTGGCCTGTAGTCGAAAATGTTAGTGTAGCCAAAATCATGTGACCCCCCCACACACACACGCTTTTCACAACGATAAATGAAAAGAAAATCTCTAATATTTATTACTCAAATAAAAAGTTTCCTTTCAATTTTTACAAAAAAAATGCAAGGAAAAATAACATGCGATAAAAATAAAACACATATTTAAAAAAAAAAATCAATCCTTCTTTCTGTTAAACTAGCGAATATGTCAATTTTAATATTAACTTAAGTAATGAAATAACAACATGTGTAAACTTATCATTAAAACTATTTCTGTTTGGAGAGATTATCGAAATTCTCGGTTCCTGCCCATCCCTGCGATTCACATAAGAACCAATCAGTTTATCAAATTCACAAGTACAGCCAAAGTTGGAAAAATCATTTGGGCTGCAGCACTATCTCCATACTATGTAGATATTGTCATGCCAATGATGCAGCCCATTCCTAACTTCGCTTTATGACTGCAGTTTTGATTAAATGGAGTTTTTTCCCCTCCTTTTTTTTTACTTTCCACGTTTTTTTTTCATTTACCGCAGAAATTTCATTTTAAAGTCTAATCTTCATTTAAGAAAATTAGTAAATTTTCTTATATCAGTTTTAAAATACAATAATAAATTTAGGTGCAGCCCTGCTGTACCCCATGAACCGCCACTGGGAGTAACAGCAGAGTAATGACATTGTAAAATCACAACAAACTTAAGGTACAACTCTTTTTGAAACCTGGTATTTTTGGTCCTAATTCAGTAAACGGAAAAGTATTGCTGCAACTAATTAAAAAAGATTCCAATATTTTGCAAAAGTGAAAAAAAATTAAAGAATAAAAAAGTCAAGCTAAAATAGGTAAAGGTAATTTTTTTTATGGTATTCAAAAAGAAAAACATTCATCAATGCTTCAGGTACCTTTAAATTCTTTAATCATGTTGTAATGGTTCTTTAAGGCACTCTCAACTATCATTTCAGGTTCATCCATTTGCCATTTCCATTCAGTGCCTACGGGATTGGTATGGTGCCTGTTGATACCAAGATACAAATGAAAAGTTTGGCAATTTATGGCAGCAAAAATATTACTATACAAGATACACTATAAAAACTTAACCAATTTCCCTGGCTTTCCACCAAAAAAAAATCATAAATTGTCCTGATCAAATGGAAAAAAAATTGGACATAAAAACTTGACTGCAGATAATAAAGCTATTTTATACCTTTAGTACATAATACAGTTAAACAAACAAAAGACAATTACAGTAGACTCTCGATAACTCGAACTTCGATAACTCGAATTTTTCGATATCTCGAAAAAAATCGATTTCCCTGCACCTTCATTACTTATTTAATGTAATTTTTTCTCGTTAATTCGAAGTTTTTCTTCCTTATTTTCGATAACTCGAAGTTTCCACACAACTCAAAATTTGGTTTTTATCTCAAAACTACGGATTTTGAAGAAACTTTAGCAAATATGCAATTGTCGTGGTGTTGATATGTCGCTGAGAAAAATGGCGACAAAACAAAAATGTAATACTCTATATAGCAGCTTTTGATGAGAGATCGCTCTCGGAAAAAGAATACAAACCTCCTCTAAAGATAACTTTGAAAGAGGCTCTATCTTCCATAAAAACTATGCGTGCATTCAGTGAATCGTGGCACGAAATAAAAACAGCGACATTTCAAGCAATCATGCATTTGGAAAATATAATTGATTCCAAAATAAACAGAAATACTCACCAACAAATTTTGGATAGATATTTTAAATAAAGTAGGGTAAGTATACTTGTATTTATTTTTACCAAAACAGCTTTTTTATAGGACTTTCGATAACTCGAATTTTTATACACTTCCCTTCAAGTTCGAGATAGCGAGAGTTGCCTGTATATGTTTTAGGTAGGAAAGGGGACTTAATGGTTGCTTAAAACCATTTTATTATATTTTTGGTAGACATAATTTCCAAGAAAAAAGTTATTTTCCCTGACCAATTTTTATTTCCCTGACTTTCCAGGTGAGTAAGAATCCTGCTATAACCTTATCACAAAAGAACTTCAACTAATAGAAAAAATAAATATCTTAAACACTTGTAAAAAGTATAAAGCTGAATTCTAGTTGTAAGATTTTTCCATACCTCCAACAGAAGACACATTTGTTGGCGCAGGCAAGACTTGGCGTAGTTTCCATGCACCTGTGGCTCTCTATGCCATAAAATGTATGCTTATAGCAGCCTCCTCTACCGCGAAGCATTGACTTGGTCCACCGGCACATTTTAACGCCAGAGTGGCTTCCCAGCAGCTTGTAGCCTTGTTTGGAAAGAGACTTACGAAGCAGGGGAGTGATCATTTCTTTGAGCTCCTGTTTTTCTCTGGTCTTTAAAAGAAACGATACACTTAACTTAACATGCTGTATAAAAGTTGTTTAGATTGAACCAGCCAAATGCAAAATAAAAATAAATCAAATATAAAATTAAATAAAAGCAAATTGAAATTCTAAAGTATTTCTGTATACAATGATTTGTATATGAAATCAAAGAATCCACCTAATTTTTGTGAGTTCAGTAATTTTCAAGAAATTAGGACTTTACTTCTTGTATGAAATCCCTACTCTAGGCAAAAGTTGTATATTTTGTAAACACAGAATACCCGATTTTAAGGTGTTGCCGTAAAGTTGGAACTACAAGGTCTAAGTTTTTTAATTGCAGCATTTGAATGTATAAATTCCTCATATGATGAATAATTAGTTGCCTGATAAATAGAGTAATCAATCACATTATCTCTAAATACGGAATAATTTTCAAAATTTAAAAAGTGGAATGATCTCCAAATCATTTAATTTTGCGAGATTGCTTAACAATCATAGGTACTGCTTACTATTAGAGAATAACATATTTATAACAACAATAATTCAAATAAAATACTAATGTTTAATGAACTAAAATAATATAACACATAGCCACATTAAAAGTTTATAGAGAGGCAATTTTTTTTTTATGAATTATGGATTTCCATTAATAACTTTCCATAATATTAACCTTTTTGTGAAAGATAAGAATAAAAATAAAAACATATTTAAAAAATAAATTTCCATCACTAACGTGCAAATAAAAATTATATAATGTGTGATATATACTTCTGAAAAACTGAAGTTTACAAACCTCAGATTTTACTTTACTAAAAGCAGTTCCCAATTCTTCCAAATCCATTATGTCTTCCTCGTCACTGCTGGTCTCGCAAGAATTTTCCTGTAAAATAAAACAGTAATTGGAGTAATAATAATTATCGGTTCTTCAAAATTAAACCTAACTATGGAAATTAATACCCACCTGCACTACATTTTCGACAACAGCACCATTTCCTTTATGCAGAGAGTCCAGTAAATTCGACTTCCACTTTAGAAAGTTTTTCTCCAAGCCTGTAATTCAAATCAAAGAATTATTTAATCACTGGTAATTTTATGTGTTAATGTATCAACTTGTTGACAATCAAGGAAAAAGATTACGGATGTTAGAATTTAAGCAAAGGAAACTATATTCAAAGTTTAAATTTTTGTTGTAAAACAAGTATTCTGTGAAACAGTATCAATGTTTTTTTTATATAAACATAGTGAATACTTGAAAATATACCTGAATCTTCATCAGCTTTCACTAAATTAAGAATTTGTGTAGCTCCTAATTTTCCAAGTTCTTCATTAATTTCAACTGCGACCTAAAATATTAAAAAGTTTATTTTTAAAAAAATGTGGCAAACAATCAAACAATTTCAGAGAACTGGTAATTTCTCAATGTTAGTTTCTCAATATAGTAAAACATCTGAAACAATAACATGTTAAAATACTGTTTTAACTTGGAAAATATTTAAAAAATAATTCTCATGAAAAGACTGATGTTTTAAATTATTATAAAATTTCTTATGTAGATATTAAGTTAAATAAAATGGGGAGGTAGTAGAACTTGAAATTTGCATCAAGTAAATATTTAATAAAAGAAAGTATTTGAAATTTTAGTAGTAATTGCTTGTATATTTACAACTTTAAATTGACTGCAAATTGCTCATTAAATCCTCTTTTTATCGATAGTGTTATGTATGACATTTAAAATTAATTTTTACAATTTGTTTTAAATTTGCAAAATATGTTGTACGGAAGTTAGTAATTTCATTGGTAAAAAAATAACAACCATTTTTATCTAGAAAAACTGTTTACCAAACAAATTATCACTAGTCAAACAAAATGTTTTGCTATTAAGTTACTAATGATACACAAGTCTACTGCTGATGGTCTAGAATCTATTTTCTATTTAAATTATGTAAAATATATTTGCAAATCAGATTACAATAACCATAAAATCTCTACTCAAAGTCAATGGTGGCATTATAATTATTACCCATGCATAGAACGGACACTTAATAAAGAATCAATGGTTTATCAGTTTTGGTAAATATGGATCCGGATAATTAGAGTTCTACTGTATTACAATATTAATACTATCATTGATGGGGTGAACAGGGGAGGGGAGGAGGCCATAGTTAAAAACTAACAAACATTTATTCTTCTTCAGAGCCCTGAGTGGACAAGACAAGAGAAAGTGTGAATGAATTTACTGTGGGAAATTCACAGAGAATGAATTCTGGACATCATTTGACTGGTTGGAAAAGTTTCACTTCGTCTTTGAAGGACTGAGATATGGTTGAGAAAGAAATGCAGAGAATGGACGTAATTGCAAGCTGTTTTGGGTATAACAGTAAAATGTGCAGCCTTAGTTAAATTAGAGTGTGGGAAATTGAATCACGGGATGAAATCGTCAATCAGAGAAAGAAAGCTTTTAGTTGTTAGAAATAAGTTTTTAGGGACATTATAGGGACATTATTTAAGTTACATTAAGTTTTAGGGACATTATCCAAAATAAAAGAGAAACTTTGTAGGCGTGATTTAAAAGTGGGTGAGAGAAAATACCCTTTCATATATATATGTATATAACATATATGATTTTTTACATCAATGATAGTGTGGGGGTCGGAGTTTGGTTGGCGGCCACGCGATAGTAGACTCCCATTTCAGAAGGTTAAATTAATTGGTAATGGACAAATTTGATGATAGCCATAGTATTTAGGAAACAAATAAGATTTAATGATGCAATTATAAAAGTTAAGAATTTACATTTAATGGTTATTTCTATGGCATTACAGTTAGGATTAGCAGCACTCTGAAAAAGCGTGCAGAGAGTTAGAGGGAATGTTTCCATTCAGTCAGTGTTGTTCGAATGTGGCCTCTCCCTGCGTGGGGACTCTTTCGTTGTCGATCTCTCATTGGTTTGAGATCTAAACGCTGGTTGAAGTGGTGCATGCCTTTTGCGATTTCTTGGAACCGAAAAAAAGGTGGATGAACTCCAGGACGCTGCAATAGCATTAATATTGCAATACAGTATAACTCAAATTCTCCGGATCAATTGGGACCAGATCACATCCGGAAAATCGTTTATCCTGATAATTAGATAATTCATGTAAAAAAGGTTATTTGGTAGTAAAAAAAATAATTTTGCCTCAGTATGTAAAATAATTTAATGACTATTAAAAACTATATCATTCACCGATAAAAAAACCCTTTTTAAATGTTCATTTTGCCAATGTCTTTTATTTTCTCTAAGCGATCCTGATAATTGGTGATCCAGTTTATTTGATCCGGATAACTGAAGTTCGGATAATTGGAGTTGTACTGTATATAATTACTTAAGCCTACAACAATTAAGCATTGTGTAAAACTATACCTTATTAAAGTTGTCTCCATACACTGAATTGCCAAGTCCCAAAACAGCAAACTTCAACCCTTTCAAAGTTGCACTTGAAAGTCGGAAATCACAGGAAGCATCTTTCAGCCAAGTGCAGAACCATTTGCAATTATCAGGTGGCTGTCCATCTGTAAATGTGGACACAATGAAAATGCAGAGGTGTTCCTTAGATGCCTGAAAGTATACGGAAACACATTTATATTCTTTTGTTAAAGAGTTAAACATACAAATTATTACACAATAGTTAGAATTTAATTTATCAAAAGCAATTGAGTAAAATAGTTAGCAGTGTTCATGCTAGGCATTTTTTGAAGGACGACCCGCCCTTTTTAAATCTCGATAGCGCCCCTGTGCCTTTTTGGGAAAAATTCTGGCCCTTTTGTCCTTTTCAGTCAAGCACAAGCATCCTTGCTCCCTATCTGTCTTTAAAAAAGCCCCACTCCAGTTCAGATTACTACACTCCTGCTAAGAATCAAGCACCCATGCCTCCGGACACAGGCTTGGTGAGTTAACGGGAGGACGCACTCACCCCAACCTTTTTTTTTTTGAAGTGACCCTTATCACCCTTTTAAAAACAAGAAGTGCCCTTTTCTTGGCCAGTAGATCCCTGCCCCTTTTTATTTGTAGAGTGAACACTGTAGGTAGTGTTATTTGATTAATGAAAAATTTTATGTTTGTTCTAGGAAACTGCCATAATAGTTGATGGCAGTTGAGTACCAAAAAAAATCGAAAATCTTTTTTTATGGAAAAATGTCCTAAAGACCAAGCTAAACTAAGTGGAGGACGCCCAAAGTGCAAACTCCAGTAGTAATAGTTAAAAAATTTGAGTGAAATGGCGAGCGCCCTAAATAACAGATGCAAGTGTTTTTCATTTTCCGGCTCTCCTGAAAAATTTACTTGTTTGGACTTAGGTCTTCCATTTCTAGTCCTCAGTTATGCAGATTTGGAACTGTCTGTAAAAGTGTTGACTATGGATTAAAAAGTATTACCTGAAGAGTTAAGTATTCTTCTGGCTCTTTTAAATCTTTCATATCTTGAACTTTTACTTTCCAATCTTCTTGAGTTAGTGTGCGTTCCAATTCAAATGCATAATGCTAAAAAAATATAAAATGAGATATTTAGATAAACGAAATGTCTAATATGTTGAAGTTATCATACCATTTTTATATGTAGTAGTGATACAAAAATTCACACTCACTTGAGCATTTCCTGTCTGTGTGCCAAAAACTATGCTGCATGATTTCCTTTCAATTTCTTCTGACTTTTGTGTACTGTCAGACTGAAATATTATTCATAAAATACTTGCATTAACATTTAAATTTAATAAAAAGAAAACTGACTTCTGAAAAAACACATTTTAAGTTAATACACAAATACATGTTTTATAAAAATGTAAATATTTTTGTATAGATTTGCACTAACTTTTAAAAAATATAATTAGCATAAAACTCGGATATTTTACATTTTAAACTTTTAAGTGTTCAGAACATATACAGCCAACAAGAATTTTACAATTAAAATATTGAAATATATTTATAAATATTTGAAAATTAATTTTTAACACTATTTATTCATAAATAAGAAGATCTGTACCATTTTATAACTTAATGAAGTACTTCATAAGAAATAAAGATTATATTTCATTATGTTAAAAGAACAGTTAATTAGAATGCATATTTTCACATAGTGGTTTAGCAATCAGTTCTAAATGCATAATGCAAACCCTTGTCTATACAACTGTAACTTTAAAATTTTACATAATCGATCTTGGTGATTTATGATTTATAACTCCAATATGTAATAATGATTATATATATTTTTGATTTGTTAAAGCAACTCCGCTTCTAAATCATATTGGTTGTAATATATGTGCCCTTGTTATCAGGAGCAAACTTTAAAATGCCATAAATTTTTTTAATGTAAGACCATAAGTAAGAGTGAAAATACATACTTAAAATTTTATTTTCAAGCGTCTGCTTACAATTACAAAGTGATTTATGCAATTGACAACTTAATTAAATGAATAATGAAGTATTTATATATTTATTTGAGATGGATTCCATCCATACACTGCCTCATTCCGAGTACATCTTTGAATGCATTGCACTTCAAAAATGATCACGGAGAATAATAAAAAATTATCTGTTTGACATTGGTAACCTTTGCGGTTCAAAAGAAAAATATACGAAACATTTTGTTGTCGAGAGAAAAATGCCGATGTTTTGGGAGATTTAGTGTGATGGTGTTTTTTAAATTTGAGAGGTTTACTGCTCAATATTAGGACATTAAAAAAAAAACATTCCCTCAACCAGTAATATTGACAACTAATATACTTTTTTCCTAAATGTCAGCTTTTAGTAAATTTTTGACATTGACACTTCTTACACTGCAAAAATGGTAGTTAATTTGTTTCTTTAAATATCCATGGACTACGATCGAAAAATATCATATAAGAGTTAGTAGGAAATTACCTGAATTTGGGTTTTCTTTTGAATAATTTTCATAATGAAATAAGCAAGAAACAATGCAATTAAAAAGGTTGGCCCACACAAGCACAAATATGAATCCTCCATATCTGCAATTAAAATACATCATCAAATTATGCTTGGAACAAAACATTTATAATCTTATTACTTTTTTTATCTTATATGAAATAGTGCAATGAAAACATTGTTTTCAGGATAAAATTTCAATGTCAAATTTTTGTAGAAGGCACAATTTAAGGTTACATCTGTGAATAAGGCATCTCATAAATGTATAAATCTACAATAACCAAACTTGGTGTACTAAGGTTAAAATGTAGGTTAATTGTCAACCTTGGGAATTTTTTCTAAAAAAGTAACATTCACAACCCTAAAACTCCTCCATTTCCTCCTTGCAAGGTAGTCAAAAAGGATAACCAGAATTTGTTAAATATCAGTGTGATTGTTCAATGCATTTGAACATGTACTAGTAATGTCGATATAGTTATAACAACAAGACTAGCATTCTAGTAATGAGAAAAGAAATCTTCATTGTTTGATTTTGAAGAAACTCTTCAAAAATGCCTCTTAATTTTTAAAACAAATTCATGATAATGAATTTTAGGAGTCCTTAAGATCGATATAACTGAAATTCTTCAATGGGACATAAAAAAAATCGACTTTTCCATTATGCAAGATATTTTGTTTTTAAAAAAATTGTAAATTATACCATATTAACTTTTATTTAGCAAAAGAAATATGAAATAATTTCAAATACTACATATAATTTATAGTTATTAACCCGCAAGGGTGTTGTTCACCTTTCAAAATGCTAGCAAAATTTTCCTAACTGCGCTTACTTAAAAACGGATCAAATCCGATGTAGCAGCTTTCAAGGTCATCTTGCAATGGGAGAAACACTTATTTTATAATTTCCTTTCACAGTTCACTGGAATTTAAGCACTTGGAGTGTAAGGCATTTTCTGCTCTAATATTTTTTTCAGCTTGAGTATGTCGTGTTATTTAACCTACAAGGAGGAAATGAAACATTGCTAAAAGAAGTTTCTACAGTTGAAGAATCCATAAATTAATCCAATGAGGACCCTGGAGATGTCGTATAATAGTGACCATAATTTAGATACTGGGATGTGCAAAAACCCCTCGAGAGTTCCTGTGTTTGCATGACTAGTGTTCATGCACCCGGGTTAAAGATAAACTTTTAACTAGAGGCCTCCATGAGCTAGAGTCAGCTGAGAATCAGATGATTCCTGGTTCGATCCTGTGCGACGGACTCAACAAAGAAAAGTAAAAAAGTAGTGATCTTGTGATTGGAGGGTTGCCAGCTTCTTTACAAAATACTAGAAAAGTCGTCCAGAACATCTTCAAAAAAAAAATAATGGCGTGTATACGAGACTGGTGTACGATAAATCCGATTGGGGTCCCAAGTCCCGACGTCTATTGAAGACGTTGGGTGCCAGTTCAGGTGTTTCCACGTCATCTGACCTTGGTTCTAAAATAATTAGGTGCATGTATGAATGTGGCTGTAATAAGTCTCAATTCGAGAACAGAGCCGAAAACTGTATAAACCAACTTTTATATGTTCGTAATTAGCTTTAATTATTATAAGACCTGGGCTGTGCAACACCCCTTGCGAGTGCCTGTGTTCGTCTGAGTAGTGCGAGTGTTCCCGTGTTAAAAATCATATTTTTATGAAGACTTCAGTTCATTTGAAAAATATTACAATTTGTTTATGAATTTAAAACATAGATGCAAAAAACAGACAGCTCCAGTGTTAAAAATTTCAAGAGACCAAAAACACTGTACATTTCTAGCACCGTACGAGACACCAGTACAGCTCCTTCTTTATATGCCCATTCTTTAGAGCTATCTGGTACTTGTACCAATCAATATAGGATTTTCTTCTAAAAAGGAACATGTAAATCATAAAAAAAGTGTAGCTGTCTGGTTCTTGCACTCGCGTCTTCAACTGTTTATTGCTAGAAAAACTGAAGATGCAAAAATATATGGCTTTTACACTCATTTTAAATCACAGTAATTTAGTAAACACAATGCATACTTCAAAGGGAAGGCAATGGTGCTGGAAGCAAAATCTTAAAATAAATCTTCATGGCATGTTGGTAATTGAATTTATTTTTTTGTTTGAAATATTTGAACTTCTGAGAGAATCTAATATACGCCATGTCAGACAATAAACTATTCTCGATTTGTAATCTATTAAAACATGTGGACACCAAGCAACATAAGCGCTGCCGAGTTTTAGCCTATTGAAATGCCAAAAAATAGTCTATGATAAGGGTACAGTAGTATTATAGGACATTTGGTGGTGTGGAGGGGGGGATAAATGTTGCTTATGGCAACCCCGCTGACTTTGGATGGTATTTTTCATTTTTTGCGATAGCTTCCATTTTGGAAGCGTAATCATTCTGTGAATGACGGCAGCTTTGTAAAGAAGACAGTTATTGGAATTTTTTCAGTGGCCACTTTAATAGACTAGATTCCGGAGGAATAATGTGTTTTACTAATTGCCGGTTACAGAAAGGCTTAAACCCGAAGACATGCGAGTGAAGTCATTAGGCTTGAAGAGGTGGAGTCATCTGCTTGTCAGGTTAGTGTTCTGATAGTATTGCTTTTGGGATTTCAGAATAACTGGATTTCTTTTCCGTTGTTAGCCTTCTGTATTGGGTGTAATTGAAAAGAAATTCAGGGTAAGATTAGGACCACCATTGAATCAATTTTCCATTAATTACACTACAGATACTTTTTTGATGTCGGTTAAGTAAACTGAAAGGAATGAAATATTAGTTTAATTTTACAGGTGTGGAAAAGGATATTTTTTGTGTTGTTAGGATTTATGAACTAGAATCAATTGCTCAAAGGATTGCCTGTAAGCAACCATAAACGACTGCTCCAAGGGAGTACCAGCTTTAATCCTGAGTAGTTGGAGGCCAAAGACCACCATTGTCCGGAACCATAAAACGGGGTAAGAGTACACATGCAGTATTAGCATATGACGTGTGTGCTTAAGACTGTTGTTCAATAATTAAACACCCGAAAATTCTAAAAACTGCTTCTGTTGCATTTAATACTAAATTCTAAAATATTTACCGCATAAATCAGAATACCGTTTCAGGGACTATTTTGGTCGCCAAGAAAAAAATACAATAAATGTCCGATACTAAATCGTTCCCATGAAAAGATGTTCATAGTGTATTGAAATAAATAATTTTTATTCACATAAGTTATTTTACAATGTTAAATACGATGGATAATATAAAAAATATTTAGACATAGTGCGATTTTGACTCGTCTAGTTCATAAATAAAACATTTACATTCATGTACTATACTAAAAAGGGATACAAATAACTTGCTATAGAAATCCCAATTACTTAAAGTATTCAAGCAGTTTAAAGTAACAATTTTATACTATCACATAAAAATATAGAACAGTAAAATAATGTGTGTCACTTAGTTCTTTTATAATTTACATAAAAACTTTTAGTCTATTCTCAAATTAAAACTATATTGCACTGTAAACTATTCCGCTAAAGTTCTAATAAAAATGTTTATGTTATCACCAAAAGTAATGTTATAACTGAATAACGTCAGTAGGTCCAGCCATCCGGGACTCCAGAGACCTTAGACATCCTTCAGTATTGTTATGACTTAAATACACATCCAAGATACACTCAGTGCAACGGGCAAGAAATCGCACGAAAGGTCTCTCATCACCCTCAGTGGCCATCTGAAGTACATCAAAATAAAAATCTTTGTCCTGTTTGCGTATAATTACAGGCGGATAACCAACACTCATCAAAATCAAGTTCATAATCAGTCTGCCAGTTCGTCCATTGCCGTCAACAAACGGGTGGATGTAGGCAAACCGGTGGTGTGCCAACGCAGCACGTTTCACAGGGTGAAGAGCCAATGCCTCTCCAGACTGCAGCCAGCCTATAAAGTTATCTGTAAGGGATTCAACTTCTGAAGCAGGCGGTGGAACGTGCACGCCGACATAGACCTGCTCTTTTCTGAAGGTACCAGCCACAAGTGGATCTACCATGCCTAGGACTCTCTCGTGGATTTGAAGGACGTTGGACACAGTTGTCGATTGGACATTATTTACGAGACTCTCCAAGTATGTCAATGCAGATTGAAGTCCGAGGATTTCATTATGTTCCCGGATGGACTTCCCAGGAATGCAGATTCCGGTTTCAGCGACAGTCCTTGTTTCGTCCAGAGACATTGTATTGCCTTCGATGGCTAGACTGTGGTGGATGTTCAGGAAGTAAATCTCTTCCGTTAGTGTTTTTAACGTCGGTATGTTAAAATCGAGATTTAGTAAGTCCTCTCTCTTTTTCTCAATCCGTTCAAGCTCTTGTTGGTCTATCGCTTCCACCACCGGTGCTGTCCTTAGACGGTTAATGACAGCACGATCATGGCCAGGAGACAAAACAAGGGTTCTGGCGTATAGACGATCCGCTTCAATAATATTTTCTGGTTCTAGAAGTTCAGCATAGTGGTTGAGAACCTCTGGGTGGTGAGGTTTCAGTGCCAAGGCGTGTTGCATCAGTCTTTTGGCCTTTTCAAACTTTGACATTTGCTTCATCTTCAGAGCCAATTGAAGAGATTTCAGGGCTTCTGTTTCGTCACATACTGCCATCTGTTTTGTGTCCTGTAATAATTTCGGAAGACAGCAGATAAGTAGACAGAATAGGGCAGAAGAATAAACCTTCATCTACTTGAAACACTACCAAATCTTATTGAAGATTTCAGTACGAGATATAGGTTGGCGCGTCGAGGCGATTCACTCACACTTCTAGTTTTTATTTCAGGATAATTTCATTCGATCTTTCTTTATAATGCAAATACTGTATGTGTAGTGATAGTGATGCATAGTCAAGTATAGAGGTAGTATCTGTCACTATACACTAGAAAGATTGATCGACTTTTCTATAAGGTAAAATAACTTAAACAAAATAAAGATTAATTAAATTGTAGAAATAAACATAAAATAATGCATACTTGTAATCGTTGCGATGGTGTGAAGTCAAAAATCAATTCTTGATATCAACAAATCCCAACACAACACGTGCGGAAACAGTGAAACAGCCGCAAATAAAAAAAAATGCTAATACCGCAACCAAAGTTGTAGTCAATGAGTTTGACATTTAAAAAACTCTTAAGAACATGAGGTCATCAAATGGATAAACAAAGTACTTTTCTGGATATTCGAGTTGTTTCTTTTCATCTTATAATTGTACAATGCCTATAGAATACTTAAAGCAAATTGTGTGTTAGTTTTTGTTTTTTTTCTGAAATATTTAAAACATAGTTTAAAAGAATGTGGCAATAGCTATTTGTTTGTCTTCTTTTCGTCGCCATATTGCGACGAAGGTTATTTTGTTAAGTCACGAGAGCGGCTATCAGTTTTTTTACTTCAAATTCTTTTTAATTCCCACTATTTTAAATTGGATTAAGTCTAAGATATAACTAAGATTTTAAAAATTCATTTGAAACATCGCCACTTCCCAAACTTCTCTCTTTATTCAGTAACACATTTCCATCCCATCCATTATTTTAACTCGAACGAAATATAACATTTTAAATTCTATAGCTTGAACATGGCCTGTTAATTATCTTTAAAATGAATACTCAAGTCTGCTGTTCAGCTCCAACAGGAGTTTCTTCTACTTTTTTCTACAATATCTTCAACTCTGGAAACAGATCCCTTACCAGTGGGTGTAATGGAGAAAGGAAATACCAAAACTTCGTCTGCGCCTAAGTCCAATAGCTCCGACTCGAAAAACAAACAGGGTATGAATTTAATTTTCACAAATTTAATTTTATATACATTTATCAGTGCTTAGGAAGCATGCTTGTGTTATTGTAATTCTAAACGAGCATTTAAGGGCAATGGGAAAACAGTATAAAGCAAAACAAGTTTCAACATTTCCCCCTGTGATTTAATTATAACTTTATAGGTTCAACATCTGGTTTAATATCTTGTTACTTGTGTAAGTGATTCAACTAGGGATTGTATGTTTTTCACTTCCTGATACATAACAGATGGAGATGTTGATCATTTTTTTTTGTATGTGTTTCAGATACTTCCAAAATTTGTATGATAATTCTATGATCTAAACATTGGTTAAGGTAAAGAATAAGGGGAAGTCCAGCAAGCCGTCAAAATTAATATTGCCAAATATGATTTCAGTTCAAATTGGCAATAACTTCTTGCGTAATGTCGTTAACATACATGTGCAAATAGTAGAATATATTTTACAATATGTGAATATATTTCATTAGTTTTCTAATTACTATTTTGTGATTAGTTATCATGCTAATTTGAACATTTGCTATTTCGTAATTACTCATTACTTAGTATATTTAATAAAACGGTTTCTTATAAATTTTAAATCATCGCCAAAATGACGTTAAGTTGGTCCATTCCATGTCTCATTGATTTAATCTACAAAAAGTGGCTCCGCCCAATTTTTTACTTGACATTTTACTTATGCCTTTATGATTTCAAATGGTCCTTAAAAGTGTTATAAAAATTTAATGTATTAGTACATATATCAATGATTTTTGAAGTTTTTAAAGCAGGAATTAAATTGTGAACAAAATGTCACAAGAGTAACATTTAGCATTTTACTTAAAACAGTGCACTCGTCATCTGACCATGGTTCAAAAATACGAGGCATCGTTCCCGGGTCTTTCCTTCGAGATAGGCGCCGAACCGTCGCCAATAGCCCACTGTGCCGCTCTAGTGCGACGTTAATTAACCAAACTAAACCTTAAAACAGTGCAATTCATGTGTTAAGAAGAGATTCAATAGTTTTTCCTTTTGAAGAGATTATAATTACTCTACTATCTGTAAATTTGAGTTCTATATTTTCATATAATCTACAGTAATTCTACCTTAACAACAATTTTTGTATTTTGCATTTTTCAATGGTTACAAGAGTAACAAAATTTTGATTTATAAGACAACTTAAAAATAACTTGGTTACATATTAGATATGTTTTATGATGCAAAATGACATAACTTTTAAATGGTAATTTTTAATTTTTTCCTAAATTTGTTTAATATTATAAGTTTTTATAAAAAAATTCTCTGACGTCACAAGAGTAACAATGGACATACCCTTTACCATTTTTTGCAATTTATACTGAATACAAATTTATACTATTGCACTTCTATTTGATCAGATGGAGTTCAAAACAAACACCTTCGTTTGCCAAGAGTCAAAGAGGGCATTTCTCCACGCCCAGATAGTCGACGGAAATCAAACCCCCAGAGGACTAGGGAGCTTTTTGATAAGAGACCTCGAAATAGAACTGGAGCAGTTTATGAAAGATACAGGAGTGAGGTAAGTGGAAATTCTTTGTTGATTTTTTACATGCTTGAAATAGTTTAAATGTAAATCATTATTATTATTAAGAAATTTTAGGGTATGTTGCCCTGGTTTTAAAGAGTGCCGAGCTCATAATCGGAAGTTACCATATATATTCGCAACTACCCCCCCCCCCGTGCGGTGATTGGTGTATGGATGCCGGATTGTTGTTCAACAAGCGAACATGCAAGATTTGCGGAAGGTGCATGGAGCTGGCCCATGGATACATTATGCAGCAAATGCGCCAAGCAAAACAGACAGTCACTGACTGGATGATGTTGTGCTGGGAGGTATGTAAGGAGTGGTTCATTCATAATAATGTTGCTATCGGTGGAGAGCATGTCGTCGTTGAGATTGACAAGTCGAAGTTCGGCAAACGCGGAAAACGACCGGAAATCGGAAACTTTACTCAACGTTTTGCAGCAGTTCGTTTTGCCTGGATCCGTTATTGTTTCCGATTTTCATATAAAATGTTGATTTAACGACTGCCCAAAGGATTGCCTGTAAGCACCATGATCGACGGCCCGGAGGGGGTCATGGATGTAATAATGAGTAGTCGGAGGCCGAAGGCCAGAGACCACAAAATTGACGGCAGGAGTCTGTGATTTTAAGCGCGCGGTACGCGTGTGCACGTAAGAGTGCCCGAAGGATCGCCTGTAAGCACCATGATCGACTGCCCGGACCAACGCAATGTCCGCCATTTTGCGTCATCTGACCATGGTTCAAAAATACGAAGCATCGTTCCCGGCTCTTTCCTTCGAGATAGGCCCCGAACCGTTGCCAATAGCGCACTGTGCAGCTCTAGTACGACGTTAATTAAACAAACCAAACCTTTGATAGGCCCCTAACCATCGCCAATAGCCCACTGTGCTGCTCTAGTGCGATGTTAATTAACCAAACCAAACCGCCATTTTGATTTGGCGACAAAAAAAAAACCTGTCATTTTTGCCTTGGCGCCAATTTTTGGACTTGGTGACAACGGGGCACTGTACACTAGGAATTTACCCCCCCCCCCCCCTTTTAGGTTGATTTTTTCTGTACATAAACAGCTGTATTTATGTACATAAAAAATTCTGATTAAATCGGCAAATCATCGAAAAAAGTGACATTTTAATTCGTAAAATAAATATTTATGCCGAGAAATGATTTAAAAAAAAAAAATGTAGCAGGGGAAACTTCTTTTCCCCAAGTTCTGAACCATTCATTATACCTCAAAGTACGTACTACTTTCTCTGGTCTTGTGTCTTTCACACTTCCATCAGACTTCTTAAATTAAATATAACTTATTATCATAATAAAATCTTATAAATGAAATACTTAAATTCCCAAATAACAGAATTTCTAATCCTTTACATCGTTTTGTAAAGATTAAAGAACTCAGAAAATTTAAATTATTTTCAAGTGAGTAAGGAATGAAGCAGTAGCTTTCAGGTTAATATCTGACCGGGTGCATTTCAGAAACGGTGCATCACAGAGGATAGATATTAAGGAAGATATGCTGCATACATTCAAAACCAGCCACTAGCTATCTTGAAATATCTTCGAGTTTGAACAATCCACATGGGTGTTGGTGTGTAGGGTGCATCTCTGTTCGTTATATATTAGAATTTTTTTAATTCTCCAGCCTAGTAAGAGCTAGTTGAAGCATTTAAATATAGTGCAATTTATATCAGCAATTTGGAAATATTTCAAAATGACATTTTAAAGCGCATCATACAATACAGTTCTGGCCGTTTCAAAATCAGTTATGAATATGAACAGTTTATTAAAAAAAGTTTAACCCTTTGCACTCCAAGAACTCTTTGCGTTTTCCGTTTTTTCTACGGAACAGTTATTCATCCTTATGTTCTTTTCCCTAGAATTTGTTATGCTTATAGAAAAAAGAAACCTAATCTGTTTTGGATCTGCAAAAGAACGATTTGAAAAAAATATCGATGTTTTTTAAACACAAGATCATGCTGTTCTCTTTTATTTTAAAGAACAGGGAACCAAAAGAACGAGTCGGTATGTTTTCGCCTGAGCGGTGCCAAGGGAGTGCAAAGGGTTAAGAGAATGCCGGATATCTGGCAAAATCCAATTTGGGTAATGTTTACTGGATATCTGGTATTCGGCAAAATCACTATCTGGTTCATCCCTAATTCTCATGGCTTATACTAAAGTTCCTTGTTGAAAGTTGTATAGAGTATTTAGGAAAATTTTTACACATTTACGTCCATACACAATACACATTTTTATCCCATCGAAAATTTCGAACACCCTAACAATTTTGAATGAGTTTATTATAGCTAATTACTATTAAGATTGGCTGTAACATTTCAAATGAAAACGTTAGGCAATAGAGTAATGGGAAACATTGTCTATGCTCTTCTCCATTAGGCATCTAAGGGGATGCCACTTTTGGGTTATGCTAATAGAGTGTAGAGTATTTTAAAATTAAACATGATCCTAAAAGATAATACATGTTCTCTATAGTGTTATTTGCACTGTTACATTTTCTAAATGGATTTCTGTTGAAATATGCCCAACAGGCTTGATTGTTGAATTTGTCAAATAAATTCTATTCAGGTAGCGGAAGGAGCTGTGGATGAACCAGAGGGTAAGCAAGGACGGAAGAAAACAAATTTGAATCATTTACTGAACTTCACTTTGGCACCACTTGAAAACTGGGATGGAAACGGGCGCAGGGCCACATTTAACAGACCGAAGATACCCAAGTATAATAAAGAACTCTTCTTGCAAGCAAAGTATGTATATTTCAATGGATTATTTTTTTAAACTTTGGTAGTAATTATTAATATAAGGTGGATGTACCGATTTACAACCAGTTTAGACCAATGCCGAACATGTGACTTTTGAACTTGCATTGGACTAAAATGAATTTACCTAAACTTTAAATATCTTTGAGTAACATCAATTGAAAGGACCTTTAAAAATAATATGCTCTTAGTTTTAAGAATTTTTTAAGAAAAGGTTGGGAACTGGTACTGTATCGGTAACTGTAACTGGTGTATTTACTGTATTATTTTTTTTTATGTTGCTTGGTTTTTAACTATGTAATGTAGACCATATTTATTTTGTGTTGTTTAGTTGTAAATGTCTGTTTATAGATATAAAATTTGTTATATTTTAGACAATTGTGCAATTCTAACTCTATAGTTATATTCACATTAAGAAATTTTCTGACTTGAGAATTTTAAAATCATGGCCATTGCTTTAAAGTGCACAAATATATCAATAATCATAACAAGACTAACCTTATTTGTTGCCAAGAAAATAATTGGCACGATAATTTTTTTTATGAATTGAGCGTGATTAGTGGTGGTAGGTTAACAAATTTGGCACATTTGCCCATATTTGGTATTTAGGTTTGCTGAATGAAATCGAACCATTATAAGTAAAACATTGCTTTTTATTGCTTTATATCTGGCTAAATAAATCAAGCAGATCCATACAATTTTGAGGGAAGATGTATATATACTTAAAGCTTTCATCTATATCAAAATTGGATTTTTTTTAAATATGTTAGTTAACTCCTTCTTTTACTTGTCCCTTCAATTGTTAGATACTTTGTTATTGATGTTGCCATCTGGGATAATTGGTCAAATTAAATTTTTTAATTCGTGTTTGTGCCTACTAAATTTAGTCTATAATCGCATTTAAACACCCACTCAATAAAAGTGTTCTTATCCAGTTTGGCTCTTGTTCCATAAACACCAATTAATCAATAATGGTGTTCTGTGCAATGATAAAATAATTTAATAAACTCCAATTCTATATGAATTGGTTTTGAAGCAAATAATATAGTTATATATAAGTTTTCGATGTTGTCCCCAAGCACAACCATCATTCAAGGAACTTCAGTAACAAAAAATCTTTCTGTCTTATGACGTATTGCCTAAATTAATATAAAAAAGAACATACTTTAAAACATCAAGCTTTTCTAAAGTTCTAATTGAGCTTCTTTAGAATGAAAGTACATAGTGCAATAGTACTTAACTTTTGAAGTAACTAGATCTAAATTATATATATATATATTTTAATTTGAATTATATAAATACTCTTTCAACACAAATTATTTGAAAATATCTTGCACGGTCTATCCACGATCAAATTAGTGGTTCCTTAACACCGCTACAAAATAGTTGCAGTTAATTATCAAACAAGTTTAAGCAAATTGATCAATTAGCTTATCTAAAAACTGTGATGTCACATAGGCCATTTAACCAGAACCAAACTATATTTGAAGTTTATTTTCTTTACAGTTGTCAGTTTGTTGCTCGAGATAATGGTAACTACTCGATTCACCAGAAGAATCCAGATATACTTGTTGAATGGTCTCTAATTGAAGAAATAGTAAGTAAAACCTTATAAAATTTAAAATGTTCTTATTTATAAAATATTCTAAAACAAATATTTGTCTTGCCACTTATATTGACAGATGTTTTAATTCATTATTGTAGCGTTTGCCTTGCTATGAAGTGCCACTGTGTCCGATATGTCTTTATGTGCCAGTTGCCGCAAAAATAACTCGATGCGGTCACGTGTATTGTTGGCCGTGCCTCTTGCACTACTTGTCTCTTACTGACAAAACCTGGCAAAAATGCCCGATATGTTTTGAAGCTGTTCACAAAACTGAACTAAAAAGGTTAGTCTAATGGTTGTTATTAATCCATTTTCTAAAGGTATCTGTGCTGTAGATTATATTTCATTAAAATATGCAGGGAAAAGAAAAGGAATTTAAAGATTTCATAAATTGGGAGTTTTGATATTGTAAATTTTGCTAAATAAAATAAAGTTTAATTTGTGTTTTGTTACATATTGGTAAACTTTTAAGTGTAAGAAGTATTTTGTATTGATTTCTGGGTTTACTAGAGTAACAGATTCCTTAACATCCATAAACAATAACCTTAATTATTTGGAAAAACTATTTTTTCTAAAAATATAATTCCATTTTCTTTTAATGAAAATATTATTTTCCTGTTTAAGTGTTTTTTTTTAAAGTATTTTGTATTCTGTATTTGAAAATTTTTTAGGAAACAAAACAATTCTAAGCTAATTGTCTATTTTTTTTTTTTTTTTTTTGCAACTAGTGTTTTTTGATAACCCATTTACCCTTGCAGCCTCAAATTTATTTTTTTGAAAGGGACAGTGAAAGTAATAGTGGCACAAGTCTGAATTTGACTTGCATCACTATTACTTTCACCACCTCAATTTCTTTTGATTCTAATTGGCATCACTGGGAATGAAAGGTTTAAATCATAAAAATGTTTTGGACTACAATTAGTGAATTATTTATTGATACTTTAAATGGATTTGAGTTTTTTAAAGATATGATAATGAATGTGCTTAAGCTGTTATTTTTTTTTTTGCACATAAAAATGTGTTTTGACTATTTCAGTGTGTCATTGAGAGTACAAAAATGTTTTTCTGTGGGAGATGAAATTACAATGTGTCTCATGCAACGTGAAAAGGGATCTTTGCTCTCAACTCCAGTTATTCACCAGATTCCGTCAAATTCTGTCTGTAATGTTAATGATGGTATGTGTATTTATTTCACTGAATACCTTTTAATTTAATTAAAAAAATTATCATTTGTAGATTTAAGCTTACTTGAGATTGCATTATGAAAAGACATAGTAATAGTTGTGTATTTCATTATCCATACAGAGATTTAACCCTGTCAGGACTGGCCATTCAATATATTTTCAATGACTTATTTAAAAATCTAGTTGCCCAGATGTTTGAAACTCTCCTTAATTCCCTAGGTATTCTTATAAAGTACATACAAGTTCTTTATTGTTATTCTAAGATCAGTAGGGGAATTCCTTAAAGGAAGAGACTTCATTTTTACAAATTTAACAAAAGTTCAGTTTAAATGTTTTAAAGTATAACTCCCATTATCCAAACTCGAGTTATCCGAATAAAAACAAAGCACCCAATTATCCGGATCGTGTGAAAAAAAAATCAGTTAAATCTACATTTTAAAAAAGTTCTTTATCGGTGAATGATATTGCTTTTAATAGTAATTAAATTACAATACATACTAAAGCAGTTAGTTTTTTTACTAATTTACTGGCTTACATTACATAATGACAAAATACAAATGTGGACGTAACAGATTTTTGTAAATGGAATTTATGTTGCCATTCCACAGAAAGAAAAACAGTATTTTCTTTATCCCCACTTAAGAGAATTATATATAAAGATTATTCCAAAAAATTAAAGTGATTGCCCCCTATAAAAATACAGAATTTTTCTTTGGACTATACAATGCAATAAGAGCTGTTTCTCTCTCTCTCTATATATATATATATTTATAATGCAAATTATTCCTCATTTAAAAAATGTATTCAATTTTAGCTGATACAGTTACTCGTTACCAAAAGTTGCTCTTGGCATCTCAGAAGGAAGTTCAACTTATTTTGGACAGGGAGCGTCGCGAGTTAGATGATGCATATCTGAAGGAAAAAGACACACCTGAAGTTTGCTTTATTGAGTCAGCATTGCAGGTAATTGAGATTACTTATGTTTATTAGAATACAGCTTGATAAACAGTAGAAAATCATATACTTTTTGCATTAAGAAAATTTTAGGCCCAGGCCAAGGGTACTGCATTTTCCTGGAATTAAAATCTTTATTTGAATCTTCCTTTCCTAGCATTACCTAATTTTCCCTTTGTCAGATTTGACAAAGTTTGTTGGTTATTTAGTTATTCATACATTTAACAGGCACAGGATTGTTTCATAAATTGACAAAAGTATGCAAATTTTATTTTATTGATTACAATTAAATTAATCAGTAAATTGGTTGATTTATTAATTATTTTTTTTTATCTAGGAGAGTTTTGTCTGGTCTCGTTATTGACATCCAGTATTCTCTTTTATCGCCAATGAAAAATAGTTTTAATTGATAACTTTTTATAGTCAACCCAATGAATGTAGATTAAATGATATAGTGGATATACAAAGATAAATGTTATGTGCAACTGACATATTTTAAACACGTGTGGATAACAAAAAGTTTATAATTATCACATGTCTGTTTTTTTTACGCAAATAAGATATTGGAGTCAATGTAAAGGTGGAGTCTAAGCTTTATACTCCTGCACAAGCATTGTATTAACCTTGCAAATAACAATTTCGTGGTGCAGGTTTAAAGCTCAACCCAAGTACCAAAAAGGTCCAAGTTTGAAATCTTCTTTTCTCATTTTCCGAAAGTTTACAAAAGTGGACATATAATGATTTTGCTTTTATCCATCCATATGCCCTTTATCTGAAGCAGTCAAATATATATATATATATATATTACCAATCGTGTATGTGTCGAGTTCAGTAAATTGCTATGTTATCAATTTCTTATCTAAATTATTTTCAATAAATTATTTTTTTTAATTTATACAAACATTTTTTATATTTCTTTGTTATTAATGACTATTAGCTGAATTATTTTTATAATTGCTTGTATTTAAATGAATTTTCCTTTCGGCAGCTATTGGATGTAAGAGAGCAATCTCTGAATTCAGCTGTGGACAATGAAAAGAATTCTGTTACCAAGGAGATTCATCAAGAAAATGTGAGTAACATTGAAGAATTTTATTTACAACTAGCTTTGTGGGTCCTGCATTGTTCAAAAACTGATTAAAGTTTATAAATCTCCCAAGTTTAGAGCAAAGAGTTATCTGTTTGTCATTTTTAAGGAAAATTAATAGATACATTAATTAACAGTCTGCCAAAAAGAAGGTAAGGTTAAACTGTGTATACTGGTTATTATTATGTAAATAATTATTTTAAAAATTAAGTATTGATCTGTTTATGTTCTTAAAAAAGTAGAGATTTATTTTTAAATATTTAGTTTTTTTGGATGCCATACTGAAAATAACTTATTTTATGTACATTTCTGCTGTGTTGATTTTTAAAAAAAATTTATTATTTATATTGTACGATGGTTATAGTTCGACTCTGGATAAATAGCATCTGTGACATCACTTTGCTTACATGATTTTGATAAGCCAATTGGTCAACCCGCTGAATCTCAATTATCATCTTATTACCTAACCGCCAACTAAACGGAGCCAGACTATACTTACATTTAAAATATTTAAAAAAAATTTAAAGAAAACATAATTTTAACTTTGCAAATTAAAAAAAAAAGTTAAAATATTCCTATTTTTTTAATTTTTATGGAAACCTTTTTTAAACCCAATGTTTATAAAACAGATTATTTTTAATATTTTCTGACAGTATACCATTAATAAAATAAAAATGCTCAGAGAAAAGTGAAATGTTTTTAGGAGGTATTTTTTACCTTTGAATTCAAAATAGAACAGAACAATTTTTGTTTAAAAACAAAAAAGTATATATTTCTGGCTTTGCAAAATTTTATTCCTTGAAATGGGTTAGTGGAAAATAGCCTTTTTAATTTGTAATAATTATTTATATTTTTGTTTGTTTTATAACTGATATATAATTTTTGTAGATAAATAGCCATGTAAGAAAACACTTGACTTCTATCAGTTCCACTGATTCCAATGATGAGAGCCTTAACACAGGTAAAAATTTTAAATTTACTGCATTTAGAAAGAGATTTTTATCAAAATATATTTATGCTGCTAAAAAATTTGAGAAACCCAAATTACGAATTTCAGATGAATGTTTTAAAGATATATAACCCTTGTTCATTATAAGTACTACAAATGATAGGCCAAAATGAAATCACTAACTTTTATTCTGTTGATATAGAAATTTACCTACCAATGCTACATGTTTTTTCCCCTTAATTCTGCTGTAATAAATTAATTGTTTACTTGCTAGCTGAAATAAGCTTAAATTGATTTACTTAAGCTACATTTTTTATAAATTCAAAGCTTATTTTTGAGTTTTCAAGATTACTTGAAACCAAATATAGTTTCTTAACCGATTTGTAAAGAAGTAAATTTTTATATAAAATGTAGATAATAAACACAAACCTTGTGTATGTTTTGTTATTTATATGAACTGTTTGAATATTTTTTTTTTCAGACATGAATGAAAATACTGTTAAATTAAATAACTTTCCGAACTTGAATAATTCTGTAAAAACAACAACCACCACCACCAATGAACCAGAAAAAGGAGTGTGCTTCTTTTACCAAGGTAACTTTTATCTAGTGATTTTTTTTAATGCATTCTTTTGTATACCTTGCAATCAGAGTTGAAGTGTTTTTTTTTGCAATGTTCTGTAGAAAATACTATTTAAGAAAACTTAGTAGTATTTTCATTAGTGTAATTAAAATAACTTCTGAAACTTCTTTAAATTGACAATTTTTTTTTCCTTCTAAACTTTTGTGTAAGTTTTTTTTGTAATTTATTTAAATTTTGGTTAGTGGTTAGTAACAATCAATCATATAACATTTCAATGCTTATTTACTTTCTTGTATTTTTAACTGTTCAAAGATTTATTTTAGGAACTAAATTATTCTTTACTGTCAATTTGTACATATTACCCATTCATTGTATAATTACTATATGATGAATTATTATGACACAATTATTACTTATTATTATATTATTTTGCAATACATAACTACCACACAACATAATTTTTTTTTATTACTGTTTATAGTTGTACATACTGCTTAAAAAATTCCAAGATTTTCATATTGCTATGATTTTACTTATTTAATATAAAACTTGTAACATGCTTAGTATATAGATTATCCATGAATATGCAAAATCTTATTACTCAAATTATGTAATATTTCTATATAATGTAATTGGTGGCAAAAGAAGTACATGTTAACTAAATTATTTGAAGTTTCCGATTACAAAATGTACATTTTCGAAAAAAATTCATTATAATTTTTAAGTTGTTGTGCTAGAATATTTTACAATTATATGTGTTATTCTAATAAAGTGGTTGATTTGATATAAATGTATTGCTTAAATTTTATATATTTTTTTAGCTGAAGATGGACAACATATTTATTTGCATAATGTAAATGTGAGGATGCTGTTGAAAGAATTTGGATCACTGGAAGCTGCACCTCAAACTATTACAGCAAAGATCATGGAAGTGGAACGAGTTACCATGACTGAGGTAATGTATTTTTGTATATTCAGCTAGAACAGAATAATGAATGTAAAATAACTTGTTTTTGCATATGTTTTACTAAGTTGGGATTGTGCCATTACATTTTGACATACTTGTCTTGCTTTTTGTCTATGCATAAAATGGAATATTTTTAAAAGCAATTTTACTTTGTTTGAGCCCTCAAGTTTCGAAATCTGATATATCATTTTTGACCAATTTTTCAAGAGAAACGAAAAACTAATTGCATGATTTATAGAAAATTTTTATATATATATATATATATATATATTTATAAATAATTAATATTAGATAGACACAGGTCTTAACCAAATTTTAACTATCTATAAGTTTCATCATCACTTTTATTACCCCCCCCCCCCCCCCCTCCTTTTCTTCGCAACAAATCCTGAACTGTCGCTAATTTCTCATTGTGTTTTTCTAGTTCAACAATAATTCAACTTACCAAATTTGACTATATGTTACAAGTATTTTTTTCCTTTAGTCTTTCTATTTCTTAGCATTTTAAGTTTCCCTGATAATAACTATATTAGTCGAAATTAAAAAGGTATATTATTTATTGGATTTCTCTTCTGTCCTTTCAGGTGTTGCGTAAGAGGTTAAGATATTTGCTGCACTTGCCATTGACGTGCGAGTTCCAAGTTGTTGAACTAGAGTTTCGATCTATTGTGTCTGAGCCAATCATACTGCAGTTTGAAGGTAAGGAAACCTTAAGCACTAATTATTGAAATTTTAATACCGAAACAGAGTATCATTCTGGTAAAATAATTAAAATGTGTATTCATTGGAACAAAATATTTTGAATGCAAGATATGCTAATACATGGAGATATGCTTGTGTCGATTAGTACTAATTTCAGAATTATTATTGTCGTTGTGTTAACTTTTTTACTGTTTAATTTTTGCTATAAAAAGTTTTTTTTTAATGCTCTTTTCTTTTTGAAATTTTGTTGACTTTTTTTTTTACTTGTGTATTTTTGTTTAAGAAAGAATTGGGTTTCTTTCCGATTTTTCAGATCATATTTAGAGGTTCAATATTCTAAAGTGTTTCAGTCTATAATAAAAAATATTTGTGTTTTAGATGATTATACCTTGAAATATACTTTGAAGAATCTTTCTTAGTGATTGTTTTTAGTAATGCTCAAAAATATTTTAGGCGAAATCAAGAAAAGAAAGTTGGTTCGAAATAAAAAGGCTAGAGATGAGCGGCGACGAGAAAAAATGATTGAACAAGAAGAAAACAAGAAACTTGGAAAATGTAATAACCTTAAAGTTCCAACTTAGTTTTATATATTTTTTTATACTTATTAGGTTCACTTCTATGGATCCTTGATTTTGAATGATATTCTCTAAATAGAAAACTTAAATGTGTTGTATAGATTTCAGCATACAATCACAATAAAGTTTTATACTATTAAAATTACAGTGGGATTTGGTTACTCATACCTCTAAAACTAATGATCTGATTTTGGTGAGACTTAGTAAAATTATATAGTTTCTAACCGGAAGAAGGTTTTAAAAATTGAGATTGTTCGAAATCTTGATTCTAAATTGTTATATATAAAAAAAATTATTTCTGTATTTTTCCCATTGACATAAATAAGTTTTTTTTAGTTTAAATCGTAGCATCTGTAGTATCAAACTTAATGAAACTTGACATGCCTAAAAACTTAAAATAGTAATTAATAATATGTTCCACTTGGTTTTGTGCCTATGTTAAAAGGGATCAGGGTTTTCACAACTTTTAATACTTCTAATTTTTTGGCATGCCTTTTCCTACCTTTGACTGAGAAAGGTTTTAATGCATTGGAATTTTTCTAAGGAAAAATTAAAAATACTACTAATAGGCTTTATTTGTGTCAATTAATTAAGCCATAGACTTATTTCTATGATGTATCACTATAATTAACTCTGTGCAAAGAACCTGTATTTTTTGCTACTCTAACATATAATCGAATCCATGATTAAGTTCCAATCAAATTAATAAGGTTTTTTTCCACCTTTAGATCCAAAAGCCACATACAATCTCCACAGTGCTGACCAATTTCCTGCATATCACCCTGAAGATTTCCTACCCCTTTCCCCACCAAAAGAAGGAATGATCTATGAAAGACGTCCACCAGGTAACTAAATGAAATGACAATCTTTTACGATACATTCCTGGTTATTCTATATTTGTCCAACTTATTCATTAGTTAAGTACCTGTATAATATTCAAAACTTCAACATTCTGCAAGAAAATATGTGTATTTAAAGGCACAAGTAGGGCTAGCCTCGCACTAACAACTATCAGAAATGCAACTGAGCTATTTAGTTACATGCAATTGAAAAACTAAAATTCTATCCACTCACTCAGCAATTTTTGGTCAAAATATTCTTTCGATCGATACTCCACTAACAATTTAGGCAAACAATAAATTTTAAAAAAAAATTCGATCGAAAATTTGGGAGTACAGAGTCAAATGCAATTAAAATAATCGGCGTACAGTTGCCGAGTGATTTTTTTTAGTCACTCAGATGATTATTGCTGATTGATAGTTGCAGTACAATTAACGCTTGTGCATGGCTAGCCTTAATGTTTACCAATATGTTTTTTTTTTACGTTTATTGATTTGTTTAAATATATTTGATTTAGAATAACACAAAAATTTATGTATTTCTTGCTAAATTTATTAATTTAAACATTTATAAGCATTCTGTCTGTGGATATTTTAACATGTCTATTGTCTATACTGCCCTCTAAAGAATGAACACAAAGTTTTTTTTTGTCTGTAGATTATGTTCTAAATTTCCTTATATGCCTGTTATCTTTTTGCTAAAATGACTTGTATTAGAATTTTTCTAATTCTTCAGCCTACCATATCAATGTCTGGTAAAATATTGAATTTCCAAATTTTCATTTCCTTCTTATTTAATTAAAATAAAAATTACCTTTTAAAAAGACTTCTTTTAATCCTTTTAGTCCCACTGTTGCTTTAAAGTAACACTGAATTGAAATTATTATATCTTCTTGGGTTAATTACGTTAAGTTTTTTTTTTCAATACACAACTCGGACAAAGCTGTTTCTTTAGTATTTAGCATTGCTTTAGGTTAGTGCTTCTCAATTTGTAAATAGCAGTGAAAAATTCAAAAGCCATTCTCATATAGAATTTCTTAAAGCTATCAGGTTGTATTTTTGCTATTGGAATTTTTGTTAAAATGTGCCCAATATTGGACTTTTTTTTTTTGCTATTGTAAATATGTTTTTGCCTTAACTGGAACTGTCATAATTTAACCTGATGATTCAAAATAGAAATTGGATGTTACAGATTGTTTCATTAACCCTTTATGATACTTTTAAGTGATTATCACACTTTTAAAAATAAGTGCTAGAAAACCTAACTAAAAAAAAGTATTTTTTTTAATTTTGAAAAAAAAAGTTAACTGAAAGAATGAAAAAAATTCTAAAACATTTTTTAAAAGATTAAAATAAGTTTTGGTATTGGACTTAAATGTGTAAATGATTATAAAACCAGCTTGAATCCTTTAATATTTACAAACTACCTGGAAACTTTAAAAAAATAAAATTGTAGGCAATGTTGTTTATTACTATATCATCTATAGGTTTCGTTATTATAGAATTGTTAAGTTAATCCTGTGAAATCAATAAATGCAAAATGAGATGAGCTCTGTGCATCTACCAATTACAATAGCAATGAATCCAAAATTGATAGGAGTTCAAAATTTTCGATAGGACAAAGTTGTTTGTGGACATAAGGGGCTTGTGCACATTAAATCTGTCGTTTAGTCTATGCTGGTGCATAGGATGCCAGTTCGGGTGTTATCCTCGTCACCCAACTGGTTCAAAATTATGAGGCACTATTCCATTCTCCCTTCAGGATTTAAAACTGTCGCCAATAGTCCATTGCATAGCTCTAGTGAAACATTCACTCGCCCTATTTTAATGGAAACCTTGAATGTAGTATTGATTTTAATTGCAGATCCTGATATTGACAACTTAAATTTCCTCAATGCTGAAGCCTTTCCAAGTGGTTATCTCGAAGAACCTGCTCCCAGTGATTGGAATTATGCCCCAGTCACTTCTTTTGCTCAGGTAAGTACAGTTACTATACAAGATGTCAGAGAAGTTCTGGACACATTACTAATTTTTGTAAATAAACTATGAACAGTGGGTTTTTCCTGTCTCGTTAGTAACATGGTTTCTGAATTTTATTTCACAATTGTTGGTCCAGTGGTACGATATTCAGCTAGCAATCAGAAAATTGCAATTTCGAATAGGTATGAGAACTTGGCAGTGTTCTTGAATCTTTCCTTAGAGATTAGGGATGAGCTTAGTAGTTATTTTTAAATAACGACAGTTATTACGATATTATAATGAAATAACTAGTATATTTAACTGTTACTTGATATCTTGAGCGATATTAAATGACGCAACCTTAGAATTAGGCGGTGCAAAATATCAAATGCTAAATTTTCATGATTTTTTTTTATCAGCTGATAGTAGCAAATCTTTTTATTAAAATAATTTTAATGAACCAACACTTACTAATATTTCAATAAATTATTTCTATTATATAAACATATTAACTTTTCCCAGCCATTTTTATATCACTAAATGCCCATTTTTTATTAATATTTCAAAGATAATAAAAAAATTAGATTTTATGATATTACATGCAAAAAATATTAAAAACAAATATTGTAAAACTTATGCATTTATTTAGAAACAAAAATTCTAGTCTTCTTTTTACAAATTGTTAATACTGATTTTATAGCAATATATCATCATGTAATAAAATAAATGTCTTATTATTAAATATGATTTTAAAAAATACTTTACAGGTAATAAAATGGCGCATTCAAATTGGCGATCTCTATAAACACATAAAAAACTCAGTACTATTCGATTTTTGTTAGCATACACTTTAAATTTCCATCCAAATGTTGTTTTTAGTTAATATTGCGCAATATACCAGACCGTGATAAATAAGAAAATTAATATTTTTTCAAATTTATGTTATTTACCTTTTACAATGCGACGAGGAGTACCAAAGAAAATTAAATGAATTGAACCATCCTATCACGACCCTTCCAACAAAACAATAAACTTTCGCCGACTAGAACGCACAAAAAAATAATATAAAAAATATCCCGATTCAATAATCTTATGATAAACACAATATCGAAAACTTCCAAAACATATTTTGAACCAACGAGTTCTGATATATATTTTTTTAATCGTAATCGCAAATATCAACAGTATTTCTGAAATTATTTTGATCGTATTTTTGGACACGTGCCAATAACGAAGTAAGTATTCTAATAATAAAATATATTTTATTATTAAAATATAAAAATACCAACATTATCCTGAAATATTTTGGATCTCATTTTGGAAATGTTCCAATAACTAAGTGACTTAAACAATTCAGCAATTTACGATCATTCTGCGATCAATTATATCATGATATTGTATCATAGAGTAAGATTCGTTTCGACTTTCGAGCCAAGGCCCTTGCATGGATTTTTTTTTCTCAAGGCCGTCTGTTTTGGTTTTGTTCTTGTTTGGCGGTGTAGGTGTTTCTGGTTAAAATTAAACAGCGCATTTATTAATTATTTGAAGTACATATTTTTTAATTTTTTTTTTTTTAATTTTGATTTCGAAATACTGTTTTTTTTTTAGCAAGTAAATAACTGTTATTTCTCGTAAATAATATTTTTAATTATCAGAAATTGAAATAATGATATTTTATACCTGTTATTAAAATATCTCTCATCACTATTAGAGATAGACCACAAACTATCGCCAATTGCTCACTTTACAGCTCTAGTGGGTTGTTAACTAAACAACCACAATTGTTATTCTCATAATCCAATATGTGATGCTAAATATCCCCAGATTAAGGACTGTATGAGATTCACAATGCATAGAAATATCGTTGTCATCTTAAATTGTGCATTAAATGCCCTTAATTTGTTTTTAAAATGCTTTTCAATATGGTAAACTAAAATTAAGTTCACAAAAATAAAATTGTTAATATTTTTTAAATCTTAACTTTTTTTTAACAAACAAAAGCACATTAATATATCTCTAAGAAAATACCTCAGAAATTCTTTATTTTAATTTCTTAAAAACTACTGTATGCCTTGGAAAATCTGTTAAGAGTCAAATACTGTTGCAATTGTTTCAGTATTAAGTAGTCAAAGTGTAATAACAAATAACTTTTATAAGTCATTTAATTGTAATGTCAAAGTGCAATTTTTAATATTGCATATTCAAACTTCATAATATTGAGATAAACATTTCTTTTAACTACAAAAATATAACATGTAAACATTGTATTTTTGTTAATATTAATTTGCCCTTTTTGTCATATAAAAATTAGATGCTTAGAGTTGGACCCAAGACCTTCAAACCTTCACCTAAAGAGCCCAAACCTATTGCCGTTGCCTCACCTTGTGTGCAGCCTAATCGGGATTCAGATGAAGAAAGTACACCAGCTCCAGAATACCATCAATCTTTTAGTGATGCTTTTCAAGCAGCTTTGGATAAGATAACACTTTCGGAGCCTACTGGTAAATTTCTTTTTTCTCCATTTGCATCCGATAAATATTCTTATTTTTCCCTATTACCTATTTCATCATGATTTGCTTTGCACTATGTAACAAAATCGCACTACATTTTTCGAAAATATAATTTATTCACGAAATCAAAGTTTTGGGCTTATATTTCTATGTAATAACAATAAAAATTTCAAAAAGCTTGTTGCTTTGTACGTGGCTTGCAATTTGTCTTGGCCATTAATATTCGATTTAAATATTTAGATATTATATTAAATTTTTTTATCTTTGAACCCCCCCCCCCCCCCCCCCATTAGGTTTTTAAAAAAATTCTTATGGGTTTTCTACAAAGCTTGAAATCTTGTTTTTGCATTTTCCGAAAGTGGACATACACCAATTGTGCTTTTAGACATCGATGTTAACTTTAGTTCCACTATTTCATTTTTAAATTCTTAAAATTTGACATGTCCATTGAAATTATAATAACTGTAAGCAATTAGGCAAGTTTTGATAAAATTTAAAAGATATTTTTTGTCTTGAATAAAATAAAATAGTAAAAAAAAATTAGATTCATGGAACTTTGTGCTTAGAATAAAAAAATGGATGTAATGTTGAATCAGTAAAAGCATAATTGTGTACATTTTTAAATTATTAAAAAAATTTATAAATTTGCGCTATTGCACATTAAATTTGATATAACACTGCATTTAATAACTTCTAAATTAGATTTAATCTTGCAGTTCTGTATTAATCATAAAATTCCTAAAGCCATTAAAAATAATTTTAATAATACTTATAATTTTTTTTATAAAAAGATGCCCCCCTCTCCCTTATTTCATAATTAAATTCTCATTTGTAAAAAATCATTTGTACAGGGTGGCAACAAAATTCTGGAAAAAAAGTTCCCTGATATTTCCCTGACTTCCATGATGGTGTCATAAAATTTCCCTGACTTTAAAATTACTTTAAGAAACGTTGAAATATATGCTTTGTATAAAAACAAAGTATATACAATAAATTTACTGCATTATAAATAAAAATTTATAAGCAATACTTATTGTCAGTTAAAATAATAATTTATGGATACACAAATTATACAATTGTGGCAGGCATAATATTAATTAATCATGTTCTCTGTAAGCAGAGAATGCAAATTTTTTCAACTATTTCTTTTGGAGATAATTTCAAATGTTTTATATGCTTCCTATTCCAATCTTCAATAAATCACATTCATTAGCCCCTCACATGTTGCTCACAATTTCAAGGTCCAATGAACTTTGCTTTTGCTGCTCTCTTAGCAGTGGTTCACGTTTTTACAAAAATAAATCTAAAAATATGAAAATGTGCATAACCAAACTTTTTTAAAAAAAATCTTTTTCAGAACTAAAAGGAAATATTGACAACTAAATTACCCAGAATAGAGTGCATAATGGAGGATAATTGCCGTTTTAATGATCCAAATTTGAAAATTTCCCTGATTTTTTGTGAATTTTCAAAAATTTCCCTGATATTTCCAGAATAAAAAATTTCCATGACAATTCCCTAATTTCCAGGTTATGTTACCACCCTGTTTGTATTATTCACAAACATTATAAATTTGAGTTGTAATGTATATTTTAAACTAATTTCAGATAAAAAACAATCTTCATCAAAGAAAAAGAAGAAAGGAAAGAAGCAGCTTCTATTTACAACCTCTATGTGTCGCAATAACAACAACTAACGTCTACCAAAAGTTGCATGTGGAAATTTTGCTTATCAAAAAAGTATCTCGAGAGTTATAACCTTAAGTTGTTGAAGAAGTCCAGCAATATTTCTGTGATTTTCATTTCTTTGTTACTTGATGTATATTTGTTGTTAGCAAAGGATAAAATAAAAGTTGGCACAACTTTGATTGTTTGACATTATGGCACACACATTGACTTTATTGCATAAATTTTGTACATGGAAAAATGACAATCTAAACTGCCTATGAAGATGTTGGGTGAAATCTTTTGTACTGAACTGCAATGGCGGTGAGTTAAATTTCACTCCAGTTGAGAGAATCACGTATCTTTTAAAAGTCTTTTCATAATAGAAATGGAAGAACTTCTATATCCTCCCCCAAAGTGATTCCTAAAATTAATATAAGTACATTAAATATCAAAATGTAAATGTATTTTTTAATGTATAAGAACTTAACTATATTACATTAAGTTATACTAATTAGTTTGTAAAGGGCCTTTATTTTCATGAAAATTGCCTATCCCTAAAGAATCCTTGTCCTTCCTGCATTTTTCTCAATTCGTTTATTATATAAAAGTATGTTTTATTTCCCTACTTTCAGAAGGGAATCTGTGATAATTGGAAAATGGTGTTTTTAAACTTTGCGCAAACAATACTACGCTCATAATTTAAAGGCCCTTAATTAAGTGTAGTAGCTTTTCCGATTTGCCCGTAAAAATTCTTTGACATCCTCACTATATTTGATTTAGGCTATTAATGTTCTTAAACAGGTGAATTTTTAAGGACAAATCGAAGAAGCTACAAAAATGAATTAAAAAAAATAGTTATGGTCTAATTATTAGGGTTAGTGAGGGCAGAATAGTTTTGTTTTAACATATGTAAATGGGGGCTCTGTGGTGCGAATCGCAAAAAATCCAAAAATAATGATCCAACACTATTTTCCATTACTAAGCAGCTAGATCTATCAATAGGTCGTCGTATGGGTATCCACTTAATGGTATGTATTATGGTATCCACTTAACATTACAGGCCAAGGTGAGTTGCATACTTTCAGCACTGTTTTTGTACGTATACCACTTGGCATAGAGCCTCCCTACATATTTTTTTTATCTTAACAAAATGCAATACTGCTATCATGGTGTTGGAGATAAATTTAAGATTAAAATTAGCGGTCATTGGTCATATTTTGCAAATAAAAATTTCAGTTTCATGACCGTAATTTTAAACCCAGTCATTTTTGACACCTGGCTTTTAATAAAAATTATTTTTACACACAGTGATCGTTACTTCATTCCAAATGATGTAGAAAGTGGCAGAAAAAACGGCCAGATTCTGAAAATGTCATTTTTTAATAATTTATTTTTTTCCAATATATTTTAAAATGCCTCTGTTTAGCTTATGATCATTATAAACCTTAACAGTGTCTGTATATATGTATGTACTTAAGTAAAGCTGCCAACACATCAAAAGTTTTTAATAATAAAATTTGATTTTCAATAATTTCCCTCATACTTTTCCGTAATTTGTCAGTAAGACGGTGATATTTTTAGAGTAAAAATGGAAGCATTCTTCTAACTTTATGCAAAAAAAAAAAGTTGATTACAAAAATATCGTAACAGTTGGCAGCTCTGGTTAAGCAATTTGATTATTTTTTAAATTATGCCTAATCAGAGCATTTAGGCAACTACAAAATACTTGCTAGGTGCCAATGACACAAAACTTTAATCTACTAATTTCAAACCCTGGATAAATTTGAGACAAAAAAATTGCTTTAGAAGTGATTTCGGAGAATAGCATTAAAGTGCCTTTTTCTAACTCTTATTTAGAATAAATCCACTAAAAATTTCTCTGGAAAAAAAATTATGTAACAAATATAGCTGGAGTTCAATCTGGTTTCATCAATTAATACCAAATGTATAGATAGTTATGAATGTTCTTAGTTGACAAGTATGAAAAGATTCAGAACAAACTTACCAGTGGTTGAGGCAATGGAACAGTTTATATAGGTCTTTTCTTTTATCAAAATTTTGTTCTTTGGGTAAGAGGTTATGGTAAGCGTTGTAAAAAGAACGTGGGAAACCACCAAACATGTCTGCAATGGATAATTCGTACTCTGAATGCCCGTAAAACACGGCAGGGTCGAAAATGACTGCAAAGAAATGCAAATTAACAATAAATAGTGGAAGAAATTTACTGACAAATGTATTAAACTAATCATAAAAGGTAAATTGTTATTAAAAAAAAAGCAAATGAGAAGATAAAAATTATTTCATGTAAAATTTTGCATTACATTTTTTGGAAATGATTTCCGTCTTGTTTATAAATGCTGCATATTGAAACAAAGTTTAAAATATCCTTTATGCATATTGTACTTATGAAAAGAAAGGGGAATTGGCATAAAATTAATGCTATTTTGTTATTTATTGCTTTTTTCAATTTAAATATTCTATACAATATGAATTAATAACCTCCTCTACGGAAATCAGTTAAAAATAGTATAGTATGGATTTAAATTTTTCACAATAAAAGCAATTTTAAATTAAAAAAAAAAATTGCTACAAAATTATATTTTATAACAAATGTTAGAATTCAAGTTGAATTTTCATACCAGGACCCTCATCAGTCTCTGCTACATTGCCGCTCCATAAATCGCCATGCAGTAAAGCTGGCTTAACTTCTATGCCTACGAAAAATCCAGGAATCTTTAAATTCAGTTCAGACCAAAGCTCCGATGCTTCTCGATCTCCGTAATTAGACTGAATCATTCTCATTTGGTAATCCAACTTGTTTTGAGCATAAAAATCCTAAAAAAGTGAAATTGTTTTTATAATGAATCTAAAGGTAACATTGTGGCAAAAATTAAAGTAGTAGCACCTAAGATTTTAATTGTGGGATGGGGATAATATGAAATACTGAAAAAAATTAAGGTTTTGGAAGTTGTAAAGAGCTACAAATTGTTTTTTTTAAATATTACATTTGATTATAAGCACTTATCGTCGCCTCAGAGCAACAGTAGGATATGAGCAAAAACAGAGTTGCCTATACAATTGATTTTAAAATTTGCTGTTTTTTCAATGCTGAATATCTAAGGCTATAGTTCAGGGATTTCAAAGAAGACAAAAATGTCCGGGTGTTCCACTAAATAACGGCACGTTTGGTAATATTAGCAAGACCAAAACTAAATTAAATTTTTTTTTAGATGTCTTACTGTTGCTCTGAGGCGACGTTATTTACAAACATAATCAACTGGTTAATAAGTTAATTACATAATTAAGGACTCGGGGTTCCCATGCACCTAGAATTGTCAAGGGAAATGAAATAAGATCAACAAGTCGGAAAATTAACAACTTTTCTGGGAAAAATTGGAGAATTTTTTCAAACATTTTAACTTAAAGTGCCTCATCATATTCCTTTTGTTACTGCTGTTACTGAAATTTTCTTTGCATTTTTAAAATGTAAATTTGTAAAAAATTATAATTTCTCAATTTGTTTATACTTTGATAGCTTTATTTGCAAGAACTGTATTTTTATGGGTCTTCTACAATAATCATTTTTTTTTTAATCTATTACTTTTGTGTAATTCTCATTCTGAATTTTTTTAAAAACCCTCTGGAAAACATGGAAAAGTCAGGGAATTATAATTTTAATGTTTAGTGACAACCCTGTAAGGTGCTTAACACTTTGTTTTATAAATTTGAATAAGAGAGGGTTTCAGACTTCCTTTTTAGGTACATCTGCAGGTAAAACATACAATACTTGATATTTTATAGACAGAATGAGACAACTCTTATGTTCCTTAACTCTTCACAGCATGGTGGGTCTAAGAAGACTTAAACCAGAAAATGCCATCTAAAGATGGATAAACAAAACATTCTTAACTGGACAGCATTTCTCATGACACCCAAATACCTGAACATCTTTAATTTACTTTTCAGCCACCAAATCCCAGAACATTTTTAAAAAAAGAAGAGCTTTTGGTTTGGGACACCACATTGGAACAGATTATGGCACTTGCATCGCTTTCCTTTCTTGTTAAATAAAATCATTGGATCGAAGTCTTTACTGAAATCCAATAGTAAATAGTTAGCATATCCAATAGTAAATAGTTGTTAATTGTTCAATTAAGTTATTTAATTTCTTGCAGAATTTTACTACACTTTTTGAAACCTAAACCTCGTTTGGGGTCAATTTGTTAATTTTTTTTGTTGTTCTTAGACTGTTTTGCATTCACACTATTCTTTTCAAGAAGGAAAATAATGTGTTAAGTAAAGTTTCAATTACATTATTTAGAATAAAATCTGCACTAAAAACATTTTGAACAAAATTCAGAAATGTATAAAAAGAAGGTTGGTTCCATTCAATACTACCCAATAATCCCAAAGAGCAGATCCAGTTGTTTTTTAAAACTACCTACTACTGTAGATTTGACAAAATTACCGATTAAAAAAAATACTCACCACCCAATCATCTTTCCACGAATTATCTTGGGAAATATAACCACAACATGTAGTGCAATGAAATCCAAATTGGTTTACATGTTTAGGTGATTTTTCATCCTCCTTTTTTGATTGATGAACTGAATTATCTTTTGATTGCAAAGTGGAATTAAAGAGATGCATCCTGGAAAATTTAAAAAATGTGTGTACTCCTCAAAACTGAAAAAAATCTTTAAGACTATGCAAAAGTAATAAACTTATAGTAATTAAAGTCAGTGTTGAATCAACTGTTCATGATAATTAAAACTTTTTTTTAGATTCATAGTTTAATTAACTTTGTAATACTATTGCTCTTAATTACAAAATCTGTAAAAATGACCTTTATATTTTTAATTTAATTGAAGAGCTTATTTTCAAAATGAAACACTTCCCTGACTGAGATGTGCCAACGGATATACATGTCCGTATCCGCCATGTGGTTGAAAGTTATCTGGTAACACACATTTGAATAATTAGGTTTAATATTTATATTAAATTCTGATCAATCGGAAGCTAAAGATAATCACAAAGAAAAATATTACTATACAGAATATAAAACTGATGGTCTTTGGTATTTTATACATCAATATGTAATTGACAATTATTGAAAATAAATAGTAAAAGATTAAAAATTGATATCAGTTGATTGGATTAATGTTGCACTAGAGCTATATAATGAGGTATTGGCAACTGTTTTCGATCCATCCTGAATACCCATGCCTGCCTCGTAATTTTAAAACAGAAGATGAAGAGGACAACACCTGAGCTGGCACCTAACGTACCTGAATAATTGTAAGGATTATTGGACCACAGAATTTATTTTTACCTTGCAAGTTGTTCCCCTAGTTGTTCAGCATATTTTGACAATCCTGACATATCAATATACTCCATAACAATAGAAGTACCTACACTTTTTAAATCTACAACCTAAAATATGAAACACTCATTATTAGTTTTATATTTAATAAAATCGAACATGTTACTAATTTTAATATAATATAGATCTTTGAAGTGTAAATATAACACACTAAATTTGGTTTACATACTTGTATTTTCCAATTCATAAAAACTGTTACACATAAGAACAAAATTTATTATTTTTTCAGCTGTATGCAAAGACATTGTGATTATATCAGAGGAGGGAGAAATCACTGTATGATAGGTTGATTTAGTGGTTGTTATCACGATCTTAAGATCGTTAATGCTTGACTCTAGTGTTCACATAGTTTTAAAAAAGGGCATGGGGGATTTGTCAAAAAGGGCACTCTTTGTTAAGTAAAAGGGCACTTTTTGTTATGTAAAAGGGAACTTTTTGTTATGTAAAAGAGCAAAGGGTACGATTGGGATACCAAGGCATTCCTACAGACCTACGTTTTTGTGGATTTTTTTTTTTTAATTACAGGGCGCAAAGAAGATATTGAAAAAAGGCAGGGCACATTTTTTACTTCTAAAAACGGCAGGGCGCATCGGCACTTACAAAAAAAAAGGGCAGGGTGCGGCGCCCTTTGAAAAACGCATAACAGGAACACTACTCGACTCCCTGATTTTGTAGAACAGGACAAAAACTGTGCTAATTTTTTTTACCTACATAAGTCTTCAACAATTACATAGGGGGAAAAATAAGTGGGCATGGGCCCCTACAATGATCAGAGGACATGTTATAATTAGGAGGTTTCAATGAGGAATACAATACCCAGCAGTGCCTGTAGTTATAGGTATGTAAGTACATCTGCACATCATATTCATTTTCAATGTACATGTTATAAGATTAGGTCGAATTAAAAATCAAAAATAAATCACTAAAAGCTCTATAACTAACTATGGCTTTAACATAAAATATTAAACTTAATATTTTTTTTTCCTTTCAAAATCTGGCGAGTGTTGGATTGCCTACAACATGAGTAACTTTAACAGTGGAATGATGCTAGCAATGCACTGGCAACTATCAAACACGCAATTAAACTTTTTAGTTTCGCACAATTGGAAAACTCAAACTGTATATGCTGATGTGGCAACTTTTTAGTTGGACAAAATATCCTTTTGCTCGCTGCCAAGCTAACAGCTTTGCCGAATAATTGACACTTTGGCAATTGCTAAATCTGTGAGGTGAGCAGCCTTGAGTTGAATGCAATTAAATAATCCACAGCAGTGCCATGTGTATTTTTTAGTTGCTCATTTGATTAAAAGTTGCAATACAATAGTGTGCAGCTAGCCTAAATATGATTAGTTTTATATGAAGTTCTGTTTGATACAGCGGTCAGTTTAGAGTGGCACTGTTCAACTAGCTATAAGGATCAGTCAGTATTTATAAAAAAAATTAAATAAATGTACAATTTTTAAAAAAATCTACACTTTAGCAATTTCTATTTTCTAATTTTAATGTATTTATCAAAATTATCATTCGAAAATAAGATAATTTCTCCAAAATTTGTATATTACATGATACATAGAAACCGTAAATTAAATTTTTTTTATAATTGTGTCATTTCTGTAATGTGAGAAAGTCGATAACATCTGCAACTATGGTTATAAATATTTTTATGGTATGGTTATATGGTATACGGTCAAAGATTTATAATTTGACACTATGAGCAATATTTTTTTATACAACTATGCAATTTATTAGTTTAGTTAAAAAAAAATCCTAAAAACAGTTAGTTAAAAATGAAAGACTTTTTGTGACTTAACATAATAAATTTAACATGAGTATCAAAATTGATAATACAAATAAAAGCCTTTAATAGACTGATTGCAAAATAAAATGGTTACTTTTATTGGATGAGGAACTCTAACTGTTTCAGATTTCTCAATTTCATGTAATCCTTCTAGTTCTCCTTCAAACATAATACTTCCCTGTAAAAGAAAAGTAACACATTATAAGTTTAGATATATAAACTCTTGTGTAAAAACTTTTAAAATGTAGCTTAGTGTCATAGTTATTTTTATTTATGAAATTCACATAGACAATGAAATTGAATTCATGATCACAATCAAATTCACAATCGGACAATACATTACTTCTATAAAAAACTAATTGTGACTTACAGGAATGGTCGTTACATTAGGAAATGGTTAAAAGGAAGGTTCAGTGGGAAATTTATAATTTGCTGCCTACGGGCTACAAAATTTTCTGATTACTTTTTTCGAGTACGGGTAAGCAAAATTGAGTAAGGAACAAAATGTGACCATTAATTTTATAAATATACGATTCAAATTTGTGGAAAATATATAAAATTTCGCCTTTTCATTTAGTATTATTCTTATCACAGAAATCAAACACATTGAAAACAACAACAAAAAAATACTCTTACACTAAAAATAAAAATTTATAATTCTATAATAAGAAAATTCTAATTTGATTAATTTTTGTTTGAATATCAATATTTAGACAAAAAATTTTGCACCTATTTTTTTTGTAACTGTGGGCTATATTCCCTTATAAATAATCCGCTGGAAAAGTAGGAAGGAAAAAAAAATCTAGGAGAGGCAATCCACCCCCTACCCCCACTTAGAAACTGCACCCTGGATATATATATACAGAAAAATCTTGAATATTATTTCCTCTCTTTGTGCGGAAACTGTCTGTTAACCGATCGTAATTAAGTCAACATAAAAAAAAAATCCTCATGCCTACAAATCATTTGCCCCTCACAAAACTGGAACTTTTCATTTACTCTTAAACAATTTACAAGCCTCCATAGGTTCTTAAATATAAAGATAAAAAGCTAATTATAAAAGATTTCGTTTATATGATGGGTGATGCAAATGTGTTGACCGGAACAAAACCGCAAAGAGTAATAAAAAAGATTTATGTACGAAGTAACGCTAACAGTAAAATTGCCAGACATTCGGCGCCTACAGATTACGCAATACTGCATTTTAATGTAAAACGTATAATATACATATTTGAGGAAAGAAAGGGTGTCTGATATATTTTTAGAATTAAATAAAAATAAAAAGGGTGATATGCGCCGACTGGTCTGCGTCCTGGGTTGATTCGTACAAAAAGTAAGAAAAAAAAAGCTTGCTTGTTTTTCATGAAATTTAGATAATACTCAAAGAGCAGGTGTTTCCGCGGGCCAACAAAAACAATAAATTAAAAACCGTTATAGAAAACATGGGAGATGGTTTTGTTTTAGAATAAACTGGCAACTTATATTGAAATATTTTAAGATTAATAATGAAATTATGTGGTCTTGGCTCGAAGAGCCATACCACAATATGGTTTCCATAGCAGGTTTTGGATCATCTTGTTTTTACGACCCCGTTTGACGATCTTTTCCCTTTGTTATCTTTACTTCAAATTAAACCTAACATGACGTCATCGTGTTTCGGTCTCAATACCTCATGCTCACAGTGGTATTCTTTCATCCCCCCGCTCCCCAAATAAAATCTCTATTTTTATAATTTTTACTACAGTAATTCGGTTTTTAATTTTTTTTAATTTGACTTACAATACCCCCCCCCCCCCCCCTACCTACGTGCCCTGCATACATTGAACTGTTGCTTTTAAAAAGATTTTAGGCTAGAGCCACAAAACAACAGTTATAAAGACTAAGACAATAAAAACTGTCATTTTAAATCAATTCTAACATCTTAAAGGTAAGTCCTGTATTAAATTAAAGAAAACATTAATTAATAGTATAATAGTTCTACTATTCATTGACAATTCTCTATTATGCAGAATTTGTTATGATCCGACGTACCTCCGGTCAGAATTAGATTGAATAATACAGGTTCTACTGTATATACAAAAGTTATGTGTATCTAGTCTAAAATATTAAATTAATTTATATAAAGTATGCATTATTTATAATTTAACATGTAATTTTTTCCCATAATTTTATTAAAAATTTGGGAAAGACGATGAATGTTTCCAAACATTTAACATATATCTATACCCGCTGTCGTATAAACATAATTTAGGATTATTGTTACCTTGTCGCCATCATTGACCTTGACAAATATGGGTCCATTTTCTGTCTCAAACACTTTGCTTTCACTTATGCAGCCTCCGCCTTTTGATCCTTTAGGTTTCAGAACAGAAAGCCCAAGTGCTGCTTTCAGTGTTGATTCCATACTCCTAAAGTATTACAAAATAATTTTATTTCATATTTTAGAAACACAAAGCACATATTTTAAAGGCATTATGATAAAAACATAATATAAGGTCAGGTGGTCAAAATCTAGAATAAATAAATTGGGTAGGCACAGTCCTCAATGTTCAGTTTGCGATTACTTGTGTAGAACCTCGATTATACGGAACTCTCTGTTAACCGGCTCTCTTTAAGTCAACATAAAAAATAAATTCCAAAATAAAAAAATAAAGAGTAAACCATTTTCCCCCCTCTCAAAACAGGAATATTTTTCCTTTACTCTAAACTTGTTTACATGCATCGTAAGTTGTGGTGTTGTGGAAAAAGCTAACTATAAAGAGCTGTGTTTACATGATTGGAGATGCATGGTCTTCTCTTCCCCATCATACTATTCAGTATAGTAAGCAGTGGTACTTGGTTTCTATTAAATTACCATAGGCAATAAGAGAGGAGGGGATAGTTTCTTTAGTAGCTTCTTTAGGATAGCTTTCTGTTCTCAAAATTTTCTACCAGATTATTATTATTATATAAAAAAAATTATACAACTTTCTCAGTAATTAACAAATTAGCAATAATTAACAACAAATACCTAAGTAATTAGCCTAACTGCTCATTGGCGCTTATTTTTTTTATATTGGTAAATGTTCTGGGAATGGAATTGGTTAAGCCCCCTCCACCCTTCATAATTTTCTAATTGCTACACTACTGTAAGGGTATACCGGTATTTAAAAATATGAGTTAGAATATTATTCAATATTGTAATGTAACACAAAAACAGCTGTTTTCATCACTTCAACCCGAATTGATTTGGACTACACCGCGTTATGTCAGAGTTCATAAATTAAAAAAAAATAATAACGTCATTACAAGATTGTCTATTTTATATTCTTATACACCTTGATTCCTGCACGAAGTTTTATCTAGTTTAGCCTTGTTTTTAACTTAAATATAAACTACATTTTTTTTGGTTTTTTTAACTTAAGACAAATTAGATTATAGTTTTCTTTGTCCAATTTTATTATTACTGCATTTTTAAATTTAAATAATTCTAAGTTATAATGTAAAATATAAATAATTTTTCACCAGTTTCAAATATTTTTTTCGATTTTAAAAAAAGCAGAAATACCGATATTAACAGGAGAAACTTAAAATCCGTTAGAAATTTTCACATAAAAAATGTAAACAAACATCCGAAATATCCAAAGTTGTTAGTTCTTTTCACTTCGAATGCGGGAGTGTCACGTGACGTATCACGATGGAAACCAAACGACGTACAAGTAGTTTCTATTTCTTCCATACAACCAGACAACTTTGCTTTTGTTTGTTTAGTCCGTACCGGCCTTGTCCGAACGCTTGCAATAATAGGAAAATTTGTTTACAATATTTGTTTTTCCAAATAAATAATATTTTTATTCTATATAAGAATAAATTTATATATAGAAAAATACTTTTATTTTAACACAAAAAAATGGTTCATAAACGGTTGGTATAATCTATCTCGGTGTATAAAGTAAATATTTCTATAGTGAGGTATTATTTAATGACAAAAACTTAAAATTATAGTACAGGAACTGAAGTTCCATGCTAATCCTACGGAACTTCTTCGGCGTCGCGGATTTTCTCCATGTTCTTTTGGAACAGCGGTCTTCTTCATGTCGGCGTGAAAATCCTCCATTCAAAAAACTTCACGGTCAGTGGTTGGTTAAAGAGTCGCACTAGAGCTGCAGAGTAGGCCTATTGGTGACAGTTCAGGACCTATCTCAAAGGAATGACCCGGGTGCCGGATAGCCGAGTGGAAAAAGGCGTCAGCTGGGAATCGAAGGGCTCCCGGTTCGAACCTATGCGACGGAATTGACTAAGAAAAGTAGTGATCTTGTGATCGGAGGATTGCCAGCTTTGCTACAAAATCTAGGAATGTCGTCCAGTAGAATATCCACAAAAATTATACTGGCGTGTATACGGGACGGGGGCACGATAAATTATGATCGGGGTCCAAAGTCCCAACGTCTATTGAAGAAGTTGGGTGCCAGTTCAGGTGTTTTCTCGTCATCTGACCACGGTTCAAAAATATGAGGCACCGTTCCCATGTCTTTCCTTCAAGAGAGGCCCTGAACCGTCGCCAATAGCCCACTGTTCAGCTCTAGTGCGACTTTAATTAACCAAAACAAAGGAATGGCCCGGGAAGAATATGCCACGTATTTTTGATCTATGGTCAGTGGGCGACGATTCGGTGAGGCGGTTGCCCCCGCACTTTTTAAAACTAAATTACAAGTCAATTGCTTTACTGCATTGCCAAACAAAGGAAAAAATTTGAACCCTAAGTTCCTCCCACTACCACAGGCACGAAGGTAAGGGGGCGGGGAGGATTCAGAGCGATCAAACCCCTTCCATTGAAGAAGAGAGATCTCAAATTAGTTACTTTTGTCTTTAAGAAGAGTAAAGTAGTTAATTTGAGAAAATTAGTTTTCTATACCACAATCAAGATTTCTTTATAGAAAATGTGAAATGAAATTTATTTTCTTGGAGTTATAAAATAGATACATTAAAATAGCTACACATAGTTTAAAAACTTTAAAATTCTTTTGAAGTCTTTAGAATTTTCAGTAATGATTTATTACCACAAAGTATTTAGCCAAAAATAAATTTAAAACTCCTTTTATTTATTTTACTATACTTTTTATATAACTAAATTTTTGTTACAGATAACAGTAGTGCAATTTTTGTGTGCTAACTTTAAGTAAATATGCGAAGGGAAGAGAGAGATATCAAAATATTCAAACAAAAATTGTTTATTGCTCAAGAAATTTATGAACATTTCTTAATAATTAATAAATTATTGATAATTAATGACTAATTATCATAACTGCTAATTACCATTTATTTTGTTATATTGGTAGTTGAGCCCCCTCCCCCATAGCTTCTTGAATTTCTACACTACTGATTTCACATACAACATACATTTAAAATAAATTACCTTTATTTACACATTACAAAATTTCATATACTATCAAGCCTCTTATGTTTTCGAACATAATATAAAAGAGTAGTTAAAGCTGAAGCAGTCATGCCGGGGATTCTCTTAGCAGCTCCAAGCTAAAAAATATGAAATATTTAATATAAATAGCAAAAAATTACAAGTATATCAAGTTTTTGCCAGGGCCTATTCTAATGGGACAGTTATGACTTGGATGGTTAGTTGAAAATTAAAAATAGACAGTTGTGAAATTTCACAAATTGGAATTAAAAAGTGACACAATTTAAATTATTAGGAAAATCTGAATTTTTATTTTTTTAATTAAAATTTCGAACACTACATTATTTAGATTTTTTTGTGGTTATTATAAAACTTTGAAATTAATTACATTGCTGCAGAAGTTTTAAACAATCACTCACAGTCGAAATGGATTGTTACTAATATCGAATTGTATAGATCGTAAGGCCTGTAGAAAGCTACAAAGATAAGTACAAAATCAAAAATTAGGTCAGATACCTTTTTTTTAAGATAAAAAATCTTTCTTTCAAAATATATGAAGCTGTTCGATTGTTTTAAATTTGTGTTAATAGTTGGGCACATGTAAATATTTAGATGCATTGAACTAACATAATTTTTTAAAGAACTTTTGCAATCATAAATTTTGCTAAGAATAGACCCAGGCAAACACATTCAAGGAACAAAAATGGAATAATTAAAATTTACATAAAATTTGTGTTATTGAACATGTACTTGGGTATATTCAGTGGCATTGAGAGGGGTCAGAACCCCTCCCATTGGTCTGTAAAGAAAATTTATTTCCATATATAAATAATAATATTTTTTTTTATAAGAAAACTATGCTAAACACTTCTGTGATAAATTTATTTCCATATTATTAGTTTTCAATTTAATTTGTTCTGCTTCTGTTGGGGACACCGTCTAAAAAGCCGAGAACGCAGAAACACGCTTTGCATCATTGCAGGTTTGGTTCGGTTAGGAACCCTACGAAGTTGGAGGACTGGAGGTTGCTATCACGAGAGAAATATTCGATTCTCACGGATTCTAGTGACCATATATGGATATGAAACCGAGTTTTGAAGAATGAAATGTACAAATGCGTGGGATGCATGCAATGCTGAAAACTATAGTAATATCTAAGATCATTATTGAAAAAGAAAAGAGATTTAAAAAAGGACCAGGAAATAAGATTCGAAAGAAACGAGGTCATGTTACATATATTTGATAATCTTTTGCCAATTTATTCTAATAAAGGTGAGTTAGGGTGTAATGACCACCCCTCCCACACACAACGTTCAACGTAAAAAGATAAATAAATAGCTAAATATTTGATAAGTAGGTCAATCAGTTGCCGCTTATGTATCGGCAGAGCTACAGCATTACCTCCAATTTATTTATAAAAGTCAATTTCGTAATTGCAGGACATGATTTTCTCTTGTTTCAATAAAAATCAGTTCAGAGTAATCCGCAATCAATGATTATTGCCTTAATCCAGTTACGGATGAGAAAAAAATTAATCTGTAAGTTTGTTTTCATGCGTAAGAGAGTTTAATTTGTATTTCCAACAGCTTATTATTATTTATTTTTTTAAAGAAAATAAATATTTTAGTAGAGTAGTTTTTCAAAAATTCCCCATATACTTTAAAATTGAAAAGTATTAAAAATTAGAAATTTTTCATGAACTTTTAAGTTGTGTCTTGCTGGGCATATTGGAAATACACAAACGGATATGTATATCTCTTACATGATTAATGTAAATATAAAAGTAGATTTTTCAACTAATGTGTTATTGACAGGCTTAAAATGACGTAGTGACAGATTTTTTGCCATTTAGTAAAGGGATTTGTTCTTTCATTCCATCTGTATAGAAAGCAGACCCTACTAGGGATATAAAATTTATGTCAATTAAACCACAATTGCTCAAATTTTCTTTCTTTTATGAAAGAGCTGCTCTTTAACATGTTCATTTTTAGAAAAGTTCAATTTTTAGATAGAGTAGTAACTTAGAGTAAAACTAATTGCAGACACAATGAAGAAAGGGAGTACTAGAGATCGGAAGAAAATACTAATATTTCATTAATTCAAATAAATTTTGAAACCATTTAAAATTAATAATACTTAAATTTACAATTTTTTTTATGTTAATAAAATGGAAATCAATAGAGAATGTTTCACACACACAAAAACAGCAAGTTACTTACATTAGTTGGACGAACTTCTAACAGTTTTTCTTGTACTTCCAAAGATATATTAATATTTTTCCTGTAATATACATTTAGTGTTATAACAATTTTATAGTACATTTTAAGATCAAAACTATCCATTTAAAATGTTTATAGAATTTAATACAAGCCATTTGTAAAGACGGAATAACTATATTAGGCAATTTTTAAATAAACAACAATACTAAAACTAAACTGAAAATATTAAAAACAAACAAAACTAATTAAAATTAATAACATAGTTAAAGTATATTTTAAATTGTTATTGTATCCAGATGGACAATAGTTTATAATATTAAAAACTTCATAAAAAGGATCAAAGTTAGAAATCACTGATCACTCTTATAGCAGCTCCTTTTATTGTTAGCACTTTAAGGCATTTTCTAATAAAATTAAATTTTAGGGAAGCCTTAGAGAAATATAATTATATAAATTACATCATATTTTCAAAGTCTTCAGGAAGCTCCAGACCCTCCTCCTCTTTAAGTTCCTTTATTTCAGCCAGTTGTCGTTCGACAGCAGTAGAATATAAAGCTAGAAGAATTCGATTGATTACTAACTTGTCTGTACAATTCCCAACTTTGAAGTATTGTAAAAATAATATAAATACATTATCAAAGAGAAAGGTATTATAGAATATGAACCTAACACAAGGGTTGGATTAACACTTTTTTTACCATAACAATTTCAAAAACTTTGTATAATATTCTTTTCCAAGGCCTTTTCCATAACTCTATTTTGCCATTTAAAAAAGCCTTTATGTGTTTTTAAAAAGAAGATTTTTTAATAAGTTTTAATAATTAATAACTAGGCATTCCCATTGCTAGTTTTGGAAAAACAGGAAATATACAAGAAATTCAGTTTTTTTTTCAAATTTTTTCCAAAAATGTGAAAAAAAAATCTGTTTCACTCAGAGCATGTACTTGAAACTTTCAGAATAACCATAAGTTGTTAACTAAATAGCCTCCAGCAACTTTCAGGCCATTCCAAAAAGACTTTTTTTAAAAGTATACTTGCTAACAAATATATTATAGTCTGTAATATATAAAAGTACAAGCTTTTATAATTTTGAGGAGAGTTGTAAAAGGAATAAAAATAGTGCTAACAATTAAAATGCTATAAAATTTCCTAAGAAAATTTTAATTTTTAATTGCATGGTAACCTTAATTACCACAACAAATACGAAATAATAAAATTCGATGATTGCAAATAAAGTTTCTCATAGATTGCATTTTTGAAACTTTAATTTAAATACATTTTTAAAAATAAACAGTTGCTGTTTTTTTCTTTAACATTGTGTTCTATTGTATGTAAAATTACCCGAAATTGCAATATTATGTTTATTAATATACCTATATAATTAAAGTATCCCTTTCTACAGCACTGTAGACAGAAAAAATAGTTAACGTAAGTTTCCCAAATCAAGGTATGCATTTCAGAACATGAGGAAACAAATGATATGGAAAAAAATTATTTAAAAAAATGACCGATAGAGGAAGAGAGAGTGCTACAAACACTCCTATTGAAACATAATTTAATGAAATGGTTTGGTGGTCCCAGTCGGGGATATCTTAATTGCACATCGTAAGTGGTATGATCATGCGAGTGACACTGACAAGTCATAACCAAGAGTCAATTTAGTTAATGAACATGGAACATATAGTATTGAGCTGAAATGTAGTTTTCAACGTGAACAGAAAATTTCAGTATATACAAGGCATTTTGATGGTTTCTATATGAAAAAAGAGTATTAAAACCGAAAGCGTTTTTTGCTATGACATCATCAAAAAGGCGTTTCAGATGGGGGATGACATGCAACTATTATTGTAATGTTGAAAGGTTTCAACACTAATTATGTGCATGTTAGGTATTAAATAAAAACTCTAGATAACCATAATTTAATGGAAACTAATTTAAAATGTTTTATAAAGTCATAATTTTTTTATTAATTTCTTTTTCTATTTTTTACAGAGTGCCTTGCCGTTGTTGCCACCAGTCATTTTAGGAGAAAACTTAGAACAAATTATAAAAAAATAGTATTAATTTTTAGTCTGAAAACTGTTCTTAGCAACATATCAAAAGTCTACCAAAAACATACATTTTACTTTCCTATCAGTAAATTCAAGATGGAGATTAAAATAGCAACTTTTATGCATTGAGATTTTAGAAGACTACAGTTCAACAAGGATACTTTAAATATAACTCCCAGTATCATAACATAAAATATATAGAATGTTTTTTATTTTCTTATTAATTACCTTCAACACATAATCGGGATAATACTTGTGGAAAAATATCCGACTTCTTTACATTATGTGGTAAATGAGGAAGAACTTTTTCACTGCTTATGCTTGGAACAGCAAGTAACTCAAAACCACTGAAAAAATTATATATTTTGTTTTATAAATGAGGAACATATAATTAAAAAACACACAAGTGTGAGACACACGTTTAAAGGATAAACCTAGATATTTAAAAAACATGTTCTAGTAAAACTACAATTATTCATTGAAAATTAATTTTTTTTAAAAATAAGTAAAATTTAAACACATATGAGTAAAATAGTAAGTTACATTAAATATATGGAATAATAGTCAATTACAGTTAAATTTTTAATTAAGAATGATTTTAATAATGCTTAAAAATAGGTCTTCATGCTACAAGAACAAACCCAAAAGGTGAATATGGGTTCATATCTAAGAAATTTTTCAATGCAAAACAAATTCTAAACAAGGCAAAAAAATTAAAATACGAGAAACACAAGTGTGTGTATATTAATTTTAAGATTTTTCTTACAAAACAAGAGCATGTTTTTGAGTTTTTTTTTTTTTTGCTAGGTTGTTTTCTCACTAACCCTATTAAATTAAAAAAAAATAAAGGTAACTACGCTTTAAAAAGAACGTTACTGTTGAAGATCTTCTTGGAGTGCAAAGAGTTAGTGTAATTAATGGAGTATAGAGTAATTAACGGATTGTTACTTTTTTCTTACAGGGCTTTTCCCACCAATGGCCCATTCTTTACCAGATTTAGACACCTGCTTCAAAGCTGCCACAGATTCATTTAGCAAATTTTTCATATTTGCAAATGTGTTGTAGCGGGTTTCTGATATGCACCCAACTTTGTTACCTAAAAGAAATACAATAGACCAATTAAAAATTCATATATCTTTCAAACCATTAAATAAAACTTATCACAACTGTCCCAAATTAAAATTGCTGAACTTATGCTATTTACAAAGTATTGTGAATGAAATTATGTTCTAAAATAAAGTTGGTAAGGGAAATTTGTGACATAGAGTTAAAATATACCCAGTAAATTACATGTACAGAAGTTACAAACAAAGTTTCTAAGCTACTCGTTAGTAACAAACATACCCTTTTCAGTTAACCGTAAATCTGCATTGTCTGGCCTCAAATAAAGTCTGAACTCTGCCCGACTTGTGAACATACGATACGGTTCTGAAACTCCTAAGGTTGTGAGGTCATCAATTAATACACCGATGTAGCCTTCTGTTCGGCTGATTATAAAAGGACTTTTTGATTGTACATTGCAGGCTGCATTAATTCCAGCAATAATGCCCTACAAATAGAACATATTAAAAATTTATTTTTCAATGTTTATAAGGTTAATAAGGTTTAATGGCAAAAGTCACATAATAAACTTTTTGAAATGTCTTGTATCTAAAAATAGTTTACAAGCCCTGTTGATAGGCATTCATTTATTATTTGCACAAAACAACCTGAACTCTTAAGGAACTTATTAATAAACAGTTTTAGTTTTGAATAAGTATCCAATAAGTTTAAGAAAGATTACAGCTTATACAGCAAAGGTTTAGGACAAAAATTGCACGATTCATGTATATCATGGTTTATGTTGTGTTGTAGATAAGATATATCACAAGATACTCTGGCATATATATCAGTGCATGCCAAAAATTAGGTGAAGTAAATTATCCATTGATTTAAAAAAAAGTTAAATGGGTTATTAAATTAATATACTTTAAGAACTCATAACACAATGCATTTATAAGAAGGTACAAGGGAAACCCATTGCATGAAAACTGATTTCGAAAAAAGCACAATTTAACGCTTATCAATGCATAAAAATACACAGCAATGCAACTATTCATCCTTACTTCCAAGTGCAATGATAGGTTTTTTTCCCCAATTAGGATAGCATATTCAAAATCTACACTTTAAAATACAATGGATAGCACCTTCAGCTCATTTTAAACCGAATATGCAATGATAGGTTTGTTCCCTTCTACCCTTCATATAGATAATCAAATTACAATAGTTATGTGAAGTGCTACCTTCATAAAAGAAAAGCATATTTATTACATTTGAAAAACAAATTGGCTTGGATAATTGAATTTCTTCTTGATACTTAAAAAAATTACGTAAAAATGAAAAATGAACAGCATACAGATATTTGGATTCTATATTACAGTATTATGTATATGTATGTGTTTAAACATATATAACTGGTATTAACCATAGTGAGGTGCCAATATTTTAAATTACTGTTTCCTTAGTCCTTACTGTTTCGTGTAATTTTCTCCTTATAATAACTGTGACTAAAATTCCCTATCAATTAATTAGCTTCTAATGCAATCATTCGTTTACATTTTGCAACAAGAATTCATCATAACGAGCAATGCTATTGGTCCTGTGTGAGGTTGTTAGATCGAGGGTTTACTGTAGTGCTTGAAATGTATAAATTTATACTACAAACTGATGAATAAATTGCATATTTCAAAATTTGGAAGTCAGAACTGTGGTATATTGTGACAAAGTGGTGGATTGCCGACTTTAATGGTTTTAATTTGATTTTAAGTTATATGTCTCAGGCAGTTATTGCAATTTTCAAAAGTCAATAAAAAAAACACCATTATGATAATACGTAAAAGAATTTCAGGCACACCTGAGCTGCAGCTTCTTCATAACCAGTAGTACCATTCACTTGTCCAGCTAAAAATAGATTTTTTATTGGTATAGTTTCTAAAGAAGGCTTGAGTTGACGAGGATCAATAAAGTCATATTCAACACCATAACCTACAAAATAAAAAAAAATCTATATATATTTGCAAAGATAATTATAATACACCAGACACAGCACAGGTTAAGAGCAAAAAAAGATGAACTTTTTCCAAAAAAGCTGGAGAGAGAAGCTTCAAATATATATATTTTTAAATATATAAACAATAAAATAAAATAGAAACAAATTAGAATATTAATGCCAGCTAAACAGAAAGAAACATGTTCTTTCAAAAAATCAATTTTTATTATTCTAAATGACAAGTTCTAAACTATAATTTCGTAAATTAAATTATATTTCCAAAAAATGTAATTCAATTTTGTAATGTAGTGCCAATTAAACCATTATGAAGAAACCTTTATTTAACAGATGCAAAAGTAGTATAAGTCTTTTAATGGAGATCGCATTTAGTGAATTTCCAAAATTTCAAGGTTTTCATGATGAAACAATTCTCAAAAGAGTGCCACTTGGAATTTGCATTTCCCAGATGCAATGAAGTTATAGTTATAACCATCTCAACTTTCCAGGGATATCATCCCCGTTTGATGAAGATCGCAAATATTTCTGCACATTAAAGATGCTACATTCTTGTGAACTTCCCTGTTTTTCTAAATTGAGTATCGATCCTTTACAAAACAACAAATGGACTGAGATTTTCCAATGATGAAGTCTTTTATGATAATGAAATAATACCACTAATTACAAAAATCTGAAAAAAGGCATCAAAAGTTCACTCCCCCCCCCCCCCCAAAGCAAAGCACTACTACCCATTTCGAATTACGTATTCACATTTCCCTTCTCCATGGACAATGTTTTCGAAAAATTCCTCATGCACCTCAGTGTCACGACCCCATATAGACAAATCAAAACTTTAATGCAGAGTCCAGGTATTGTCTGGACCAACCTTGGTGGGCCTTGAGCTTGCCGTTGGTCGTCAATATTTATATTTGTATTAATTCCAGGGATGATAAAATTAAAGTCTGAAAAAGTGGATTTTCGAGGAATTGTACTATGTCTAATACGCTACTAAATCTTTTATACGTTGTTAGCGGGAAAAAGTCATTAAACCCAGTTAAATATTCAGCACTAATGAGGTGAATTCTCTTAACAAACATCCTTACATTATAGAGATTAATGCAGTATTATAAATATTTAATTCGCTTGCATTCCATAGAATATAAGCAAGTATTACGCTCTTATGCAGCATTTAATTCTAAGTTTAAAAATTTCCATAAAAAAATTCAGCATTATATTTGGTTTAAAGAAGCTACTTAATTATTGGTTTATATTGAACTATACTTACCAGGTCTTGTCATAACTACATTATGTAGCCCAGGTATAAATCTCAGCATCTGAAGCTGCAGATCCTCAGGAAGTGTGCATGACAAGCCTTGAGGATAAATGACATCACATTCTAAGCCTATGATAAATTGAATATGATATACAATAATATAACAGTATAATATTTATAATTTTTTCAATTCAAATTATAATCACATTTTCATAAGATGAACTTCGCAGTTTCTATATTTTTTTTTGTTTGCCAACAAAAAATATGCTGACATTTGTTACAAAAAAATTCTGCTTTGTTAAAAATTCAATTCCAATATCAAAATTTAAAAATATATAAATTATAATTTTTAAATACGATGCATATAAATTTAAATATTTTGAATTTTATAAGAAAAAAAACCCATATCACTATCTAAAATTAAGCAATCTCTATGTTTACTATTGTAAAATTATTTTATGAATGCTAAAAATAAAATACTTAATAAATACGACTCTTATAACTTTCTTTGTTGTAGTTAGTATTATTTTTTGAAAAAAATATTCGTTGCACAGACTGTTTTTTTTTTATAAACTCGATAGAAAGACAACTTTTTGGTATCCCGAGAAGTACTGAATCTTTAATTCATTTCATAAAAGAAATTGTTTCTTTTACATTCCAACAATAACAGGTTAAACGGGAGGAAAAATATTCATTCATGGAAGAAATGGGATAACAATAAAAAAAAAATGGCCCACACCAATTACTGAAAGAACAAATTAGATTGTGAATGTCTTTTGCAAACACATTTTTGAGAATTTCTTTATCTTAATAGCAATTGCAAATAAGTGTTAATAATAAAGTGGAATACATTAAGACAATGGTACTAAGGTAACATGTTCTTTAAAAAACAGAGAAATAAGCTTACGAGAGGGAAATATACAAACTTTAAAATAAAATTTTGTGTAAGGAATACAGCTTATTTTAGAATTCGGTGTTTGGAATTATACCGCTTAGCACCCAACTCACCCAATTAGTAATTTGAAAAATTTGTTTAGTTCTTCTAATTATTTTCCCCATTTACATCTTTTTCTACTATCCTTTGATTAGAAAATTTATAAGCCCCATTCATGCAAAAAAAATTGATCGTTTTTGAAATCCTACAAGGCCTTGGTAGCATGGTTTTAGTAGAATTTTTCTATTTGTAATATAATAATGTCAAAAACTTATAAAAAAAAAAGAAAAAGCAATACTTCAGGAAAACAAATAGATTAGAACCTATTTTGGAATACAAAAGAGATACATTGATTTCTAATACAATTTGAGTAAATTTTCATACTACAGTAACCCAAAACTAGTAACAATGTATTTAAAGCAAAATACTTCAAATGTTTGTTGGGGCATATATATCTAGGGACTGCTGAAAATTTTAAAATAGAATAAGCCACTTTTTCCCTTCAAATTTCTAACTTTTGCATTATCATTCACTGGTATTTCATATTGAACAATAAGTATTAAACAACTTTTAATGGGTAATTCATTGTTATGCATTAAAAGTAGTTTTTGTATTATCAAGCTTTTAATACACGTATTTAAAAATTATAAAGTGCGTTCAAAATAATCTAATATTAATTTTCAATTTTAGATAAATTGCTAAAAAGTTTTTAAAACTTGCTTTTGAACACGGATGGATTGTTATGAAAATGTGTCATGTTAACTCGTGTTAAGGGAGTGAAACAAAACAAAAATAAATAAGTTTAAAATTAACCCACTAAAGAAGTGGGATGAAGGAATACCTTCTGGCTCCAACCAAACTTGATGTGCCAATCCACTGAATCTTAAAGCCTTTGATTCAATTGACGGACAATACCTGCAAGGAATAAAATAGAAACATAATATAAGGTCATCAAACCTAATTGAAAACATAAACTTATAGATTGGAAGATTATAGACTTCTAGATTCTATAAATTGATTGGAAAAATGTAATACTTTTGAAATTTTAATGTCTATGATTTAGAATTTTTTTTTTCTCCAAACTTTATAAAATTTGGAATCTTATTAAATATATATTTCATACTTATTTTGCAACTGAATAAATGGAATAAGCATATAAACTAAAAAAATACTTTTTTGATTATTTGGTGATCCATTATCAACCATGTTTAGATGATGAGAACAACCAAGTCTAAACTTCCATGATATGATTAACATGAGGATATACGACATTTAATATAAACTAGTTTATGGAATATATGAAAATAGGGTTTAGTAAGTAAATATTTTATTATTATTATTAAATATTTTATTATTATATATTTTTTAGTTCTGATAAAATGTTTCGAATGTCTATCGATAAAATAGCAAAAATATTTTTTTATAGCAAGCAGAGAGAATTCAAAATGTTATTGGAATTGTCCTAATAGTCAGGAATGGTTCAAGGAATTTTTGTAATACAAGCCAAAAGATTTTGGCGCTCTTATTTGTACAAATAATTTTTTAAGTCATTTTTCCAAGTTGTGTTGTATTTTTGAATTTTCTAACTTTGTCAACTAAAAAAACGTGTATTGGTTTCACTAAGGTTAAAAATTTGGAGACTGGTCTCCTACATCAAGATTGCGTTTTCTGACAAAAAAAAATTTTAAGTTATATAACCTTTATAAAGTAATATATTGGTAAAAAAAGGATTCTCAAAGCAATTAATTAATTGTGATATATATTTTAATTAAAAATTTAAACCTAGAAAAATGTGCAATGTTGACAACAAATTTTCAACTCAAATTATTTATATTTTCACTTTTTCATTAAAATTTGGTGCCCCCCCTTAGACTGGTGGTCTAAGAAGATGCTTGTGCCTTAATCACCTGACGAAGGACACACAAACAAGCCTATCCGTTCGAGTATCTCCAGTTTTTCCAGTAGAACACATAATATAAAAGTTGATAAAAAAAATCTTTGAAATTTAAAGCATTAGGAATACTTTTGAAAGCCTTTTCGACAGATATAATTAAAAAATATATTTTTGTAAAAAAAAAAGGAATGTGTTGGAAATATAAATTAAACTTTCCTGTGGTGAAAACAAACCTACAGATTCGAAATCTTACTTATCCTTCAGAGGGTTAATCCGCTCCTGCTTATGGTTTATACTTCAGGAAGAAATATGCATTTGTAAAGTATGATTTCTTATTTGTAGCACTTATTCAAGTTGTAGCACAGTAATAAAAATCCAACCTGGGTCCCTGGACTTCTTCCATTACATGCTTATTGACATGTTGATTTTCAAATATGAGCTTTTCAACTTCAGGTGTAGTATAAGTTAAATAGGTAGGAACTTGTTGATCAGGCTGCAATAAAATTGAACTAATTTTAAACAAGCAGTTAAAAATAAAGCTTTTATTTAAAATAAACTAATTATTAATGGGAGCTATTTTTAATACCTATGGTTTGTTTAGCCATAGATATTAACATTATACAGTATTTGATCATGCTGACTTTGATGAAGATTAACATTGTAATAGTTGCACAAATAAGCTATTGAAGATGGTTATCATTTAATTTTGTAACTTAAAAGTTAATACCTAAACCCACTAAAGTTATTCTATTTACTAGACTTAATTCGATGAAGGTGTAAGGACCTCCGGTCAACACACCATAAGGTTAATTCCGATTTCCGTTTGATATCCTATATAAACAGTGAATTTACGTTTGGGGTTACAGGTTTCAATCCAAATTAACACTCCTTTTAGGATCTGTTCGGAAGCTTGTATTTTGTGTAATAATCATTGTGTTTTATTTTAAGTCATGCTTGATTGTTCAAGTACTTTTAAAAGGGACCTAGAACTTATTTTATTATCAGCATTATTTTGTTAGTATCTATACTTATTTTTTGGTTTGCTACTTCATTCATAATATTAATAATTAATAAAAAACTGATATTTTTTAATTTGTCGCAAAACTATTAAAATATATCAATTAAATTCTATAACTGAATAAAAATTCTTAATAAATTCAAATTACACCTCAATCCAGACTTTTGTGTTCATAAATGAAAAAGGAACAGGTGGGTTATCTGGAGCAGTTGGCTGGACTTTCAAATAATCAATGCTGGATGCTTTTAAACGAGGGGGTGTCCCTGAAAAAAATATATTGTATCAATAAAGTAAAAGTAAATACACATGTTATAACTGATTATATATAAATATACTAAATTAAATCCCTTATAACTAGGGCTACCAGAATTCCCAAAAACCAACCCGGGACTTTCGAATCATCAATCATTTAAGCTTGACCAGAGGGGAGACTTGCCTTCTCGTAATTCTCCGGAAACATTTTCTTGGGGGGAGAGCTGGGACAGTCAATCACACCAGCAATAAATAGGGATATTTTTGCACTGGCAATGGGGATTTTTAGAATACAGTAAAAACCTTATTGTAATGGACTAACAGAGCTCCGTTTCAATGAAAGTGATGTGTTACAGGGGTACAAAGAATTGTGTTACAGGGGTGTACATCACTGAAAGTACAGTAGTTACCTATAAAAAGTTTTTATTATATATCTAATAAAAAAGTCTTCAACATTATAGGTTGAATAGGAAAATAGGTATACCTATACACTGCATTAATCTTTTGAACATGAAGGTCCTGGTTCATGTTGATTGCTTATATTTATTGGTTTGAAAAGATAATTTTCTGTTGGGTCAGTTTTCTGCCTATTTCGTTACTTATTATATGATGGAGGTGCCGTAAGTGTTTATAAAATGCGAGACACATTTTCATTTGTCGATCGTTCATTATGTAGAGTAATAAAATTTAAATGGTCTTCAATCACGGCGTACGGTGGCTCTTCAACCTCTAGGATTTAAATTTTTACAGTATTTTTTAACTGTCTGTTATAAGCGACGTCTGTTGTAATAGGGTCTATTGTAATGAGGTTCTACTGTTCTGGCTTTTAGGTCATCTGTAAACGGGGCACATATGTATGAATGATGGGAAATCCTGGGACTTGAGCCTGTCCGGGACAAGGGCAAAAAACAGGACTGTCCCAGGGAAACCAGGACACTTATAATGCATGTTTTTTTAAATCTTAAATACACATATAATCATATTCACATAATAAAACAAGGAGATTGGATATAAAATATTGCAAACATGCTAAATTTAGTTTTATAATTGTTATTTCCTATATAATGTAACTTATTTTAAAAAGGCTATTTATGGAGTTGTTAATGAATGTGATATTCCCATTTTAAGAGTGTCCAAGCAAAAACAAACCAGTCATATTGCAAATCGCAAAAACGTTTGGTAGATGTGTGCACTTGCTTGAACTTCTGATTTTTCAAGTTTTAAAATGAGAGGGAAATTTGGTCTCCAAAAATAGATAAAAGTAATCTATTTTTTAAAAATAAAATTCATCATTATCTTTTTTTTATAACGTTTGATTTTACATAAGTGCTCCTCATCCTCCTCCCAATATATTATCCTCGCACAAGCACAAAATTAATACAAACTTTAAAATATTTCTAAATTTTCTCACTGACCTCCATTGCTGCTCATTAATATTTAGGATAAAATATAATTTTTAAATATAATAAAATATAACCTTTGTATTAAATTAGAAAACATGTACCTGTTTTTAACCTTCCTAACTTAAAGCCGGCGTTTTCAAGAGTGATAGCTAATCCGATAGACGGTTCATCGTCCATGCGTCCTGCCGGTCGACATTCTAATCCTATATTAATGTTTGCTCGGAGGAAAGTTCCAGTTGTGATAATAACTGTTTGTCCATAGACTAAATCTCCATTACCTATACAGAACACAATGAAAAACAGCAATTTTTAAATTTAAATGATAAAATAAGATAAATATGTTACAACGTAGATGTTGAATGCACATCAATGATAATATAGTTTTACATCATGGTTGTGAGCTATAGAGCAATTCAGGATGGAAACAGGCAGCAATGGAATTATTCAGCAATAAAGTGACTCAATACCGAAGTCTAATGACATATCTTACTCTTACTTTAGACATTATTTGATGTTTCTTAATTGCATATATATATTCATACATACATATGTGCAAATATGTATATAAACATAATACACAAACAAATATAATATAGATAAATTAAAAATATATCAAACACTTATGTGCTGAAAGGGACTTGCAAAATAATGATTGTCTAATTCAAAATTTTATATGTTTGAAAAATATCAATAGCTTGTGTATAATTTGCATAATTATTGGATTAAATAAATTATTATAGAGTACACCTAAAAACACACAAGTTATAAATACATGAAAATTTTATACTTAATTTCTTTAAAAATATGTTGGTAAAAGCAGGCAGTTTAATAGCCTGGTTCCTTAAATCAATGGGTAAAATATGGAAAAATGCTCATAGTCTTATTATTAATAAGACCAATAAAGGATTGTTTATTTATTACATTATGTACCTTGAAAGGTAGGGTGTGTGACATGGACTTAGCAGCATTGAAACTAAGAAAAACTGGAGTGACAACTTAGCAAGGCAGAGCTGCAATTTATTCTTGAGCAAATCAGACATATTTTGCTCTAGTCACTTAGGGGGCCATCTGCAAATCACATGATGCAACACTTGAGGAGGGTTATAAGAATAACATCACTTATGGGGTGGGGGGAGCATGATAATGCAACATGTTATGTTTTTAAAATAATTAAAAAATATATTTCTAATTATTTTGGTTATACTGTAGTATTAAGTAAAGCCATATTTAAATATTATATCTGTCATAAAATATGGATTTTTGTGATTATAAGTAAAAGGATATAAGCACAATTCCCATGGGAATACGGGTATTTTTTTGGATGCTTGGCTTAACTTTTAAATATTGAATATATCGCACAAATATTTTTCCAAGCGTCACATAACACTGAGGGTAGGGTGTTGAAAATGGTCACAAAATGTGCCGCATAGTTTGTGAACGGCCTCTAAAGAATGCTCTTGTAGTTTGTGAATGATCCCTTCTTTTGCTGCGATGAAACACAAGAACACACGTTAAGTGAATGTCAGACTTTCCTCTAGATCAGCGGTTAACCTGTGTTATGGGTAATCCTTGGGGTAGTAGTTGCTGACTGATTTAGATAATATTTACTAGGAATTAAACCGATATCCGGCTGTTTTTTAACTAACTGGTAATTATCCGATATCAGGAAACAAAGTGCCGGATATCCGGAATGTCCTCGTTATCTGAACATTGTTCAAAATACGAGGCAATGTTCTCCGTCTTTCTTTTGCAATAGCACCCAAACCGTGCCCGAATGAGCATGCGGCAGTCCAGTTGGAGGTACATGAAAATAATAATAGTAATGCTGAAAACGTCTAAAATAAAAAATACGTAATTGTAATAAGTAAAATCTTAATCTGCTCTAGATTAAGTTTTAGCTCAGTGGTTGTAGTGGACATAAAGAATAGCATGACATAATAAATGAAGGCTTTCTAACGTATGAAGTCTGAAAGTTTTATATCTAACTATAATGTTAGTATGATTTTAAGTTTATAAAACTAAATATAATTGAATTATTCCTAGTAAATTAGAAAAACATTTATTACCCAATTTCACTCCTTTCACAGAAGACTTGTTATTTTCAGAATGCACAATTAAATCTTCCACAGATCCACTCAGAATATTTAGGTTTGGTGTTTTGAAAAGTTCTTCTTGGAGAAATTTCTTGTACAAAGCGCGATCAATTTGTGCCCTAGGACCCTGTAAAAACATAAGTTATTCACATAAGTTCAATAAATCTATAATGATCTTAAGTACAAAATAATAAAATTTATATTACCCAAACTGCAGGTCCCTTAGCCTTATTGAGCATACGATAATGTATACCACTAATATCTAAATAGAAAGAAACAAGCAAATGAGAATACATGACAATGAATACTACCAATATCTATATAGGAAGAAATAAGCTAAACTATGATAAAATAGTAATGAAAGTTAACTTTCATGTGTTTTTAAAGGTTTAAAAGTAATAAATTGGTTACTTCTACATTGTAATAATTATATTTTGTTTACATAGTATTAAAAATAACGAAATTTTTCTAGAAAAACTTAAACATTTTTATTGAGGTTTTTGAAACTTGTTTAATTTTTTTATTTAATTTGGTTATGGTTAATATCACACTAGATCTGCACAAATCGAGAATTAAAGAAGATATACATACAACTATTTTTTTATGGAAAGATTGATTTTTGCAGTGTTTGTTAATTAACATCCCACTAGAGCTGCACAGTGAGCTATTGAAGCGGTTAGGAGCCTATCTTGAAGGAAAGACCCAGGAATGATGCATCGTATTTTGAACCATGGTCAGATGACGAGGACAACACCCGAGATGACCCCTGACACAACTTCAATAGGCGTCAGGACAGTGGACCCCTATCAGACTTATCTTACACCTGTCCTGTATACACATCGGTATAATTTGTTGGATGTTTGGAGAGACTTTTTAGTATTTTTGTAGCGAAGCTGGCAACCCTCTGGCAAAATCACTATTTTTTTAATTTTCTTTGTCAAGTCGAACTAACAATCCTCTGATTACCAGCTGAACGCCTTTATCCACTGGGCAACTGGGTGCCATTTATGGAAAGAACTCTATGTATTCAAGGGGTTGCCACATATGCAGAGCCACACAGCCTTGTTGTGCAAACCTAAATGCAAGGTTTGACAGTAAGAAAATTTATTACTCAAGATTCCTCTTTGGGGAGAATTAATGTTTTCTTTGCTAGTATCTTTTATGTAGTTCGAAGCAAGGATGCAGCAAATGTTAATACTCTACATAGCAAAATTTTTTTAACTAAAGACTTCTTAATGCACTTTGAAACATTTTATTAAAATTTTTCAATCAAACACTTCTAAGTTTGTACACATCCAGTGGTGTACACAAGGGGGGGGGGAGGGGAAAGAGGGTTGAGGGAGGTCAGAACTCTTCCCATTGGTCTGTAGAGAAAATTTATTACGATATATAAGTAATAATATTTTTTTTATAAGAAAATTATGCTATTTATTTTATCACTTAGTTCTTTAACTAAGTGATAAAATTCAGGATCTATATTATTAGTTTTCAACATAGTTTATTCTGCATTTGTTGCGGATAGCGGCTAAAACGCCAAGTATGAAGAGACACATCCTACATAATGCTGGTTAGGTTAGGAATGGTTTGAATTCACAGGACTGCGCAAGAGAGGTTGCCATCGTGAGAGAAAGTTTCGTTCTCATGGATTCTAGTGACCATATATGGATGTGAAACCAGGGTTTTGAAATTTCCCCTGAAAATATTTTGTCCAACCAAAAATTAACCCCGACAGATATTGTAAGGATTAATCATGTGTTTCCATAGAAAAAATTTAATTGTCAGCAGAAGGCAGAACTTTATGCAAACATGTGGCCAGAGAAACACAAGTTGTGTTCTTTAGCACTTATAAAATAATCCATTGAAATGTGATTTTTTTCGTTGATTTTAAAGATGAATACATGATTCCCATTCTAATTCATAATTAAAAAAGGGACGTAAAAAACCTAAGTAGATATCTTCATGGTAGTTTTCACTTTTTGTCCTTAGTAAAAATTTCCCTGGTTGACCCTAATTCCCCCCGAACCTTTTTCGAACATATTCTGCACCCCTGGTAAGACGCTTAGGTAACCAGAATAGATAAAAGCCATAAACTTATAAAATAGAATTAAGCCTGCAAGGAACTTTCTAATTTAAGTTGTAATGTATGTTAAATTAGCACCAATAATAAGTTTGTAGGAATAAAAATATTGTTTGGCAATTGTCTTAAATTCATTGGTGAATAAAGTTATATAGATTTATTATAAAATTATTTTATATGAAAAATGTAGTTGTCACAGAATTATTGGTTTTGAAATATTGTGTTTATAGATACATAGACCATTTTTGGAAAACGAATTTTGTTTATTTAGCCATTCTCAGTGCACATAGAAACTCCAAAAATTTGATACTGATGCTGGGTTTTATAATCCATTTAGAAAGTTAAAATTAAAAGAAAGACTTACCACAAATTTGCCCACAAACCCCATCCAGTGCATCAATTTCCTTTATTAAGTGTCCTTTTCCGATTCCTCCAAAGGAGGGATTACAAGACATTTCCCCTAAAATTAACATTTAAAAATTTACACAAACTTATTTAATACAAAATGAGGCAATTATTAATTGAAAGTAAATGTCTTAATCCACATTATAATTGTATATAATTATTATAACTTGAATAATATTCAAATATATAAGATACATTGAATGTGATCTAAATCCAATCAAGTTAAAATAGCTAAAATAAATGTTATTTGTTAAATATTTTAAATGGTTACATTGACACTAGCAGTTTTAAATCATTATAAAAGCAGAAAATTTTTGAGTATGGAAGTAACTTTTAAATTACAGGGTGGCAACAAAATCTGGAGAAAAAAGTTCCCTGATATTTCCTTGATGGTATCAGAAAAATTTCCCTGATTTTACAATTACATTGAGAAATGTTGCAATATATGCTTTGTATAGAACAATACTTATATTCAGTTAAAATAATAATTTATGGATACAACACACAACTATACAAGTGTGACAGGTATAATAGAAATTAAACATGTTCTCTGGAAGAAGAAGAGAATGGAAAATATCATTTCAAAACCAGGGAAATATTTACAGTATTATCTCTTCTGTATAGCTCAAAGGGCATTCGTTTCTTCATCTAAAACTGGCGATGTTAAGCAATTTTTTTCAAATTATTTCTTTTGCAGACAATTTTAATGTTTTTATATGTTTTCTATTCCACTCTTCAATAAATTGCATATTTATTAGCCACACATGTTGTTTACGATCGAAATTCCAATGTGCTTTGCTTTCGTTTCTCCCTCCAGCAATGTTAACGTTTCTATCAACAACAAAACTTCACTGTACATTCCTTTAATTTTTTGTTTATTATTATTCTTTTACAGAACTAAAAGGAAATGTGTATCAACAACTACAGAATAAATAATAATCGTCATTTTAGTGGTCCAAATTTGAAAATTTTCATGATTTTTTTTGTGAAATTTTGAAATATTCCCAGAATTAAAAAAATCCCCGATAATTCCCTGATTTCCAGGTTATGTTGCCACTCTAAATTAGTGAAATCGTTCATTAAATTTTTATCCAGAATGTATAAACCATTTTAAAAGTAGGACCACAAAGGAATTTATTTTTAATTATCCTTCTATTTAGAAGGGTTTACTCTGGATTGTGGCTTATTCTCCACCTTTCATTGCCTGCCCACATAATATTCTCATGCTAATCGGTACTTTATAATCTTATCACTTTGGTTAAATGATATTCCTATGAAAGTTATTACTGTTAATAATTTAAGTACTATTTAAAAATCTTTTTAAATTACACTGCCATGTTCTCTTTAATGGAGAAAAATAGTTAATAGACAGGAGGGCTGGCTGCCAAGTGGTATAAGACACAAAAATTTGAAAACAAACTAACAATACTTTCCATTCCGCCAGCAAGATCTATAATTTGTCCAAGTGGTGTGACTCCAAATTCAATAAGCTACCCAATAATGTGTAGAATGCCATTCTATTTAACATGACAGCTAAGGTGAGTTTTAAATGCTTTATCTCTGAACTTTGCTTTTGGAATTATGCCTCTTGGTAGCCAACCCGCCTATACAACAAAATGAAAGCACCCTGTACCAATAGTGTTCAACTTGTGAGTCAGCAGCAAAGTGGAACACCCCATTCTTGCAGCTGCAGCCGCTGCCTCCGTTCCTGCATGACCTCCACCAACTACTATGACATCGTAAGCGGCAGCTTTGGCATTTGTAGAACGAATCGCAGAGTGGCACAAACGCAGAATATGGAGAGGACAGGATCTGTACTTGTGCATCAGCTTCATGGTTGTGGAGCTAATAATAGATAAAATATGTTTTAACTCTTAATTATTTTTAATTAAATATAATTTAGATTTGATAAACAATTCTAGTTATCAACAGTTATTATGTAATAAGGAAATCTAAAGATCAGCAGTAAAATTTATCCCCAACACCAGCTGTTCTCCACCTGTGGTAACCATACCCCTAGGGGTGCATGGCGATCTAATTCTCGATATGCAAAAATAATATTAGTAAATACCTAAAATAAAATATATTAATATAATAGGTAAAATAACTTGAGTCGTTCGATTAATTTGCCAGCTAACTAACCTAAGGACATTACTTCCTCACAGAAACAAACTTTTGTTCGCATAAAGGGACAAGGATTATGAGAGAAGGGGGTACTCATAAATGAAAAGTTTTTCCAAGGGGTATGCGAGAGAAAAAAGGTTGAGAACCACTGCCCTACACATCCACAAACTGACCATACTATGAAATATTTTAGGTTTCAGCTATGTTAAGCAATATGTGTTGTTTAAAATAGCTGAAGAAAATAAATTTTCACAGTTGCCTTTTACCAAATTTTTTAAAAATATAATAGCCATCCAATGGAAAAATTTGTTTATATATAAAAAAAATATATTGAACTTTGTTTAGAAATAACATGCATTTTTAATCACTATACATTTGTATGTGAAAATCTATATTTAAATGTGCAATTTATTGGCAGTATTTCACACTGCCCCAACTTTCCACTAACAAACCACTTTTAAGATATATATATATATATATATATTAACTTAAGACTTTTAATTGCACTTTGATCACTTAATCACTTAATTTTCATTCCATAATCACTTAATTTTCGCAAAAACTATTTTCAATCAAACACTTCTAAGTTTGTATACAACTCTTTCATAAATTTGTGCACAATTTTTTGTAAATTTAATATAGTAACCTTTTGGTACTGTTCTACTTAATGGCCTCAAATTGCAGTCATATAGTCACCAAGCAAAATTTTGCCGCCATATTGATTGTGTACTATTTTACATGTTGCCACCTCCGAAATAAAATCTTAAAAACAGTCGTAAATATAATTTATGATCGGTAATCCAAGGTAAACAACCTTGGCGCATTTTCGCTCGTTGGCATTTGGGGCCGTATAAAAGAATAGAACCAACCTTTTTTTACAACATTCATTTTTTGTTGCTACTGTGAGGCATCGTTATATCTAGACTCTAAAATACTATCAAGCAATTCGAATTGTCACCCTGACTATTGCAGACAGTGGCGTATTTACTACATTGTATAGCCTGTATTGATAAAATAGCTGGGTAGCAAAATTTATATAAATATCGGTATTCAAAGGAATATCAGGGCCAAAACACACACTGCTTAGTGTTTGGTAACCAGTACTCATTTTTAAGGAGATGGATTGTGGCCAGGGTGAAATAGTACGGAAATCTTAAGGCTATTTAAAGAGAGTGAAGTGTCCACTTTATGACTTAGGAACATCTTCAATGCATTTACACTTGGTCAAAGGGTGACTTAGTGCAAAAAAAAAAAAAAAATTGTGTTAATTGGAATTAAGTAAATTATAACAGTAGACAAACTATCTCCTTTTTAACTGTGCGTGTTGTGAAATCGCGATGATTCCGCAGTAATTTCGAGCACGGGGCATTCCACGAATCCTATTGGTTGCCTGTGCCCCCATATGAAATGATAAGTTTTATTTCTGTATTTTTTTAAAGAGAAGATGGTTTGGGGCAAAGTTGCAAGACTAGGCATTTTATTATCAAATTTTGGATTTAAGTAGCCTTTTTATCAGTTTTGTAAAGGGTCTGATTAAGGCTACTTACAGATTTGGTTTTTAGGGAAAACATTAATTTTTAAATGACAATTTTAGATATTAAGTAATATCTCATAAAGAGACATTAATTTTGTATAGTTCTTTTCTTCAAGATAGGCCCCGAACAGTCAACAATAGCCCAAAATGCAGCTGTAGTGAAGTGTCAATCAACAAATCGGTACTTTTTTTTTGGTCACGGGTCCGGTATGTCAAAGTGTGGTCACGCCCACCCCAAACATTTTTTAAAGTGCCTTTCAAGAAGTGCCTTTTCAAAAACGGGGTGCTGTTTTACTGACAATAGCGCCCTGCCCTTTTTTATTTCTAGAGTGAACAGTGCATCATATAAATGTAATTGCCCTAGCCAATTTACCTATTGTGCAACTCGACATGCCACTATTAAAAAATTAGCAAAAACTCAACGAAGGAAATATTGCTAAAGCAGCAAATAGTGTCAACATTCAGTTTGTAATGTGGACAATAGAGTATAATATGATCAACTGCTGTAAGCATACACATTTAAAAAATACCAGAAAAAAAAAAGTCTATAAAATTGTGGCAACCATTGTGCTAAATAAGAACTGAAGAGTAGACTAAGAATGCACCTTTTGCCAAAAAAAGGACAAAGTGGTAAAAAAAACATATTCGGACAGATTTCGACATTTAATTGATAAGTGGGAATTTATGCCAGCAAATAAGGTACTTATATCCAATAATGCTAATACAACGAATAACATGAGAAATCAATGTCCCGAATGGCAAACTGGAACCACAGTAAACCCTATTTTCCTCCAATGGGATGTGTTCCCGGGTCTTTCCTTCGAGATTGACCCCGAACCGTCGCCAATAGCCCACTGTGCAGCTCTAGTGCGACGTTAATCAACCAAAAAAAACCCCTCCAATGGGAGTCTTATCTCTGGTTCTTATTTAGGTAGGATTATGGTTTTGCCAAATTCACCTTGCCAAACGCTCCGCGAAGAACTGGTTTCGTTCCTACCTTCTCCTTTTCTCCAAGGGTGGCGACAAAATCATTTGGTGCAACACAATTTTCAACAATTACAAAAATTCCCCCATGAACCATAAACATATATAAACAAGGACTTAAATCAAGAAGATGTTTGCGTACCTTGAAAATGCGTTTTTATCAAAGCATTTAAAATCGCAGTGGTTTTTTTCGTCACATAAATATATAAAATAGTTATGTAATATTAATAGGGAAATTTAATTTTACGGGAAGGGAGTACTGACGGGAGAAAACATAAAGAGAGGCATGGAGAGCAGGAGCGGGATCGGAGGATATTTTAAAACTTTTATGCAATGTTGGATCTTTGTTTGGATATTATTGGTGCTACCGAACCAGATCACTTTTGAAATAGTTTTGTTGCTGTAGCATAAGACACAAGATTAAGTTTTCAATTTACAAAATCAGACTATTTTGAGAAAGATTTTAAATTTCCTCATCAACACAAGAACAATTTATGAAAATTGATCTTTTTCTCATCCCTTTTTCTTTTTTCTCACCATAGGAATAGTGAGATAAAGCAATCGTCTCTAGCGAGCAAAGATCTCAAAATTTTCACAATCACTCAATCAACCAACCAACCTACCGTTCAGATTTATGTTTGCCGACTGATGAATACTACATAAATCCAGTATAAAAAATAATTTTGTAACTATAAACATCCTTTTCGTATTTTCAAAATAAGGACAAACTGCGGATGTAGTAGATCAACTGATTAGTCGAAAAGAACTTGAAAAAAAAAATGTGTACTTTAAGACAGCTGCCGAAAGTATCCGTATATGAAGTGTGTCACAGAACATTTACTCTTTTTTAATAAACAACGAAGGCATATTCTTGGCCAAAAGAAAGAACTATCCCACGAATCTGAAACTTGCGACAAAACATTTTCTCCATAGTGAAATCTGAATAAGCACTTCATAACCTACAGTGCTGCATTGATTAACAAACCTAGCTATACACAAGAAAATGCATACTTCGGGAACAAGATACTTTCTAAGATGACCAAAGTCTGAAGGCACCTCAAAGATAAGGCTTTTTGTTAATTGTATGTAGAGAACACTTACTAAAGTGAGGCCTATAAATACACACATCATCAGCACAGATTATACACCACTTTCATGCCAAGAGTGCAAAAGACATTTGCTCAAAAAGATATCCTAAGAACTTTTGTTATCGATATTGGTGGCAAACCAAATTCGTGCCAAGTTTGTAAAATGAGTTTTGCTCAGAAGTCTGACCTTGATAAACATCTTACGATCCACACAGGTGAAAAACCACACTCATGTCACTTCTGCCAAAAGACATTTGCTCGAAAATCTGGATTAAGATCGCATCTTAATGTCCACACAGGTGAAAAACCACACTCATGTGACTTGTGTCAAAAGACATTTGCTAAAAAATCTAATTTAAGAACACATCTTCTAATTCACACACATGAAAAATCACATTCATGTGAAGTGTGCAAAAAGACATTTGCCCACAAATCTACACTTAAATCACACTACCGCTTCCACACTGGTGAAAAACCATATTCATGCAAAGTGTGCGAAAAGACATTTGCTCACATTGGTAACCTAAGATCACATCTTGTGATCCACACACATGAAAAACCACATTCATGTGAAATGTGCAAAAAGACATTTGCTCACAAATCTGCTCTTAAATTACACCTCCGCTTCCACACTGGTGAAAAACCGCATGCATGCAAAGTGTGCGAAAAGACATTTGCTCTCATTGGTAACCTAAGATCACATCTTGTGATCCACACACATGAAAAATTACATTCATGTGAAGTGTGTAAAAGGACATTTGCTCACAAATCTACTCTTAAATCACACCTCCTTATCCACACTGGTGAAAAACCACATGCATGTAAAGTGTGCAAAAAGACATTTGCTCACAAATCTACTCTTAAATCACATCTTCTGATCCACACACATGAAAAATCACATTCATGTGAAGTGTGCAAAAAGACGTTTGCTCACAAATCTACTCTTAAATCACACCTCCGCTTCCACACTGGTGAAAAACCACATGCATGCAAAGTGTGCAAAAGAACATTTGCTAGAATTGGTAACCTAAGATCACATCTTCTGATCCACACGGGTGAAAAACCACATTCATGTGAAGTGTGCGAAAAGACATTTGCTCACATTAGTAACCTAAGATCACATCTTGTGATCCACACACATGAAAAACCACATTCATGTAAAATGTGCAAAAAGACATTTGCTCACATGTCTACCCTTAAAACACACCTCCTTATCCACACAGGTGAAAAACCACATTCATGTGAATTGTGCAAAAAGACATTTTCTCTTAAAACTAACCTTAGAAAACATCTCCTCATCCACACTGGTGAAAAACCACACTTATGTGAAGTGTGCAAAAAGACATTTGCTCTGAAGGCTAACCTTAAAACTCACCTCCTTGCCCACACTAGAGGAAAAACCATATTCCTGCCAAGTTTGCAAAATTAGTTTTGATAAGAAGTGAGATCTTAACAAACACCTCCTCATGTACACTAATGACGAACCTCATGCATGTGAAGTGTGCAAGCAGACATTTGTTCTAAAATCTAGGCTAAGAACTGGATAGTATATTTTTCTTATGACAAGAATTTCTCTAAACAGTTCTTTAATAAACTGTTTATATTCATGCTGATTTTTAAACGGCCGGAGCTGTACTGTACAATGCATTTGAAAATGTCATTTTGAAATACATTTCCAAATTGCTGATCTAAATTGTGCTATATTTAAATGCTAAAACTAACTCTTACTAGACTGGAAAATAAAAAAGATTATAATATATACAGTGTTAACTCTAGAAATAATAAAGGGCAGGGCGCTGTTAGCTGTAAAAGAGCAACCCGTTTTTAAAAAGGCACTTCTTGTTTTTAAAAGGGCACTTTTTAAAATAAAACGTTTCAGATGGGTGTGATCACCCGATGATATATCGAACCCGTGACCAAACAAAAAATGTACAAAATTGTTGGCTCTTTATGAAGATACTACTTAAATTCCAAAATTTGACACTTAAAAATTAATGTTTTTGCTTTGAAAAAAAGGGGCATGAGGGCGCTATCGAGAAGAAAAAAGGGTGGGCAGGGTGGACCGCCCTTCAAAAACGCCTAGAATGAACACTGATATATACATAACGAACAGAAATGTAGCTATGCACCCTACACACCACCAATCATTGTTCAAACTCGAAGATGTCCAAAATTGTTTGCAGCATATCTTCCTTATTATCTATTCTGTGTCTGAAACGCACCCATAGGTAATGGGCATTGCAACGTCACAGGCTGCCGCGCAGAGCAACGAGGAAAAATCAACAACGTTGCCTTTCGCTATGTTTGCATCGCTTGTCAAAGGCGGGATTTCGTTTAAAACTCAAAATAAAAGCACACGATTAAGCACAAATACAAGTATTATTATAATTTAAGTTATATTTCAATTATTAAAACATAGGTTTCCAAATAATTTAACTTTTTCGTATTCAAATTAAAAAAAAAAAATCAGACATTTAATGTCTGATAACTTTTTATGCCAAGTTTTGTTTATGAGTCTCATTGTGTTCCGGAAACACGAATAATCGAACCTAACCATAATATACAAAGCTTTAAAGGATTTTTCGAAATCCACCAGGAACTTTGTTTTACTAAAAGTGAATTGCTTGTTTACTAATCCAAGAAATATGCATAAAAACTTTAAGCATAAACAATATTATCAGGCCTGTAGCTAGCTAGGGGCCAGGGGGGGCGTTGCCCGTCCTAGAATATTTGCCCCCCCCCCCTCCCCCGAGCAATTAATGTAATTTTCTAGAATCTCACACTGAAAAACCCAATTATTTTTCAAAAAAAACAAAAAAAAAAAAAAAACACAATTCCATTCAATATTTGGCATGAAAACAAAACCTCCCCTTCTATGCATAGAAGCCACTCAAACGCGCCCCCCCCCCCCCCTTCCCCCCTCAGCGTCAGTAACCATCTCTGGCAATTGAACCTAACCAGGGACCAGACAAATCATTAGCCCCATGGCTTATTTGTCGCCACTTTACCCGTCTTTTTGAAAACTAGTGGGGAGTAGTCCATCTCGTATGACATGTGTTGCCGTCCCCTTCCCCCCTGCAGGGAGGATAGAATTCTTGCAGACAAAAGGCGTCGCTTTTTTCGGGAAACAGCAGAATAAAGACTTTCGATAACAGATAGTGTAATTCAGACCCTCAAGCAATACTTGTCAAGAATAACTCGAACCCATTCATTAGGACATCGATTTTTAACAGGGAAACCGGAAACTCTAAATTGAGCATTTATGGTTAAAGTCCCAAGTTCATCCGACCCCTGTTGAGTTTGTCCATTCTCAACCTATTTTCTGTTTCTCACCAGTGTAATTTAGCCTATACTGCCCAGGGTCGTATGTATTTCCACAAAATTGTTGGGGCTTTTGATGCTTTCTTTTACCGGATTGGCTGTTGTATCTGCAAAAGCCCCGTAGAGCACTGCTCAGAGTTGCTATATGTCGTTTGTTGCAATAGGTTGGTTAAGAGCATGAAAGTTGGTTGAACATCATCAAGTTATGGATATTGTTAATGGTTATGTCTTGTTTTTTTTTAAAAATAAATACAAACATCGGACAAGAAAGCGGATGTGTTCAGCGAGACTAGCAACGATCCCAGCACAAGTGATGTAAATGTTACTATATTTTTCATCTTAACGAAGTTATAATATGGGCGGGTTGGTTAACAAGTGGATGCCAAACATGATGCCCATGGAAATGTAAAGGCTCTTCGAGCTGACACATTGTTAAATCCCAAATCAAAGTAGCAAAGTAAGTGTTACCTTATTAAATACGCTAGTTAACTTATAAAAATTACATTTTCAGAAAATTAAGCAAAAAAACGTTAGGGGCTATATAGCATCTAATGATACATGTCATTCGTTAATTTACCCCTTTTACAAAATGAAGTTAATTATTATTTTGCAATATTTATAAATTGATGTGGGCGGGGCTGAACCGGGATGAACACCCAAACCTCATATGGATCCCAAAACCCATGCCCTGCCGGAGGCTTTGTATCCGGCGACCCCATCAAGTGTACCGAATACTGAAATTGCTACAGACCAACAAAACAATGTAATATACCCTAAATTTCTTGTTATTAGCTCTATATCTGGACAATTAGCAAAAACTTCTCCCTTTATTATCCAAAAAGGCCTTCTTGGTATTGGCGGCAACCCTAAAACTGTAAAGAAACTTCGATCCGGTGATCTCTTAATAGAAACTACCAATCCTCTCCAATCAAAATCCTTTCTAGCAGGTAAGTCCATCAACAACATACCAATTACTGTCACACCCCATAATAGTCTCAATTCTTGCCGAGGTGTCATTTCTGAAAATGACCTCGTTAACTTACCAGAAGCAGAAATCTTGGAAGAGCTTAAAGCACAAAATGTCACCCAAGTCCGCAGAATAACAATAAAACGTGGAGAAGAAATTATAAACACAAAGCACCTGATCCTCACTTTCAACAGCCCAAAATTGCCTAATCATATCATTGCAGGTTACTTAAATTGCCCCATCCGTCCCTATGTTCCGAATCCTCTGCGGTGCTTCAACTGCCAGAAGTTCGGGCATTCAACAACAACATGCCGTTCACCTGAAGCCTGTTCGAGATGTGCCGCTATCGGCCACTCCTTTTCCTCTTGCGAGCTTGCATTTAAATGCATAAATTGTAATGGCGACCATTCTGCCAACTTCAGAGGTTGCCCTAAATGGAAGGAGGAAAAGGAGATTCAAACTATTCGAGCCACACAACAACTATCCTATGCGGACGCTCGTAAACTCGTCTCGAACAGACAACCAACACCCAACCTGTCATATGCGTCTGCTGCCAAGAAGACTACAGCCTCTATCGCTATACAATGCGATATCTCAAAAGACCTGCCTTCAGCAAGCCATAGCTCCCGAAGTAATGTTTCAACTACCCCATCCACATCAAAAGGAACCAAACCCATTAATACCAAAAATAGTGCAGTTGCAGTAATATCTCCCCTTACAGCTCTTGCTAAATCACTAAAAACTAAAAAAGAACTCTCTGAAACAGCTAATAGCAAGAAACCAAAATTTAAAACAAGACCATCAATAGCCCATAGTATACCAGATGACTTCTCTGATACGGCTGATATGGAAGTTGAGCCTGGCATGGAAACGCCAGGAAATCTCCTTCCTAAAGTAATACCTACGAAACAGCAGTCAACCCCAATAACATTCCCATAATGGCCTGTGTCTTTTCGTGGAATTGCCGCGGTTTTCACCACAACTCGGTAGACATAAAACATCTTGTCGATGAACACCATCCAATCTGCTTTTGTTTACAAGAGACTCTGCTCAAACCATCCCAGAGCTCTCTTGTTAAGGGTTATAATCCCATTAGAAAGGACTACATTAGCGGTGATAGAGCCAGTGGTGGAGTTGCTATTTTTATATCCAATAGCGCTCCCTTCACCCCACTGAATCTCAACACAAATCTGCAAGCTATCGCAGTTAGAGTCACTGTAAAGACTCTCATTACAGTGTGCTCTATTTATCTACCGCCTAATGATATCATCCATCAAGCAGATCTAGACAGGTTATGCGACCAGCTTCCAGCTCCTTATATCTTATGTGGCGATTTTAATGGGCACAATCCTCTTTGGGGAAGCCCAGACACAAATCGTCGTGGAAGTCAAGTTGAAAAATTGATTGATGACTACAATCTTTGTATTCTGAATAATGGGCAATCAACATACTTCCACGCCCCATCGAGGACTTTCCATTCCATTGATCTTGTCTTGTGTTCACCCTCTCTGTTTTCTTCCCTGACGTTTCATGTGGGAAATGATCCGTTTCATAGTGATCATTTCCCCTTGTTTATTACATTTCCGGGGAATGCAACAACTCCTGTATCTCGCCTGCCTCGATTTAAATACGAGGCCGCGAATTGGGATCTGTTTGCATCTATTGCTGATTTGTCAGACGAGATGGTGAATCAAGATGACATTGATCAATGTGTAGAATCTGTCACTACAGTTATAATGGATGCTGCTCGCATATCTGTACCTGTATCATCAAAATTACCAAAGTTACCGAAACCGTGGTGGAATCAAGCCTGCAAAATAGCCCACAAGAAAAGAAAAAAGGCCTGGGATCTGTTTCGTAGATATCCCACATCCGAAAATTTGACCAAGTTCAAATTTGCAAAAGCCAATGCGCGACGAATACGTCGTCAAAGCCAAAGAGAATCATGGCAACAGTATGTCTCTGGCATAACATCTGCCATTTCCTCAAAGCAATTATGGAGCAGAGTTCGGAAAGCAATGGGATTATATTCCACACATTCTATCTCGCTTGTGGAAGAAAATGGCCAGTTGGTTACTGACACGGTAGAAATCGCAAATTCTATTGCGAGAGCATTTTCTGCCGTGTCAAGTTCTACCACATATCCTGGCAATTTTCAGCGTATAAAACAACGCGCAGAATCCCATTCCATTAATTTTTCTCCTGACAGAGATACCGAACTTGCCTATAATTGCCTTTTTACTGAAAGAGAGTGGACACGATGCCTTCAGAAGACCAGGTTGACAGCACCAGGTCCTGATGGCATCACTTACACAATGCTTAAACATCTTTCTAGTCGCTCTCTGAGGAATTTATTGCGACTGTACAATCGCATTTGGGAAGAACATACTTTTCCTTTGGCTTGGCGATGTGCCATAGTTATTCCCTTTCCGAAACCCGGAAAAGATTCTAAAGATCCGAATAACTATAGGCCAATTGCACTTACCAGCTGCCTGTGCAAACTTTTAGAAAAAATGGTTAATTCTCGCCTTGTTCACATGTTAGAGACGACCAACGCTCTAACACCGTTCCAAAGTGGTTTTAGGGTCGGCCGCTCTACGGTAGATAATATCTTGTACCTCGAAACCCAAATACGCCATGCCTTTCTGCGCCGAAACCACCTCGTGGATATATTCTTCGATATGGAGAAGGCGTATGATCGGACATGGCGATATGGTATACTTAAAGATCTGTACTCTCTTGGATTTCGAGGACATCTACCTATGTTTATTAAGAACTTTTTGGCATTGCGAGAATTCAGCGTTCGCATTGGTACTGCATTTTCGGATACTTTTATCCAAGAAGAGGGCGTTCCTCAGGGTAGCGTACTCAGTGTTACTCTATTCGCTATTAAGATCAACGATATCCTGAATCAGTTACCTCCTTCTGTCCAGGGAAATTTATATGTGGATGACCTGAGCATTTTTTGCCAGGGAAAAGACATGCGATTTGTCGAGCGACAACTGCAAACGACAGTTTCACGTTTGACCAAGTGGAGTGCGGAAAATGTTTTTAACTTCTCTGTTCAAAAGACCTCTTGTGTACACTTTTGCCGTCTACGAAATCTGCATCCTGACCCAGATATTTTTCTGGGTGGTAATAGGATTGCAGTGGTAGACGAGGCAAGGTTTCTAGGAGTTATTTTCGACAAGAAGTTGACTTTTTTGCCTCACATTAAGCATTTGCGGGTGTCATGCATGAAAAAGCTCAATTTGTTAAAAGTTCTATCTAATACATTTTGGGGAGCAGAGCGATTCACTATGCTGAATATCTATCGAGCTGTAATTCGCTCCAGATTGAACTATGGCTGCGCTGTTTATGGTTCAGCTCGTCCATCTGTGCTGCGTAAGCTCGATACGATACATCATTCAGCACTAAGAATCTGCTCTGGAGCTTTTCGCACATCACCCGTCGAAAGCCTCTATGTTGTGTGCAATGAATTGCCATTAGCATCCACTCGTAGTCTGTTGTCTTTGCGACTTTACTATCGCATTTTGTCGCATCCGGATCATCCTTTACAAAATTTACTCCTGGACAGATCTAAGGATATACTTTTCAGGAATCGACCGTCCTGCATTCCATCCTTTGGACTGCGAATAAGAGATACTCTGAGTGGCACTCCTCTTCATTCAATAGAAGTTGCTGAGCGCCCACTATTGGATAACATACCCTGGGACACTTCCAACTTTTCAATTTTACATTTGTTCACTGGACTAGAAAAATCTCTCACTTGTCCAGTTGTATATAACCAAATTTTTAATTATCATCGTCACAATTTTAATTCGTATACAGCCATATATACAGACGGTTCAAAATCCAATAACCACGTCGGCTGCGCATTTATATGTGGAACCGAGGTATTTAGTTACTTATTACCCCAGTTCATTTCTGTTTTTACGTCTGAATTTTTAGCTCTTTATAAAGCTTTTAAATACATTTCTCATCAAAATGTTGGCAGTTTTGTAATTTATATTGACTCAAAAAGTATTGTAGACTCTCTGTCATCGTATAATCTTAAACACCCTCTAGCGTCTGATGTTTCACAATTATATAATAAGCTTATCCGACGGGGCTATGTTGTCATACTATGCTGGATTCCTGGGCATGTTGGCATAATTGGTAATGAACTGGCAGATCATGCTGCCAAAAATGCCACATCCCAGCTCAACATCAGAATCCCTTATGATGACATTCGTAATGTTTTACGGGAGCTTGTGCGGAAGGACTGGAGCGATGGCTGGAGGTTACAGGCGGCTAATAAATTGGCCTCTGTATTTCCCAGCATCCCGCTCCTACCGTCCTTGTCATCTCGACGGTGTGATGTGATATTGACCCGTCTGCGCATAGGTCATTCCCGTGTGACTCATAAACATCTATTGCTAAATGAACCCCTCCCACAGTGTCATTACTGCCAACAACATCTAACTATTCATCATATTTTAACTTCTTGTCCGCGTCTTAGAATTTTATATAATCGGTTTTTTAATACTTCATCTCCCACATTGTCCTATTTATTGAGTCATCCACCTCATTCATCACTATTTATATTTTTAAACTACACAGGATTTTTATCTCTTCTTTGAATTTAACTTTTGTTTATGTGTACATTTTAAATTTTTAATGTTGGTTTAAATTACCGAGTGTTTGGCGCGGCTTGGCCATATTTTGGCCCTTGCGCCATTAAAACCCATACAACCAACCAACCAACCTTTGATGATTTTTGTAAAATAAAAAATCCCTTCGAATTCCATTAAAATTTTATAAATTAATCATATAAGCGTACAAAATGCTTAAAATTCGTACATACAGACAAATCGCATACGTTGGTTGGTGCATGTGTATAATACAAGGAAATATAGATATTTGATTCAGAATAAAAACAATAGTATATATTTTAATGGTATAAGGTTTGAAAAAGTATGTATAATTAAACTTCTAAATTTTTATGGAATTAAGTTTAAAGTTAACTCCCCCCCCCCCCCTCTTGCCCTACCTGAAATAGTGTTTGCCCCCCCCCCTGATAATATTTTCTGGCTACAGGCCTGAATATTATACAGGTCTTTTCTGCTTCTAACAGGTCATTATGGATATAATTTTAATTGTGATTAATAATAAAAAGAAAGTAAAGTATGTTTTGGAGATTTATAGTCATTTCAGATTAATAAACAAGAAAAAGAAAATGTATTAAAAATCAACTGCACTTGAATCTGCACTGTTAAAATATGTTTTGTTGTAAAAGTTGTTCATATTTACATAACATGACCGATCTTTTAGTTATGCGTGCATTTAATATTACGATATTTTAATCATTATTACAGAAAATAAAACAATAAAAAAGATTTTTGTTGATTTATATTTAAATGTGTTTATATTTCTTCAAAGCCCATGAAGCACCAGACATTACATTCTATTATAGGGGCTTACACACGCCTTCAAATCACTTAAACAGGAAAATACTTTATATTCCTAACTAGTATTTTTTTTACTACTAAATATTTTTGAAGAAAACCTTTCATAAACATAAATTAGTAAGAAAAAATATCATAAATATGTATGTGTTGTTTAATTTGTTCGTAAATGAAAGAGAAAATTAAATTTATACTAAAGATTAGTAGAAATACTCAACAGTTTTTAATTTGTTGTAATAAATTTTTAGTGCATACTAAATGTCGATTTAATCTTCTGTTCTATTTGAAGGAGAGTAATATATAAAAAAAAGCATCCGTTTGAAAGCGCCGGGCTTATTTCTTGCTTTGAAGTCTTATGGTTTGTTGAATGTTTTTGGAATTTAATTTGACGCCGAATAAAAAATATATATTTATATTTTTAGTTGTATAAATATAAAATTCAAAATAAGTAATTTTGCTTAATAAAAATCAAAACTATACGACAACTGCGTATACGCACAGTTTTCGTAAGCTTAAAAAAATAACTAAAATTTCTTTAAAATAAATAAATATAACCTATAAATGGTAATAAAACACATAAAACTTAATTTATAAATTACATTGTTAGTCAGTATTGATTACAAGTAATCCTCAAATGGATTACTATTGCATTGATCGATCGCGAACATGCTAAATACTGACTGCGAACGCCGTCTTGTTGCCTTTAGATTTTTTTCGGGTAGCCTAGATTCCGGTTTGTTTACCAACATGCGCAAGGCCTATTTAGTAGGATCAAGGTGTTGTTCTCCAGCCACTGTTGAACTTGATGATAGGTGCGAAGTGAATGCTGTGAAGCAGCTGCACTTGTTGGTGGAAGCAGTGGCGTACGCAGGGGGGGGGTTGAGGGGGGTCACAACCCCCCCCATCGGTTTGTAGTTTTTAAAAAAAATCAAAATATGCTTTTTTTATTTTGAAAAAAAAAAAAAAAATCGAAAAATTAAAAAAAAATACAAATGTATTTTTTTATATTTTAGAATCTACCTTTGTTTGCAGAAAATAATAATTTTTTTTTTGGAATTTTGTCACTGAAAACTGAGACGGCTTTCTATAAGCAGCTGCTTATAGGCATGGCCAGTACGGCGTTTAACGAGTCGGCAAAAATAAACTATTCTCCATTTTCACCCAGACCAGTGGCATACGCAGGGGGTTGTTGAGGGGGGTTGTAACCCCCCCCCACCGGTATGAAGTTTTAAAAAAAATTAGTACAAAAATAATGCTTTTTTTCCGGATTAATAAAAAAATTAAAAACAAAACAAAAAGTTTTTAAAAGATACAACGTTTTTTTTTTTTTTTTGCATTTAAAACCCTACATTTGTTTGCAAGAAAAATGATACAATTTCGGCGCGGGGGTACGGACAAGCGGGAGGTTTCTGCCAACAATTTATGCATTTTATTACTGGGTAGTCCGACCCGATGTCCGCCGACAAGCACCATCATTTTCACTTAGACGTAACATTTTATTGTTCAAAGATATCTCCTTTCGTAAATAGGAAGAGTTATGCATCCATTCTGTAAAGAAGAACTTTTTTCAAATCATTGACTGTTTTGCTAGATGGGGGTTGGATGTTGCCCCCTCACTTTTTCAATATTGTACTTTTAAAAATGAAACGTAACCCCCAACACTTTCCTACTACTACAGGCGATTAGAGGGGTGGGGGGGGGGTGTCACCACCCACTTTTTTTGGATGTTGCACTCTTTTATTTTAAATTTGCATTTAAAAAAAACATAATAAATTTTGGTACTGAATTGACGAACCAAAGAAAAATTTCGTACCCCAACCCTAATTCTTTTTGTTACTTATATTACGTTTACTGTCGATTTTATTTTCACGTATTATTTTTTCCCAATAGGCAGACAGCTAACAGCCATTTAGGCGCCTTACTTCCCATTTCCGTCCTTACAAAATATTCATCGTTTGATTGAAAAAAAAAATATATATAAAATAAACATAGGCAATCGGTTTCCATTTCACAGAGCGGGAAAAATGTTGGCGCCGAGAACTACGTTGAAAATTTAATAAGACAATATGAAATTTTGTTTTTGCAATGGTAAATAAAATATCGATTTTTTAAATTTTTTTAGTTTAGAATATTTTGTTTCAAAAAATTTGTAGACAGTATCATTTAGAATATATAGACATCTTGTAAGTCTTATAGTATAGAAGTAAAGGATGACTAAAATAGTCAGGTGATACAAAGGTCAAATGAAAAGATGTTTTGAACAGTTTCTACTTATTGTACTCCTGAAAATTGGACTTTAGTTTTTGAGGCTTTATTTGTTTAGTATTTCGGAAAGTTACGGTGCTTAGTTTTGCCTTTTATAGCCAAAATTAAACATGTATCAGATGATTGTGTTAAATTATTTTCTAGAAGAAAGCTAAGGTAATAACAATCCAGTTTAGTTGCTTTTTTTCTTTAAAAAAAACAAATCGAAAAAAAGGCAACCTAACGAATCAATCAGGAATGGTGAGATGATTCCATATGTGTTTTTAAAAGACTTCATTCCTATTGTCAGTTCCCATGCATACTAATTTAAAAGAATTATAACAATTGTACTAATTTTACTTTAAAATTCAATTGCTAAAATACAACTGACTTATATTTTGTACAAACATATGCAATTTTTTTAAGCGTATGTGAAAAATAGATGCAGATTTGTAAGTATAAAAATTAATGTTGCCCGAATTACAAGTAAATTCAAGCATAATAATCAATCAATACTTATATATAAGAATGGAGTGTCTGTCTGTGGAATCGAACAAAACACCTCATTTTGAGTTTTCTTCACAAATTAGGATACACTGATTCAGAAAATCACATTAAATTTTTTTTTGTCTGTCTGTCTGTTTGTACGGATTTAATTAAAAAACGACTGAAGGGATTTTTATTAAACTTGCGCCATTTTAACATTATTTTCTCAACTTAAAATCTGCACTTTGTTTCATGTGGATATCTCGAACCGTTCAAAAGTTTTAGAACTTTTTCTCTTTTACCATACGTTATTCCTATTGAAAATTTACATGTAGATCTTCTCTGCATAACATGATTGTTAAAAATCACCTTGGCTACCAAAAATATATTTTGACGATAGGGATAAACGATGCATTTTGATTGGGTGATAAGTAAATATCGACAAATGTTGCCAAATGAATTTAAAAATGCGCCAAATGAATAAAAATGTCGCCATATAAATAAATAATTTCGCCAAAATAATTAAAATGTCGCAAAAACAAATTTAATATCGCCAAAAGAATTAAAATGTCGCAAAAACAAATTTAATGTCGCCAAAAAATTTAAATATTGCTAAATGAATGAAAATGTCGCCAAATGAATAAAAATGTTGCCAAATGAGCTAAAATATGGTCCTATATTGAAAAATACCAGCAAAATGGAGAAATTAGTGTCCAAATAATAAAATTAATGTCAATTGGGGAACATAATCGCACAGCTCTTACTTCGCAAATTGACCACGAGCAACGCCGGGCCATATTGCTAGTAGTTAATATGAATAAAATATTGTATAAAATAATCTTTTTTTCAAAATAAAAACCGGCTTTAAAAAAAAAGCTCTCAGACGTTTTTAAAAAAATCGTTATTAATTTAAGGAACAAAAGTGGAATTTTTTTAAATATTTAAGTATTAATTTTATGCACATTATCACTTTTTGAAATTGGCTCTAAATATTAGGTGTGGTTTTTTTGTGATATGGCACAAACTTTAAAGAGTGGCAAAAAGTACAAAATTAATTCTAAATGATTAATTTTGTTCCACTAGTTCCTAAATTAAAATGTTTGTTGTCTTTAATATATTATTTCTTAAAGTAATTTTTTTTAAAAATATTTGTTTTTTTTAGTTTAAAATTTAAGATGAGTACTTCGCCCCCTCCTCCTTCTATTGTTCAATAAGAAATTCGGGTTGTTACTGCCTATATATATATATATATATATATATATATATATATATATATATATATATATATATATATATATATATATATATATATATATATACGTGTAAAGTAATCTCACGCTCAACCCCCCCCTTATAAATTTCCTGCGTACGCCACTGGGTGGAAGAGTTGCCAAATTAAAGTTTGAAGAGAGGGTTTTAGCTACTTCTTTATTGTAACGGATGTATCGCAGATTATCTAAAGAAGTTATTTGTTTTCCTCCAATAATGTATTCCAGGAATACTTCACCAATTTCAATGACCTTTTGGGGATCAAGTTGAGGATTGTTGAACTGTGAAATCAAAGAACGCAGTACGTGATTGTTCTTTATCAACTTGTAAGCTGTAGATTTCCCCTTTCTGAATATTGCAGATGTATAGTGTCGCATCCATTGGCAGCGTGTAGGAAGAGAAGGGTATCCTTTATTGGCCCAATAGCTTCTTGTATTTTAGTTATGCTGTAGCACTTTTCGTTGTACTTAGTTGATTGGGGTCGTAAAAAGTACAGTGATGTTCCTGGGATACCTCGTGCAATCAGAATTGTAAGTAGATCTGTATCAGTACTTATTCTGCGACAGATCTGCAACTGGTCTGGCATGCATTTATTGCCGTTGAGCAGATTATTGTATCTCTTTTCAAACTTTAATTTGGCAACTCTTCCACCAACAAGTGCAGCTGCTTCACAGCATTCACTTCGCACCTATCATCAAGTTCAATAGTGGCTGGGGAACAACCTTGATCCTACTAAATGGGGATGGTTCATGAAGGATGGTAGATTGAATCCAGTGCACTTCCCGCAGCTTCCAAAGAACTTTTACAACTAATACATATCATGTGACTGCAAAATAACTGCAAAAAAAGACTGTGACATGATGCCAATGCAAGAAGGCAGACCTCCAGTGCTCCAAGTTTTGTACCTCTTGCTTAGGAGAGTCATGTAAAAATTCAGCTCCTCCTACTAGCGGTTTCGAGGATAATGATTATGATGTTGAATAACTGGTCTATATTTTTTTATTTATGAACTGTAGGCCAAAAGTTTTGTTATTCTTATGTAATTAAGTGCTATAAAATATGTGTTTTTCTTTTTCATTTAAATTCATTTTAAAAAACCGCGCACACTTTCCCTCTCTTGCCCAAACATGTTTTTCCCAGTCATGTTTTTTGTTTTTTTTTAAGTTTAACACAGACCTACACTAACAACTACTCACTTCGAAGTTAAAAAAACCCCTGCTGGATTGCTTAAGAAAACAGAATATACCAGCAATTTTTATTTGAATATTTTTTTTAAATTAACTTTAGAAAACTCCATACAAGGAACCACATTTTCTTACCTACAAAATTTTTCTTAATTTATTTATATTTCTAAATTATGAATTCATCTAAAAACTTAGAACACAGAAAGTTTGGGTATCGGTGTCAAAAAACTTAATTTTCCCTCATTTGAAAACTATTATCGGTTATTTTATGGTATATATAGAAACAATAATCCTTTTAGAGTATACTGGTTTTTACAGAATTGAAAAATGTTTATTTTTAACTTAGATATGAGGAAGAACATCAAACAAGGCAAAAAGGGCTTGGCGGCCATCTTTGATCCGCCATTTTGGATTGAAGCGCACGTGGGAAGTTAGGGGACTTTTCAGGATACGTTCTACACATATCTAGGAGCTAATTCTGAAAATTTCAACTAATTATGAATTTGTGTCATATAAAATCCTAAATTTACTGGGCTATAAGAGCCTAAAAAAAAGTGCTTAGCGGCCATCTTTGATCCGCCATTTTGGATGGAAGCTCACGTGGGAAGTTAGGGGACTTTCCAGGATATGTTCTACATATATCTAGGAGCTAATCCTGAAAATTTCAGCTAATTATAAATTTGTTTCATATCGACCCTGTTTTTGGTCTAAATTTACTGGGCATAAAAACATACATATATACATTATTACGCATCACTGCTTATTTTGACTGTTCCAAATGTAGATGCTTTAGAAATGTATCATTTATTTAGTAGTATAACAATTCGTTTCATTTTTAAAGATTTTATTCCAATAGTAGATACTATGGTTAAAAAGTTTTTTCACAAACTAATTGCTAAAATCCATTTTCTAAAAATGAAGAACCTTTAAAGGAAGGAAATTTAAATAATTTATATAGAAATATTTTTTTTTTGTATTTTCTATTTAAAAAAAGATATTCTACAATTTTATAATACATTAAGAATAAAAAGTTTAAAAAAAATAAAAATCTGTTTATCGTATTTGTAATAAAAGCATTTCTTCAATATTTTGTGTATGATTCTATATTAAGCAAAATGTATACATTTATTTTTCCAAACGCAACTTTTTTATTTAAATTACCTGGTTAATTGTTTTATTATATCTCCATTTTACTTTGTTTAGTAAAAATGTTTATCTGGTTATTGTTTGTATTAATTCAAAACTTGAAAACTTTTTTTGAGAGTGTCGCATATAGTAAGGATAGTAAAAGCTTTTAGTATTTTAATACAATATTGTTAATAATGCAACTATATTCTTTTAAAAGATATTTACTCATCTATGAATAAGTAACTTCCGATTGCGAAAAGTTCCAATTGCGACCCATGGCAACCTTTTGTCTGGGTGATAAACAATTGTTTTCTTCTTTGAGAATATGGTAAACTCAGCTCCTTTCGGCCGTAATTTGGCTATTGCCTAACTAAAAGTGAAAAAAAAATAAAAATAGGTCGTCTAGATTTCGAACGCCTTCTGTCACCTGCAACATTAAGTGCTTGCTGCCAGCTCGCCCATCAAGCCTCGTTTCTCTCGCCTTCCACCCTTCTACGCCATGTTAGTCGGAGACGGTGACCCTCCAGCGTACAATAGATTTGGCTTTTTAATAAAAAAAAAATAGACAAAATTAGCATTTTATTAATGTTATAAAAGTAATTAGAAGAAATTTATGTACTTTTATATGTTTTTTTTGAGCCCGCGGCCCAGAATCCGGCACTGTTGGGAAAGTTAAAGAAACGAAAATTTCCCATGACACTGCAGGTGGAAGATAGCAATTCTGTTTACTGATGACGACAACACTTCCCGATTCTAACACGACGATGATACGAGTGTTTCTTATCATATCAGTTCGAACTTCTACACTGTCGGGGGACGACATCGCCAACGCGGCCATTTTTTTAAAAAAAAAAGTTATTTATTCCATTGCTTTTTTTTTTCTTCCACATGCGGGTTTCAGTTTATTAGTTTCCACGTTGCCGTGATGCAGCAGCTGACGATCTGAACCAAATTATTATTCCATTCTTTTGTTTTATTTGTTCGCCATTTTGTTCACTATGGGGTTCGAGAAAGGTCACGTTGCGTCTCTTTTGTTCGTGCTTTGTTCGACTGTCGTGTGGTGTCACGTTCGACCCGACTTTCCTGGAGTGGCGGTGGCACCGGAATTGCAGGAGCTTCGCAGCCGGTGGGGAGCGGCGGATATCATTAGAGATCTGGAGTGAGTAGTAAGCCACTATAGTAGTAAGTTTAATCATTTACTAGTTCCGTTTTCCACAGATCCGCTTCTGTATATTTCCGATAGAAAATTTTGCTCACAAATTTCTATATTAACCCGTAGCGGTCGAGAGGTTACTCTCAGACAGGCACGTCGCACCGTTTGTGCGTGTTTTTTCATAAATTGTGTTAAATATTTAAATAAGTGATGAATTCTTGCTGAGGTTCTCTCTTTAATTGTTGCTCTTATACTCGCTCATTAAAGGTATACTAATAGTTATATAATAAATTAAGTTGCAGACAACTCTTATTCACTAAAATGTTGTCGCAGACTGCTAAGAAATTTTCTGTTCCTGGGCATGCACTGAACTTATACTACACAGGTGAAGAAACATTGGAAAAAATAGGTGTTGTATTTTTTATATACATATATGGGGCAACTATCTTAAAGCAGATAATTTTGGATACGTAAATAAAGAAATATAGAACCATCTGCATGCAGTGATAAATTAGAAAATATAATAAATATTGCTTAAATTGAAAACATTTCTAATTTCTATGTATAACAAATACATGATATAAAAAATAAACGTAAATAAGGTAAGTAAAGGTTTTTTAAACAAAGTAAAGAACAGCTGTCATATCAAAGCGTTTTCTTGAGTGTTTATGCCACTTAGTGATTTAGAATTAATTTTATTTGCCTATAGCATAGTCACAGAAAAAAAGTGTAAACAGCATTTTGGTTTAAAATTACATAGGGAATCCTTTTGTAAATGAATTTTTTTCAAAACAATTTGAGACATAAAGAGATAATTACAAAAAAACTTATTTTGGACGACATTTTTCCAAGATGACGGCCAACACTCGGATGCAAAATTAATATTTCGTAAAATACACTTTCTGGAAGATATTAAAATTGTTTCCAGCTTGCTCCTATTTATTTCCGAATTGAACCCTTTGCTGACTACACTAATAAGGGGAAAATAGCTAAAAGCTGACAACAGACCAATTGCACCAGGGTAGTTTGGGGGGGGGGTGAGTCCGACCCCCCCAATAATCTGGAAACCCTGAAAGTTGGGAATTTCAACTTATAAAAATCCCGAATTGAGAAAATTTATGCCTGAAGAAAATTAATATCATTAACAAATGAAAGCTATGGAAGATTAGAAATCGCCCAACTTGTAAGATTACATTTAAATTAGACCTCAGAACGGACACTGCATTGGAATATGGATGAAGTCAATCAATGCTTGTGAGGCAACTTTTTAATATTACTTAAAATATATATAAAAAAAAAGATGAAAAATGTCAATACATTGGAGTTTTCAGCACTGTTGAGTTTCGAATAGTTGAGTTGAGAATTTCGAATCGTTAAGTTGGGAAATTTTTTGATTCAACCCCCCCAAAATATTTTGTGTGTAACGGCACTGCTCTCAGGTAGGGTTCACACTGTAACTACACTGTAAAAAAAAAGTAGATAAAAATGAGTACCTGAACCTACTCGTTTTTCTTTGAGTACAATTGCATCGTAAAGGAGCGATGACGTACTCAAATTTAAGCAACCGTACTTTCTAAAACTTGAGCAGTGTGATTTAATACTGCTGATTGCAGCTTCTATTCAAGCCGTCTTAACAAAGCGACCTGACTTACTTAAAATAGTTGTTCAGAATTTGTTTATCCACAATTTTTTTTATGTCGATTGATTAAAAGGAAACCGAGTTATTACAACTGAATTATCTTGCTTCCCATTCTTTTGGCACATCTTTTTAACATTTCGTCTGGTTGTAACTTCTTCACGTCGCGCTTGTAGTACAACGGATAAGACACTGGACTCCGGTGCCTGGGGATATGGGTTCGATTGTGCCGGTAAGTCGTGGTTGCGATATTTATTGAAAGTGATTTATGAAGGCAGCCTAAGTAGGTAGGCAAGGCTCTTTATATTCATTGTACTCGTTTTTGAGTACATATCTTTTTTTAAATTGAAACTTGTATTAGGGGCCATGATAAGCATCGAATATAATAAAAAATAAGTATGATTTACTTATATTTAAATACTTATTTTTAACAGTGTAGGAGATAAGATAGGCGTCATTGGCATTTAGCTATTTTTTTAGTTGCCAAAATGTTTTGATTAGTCGTAATTTCCAAATAATACAAATTGCTTAAGGAGATCTGCCGTTTGTTACGATATTTTTGTATTCGTTAAAGCTTCTTTTGCATAAAATTATAAACCTGTTTCCATTTGTACTCTAAAAATATAACCGTCTTATCGACAAAATGACTGAAAAATCTAAGAACAATAATTAAAAATTAATTTTTATTATTAAAATTTTTTGTCATCTAAAAGTAATATTCTAAAGTACCGCGATTTGAATTTCAACAAGATATTGGAATTCCATTTTCGGATACGCTCGGACACGTGCTTTTACGTTTTTTGTTTGTTTGTTTGTTTTGTTAATTAACGTCGCACTAGAGCTACACAGTGGGCTATTGGCGACGGTTCGGGGTCTATCTCGAAGGAAAGACCCGGGAACACATACACATTCACACACACACATTCATACATGTACCTCGTTATTTTAGAACCATGGTCAGATGACGAGGAAACACATGAACTGGCACCCAACGCCTTCAATAGACATCGGGACTTTGGACCCTGATCAGATTTATCGTGCACCAGTCCTGTATACACGCCGTTAATTTTTTGCGGATGTTCTGGACGACTTTTCTAGTATTTTGTAGCGAAGCTGGCAACCCTCCGATCGCAAGATAACTACTTTTTTACTTTTCTTGTGCTTTTACGAAAACGGAGCAAGCAATGGCGGTTGTTAGATTTTCCAATTACATAACGATAGGGGGGGGGGGGGGGGGGTACTAAGGTGAAAATTAAAACACTCTCAGTAAAGGAATAGTCTGGAGATGAGAAAGAGAAAACAATCCAGAATTCAATGTTTGTGCTAATAGCCCCGGGGATCGGTGTTGGGCGATTGTCCGAAGCTCGAAAAATGGGTTCAATTTGAAAAAGCAAACTTATGCCTTACCAACAAATAGGAATGTTGTAATGGATGTTGTATATGTAAACTTGGCCATACAAAAATGGCGGACGCCACTTGTTTTGATGCGTTAACTCGAGAGGTGTCTTTCAGGTAACACTTGGTTTGATGCGCTGATTAGCTGTAAGATAAGTGAAAAATCGTCTCCAGTTGCTGGTGCGCCCGAGCTGGTGCGCCCGAGCGAAGCATCGACGAAGCATCGACCGCAAAGAGTGAATGGATAAGAGCCGGGGCGGAGCAAGGAACAATTTGTGACATAAGCAAACGTCGTGTTCATTTTGTCATATGTTTGAATATTGCAAAAATTTGTCCCTATCGGATAAAAAAAACTATATTAACGTCTGCCACTTGCAAATATATTTTCTTCATCCACGAATTTTCTTGACAGCTTTCCACCCAGAAATAACTAATAATTATTCAATTATTTTGTTTTATTTGTTCACTATGGCGTTCATGAAAGGTTACGGTGCGTCTCTCTAGTTTTTGATATGTTCGATTGTTGTGGGTCATGTTCGACACGTCTCGGATTTAAGGAATTTTGGTGATACAAACGGAAATAATTTGGACCTGACACCCCGATTTCCCAAATAGATTTTTTGTGTCACGAGTGTCACGTTTTGCACTTATCTCAATAGGCAGGGGAGTATCAAGGAATGTTGGTGATATAAACGGAAATTATTTTGGCCTGGAACCACGATTTCCCAAATAGATTTTTGTGTCACACGTCCTGCACTCATCTCAACAAGCAGTGGCGTATCAAGAAATTTTGGTGATACAAACGGAAATAATTTGGACCTGACACCCCGATTTCCCAAATAGATTTTTTGTGTCACGAGTGTCACGTTTTGCACTTATCTCAATAGGCAGGGGAGTATCAAGGAATGTTGGTGATATAAACGGAAATTATTTTGGCCTGGAACCACGATTTCCCAAATAGATTTTTGTGTCACACGTCCTGCACTCATCTCAACAAGCAGTGGCGTATCAAGAAATTTTGGTGATACAAACGGAAATAATTTGGACCTGACACCCCGATTTCCCAAATAGATTTTTTGTGTCACGAGTGTCACGTTTTGCACTTATCTCAATAGGCAGGGGAGTATCAAGGAATGTTGGTGATATAAACGGAAATTATTTTGGCCTGGAACCACGATTTCCCAAATAGATTTTTGTGTCACACGTCCTGCACTCATCTCAACAAGCAGTGGCGTATCAAGAAATTTTGGTGATACAAACGGAAATAATTTGGACATGGCACCCCGATTTCCCAAATAGATTTTTGTGTCACGAGTGTCACGTCTTGCTCTTATCTCAACAAGCAGTGGCGTATCAAGGAATGTTGGTGATACAAACGGAAATAATTTGGACCTGGAACCCCAATTTCCCAAATAGATATTTTTGTCACGAGTGTCACGTCTTGCTCTTATCTCAACAAGCAGTGGCGTATCAAGGAATTTTGGTGATACAAACGAAATTATTTTGTCCTGGCGCCCCGATTTCCCAAATAAATTTTTGTGTCACGTCATGAATTTATCTCAACATGCAGGGGCGTATATAGTAATTTTGGTGATACAAACGGAAATTATTTTGGCCTGGCATCCCGATTTCCCAAATAGTTGTGTCACGTCTTGGATATAAATATCAACTTTTTTTTTAAATATGTTTAATATAATTCATTTGAAAGGTTTTTTTTAAACAAGCCGTTGATAATGCTACTATTTATGAACAGACCGTTAAACTTTTTTATATTTTGGCTCTAACGAATGTGTGTGTGCGTGGGGGGGGGGGGGAGGGGGTTGCTCATGTGATAATTATCGCACGAGCACGCTAGTGTAGTGTACCAGAAAGTCACTGTCCTTGCCGCATGCGTTTTAAATATCACCACACTTTCAGAAATATAACTCTTAGTTTTGAGAATTCGGCGATCGTCAAGGCTACTTTTATTATATTTGACAACCGTTTTGTCATCGAATCACGTGACCTTTTGACGAAACAAGAATCCTCAAATTTTGAACGAAAATCATTTACTCAGTTTCCTTTTCGTCCCTTTTCTGGGTGGGTCATCAGCTCATGTTTCGTTCTTATACTTATATTGCTAGAATTCAAACGAACCTTTTTGGCCGGGTGGATAAAGCGTTGGAATCTGGAACAAGAGGTCCGCGGTTCGAGTCAGCTCGTCGATGTTGAATTAGTATATTATTTAAAATAGTCTTCATTTATGGCAGAATAAATATCGGTAAATGAAAGACAAAATTAATTTCCTCAGATTGACGAAATATTTAATCGGAGGATATAGCAGACGTCCGTTTCGTCAAAATTCTGTGATTCCATTATTATTTAAATGTAAAATATGCTTAATTCTTATAACTCTTGGGAAAATCACTAGTCCACGGTCAGAAGTGCTTTTCGCCTTTAAGAAAATAATACATTGTTTACAAACAATCAACCGATAGAAATAATGTAATAAATTAAGTAAAATGAATGTTCAAGGCAATAGTATTTTAAAATTACACTTAGTTTATTGGAAATATAAAATTAGAACGTTCGAAAAATTTCAAATGTACAAAGTTAATTTTAAGTATTTTGCCTTTTCCTCGAAAGTTCGGCGCCCTCATTACTCTGGCGTTCGAAGCACCTGCTAGTGTCGCTTGGGTCTTGCACATGGAGAAGAACCACATTTCTATCTTTCATTGTATTCCAAATTTCGTTTATAGCAGATTTCAGAAGTTCTTCAGCAGTTTATCACTTACATTTTGATAGTCATACTGAACTACACTTTACTCTATAAATAATATATAAGCCTAAAATTGATTTGTAAAATGTGTTACATAGATTTAGAATATTTACATTCACTGTAAAAAAAAAGTACTTAAAAATGAGCCCAAGTAGTAGTATTTAGTGAATTTTTTGTAGATGGAGACTAAAGCCTCATCTTGAGTATGCTGTGCAGTTTTGGTCACCATATCTTTAAAAAGATATTGTGATCTGTATGCTTAAAAATGAGTACATGGACGTACTTGTTTTTCTTTGCAAGTGCATCGTAAATGAGCGATGACGTACTCAAATTTAGGTAATCGTACTTTCTCAAAAATGAGCAGTGAGATATAATATTGATAATTTCAGCTTCTGTTCAAGCCATCTTAACAAAGTGAACTGACAAACTTAAAATATTTGTACAGAAAATTGTTTTCCACATTATTTGATGTCGATTGCTTAAATGGAAACTGAGTTATTACATCTCGCTTGTCTTACTTCCTATTCTTTTGGCACACCTTTTTAACGTTTTTTCTGTTTATAACTTCTTCACGTCGCCCTTGTAGTACAATCATAAATAATGTCTATCATAAATAACTTTCAATAAATATCAACAATTACAACCAAGACTTACCGCCAATCAACCCAGATCCCCTGGCAACGCAGTTCAGTGCATTATACATTAAATTACCAGGGCGACTTGAAGCAGTTATAAATGGAAGAAACGTTAAACAAGGTGTACCAAAAGAATGGGAAGTTAGGTAATTGAGTTGTAATAATTCAGTTTCCAATTAAGCAATCGCCATCAATTAATGCAGAAAATCAGCTTCTGAACAACTATTTTAAGTTTGTCAGGTCGCTTTCTTAAGATAGCTTGAACAGAAGCCGATATTAGCAGTATTAAATCCTACTGCTCATTTTTGAGAAAGTACGATTACCTAAATTTGAGTACGTTATCGCTCATTTACGATGGAATCGTACTCAAATAAAACAATAATAGGTTCATGTACTCAATTTTAAGTACCTTTTTTTGCTTTAAATTGCATTGGAAGCAAAACTGATCGTGAAAATCTTGCATACCTAGGCAGATTTTATTCATGCTGACCACCGAATGAAATATTAGACAAAGCGCAGACCAACATTTAAAAAAAAGTAGTAAAAAAAAAATCACGTTTCAAATATTATTATGTCACTAAATATAATTCAAATATTAAATACCGAATCAATTACGATAGAGCAGACTTACCAAATCTTCACATATTCCTTTTTAACAAATACAAATACTTTAAGATTTAAATACTTTCAATATTAATACAAACAAGCATATGGAAGTTGTAAAAATGGGCGTGTTTCATGCAAACAAATAATTGTTTATTCCATATTTAGATTTTATTTTGCATAAAAGTACACATTAAAACTACTTTTTTAAATTTTGTAAAAATCTATTATAGTGATTATTAGACAATAATCCCACACGGACCACTTCAGATGGTTAAAATGAGATTAGAAATGTTTTAGATGGTTAAAATAAGTTCCCATCATATGCTCGAAATTAGATCTCAAAAGTAATTATCCGTTATTTGAGTTAATTTTAAAATTGGAAAATATGCTTTTGGATATAGTGTGTCTATCTTTACATTGCATGTAATGCTCTATGGCTATTTATTTTAAATGTTATTGCATGGGCTTAGCATTATATTTTTTTCTGTTCGTTTTCAGACACATAAAACAAGATGTCCAAAAGATAACAAAGTTGCAGGACACTGGAGAAATTTCTACAAACGAAGCTCTATTTTATTTCCTAAGGTAAGTGCAAAAACTGGGTGTGACTGTGTCGAAGCAGGGCTCGATGGGCTTTACATTTTAGCAGATTATAGAAATAGGAATTGGTCCCCATCTTAAATCTCGCCAAAAGAATAAAGATAAACAAGCTGTTCTACCCATACCCATGGCATAGGTAAGGGAGAGGCTTAGGGAGAGGGTGGGAGGGGGGATCAAGCCTCCCTCCACTTCCTATATGATTTCAAATCAAAATGTTCTACCAATATCCCGAATAAGATCTTAAAATCAAAATATGTTTATATGATTTACGAAAATTATGATGTCAACATTTTCAATTTTTAAAGACATTTATGCAAATAATTGAGTAATTAACAAATTATTGATAATTAACACTTGATAATTAACAATAGATAATTACCAATTGATAATTACCAATTGATAATTACCAATTGATATTTACCAATTGATAATTACTAATTGATAATTACCAATTGATAATTACCAATTGATAATTACCAATTGATAATTACCAATTGATAATTACCAATTGATAATTACTAATTGATAATTACTAATTGATAATTAACAATTGATAATTACTAATTGATAATTACCAATTGATAATTACCAATTGATAATTACCAATTGATAATTACCAATTGATAATTACCAATTGATAATTACCAATTGATAATTACTAATTGATAATTAACAATTGATAATTAACAATTGTTAATTAATAACTAATTTATAACTAATGACTAATTACTAATTAGAATAACTGACAACGAAGAACTGTGGGGTTCATTGCTTCTACCCGATACTCCCGCTTAGGAGAGAGTTATCACTTCGACACTTTTCACTGGCAGAGTATCGGCGTAGCAAGCCGAAGTTCCTCGGTTCGATACCGAGTGTAGCCAAATTGTGCAAGGCGCTACAGAACTAACTGCTAATTAATGTATAGTGTTAAGAAACATCACAAATATAGCAGTGAAAACAACAAAAACGTAATTGAAATTATTTAAGAACGGCGTTTTATTACGTTGAATGAGTGTTGCTATTCATTGCTTTCATTCCTTTTCTTTTAGAATGCACGATTTCGACGATAACAAGAAACTGGACGGGCATGAGTTACTCGCCGCCATGTCTCATGCTTTAGAACATTCGGCAGATCAATCGCCGATGAGTTTCGAGGAAAAAGCGTGTAAGTAAATAGATCCTTATCCACACTGCTAAAAATAGGTACTCATAAATAAGTAACATATACTCCTTTTTGAGTACATTCGATTCTTATCATGGCTCCTAATACACAAGTTTCAATTTTGAAAAAGACATGTACCCAAAAATGAGTACAATGAATTAAAAGATCTGATTTTACACTATATAGGGTGCCCTCATAAATCACTTTCAATAAATATCGACAATTCCCCGGTAACTCTTAGTGAGTTACCGGGGGATCGAACCAAGATCCTCAGGCACCGCAATCCTAGAGCCATATCCATTAAACTACTTGGGCGACTTGAAGAACTTATAAACAGAAGAAATGTTAAAAAAGTGTGCCGGAAGAAGGGAAGAAATGTAATTAAGTAGTAATAACTCAATTTCCATTTAAGCAATCGACAGAAATATTACACCCGACTGCTCATTTTTGTGAAAGTACGGTTATTTAAATTTGAGTACGTCATCGCTCATTTACGATGCAATTGTACTCAAAGAAAAACGAGCAGGTTCAGGTACTCATTTTAAGTACCTTTTTTTGCAATTCATCAAAGTAAATTAAGAAAAGCCTTTATTTCAAAGAATTGACAGTTTTTAAATATTTTTTGATTGTAATATTAATTTGAAATGTGTGTGAGTATAATCCATTTTATTATTTACAAAACTAATCGGTTATATTATCACTAAACTCATAGTTCGTATCAAGACCTGACTTATATTGATTGGGATAATAAGTACTTTAGTGTATGTACAGTATGGTAAAAATGACTAAAGTATATATTTTTTTTTCATATGTAGAAGAAAATATTACGATAATAGTTGAAAATTTACGATTGGTAGGGGGAAGGGGAGGGGGGGGGGGGGGGAGGTTTAAGGAGTCCAATCCTCTCCCATTGAAAGTCAAGTAAAAAAAAAAAATCTGTAAAAATCATAAAAATACTTTTAAAAATTATGAAAATTGGAATTTCTTGCATAATTACGAAGTTTGGTGCAAAGGGAGATGGTGGGGATATAATATAATAAAGGACTGACCCGTTGCTCAGTCACTGAATCCTTCCTCTTATGAAAACTCTCTTCCTACGTGCTTGAGTGCGCACTGCGCAAATACCAGCAGAATTGAATCTCTGAAAGCACTATTCACCGTTCATTTCAGTGTATGGGATACGGGTATATAATCATAATATTTTGGTCACTCAGTTTAATACTTATATGATAAGTTCAAAATAATTCAATTGCCTTTGACCAAGTTTATTCTCTGTTCGCAGCCATTGTTGACAGTTTCTTCGCATACGACGATAATCACGACGGATTCATCAGTTATCCGGAACTTCGAAAGCACTTGTCCTCCGATGACGTTGGACAACCCCCTATTCCTATTTGAAGGATTTGGAAAAGAACAAACTTCCGTGAAGAATATTAACCTTGTGGAACTCTATTTTTTCATCGTGACTTACACTGTGAAATACTTTGTAATAAAAACTGCGACAAGAACACATTCATGTATATAGACACTAGCTTTACATGTCAACAAATTTCAAATAAAGATCTTTATTATAATATTTGACGAAATTTATTTTCATATTTATAGCTTTAATTTAAAAGTGTATAAATAAAATCTGAAATTCTTTATTTGTTATTTCCTGAAGATTGTATTTGCCTGTATTGAATATGTCATTGTAGTGAATATATTAATCCTTCGCATTCCTAGGTATTTTTGAGCTATCAGCTACTCCAAGTATATTTACAATTGTAAAATTTTTAGGCAATCAATCAATCAACTAAAGCGTGATTTGATGTGGATGGTAAATATTAAAGTGTAAACGACATTGGCGTATTTTTGCACGTTTGGGTGTTTGACTGCTTTAGCGGAAGAAAACTCAAAATATCTTTCTGTATCAAAACACAAATTTGGTTCCAGATGTCGTCACAGCAGCAACACTGGAGTTGCCATCTTATATTACGGAGTTATCAACTTATTTTGTAATGTAGTCGCAGCGGCGATAGTGGAGTACAAAAGGTTAATTGTATACTGGATAGTAAGTAAGGGCAAAATATTTACTGAAAATTAAATATTTAAATTGATTTATATATTCATTCGGTTGAGTACTGATTGAAATTGAAATTTCTCATTTTTAATCTTTCATATATTTCAAATTAGTAAGGAATGTCAGTTCTTCGCACGGTTTAAAAAAAGCTATATAATACACACTTAATAAATGGAGCAATATTGACTTAGGCTTTCACCTCTCAAGTTTCATTAAGTATAATTTAATATTAAAATGTAATAATTTCTAGTTTAGTTTGAAATGATCTTTCATATATAAAATCTTATTTGACGAGATTAAATAATTTGCGAAAAACTGGCCTTCCCTGCGAAATCTTGACTTTCTTGTCCTTGTGGGTAACAATACTTTTAAAGTATTATTTTACAAATTCGGATATTTCATACGTAAATTAAGCGTTATTGAGCGTGTGAAACGTTATTTGGTTTAAATTGTTAAAGCGTGTAAAATAATCATGTTATGTAAAAAAAATTAGTTTCACTTTCTAAATTTATATAACCATTTTGTTTTATATAAGAGCGTGAATTCTTTATAAAGGAACATTTGCTTAATTTATTTATAAGAATTAACAAAGGGAAATGTACCAATTACCGACCATTTATGGCAAATTACCGACCAGTAATAATAAATTACTGATCAGTTACGGCAAATTACCGACCACGACCAGTTACGGCAAATTACCGATCAGTTACGGCAAATTACCGACCAGTTATGGCAAATTACTGATCAGTTACGGCAAATTACCGACCAGTTATGGCAAATTACCGACCAGTTACGGCAAATTACCGACCAGTTATGGCAAATTACTGATCAGTTACGGCAAATTACCGACCAGTTATGGCAAATTACCGACCAGTTACGGCAAATTACCGACCAGTTATGGCAAATTACTGATCATTTACGGCAAATGACCGACCACTGCTAAATGTGTGACTACTGAACTCACATTAGACTGTAAAATGGAATGTACCTAAACTTTAAAAGCTTTTGAGGAACATTGATGGAAAGGACTTATTAAAACATAACGATATGCCTTCAGTTGTAAATATTTTTTATAAATGGTAGGTAACTCGTACGTGGCCTGTAACTGGTGTATTCAATATGCAGCGACATCAGTTCGTTCACCTTTCTTTCTCTTTCAAGTAATTCCCAGAAAGAATTTCCACTTCAGTGTTTACACCAAGAGCCAATCATATAGCTCCAGCACATGAAGCCTACGCAGGGGGCGGCCAAATCATATCGACAACATGGAGTCAAAGGAACTCATTCCCAGCCATTCCATCCAATGTAACAACAAGCACATCTCCCGTGCTCCTCATGTAATTTCAATACCATTGATTTAACCTTTAAATGTATATTCTTAACTTTTATAATTGCATCATTAAATGTTATTTCTTTTCTAAATACTATGGCATTCATCAAATGATTTATTATCATTTAATTAAACCTTCCGAATCATAAATGGAGTCTACAAAAGCGTGGCCGTATTCAATCAAACAACTACGGCCACCGCAAACCTATATTTATTTTTAAAGTATTTTATTGTTAGCTGCATCTTACAAATTTTCAACAATAACAACATTTCTCTTGATATAAAAATCTATAAATATGACCGTTATTAATTCATTTAAAAAAACTAAACACAATTTTAAAATTCTGAGTCTCAAGTGCACATTTTGAAGTGGAATAGTACCTACATATAAAGCTTCAACCTTTTATACGCAGATGAAGTAAGTGTTTTGCGATCCACTCACAGACATTTTATTTTATAATTAGATGTTGAATAATGTGTAGCATAGTAGAGCACCAATTATCCGAATCAATTGGGATCAGCTCCTATCCGGATAATTGGATAATTGACAAAGATAGGTTATTTCTAAAAAACAAACAAAAAAAGACGGCTTTTGCTTTGACATGTAACGTTATTTAATGACAATTAAAAAATCTCATTTACTGATAAGAAACATTTAAATTGAGGATTTTGCTGATTTTTTTCCAAAGCAATCTGGATCCGTATCAGGCACGTAGGTATAGAATTTTCATGGGGGTGGTTCAGTGACTGAGTAACTTATACCCCCTCCCCTCAAAAAAATCCCCTCCCCCATTTTGTTTTAAACTTATTAATTTTTATTAAAGTATACAGGAATACTTTGGCATGTAAGTATCGAAACAGCTACATTTATCATTTATTTTTCATGAAATCGTTACCTATATCAGTCAATAGCTATTTTTAAAATTAGTAAATATCACTAACTAATTATGAAATAAATTTAGTGAAAAAATTTAAATTTTGTGATTAATTGTTTAAAATTATATATGGATCCCGTTTTAAAATCTTTTACCTTCATCGCCGAAATTCAAATGCTATATAATTAAACACGAAGACGTTTTGTTACGCTTAGTGTGAGATAAAAATAATCTCAAAACATGTTTTTGAAAACTATTTACCGGGATTGGACCCCCGGAAAATTCCAGGTTTTCCCTCATTCAACTCAACAAGAAGTATTATACTAGAAATTGAAAAAAATTCAGTATTTTAAAGTATTTTTAAGATTTTTACAGTAATTCGATTTTAATTTTTTTTTATTGACTTTCAATGGGAGAGGTTTGAACCCCCTGAACCACCCCCTTACCTACGTGCCTGATCCGTATAACTAGAGTTTGGATAATTGGAGTTCTGCTGCATTAAATAAATCCGATATGCAACATGACGAAACTTTCTATTAACCTTCCATCAAAATTGAAAGCTCAGTGAACAGGTAACGTTAATGGGGTTTCAATAAAAAATAACCTTCAATGCAATTAAATTCGGTAATGAGATATGGAATAGGTATAGTATGCGCTTCCGATTCGTAAAGGTACTATATTTTACATAAGAAAAAAAATTTATCTAAATTTTGAGATTTTTGGTGTATTTTTTGCGCACATATCCTTCATATCAATTTTATAAGCATTTAAAAACATTGCGGTTGTATATTTTAAACACAGTAATTTTAACCCTTTTGAGACAATCTGTAAACAAAAATATAAACTATCGAAGAATGATTACTCTCTTGCTGAAATGTTCGATTATATAGTGCTAATATTTTTTTTAAAACTCAAGACATGCCCAAATCAATATTGCTGATCTTACTATCACAGATCAGGAAATATGGAAATATACAAAAATATACGATATGAAAAAAATCCGACGAAGCCGTTGACGGGCATGTGTAAATAAAATATCCGCCCAAAAAGTATTTTACGTTGTGAACTTGGCGAGCTAAATCCCGCCAAGTGTGGTGGAAACCCTTCATTGTCTTTCTTCTGATAGTAAATAAAAAAAAATTTACAATGGCACAATGTAAACTGCTCTTTGAGCAGTCACTCAAAAACAAAATCGACTATTCTTTGAGCAGTCGATTTTGGAATCGGACAACGACAGGTTGTTGTTCAATGACACCCACCCCCTTGGAATTGTCGTTTGGGCTCTCTCACTCCTTTTAGATCAGTCAAAGTTTAGCACCGGGGGGTGGGGGGAAATGTAATATTACCTTTCAAAAACAACTGGTACTACCTTCGAACAGTTGTTTAGGCTACTCATACCATACACACTCCTCTTTTACGTACTTCGTGGAATATGTAGTTTGCTCCGAAGTAGGTTCCGGGTTACCATATTCTAAGAATAACAACCTTTTTATAGCCTTAATTAGGGTTGCTAATCGCACGCAATCTGCAAGTCCGGACGGATGATGTACGTGCATATCAAATTTTCTTGCTCTATCTTTATCCGTTTTGCGATGTCATATTCAAAGACACACACAAAAACCGATTTCAAAATGTTTATTTTTGTTGTAATTATCCGAATTCCTGTTATTCGAATCAAATAAAGCGGATCGGTCGGATCCGGATCGCATCGAAGAAAAAAATATCAGCAAAATCCACATTTTTAGGTTTTTGATTGATGAATGATGTTGTTTTTAATAAGCCATTAATACATTACATTTAAAAGCAAAATTCGCTTTTTTATTAAGAAATAAAAAAAATTCCGTGAATTATCCAATTATCCGGATATTCGATTATCTGAATGAAACACAATTGATCTGAATAATTTAGAGTTTTATTGTATATCAAGGATTGTTAAATTTGGTATACAATTTAATATTGTCCATAGGACGTAACAGCAAAGTTAAATTTCGAATAAAGTATTTTAAGAAGGAACTTCTGTAGTTTAATTTTGATTTGTATAAATTGCTTTCCAAAATTGCCATAAAAACATATTTTTTTGGTGTTCTTACTATTATTTTTGCCTTAATACTTCTCGCTAAAAATCGCCCAAGTATATCAAACGAAACTTATAGGTATGCAAGCTACTGTTTTTTTCAATACTTTGCTAAATCACCATCTATGTTACAATAATTGCCAGTTCTAATGTGGCATTGAGAAAATTCGAGTTTTTAAGGATAAAAACCTTTGCATTTAAGAAGTTTTTAAGTTTTTACCCTTTGCATTTCACTGTTACCACTGCGGCGACATTGTAGTAGAAGCTGCTAACTACTTTGGAGCTGATGCGGCGGCATCTAGTAACAAATTTGTATTTTTATACAGGGAGATATTTCGGAGTTCTTTACTCTAAACGGCCAAGTCTTACGCCAACTGTTCCAAAATGCGCCCATGTTATTTACACTTCTCTCAATTTTTACCATCCAAAGCAAATCGCGCTTTAGTTGATTGATTGATTGTATCATTGCACCATTGTTAATATTCCTGGAGTAACTGGTAGCTCATAGTAAAAATTACTCGGAGTTTCTAGAAGTTCATACTAAAACTGCTCGAAGTACAAAGGATTAATTTAAGAAAATTTTAACTTTTAATTTCATAATTTTCAGTTTCAGAAGTTTTTTACTTTTTATTTTAGAAGTTGTGAGAAGTTTATTAGGAGTTGTAGTTCCCCTATACAAGGAAACCTATGATGGCACTTTTCTTCATTGCCCATTTTTAAAAATGAGTTTAACAAAGAAGCATCTATTCTCGAACCAGCAGCTGTCTGTGTGACTGAATAGAACAAAATATATAGTTCCTGTGCTTTCAGACGAGTTCGTAAACAGGAAACCGGCTTAATTTATCCGAATTTTCCAGTCGTTTCCATCCACTTTGAGACAAAGGCCGATTCCCGGGACTTTCCCATTCAGCAACAAAACCTACGGGAAGTTAAATGATCCCTTGTCGAACAGCAACATTGGTAGTACTTTCCATAGACTACCCGACAGCTTTTATTATCACAAGAACAAAAGATCAGTGAGTGCAATTTAGTATCCAAAATCACAAAAAGTATTTGTAAATCACATTAGTGAAAGCATGTTTCCTTTCATGGGAAACTCACGGTCAAGTGTAATTACCTTGTTTACCCTAGGAAGTTGGAAGAGAAAGGATTCTACCTATAAATTTAGATTCGCACAAAGTCCAAATGTCGTAGTTTCTAAAGTAAGCAACGTGATTGGCTGACTGATTGTGACGTAACAACGAACTTTGTTAATTTAAGAGGCAAATTTATATTGAGACAACTCTTTTTCTAATCTGGTACTCTTTTAGAACGGTGTATATTAGAAAAGAAACCAAGACAGTGCGTGGGAAAGTTGTAATTCGATTTTTGTGAAATGCGATTGGTCATTTAAATCGAAAATGCAGTGGGATTTTAATGTTCTTACTTCTGTGACTCTATTGGCTATCTTTCACGGAAATGAAGTTAAAGGTCTGTATAAATTGTACACTGTTAAAAATTATTTCGATTTTGCACTAGAATATGGTACCCATTTAGCTGCAACCAACATTTGGTGTTTAGTTTCGCCATTTTACGGTGCTACCTTGGATACCATTTAGTGATGAAATGTTGCACCAAAACTCATAACGTTGCATGAAATTCAAAAATTTTCAATTGAAAATTAAGAATTTTTAAAAAGTTTTCTTAGTATTTTAGTAGTGAAACTGGCAACCCTTCGATTGCAAGATGGCCATTTTTTTACTTTTCTTTGTCAAGTTCACCGAACGGGCTCGAACTAGAAATCCTCTGATTCATAGCTGAACACCTTTATCCACTGGGCCACGGAGGCCCTGGTTCGTCGTTGTTTTTCTTGTAGAAGATTCTTCGGCTTGTTGATGTAGCGACAGCGCAAATTTCGGTCGCAGTTAAAGAGGTTGAACCAAATATCGGTGAAATCTCCGCTTTCTTCCGATAAAGAATTTTTGGTTCAACCTAGATTCCACCATAATATGGTGTCATTTGCTGAAGACCTCTGTTTTACACCAAGATATGGTACATCGTTGATCCGAAATTTTTACCAGTGTAGAGCGTAAAAGTAAAGGTTTACATGGTGAATGCATCAGTTATTGACCACATACCAGTTAACAAACATTTTGAAAAATGGTATTTAATACTAAGATCATATCATTATGTTTCTAAAAGTCCCTTCAATCAATGTTACTACTCAAAGGATTTTAAAATTTAGGTAAATTTAATTTTACAGTTTAATGTGATTTCGGTACACACAGGGATTTTTATGTTTGGCATTGGTCGTAAAATGGTCTAAACTGGTCGTAAAGTGGTACATTCATCTTAATTAGATGATTTTATTTGAGTATAAATCTTCATCAACTTGCAATTTTTAATCATGTGATTATATAATTAATCTAAAAATGTTCTGTTGTAAAACTCACGATGTGAAAAAACATTAACTGAATCTAAAGATTTAATGGCACTTAATAATAACCTCTGTGCTTTAGTAAGCCTTCAATTCTTGTTATAAAAATGGAACTACTTAGATAAAATATGTGATACTTTGTTTAAAAATTTAGATAATTTGTTGGGGGGTGCCGGAGATTTATACTTGTATAACATTTGGTTCAAAGGGAAGCAAAAACAAATAATAATAGAAATAAAAATATTCTTGTTATAAAAATTGTAAAATTTTTGTGCTCATTTATTAATTTACCGTTCATTTAAAAGAATAATTTAAATGGGTTTACCCGAAGTCTATAAGTATCCGGCTGTAGTGGATCTAGCTGTAGAAATAATAGGGGACATTTCCCTTTCTAAATTATTCACACCCTATAAAATAAAAAAAAATTTCGCTTTGAAAAGATTTTATTAAAAAAATTAGATAATTTAGTACAAGATTTCTATCGTAAAGAACTTGCATTTTGAAGTACTTTTGGAAATACTGACTCCTAATTTAAATCCACAGACAGATAATATGGACGCTAATTAAGCAGTCTCCTCAATATACCGACTTCCACACCAAAACCAACTATAATATAATAACTGACAAATAACTACGTCAGATTATAAACTGTTAAAACTTATTAAACCTTGCACCAAACTTTGGTACCTATTTAGCTGCAACCAATATTTGGTGCTTAGTTTCACCATTTTACGATGCTGCCACGGATGGTTTAGTGGCGAAACGTTGCACCAAAACTCATAACGTTGCATAAAAATCAGAATTCTAGTTTTTTTTAGTATTGTAGTAGTAGTAGTATTTTTGTAGCGAAGCTGGCAACTAGTGGTGGCGACTCAAGGGGGGGGGGGGGGGGAAGGGGGGGGGAGTTCCCGCACTTTTTTTGGATGTTGCCCCCGCACTTTTTTCAGATGTAGCTCCAGCGCTTTTTTAAAATTGCACTTTTTAAAAAGTGATTATAAGTAAAAATTTTTACTGCATTGCCAAAACATCGAAAAATGAACCTATATCCCTGTATGTACTGAATTTGATTTAGACAATGCAGTACAATTTCTGAGGAAACCGAGGATAGTTTGAAAATGAAGGTTTAGCTGTTGACCCAAACTACGCAAAAGTTTTTAAACACGGCAATAGTAAGTTGAGTAATAAAATAAGTCAATTTTATTACAAAATTTAACAATAAAACAAAATTGCGGGATTTTTTTTAACTTTAACTGATCACACCTATTATTAATTTGTTTCAAAAATTGAATCAGCAAAAAAATATTTGACCCTCGAATATATAGAATTAAAGTTTGCAACCTTGATTGCTAATTTCGCATAGAAAATTTTTCAAGACAAAAAAATTCTCCTAGTAAAAATATTCTCCCCTTTGACTTTGCCCCCTCACTTTCAGCACCCAATCGCCGCTACTGCTGGCAACCCTCCAACAACTTGTCGATCGAGATCGAACAAGGAATCCTCTTATTCATAGCTGAACGCCTTTACCCATTTAGCCACGCAGGCCCTTGTCCGTCGTTGTCTTTTTTCAAGGGGATTCCTCGGGTTGTGGATATAGCGACAGCGAAAATTTTGGTTGCCGTTAAAGAGGTTGCACCAATTATCGGTGAAACCTCCGCTGTTTTCCGATAAGGGATTTTTGGTTCAACCTAGATTCCACCATAATACGGTGTATACCTCTGTTTTGCACCAAGATATGGTACATCGTTGAACTGAAATTTTCAAAATTGTGTATGTACAACAAACCTTTCTATTCAAAAATATCTTATAAATAAATAAAAAACTATTTCATTTTCCTATATTTTGTTCTTCTTGGCAGTTTACTATTGTCAATATCTTCGACAGAGAGAATGATATACTATTAAAAATGGAATTAAAAAAGTCTTTGTTTTTGTATTTTTGCACTATAATTAGGCGACTAAAACATGAGCAACTTAATAGATATGTAATAATTAATGGCATATATCAACTCACTATAAAATCTAATAAATATTTTTATTAGTAAAAATGTCGGAAAAAAACTTTAAAAAAAAGTTTAGTACTTAACCTCCCAATATTAACAAGAAATTTCACCGATAATTGACCTGAGAATAAATCCTGTATCCGTCCCTGATTTATATAGTTGGAAATAACTTTATATAGAGAAATATTTCCCCTTGCTACTACTACAATATCCCAAATAATATTTTAAAAAAATGAATGGCATGCATGTCTAATATTAGTTTTAAATAAAATGACCTTGTTTTAATGTTTAGGAATCAACCAAGAGACGTCTTATGTGATTGAATGTATACGAGAAATGATTCCGTTACAAGTAAGTTTCAGTACTTTCGTTACATTTATCTGTCTTATTTGAATTATAACTATTATGCAGGAAAATATATAGCATGAAGGCTAACATTGAGAGTGTTAAATGTTGCACTAACAAAGCACCTAAATTCGAATTCTGAATTTGTATTTCATATTTACAATTCAAGAAACATTCGAAAGTCAAATTAAAAATTTGGAATGTTAGCCAGGGATCTGTAAATTTTGTTGAAGGTATCATCTTATATATAATAAACTGAACCACTCGAAGATTGTGCGAAGAGTGTTGACCGATTTCTTATGGAGGTTTTATTTAGAAGTTATTTTAGTTTTAAGGGGTGGGAAGGAGGATGGGGATGGTTTTTCGAAATCTCATGCAGACAATGACCTTCCTCTTGTTTTGAAGGTCAATTGTGTGCAAATTTTTATCAAGCTTGGTATTAAATTGTAGATTTGTATACAAACAAACTAGCAGACACTTTTATTTATATATAGAAGAGTGCCTGTGGAATTGTCTTTTATACAAATCTACAGCTTTAGTCCGAGCTTGATGAAATTTTACACACAATTGACCTTCAAAACAAGGGAAAAGTCATTGTCTGCATGAGATTTCGAAAAAAAACACGATCCCCCCTCTTACCCCTTAAAACAGAAATGGCTTCTTACAAAAACTGCCATATGGCGCCACGGTGAAGAAATCGGCCAACAGAAGCCGGTGCAACGCCGTGTGCTTCAGCTAGTTGCAAACAAAGATATTTTATATTAAATAAAGATATAAATGTGTTATAATAATAAATTGTTAGTAAATTGCACTTAATGAACTATTCGTAGTAACTATCCGTAGTTATTCGTGTAACTATTAACTTTAATTTTCATTAATAGGTTATTGAATAAAGCTGTAACATTTTAATGCCAAGCAAATTCTTAGATATTAAAATAAACTATGATATCAATATCTTAGCACTCTGAAAGAACGATTGAATTTGAATATTTTATTTAAAAATCGACATATTTAAGTCAATTATAATATATTTACTGCAAAGTAATCACAAAATTTATGCGTGATCATTAATTTTTTTTTCATTGCTTATTTTAATGATGCTGGAGGAAAAGCAACGATATATATTTATTATTTTTATATTATTTAAGATTTTTTTTTAATCTGAGCTTTAAGTTGATTCAATTTCGATAAATGTAATAAATTAAAACGATTAAAAATTAAAATGGAGATTAAAGCTGTGTGTGACTGTGCAAATTATTGATTTGCCGATGATAAGTTTAAATTTTTAAATGGGTCCTAAATTTATTGCTCCTTTTAAACGTTTTCTGATTAATTTTTATGAAAATTACCTTATAATTATTATTCTATTTTCAATGTATGATATATGATACAATTATTGCTTGCTTCATCTAATACAAGTGTAAAATTTAATTTTAGGTTTTCAATGAGTGTTGTAACAGAGAAAACAACTGCACTATTGCCAGGCAGCAGAATCGGGCAAGTATTTCGAAATTTACATTTCAATATTTTATAATAATTAAAACAATAAAGGAATTTGCGTTCAGAAGGAAGTCAGATACAATTTAAATAAAAATTGATATATTAACAGTTTCACGTGCAGATAAACTTTCTATCTACCAATATATTAACAGTTTCACGTGCAGATAAACTTTCTATCTACCAATATCTTAACAGTTTCACGTGCAGATAAACTTTCTATCTACCAATATCTTAACAGTTTCACGTGCAGATAAAATTTCTATCTACCAATATCTTTAACCCTCTAGTGCATAATTTTTTTTAATTAAATATTTTTTTCTCTCTTTCTTTTAGCCTCTGGACGTAGCACTGAAAAAATATACAAAAAAAATCCTGAATGTCTATTTAATTAAATAATTAATTTAAACTGTTGTATAGCGCATATGCAACCTAATGTGTAATTACTAAAATAATTTTCAAAAAGTATGAAAATATAGTTAAATACAATCTACATATCTCTGGTATAAGCTAGGATTTTTTATAGAGTCAGATTATACTTATAAGTAATAAAACAATCTTCGAAAATTTCCCCATCACTGTGCCAGTTTTAGAACAAAGACCTCGAAGCCACTGATTGCCTTTATCACAATCATTTTTATAAAGATACCTAGCGGGGGTTGCACGAACTAGGCACATGGTTCCCTACGTGATTATACTATAATAGTTAACATAAAACACAATAGATGCAACTAACGATCATTTTAAAGTTGTGTAGCATATATGCTACACTATGCACTAGAGGGTTAAATATAATAAAATGTGTAATGTTATCTTTTTACAAATATGTCTTTTATGTTTCTTTACATCAGAACACTGTTAAAAATGCATGCTTATATTTTAATAAACTTTTGTCATTTTGGACGAAAGAAACGCCTGTTATATTCTTCATTTAAATATTTCGTCAAAACTAAGGACGATTTCAAATATCTACTGACGGGGCCGACTTGAACCACGGAACTCTTGCCTCGAAGCTAAGCGGGCTATCGACTGCCCCGGAAAAGCTCGTTGAAATTGTGGCAATATACACATAAAAACCAAAACCTCTGGAAGGGAATCTGAGTAAATTACTTTCGTTATACATTTAAAGATTCTTGTTTCGTTAAAAGTCAAGTGATTCAATGACGAAACGATTGTTAAAACTGACGAAAGTACCACTGACGATCACAGAATGCTCAAAAATGATCGTTCTATTTCTGAGAGTTGAATGAGGGAGAATGTCCTTGTTAAATTTTGCACACAATTCTTTTAAAATAATAAAAGTTATTAATACTTTTTTTCAACAAATATTCAAATATTTCTATCAACAAAGGACGTTAATAAGAAAAATTTAATCAAAAATATCTTATAACGAAATAATTTATATATTAAAAAAAGTTCGTGATAAATTCTACTATACACTTCATTATTATACACTGAGTCGTCAAATATTATGATCATATCAATATATCATTATCAAAAGAGTACGGTGAATAGTGCGTTCTGAGATCCTTGATTAAAATGTGTTATGATTTGCTGCACTGTTGTCCTTCGATTGTCTTTTACATACCTTTCCTCTAGAGCATTCATTAGCCGCTGACGACCACAAAGGATAACCGTCTAGCGTTTAAACACTTTTACTACAGCTGCTTTTGAATGCAGTGGTATTACTGTTGACACTGAGAGTGACTTTATGACTCCGAGCTCCGGTAATCACCCCACGGTTAAATTCCGTTAATCACATTTCATATTCTTACCCGTTCGAACAAAACCCTTCTACTAACGTTGTAAGCGATCATCTTTCCTTGTTTATACCTCTTTCACCCTCTGACGGAGTCAGTGTGACGTCATAGCTCATTTACTTCAAAACGTCAAGTGGCCATAATATTTTGGCCAATCAATTCATATGTATTTCTACGTCATATTTATTAGTGCAAATTTAAGTATATGAAAGAACGAAATATAAATATTAAATTTATTCATATCGCCCTTTAATGTAGTTAAAATATGACGATATGAATATATGAAATGACGTAATATGTCGATATGAATATATGAAATATCATAATAGGACGATATGCAGTGGCGTACGCAGGGGGGGGTTGAGGGGGGTCACAACCCCCCCCCATCGGTCTGTAGTTTAAAAAAAATCAAAATATAATGCTTTTTTTTATTTTTTTAAAAAAAAAATGAAAAATTTAAAAAAATACAAATGTATTTTTTTACATTTAAGAATCTACCTTTGTTTGCAAAAAGTAATATTTTTTTATTTTTTTCAATTTTGTCACTGAAAACTTTTAACAGACCCAATTGGAATGTGGTCGCGGGGGTGTTTGAGCCTGAGACGGCTTTCTATAAGCAGCTGCTTATAGGCATGGCCAGAACGGCGTTTAACGAGTCGACCAAAGTAAACAATTCTCCATTTTCACCCAGACCAGTCGCGTTCGTAGGGGTTAATTGAGGGGGGTTGTAACCCCCCCCCCATCGGTATGAAGTTTAAAAAAAAATTAGTACAAAAATAATGCTTTTTTTCCCAATTAACAAAAAATTCCAAAACAAAAAGTTTAAAAAAAAATACAACGTATTTTTTTCCGCATTAAAAACCCTACATTTGTTACTTATATTACAAGTGACACAAAATGACACAATTTCGGCGCGGGGTATTGACAAACGTTAGGTTTATGCTAACAATTTATGCATTTTATTACTGGGTAGTCCGACCCGATGTCCGCCGACAAGAAGAGATCAAATAGATCTCCTTTCATAAATAGGAAGAGTTATGCATCCATTCTGTAAAGAAGAACCTTTTTAAAATCATTGACTGTTTTGCTAGAGGTGGTTGGATGTTGCCCCCTCACTTTTTGAATATTGTACTTTTAAAAATGAAACGAAACCCCAACACTTTCCTACTACTACAGGCGATTAGAGGGGTGAGGGGTCACCACCCCACTTTTTTTGGATGTTGCACTCTTTTATTTTAAATTTGCACTTTAAAAAAACATAATAAATTTTGGTACTGAATTGACGAACCAAAGAAAAATTTCGTACCCCAACCCTAATTCTTTTTGTTACTTATATTACATTTACTATCGATTTTATTTTCTCGTATTATTTTTTCCCAATAGGCAGACAGCTAACAGACATTTAGGCGCCTTACTTCCCATTTGCGTCATTACAGAATATTCATCGTTTGACTGAAAATAAAAATAAAATATAAAATTAACATTGGCAATCGGTTTCGATTTCACAGAGCGGGAAAAATGTTGGCGCCGATATATATCTACGTGGAAAATTTAATAAGACAATATGAAATATTTTTTTTCAATGATAAATAAAATATCGCTTTTTTTTAGTTTAGAATATTTTGTTTCAAAAAATTTGTCGACGGTATCATTTAGAATATATAGACATCTTGTAAGTCTTATATTATAGAAATAAAGGATGACTAAAATAGTCAGGTGATATAAAGGTCAAATGAAAAGATGTTTTGAACAGTTTCTACTTATTGTACTCCTGAAAATTGGACTTTAGTTTTTGAGTCTTTATTTGTTTAGTATTTCGGAAAGTTATGGTGCTTTGTTTTGTCTTTTATAGCCAAAATGAAACATGTATCAGATGATTATGTTAAATTATTTTCTAGAAGAAATCTAAGGTAATAACAATCCAGTTTAGTTGCTTTTTTTCTGAAAAAAAAAGCGAAGAAAAAGACAACCCAACGAATCAATCAGGAAAGGTGCGATGATTCCATATGTGTTTTTAAAAGACTTCATTCCTATTGTCAGTTTCCATGCATACGAATTTAAAAGAATTATAACAATTGTACTACTTTTACTTTAAAATTCAATTGGTAAAATACAAATGACTTACATTTTGTACAAACATATGCAATTTTTTTTAAGCATATGTGAAAAACAGTGGCAGATTCGTAAGTATAAAAATTAATTTTGCCCGAATTACAAGTAAATTCAAGCATAATAATCAATCAATACTTATATATAAGAATGGATAGTGTCTGTCTGTGGAATCGAACAAAACACCTCATTTTGAGTTTTCTTCACGAATTACGATACACTGATTCAGAAAATCACATTAAATATTTTTTTGTCTGTCTGTCTGTTTGTCCGGATTTAAATAAAAAACGACTAAACGGATTTTTATTAAACTTGCGCCATTTTAACAATATTTTCTCAACTTAAAATCTGCACTTTGTTTCATGTGGATATCTCGAACCGTTCAAAAGTTTTAGAACTTTTTCTGTTTTACCATACGTTATTCCTATTGGAAATTTACATGTAGATCTTCTCTTCGTAACATGATTGTTAAAAATCGCCTTGGTAATCGCAAAAAATATTTTTTGACAATAGGGATAAACGATACATTTTGATTGGGTGATAAGTAAATTTCAACAAATACCAATACAAATAATGTCGACCAACTACAGGCTCTAGGCCCAGCAAGGAATGACCAAATGAATTTAAAAAAGCGCCAAATGAATGAAAATGTCACCATATAAATAAATAATTTCACCAAAAAATTAAAATGTCGCAACAAAAATAATTTAATGTTGCCAAAAAATTTAAATAATGCTTAATGAATGAAAATGTCGCCAAATGAATAAAAATGTTGCCAAATGAGCTAAAATATGGTCCTATATTGAAAAATACCAGCAAAATGGCAAAATGAGTGTACAAATAATAAAATTAATGTCAATTGGAGAACATAATCGTACAGCTCTTACTTCGTAAATTGACCACGAGCAACGCCGGACCATATTGCTAGTAGTTAATATGAATAAAATATAGTATAAAATAATCTTTTTTTCAAAATAAAAACCTGCTTTAAAAAAAAGCTCTAAAACGGTTTTTAAAAAATCGGTATTAATTTAAGGAACAGAAGTGGATTTTTTTTTAAATATTTAAGTATTAATTTTATGCACATTATCACTTTTTGAAATTGCCTCTAAAATTTAGGTGTGGTTTTTTTGTGAATTGGCACGAACTTTAAAGAGTGGTAAAAAGTACTAAATTAATTCTAAATGATAAATTTTGTTCCACTAGTCCCTAAATTAAAATTTTTGTAGTCTTTAGTATTTTATTTCTTAAAATATTTTTTTTTTATAAATATTTTTTATTTTTAGTTTAAAATTTAGGGTGAGTACTTCGCCCCCTCCCCCTCCAATTGTTCAATCAGAAATTCGGGTTGTTGCTGACTTTATATATATATATATATATATACACGTGTAAAGTAACCTGACGCTCAACCCCCCCCTTATAAATTTCCTGCGTACGCCACTGACGATATGCATGTATGAAATGTCGTAATAGGACGATATGAATACATGAAATGACGTAATACGACGATATGAATACATGAAATGACGTAATATGACAATAAGAATATATGAAATGACTCAATATGACAATAATAATATATGAAATGACGTAATATGACGATATGAATATATGAAATGTAATATGACGATTTACATATAAGAAATGACGTTATATGACGATACGAACATATGAAATGACATAATATGACGATATACATATATGAAATGACGTTATTTGACGATATGAATATATGAAATGACATAATATGACGGTAGGAAATAAATATTAATATCACGTTTAAATTCAATATTATTCGTAATCCACATGATGGAGTTTTCTACTTTAAATTCTTCATACGAATAATTGCTCTCTCTCTCTCTCGCTGACACCCTTTTCTTTTTTTTTTCTAGGCGCTTGACTGCATGGGGAGAATAATAATGGTAAGCGCTTAAGTAAAGTGTTTTTTAAAGATGCAATGAGAATTACGTAGTCCGAAAAACCCAGAGTTATACTCATTGCTTAAAAAATATAAAATATAAAATATGAAGTACAAAAAAAAAAACATATAAAACATTGATCTCTAAATCCTTATTACATAATTTTGTTAATGGTGACAATTGTTGAATTTGTGTTTATTTGAAGACTCTAACACAGACATGGACTATGGAGACCGATTAAGAAATCTGAATATGTATACTTTGTCAGAAAGAAGGGTTAAGGGAGTTGTGCTTCAATTAAAAGCAAAACCTGCAAAACAAAATATATAAAAAATATTTTAAAAAAAATGAAATAAGAATTTAATTTTATATAAAAAAATATTATCTCTATCCGTTTATGCCAAAAAAAATATTTATTATTTCCAAAAATATCCCTTTCATTATGAAACTTAAAAATCCAGAGGTCCTTAAAAAGAATCGCATCTACATAAACGTTTTCGCAATTTTCCTCGACTTGCGAATTTACAACATGTTTGTTTTTGCACACATGCTCCTCAACTGTTCAAATTTATTAAACGGGGGGATGTCGAGGGTTTGGATTTTAACAGGCGTGATAGAACGAGTGGTCATGAACTGTAAAAAAAAGGTACTTCAAAATAAGTAAAATGTACTCACTTTTGAAGCCGATTATCTAATAAAAAAATTATAGAAATAAAAAAATTAAAGAAATTTTTTCATAATTTTTTCCGTACTAAACCGTCTCCAAATTAATTATATATTAAAAACATATAAACATCATAAAGCAAAAGAAGTTTTGTTTTAAAGTAGTGAAATTTCCTATCCTAATTGAAAACTCAAACTATAATCAATTAAAATTATAATAATAAAGAAATTAAATGTTAAAAATTTTGACCATTTTCAAATATTTCAAAATATTAAAAATGTGAAATATATTTTAAGTTAAAGTATAAAAACAAAATTTTAGCTAAAACAATATACACACGAAAGTGTTTTTTAAAAAATAATTTATTTTTACGATAAGCCGAGGAAAAACAGTATTTTTTTTTAAATTTGAAGTGTATTTATTGTTTTCTAATATCACATTTTTATTATATTTCACAAACATGAGATATTTCGCCAATGGTTAACATTTCAAACGAATGATGATTACATTAAAATTGTTATTGTAGAAAACACTAGTAATTTTGTTTCATAATTTTATGGGAAGCATATTGAAGACATAAATTTGTATTTGTGGGGTTCACTTCTTCTATACCCGATACTCTCGCTCAGGCGAGAGTGATCACTTTGGCCTGATCGGCAGAGTATCGGCGTAGCAAGCCGAAGTTCCTCGGTTCGATACCGAGCGGTGACAAGTAGTGCATTAGATATTAGCATCGCGCTACAATTGGTGACTTCCGGACTGCAGATCAACGCAACCTTCTATCCCCCCCCCCCCAAAAAAAAAAAAAAACTGCAACACCGGCAGAAATGCAGCACAAGAGATCAGCATCAACTACTGCCCACGTGATAGCACTTCACGGGCATCTCAATCAATCGTTCCTCCGTCCGACTCACTGAGAGGGGGGTACTGTGGGGTTCACTTCATCTACCCGATACTCTCGCTCAGGCGAGAGTGATCACTTTGGCCTGATCGGCAGAGTATCGGCGTAGCAAGCCGAAGTTCCTCGGATCGAAACCGAGCGGTGCCAAGTAGTGCATAATGCATCGGATATTAGCATCGCGCTACATATTTATCTGCGTTTTATAAACTGGTACTCAATGCATCCCACAAATCCACACACAGCTCGTGAAAATGATTTTGACGTCACACACCTGTTAAAAGAAAGCTGACATTTGTTTTTCATGCCATACATATATTGTTTTACCGCCAGGTGTTTATTGTTATCAACAAGCAAATATGGGCTTTTAATCAGAAATCACCAGCAGAATTCTAAGAGACCAGTCATCAGAGCAGGATTTAGAGTTAGGGGTCCCCAGTGGTGGCGCCAGGAATTGCCCGACGGGGGGGCTGACTTTCCCCGGCGGGGGGGGGCTAGTATCCTCGACGTAAATTGTGCATATAAAATTATTTCATCCTAAAAAAATTCGATGTGGCTGTTGTTGTAGCACTTTCAGAAAGATTCACGTCGTTTTAGCAAATATTATAAAAAATACGAAAGAGTCGCCAACAAGAACATATCCAGTAAAATGAAGTTAAACAAACTATTTCGCCTGACGCAGTGTTTCCCATCCACGCTCCGTACACGCTTCGCATCATTACCTTATTTTGCACGCATTGGCGGCAAATTTCTTATAGAACAAGAACAAATTTATGTAAATATAGTTATATTTTTTACGAAATGGAAGTGTTGGAATGGATAATCCTAAAGAGTAATATATATGGTGTTCAATCCTGATAGTCCCAGTACTAGGTCATTTTAAAGGTGTTTCACGTCAAAAATCAAGTATTAAACCAAATTGTAAATTGTTTAGTAAACGTTTGAGAGTAAATGCCTATAATATTTTATGTTATTTATATGCATTGGTGATGAATAGTAGTACTTTGTATAGGAATTATAAACACGGCTAGTATGTCAGGTTGAATTTTTAAAAATTATTCTGGTCCAAAATCAATAAGTATGAGTTTTATATGTTTTGATATTTTAGTACTATCCGAACTACTTACTGCATAAACCTAAACCATAGTAGAAAGAAGATAAGTTAATTTTTTTTAATTAACTTTGTTCGTATTATAGGAATAAAAAAAAGAAGAAGAAAGGCTATATTTTGAGGAGAATAATAATAAAAAAAGCTCACCATGCTGTAGTATCTTGAACGCTACCCCAAATGCATTCCGATGATCAGTACTTTCAGCTGGACAACTAAAGAGTATTTCTGGCTTTCATGGATTTTTTTTTAAATCGTTAATAACGTACATCTCGGAATCGAAAGTTTTCAGCAACACACTTTATTTTTCAATCCGCCATCCACTTCACATATTTGCGCCAGTTTTAGTTCCGAAATCCTAAGTAAACGCTGGCTTGTTCCAATTGCAACTAATCTGACAATGTCTATCGTCTCGCTCTACGATTCACAGTGGATTCTTTGGTCAATGAAAAGGAATGGCTGCCATACAATGGAAACACAGAGTGAATGGTGCATATGTCCCCAGGACCAAAAGGCACAGACCCCCCATCCAGTCGCAAAGTTTCAAGAACAAGCAGGCAATACTTTTTAGCTGTAAGGAAAGCGGCAATTTCCAGTTTTACGACTCACCACCCCCCATGGAGGTCCAGGAGAGTTAGGTTGCCCCCAGCATAAATTCTACATCGCCCCTTTTGTGTGAAAAAAAAACTAGGTTCTTTCTTTCTTTTTTTTTGCCGATATTTGAATGCAACGTGGTGTTCTCAGCTGTAGCTTTAAAATGTGTCTTTGCTCAGGTCCTATGTTACAAGTATTTGACTGAAGTATTGGCAGTAAATTTTACCGCTGAAAACAATAAAATAGCCTTCCTCTTTATAAAAATATAATAATGTTAATTATATTTCATAAATCAAAGGTCACTGCCACTAGGTGTACTTAATTTAATAAATAACGAACGTAATATTCGATATAATTTTAAGAATAGCATTTTTAAACTTAAAGAACAGCTGCGAATAGTACCCTGCAGTAATCTACAAAATTTTAAGAATTGTTTACTTTCGTTTTAATTATTCGAAAGTAAAAGTATGTTTTAATGTCAAAATATTAATATTTATACATTTTAAACTTGAATTTCTTTGACAATTTGACGTCGAACTAAGTGACCCTCTTTTGAAGTCTTCTGAGTCTCCGTGAATTTCATTCTTAGATTATTTTAACTGTGATATTGTATATTAGAAAATGCCGTGTTAACTTTTGATGAGTGAATTATTAGTGTGGAAAGGAAAAAATGCAACAGCAGTGGAGACGTTGAAATCGAAATACATCATAATCAACATATTTATATCAGGTTATCTTGTATTTACTGGGTATTACTTTTCAATTAGCTACATTAACGTATTATTTTAAGAATATTATATACTTATATTTCATAAAAAACTTACTATATAATTATAAACATTTAATTATGAAACTTATAATTATAAACTGACCATAGGCCGAAATCTCGACAAACCAAATTGAAAATATTAGTATTAATAAAAATGTCTTTGAAATTATTATTGATAACCGACTTAAAAGAAAGGATTTTAATAATATTATCTTAACGCGGTTTTAATAATATGATATTTTAAAATTAATTTAAATCAAATTACTAATTTGCAAAAAGTTATTTAAAAAAATAAACACTTATCATATTCATTCAAACTTTCCACTAAATTCTCCCTTTTTAATTCCAATTGTTTTCTTTGGCACTATATCAATGATATATGTGGTCAAATATCGTGTGTTTCAATTATTTAACCTTAGTTTATGATTTAGTATAATATTAAAATTTTAATGTTAACGCTTTTGAAATGGAATTTAAGTGTGACAATTTTGGGCGGTTTTATTATTCAATATGCGTAAAATAATGTAATTAAAAATATTTCTAGTATGTACTATAAAATGAACACTGAAATTTTAAGCTAAAAATTTAATATTTACATTTTGGCTTGTCGGGTTGATTGGTTGAATTGACGACGAACTGGAGATGCACAGTGGGATAATGGTAATCAAACTCGAAAGAAAGACCCAACAACATTGCCTCGTATATTTGAACTATGGTCAAATGACGAGTTCAACACTTGAAAACTGACACCCGACGCATTCAATAGGGGTCCGCAGTTTGGACCACGATAAGATTTAACGTGTACCAGCCTTATAAATAGGGGACACTTTTTGGTTGCTAAAGGAACGAATTTTACAACTCTCTGATAACCAAATTGCTGTATGTCGCTTCCCAAACATGCATGTTCAGTATCAAACTCGCGCTCATCGGTTCGAGCCTCTAAATATTCAGCCACGATAGGCCTTTGGTGTCGAGATTTCGGTGTGTCGGGATTTTATCTGTCGGAATTATGACCTAGATCCTTTTCAGTAAAAAAATTAAATTTGATTCAATGTTTAAAAAATATTTGGTCTTAACAATTAAAATAACACTTTCCCCCGACGAACTTCATAATTTTGCCCGACGGGGGGGCTTGCCTTGCCCGACAGGGGGGCTACAGCCCCCCCAAGCACCCCCAGTGGCGCCACCTCTGGGGGTCCCCTAGGTTGAATATGTGGTGTGGGTCCCCCAACTACCGGGAAGGGGGGGGGGGTTATAAAATACTCCCAGTAAAACAAGGAATAAGCGGGGGAGGATATTTATTAAACAAGCCGTTGGTGTATGCCCGGGGGATGGGGGAGGTTGTTCATACATTAATTATCGCACGGTAATGCTAGTAAATACTAATAAGATAGTGTATAATAATTATACCCATAACTTTCCTATACTGTTAAAAATAGGTACTTAAAAATAGGTCAAAAGTACTCATTTTTGATTACAATCGATTCTTATCAAAGCTCCGAATACATAAGTATCATTTTTGAAAAAGAAATGTACTCAAAAATGAGTAAAATGAATAAAAAGAGCAGTTGCTTGCCTACATAGGCTGCCTTCATAAATCACTTTCAATAAATTTGAACAATTACAACTAGGACTTACCGGGAATTGAGTCCACTGCGTCTATCTGATGTCCACCGCATCGAAGTCCAGGGCTATATCTTTTGTAACGCCAGAGCTCGTGAAGAAGTTGTAAACAGAAGTAATATTGAAAAGGCGTGGGAAAAGAATGGGAAGTAAGATAATTGAGTCGTAATAACTCAGTTTCCATTTAAGCAATCGACATCAAATAATGCGGAAAGCCATCTTCTGAACACCTATTGTAAGTTTGACAGGTCGCTTTGTTAAGATGGCATGAACAGAAGCTGATATTAACAATATTACAACACAGTACTGATAATTGAGAAAGTACGGTTACTTAAATTTGAGTCATACATTGCTCATTTACGATGTCATTGTATTCAAAGAAAAATGAGTAGGTTCAGGTACTCATTTTTAAAGTACCTTTTGATGTTACAGTGTAGGAAACAATTCTTAACGTGTATTAGAATGTTCGAAATATAAGCCAGATAATTTTTCAAAACAGCTTATAAAGTATCTTCTTTAAAAAAGTTAATTATAAATTGCAGTTTGCCAGGTCGCTTTGTTAAGATGGCTTGAACAGAATCTGATATTAGTAATATTAAATCACACTGCTCATTTTTGCGAAAGTACGATTACTTAAATTTGAGTACGCCATCGCTCATTTACGATGCAATTGCACTCAAAGGAAAACGTGTATGTCCATGTACTCATTTTTAAGCAATTTTTTTTTACAATCTACAATTACTTATTTTATTGCGTACGCTAGTTTTGTATATGAAATCGATTTCGAGTTATTGATTGCATTTTGTTTTCTGTTTCAGACGAACCTCTCCTCGATGTTTTTCGAATCGCGCGAAAACGGCCCCGGAACGACGGACATAAACTTCTCGAACAACAACAACAATAGGAACCAGTGGAACGGCGACGTACTGGAAAGTTTGGTGGATGCGTGCAGAAAACAACCCAGAACGGTACGGCAAAATTTAATGTACGTTGTTAAAAATTTCAGTTCAACGTTGCAACATATCTTGGTGCTCTGCAGAAACTTACACCATATTATGGTGCAATCTAGGTTGAGTCAAAAATCCTTTATTGATAATAGCGCAGCTTTTACTAAAAAATGGTACAATCTCCTAAACTGAAACCGAAATCTTCGCTGAATCTACAAACCGGGGAATCCCCTCAATCCCCCTGCATTAGAGGTACTGTTGTCCAGTGGATAAAAGCGTACAGCTGGTAATCAGAGGATTGCTAGTTCGATTTTGTGTAGTGGAGTTGACAAAAAAGTAGTGATCTTGCGATCGAGGGGGTTGCTAGCTTCGTTACAAAAATACTAGAACCAACCAACAAATTACACCGGTGTTTCACCATAATATGGGGTAGCGAAAACTCGAAACTTGGTTCAACGTTTCGCCATAAAATAGTGAAGCGAAAATATGAGTTTTGTTGCGAAGTTTCATCATTAAATGATATTCGTGTTAGCATCGTAAAATGGTGAAACTAAGCACTAAATGTTGGTTGCAGCTAAATCGGTACTAAATTTTGGTGCAAGGTCGTAATAATTTTTAACTGTATACTTTGCTACAGAATGCTCATAATAAAGACAAATGCATTGTTGTACCGTCGTAGATTATTAAAGTATTCAGTAGCTGTTTCATTTTAACTTTTTGCACAGACGACAAAATAAAATACCTGTTTATTGTTTCACTGTTCTTTATAAAGAACGATAACTTTCGAATTTAGGAACCAATTCAAAATTTATTTTTCTCACTATAATTACGAAACAAGATAATTATTTTATCGGTAATATGCAGCTCTAGTGCGACGTTTTTTTTAACCAATTCCATTTTACAAAAATATTTTTATACTGAGCGTGATTACACTGTTAAAAATATGTACTCAAAAATAAGTAAAATATGCTCATTTTTGAGTACAATCGATGTTTATCACGGCTCCGAATATATAAGTTTCAATTGAAAAAAATACATGTACTCAAAAAGGAGTACAATGCATAAAAAGAGTAGATGCTACCCTACATAGGCTGACTTCATAAATCATTTTCAATAAATATCGACAATTACAACCAAGACTTGCGGAATCGAACCTAGATCCTCATGGACCTCAGTCCATTGCCGTATTCGTTATACTACCAGGGCAACTTGAGGAAGTTATAAACTGAAGAAATGTTAAAAAGGTTTGCCAAAAAGAAGGGAAGTAAGATAATCGAGTTGAAATAACTCAGTTTACATTTAAGCAATCAACACCAAATAGTGTGGAAAACTAACTTCTGAACAAATATTTTAAGTTATCCCGGCCGCTTTGTTAAGATGGCCTGAACAGAAGCTGATATTAGAGATATTACATCATAGTACTGATAATTGAGAAAGTACGGTTACTTAAATTTGAGTCATACATTGCTTATTTACGATGCAATTGTATTAAAAGAAACATGAGTTGGTTCAGGTACTCATTTTTAACTACCTTTTGTTTTTACAGCGTAGGAAACAATTTTTAAAATACATTAGAATGTTCGAAATATAAGCCAGATAATTTTCAAAACAGCTTATAAAGAATCTCCTTCCAAAAAGTTAATTATAAATTACTCAATAACCCAAATTTATACCATTTAATCTAGCATACAAAAATACATTTAACTTTCAATTAAGATTATTAAAAAAGTGCTTAAAATCTGTTCACTGAAAAGGTTATTTTGCTAAAAATAATTTTTTGCGCTCACAAAGAAAAGTTCTTCAGTCTAAAAATGACATCAGATCGATGTATCATGACCAAACGTTTGATAAGATTGTGCCAAGTTTTTTTTTCCTATAGAAAATTCTTTACCTCTATCGATTTAGGTCTAAAATATACTTTCACATATAATTTTCCGTATTCTTTGAGAATAAAAAAAATTAGTAAAAAGCATAACGAAATGGATAAAAAGTTTGGGTCCGGATATCATTAGTAAATATTGAACTCAAGTTCGTAAACCCCCTTTTACTAAGAATTGTAAATAAAGGAAATGCATAAAGATGTTACCTTATATCCATCCATTCTATAGTTTGTTTAGATATAATAAATACGGAAAATAGGTAATGTGGATGTGGGTAATGTAACGTGACTTATTAGAATAGCGAGGTCAGTCAGAGGGTAAAACGCCCATGTTGCTATGCGATCGTAATAAGATGTATGTGTTTGTATACTTAATATATATTCGTTAACCCTTTGCACCGAGAAAGATGTTTGATATTTACGTTCTTTTTATGGAACAGTTACGTCTCTCGTATCTATTATTTTTAAAGATGTATTCTTTAGAGTGTTTTTATGAAACAGTTACATCCCGTATCTATTATGTATAAAGATGTATTATTTAGTGTCTTCTTTTTATAGAACCGTTATATCCCGTATCTATTCTTTTTGAAGATGTGAAATCTTCAGAGTGTTCTTTTTATGGAACAGTCTCGTATCTAATCTTTTTAAAGATATATTCTTTAGTGTCTTCTTTTTATTGAACAGTTCTATCCCGTATCTATTCTTTTTAAATATGTAATCTTCAGCGTTTTCTTTTTATGGAACAGTTACATCTCACATTTATTCTTTTTAAAGGTGTATTCTTTAGAGAGTTATTTTTATGGAACAGTTACATCCCGTATCTATTCTTTTTAAAGGTGTATTCTTTAGCGTTTTCTTTTTATGGAACAAGTATATCCCGTATCTATACTTTTTAAATATGTAATCTTCAGCGTTTTCTTTTTATGGAACAATTACATCCCGTGGTCATTCTTTTTAAAGGTGTATTCTTTAGCGTTTTCTTTTTATGGAACAAGTATATCCCGTATCTATACTTTTTAAATATGTTATCTTCAGCGTTTTCTTTTTCTGGAACAGTTACATCCAGTATTTATTTGTTTTTAAAGATGTATTCTTTAGCGTCTTCTTTTTATGGAAAGGTACATCCCGTATCTATTCTTTTTAAATATGTAATCTGTTCTTTTTCTCGGCGATGTTCTTTTTATGGAATAGTTACATCTCGTATATTATATTAAATAATTCTCTATCTATTCATTTTAAAGATCTCGATGCAATTTATTGAAAGCGATTTATGTAGGCAAGCAACTCCTCTTTTTATTCTTTTTGAGTACATGTCTTTTTCAAAATTGAATCGTATGTCTTTGGAGCCATGATAAGCAATGAATATAATAAAAATGAGTACATTTAACTTATTTTTGAGAGCCTATTTTTAACAGTGTATACTTAATTATGTTTGTAATTTTTAGGCATATTACTGTATATAAATTTTAATGAAATATACTCAAGAAAAATATTTATTTTTAATTGTTAATACTTTCAGACATTAAATGAAAATATAAAAATGGTAACATTAATAATTATTTACCGTCTAATACCCTTTCTCTTTCTTTAGAGACTTCAAACTTGCATTAGAAATGAACTGGTAAAGGTATGTGATTTTTTTTTTGATGATTTAAAAATATTGCTATTAATTTCATTTACAGAATATTTAATTTTGCAATAATAAAAATTAATTTTATGTTAAATATTCTCCGAATTTTTTTTTATATAAATACATTTATCATCACTTGCGTGGTTAAGGAATATTCATCTTTACTGTATTAGAAATTATATATTTATGTAAGAACTATCATAAGAAATCTTTATATACATTTTATGTAGTCTTCTTGTAATTTATTCCTTTATTTATGGAACCTCCAGTTTCCCAGTGGATAAAGGCGTTCAGTTGGTATTCAGAGGATTGTTAGTTCGAGCCCATGCGGTGAACTAGTAAAAAAAAAGTACAAAAGTAATAATGTTGCGAACGGAGGGTTGCCAGTGTCGCTGGTGAACGATAAATCTTATCGGGGTCCAATGTCCACTGTACAACTGTAGTGCAACGTTAATTAGCCAAACCATACCTTTATTTATGATATTTTCAACATTACCGTCAACTGGGACAACTTTGCCAAGTGAGGCAATTTTGCCATTGTTTCTAAATCGTCCTGCCAAGTTTTTCACCAACCAATCATTGAAGTTTCATCATCGAGCCTCTATTGGTTGGTTAACCGAATGTTATGGCGTTTTTCAAATCCGGCAAAGTTTCCCCGGTTGACGGTATATCTTAAAAAAAAAACTTGCATTATCAAAAAATCTAGTGTTGTCATTTTAAATAGCCGATGCAATTACTATGACCCCAGCAATCGTTTTGGTTCCGTGGTACGATATTTGGCTATTATATGAGAGTTTTCGAGTTCAATCATAGAGCACATCGCCTATAAACTGGTGACTTCTGGACAACGAATTAGCTCCACTTTTAATACTCATGACGTCATCTTCATCCAGCAATTACAATCTCACTTGCGAGAAGCAAGTATGTCCTTTCAATTACCTTTGCGAGCATCTTAATCGATATCACGTTATAACGCATCACTGGAGTCAATTATTTGTCCTTTAACCCACTTTGAAAGGGATGTATGTGATGGTCACTATAAATAGCAGATACAGTATTACAAGCTTGGTGATGGTTTTGGGTCCTACCACACGAAATGATTTGTGTTGTGTTCACTTCAAGGGAATATTATTTACGAACTAATTCAATAATTTGATGACTTATTTTTAGCTTGATATTTAATAGAGTTTGTAAACCTCACATCACTTTATGATAGAAAGTACAGGCCAAAGTCCTGACAGAAATATCTATAAAAATTTCAAACTCCCGTAAAAAATATTACTACATTTAGAATTTTTAAACTTTTTATTTTGCGTCAATTGAGAATTTTCTAAATTTCCAGATGGTAATACCGGTTGTCTTTCCAGAATGAATGACAAACCTCTATTCTATCGTAAAAGGGAATACTACCGGCAATATACTGCGTCTTTCCGGAAGGACGTTGTACCATTACGTACGTTTGGTCGAGGTTGTACTATTACGTACGTTTTATAATTAAAAGAAACAATTCATATCAGAAGTTTTCTTAGTTCTATAGCTTGCTTCCTAACATTTAATCAAGCTATACAAATTTTAATCTATCTGTGCGTTCTCATTCTTTGGTTGTTTTGCGATATTATCCCCAAATCAGCCATAAAATTTCTAAAATTCTCAGTAAATTCGACATTTGTTCCATTTTTTCACCTATCAATAAGATCACCTTCACACAACTTAAAGATACCATTGACGACCTTAATATCTGGGGTACATATAACATCTCATGTTAATATGGCATGTCATATTGGTCAAACAAAAAGAGCATTAAGATTTTGAATTAAGCAGCACCTCAAGCATATACTGTCAAACAAGAAATAAACAAGTCCTCCATTGACAGGCACTCTTGGGAACACAATCATATATTTAATTTTTCTAATCCCCACTTAATTTGCAAACCCAAATCTCAAGTCAAACTTGACTTCTTGGAGGCGTTTCATATTTTTAACAATATTGATTCGATTGTCAATAAGACTTTTGCTGTTACGGTATTTGCCGTTTTTTGGCAAACAATAGTTAACTCCAACCGATCGAGATAGTTTTTGTTCTTTGGCAACATTTTCAATACTGGGTTTATTTTCATTTTATTGTGCACACAGACTTTTCATTTCTGCGGACGAAGGGAGATGTATCTCTCGAAACATGTCTAGATTTCATGTATTTTTATTGCGTAGTGTTAACGTTGCGTTTGTATTTAAATATATAAGTTTGCTTAGATTGGCTTTTAAGATGTGTGTTTCATGGTCGTATAGCCTGCTCGTCCTATTTATTTGCTGAAATGCTACTATATCATGCAGTATACATAACAAAAATTGATTCATTTCTCTTGGCTATTCATACCTATTCTCCTTTTCCAGAAATGTCGGTACAGCATGTTGCAGGATCGTTTCACGACTACGTCCGGCCGTTGGAACAGCCACAGGCGCACCGAGGGCGACAACTACGGCTACGGCCACGACAACTACGGGCCCCGGAGGCGGAACCACTTCTACAACGGCGGCGGAGTTAGGCGACAACCGGACGATTTCGTCATGATGAGAAGGCCCACCTACATTACCTCCGATTCCGGGTACTACACCTCCAGAGGTGGAAATTACGGAGGCGATGATACGGATGAGGAAGAGTTTGGATACTCGGACAGCGATGCTGAGCGCTACAAATGAGGTGTAAAAACAATTTTATATTTATGCAAACTAAAGACAGTGATACCATGGTAGACGTTGTCATATGGCACTGGACTAGGGATTGGAGGGTTCCCTAGTACCAGTTTGTTTTATTCGCGATTGTTGACGTTCCTGGACCAATGTGTGACAAGACAGATTGGAAGATAGAGAAGGAAGGCGGGTCCTTTGATTTGATGTTGGAGTTGGAAGGTCTTGGTCATTCGCTTCAATCATCCCTCCTATAACATATATTGTCCAACATTTGAATATCATTGCCAATGCTTGAGCGGCCAAACTACTCTATTGGAACAGTTCGATTCCTGGTAATTCCGACCGAAGACTTCTCTATGGAGCGAGAGAGGGTTAATGCCAAATCAGTCATGGCTCAAAATCAATACCCGAGTGAGGACATTTGGATGAAGCTAGTTCACACTTGTGTTTATCCCGGCCCAATACTTTCCAAGCTTGATCATGGATGGGTGGTGTGGCTGCTTCACCATTTGCAATGATCGTCAAATGTTGGAAGCTGGAAGGTATTGAAAGGCTGGCCGAAGCGAACGACCAAGACCTTTTAACATAAAATCAAAGAAGCCACATTCCTACTCTATATTCCAATCCGTCTGGCCACATATTGGTCTAAGATCGCCAACAATCGCGCGTTCGTCGACCAATATGTGGACAGACGGATTGTATCGTATTATCTCGTCTCCGTTTTTTTTTTGTCTGTCTTCTTCCAAGTGTTCAACTGTTGTCAACATTTCGAGTTTGTAGTATTTAATTCAATAATGTCTGTTTTAATACCCACTGTAAAATAATTGGGCAGGAATATCATTGGAGATTGTTCTGGAGGCAAGTATTCGCCAGTGTGCATCTAGCCTATTCCGCTGGCGCTTCACTGCAGTAGGAGTAAGGCAAACATTAGAAGCAAATATTTGTAAATGACTATTGGGCCACGATGGACAAGAGTGTGGCTCTTGCTTAGAAGATAGAATAGTCTGTCATCTCCGTCAGTTTGATGAGTCTTTAGTTCGAATAACCTGTCCCAGAACTGGAAATCCCTCTTTCACGTGTTCGGCCCCATGCCAACCAGCAGATAATTGCAATATTATTTACAGCTGAGCTGTGTATGGGTAGTCTTTAGTTGAGCAAATGTGATCTCGTTAAGCCATATCTACACTCGTGTCCAGCCTGGCACATTACGTTCCAAGATTCCAATGGGCGAGTAGTTTGGCTGCTCAACCATTGGCAATGATCGTCAAATGCTGGAGGCTGGAAGGTATTGGAAGGCTGGCCGAAGAGAACGACCAGGACCTTCCAGCCCCAACCGAAAGTAAAAACAGCCGCCTTCCATACCAAGGAACATGGACTAGGCTGGGTTAGTGGTTAGCTAGATTATGCAGCTGGTGTTTAATTGTAGCGGGAAGAGGCAAACATTGGAAGTAAATATTTGCGAATGATTATTGGAACCAGGTTAGACACAAGTGTGGCCTTGGCTTTAGACATGGTATGGAAGCTTTGAGAGAAGTCAATGTTTAACCTAAAACTTTAATTATTGTTCAAAATTACTTGGTGTAAATTAGTTGTGATAAGGCACTCCAAGAGTTCAGAAATAGGCAGTTGGAAATTGGATTTCGCTCATTGAATCTCATGTTTGCCACGGAGGAAAGAAAAAGGTGGAGGTGCGATGAAGCCCTAAACCGGCTTGTAATGTGAAGTAAGCAATCGCTCAAAAAGTAGGTACTGGCGAAGTATTTGGCGCCAGTGGAGGCGATTGGGTTCTAAAAGTGAGGGGGCAAGAACAAATAAGGAGGGGAAAGGGGGAAGGGTTGAAAAACAAAATTTAAAAATTGGACTCGGGCGATTTTTCCAGAAAAATAATAATTATGTTCCATTTCCGATAATAGAAATATGTACATTAATCTAGAGAAAGAAGAACTGAACTGTTCATTTACTTCAATATTGTAAATCGGATAGTTGAAAAATTAATAAATATATGTATATTTAACAAAACGTTCTCACAATAGGCTAAAAGGCTAAAAAAATTCGCAGTTTTCCTTTCACTAGCTATTTAAACACTAGCTACAGAGACATGACACTTCAAATGACGGCCAGCCTTGTTTAAGTATATTTGTGATGGCTGATGGACACATTCACTTGTTCAGTAAATGCGTCTATAGTAGTGGGTGGGAAGGGGGAGTTGGTGTACGAAATTTTTCCTGGTTTTGGCAACGCAGTAAAAAAATTGACTTACATTTTTAAAAAGTGTCACACTAAAAAAGTGAGGGAGCAACATCCGAAAAAAGTGCGGGGGCAACCGCCCCCCCTTGCCCCCCCCCCCCCGAATCGCCGCCACTGTTTGGCTCTATTCCTATATTCCTAAGCACTACTTTGTACCAGTATTTGGCGATAATTTATTTTATCTATGAAGTGGAAATAATAGCATCCTTTATTGATTTGGAACTTATACTGCATCTCACAACTGCACAAAAGGTTATATTTTTAGTTTTTATACTTTGAAATTCGTGTTAAATAATGCAGTCCTCGTTGAAAACGCACTGCCTGCTGGGTTTGTTTGTACTTACTTTAAGGTTGCTACCTTACTTCCCGTGACATCTCGCCAAATCACCTCCCCCCTTCCTCTTTCCTCCGAGCATGTTTAAAGCACACATGCCATACTTTGCGTTTAATATGAAGCTAATTTGTGAAAATATTGCATTACATTAATATGCTTCTTTTTGTTAGTGTTTTCATTTAAAACTACGAAAAATTTATGTTTTTTTTTTCTTTTAGATTTCAATGGAAAGAATATGGACATCATCATGGAAAGAATTATGGACCTGCATTTTTATTTACTCAACCTGCATTTTTATTTACTCTATTTAACCTGCACAATTTAGATCACACTGGAACTGATATTTTATGTACTTCATGCACAATTTTGTACTTTTAATAAAGCATACTATTAAAACATAGGGCGAAGTTTTTTTTTTCATAAATCAAGTGTAGTATAACCCTACGAATGAATAAGGAAAACTTTTGCCAACGTGCTTAATAGTTCAATTGAGTTCACTGACGTACTTTTGTGCTTTATTTTTATACTGAGGACATACTATTGGTAGAATTTAAGGTATATAATTTTCAATTGAATTTTCATTGAAGGCATAACTTTTTGTTAGTATAGTTATTTTTTTTATGCCTTTACATCAATACTCAGCTTTAACTAAAAATTAGCTATTAAAATTATTGAAAGTACAAACTAATATTACTTAAATATTATTTTTAATGTAACCAACATATGATATTTTTTTACGATGACATCCGTTATGGCTAATTCTTTTAGTGGATGTGTAGTAGATAGAAAAAAGTAGTCGTCCCCCATATTATCTAGCAATTGATTGCTACTACTTTTAAATAGCAAATATTTTATAGTTTTTAATTTGTCAGGAAAACCTAGCAAATTAAAGTCAGCATAAAAACTTAATCAAAATTGTGAAATTGAAGTTTTTTTGCAGGTTTTATAAAGCATATTGAAACAACAAATAGCAATCTTTTTAATTATATATATATATATATATTTTTTTTTTCAAAATCTGCATGTTCTCTTTAATAATTTCGATTCCTCAAAATTGATTTTTTTTAAAGGTTTTATGAAAGATATTGAAACAATAACCTTCAATTTGTAGATTTAAAAAAAAAAAGTGGTTTTCCTGTATAAAACCTTTAATTTCCCAATTTTTATACTGATTTTCTTGTCCATCTTTACAAAACATTTTTTTAATCTTGTTATATGACGCCAAGACAATTCAATAGCCGATACATTTACTTAAGGAATGAGATACCCTTTATAGAGATTAGATTTTAACACTAACATTGCAGTTATGAAATATTGTAGCTTAAAAAACTGTGCAGGTATTTCTTCAATCTGAAATATTTTATACATAAAAGGCTACAAAATAACATTTTATTTCCGTTTAGGACAATAATGGACCTAAACTATTTTTTCTTACTATTTTCATCTTATCTAGACCTACTACTTACAAGTAGCGAAACTTTTATAATTTTTAATTGATCCAGGAAAACCTAGTAAAAAAGTCAACATAAAAACTTTATCAAAATTGTGAAATTGTAGTTGTTTTGCAGGTTTTATAAAGGATATTAAAACAAAAAATTGCAAACAAATTAAGTTTGAAGTTGTTATGATTATGGTTATGAAATGTTAAGTTAGCATAGAGGATTTTTTAAAGAACGAATTTATATAAAATGATAACTTCGAAAACGGAAATTATTTTCTAGTACGGAAAACGTAACAAACTATTAGCCGTATTCTCTTAGGTTTTTATTAGTATGAATTAATTAAAAGAACGTTTGAAAGAAAAGTAAACGACTGTGATTTATGAAGATTGTCAAAAGATATCAGCTGCAACTTATTGGTGAAACAAGTTGCAGTCATTCTTTTACTTACGGTGACCTAAAACACGAAGGGTATTCATGATTTCCGCTATTATTTTCTCTAAAAAACACGTCATTTCAAAGAATCCCAGATTTAATTAACGTCCGCTAATTTTTCAGACGTTCCATGAAAATCAATTTTGCGTCTTTCCGCAAGGGGTTGTACTAATATTGCATGACGTTAAGTTCGAAAAATGTTCAGACGCAGCATCTCAATTGGTTGGTTTTGATTGACGTCACACTGAAGTAACCAATGAGCTATTTTCGACAGATTAAGGCAAATCGCGCACGTGCGGTAATTACACTGTAACTATTGCTCGGCGATAATCAACTGAGTGACTAAAAAAATCACTCAGAAACTGCGCGGTGATTATTTTAATTGCATTCGACTCAAGGTTGTCACGTTTCAGATTTCCAAATCGCTAAAGTAAGGATGTAAAATCGCCAAACTCGTATTTTCACAATTCTTACAAAATCGCCAAATTGTCGATTATTTACCAAAGTTGTTAGCGTGGTATAGAGCGAAAGGATATTTTGTCCAATGGTTGCTTGTCCGATATTTGCTAAGTGAGGGGATAGAATGTGAGTTTTTCAATTACATTCAACTAAATAGTTCAGTTGCATGTCCGATAGTTGCATGATAGCTAGCCTGTGCGGAGCATTTTCCTGCTTTTTTCATCCGTAGACTTTGCGCTCGACGTTCGCCAATAATTCTGACACTTATGACTGCAGTCCTAGGCTCCCGATCTATACCGAAGGTTAACAGGTATTGGCCCAAGACTGCTGCGTAGTCTGATTTGGGACAAATATTAACAAACATAAAAAAAATAGTTCCTTCTCCTTTGTTAAGCAGTTAATTACTTGCACAGTAAACCCTCGCCACAGCGACTCCTCACGGGACCAGCACTAAATGGTTTTTAAAATGTTAAGTCTATACAATGAGTGAAATAAACGAAAAAGATTTAAATACACAAGGCACATATAATTGAAACTAGTTAACTGTTAAGGTTTTAGTAATGGTCTTACAAGGAAGGAATCGCCGCAAGGAGGGTCCACCGTATAATGGATATTATGCATATATATAAAAAATACTATATACAGTTTATGGGTTATGGTGCAACCTCACAGAGCTCGCGGCCGTTGTCTTGTAGGTAGACTATAACTTTTTTACCCTTGAATTCTGACACTGGATTAGTTGAATCATTCTCCCTTTTCTTATTTAATTAGAACGTATACACATTTATTTTTATGGGGCTTTGTTTTTATACCTCCAGTTCGAAAAAATAGTATTTTCATTAATTGTAGATATATTCTAGACAAGTAGTTCCTGGACTAGTCCGTGGACAACTAGTGGTGTCTTAAAGCAGTGGTTCTCAACCTTTTTTCTCTCAGTACTCCTTGATGAAACTTTTCATTTATGAGCACCCCCTTCAGGGCCGCCTTTAGCAGATGCGGAGCCTTGTGCAAAGGAAGCCTCGAGGCCCCTTGAACAGGATTTTAAGATATTTTGTTTATAGGTATACCAGTTTTACACCATTCTTAGATGCAAGTAGCGTATCAACAGATAAAAAAAGCTCATTGTATAAATTATCTGTAGTAATGGAATAACTTTTGTTTTTGCTTTTAGATTAATTTTAATTTTTTTTTATTTAAAAATCCGTAGCAAAGCAGTTAAATTTAAATAAAATTAAATTATGTATAAGTAAACGAAAAGGAAGAAGTCGGAGCAAGAATGCCATTTCAGCAGATTTTATTGAGGGGAATTGGTAGCCAACAGAAGGAAAAAAATCAAGTTGTTTCGTCTGACGCTGTAGTCCCTCACGTGCTTTGCAGTATAGTATATATGATTTTATACTCAAGGGCGCAATATTCCTATGGAATGAAGCCAAACGTATGTCCATTGTACTATTCGCCAGGGAGTTGTGTCGGAATGGACACCTTATTATTATATTTCTATCATGATTTGCCCTTAAATAATTTAAAGACGTTTCACGTTAAAAACCTTTTTTCTAATTTTTTTAAAGAAAGTTTTTTCCTTATCAAAGCGGGACCCCACATAAAGCGCGGGATCCAATGCGATGGCACCTGTGAGACACCCTTGAGAGGGCGAGCCTGCTCATAACTCACTCATTTACCTACAAACAAAAAAAGTTGGGTTTTGTTAGGCAGTAATTTGTTTAATTCTCTGAAAAATTAATTAAATGACTCAAATCGATGACACTTACAAACTTTTATTTTTTATTTTACTTATTACATTTATTATTTTTATTTCACATGTTTTACGCCATTACTAATATTACTAGGATACCCGTGCGATAAGTATTCAATTGGCTTCAACGCGCCCATAGAGGAAACAAGGTTTGAGCCTTCCAGCAGTTACATTTAGAGTTCAGTGAACATTCCACACCAACCCTTCTTGGTATCCATCCAAAGTTGATTGACTGTTGCCCTACTGCATTGTTGCCCCTTCTAACAGTGGACTCAAGCCCCATACCTATTTTCAATAAACCAAGAGGTATAGACTTACACAAAGGAGAATGTAGGGGAATTCGGAAGACCGATTAGAGTTCGCGTGACGAGTCCTTAAGTGCCACCATTCTGGTCACGCTACCATTTCCCCTTATTATTTTTTTTATGGTTTTCCTGTACGAAACGTGGTAATAAGGGCAGTAAATATACTTTGTGTAGGCGGGTGAATAAACCCAGATTTGCGTAGTAGAATTGCTGTCATCGACATTCGTTTTTTTTTCTCAGATTAGTGTTTAGAGCTAAGGGTTAATCGACAATATAATTGTATAAGTTGATAATATTTGATTTTTTCTGTGAGGACGTGGAGGAAGGTGGTTTCATGAGTGTAGATCATTAATAAGTGTTAATCTGTTATTTTCACTATTACCCAACAAAAAATGTCAGCATTAAACATTTATCAAAATTGTAAAATTAAAATTTTTATGCAGGAAAATTGCATTTTTTAAAAAATATCTGTTAAGTTGAAGTTTTTTTCTATGTCCTTCATAAAACTTGTAAAAAAAAAAACTTGCAAAAACCTTCAATTTTGAAGAATTAAAGTAAAATTAGAGAATTTTTAAATTATTGAAGGGAAATTGCAGATTTGCTAAAGGTTTTATGCCGGAAAATTAAAAACTGCATTTTTTGTTTCAAATTCCTTTATAAAACCTGCAAAACACTTTCAATTCGACAATTTTGATTAACATTTTATGCTCACGTGTTGGGTATATTCACACTAATTCTTAAAACAAAATTTATAGATGGAGACTAAAGCCTCATATTGTGTATGCTGGGCAGTTTTGGTCACCATATCTTTAAAAGATATTGTGATCTGTCTTTAGTATTGCTAATCTCAGCTTCTGTTCAAGCCATCTTAACAAAGCGATCTGACAAACATAAAATAGTTGTTCAGAAGATGGTTTTACACATTATTGGATGTCGATTGCTTACATGGAAACTGAGTTATTACGACTCAAATATCTTACTTCCCATTTTTTTACCACTTTCTGTCAAAATTATCTTCAATGTATCTTTTCGGAAATATACCAAATGACACTATGCACGACTTGGCGTTGAGTATAAATTCTTCGGTTAAAAATTCTTTTGCCTCCGTAATTACTGATTTTTTTTATCCTCAATCATTTTTGTCTCGACACCAGGTCGTGCAGAGTGTCCATTGATTTTTGGATATTTTTTTTTATTTACATCAAACGTACCGAAATAATGTCAAAGTTCTTTAACATCAAATTTTTTTAATTTTTTTTCCTTTTGACAAATGTCTTCCGCCCCGTGACATTATCATGTATGTAAATCATCCATAAATACCCAACCAATTTTCTCCTCATTCCCATTTCCGTGCATTCTCCCACTTTTAAAGAACAAGACTTATTTTGCAATCAAACGACCGGATATTTTATTTCCTTTTGTTCCAGTTCGCGCCCACATTTACTTTAAACCTCGGCGATTTCTCCAAGCTGTGTGAAAAGAGCACGCTGCTCGTTCATCCAATGTTCCATCATGGAACAATTTCCCCTCGCCAAATCGAAACCGAAAACGAAATCACGCGATTTTTCGTCGCATGTCTAAATCATGTTTGGACTTTCGTGTGGGGAAAAAAAATCCCGTTTTTTTGGGTGGAGTTCCTTAGTCGCCAAGAAAGTGTGCCATCCGATTGAGGTTTCCACACTTTGGGGATCGATGTTTGTACGCTTCGAAGAAGAGGTTCGAGCTCATGAATATGCTGACGCACGAACGCTGCTTGCCTCCGTATCATGCACTGCTTTTGAAATTGAGAAATTTATCTTTAAATATTCTTGGAATATTGGTGAGTCAAGGTAAGGGAATTGAGGACAAGCAGATTAGTATGCAATGTGTATTGTGTTTGATAATAAGAATTGGGCTGTTGTCTTGTTTTTAGCGTTTATCGATAGTCTGTAAAGGGGTGGTTACATATTGTTCTTATTTCACGTAGAATATAGAACATATTTGAACGATGCTTCAACATAATATATTTTGCGGTTGGAATTTGTTAAGAAATAGTTCATAATACAATATTGTACTTTTTATTTATTTAGGAACGATAGAATTGATTTTACTCTTAAAAGCATCTAAGGGACACTAACATACATATTTATTCGTTTATCGCTAGTTTCCCAGCAATATATCAAATATATTTTCTAACTCCCAACCACTTTTTAAATCATCCCCAAATAACATAATTTTGGTTTTGTTATATTCGAAAGTTTTTCGACTGTTTTTTAAAACCATAAAATATTTTTGATGATTTTGTGTCCCATACACCTTTACAAAAAATCTAATTTTCAAAAGTGTAATGTGAAAGCTCTTTGGAATTCCGATTCACCATAAACAAAATTTTAGTTTTTATGTTTTCAACCATTTATTCAGTATAAGGAAATTATCTTATATATAAAGCAGAAATCTCCAAAATCTGTCCGGATGTGTGTTTGTTTGTTGGTTTGTTTGTTGGTTTGTCAGTATATTATAGGTTCCGTAACTACACAACGCAGAGCTTTAAAATTCACAGAATAGTTAGTTCAAAAAATAAGAATTTTAACGCGACTATTTTCAAGTCTCTATGATGTTCCATTCGAATGTTATGACATTTTTTAGCGTACGTCATCAAAGTTTCACGAAATGGCAACAGTAAAATCATTTAAAATCAACGGAGAAAAGCGAAAATATAATATAACAAAATTATAAACCAATTAGAATTCCGATATTTACACGGAATACTCCATAACTACAAAACGTAGCTTTATAAAATTTATAGAATACTTTACTTGAAAAACTAGAATTTTTGTGTGATAATTTTTAAGTTGTTATAACTATTTTAATGGATTCCATTGACTTAACACGGATGAAAATATCGTTTGCAATTTAAAATAAAATTGTTCGTTATTGGCAATATAAAAACGACGTCATAGGTTTTGTTTGATTTAATAATTATTGAAAAATGTATATACATTGGGCTTTTTGCTACAATACGGAACCATTCAAAAATTAAAACAACCAGAATTTTATCTTAAAGAAATGGTTTAGAATTGTATTAAAATGTTATAATTGTTTTATCTCTTTTGTTTTATACAGGATTATTGTAAGTATATTTAATTATCTTAGATCGAACTTTAGAACAATTCATCCAAAATGCGAGTAATTTGTGTATGAACGTCCGTTTTATTTATTTGAAAAATATTTTATGCAAGTATTTTTTTTTAAATGTACGAAGCTTGGTTTCATTGTGAATTTTCAACTCTATTAGACTTTTTAATGTTATTAAAGAATAAAATTTCACAGATACCAACTGATAATGTAGAAAATATTTTATTTAATGTGCCAATGAATATTTCCTTTTAAAACATTGAATGGCGATCATTAAATATTAAATGTAAAATTATTGAAAGTACATGGTGAGATTATAGCATGCTGCACCGTTTGCTAAACTATCGCCAAGTTATAACAGTGTATTCTTTGGATGAAGTGCGCCTTGGCTGTAATTTGCTGTGGAAACTTACTAAATATTTGTATGACAGGTATTTTTCGATGCGAATTCTATAATAACAGTATCACAAAATCAAAATTTTAGGAAAAATTGTTTAACAAAATGAGTAAATACCGAATTTTTAATAAATTGATCCGTAAATGAAAAAAATGAACTTAAAATTAAAATAGGTGGTTATTCTTCTGTAATAATATTATTCAAGGGAATTCTTTAAAACATGGGCAGGGCGTAGTAAAAGAAAGTTGTGTAGTATTTCAAAACATACTATTTTTGGTTGAGTATTTATGCTGGGCTGTTAATTTTATTCTTACTTTGATAAAGAATTTGAGGCAGTTTATTTGCAAAAAACGTTTAGGTTTATTCTGGCTGCAATTTACATTCTTATGTTCTGCATTATTGAGGACAAAAATGCAAACTATTAATTAGATACACAAGTTGTTGGTCGAAGATATTGCAAAGATGTAGCCTAAACGATACATTGGAACGGGCATTTGGAAATAATCAAATCAAAATTGCAATACTGGGAACAGGGAAATTCGGAATGTTTGAAAGTTAAATCATTTAAGTTCTTTATCAAATTTATTAATTTGGTCAGCTTTAAAAAATTATGTTATCTGTTTCTGCTGCTTTTTTCACTTCCATGCAGCTTCAGAACATTTCAATATCGAAATTGATTCAGAAGTTTAATTAAAATTCACGCTTGAAGTTATTCCTTTAAAACTGCAATTTAATGAAACCCTCCTTGATGAAATTATTTTAAAAAATAATATAAAAATGAAGATCATAGCGCTTAGTTTATTATTTAATTTAATATTTTTTTCCTTAGATAAAAAAAATCATAGCTTTATGTAAATAATTATTCATATAAAATACCTGTTATAATGCACATTATCTTTCAATAATGATGACAACAGTAATTAAAATTTTATCGATTAAAGTAAGCACTGTAAACTAAAATATAATTATAGTCATTTCACAAATAAATTGCGGCATCCGTGTTAAAAAAAATCGGTTATGTACAGACCGCGCTGTATTGGGCCCCTACTCGGTACAAGGTTGAGAGGGGGAGAGAATAAATGGCCTACAATGATTGAAACGGCCTTCCTTCCTTTACACGATGGTATGTCATTTATCCATATAGGCTAATTCCACGTTGAATTAATGATAGCGGTACACTTATTTTCACCTGGTACAAACGCAAAAAGGGGAATGGCTTAAAAATCGGCATGTACGAAACGTCTGACTTTCGTCTACACAATAGTATATTATTTTATACCCATCAACTTATTCCACTTGGAGTTAAGGATTTTAAAAACGTCGTTTTTTATTATGGTATTTAATGTAACTATGTATACCCATACCGAAAAGAAATACATATTAATTTCTAAAAATATTTTTGTGCAGGAATGTTTAATTTTTAAAATTCCATACCTTATGAGAGATAAACTAGAAATTATTTGATTTTTATCGGTGTTTTAGCAACCAAGTAGTATAGAGATATTTTTTTTTTTAACTTCTAATTTATTAAACATAAAAATATTTTAAATTATAAAAAAAAAGCTTTATCACTTTTTAAAGAGGAATTCTAAAATGGTATATCCGATTATCCCAGGCAGGAGAGGAAATGTATATATTTTCAGTTATTTGTCATTATTTTATTTATTTCCGTGCGAAGAACGGGTACTTTTGCTAGTTTTATATATGCAGGTAACACAACAAAAATTAAATTTTTATGCAGCAGCCAGACTCAGTTTCCTTGATAAAATTTTAATAGATTTAATAACCAAATAGAATACATTTCTATTAAAAGTGTTCAAATTTGTACTCTGTCGATCCGGACAGAAGCCTAAATTTTTAAAGCAACTTTGATATTAACTTTATTACATAAAGTTGTGATCAGGACACGAACCTGAGTTATTCTAGATGTTTCGAATAAGAATAAAATAAAAATAAAGGGAAAATATTAGTATCTAAAAGTTCCCTGTAATGGGATGTGTATGTGAACCCACTGAACTAGAATATAATATAACTATAAGCACTGGAGTGAGGACTCCCATTGAGCTACAGTGTACTTTACCGTGCCGCGCGGAAGCATATAATTAGGAAGAAAGGTTGAGAAAACATTCATCCTTTGCTATGCGGGAGTCTCCCGTGACGTCACAAAAATCAAAAATATTAAAAAAAAAAAAAAAAAAAATTCGGTGCACTTTGTCTTCTCTTTTCTTGTAAGTAGGAAAGTAAGTATGGAAAAACATTGAATGTGTAACATTTAGTGTATGTTTGAAAGCCAGAAATGAATTTTTAAATCTACGCAAACCTGTGGAATATAGGACTACTTTTCGTACCTTCGCTCAAAAAGGAGTAAAGTGGTCGGCGACACTTAGTACTCGCTCCAGTGTTTATGGTTATATTATTCTATCTCAATGTGTGAGAACCTTTTATATAAATATAAATCAATTTTCTATTGTAAGTATTGAGTAAAAAATATAAATTTTATACACACATAATTATAAGAAAATTAAAAGTTTATTCACAACTTTTGTCCATCAGAAAAGTTTAGACAAACAAGTCTATTGGAAATATACAAAAGAAATGTGATCAATAAAATATTTTGCCAATGCACTTTCTTTGAAAGCTAATTCCAAATTCGGATTGATAAAATTCACAAAAATGTTTTTTTTACATTATAATACATGAAATACAGTGCATCTTTGATTATCCATTCTATACGTATCTTGTATACGATTGATGGATTAAAAATTAGCGAACATAATAATGGTATAATCATTTAGTGACAAACATCAGTGATGACAATATGGTAACCATTGTACAATGATAAAAAGTTACAAGTACGGAGGAAACACATATTTAATTTTTTTACAGTTATTCGTTAAACAAAATTCATTAAATTAGGTGACTGTTATCTGGGAAGGGGTACTAAGGATATTTCAACAACCCAGTTATTTTCAAAAATACTCCCTTCAAATTGTAAAGAACCTCTATTATTTCAATAATTTTCAGTTAAATTTTATTTTTCAGTGGGTTGCTGGTTAAACTGTTTTTATCCCTTAAACCCCAAACACCGGTAAAAATTACTTGTAGTATCCACTGATCGAACATGTTCCGATAAACGGACAGAAACGCCAAACGTGCGAAGATGTGCCAAGGTTGTTTACCCATCTCAATGTGTTTACCATTCACAGCAAATCATGCTTTAGTTGAATGATTGGTTGTCTTTGATGGTCGTATGAAGCGAACAACATCTGAGCTGGTTCACAATAGGCAATTGATAACGGTTATCGATAGATCCCGAAAGATGTTTAGTTAGTGAATAGTAAACAATTAATATGGTGTACAAATTTTGCTTGGCAACTTTTTGTGTTCGTTTAGCGAAACAGTACCCTGATCACACTGTCCTTTTACATTGATCGGGACTAGAGTGTTAAATGTCATTTGACGTCCTCGAGCTTTTGTAGGAAAGCATATTCTTCAAACAACATGTCGTAATATTTAATTAATTTCCATATTATTGCCATAAAACATTTTAATTTTTTACCGTGTATTGTTTATAAGATTTTGTTTCCTAAAATATTATGGCCCGTATCTTAGTGGTACTTAACATCCAATGATGGTTAAAAGGGGATGGATAATCGAGTTTACATTGTAAGAAGGAATAATGCTGCTCTATGGAATGCTTTATTCTTCAGATTTATGTCCCAGCTCATCATTTTCAATCTTTACGAAACGTTCTCTTATTTACCAAACATTATAAGCTTGAACATGCACCAGAGTTATGTTAAGATGAGGATGCAATACAAGCTTCAATAAGATGATTTTTTTTGATAGAACAGTGAACATAGACGGACTTTCGAATAAAAAAAAAGGCTTAGCCTTATACGATTTATTAGAATTTTGTAAAAAAATGAAGATATATTCTCCTAACTATTCGGAATATTTTTTTGGAGCTTCGTAAATTTTTTCGAATCAGCAAATTACTTTGTACTAGGGTTCTGAATTTATTTTGCGATTATGGAAAGGACATCTAGTAATTCTATACACTGTTAAGTATATTTATATTAATGCAGTACACTTTATAAAATTAGTATGTTTTATTTGATTTTTTTTGCAAAAGATGGGTACCGAAAACGTAAACAAATAATTATCAGAGAAATAAACGATCGACAATGTTTATCGAGTATTTTGTTCTATTCCAAATTCAAAAATATTCTTTTACTGTCTTTTGGATTTTTTTTTAAAAAATTAGTTCTTGTTAATCGCGTATGAGTCATTTCCCATTGCTCGCGTGAAGTAGTACATTAGTTCGTGGAGAGAAAAGGAAAATGTGTTTTAAATTAAGTACTTTTTTGATGATTAAGAGTAACGTTTTGTGCCAAACAGCGAACTTATATTCTTGGACCTTTCCTTGACATTGCTATTTATTGTTCACAGCGGAGCATCAGCAAAATCATTCTCGTAAATTCCACATTGCTGAATAGCGAATGACAACATCCTTACTAGATCTTAGTATTAGGTTATCATCAGCATAGGTTCAGCCAACAGTACTTTTCAGATCATTCTTTT